>OU426989.1:40664611-42035973 GCA_911387755.1 Chrysotoxum bicinctum | reverse complement strand
AAAACAGTGATGGATTGGTGATATAAATTGAAGCAGTTCAATTTAGTCTTTCTTTTGTTATAGTTTATTTTAGGTTGTTCAAGCTGGTTGAGTTTTTTTTTTAATATAAACCCATGTCCGGCGGCTACCAGTTCAGGTGTGGTAGGAACTTGAAATTTCACACACTGTCTATTTTTGGTCTAATTAGAGAAAATCTAAAAAAAAAAATTTTTTGGAAAAGCTTTTAGTTTTCCGGAAAATTCACGTTGCGTTCTCGCAACATCCGCATTTATAGATATAGAGTTCAAGTCAAATTTAATCAAATATTTGTTTGATAAAGCGTATTAAAACAGAAAATAAATTAATAATGCATTATAATTTAAAAAATTAACATTATAGGTATGTACATATATAGCTATGTATGCTCATGAAATATTAATTTTTGTATGGTAATCGCATTTAAAGATAAACATTTGTTTTTCGTTACATGCGATACGAGAATTAAAAGGTGGCACTCCCTAGATCACGAATATGCAATTTTTAACTCGCTGAGATGCCTAGTTTAGCCAGAAATCACGTTTAAAAGTACATTGGGTGGCAAATTTTTGTCAAGAAATATTTTTGAAAAAAAATGTATGAAAAATCAAAATTTCTTAAAAAAAAATTGAAAAAAAAAATTTATTGGAAAAAAGTTTTTTGAAAAAATATTTTTGATAAAATGTCCAAAAATATTTTTGGCAAAAGTTCAAAAATATTTTGGTCAAATGTCCAAAAATAATTGGCCGAACCATTGAAATTCATCTTATCTCTCTAAAGATGGAGGAGGTTTACTTCCTCGGCGTTCTAACATTTCTTTCCATTTGTTAAAAAATAAATCAAAATAAAATATTCTGAATTCGGTTTTATTACCAAATTCTGTTTGGCACTATTTCGGTTACCATAACGAAATAAAGCCAATTTGAAATTATTTTGTTTTCAAAAATGAAATAAAACCAAATTTAGAATTTGAGTTTATTAAGTTCAAATGACTCTAGATCTAATTAGAAAGTCGAAAAAATGGCAGCCTCGCTGATTAATCGTATCAAAATGTAAGCAAACCAGATTGTATGAGAAATGAAACAAAATTCACAAAACTATCATACACTCTCAATACTATTTGTTTGTATTCATCTCGCACCTGGCATATACAAACTTGATATACCTACCTACAATTGATTCTGACAGCAAAAAGAAACGCAGATAGGATTTTCTCCCTTACCCTCTTTTAAATATATATCACTACCGCATCTCTTCTTTTATTTTCTTATATTTTTCCCTTTCACGTAGTATATCTTATATCACAACCGCATCTCACTGGCGATATTAATATTTCTGCGGCAGAGATAAAAAACTTTTAATTCAGTTTCATGAGACTACTATAGAGTTAATATACAAAGCCCAGGTACAGGTACATCATGGGCGATCTCTTCTCTGAGAAGCAATCCAGTGATTTCGGCCAATCAGTGGTAACAATCTTTACAATTTTCCATTTTTTGGGGAAGTAGTGTTTGTGACACAGTTGTTCAAAATGATAGTTAAAAGCATCAGTACTGTCTCTGTCATCCTCTTGATAATAAAGTTCTATATTCCATCTGTTCCGGTTGGTTTCTTAGGTCTGCAGCTACTGATTATTTCAGCTATTTTTGCTGTATTGCTCAGGTTTGGGCTGTCAACTGGGTCACTTGCTAAATATCGATATGTCTGTGTTGGGTGCCAGGGTTTGTTGGATATAATCCTTCACTTCATCAAGGAATACTGGATCTGCAGATGGGTTGGGGATGAAGTTTCCATCAAAATATTCGGCAAATGACTCTGCTCCAGCATCGGTGGTGTTTTCAATCAATCAGCTTATTGCAATAAGATACCCGAATTTAGGATGTTTTGTTAGGATGATTATGATGACGAATTACTTTAAAACCGCGACTTTGGATAATACGAATCCACTTATAATTATAAAAAAAGAACAAACGAATCATTTAATTATTAAAATGTGCAACCGGCACACGCGAGAGATTAGATCGAATTGATGAAATGTCAAAAGATGAAGAAGTATGATAGAGAGAAAGAGATTAGAAATATTGCAACAACAACCGCGATGGGTAACGACACAGCTAACCGGCTAGTCAGCTGGGGGTGGGTTCTTCGAATTAGATTTGTGATAAAAAAAGGTAAACAATACAGATTTAATAAAAAGACGAATTTGGGTATTATACGAATTTAATTAATTAAATGTAAGTACTGGGGCGTACTTACGTTGTAGGGTGGGTGCCAGGAAACTGTTTTTGGTGGTTTTCCTTAACCATAATGCTGTAAATTGTTCTTCAAAAATATGAAGGAAACGCAATTTTACAATGAGGAGTAAGAATATTTTATTTAAAAATATCCAGGAAACCGTGGCTTACGCCTGGATTAAAACCTGGAATTTTTTCAATTTTCGAATTACAATTTTTTAATTGTATTAAACCAATTAAGACAAGGGAAATGATTACAGTAGACTCGCGGTAACGTGAACTATTAAAAACCGAGCGTGTTCACGTTTGCGGAGTTGTTCATGTTTACGAAGGTGCAATTTTTAAAATGTTTCGAATAAATTAGACATAATTATGTACATACATATGTTTTAACTCAAATTCATATTTTTTTTGTGTTTCGGTTTGTAAATATCTAATCCATTATGCTGTGTTAACAACAAAAATGACGTTGAAATCAATAAAAAAAGGAGTTATCTTTATTTGGATTTTCTTTTTTATAAATTTCTGAACAACGATTTTTGTCAGAGACGTTTAAGTACGCTGATATCTGTTAGACTTATGTTTTCATTTTCCGTCCATTCCAAAGATTTATTGGTAAATTTTGATTGCTTCACTAGCCTCTATTCTGTTATGTGCTCTTTCTGAAATACTGTCCTCGCTTTCTTTTTCATCACTTGTCAAAACCTCGTTCGTTTCGGTTGCGTTCGGAAGATCTTCAGTCCATTCATGGATATCAGCAAAAGAAAAACTAACCTACCAGGACTAACGAGCAATCATTTACGGGGATTCCCCGATTCGACTAACCGACAAATGCAGAAAAGAAAACAATGTTTTGTACGTTAAATGCATTTTAAATTTGTTCACGTTATAGGCCTTCTCACAGTGTTCACGCTACAGAGTATTCAATGTAAAAAAATTATGTTCACGTTAGCCGGTGTTCACGTAAGGCGGTGTTTTTGTTAGCGCGAGTCTACTGTATATATACAATTGAAATTATATATGGAACAAAGAAGAATTTTGAAAATGTAGACCGCAAGAATGGACCGCTATCACTCGGTCCCGAAATAAACAGAAAATCAAAACTACTGTAAAGGGGCGCACGTCTCATAATTTTGAGATGATAGAAACGAAACAAAGACCAACCGAATTACTATTTTCGACAACACTTTATCAAACGAATTAATCTCTTAAAAAAAAACTAACACTCTACTTATCTTTTCAAATTCCTGTTTCCTTTTCCTTCCTGCTTCTTTCTTCTCTGATTTCAATCGCCCCGTCCTGGCGATTAAATTTCTTTCCACAAAATAACTCCTTCTTCGAAAAATCCTTTAAATATAAATCTTTCTAAAACACTTTCTATTTTTCTCACAACTTCTTTAACTTTTTATTCTTTTCTTTTTCTTTTCGCGAAACCAATATTTTCCAAATTTTACAATTGCCTATCGGCTTTGCTGGTCAACCAAGAATTTTAGGGTGGGCTCAAAGCCGTGTTCAAAAGTAAGTTAAGAAGTTAAGTTATCTGATGTTGTTGATGTTATGTTGTTCTCATATCCATTTTAAGTGTACGTGTATGTTTCGTTCTCTTGTTGTTTCCTCGTTTATGTAGAAGGCGTGCGAGTCTCCAGCTCATCCGCTGGCTCAACACGATCGAATTATTAGATACCTATTTTGTTATCCTCTCTGAGCTACTCTCAAGCTCCATGAGGACAACGGACTCAAAAGGTGGGTCGAAAAATGGGAATGGTTAGGTTGGAGGGGAAAACAAATCGTCGCTACAATGCAGAACTAGTCTAAGTCACAATTTCAAAAATTTTCAGTAGAGCAGTTTTAAAACATTAAAATGTGTTTACTCCTAAACTATTTTATGAAACACTTTGGCGTAAAAAACATATATATTATTTTTTTATTGGATTCTAATGGCATCATATCTTTAAAGAGACAATGTTACGTAAGCTGGTTTTTGGACATAGGATTATTGTGCATATATTTTTTAAGTGTAAAACGAGCCTATCTCATGAAAGTGGACATAGGTTTCACTCTTTCTGCAATTTCCTTTTCGTTGATGGACATAGGATTAACGATAGAGTACCCAAAAAAGAAGAATAAATAAAAAAAAGATCAAAATTTTTAGTGTTTTAAACAGTTCTATTCTTAATAAAACCATACGGAAGTATTTATAAACTTTTGTACCATATGTATATTCAGTCTAAGCAATTATTGTTTTGAATATAAACAAAATAAACAGTCTTCATTCTTAAACAAAAAATAAAAATTAACAAAAATGCTTTTATTCTTTGCATTAAAAGTAGGTTATTATTAAAACTAACTTCAACTTTTTACCATCAGGTTGTTTTGAAATATAAAAATTAAATATATTTTCATTAAAAAATAATAATAAATAAAAATCACATTTTCTTAAAAAGCAACTTAAAAATATGTATTTGATTAGAAACTAATCAGAGTCATTGTTGTCCACCTCCAAGACATCTGGCGATATAGTCCCTTTTTTAAGATGCTCGTAGAATGGATAATATATTTCGGGAATAACTTTTTCCCGACAAAGATGCATAAGATCCTTATACTTCAAAGGTTGTATTGGGATTTGGTTTTGCCTTAGCTGTACCAGGTTGTAGGTATCTAAATTTTGGAGAGTTCCTCTTTTTTTCTCCATTGTGTTGATAACTTTTATTTCGCTATCAAAAGCATACTTAAATTTTATTAAATTGGGAGTTTCTGGGAATGTTTGAACAACTTTAATTTTGCTCCATTTAACAATGTTTCCTTCTTCGTCTTTTTTCCAGTTTTTGGTTGTGTCACCAAGCATTTTTTTTAGGTCAAAAATGTCGGTCGCGTACATTTCTTTGACTATATACGGCCTAGACTTGCAAGCAGTCCGCGCAACACTGTACCACTGGTCTGGACAGTAAATTGGAACATTTTTTGTGGCTCTTTCTATTACACTATGCATCGAGTCGCCTTCGTTTTGTGTATGGCCAGGCTCTAGAAAATTATGCCTGATTTCTACCTTGAATTTAGCTGTGCAATGCTGATACAAACAAAACAAGTATCGGTTTCGATTTTGTCCGCTGCAGTTGTCGGAATAAAAACTAAAACTTTTTTTCCCTTCAGCAACTTTAGTTGCTATGAAAGAGAACACACAGCTTCCTATTTCACAAGCCCCTCTCAAAGCTATAGCTTCATGCCACATAAAGCAAAAACCTTGAAGGGAACCAATGTCATACACGGTGAGATTATAAGTACACAGCTTGCGTCTGTAATATAATTGTGAAATTTCGGCTTTTGGGGACAGAAGTGCTTTTTGCAGGTCGAAAGCAGCAACACAGAAATCTGGAAAACTTTCAGATCGTAGCTTGTCTTTGGATTTTTCGTTTCTTGCCAATTCTTTAGCCTTAATATGGTTCGCCATGATTTCTTCCATATTATCTTTGTCTCGGCCATGCGAGTTTTTAAATTTGTTGCATAGATCACATTGGTCTTTTTTGGGAATATGGAATGCCAAATTAAACTCATTTAAAAAAACCTGCCGATACACGGAAAAGGATGCCTTTCGAGGGATGTTTTCATTCTCTTGGTACATTTCATACAGTCTTGTTATGTTTAGTTCAGGTGGCAGATACTCCCTTTGTGAGTTGGACCTACAGTAATGGCTTTCTACTCTTTGGATGCTATTAAGATGTTCACGAACTGAGTTTTTTACAGAACTAGGAAGAAGAGAATTCAGATTTGTGCGCCCACGCTTATCTTCTTGTACTACAGTAATCCCTACTTTATAAGATTTATTAACTACAGTTTTTACCATTTGATGGCTTATAGATAATGTATTTATAAAAAATGTTTGACACACTTTAATTTTCTGATCAGTCTGTAGGTTTGACATGTAGTAATAATAAGAGAGATTTCTTCTACTTTCCAAATTTTCTTCATTACCGGAAGTCGTTGGCCTTAGCCTTACTCTTTTTTTTTTGCTGAACTTCAACATATTTTGAAATGTAGTCTCTCTGCCGATTGATGTCTCCCAGTTTCCAAAATTCATTAAAAACGTGGTTTCTAGAAGCTTCGTCGATTTTAAACTTGCATTTAAGCCTGCATTTTTCGTGGCAAGGAGGTTTCATTATTCGTTCGCAAACAGTTTTGTTTTTAGAATTGACGTACTTTTGCCCGCTGTTTCTAAGGACTTTTCTTTTGTTTCGAATCCATTCTGCTTCTTTGCGAACGCGTTTTCTGGAAACAATAGGATTGGACTCACTTGGATTTATGACTTTTTCTCTGGAATTGGGAACTGAGTTTTCCTCTTCGTTGGGGACTTCATGGCTTGATATTATGTCGTTATTATTACCGGGTAATGTGGGGTCTTGTCTTGAGATGTCAATTGAGTGATCATCGTTAATTGAAATATGTTGACTTGAAACGTTGTTAGCATTATAAGATGAGGAAAAACTGCTATTTGAAGGGCAATAATCGGAACCACCATCATCTGTTTCAAAAGGGTCGTTTTCGTCGTCGTCACTTAAGACCTCATGAGAATTATTATCTAAGCAAAATGAGACAGTTATTCAAAAATACATAATAAAATGCTTTCATTTCAATTGTACCATTTTCATTTGCAACATTCTCAAAAATGGGCTCATCTATTAAAGTTTCTTTAACTGATAACTGTTCTTCTTGTGCTTCAAGTAAATTTTCAGAAACTGAAGAAAATGATTTAATTATGATAACTATTCTTTTGTGCTAATAATTTCTTGTAGATTTAAAAAAAAAAAAACACTTAAAAATATTAACTAGTTATCTTACCGTTTGCATTAGTTGTAACATTTTCAAAATTTGGCTGATCAATTGAGTTTTGGTCTAATGAACCTGGTTCCGCAAGTACTTCGAATGAATCTTTAAATAGTTAACACAAATTGGTTATTATAGGTTAAAACTGTTATTCTATACTTCTTGAAAATTAATTTTTTATATTTCAACAATTTTTTTTCACAAAATACCTTTTAAAGAAATATAAGTACATAATTTGAGTACAAACCTGTATTACCCCGCCGTTTTAAAACTAGGCTCAGCATCTTTTGACCTCTGGACATGTTGTTAAACATTTTATGAAAAAGCACAAACTAAACCGTTTCACTTTACGCACTGGCTAAACTATCCTAAGTCGCTAAAAATAAAATACAAAAAGCAACATACATTATTTATTTTGTTTTTGCAGAACTAAACTATGTCCTTATTGAGGACTTAGGCTATTTGTTTTGTAAAGCACAAAAAGCCTAAGTCCATATAATAGACATAGGTTAGTTCTGCAAAATAAAAAAATAATACTTGGGACATAGGATAATTGCGTACGATTAAAACACTGAACGAACAACTGCACGTAGGAACACGGTCATCAAACAGACACGCGCATAATAGAACTGACTTTTTTCTCACGATAAAAATGAAAATTTCGAGATTTTGGACTTAGGCTAGTTCTGCATTGTAGCGACGAAATATCGAGAGTAAGACTATGACTAAACAGCATAGTCCGAAGAATGTTTTAAGAATAGAGATAAAGAATGGTTTTTGTTGCGGTAAATCTTACCGTAACAAGCTTGTTGATGTTCTTGTAGGCATCTGGTGCGGGTTTGATTGATTGCAGTTTCTTGTTGAACTGAATATTATTATGGTGTTGGATGGAGTTCTGCAACATAATGTTAACACATTTGATTTTACTCCATACTATCTGGTAGTTGTTGTTCGTTGTGTTAAGTTCACGCTGGTGGATCCTTTGAAGACGTTTCCTTAACCTTTGTCGGTGAGTGTAAAGATTTTAGATATACTCGGGAAAATGCTGGTATCTGTCCCTTGACGTCTTGGGCTGTTGTTGGATGTCCAGTGCGCTAGAAACAGCCGTTTCCAGACAGCAGATGGCTGTATCAATTTCTGTATTTTGCAGATTCCTATTTTGGGGTGGCAGCGTTATGGTGGCTTCAATGTCTCTTTAGAATCTTTCTACATCCAGTCTCCTGTTTGATGATGTTTCTTAGTTGGTTCTGTCGTCAGAAAGATGGGTTGTTGGAGTTTGATGGTTAGCTGAACAGTTTCATTATCCGAATCCCCAGGTATTGTTGAACAGATGTAATTCCTGAGTTCTGGAAGTATACAAGAAAAATTAGATATAGAAATAAAAAATTCACGTGTCGATGTTGATGGTGTTGAGAACGGGGGTGACCAATTTATAGATCGACTTCACCAAAGAGTAGCCAACATTATATCCTATCACCACCGTTCCATTAAAAAAAAAAAAGAAACAAAAAAAATGCCTAGTATATGAGTACAGTTTGAATAATATCTTCAGAAAAATATATATTTTCCTACTCGCCCGAGAGTCATTCATCCTTTTGATTAACTTCGCATTAGAGTAATTGAAAATTTTCCCCAAGATTCCATTCAGATATTTCTATAAGTTCCTTTCTTTCTTACCGCCTTGTTGACTAGGATCACTTTCGTTTCCACCCCAAATAAATTTATTAGCTTTGTAGCCCTTTAAAACCTCTCTCTTTCCACTCAGTCTCTCGTTAAAGAACATTCAATAAAAATATTTTCCAATAGAGAAATTCCAATGGTTAGTGGCTCAAAGGATAAACCGCGCCTTGCCGCCCACTTACCTCTCTTTACAGTCTTTCAAGTCTCAACCCCAAGTCACATATTTGTGAAAATCGTTTGCCGTTGTTTGCCCATCTACTCCTAAGGACCTGTTTTAGTAAAACAAAGCTGATTTTTATATTTTTATGAAATTTCAAAATCATCACACACACATTTTTATTTTTTGTTTATTTTTTGAAATAAAATATCTTCGGGATAGAAATTTTTTAATACAATATAGAATTTAATAGAATTCGATCTATGCTCGTCTTGGTCTCCTACATGAGTTCTTGTGGCATACAACGTTGAGCTATTGAAGAGGTTTTCCGCATCCTTGGCCACAGAAATTATTAATTTCTAGACTGCCTCAGCCGCTAGTGTGGTATTTGACCACCATTTAACCATGTTATAGATTCTCAAAAGAACATTTCTTCGCTCGTCCTTTCTCTCAAAGGACTCACAATATGAGGCCCCGGATGGAGTACGGGTATTTATAGGGTAGAAGGATAAAATATCGAGTGGTGGTTGCAGCGGTGGTCTTGTAATAAAGTTTATCTCCATCGATGAAAGATTAAATGCACGAAATTGTGTAAGAAGTATTTATTATTATCCTTGAGGGCATATTGACGGTCGGTGGATTAAGGATTACTTTCGGCTTTGGACAAAGTAAAGTAAAAGTAGTGAAGCAGTAAAAGAATTTCTCTCTTATCTTTGAAATTTAAACGGAAAAAAATCTAATTAAAATTTCTGGCGCGGAGGATGAAGTTTTATATTCTTCTACCGCAACTCACTTAGGGGCAATGAAATAAACTAATTACTCGTGATACTTAGAAATAAAGAGGTAAACCTTTGAAGATTATGTACACAATCTGAAAATCGATAAGGAAATAGTTGAAGCAATTCGTCTATTTTTTTTTTATTTTAAAGAAATTTGGTATTGAAAAGCCGTCGTTTGCGCTGTTTCCCAATTCTGCAGTTTTTTATATAAGTATCTTAAATAACAACTGTTTTCAACAACTGATATGGATATCAGTCTTCCAAAAGCATTTGACATAATGAATCACATAACTATTCTTACCAAACCTAGATCTATCGGTACTAGTGGCAAAACGTTCAATTGATTTCAATTTTATCTCTGTTGAAAAAGAAAATCTTATATGAAACAAGAAGTTAAAATCATAAGCTAAAATTTGGTGTACCGCAGGGAAGTGTAGTTGATCCAACATTATATTGTACTAGATGACTCGGTGAACTTCGTATCATCTTCATATATTTTTTAGAAATATGATCAAAACTTAACACAAATAGGAATCTACATTAAATGCAACACAGTTATACACACTCAATTAATACAAGGCTTTTTGATGTACTATATTTTTTGACTTTTTTTGCGGTGCGTTAATATATAAAAATGATGATTTTCCGACATGCGAGAAACAGGGAAACTCCAAGCTGATTCCGCAAACTTTCGACTACTTGCTTTGCAATTTATGTTTGGTCATCACTAGGGTTCGGATTTCCATGCAAATGCATATTTTTTTAGGAACACCTTGGAAGCAAGGCAACTAATTATGTATACGAATCAAGAAATTTCCTTTAAAATGGCATTTAACCGTTAGTGCATATTTTTGCATATTTTACTATAAATGCATATTTTGCATTTTTTTGTGCATATTTTACTATAAATGCATGTTTTTTATAATAATTTTATATTTTTAGAGTACCTATCTATATTGTTCAAAAACTAAACTAGAAAGTAAGAAAAATATAAATTTTATGTCAGTGCAAACAAACCTTAAAACTTTTATCATCTGACAATCTTGAACCATATTCAAACACCACAATATAAAGCATTATATAAACAAAGGTGCATATGTATATGTATGAACTTGACTAGATTGTGCCGGCAAAACATTGAAATGAAAAAAAATTAAGCCTGTGTGTTTGAAACTGTATAAATGAGATCGAAAGTTAAACGATCATCAATCAAAAATGAAAAAGTGTGTGGGTATAATGTGGTAAAGCTTAAAGCGCGAAACAGATTGAACCAGCACAAGTTAGAAAATGTTTAAAATTAAGAATGAGTTAGTAAACTACTTTAAAGTAAGCAAATTGCTAAGTAGTATCACACTAATACCTCAATAATAGGCTGTTTAAAATTTTGCGCCAATGTATTTTAATCGTTCAACACAAAATAGACCAGCACTAGCAACGTCAACAGCGTCGGTTGGTCAAAATCCAAAATTTGCTGTTGCTGGTTACAATAACACAAAATGCAACAACAATAAGACGTATAAATGTCAAAAAATTACAACACGATGCTGGTTTAATGTGTTTGAAAAGTATTTGCTGGCCAGCGTGCTGTTTGCTGTTAACGGCGCTGGTGCTGTTGCTGGTTTAATCTGTTTCGTGTATAAAGCTTCATTCGTTTCATGTACAACAGCCAACTGTTTTCGGTTGCGTCTACACATAAACCACTACCTACAATATAAACTGAAAAATGTTGACTGATGCACTCATGCTTAGTTTTTGAGTCTACCACACCATATACGAATATAGGTAGGTACTTCAGTGCGTTCTGGCAAAAAATGAAGGATTTTCAATGATAAAAAATTTAACCAAGATGTTCAAATTGGAATGCAGTGACGACAATTACCCAAAGAACCTTACTGCGATGAGATTGGTTCTTTAAAAAACTCTAAACTAACTTCAGTTGACGTCGAGCGATCTTTTTCGTTATATGGGTGATTCTACAAACGATGGAATTTTCGGCGGCCCCAGAAATATTTTGAAATCCGTTCAATTATTTAATCGGATTTTTTTTTATAAAATTAAATCTGACTGATATCTAACTGGCCTAACAATATTATTAGGGTGACCTTATTTTATAATGCTCAAAAAATTCTTCAAAGTGTCCGATTCTCAGTCCCCTGACGTGTCCCCAGTGCGTTTTCGCAAAGAAAAATTATTACCGTTCTCTTATTTCAGGTCTCATACTAAAATGAATCCCACCGAAGTTACGCCAAGTAATACATCTTTGCTACGAAATAGATTAATATTTTTTAGTAATTGATTTTATTACAAAAAAACTTAATTAAACTTTGTCCCCCGTATTTCATATCAGTCCCCTGGAACATTGAAACTGTCGAAAATATCAATAACTAGGATGTCGATCGGATTTCCAGCAATGGCAATTTGAAGTACCAAGTCTCCTTACAATAAAATCATGGTGCAACTCGATTCTGTTTCTTATGTTAGTATTGTGAAAAAGACATTTCTGCATGAAGTCGTGGATTGTCCGTTTAGTTTATCAGTCCTCTGGTGAGTTTTTTCGAAACAAATTTGTATGTAAGTAGGCATCTTTTTTAGCAGTGTAGTATAGGTTTAATAAAACTGTAATATTATAAATATTTTTTTGATTTTTGAAGTAAAACCTTAATATCTTTTTTGCGCAAAAACCATGAAAAACCTCAGTCCCCTGGTCTCAGTCCCCTGGCTAATAAATAAATAAATGATATTTTATTCAGAAACCTGAGAATTTTTAAGTTATGTTGAACTTCGAACTTCATTGAGAAATATTTTTAAAATTTTTAAAAAGAATATAATTTATTTAAAATTGATTCTAAGTAGAAAAAAAAAATTATTATAATATATTATTTTCTTTTAATAAAATGCTAAGTTATTATGTATTAACCATGAATTTGTATGTTTATGAAGGCTAATTAAATTTAATTTCTATATTTCAGTGTGTACCCAAGAGAAAATACAAAAAAAACTAAAGATTTATTCAGTCCCCTTAAAAAAAAAAACTCAGTCCGCTGAACATCTTTTTTCAAAAAATGTCCTTAAAATCGTCATTTTTAATTTTTTTTACTGGCCGCTTTCAATACCGCAAAGAGACGTTCTAAGGATCAACTATAGAACAATTCTTACGACTTTTGACTTCCAAAAATGTCGTGGCGAAATTTGTGTCATTTTATTCCATTGTTTGTAGAATCACTCATATACATAAATCATTCTTGAGACCCAATCGGCAACGTTTCGACTTCGAAAACTTCAAGAAAAATTTTATGATTTATGCAAATAAAACTTTTCAAATTCATTGAGGAATTTTCTGTTATTTAGAATAATTTATTTTAATTAAGCAAATGAAGATGTTTATTTTTTATTTACCAATGTTTTTTTGTTTTTTTTTTTATTAAATGTTAATTTCGTTTTAAGATATTATTTTATTTTAATAAAAATAAAAAAATTAACTTATTTTTTAAGATGAAGAAAATGTGTTTTTATATTGAATAGAAATTAAGTTGAAATGGTTTTAAGTGCATATTTTAAATGCATATTTTGCATTTTTAGGAGCATATTTTAAGCGCATATTTTCAGATTTTAAGTGCATGAGAATCCGAAGCCTAGTCATCACAAAGGCCAGCCGGACGGTAAATTGTAGACCCTTACAATCGAATGGCAAATATGTTGGAATCTCTGGTATACGCGGGGTCAAGACATCTAGTCCTTTGTATTTTCCCTTGATGATCTTCGCCTCGATGACGTTATACGTTAGCTTTTTAACACCCAGTCTCGTTCCATTGCAAGTCAAGGTTGATTCGTGTTACGTAGCCTAATTACAACTGATCCTACTTTTAATTGTAAATTGTGAGGTGGTAGTCCAGACAAATCCAGGGAATTTAAAAATTCTGTGGGACAGTTTTTGATCGGCTATTTCTGGAACCTGCATGGACAATCAAGGGAACATCGTAGTAGGACCACAGTCAATGCTGATAATATGGCAAGAACATTTATCTAAGCTATATACCGACATTGACGAACTGAATTCCCCCTCGAATGAATGAATTGATTGTATTAGGGGTTATTGCACTGTGACCTGTAGATCTATTGTGCCCCCTCTTAAAAATGATGAACTGGCTCATCTTACAGTTCCTCCTTCAAACTTCTAGGAATTTTAGTATTTGGGGCACTTTGAGAGAAGATAGATTGCTCCCTTGCACCTTGTACCGTCCCAGATGGGTTTTCCTTTGGTGCATGATTGGATAACACTTTCCCAGTATGTGTTCCGATGTTTCCTCATGCATGTTGCAGAATCTGCAAGTGGCACTGCTTACCACACCAAGTAGGTTAAGGGGTCTTCTCTCTCCTACCCAGTCTTCCTTGTTACTGAGCTGTGTAAGAAAGTTTTTCCCGATATTATGTTTTTTGATCATTCCATTTCTGGGGATGTCAATAAGGTTTGTTATTGTGCACCTGTCAATTAGGTCCCTTTCCCTGAGACCAATAATTTTGCCTGTCCCAGTTCTTTCCTTTGAGAACCTCATGATAGAGGGGATAGATGGAGGATAACCTCCATAGCTGCAGGTTCATATAGGGCAGGTTCTCATTGCCTTTGGACTTTTTCTAGGGTTTTAATAGTTATTGTTAATTCGGTTTTCTTGTGCCATGCAACCGCACCATAAGTAATGATGGGTCATACCATCATAGTGTACATCAACCTGAGGATGCTCGGTTTGCATCCCCATGACTTACCTGCAATTCTTTTGCAAATCATTAGGGCTTTTGTGGCTTTTCCGACTATAGCATTTATGTGTTTGTTCCAGAGGAGTTTACTATCTAGTATAATTCCTAGATATTTTACCTCCCTCTGCGTTTCAATTACTTCACCATTCAAACGGATAGATTTCATATGTGGTAGAAGTTCTTTCCTGGTAAATGGTATGATTGTTATCTTGGATGGGTTTATTGAAAGGCCTACAGACATACACCATTTACTTGTAATTGTTAGTCCTCTTTGGATAATATCGCAAAGAGTTTCTTTAAACTTACCTACTGCAATGATAGCGATATCATCGGCAAAGCCAATGCAGTATATACCTTGGGAGGTAAGATTTTCTAACAATTCATCTACTACAAGACTCCACAACAAGGGTGATAGTACACCACCCTGAGGACATCCTCTCGTTGTGATCACTTTTTTACGTTTTGTTCTGCTTATGCCTCTGCATTTCTAGTGCCTAACATTTCTTTTATCCATCTGGTTATGGTGATGGGTACGCCTTTCCTAACAAGAGCTTTGCCTACAGCCTCGTGGGACGTGTTATCGAAGGCTCCTTCTATGTCTAAGAAAGCAGCTAATGCTGTTTCCTTTACATCTAAGGCTCTTTGGATCTTATTTGTTAGTTCGAACAGGGCGGTCGCTGATTGACAGGCCTACTTATTAACACTTCTGATCTTATGAAGTTGTCAATTACCTTTTCCAAAGTTTTCAGTATAAAGGATGTTAAGCTTATTGGCCTGAAAGACTTTGGATGGGTTGTGTCTTTTTTCCCTATTTTGGGAATGAAGATTACCTTAGCTGTTCTCCATAGACTTGGTATATACCCAAGAGCAATGCTAATCCGAAGAATATTAATGAGATAGAGCATAAGGTATTCTTTTCCCTTCCGTAAAAGAGCTGGGAAGATACCATCTGCACCTGATAATTTGTAGAGTTGAAATGTATTAATTTCCCAATCAATATTTTTACCTGTGCAAATGGTCGTGGCTATTTTCCAGTCATCTCTGTTTGGTTTGAGGGGTGTTACCATCTAATGGTAAAATGCCTGGGAAGTGTGTGTTGAGCAGCAGGTTACATCTTTGCTCCTCATTTTCGGTGAACCTACCATCACTATACCGAAGTGCTAGTGATGTTATGGTTTTCTCTTTTGTAAGAGCTTTGTGAAGTCTTGCCGCTGCAGGGGCAGATTGTTAGGAAGATTGTATTATTTAACTTGGGCGACGCAGACCAACAATTCCACCCTCCCAACCTCGACGAAGTAAAGAATATATATATCAAATTTTAAGTTCAAAATAGCCGCAGTAGGTGACGGCCTTGCTGTCGAACTGTTCAAGATGCCATGTGATGACTTGTTTAGGAGTATGCAGCTTCTGAAAAATATGGTCATAAGAAAAGAAAGCATGCCCGATGAATGGAACCTCAGCAAAGTTTGCCTGATCCTCAAGAAAGGGATCTATGTATATCGCTACAGCTTTAGACCAGGAAAGTCCACCATCCACAAAATATTCAGATCTTAAAAAAAAATAATCTCAAATCGATACCTACCACCTTTTTATCCATTTCTGATCCGTGCATGATGGCGTATAAAGGGACGAAGTTTATGGAGGAATGTTTACTTTTGTCATTCCTGATAAACTTGTCCGCTTATGTAGGATGACGATGGAGAACGCACAACAAGGTCGGTAAAAATTTCATCAATACATTTGATGTTAAATAAAAAGTTACTAGACAAGACGATGATGCAACTTTTTCAACATCGTTTTGGAAAGAAAAGTGCACAACTTCCGCGACAATACTAGAGGCACAATCCTTCAAAGGTCCGTTCAATAACTCGAATGCACCGATAATATAAACATAATTGGAAGAACATCAAGAAAGGATACCCAACACCGACATTTTGGACAGAATCCCACCATAGACAGCTATAATTTTAAGGTATTAAAGGACTTTGTCTATCTAGGTGCTGCTTTTGATTCAAATGAAGAATAGCTCTAGATAATCACTGCTCCTATGGTCTAAAAAGACAATTAAGTAGCAAAGTTTTTTCCCGAGCAAATAAAATGGGCCTTAATAAGACACTTATCATTCCGGTCCTTAAATGTCAAATCCGAATAACTTTACGATGTTTCGAGAGGAAAATTCTCCGATTAATTTTTAGTGCAATCTGCATAGATGATTAGTGGAGGAAAAGATATAATTTCAAAATCCACGGGCTTTACAAGCCAGTCAAAGTCCAATGAATGAGATGGCTTGGTCGTGTCCAGCCCGGAAAGTAAGTCTTTGAACTTGAGGGGCAGCGCATCATAAGAAGAAAAATACTAATTTGGCGCACACGTGTGAGAGAGTGAGAGATGACCTTAACCAGCTAACCTTGTGAACCTGAAGACCCAGCTGGCTTCAGAAGCTTGTTAGTTGAATACTTAGTCCAACCGATACCGTACCTTTACCATAAGTAAGTAAGTAAGATAAAGTTAATGAAGTAGTTTTTATTTGTTGGAAAGATGAAGAGAGAATAACATACTCGTAATATTGGTTATTTTTAGAGATAATGATCTCTTGAAATGGCTTTTGCCAGCTGTGTAAGCATTGCCAGTGTTTTTTCGATTTCTTGGTCTCTACAATCCTTACTGCTGGAACTGTAATACAGCTCTAATAATTTTTTAAAAATTACTAAAACTACCGTCTTTTAATAGTTAAACACAAATTCATACGAAAATGTACTCCCCTTGTCTACCAAGTGGTTTACAACACCTGCATATCTTTCTACAAAAGATTCCCAAAATGTTCAAAAAGTGTACAGCCATAATTTCACAAGCCAAAGCCGCCAACATAGAAAAATGACATTACTCCCAAAAATGTTTCGGAAGAAATTGTTGTAGCAGATTTTCTACATTTGGGAGTTAAGTCATCAATTTTCGAAATTGTGTCAGTTTTTTGGGCATTGTTACAAAACACCCGGAATTGAAATGCAGCTTTGCCCAAAGCAAGATAACATTGTAAGGGAGGAGACTGCATTCACATTCCGTTTTTACGAGTATTTATTTAATAAACATTTATTTTTTTCTACCTCTCGGAGTTCATTGAGGGAACTTGTAACATATATTGCTTTCGCCAGAAGACTCATTTTTTAAATAAGGTAGATATCTATTGCCATGGTGATTTATGGAATTGGTTTTTGTTTTGCTTCCACTTGACCTTTGATGAAAAAACACCAATCCACCCACAACTACAATAAATCAACTCGAAAAAAAAACCCTTCAAACGCAAAGTAATTGCCTCTGACAAAAAGTGCTTAAATCGGTATCCCAAACAACCATACTAACCGAACTTGCCTTAAACAATGAAAATATTTAAATTGAAAAAAAGTAAAATAAATGTGAAAGTCCAACAAATGTAAAAATTCCCTGCAGAAAACTGAAATTAAACGCAACAACCATAAAGTAAATAAAAAAAATCCACAACGTAGCCATTAATAAAAAGAGAACCTCCTACATTTTGTGCAACATTTTATAATAAATTCTTCTTCCTCTAACCCGCAGCGCGCCGGGCGGGGCGCCTGTTCTCAGTTTCACCGCAACACAATCACACAATAAAACTCCAAAAATACAAAAGATACAAATCTTTGCTAATTAACGAAACAGAGAATTCATTGCACTATGGACTTTCCGAAGAGCAGAAGGTCGTACAACATACCCTCGCTCAACGTAAAAGAGTCCTGCTCCTGCCATAGAACAAAAATAAAAGGAGCTACTTCAAGGGGTTTAAAGGAACGAAGCCATGAAGCTCATAGGGAAGGGGCGATGACGTCGAGACAGAGCATCTCTTCCTCCTCCAGATTGTCCGGAACAAACACACATGGTTATTCATATCCGCAATGAGTATCTATGGCTTTTTAATCTTCATCCTTAGTGCGGTACGCCACCGTCTTCCATCCCTTTTCTGCCTAATCCACATAAAAGGCTTTAAAAAGGGCAAGTTAAAAAATAAAACGGGGGCTGATGGATATACCCTACACATATCTTCCTACCCAGCAGAAACTGCAAAAGGATTTTCCACGGTGTGATGAATCCAGGGAATCTGCTCCTAGCTATGCATAGTTCCGTGATGCTACTTCGGTTCTTTTTCTGTTTTTTGTTTTCCTTTCGGTTTTTTTTTTTTTTTTTTTTGTAGTTGGCCTGCCTGGCCGTAATGTGCTTGCATATTTCTAACTGCCTCGTGAGCATGTGATAAAACCACCGACCATGATGCTAAGCTCTGGCTTTGTGCATGGCATCTTTGTATATACACTCTATAGTATTCTCATGAAACCTTATTTTAAGAGGACATCTATCGTCGGCACATTTACTATTTCAGATTATTTCAGAGTGCAAAACTATTCAAAATTTTAAATAAATGGCGGTTATAAAATAAAGGGGATCAAAAAAGGACTTTTTCTTGTGTGGATGATTTTTGTTTATCTTTCTATACCTTTGTGTATAGATATTCAATACGTGGTGTCTGGTAAGAAGTGAGACGTGAGGGATGAGAGATTGCTTTAGTTTTGTTTTTGTAAATTTGGTTATGAAGATTTTTTTGTTGAGGTTCTTGACCTACCTTTTATTATGTGTATGTTTTTGTTGTTTTGTTCTGGTAGCTGGTGTTTGATGATTTTTTTCAGTTGTGAAGAAAATCTTATTTTAGCTTTCAGTATTTTATTAGGTAGGTATACTATTGTTTTTTTTTTTTGATTTGTACGCGTGCGTATGTAGGTATTTACTGAGGATGAGGTTATCTATTTTTTTTTCATTCATCGCGTTCTCGGTCATTGGTAAGGATTTTTTTTAGTTATCTGAGAATTTTTGTAGGTCAGAAGAATATATCAAGCAAGGTTTCAAATAAGAGTTTTGTTTGAAGGATTTCTCTGTTTTCATTTAACGGTGAAGAATATATGTACATATAGGTATTTTTGTAATTTTTGTGATGAAATGGTAGACTTGTTGGCCTCTGAATGTACTTACATTTGTATTGTACGTGTGACATAGGTAGGTAGGTACAATATGGCATTTTATGCATTTGTAAACAAAATCGAAGTCGATATTTTAATTACGACTTTTACTTGCAACTTATGGGTACTATAAAGTAAGTTACACATTCGTAAAAAATCGAACTAGGATTTTGATCAAAGTTGATATTACGATGATAGCAAAGACGAAAAAAGTGGGTCTTGTAATTCTGTGTCTGTTCGACTACAGCCTAAGCGGCTCGGGCGATTTTCTTGAAGCATCGTAGCCGTAGGTAGTTAGGTATACCTATATAGGTACCTACTATTTTTAAAATTGTCAATTTTTTTAATTTTTAAATAACGATTTGAGAAATTTGGAACTAGGTACTTTGATATATTGTTTGTTGTGAATAAATTGTCTATATAATGTGTGTATTATGATTTCAATGTTGTTATGTCGAAATATGTTAGGTACCTACCTATATATCACTTTGGTCTAGAACTGTATTTGTTCTGTGTTTGCTCTTTTTATAATCACTTGTTTTGGTTATTTTCAAACGTCCCGAAGAAGTTTTTTTCTTATAGGTACCAACCAAATATTAAATGATTATTGAAATTGAAATTGAAGCCAACTGAATTTATCGAACCTGTAGCAGATAGTGGAAAAGATTTATAATAATTATGGTATATTTACCATTTAAGAAAATTGACTGAAATTCCTTTTTATTTTTTTGTTTTTGTTCCTAGTTTATTTTTTATTGTTAGTTTAGTGTTACTCTTTTTCGAAACAATTTGTTATTACAAAATAATAGATTTTGTTTTTTTTTTGTATAAAACAATTTTTTTTAGTAAAAACTTCAAAAAATATGGAATTTTTGCACTCTTCAAAGTGCAATAAAGTCCGAAATTTTGTTTTGGACTTTATAACATAGCACTTTATTTCATGGCACCTAATAATCACCTGGTTAAGGAGAGATTCTAAGGGCGTGGTCCTTCTCTTTACCCCCACCTGAGGTAGAATCCCACCACCAGGCGCGTAGCAGCATGTGGCTCCTTGCAAATCTAGTAGATGAGTTCGACAAGTCAGTGTTTTTTTGTATATGTCCATTTGTTTAGTCAGTATTGCTGATTAAGTTCAAGGGACTGTTCCTCTTCTCAAGAGAATTTTACCAATTTTAGAGAAAGCATTTAGCTCCATCACCTCACGCTCAGAGGAGTGGCAAACGCAATATAGGCGAAGTGCCCAGCCCATTCTTCGTTTCTTGGTCACTATCGTCTGTGACCATTTTTGTGTTTCCATTTTTTTAACTGTGGTTGAAGGCGATTTTCGGAGTTTAGAAATTTTCAAGCCATAAATAATTATTATATCAACAATACAAAAAGTAAAAGTTCTAAAGTACTGCAAGAATTATGAAAGAGATAAAAATGAAAATTAAATTAACATTTTTCAAGCTTTATTTGGGTTTACATATAAATAGTCATAAATGGGTTAAAATGCACCAAGTCCATTTTCAATTGCAAGCTAACAGCCCACACATGGTTTATTATGCTCTAAAGACCATTTGAGGTAAGATATTCCTGGAGTCTCGGACTGTTGGACCAATTGTCAGAGAAGATTTTATGGTTGACATGTCTGAGTACAGTTGCTGTGAGATGAGTAACCCCATTTCCACCAACACTCAAATCAGGAGCGCCCTCAGGACGAGTGTTACTTTGATCACTTGCAAATATGACCAAATCATAACTTAATGCAGATACCCCAGTCAAGACTTAATTTTTGTATCTCCAATTATGAGATTTTGAGGGATTGTAGAGGAAGTTAGGGTATTGTGGTATACATGTTTGTTTTTTTGACTTAAAAGAAAAAGTTATGAAACAAATGCTCCTAAATTTGGCAGATTTTACCAAAAACATATAAGCTACCAAGTGATTTCTTTTTGTCGAAAAACTAACAAAGATTTAGACAAAATATTGATATAACCTCTAAATCGTCACTTTTGAAAGTTAAAGGGTAATGTGGTACACTATGCTGTCTATTGTGGTATACTTTACAACATTACCCAGTAGATTTTTTAAATGTGTGTGAAATCTCAAATTTCCTATTTTTTTCATTCCTCACAGTATGATTCCATGTCCTTTGTATCTCATTTTCTTACTTCAACCCTTTTAGACATTTTAACGAATGAATCTTTAGAAAAAACACAAATAGCCAAAAAAAGAAATAAACTTTTATGATGGGTAAAGTGGTATACTACCACAGTAGCCACGGCTAGTATACCACATTAGCCGAAACTGTATATTTTTACAAAAATAAATAATAAAATATAAAATAAACACCTTTGAACAAAACTAACAGTTGTTTTTCGTAGATGATTAATTAAGTTTTGTAAAGAATTTATAAACTAGCTTGAAACACAACTTTTGAGAGCACACAAACACTTTTTGTTTGACCCAAAAAAAAACTCAACTTCACGCAATAACCCTTTTCAAATATTTGCTTGAGATATACGAAGATTTTTGATTTGATGGAACACGAGTACTTAGTTTTATTTATATTACCGTCCGCTAAGGTAAAAACCGTTGAAGAAACATGCTTAGTTTTTGAGAAAACTGCCTATACCACATTACCCGCCTATACCACATTACCCCAAGTTACTCTATTGTTTTAGGCCACTTCAAACTGGAGTTGTAACTATTTGCTGATAAACTGCCGTTTGAATACATGAAAATTATAATTACAATTTATTTTAACTAATTCTTAGTGGTAGGTATTTCAGGCCTAGATTTTTCTTCGATCTTTTTTTTCTGTCTTCGGTAGATTTGATTTGGGTTCGTCATCGGAACAATCACTATCTGTCGAACTAACCTGTTTATATTAAAAAAATTATAAAAAAATTGAACTTTTTTCACTGAAATGAACTTGACACTTGATCTTTCAACAACGAGCTTATTGACGAAGCCCTCGCAGAAAAAAAAAACAGCTTATCATAGTAAAATAGACCTGGTATATATATTTGGTATATATACATTTGGCTTATTTGGAGCTTTTTTTGACGACTCTGAGCGTAAATAAGTTCTTCCTATGGTCCTAACAAATAAAAGGAGATTCCCGTTTTCTTTGTTTTTTTTCAGATAATGGAGTTCCCAAGCATTCACCACCATTGAGTTTAGCATGTGTGTGAATAATGGCCACCACAATTTTGTACCCTTTATTTTTATGAGGTAGTTGTTCACAAATTGGTCATGACGGTCGACACCACCCATGCCTTTGTTGTATGCAACTAGAGGCTTTGGCTGAGGAATGACAACTATTTCTTTTTCTGTTGATGAACATCTCTTGACTTTTCCTAGTGGTTTCAAGTTGTCGTAGTTTGTTGCAACGGTTACAATGGCATTATCTTTTCAACGAGCTAACAAGATATTATTATTTTTGCCAAATTTGTGATGACAGTAACCAAAATTTGCTTTCATTACCGTTTTCATGGATTTTAGTGGACATTTTTTCGTTCTATTGTTCCGAATCGTACCTGTTGCACTAAATCCTTTTATGCGTAAAGTAGCCATAAGGTCATGGCTGGTCATTGGATATCAACAACTGGTAGAGTAACCACTATATCTATTTCATTTCCATCATCTGGAATATCTTCAAGAGCCATGTAGAGGTTGGGAAAACACCTGCCATAAAAGCTACTTCAGTTTATAGTTGAAAAAGACATTTCTCTGCAAATCCAGTGAGAAAAAAATTTAACATGGTTTTGGCCAGTGTACTCAATTGAGTACACCACTTTTATTCACACCTACCATGCAGAAGAAAAATATGTTTGTTTGTAATTTATACGCAATGTTTTTCTAGATACAAAATCTAAAGAATAGAATCGATTATTCAAATGTTATTCAAAAAATTAAATTTTTACTAACATTTTACTCTCGCAAAGTCACCAAATTGCTTCAAACAAGAAATGCTCGACACAAAAGTTCATGCAAAACCTTGAAAATGCTTTTCAATCTCGACAAATTTACTGCCAGTATCAAAGCACATGTCAATAATTGCTTTCCAATCGAAAGAAATTAAAATCAAAGCCCACATTAAAAAAAAAAATCCAGTTGAAATTTAACAAAATACTGTACTCAATTGAGTACAGTGACAGCTAATGGGTTAAGTTATTTATGAATATTAATAAATGAAAATTACAAAACTTAATAACGCATCAAGTGACATTATCTTTATGCGCTGCGATTATACACATTTCGGGATGTCTTTTCAGAAATTTGTTTGCACTACAAGATATTTTCTTTACATATTTTTCAGCCCAGAAAAATCAACAAGAAATTAAAGGAATGAAAGTATTTATCTTCTACTATCATCATCTACTTATTGAACTGATTTTTTTGAAAGTATGAGTATATGAGTTTCAAAAACAAAACAAAAATAATTTTTCTATCATATTTTCCATTCAATTTGATTAAAAATTATTAAAATTTCTGCTTAAATTTTGTTCATACGTACAGTACAATTTTTTATATTAAAAGATATGCGGATATTCCAAAATATATGTATATAGATATATAGACATAGGTACCTCACATTCCACTCACCCGATAAAAAAATACAGATTTAGTAATTTTGTTGTAGTTTTTTTTTTAAGTCCACAAACCATATCCTTTATTGAAATTGATTCGCCTCAAAAAACCTTTTTGTTATTTCGATTTCGTTTTTTCCAATATAAACAAATAGCTTTTTCTGGCCAGTTTTAAAAGCAAAACCAACAAATACATACACATAAGTACATATGCATCTCTACATATAGTACATGGATACATGTATGTATGTACATATAAGTTCACATTAAAACTTTGAAAAACTGGAAAAATTACTTTTAATTTTAATAAAATTTACACATGCGAAAATCTTTGTATTGCGAACAAAGAAATAGGTATACAAAAATACCTACATCATTAGAAAGAAATTTAAGTCACTTACCTTCAAAACCTTAAAACTACCCTAAATCGGTCAAAAAATTAATGAGTTAAAAGTCGTTTAGTGCACGGTCACTCAGTAATTACCTAGGTATTTATTTATCTATTATTTTTTGTACTCAATCAGAACCTAAAACCCAGATTAAAAAGTTTATGCATTTTAGTTTTATTTGTAGCATTGTCTAATTAAGTGATGCTGATAATATTTTGACGAGATTTGAATCAATTATTTGAATTAATACGATGCTAAGGCTGTTTTAGTGTGAAACAAAGTTAAAAACGTTGATGTTGCAAATTTTGTTCGAATATAATCTACCCTTTTATTACAGTTAAAATCATCGTACCTATTACCTTTTTTATTCTGTTAGTAGGTAGGTATAGTGTTAACTTCATAAGACTCTTTGACATTTAGTGGTTAAAAGGTTTGTTTAATTACTTTTTTTTTAATTACCTACTTTTTTTCACGAACTGCCATTAATGAAACTATACTTTTAAGTTAGCAAATTGTTAAATAGTAGATATTATAACCCACTAATACCTTAATACATACCTACTAAGCTTTTTAAAATTTTGCGCCATTCTTTCTTTTAAACATAGCTACGTACCTATCTACCTACTTATTAAAAATGTACCTATAATATTTAAATACCTGCTTAACAACATACATACATAATTATAAGATTATAAAGAATTAAAGATGCTTCGATTTGTCCTTAAAACTTGTCTACTTTTTTTGACATGACACCAAGAAAGCTAAGAAAAACATTTATCTTTGTTTTTAATCCACCAAAACAGTGAAAAACTAGCATATACCTACCTAAATAATAAAATTCTCTGCGACAATCAAAATCATGTCAAGATCAAGCAAGGACAAAATATCCGAAAAGATACCTTTTCCATATCATTGCATTTGTCCTACATTTAGCAATTTGTAAATTCAACCCAAAAATCCAAAGAAAACATTCTACCCAAAATTGCAAGGCAAAATACGTAAAACTCACAATACACACTTATAGATAATCAAATCCGTACAAACCTACTATACATATTATGCTCGCATTCATTCTTACACCTGCATCCATAAGCGAAAGAAAACGAAACAAAATATTTGTGAAATAAGCAAAGAAAACCAACCACCAAGATCATCCCCTTACGTCGCGCACGCCGCAGCCATCCACACATTGGTAGACTGTTTGCAAGAATGCATAAGGGGATTAAAAACAAAATTTCCCAAAAAAATTTCCTTGTTTATTTTGGTCAGGTTCAAATCTAAAATAAGCGATTTTGCGACATCTAAATCCGCATGTAATACTACAAAATCGTGTTGCATAGGAATACTATAGAGTGTATATACAAAGATGGCATCTTCTGCCCTTCGGATTCATTGTTGTCTCTGCGCCTGGCATCATGTATTATCATCGTTCTGGTAGTCCTCGTTGTGGCAGTAAGTGCATGCATATGTATCCGTTTTGTTATTGCAGACATTACTGGTGGTGCTATTCAGCAGATCCTTAATAATAATGGGGGGCTTGATGCAGCAGCAGCCAGCAGTAGTATTGTGTGTGCCTGCCTGCCTGAACCCTGAACTCAAAAAGTTTCGATGAGCTCCGTGATTTCTTTGGTAGAGAAGCTGTGGAGCTGGTTGAAAATGTGCTAACGCGAGAGGTAAGTACTTTTTTGATGGAGGGCCTATTCACGAAACCCAAATAAATTTGCCGTCTAGTGTAATTTTGCTTTGGTGCAGCGAGTAGAATGTTTAGGGTCTAGTGGATCGAAACAGAAAAAACACTAAAAGTATGTGTTGTCTCTTGTTCTAAAAATTTGAGTGCATTCTCTTTCAAAAACCACGATAACAAAAGCCTTGCTATTAAGGGCAAAGTTTGAGCCCAAAAAATTTTAATATATTCGCATTAAAAAACGTTAAGTTTAAACTATTAATATGTGAAAGCAGCAATTAAAAGAAGTAAGTATTAAGTCTTTTGAATAACTTTTTTCTTACCTGGTTTGAAATTTTAAGCCAAGTACACTAAACACAAGGACCAAAACCTTAGACTTTATTTTAAATTTCTCACATGAGCCTAAAAATGTTTTCCAGCCTCATAAACCTCTTAAAGTGATAGTTATTTATCTCAAAAGATTATAAATGAACCTGGATTTGGTTTCAGACTCTAAACCAATATTTAATCATATTGGAGAATTCTTCCTGATAACCAATATTCAAAGAATCTTCGGCCGTTCCCGTACTCAACTAAGGTTTAGGGCAAAATTCGAAAATCTGACGTTTGTGTTTGATTTTATTAAATCATCGCACTTCACAGTTTATAGTTTTGAATGTAGGTAAGATAAAGTAGGTTCCACCCACTTCCCCGCCCTTTTTGATTAAATTCTTTGGCTTTGCTGGGAGATGCATATCCGAGAAGTCCGATTTTCGATAAATGTTGACTTTAAGCAACCGGTCGTTTGGTTAAAGACATTTGACTTGAAGAAAACACGCAAGAAAAGTCTAAAGGGGTTCAATCGCACAATCTAAAAGACCAGCTCAAGTCGGCTGCATGAGAAAACCATGCTTTAAAATCGCTTATTCAGAATGTTCACTGTGACATCAGCTGTGGCAAGTCACGCTCTTCTCTGGGGACTACGTTTTTTTCACATCCATATCATCTAATTTTATGCAAAAAATTATATTTGTCGTCGATCAGTAATGCCTCCCCTTTGATAATGATGGCAATATCATTTTAAAAGAACTGCAGATCGATGATCTACAACACACAGTGACTTTCTTCACCGCCACTTGGAGGATATCGCGTGCATTGGCGTCGCAGTCGTAAATACTGTAGTTGGCGTTGTCATCCAAAAATTAAAAGAAGTACACGGAATACATATCATCATATAACTTGTCGGAAATTATAAATGCTTGAAGAAGCCATTTTGCCAT
The DNA here is from genome assembly GCA_911387755.1 of Chrysotoxum bicinctum. Classification (NCBI taxonomy): domain Eukaryota; kingdom Metazoa; phylum Arthropoda; class Insecta; order Diptera; family Syrphidae; genus Chrysotoxum; species Chrysotoxum bicinctum. The sequence goes on along the minus strand of OU426989.1, from coordinate 42,008,608 downwards.
GTCAAAAAGACGAAAAACAAGACAACTGGTGTAAGATTTCATTCAATGTTTTAACAAAATCCACCTCACGTTAGTGATGGATGATTACATTTTATTTTATGTTCTCAAAAAATGCATTTTTAGAATTGACATTTAAAAATCCGAAAAATATGTTCAGGGCAATCAGTTGACATCTGACAAAATATTCTCGATACGTCAAAATTTAATTTGTCCCTTATCTGTCATATCATATAATTATTTCACTTATATTTACTTTGACAATTTCCATTACCAGGTGGGAATGATGTCAATTGGTTTATAAAACTCGGACAGAGGAAGAAAAATAAAGTACAGAAACTTAATCAAAAAACCGAGGACTTATGTAGCTCTGTGTGAACACCGTCTATAGCATAAAAAAGACATCAAGACACGAGTCTTTTTTTCGTCTTTTTGACATATTTGATGTGAGGTGAAGAAATGTTGCGGAATGAAGCTACGCTCCTATATCGATACGAAAAAAGAATCATTATCAGGGGTGAAATCGAGTGATAGTTGATTATCAATTTTTTTAATTGTCATTTTGACTATAGCTGTCTCTATCATATCAATAAAGAAATATAGAGAGAGCGATCGTCAAAACGACAATCAATTAATTTAGTGATCCTTTTACTCTTACGCGATGCGGGCCCAGGATCCAAAAGTCAAGCCCAAGTATCATATTTTCGTGGGCCATTAGGGGCGGTCACATTCTCAAATATATTTGACAAGAACGGCATGATTGGCTTGATTTTCATAATGTGAACACTCCATCTAGTGGCTTGTCAAACATGCTGGATTGATTTCAAAATGTTTTGATATTTTGGCTGCTTGACAAGCATATTTGAGAATACGAACGCATGTTCGTCAACTTACTTACTTAGGTCCTCAGACCTTTTATGTCCGTGGAGGACCCCTAGTGACGCATAGGGTGTCCACAACACCAGCTCGCCATCGTGTTCGGTTCCTGGATATGAGTCGCAACTCCCTTCTACTCTTGCCTAGTTGGGCTGACTCCTCCTCGACTGTACTTCTCCATGAGCTTTTTGCATTTGCCTTCCCGGTTCGACTGCTGATCTCATGTTCGGTACCACCCTCGTGGAGATGATACTTTAAAGGTATTGAAAGCTCTGTACTTTCTCTACCGGTTGTTGAGAAATATTTATGAGAGAAAATGACGTGGTTCGATTTCTGCTTCTCTCTCCACCCCTGTTGTCATTTGGTGGAGATCCATGATCCTATGAGAGAGCATGCATACGTCGTCCGCAATATTGGTGACGGAGTTCAGCCCTGTCTGACTCCACTTTGTACTTCAAACTCTTCTGACAGCCTCCCTTCGTGCAAAACGTGACATTTGGATCAATCATAAGTTGCCTTTTTTTTTTTTTTTTTTTAATTCATTTTTATATTTCATTTATCTTAAAACTACTTAAAGCTAGACAAAAATTCATAAAAACTAGCCTAATTATCCAATAACTTAAAACTAACTTACTGGCCCTATCCGGGCGCTCTAAGCTAAACTATATCTTAAATGTAATGCCTTTCGGCCTAAAAAACTATTTTTAATTCAAAAAAACTATATATATATATTTTTTTTTTTTCTCGAGAAAATTTTAAAAACTCGGGATACCCCTCCTGCGTAAAGCATGCCAAATAAATTCTCTATTGACGCTATCGAAAGCCTTCTCAAAGTCAATGAATAGCAGGTGGAGTGGTGAGCGATATTCGATGCACTGCCCAATTATGATCCTCAAAGTATTGATAATGATCAATACATGAGGATCCGGTGCGGAAACCTGCTTGTTCGGCATCGAATGTGGCTTCTAGATGTTCCCTGATGCGTTCCAGTATTATTTTCGCTAATATTTTGGCAACAGCGGACAGAATGCAAATCCTCCTCCAGTTTCCGCACTGTGTTAAGTCTTCTTTTTTAGGGAGCTTGACTATCATTCTCTTTTTCCACTCATTCGGAAATCCTTCGGAGACCCAAGCTTTCCTTATGAGCGGATGCAGGATTTCGCTCGATGTCGTTGGCGCCGCTTGTAGAAGCGAATGCCATCAAGTCCTACCGCTTTGTTGGTCTTCAGTGCTTTGATTGCGTTGCGGATCTCATCTCTACTGGAGGGTGCAGTGCGGATTCGGGAATTTATTGTTCCTGTCGGCTCAGCAGGTATCAGTTGCGCATTGCTGTCGGTAATTCGGTTCAATACCGACGCAAAATGGTCCTTCCACCTTCTCAGCTGATCCTCATCCGAACTAAGTAGCGAGCCGTCTGAGTCTTTTACGAGGTGTTGTTTGGAACTGCGAGCACCAAGCAGTTCCTTTGTAATGCTGTAGACGGTTCTATTGTCGCATCTTCTGCTTGTTGGGCCAAAGCGTTGATGTGATTACGCTTGTCACGTCTTACACTGCGGTGAACCTCTCTCTTTCTCATGCGGTACAGGGATTCTAGCTCTCTTTTTTCTACTCCAGTTGCAGCCGCAATACGGGCCTTAAGTTTTTGCCGTTCGCCAATCCATATCCAGGTTTCTTCAGAAAGCCAAGCGTTATTGTTTCCCCTCGCTCGGCCGACTATTCTTTCAGCACCTGATATAAGAACATTTTTCACAGCATTCCAGTGGTTTCAATGGATTCAGGTTCCGTGCTGCTGATTGTCATCATTCCGTGTGAAAGGTGGACTCTCAACTGTTGGCGTGTTGAGAGATCCTTTAGTCTGTCGACGTTGAACCTGGGTAAGCGGGTTATGCCGTTGGATCTCCGAGTTGCAGCTGTACGAAGTCTTACAGTAGCTACCATAAGATTGTGGTCTCGAGCAAGTCCTATATCGGCCCCTCTTTTATTTCGAACATCCAGGAGACTGCTTCTAAAGCTCCGGCTAATCGCGAAGTGATCAATTTGATTCGAAGATGCTTGTCTGTCCGTCGACACCCAACTTATTTTGTGGCACGTCTTGTGCTCAAACATGGTACCACCAATGACGAGTCCGTTAGTATTACAGAAATCAATGAACCGCTCACCGCTTTCATTGCAATTCCCAACTCCATGGTTTCCCATCACATGTTTGAGTTCATCGTTGTTGCTGCCAACTTTAGCATTCAAACCTCCTATAACCATTTTAATATCTCCGCGCGGTGTGTTGTTGTAAGCGGCTCCTAGCCGACTGTAGAAGCATTCTTTCTCCCCATCGGATGCGAGCTCCGTTGGGGCGTAACATTGTATAATGGCGACGGGACGGACTCTTTTCCGGAATCGTGCCTTTATTATTCTTTCTCTAAGAGGCTCCCATGAAATCAGACTACTGACAGCTGTTTTTTGTTAGCAGCAGCCCAACCCCAGCTTCACGTGTGCTTTCTGGAGCTTTTCCGGAGTAGAGAAGTACAGTGTTACGCGATGGTGACTTGAACTTGCCCGAGCCCATCCAACGTATTTCGCTAAGGCCTAAGATGTCCAGCCTGTACCGCATAAATTCCTCCTCTCACTGCCATCATCGAGGAGTGTCCTCACAGTCCAGAAACCAATCGTTGTCCTAATTTGATAGCGTTGTTTCCGTTTCGGTAGCAAGATGGTTTTCAGTTACGGAGAGTGCTAGCCTCCGTAACCTATTCTAACGAGTTAGGAGATTTTCGCGCTTTCCAATTTTAGCTAATTCGTGTGGATAGACAAATCATTGCCCGGGGACCACCACGAGGAGGTAAAGGAAGCACTCCGACGTGACTAAAAGTTGCGCTGCTGGACTTTGCCAGGTTAAAGACACTAAACAGTTTCCCGATTATGCACGCCGCCGCAGGTCTCCAAATAAGTTTTATATAATCAATAGAAGTAGACTTTGCAGACTTTGAATACCAAATTCAAGTAAATTTCCTCATCTTAAATTTCATCTATGGTCTTAGTTGGTCCGCCATGGTCACAATTCTAATGAGAAGTGATGTTTGAAAGCATGTTTGACGAATGTGAAAGCTCCTGTTTTTCATCCATCAAATATTAATTATGCCGTGCTTGTCAAACAAATTTGAGAATGTGAACGCCTCGATTAATGCTCCGAACAAATAGTTGTAGTATGACTGCATTTTAAACGATGCCATATCACTCTGCAACTTTCAAGCATGTTAGCGAGTGACGTATGTTGTAGCGGTGTTAAACGCAATTGATGAGGTCAAGAAAAATGCGTAGTTATCTTTATTTCTTCTTTCTGGTTTCCCTTATTTCTCGAGTATATTTCATTTTCTATTTGGCGTTCGCTTAGTGAAATTCGCTTAACTGAGTAGAGTAAAGAGTGCGAAAGGATAACTCCTTTTCGCTTGAACAAAATTAATTTATAGTAAAAATCGCTGTGTTTAAAAACACTTATGAAATCGAAAGGAATCAAAAAGAAAAACAGAGATTAAAAATCGGTTTCGTATAAAAACAGTTTCAGTGGGATCGGTGTTATGATTGCATTGCATGTTTATTTGGTAGGTACGTTCGATAATAAAAATTCGGCACTCGGACGAAAGTTAATGTATATGATAATAATAATGACCTAGGCTCTGCAGGAAAAAAATTTAGCTAGCTTATAGTTTAAACTTAAGATATATATTTTTACCTTCCCGATCTTTCGGACTAGCTTAAAGGTGAAAAATACCAATCTCAATCAATCCAAGTGTCGCAAGAAATCCTAGCTTCAGATCTGTTATGTCTTAGTAGACAAAGGAGTCTTATTGATGTTCATTATTTTGTTTATTGTTTATTTAAAAGTGCGCTTCGATGAGCTTTGTACATTCCAGAAACTTTACAATACCGAGGATTCTTACTCGAAAAATATAATTCCGAGGATTACATATTGTATAATTTTTGATCCACTGCAAAAAAACAAACAAATAAACTTGTTTACCCTTGAAGTCCCTACTCACGTTCAATGTTATTCAAATCCAAATGCACACACCGATTAGTCTTATCCCTCTATCATGTTCGTTCATCCTTTAGAGAAGAATTACAAATCCTATTTGTTTTTTTTTTTTTATTTGCATAACTCTCGAATTAGTTTACAGACGAATGAACGCGGCTTATCATACTCATATTCTCTTGTCTGCCAGACGAATCTTTGTCATCCAGAGATTGGCAATGCAAAAACACATTATTGACAGAACGCATGTCATCATGCCTGCATCCCGAAGCTTAAGGACTGAAGTCAAGAGCTTCATCACTGTAAAACCTCCAAGAGTTTTACTTTACTACAAAAATAAAAAACAAGAAAAGGAGGATCTGAAAGGGAGTGAGGTGAAGGAAAAACTCTTCTTTGCCTTGGCACACAGGATAGAAAGACAACAAACCACACATACTCATACAGATTAGAAGGATGTTCGACGAAAAAAAATTGCAAAAAAAAATGTTTCTGGAATTTTTCAATTTAACGCCCAATAACTTTGGTGAAGCTTTAAGATTGATGGGAATTTAAATTACGTGTCTGTGGCGCTGTGCGGCTGCAGAACAGCTCTAAAGTCTACAACTCCACAGCGGCAAACTGCCATTTTGTAGGTCCATCTCCCTTGCTTCTATTTGCTGTCTCGCTTTGCTGTTTGACAGTTTTATTCTTTTCTGTAATTTAAACAAAATGCATAAAATAATGTCAGCAGCCTTTCTCTCGCATGGGAATTTTTTGGAGCTTCTCATGTTATACACATTTATACATACCTACATAGTGAAGCTAGGATAAGGCACAGGAACAGGAAACACACTGCATATCCATGCCTTCAACACCGCACCACACGATGATAGTGTGGGGATTTTTTGTTTTATTTTAGTGTCACCACAGGGCTGTCTCGTGGCTCGTAGGTCGATTTCTAGCTTAAAGGGGTTACAATTTTTACTGCCCTCTTCCTTATCGCCCTTTTTGGTTTTGTATGCGTGTATCCTGGCACAAATGCGGTTGTGAAATAGAAATATTTTTGTGTAACAGGAACGCGCTCCGCGTGAACGTAAATAACTCACACAGGCTTTCGCGTTAGAGTCAGGATTCAGTTTTAAACTTCAGCACGGATGTATAGTGTTCTAGATTTGTGTCGACCAGGAGCAGGGTGCGAAAAAGTGAATATGCGGTCTTTGGAATGCAATACTTTACGAGAATTGCATAAAGCGTTTTTATGGGAAACGAGGGGCTTTGATGGGGAGAAAGTACAGCGTGTATATAGAGTACGTATACCAGCGGAAAGAAGAATGCTGACAGTGAATATATAGTGTAGATTTTAGGACAACATTTTATATTGTTGACAGTCAACTTGATTACTGAATAGACATAGCAAGAAGGAGAGAGAGAGCAAATCATGTATGTGCTTATGAAAGAATGAAAGAGAGGGATTTTCAAAAATTGGATCTGTAGACTGCAATGGATTTTTGGAGCACTATTTCAGTACTCTATGTGACTTGTGATGGATTACAGGGAACACAAAAAAATTGTCACAACTTAATTTATGTGCATGTACCATACAAATTTTTGTTTAAAGAACTAGAAAAAGAGTTCCCTTTACATTTTTATCTTATTTTAACTTCATGATATTTTTGTTTCTGTTTTTTATACGAAATAATGGATTCAACCACTATTTTAACTGCCCTAACTTGAAACCATCCACCTAAAAAAAAATTCCCCAAAATAAATTTCCATTCCACCTTAAACCTCCTGACATAATATATTTTTGAAACAAAAACACATCCCACCCAGCAATTTCTATCGTAAGTATTCTGTCCGCAAACATTTCATATTTCTGCGTAAATATTTAATAAAAACGCTCAATCCAGCTGTGAAAATATTCAACGATTAGCAAGCTCTAAATATTTTATTAATTTTGATTTTATTAAAGATTAACGTTTTATTTGCATGCGAAATTAGTTCACCGCGGGATGCTTTTAGCAAGCTCATGCACATAGTTATGTATGCTAGTTTAAGGCAAACGAATAATTCATAAATTCGCAACGGTGATTGTGTGTCCATTTTGTTTGCGAATCGAACACTGAACATGGCCCACCTTTAGGTTTGTTGGATTTCTGTATGCACATAACATACATATATTTGATTAAAACAAATATTGGATATGTCATGTGTGTAAAATCAATGGTTGTACTTCCGGTGAAAAGGTAAAATAAAGGAACAAGTGGGGATTTTTTTTTTTTTTTGTGAACGGTAGAATCAGTTACTGCGGCTTGCTTTACAAACCACAATGAGGAATCAGGTATTCCATATTGAATTTTGTTGTTGTTATTTGAAATACGGAATACCTTTATCTGAAAACTGTCAGCTCTATCCTGTAGGATAAATGGCGCACTCAGCAAAATCATCTGGCACCTTTTGGACTTTCGTTGACAACCTAGATAAGAATTTCAGAATTTTCAATTGTGTCCAATCGAATTCATTACTATTGACAATAGTTATCGAGTATGTTTTCGTTTAAAGCGAAATATTTCGTTGACTTTTTGTTGAAGAACTAGTGATATTTATAAATCTTTGTTTTGTTATCATTTTTAAATAAATTCTTTTAAAGAATGAAAAATCCAATTTGTATCTATCCTGAGTTTCGACTACTGCTAATCTACATCACATTGCTTAAATCCAACAGATTCGATTGGAATTAGTATGCATAAATTGGGAACAGGACTATAAAGAAACAGTCAAACCTTTTTCATCTTAATCTGACAACGAAAAACTACCGCAAGTCCTATTGTTTTCCAAATGTGTTTTGTTTTTAATTTGACAGGTGATTGCGGAACCTACATTTGTCAAATTGGCTGCCATTTATTTACTTCGTTGTTGCTTTCAACAACATGTGCAAGTGATTTAATTTGTTTTTTAATTGGGACTTCTGCAAGATCTTTTGAAAATATAGTCACTGTCCGTGAGAATTTGCAGGAGAATCTAAGGTATTTCTGGATGCATATAAGTTCGTCAACAAGCAAAATTGTTGAATATGGGATGATCACAATTAGCATTGCCAGACTTCCCGGTTTACCTGGGATGTCCCGGATTCAGACATAAAATCATCTATCCCGCCGGGGCAGCTTTTTTCCCGGGTTGGGACTGAAACTCACAAAATAATGCCTAATGTTCCTACATAAACATCTTTTATTGTTAATAAACAATCGCTGTATTGTGATTTAACTTTAAGAAATTGCTTTTATAATTTCAATCAAACAAACCTTACTTAACGAAGATTGTATTTTTGCAAACTGACATCTGGTCAATAAAATTGACAAAAGAAAAATATTTGCAAATGACAAATAACAAAAAAGTCATTTAATTAGTAATTATAAAAAGAATTTATTTATTTTGATCTACACGCATATTATTATTTCTTATTTTGTCCCGGGCAATATGTTGAAATCCTGGGATTTTTCATTATCTTAGCCATTTGCCCCACCGCCGAGGTGTAAGAAAAATCTGAAAACCTTAATCAAAATCCACATAAGATTCACCAGATTGCACAGTATTGAAAGAATGACGTGGATTTTGCGCTAGCGGCATCATCGGTGCATACTTCTGTGAGAACGACGTTGAGTAGTCTATCAGCGTCAACCACGAGCGCTTTCGATTGATGATAGATAACCAATTTCTTTTGTCCCGAAATGGATGATATGGACAAAGAAGATATGTTACTTCAGTAGGAGGGCGCTACTTGCCACAATTTTTTTTTTTTATAATTAGCGCGCACTCAAGGGGTTATTACTACCCTTAAAATGATTTTACACAGTACGAGCATTAGGAAAACAAGGAAGGGTTTAAAAGGAGATACCGATGCACATTAGTTTTAAATTTTTGAACATTACAGTGGGAAGGAAAAATAGAGCTGGGTAGAGCATTCCACATTCGTGTAGTCCGGCTAAAGAAAGAATGCCTGTATTTCACAGTACGTCCGAAGGTGGACTCAAGGGTAAACTGATGAGCATTCCTAAGAGCGCGGGTATTGCGGTTAAATTGTTTAAGGGGAGGAATGCAACTGGCTATTTCGCTAGAGCACTGTTTATAGAAGTAACGGTAAAATAATGAAAGACAAGAAACATTGCGACGGTGCTCGAGAGATTCAAATTTTTCTGTTGTACTTCTATCACCTATCATTTTTAAAGCTCTTTTTTATATTCTATCCAAGAGACTCAAATGTGTTATTGGAGCACCTGTCCAAATATGGGAATTTTACTCGAGCTTTGGACGAATATAAGCCTTATAGATTATAGCCTGATCGGAAGGGGTGAAAAATTTCTTGCAACGTCGAAGGAAACCTAAACATTTGGCAGCGTTTTTGGCAACGTCGAATATGTGATCATTCCACACAAGGTGGTCTGTAATGCACATACCGAGCACTGAGAGTTGTTCAGTTTCCTCAATGCAAATGCCGCTCATGGATAGCGGCAAAAGTAGAGGATTTCACTTTAACGATAGAAGACAGCATTGGGTTTTTGAAGCATTAAATTCTACACGGTTTCTGATTCCCCATTGGACAATGCTGTCAAGATCAGAATTTAATGAGCTTATCATACGCTGCCGTTCAAATTCCACTTCCGAAGAAGAAGGAAGTGAATCTTCAAACGAATATGAAAAGCTGAGGGTACTATCATCAGCAAAACAATTTAGTGGATTAGAAGTTTCAGACAAAAGATCATTGATAAACATGAGGAAGAGAGTCGGAGACAAAACGGAGCCCTGGGGTACACCAGCATTTATTTTATGAATTTCAGACTTGAGACCGTCCAATACGATCTGTATTGAGCGGCCTGAAAGGTAATTTCTAATCCAACGAAGAAGAGATTCATCGATACCAAATGCACGCATTTTCGATAAGAGAGCGCATCAAGCTCTCTATCAAATGCTTTAGAAATATCAAGTGCAATAATCTTACTTTCTCCAAAACGATGTAAAGATTTGTGCCACTGTTCGGTGAGATATACCATCAGATCACCAGTGGACCTATTGCTTCGAAAGCCATACTGCCGGTCATTAAGAAGCTTTCGTTCTTCGAGATATTTCTTGAGCTGATTATTTATCAGGGTTTCCATGACCTTGGAAAGAAGGGACGTAAGTGCAATTGGACGATAGTTAGAGGGGGAAGAAGATTCACCTTTTTTAGGGACCGGCTGGACAAATGCTGTGTGCACTCAAGGGGTTATGAATACACTTACAATGTTAAACACAGTGCGAGCAATGAGTATAGTGCCGCTAAAAAAAGAAATTCTGTACTTGAGAGTAGGCCCGAAATTGTGCTTAAGCGTAAACTGATGAGCATTCCTAGAAGTTTACGATTATTACGGTTAAATTGTTTGAGGGGAGGAATGCAACTGGCTTTTTCACTAGAGCACTGTTTATGAAAATAGCGGTAAAATAATGATAGACATGAAACATTGCGACGGTGCTCGAGAGACACCAATGTCTCAGTTAGACAAAAGACAACCGTCGCCTATCATTTTTTGAGCTTTCTTTTTGATTCTGGGAATTATACTCTAGCTTCGGAAGAATGGTTCTTGAATAACATCTTCTTTTTCCGTTAGAGACTTACTTTCCGTTTTTCCAACCTACTTCAAGATCACATCCTTGAACGTCATATAAAAAAGCCAAAGTGAAAACTTCATGGATGAAAAACAACATTCGTCCAGTCTGTCCCTGAAAAAAGGAACTATTGACCAATTGCACTTACGTCCCTTCTTCCTAAGGCCATGGAAACGCTGATAAATTTTCAGGTAAAGAAACATCTTGAAGAAAGATAACTTCTCAATGGCCGGGAGTATTGATTTCGTAGCAAAAGTTCCACTGGTGATTTGATAGTATAACTCACTGAACAGTGGCAACAACTCTTTTCATCGTTTTGGAGAGATAAAGATAATTGCACTTGATATTTCAAAACTATTTGATAGAGTTTGGCATCAAACTCTCATATCGAAAATGATTGCATTTGGTATTGATGAATCTCTTCCTCGTTGCTATAGAAACTACCTTTCGAGCCACTCAAGACAAGTTGTATTGGATGGTCTTAAGTCTGAAATTCATGAAATAAATTTTGGTGTGCCACAGGGCTCCATTTTGTCTCCGACTCTCTTTCTGATATTTATCAAAGATATTTTGCCTGAAACTACGACATTACTCTCTACCTCTCATATTTGTTTCCTTGTTCTTCGGATGTGGATTTAGAACTCATTCTGATCTCGATAGCATTGTCCAATGGAGAACGAAAAACCACGTAAAATTTAATGCTTCAAAACTCAATGCTGTCTTCTGTCGTTAAATTTAGAAATTTTTTCTTTACCCGGCTGAATATTTTCTTTCACTATACGATTTTCAGACATTCAAAACCAATGTACATCGGTATCCCCTTTTTATAATCCTCTCCATTTTAAGGCTATCCAAAATCCCTTTAGAACGCCCAAATCAAAACCACCTTTAACAGTTCTACATTGTTGGACGTCATATAAAAAAGCCGATGTGATAACATCATACTGGCTCTGAACACTATCGTAGGGTCCTATCTAAAAACTTTCGCCAGAGTGTAACATTATTTCCATAATTTATTACTCCACTCTATCGCAGTAAGAACCGACTCGTTAAAACAACACTACACTATCCGCCAGCTGCTTGATACAAAAAAATGATAACACAACATTTCCACTATGTTTCCAATTCATTTGAGTACAAAACGAATGTAAACCACCAGATTTACGACTTTTTAACGAGACGCAGTCATGCTCTATGAAAGTTAATTAAAAATTATTTTTTTTTTGTTTTATAATTTTAACCAACCAGCACCTCATACAAACATATGTATGTTATCGTCCATAAAGTGGGCCACATATTTACCCTGGATGATGAGGCGAATGACCCGAACCGAACACACAATGGCGGGCGGTGTAAGCCTGCGTGAATACTCTTTCCGAGTATCCCACTGAGGCAATATTGAATTAAAATTAAATTTTTATTGACTGGAATTTTTTTTTTTTTAATTTTAGGTGTTTTTTTAATATTGGATTTTCATTTATTTAAAAGTTTTCTTTTTTGTCCGTTGGCTTTTATATCAAACAAAATCAGTATGTCCTGCAATCAGGAGGTAAATAAATTAATTTTCTTTGTTAACAGCGGGAGATATCTTTTTTCCGTTGAAAGGGCTTAAAATAAAAACTGAACGGTATTTTTATTTAAAAAAAAATAAAACAGACTACCTTGATTAACTTTATTAAATTTCACTGTTCATCGTGGAATACTTAACTAAACAAATATTTATGTATTGATTGTATCCCTGCTAAAAATAGGGACAATCAATACGTAAACCAATGTCGCCATAGAACCAAAATGAGCTAGTAGCTAATTTTGAAGCTGGTCAACAAATTGAGGAAGTATTTTGCATTTCTGTTCACACTTTACCCTTTTATTGGTTTTCTTTACGAATACCTACCCTAACTACATAGATTCATTAAGTTAACCCGAAGCTACTCGTATACGTGCGTCCACTTGTTGTCAATGATGTTTGATTCGATGTTTTAGCATTTCCGGCCAATCTATTGAAAGGGATGTGATAATTCTTACCGGTAATACAGTTTTTGTAGAAACTAGAGTTAAATCGCGGTTTTTGAAAGTCCGTGTTGGAAAATGATGACAAAATGACATCGGGAATCATCGGCGTCATTACTTGCAGGCTGAGAACAAATCACACCATAATTAGTTGTTGTTCAGCAACGCCTTTTACGTTCCAATCAACAGGTTCAAGCGGTAAGAGTGTTGGCAAGAACTCACGTGACGTGTGACGTATAGTTCGTCGCCGCGCTCAGCTCCTTGGTGTCAGTGGAACCACCTTGTGAAAGTGCAACTGACACAAAGAATTTTGCCGACCGACCGTCCAGGGAGCTTGGAATGCGGCAAATCAGTCACTCGAAAACAAACTGATCATAAAATTCATTTTTGAAACTCTTTAGTAGTAAGAGATAAGACCACAATGCCCTTGATTTCTTAAGCAAATACGAATTTATGCTAGAGCAAAAATTAAAGACGTTGTAGTGGTTTCTTAGAAAAATAAGCTTCTATGTACAAATATTTTAATAAAATATTTTGGTATGCCAACTTTAAGTTATTATTATTGTACGAATAAAATTTAAACTTCAAAAATAAATATTGACCCGTTTTTCAGATATCGAATTTTCACCAAAAAATTCAAAAAATATTTTTCTTTAATTAATTAAATAAATATCAAATATCAAATCGGTTATTGAGAAATTCGAAAAAAATGGTTCTTTGGTAAATAAAGTCAGTAATATCTTAGTTTGTAATTTTTTTATTGAACTAAAAATGGTAAAAATTAATCGAAAAGAACAAAATTTTATCAAAATTTTCGAACACCATTTTAACAATTGTATGGTGGGTATTGTTATTTTTAGGCAAAATAAAATATCATTTCTCAAATCTTGTAGATTGTATAAAGAACCTTTTATTTGTCAAGTTAAAAAAAAATTGAGCATTGGGCTTACAAATTATTGAGATTTGAAAAAAAAATAATTTTTGTTAAAAATCCAAAAAAAACTTATTGAAAACTTGAATACACTATTGAATACTATTCAAACTTTCAAGGAGCTTTAGCATACAAAAATTAATATAAACAAAAACAATGGTTCCAAAATGGGAACCACTAATAACCAATTTTAACTAAATGAAATTTTTCCATTTTTTTTTTCCAAAAAATCTGTATCATAGGTACCGTTAGTTTGGTCTTTAAAAATAATAAAACATAAAATGCACGACTGGGTCGCACGAACTTGCTCCTATGTAAAAGACTATAATTTCAAAAATGAATGTTAGAGAAACTGTTCATAAGCATAAAATTCATTTTTTAAATGACTAATTTATGCAAGAACAAAAATTATAAGTCTTTGTAGTGGTTTCTTAAAAAATAAGGTTTTATATAAGAAAATTTTAAAACATTTTTAAGAAAAAATGTTGGTACGCCAATTTGAAGTTTTTACTATTGTATGAATAAAAATTAAATTTACAAAAAAAGTATTGAGCCGTTTTCGAGACATTTAATTTTCAAAAAACAAAAAATTGCTTTTTTTTCAAAATTCAAAGAAATATTTTTCTTAAAGTTTTGAAATGCAATGTTTTTTAAACTTTTTAGAAGCTTCCCTCTACGAAATTTCATTAAAATCCGTTGTGCTAATAATGAGAAATTCAAAATTTTAAAAAATCGTTCTATGGTAAGTGCAGTCAGTAATATCTTGTTTTCAATTTTTTTATTTAAATTACAGATATTAAAAAATAATAAAAAGAAAAAAAATGTAAGCAACATTCTTGGAACCGTTTTCGAGAAAAATACGATTTTCGAAAACCATTTTTTAACATTTGTATGGAAGGTACCGTTATTTTTAGGTAAAATGAATTTATTTTGCTCATTTATTGTAGATTATTTTTTCAAACTTTTGTTTATCAAGTTTTGAAAAAATCGAGCATGGGGTTTTCGAAATATTGAGTGTTCAAAAAAAAATTTTGCAAGTTTTTTTAAAAATCCAAAAAATTTGTTTTGGAAAATTTGAATACACAATAATATTCAAACTGCTGGGAAGCTTTAGCATAAAAAAAAAACGATCAAAATCGGTGGTACCGTTTTTGAGAAAATCAAAAACAAAAAAAATAGCCCCAAGGGGGGTACCAAAACTACTCATTTTTTTGAAAATTTTTTTCAACCATTACCTAGGTTAAACTAAATTAAATTTTTTGAATTTTTTTTAAGAAAATCGCAGGGACAGTTTTTGAAAAAAAAAAAAAATATTTATAAAATTTCGGAAAAAAATCGTATGGCAGGTACCGTTATTTTTGGTCATAAAAAATCAAATCAAAAAACATCCGGGGGTAAAAAATCAAAACCCATATCTACCAAGTTTGAAGAAAATCGGCTGAGCCGTTTAGCTGTAATCGAACAGACAGACAGACAGACAGAATTGCCAGACCCACTTTTTTCGTCTTCGCTATCATCGTAATGTCAACTTTGATCAAAATCTCGAGTTCGATTTTTTTTACGAATGCATAACTTGCCTTATAGTACCTATAAGTCGCAAGTAAAAAATACATACAGGAATATTGAATCTTTGATCCAGCAAAGAGCTTCCTAGATATTGTTTATTACATAAAGTTTTACTTCTGAGCTCGAAACCAATTTGTATTAACTTGAATTAATGAATTATTTTATTGAAATAGAAACTATGCTTTGTTTTTATGATTTTTATATTTTTTTATTTTATTATTTTTCAAGGGAAAATGTTGTATACTTAATTTTGTAACATCTAACTCTCTCGTAAATATCAATAAATAGACATTAACAAATTTAAATAACAACTATACAATTACCAACTGATTTTTTTAAAATTTTATTAAAAAAAGTCTGTGGAACAGTTTTTTGAAAAAAAATTCAAAACTTTCGAAAAAAATGTATTGGCGGGTACCGTTAATAATCAAACATATTTAATTATGGTAGTTATAATCTCAAGTGCGTTCAATCTAACATCAACTCTTCATAAGAAAAATCAACAAAGAAAATTAGACGAAACTTTGACACAAAATTTGTATCGATGGAAATAAGTTAGTTGATATTTCGTTGGAGACATATTATTACGTTCAACATTATGCAGTCAATTGTCCAAATACAAATCACATCGTATTTTTTGAAATTCCCTCTCTTGTCCCATAAAAAAAAAATAGTTAATAAGCCCATAATTTTCGATGGAAAGTATAAGCATACGAGTATAGAATTCTTGCAATCACATTAAATTCCCTTTTTTTCACAAATATGCACCGAGTTATTCCTGGAAAATCATTGGCCAAACAAGCTCTTTGAAATGAAAATAAATTTCCCTGGGCCAATTTGGTGTAAAATTGGAAAGTTCTATTATTTTCCTTATTCTTTTCATAAACTTGCCACTTCAATGAAGCACTGGAGAAAATGGATTTTATGTAAAACAAGGGAAAAGGCACTCGCTCAAGAGTCTTGGGATTGGGAAAGGAAACAGAGTATCAACTAGAGCTGCTTCTTTGTCGACCTCATCGCCATCATAGTCCTTGTCATCGTCGTCGTCGCTGCATAGATAAACCAACTATTTAAATAAGCACCACTAAAGATGTTTATTCAAGCGCTCTTCAATGCAACCCGAGTGCACTCTGGTATAGTGAGTGTTGCGATGCTCCTCACTTCTTTCAGCTTCTACTATGTACGAGTACTATACAGATACTGTTGCGGTTTTCAAATCCCCTCTAAGGGATCTGGATTTTGGAAGATTTCTTCTTGACAGAGACGACGACGGCAACGATGTCGACGCATGGTGTTATCTGCTGGAGGACTTGCAGAAATCTTTTGTGGTATTTATGTTGCTCTCAGTTCGAAGCAATTGAGTCTCACCGCACACGCTTCACCACAAATTGTGTGCATTTTACGCGAAGTATTTTAGGGAACAATGAATATTTGTATAGCGCTGGCTGCAGCATAATCGGTGGCAAAACGTTCCATTTTGAAAAAGGGAACCGTTTTTTGTTTGCATTGTCAGCGGTTGAACTCTTTGGGAAACATTTTAAAATAAGCTTAACTGTTTACTTAGTCTTGGCAAATGTGATTTCTCATCTGCAGAAATATAAATTACATTTTTTTTTGTACTCGTAATAATGCACGTTTACACGATATTACTGTTTGGCGGATGTAGCTTAAGCGAAAATGACTGCAACAAATAGTTAACGTTGAAATATTGGTCCTTTGAAAAACCTAAAGGAATATATTCTAATTCCTATAACAAAAAAGGAAATTTTAGTTTTTATGTTGTTACTTTAGCAATCGCTATTTTTCAACTGGAATTTTTCACATTGATTTACAACATTTGCCATTATTGGATCTAGGTATGCAAAATATAAAAAAAAATCATCAAGTCCTAACAACTCACCGAATTTGTTGAGTTAGCTCGATATCTGACTTTTTAAATCTAATCTTTAATAAATAATATAATAATAATAAAATAATAATTTAATAAATCTAATTATTATTTTAGGTACCCCCCATGGAACCATTTGTTTTGTTTTTGATTTTCTCAAAAACGGTACAACCGATTTTGATCATTTTTTTATTTTAAGGCAGTTTCAATATTATTGTGTATTCAAATTTTCAAAAAAAAAATTTGTTTGGATTTTTAAAAAAAATTTCAAAATGGTTTTAATATCTATAATTTAATAAAAAAAATTTGAAAACAAGATATTACTGACTGTACCTACCATATGTAGAACTATTTTTTAAATTTTGAATTTCTCATTATCAGCATAACGGATTTTTATGAATTTTTTTAGAGAGAAGCTTCTAAAAACTTTAAAAAACATTGCTTTACAAAAAATATTTTTTTTTTTTAATTTTGAAAAAAAATCAATTTTTTTTTTTGAAAATTCAATATCTCGAAAACGGCTCAATATTTTTTTTGTAAATTTAATTTTTATTCGAACAATAAAAAAAAAATTGAATTGGTCTACCAACATTTTTTCTTAAAAATGTTTTAAAATTTTTTTTATATAAAAGCTTATTTTTTTAAGAAACAACTACTAAGACTTATAATTTTTGTTATTGCGTAAATCTATATTTGCTTGAATCACATGGCATCCTATTTTTACCTCCAACTGCTAAAGAAGTTGTTTCAGTCATTTACAAATTAATTTTATACTTATGAACAGTTTTTCTCTAATAACATTCATTTTTGAAATTCTTAGTCTATTACATAGGACATAGGAGCAAGTTCGTGCGACCCAGTCGTCCATTTTATTTTTATTATTATTTATTTTATTACATGTAAATTCTGCAACATGCATGAGGAAATACCGGACCACATACTAAGAAAATGTTGTCCGCTCGTTCACCAAAGGAAAAACCGTCTGGGACAATACCAGGTGACAGAGAGCGACCCATCCTCTCTGTAGGTGCCCCAAATACTTAGATTGAGATTCTAAAGAGCAATAAATTTGGTGAACTATAAGATGAGCAATCTCAGCCATATTCAACTGGGGGCACAATAGATTTCCAGGTGGCAGTGCAACACCCCCAATACATAATTCATTCATTATTGATACATCTGTTTACTAAGCTCCTTAGCTCAGCAATCATTGTCAGTCCCGAAATCATGTCTTAGACTCGCAATTGAAATTCTAAATAGGAGGTATTCGTCAATTTAAAACAAAAAATACAATAAAATGGGCAAGGTGGTCTCGTATAATTCTATCTTTCACACGAACGCCCAAGGGTTGAAATTCCTTAAACTACGCTTTTAGGAACATTTTTAAGAAAAAATGTTGGTACGTCAATTTAAAGTTTTTATAAGCAGATAAAAGTGTGATTAAAAAAAATTCATTGACACGTTTTTGAGATATCGAATTGTCAAAAAAATTCCAATTTAGTGATGGATTGTAAAAATTAAGCGAAACGGACAAAATTTTGCCGAAAATCTAGGTGCCGTTTTTGAAAATGATACGACTTTCGAAAACCATTTTTAAACATTTGTATGGTAGGTAACGTTATGTTTGGTTAAGAGACAATTTTCTTCTTACATCTTGCAGAGGGTGTTAAAAAACTGTTGATTGTCAAGTTTTAAAAATATCGAGAAGTTGGTTTTCGAAATATTTCATTTTCAAATATAAATTTTGAAATTTTCTTAAAAATCCAAAATAAAAAACAGTACCATCTAAATTTCTTTAGCATACAAAAATTGATCAAAATCGGTTGCACCGTTCTTGAGAAAATTAAAAAAAAAACGTTCTGTAGAAGGTATACTATTAACAACCATTTTTTGATTTTTTTTTTTCAAACGTACATAAGCAACATATTTTGAACTTATTTTAAGTCTGCGGAACAGTTTTTGATTAAAAGAAAATATTTTCTAAAGCTTGGAAATAAATTTTACCGTTATTTTTGGCCTTAAACAAAAAAAAATCGTGTCAGGGAAAAATATTACAGTACCATGCCATATTATTAGGCCCAAGCGAAAAAAAATAATTAAACGGAAACACGGAAAGTGTTACAACTCTTTATTGTTGAGACTGTTTTTTAACTGTAAAATAAGTTTCATGCTCTAAAGCTTACACCAAATGCAACACGCCACATTTCTTTCATGGAGGTCATTTTGTGCGTTTATAGGAAAATTTAATAGAGTGATTTAATTTTTAAGCTGTTTTATAGTACAATTTCTACAAATTTATGGCAAGTATGAGTGCTTAAATCTTTTGTACTTTATGTTTATTTAAATTAAAAAAAAAACTATTTATTGTTTAAAGATGGGAAGAGCGTCTGAGAGGTCAGGTCCAAAGAATGTTGGGCAAGTAGCTGGAATTTTAAAGGCTACTAACCTATCCCAATATGAAATTGCGATCACAGTCGGAGTTTCGAGAAGTTCTGTGAGAAATTAAAAAAAAAAAAAATATTTACGTAGGGATGACCTTAAGTCCCCGAAGAAAAGGTTGCTGTGGTCGAAAACGACACATTTCAAAGAACAGATCGCAAAATCAGGGTTGTTTGCCTTAAAAACAGAAAATTTACAGTGCGTTTGCTCACGAAAATAACCAAAGATGGAGGAGTCAAAATATCGCAAAATCGTTGAAAGGCGCTCGGCAGAAATGAAGTTTATCGCAATGAAACCTGCTCGAAAGCCAAGACTAACGCCTGCAATGATTTAGAAGATTGTGGAATGAGCTCATAAGTACAAACATTCAACTGTAGAAGATTGGAATAAGCTATTGTTATTTACAGGGGCGCAACAACGGGGCGTGTCCAGGGTGTCCGGACACCCCCCAGAGGTCGGTGGACACCCCCTCCGAAATCGATAGAAACCCGAGTGACGATTTTTAAAACATTCTTAACCCCACAAACCCGGGGCGTAGCGAGGTCAAGCTTAAGGAGACGATGCAAACTATTCCCAAAGCCATTAACCCCACAAACCCGGGGCGCAACGGGCCAAGCTTTAGAAGACAATGTAAAGAAATAGCTCTTCCCAAAGCTGTGAACTCTTACAAATCCGGTGCTCGATTTACGGTTTCAAAGTGCGTCAATAAAAAAAGATACGATTGTACGATGTCAAACTAAAAAGCTAGGCGAGGGAGGTGTTCGACGATTTTCAAACTCGAAAAGTATTGTTCAACAATAATTAATTAATTATAATTTAATTTTACAGACAAAACGAAGGGATTAAAAAACTTCGCTTCAAAAATTTGTTATCAGTAGACTATACTTGTTATTTTTATTTTTAGTAGAAGTAGACAAATCAAAACATTCCAAAAACAGTTTTTCTGTAATCATTTACATTTACAAAATGATTAGCTAAATCATTAGTATTTATATTATCTAAAATGTGCTTATGCACATGAGACATGACATATAGCTAAGTTGCTTAATCTATCTTGCGTCATAGTACTGCGTAAGTACGTTTTCAATCGTAAAAGCGCGCTTAAACTTCGTTCAGCTTCACAAGACGAAGCGGGGCACGACATTAGAAGTTTTATTAAAACTTCTACTTCTTTAAACATTGCTCTGACCTAAAAAAAATTATTAGTAGGTATTATTTGTTTTTAAAAAATATTTTTGTTATTTTATCAATTTTGATAGTTTATAATTTTTACCTCTGTAACAGCTTTTTTCAAACAATCAGCTGCCTCTTTCAACGTGGAGTATTTAAATTGCTGTCGAAAAAATGGTAACTGGGTTTTTCATTTTTCAATACAAAATTCTGGATAGCGAGTGATGATGTCATTTATTTCGCCAGATAATAAAACATCTTCCAATTTCAAGTAATTTTTCATCCCTTCTTGATGGATCTGGTCTTTTAATTGAACTATTGCAGCATCGAGCATAGCATAATATTGATTTTTGAAATATTCAAATGCAGAAGAATTAATATAATTTTCAGCATTTCCAGTTTATCTTTTTGGTGGACCACGTTGCCGAGGAAGTGAAATCTCTTCTAAATCACGTTCGGTTATGAATTTTTCAGATTCTGTATAAATTTTTTTGAATGATTCTTCGTTACGATTTTTTTCGAAGTTTTAAATAATTAATTTTGTGCATTCTAAAGCTCCCGAAATGGTTTTAGACTTTCCTTGTAAAGTCTTGTTTAAAATTTCCATTTGAGACAATATTTCGATCGACATTTTCAAGCCGAGAATGGTGTTTCCCTTCGACATTTTTTCTATTATCCCAGAAGCTTTAGGGTTGTTTTTTTTTAAATATGGATGCTGAAAAAGGTTCACAGTCAGACTCCAGACCGGCATCATTCGAGATCGGAAGGAGTGTATGGAGACGAACGTCCAGGACGGTCGTCCGAATAGCTCCGATCCGATATCGGCCGATGATTCGGTTTTAGTATACGCGAACTGTTAGAAGTGGCTCGCAGCTCGTGGCTAGAAATGTTTTTTATTTATGAAAAGAGTTTTTTAAAAAAGAAAATCAACTTTATTCAAAGAGCGTGGGACAAAGACTAACTATAAAAGTATCTTAAGAATATCTTAAATAAATCGAGTGTTGAATCTGATGTGTTGGTGGTGGTTGATTTTTGATGCCTTAGAGATTTTTATGACCACTTGATGAATATTGTTTATGGTATCACTCTCGGTCTATAATGCTGAAGTGGATCTTTGTTAATGTTATCTTTGTTTATATTAGATGTCGATGTCGACTCCAATGCTGAAGTGGATAATGATGCTGTGGTATTGTGTATTGTTTCACATGGAGCTGACTCTGCTATGTTTGTATCATAAATTAGGGTTGGATACATAACTCCCCCCTCCTTAGAATTGTTGTTCCACCAGGGACAATTTATTTTCAAACTGCTTTTGTGTAGGAGAATTATTATTATTACAAATATTGAGAGTATTATAATACTATGCACAAAATATGATATGCTTGAGTGTTGTTGGAGTTTATACATTTTTTCGTCAATAATACTTATGTTTTCAATGTCTTCTAATTTGGTTTCCTTATATTCTTTAAAGTTAGATATGTTTGCATATAATTCAATATTATCAAGATAGGTGGATTTTTCTTCAACGTTTATTAAGTTAACAAATGTTTGATCATTGACACTTACTTTACAATTTTCAAAATTAATTAATACGTTATTTAATATCTGAATTTTATCTCTTTCATCACACCCAGTTTTTAAATTGACTGCAGCATTTTTTATTAACAATTTTCCCTGTTCCATTTCTATTACATTATTTTTTTCTTTATTGATTATCTTGGTACAATTCTTATAATTTAGGCAATTTTTATAATTTTTCAAATGTATTAATTCTTTTTCTTCAAATAATAATTCTTTATTTTCGTACATTAAAATATAGTTATCATCTAAATTTAACATTTCTTGGTTTGCATTTGGCAAGTTTGTTACAAAATATTTATTCATTCTTAGTATAATCTTTGGAATACTGATTACAAAAATAATTTCGTCATTAAATGTAGCGGTGGATAATTTAATATTTTTTAATTTATCAAAATCTATTTCATATCTTTTTATTTCTTCACTGTTTAGCATTGATCCGATCATTAGGTTTAATTTACTTGAAAGAATATTACTCTGTATCTTTTCAACAAAATATTTTATTTTATTTAGTTTTAATCTTATTTCTAATTTTATTAATCTATTTACATAATTTGTACTTTCTTTTTTTGAATTAAGGAGATTAAACTTATGCAATTCTTGAAATTCATGGAAGATTTCGTTTATTCGTTTATGGAATATGTTATTTATTTCAACTTGTTTATTCATGTTTACAATTAATTCGTGATTATTTTCTTTATTTATAATTAACATATCTTCAATATTCTTTCTGTCACTTTCGTCCATAGTACCAAACAAAAACTTTAGCACATTTCCCCCTATGTTCATTAAACTTCTTTTTACTCTGTGTTGAATTACACTTTTGATTTCAGATCTTATTTCGTTTATTTCTCGATATATTTCTTCCGGAAATTTTATGTCTTTAAGAGTGTTTATATTTGTTACTACTAGATTTAAAACTTCATCTATTCGACTTGTATTTATTCTATGCGCAATATGGATATAGTTTTTTACAACTGAAACTTTATTTAGTTTGATTTTGACAAAACCTTCTTGGTTATTTATATTTTCAATGATAATTTCACTGCTTACTCCCAGAATTATTAAAATCAATATTTTTATGACGGCCATTCTATTTTCTTATATTGCTACAACTTGGAATATCATCCGGATCTAAAGCACTATCTTCTATTCTGCTTGAACTTCCAAAGCTAACTAAAACATCGGAATTTTTATCTGATTCTTCTTCGTTTCTATTTTTAGATTTGTTTATATTTTTATCTGCGATATCGTTTATCAAAGATGTTGTTGTTGGAACAATTGATGTCGTTCTCTTCTTCTTACTCTTATAGAATTTATTTGGTATAATATCGTTTAGATTTTCGTATTTAGTTTTTCTTTTCCTCTGTATGTTTATAGGGTGTTCTTGCTTTGTATTTTTATAAAAGAACCTTGGAGCTCCCTTGTTATATTTCTTATGATGATTTACAATAAAAGCTTTTTCCCTAGTTTCTTCGTATTCTTCCCTATCCTTATTTAGTTCGTTAATTGTCTTTTCTTTCAAAGATTTATATTTTTCGAATAATATTTCTTTATCAACTCTACCTGTATGTATATCAAAAGGTTTTTGCTTAACTGTTGTTAAAAAAGAATTATTGTAATAATAGACTGCTTTGTACACTAGATTAATTTTATCTAAAATATTTTTTGGTTCTTTTCCATTCAGTAAACACCTATATTTTTCCTCTATTGTAGAATGAGCTCTTTCAATAGGAGAGTTTCCCGTATGTGATCTTGGTTTGGTAAAATGAAATTCTATATTTAGATCCTGTAGTAAAGCCTTAATTAAGTGTTGGTCGAATTCATTATCTGCTACTATCTTCGTGGGTTTATCATGATGAGCTATATATTGCATCAATGCTTCTTTAATGTTTTCTCCTGATGAATCGTTTAATAGAGTTAAAGTTACTCTCTTACTAAATTTGTCAATTGTGGACAAAAATTTAAGACTAGCTAGAATAATAATGTCAATGTGTAATATTTGATTAATATCATGGGGAGTCTCTGTTACTTTAAACTTTGGTTTGATGGGGTGACGATCATATTTATTTTGTCTACAAACATTGCAACTGTTTATAACTTCTGTTATAACTTTTCTCAAATTAGGAAAATATATGTGATTCTTTAATCCAACGTAATTTTCTTCAATTCCAGAGTGACTGGTTTCTAATTCGTGATAAATTTTGATTTGTTCTGTAGCTTCCTTTTCGGTTCGAATTTCTTTTGCTAAATAGCTACATTTATAAAATTTAATTTTTGTTGTATTAAATAGTTTTATTAACTTCTGTTGAAGTAAATTATATAGATGTTCATTCTGGCAATATATTCCTGTTTGTTGTATTTTTAATAACTCTTTAATCCTTTCCTCAAATTCTGAAGATTCAATTATTTTTGGAGATAATATAATAACGGTTCTATTATTGATTAAATTTTGGCTTCTTACTTTTCTACCATTATATTCGTCGTCTACAACAATTTGTTGTTTGAATTGATTAACTGCTTTTTCAACTATAGGGAAATGGTCCAGTAATTCCTCTTCTTTCGAATGCCTTGTGGCTAAATCTGATTCCGTTTCTAAATGATTTATTTCGTTTCTACTTTCTCTACTAAGGTAATCTGCGACTGTGTTTTGTGTACCTTTTAAATAATCGATGTCAAAGTTATATTCTCCTAGAGACAAAATCCATCTCTGAAGCCTTGGCGAAATATCTTTACCTAAACTTTTTGTCTTAAGCCATTTAAGAGGTTGGTGATCAGATTTTAATATAAACTTCTGTCCATATAAATAAGGTCTTAGGTATTTTGTTGACCATACGATTGCTAATAATTCCTTTTCGGTGGTGGAATAGTTTCGTTCATGATCATTTAAAGTTCGACTTATGAATGTAATTGGGTGTTTGTCCTGGGATAACACGGCTCCAATAGCGAAATTGCTAGCGTCCGTAGTTAAAACAAACGTTTTACTGAAGTCTGGATAAGCTAATACAGGAGGGGATATAATTGATTGTTTTAATTTTTCAAACGATTTAATGTATTCTAAATTTTGAATATCAATTTTGTTACCTTTCTTAAGAAATTTGGTCATAGGACATGCTATGCGTGCATAATCTTTGATAAATTTTCTATAATATCCCGTGAGTCCGAGGAACGATTTAATCTCTGTAACTGTCTTAGGAATTGATATTTTTTGAATAGCGTGTATCTTATCCTCGTTAGGCTTTAAACCGTCTTTAGTGATTATATGTCCTAAAAATTTGGTTTCCCTTTTTAGAAATTCGCATTTATCAATTTGAACTTTTAAGTTATATTTTCTTAAACGATCAAATATTTTATTTAAATTGATCATATGTTCTATTAGAGAAGTACTGAAGACAAGGATGTCATCCATGTAAACTACGCATATTTTATTTATAAGTCCCTCTAAGACTTCGTTCATCATGCATTGAAATGATGCTGGGGCGTTTTTTAACCCAAATGGCATTCTTAAAAATTCGTAGTGACCGTTAGGTACACTAAAAGCTGTTTTCTCGATATCCTTAGAACTAACTAGTATCTGATGAAACCCTTTAGCTAAGTCTAGAACTGAGAAATATTGGGCTCGTCCTAATTTGTCAAGAATGTCATCTATATTAGGAAGCGGATATTTATATTCAATTGTGTTTTCATTAAGCTTGCGGTAATCAATTACCATACGCCATTTATCTTTCCCTGAATTATCTGTTTTCTTTTTTACCATCCATACTGGAGAATTATATGGAGATATTGATTTTCGTATTATATTGTTGCGTAACATTTCGTCTATTTGCTTATTTATTTCAATTTCGTGTATCTTAGGATAACGGTAAATTTTAGTAAAGATTGGAGTTTCAGTTTTTGTTCGAATTGAGTGAACAGTTTGCGTTGTAGCACTGAGTTCTTGACCATCTTTATAGAATGTATCTCTATTATTTTTTAAAAATTTAATAAGTTCATTGTTTTCTTCATTATTCAAACCATTGTGTAAGAATTGACTCATGTCATTTGAGTTATCTTCTAACGTTAGTATTTCATTATATTCAAAAGGACACTCATTTACGTTGATTGCCTCTACTTTATTTGTTGGCGAAGAAATGAATTTAATTTTATTTTTATTTATTTCTAAATATCCTTCTTTAAGGTTAATGATACCTCCTATTGAATTAAGTAAATTTGTACCTATAATTCCCTCAAAATTCTTCTGACTAAAATTGGTTAATTTCCAATCCATTGTTGCATTGCAATTAAACTCTATTGGAACATTTGTTGTTATTTCTTCATCGATAAACAAATAAGAATTTACTGTGTTAACTTTAACAGCGTTTTTTAATTTTCTTCTTCTTATATTTTTTAACTTATTTTGATCTAGAAGAGTCATGGTAGATCCGGTATCTACTAAAACTTTCAACTCTTCGTTTTCTACTTTTAGTGTTACGATTGGTAGTGAGGCTGGCTCCCTATTATAAAATTTACCTGTTCTTCTGAGTTTAAATCTTGTTCAGTGATTCTATTAACTTCCATTGGTTGTGCCCTATCATTCTCGAATCTCCTATTCTGACTTTGATTTCTATTCTGATTGTGATTAGAATGATTAAATCCAAATCTAAAATTATTTGGGTTACTGTTCCCGAACATTCTTTGCCGATTTTGTCTAATCTGCTCAGATGAAATTCTATTGTCATATCTCGGTCTAAAATTGTTATTTTGATTGTTTTGTCTGAAAGGGTTAACATGATTGTACATATTATTGGAAGGGTTTTTTTGTGGGGCAAAATTTTTATTTGGTTCTTGGACTTTTTTTATCATATTATTTATTTCAAGAAGGTCGTATGCCTCCATAATAGTTTTTGAGTTACTAGCAATAACAATTGCCTTTTGGCTTGGTGACATTGTATTTTTAAATGCTTCTAAAGCAATTGTCTCATTACTATTTTGAGTATAGATTATATTCGGTTCTAACTGTGATTTTGTTTGCAGTTCTTGCAATAAGCTATCGATTTTTATATAATTTTTAATTGTATCATTTTCATTTACAGAATTTATTTCGGTTATAAGTCTTAAATATGATTTTTTGATTCCGAATTTTCTTACCAGTTGCTCTTTAATCTGTGTCCATGGTGCAAGGTGTTGCAAACTGTTAGTTGCTCTAAGTGCATCATCTTGGATTTTCTGGTGGACAACGAATAAAGCTTGTTCAATGTACATCGGCTCCCGAATTCTGCCTAATAGATACTCCATCGACGATATGAAGACTGCTAGGTTGTCTTGTGTTCCTCTGTAGGGGTTCACCATTCTGAGTTCTTTCAGGTAGAATTTTTGCTGTTCCAGGTGTTGGACTTGGTCTGTAGGAACCTGTGCTCTTGCTTGCATTGCGGCTAACTCTTCTTGTTGCCGTGCAAGCGCAGCTTGTTGAGTTCTTCGTTCTTCCACGTTCATTTTGTGTATATATGTTGTTCTTATTAAACTGAGTTATTTAATTTTATTTTTAAATGTTCTTTCTCAATTTAACACTTTTTTTTAAACACTTTTCACTTCTATATGTTTCAAGTTAGGTGATTAGGTACTCTCTCTACGAGATAGTGCAACATATATTTATTTATGAGTTGCTGTACTTTTTACTAACTGTTTTATGTATACTTTTTGTATTTCTGTTTACCGTATAATAATTTAAATTTACTACCGGGTGAATTTAATTTTCACTAAACAGAATAAGTTCGTATCACTAGATTTCGTCTATCAATCAATTTCCATTTGATATCTTAGCGAAATCCTACCGACTGCGCCAGAAATGTTTTTTATTTATGAAAAGAGTTTTTTAAAAAAGAAAATCAACTTTATTCAAAGAGCGTGGGACAAAGACTAACTATAAAAGTATCTTAAGAATATCTTAAATAAATCGAGTGTTGAATCTGATGTGTTGGTGGTGGTTGATTTTTGATGCCTTAGAGATTTTTATGACCACTTGATGAATATTGTTTATGGTATCACTCTCGGTCTATAATGCTGAAGTGGATCTTTGTTAATGTTATCTTTGTTTATATTAGATGTCGATGTCGACTCCAATGCTGAAGTGGATAATGATGCTGTGGTATTGTGTATTGTTTCACATGGAGCTGACTCTGCTATGTTTGTATCATAAATTAGGGTTGGATACATAACTGGCTCGGTTGAATTTACAACATGATACGACTTGTATTTTTCGAAATATCAACAGTTCATAAGCGCTTTTCGGGCGCACCAAATAACAATTTTTAAAACTTACCTATCAAGGGACATGGACAATATTTATTACAGCTATTGTGTTTATATTTTATAAAGTACTAGCGGCCCGGTACGTGCTTCGCTACGTATAAAGTGAAATAATAAAAAAAAATTAATTGCAACATCAAATTCATTTATTCAAACAAAAAAATATTTTATTAATTGCTAGCTATTTTAAAACTTAATCCAAAACATTTGGATAAACAATATTCTTTGTTTTTCCATTTTGGGCATAAATAAACAAACGGCTGGGGGTACCGACTCTGGAACAGGCAACATAAATTTGACCATGTGAAAAACATGATTCCTCCAAATTCACACCACAAACGTGTAGTGTTTGCCCTTGATCCTTGTTGATGGACATCGCAAATGATAAACGCACAGGATATTGTAATCGTTTGAACTCAAATGGCATATCAGTTGGAACCATAGGGATACGTGGTATCAAACAAACTTCTCCTTTTGATTTAGCAGCTAAGATCGTAGCTTTAATCAAATTTGGCAATAACTTTTTCACAGCCAATCTGGTGCCATTACACAGTTTTGGTGTATTAATATTTCGCAATAATATGATCAAAGAACCAACTTTCAAATTCAAGCAATGCGGTGGCATACCAGCTAGTTCCAATGAATTTAAAAATTCAATTGGATAATTCATTGCCTTATCTTGATTCATATCACTGTTGATTACCACGTAAATCTTGCATTGTTCGATTAAATGCTTCTAGTGATTTTTTATTCGCCGTTGTACACTCATCCCATAAAATAATTGACGTTAATCACTGAACTTTTGCCATAACAGAATTTCTCGAAATATTGCAATGTGGAGTTTCAATCACCTGTACATTCAATGGCAATTTTAGTGCAGAGTGTGCAGTCCGACCACCTTCTAATAATGTAGCAGCAATTCCCGAAGATGCAAGTGCCAATACAATTTTCTGTTCCGATCGAATAGTTAGAATAGCTTAAATCAATGATATAACGAACGTTTTGCCTGTACCACCAGGCGCATCCAAGAAATATATTCCACCTGCATTATTGAGCAATTGCTCATTTCTGCGATGAAGTACAATATCACGGGATTGAAACTGATCACCAAGAATTACAATTGCAACCTCATCAATTGTGGGTGCATTGAATCGCCTTGCATTCTCTCCAAAAGGTGTTCTGTCAGCCCTTATTACGATTTTGTGATTATCAGATGACATACGATCGAGAGCAGTTTTGAACAATTGAACTAATGCGTTATGCTGATGGAAAAACCTTTGTAGCTCACGAATAATTTCTCGTCTTGTATTCGAAACAATTGCACAACGTTGTTGATCCAATTCACGATTTTCATCACCAATAAAATAAATTTGCAAAAATTGATGATCAGCGTCGAAGTATGGCAATAACGAACCAGCTTGATGATAAATCTGGCCCTGAATCTGTAACATGTAACATGCAATTTTAGGTAGATGTTGGATCAGAATTTTTAAAACTATCGAATACTTTATGATTCAGATTGATATAAACATGGGACAATCCTGTTGAAGTATTTACCTTAAACGTCGGCATAAAATTATCTCTATTAATTTTAGTAGCACCAAAAGAAGTCATTTGAAATGCCGAATTGTATTGTTGAATATGACTGAAAAAGTGATTTGACGTTTGAGATGTCCCAAAAATATATGAATACAATGTTTCGGGTGGAGTTTCTAATGCTGGCAATCTCACTTTGCCATTAGCACAACACACGCCGGGCGTTTCACCTGGGAAGTTAGTCGCATCACAATGTGGACATATTGCGTCCATCATTCCAATGTATCCGTACATGCTATAATCAATTTGACTGTTGTAATTAAAAGCAGCACGCATCATTTCAGCCAAAAGAGCACGACGTATTTGTGATCTTCGTGCAAGATTCAGTACGGGTACAGGGTCAACAGATCTACAATTTCGTGCATTACGTTCACGCTGCGATGCATTAGCTTGTGCGCGTTCATTTGCAGTTTGTGATCGTCTTAGTAATGCCATACCATTTGCATTACGCGTACGCCGACCTATATTTGCTCGCCCGGCTCGTGGCATTATTCCTTCATATTATAAAAAAGAATAAATAAAATTAAAAACAAATTGCTACATTAATAGTGGTGTATCAGTATCGCTCAAAAACTGAGAAAAGTACACGCACACATATACATAGTACATTTGAACAATTCAAGACTCACCGTTTGTATGAATGCACTAAAAAAAAAGTTTCAATTTGACAGCACAATTCTCATATGAAAAAAGTTTCAATTTGACAGCAAAATCCCCACTAACAAAATGATCCGACATTTATTGAATTCATTTGTTACAAAAAATGTGATAAATGAAGAACCGCTCGACCGATTTTGTGCAAACTTCACATAAACCATCTACTAAATAGTCCGAACAAAGCCTAAAAATTTGGTTTGGATAGGTGAGCCCGTTCTTGAGTTATAGAGTAACAACGAAAAGTGGCATTGATTTTTATATATATATATAGATATAGATAGATATAGATACGAGCCCAAACTCAAAATAGTTGGTCTACCGAGGATAGAATGCAAATATGTGTTCATTCTTAACCTATTTCGAAACAAAAACTATTTTTTGATATACATATAAAGTCCTATTCATTTTAAATAAGAAAAGTGGACAAAAAAAGAAAGTGGCTTAATAAAATATTGATATGGAGTCTCTTTACAAAACTAAATAACGATTTATACACATTTCTTAGATGCAAAATAGTTGGTCTATGATTCTTTATGTTGATTTTACCACATTGTTAAGCGACCTTTGGCCTTAATCACTGCTTCTATAATGCACCTTGGCATAGTGTCAACTAATTGTTGACACTCTTCGGCATCAAAAGATTCCCAATTATTTGTAATTGTGGATCTTAAATCTTGAAGAGTCCGACGCGGTTCCTTTCGCAATTTTTGCTTCATCGTGTGCCAAACAGTTTCGATTGGTGAAAGATTAGGGCTGCTGGAAGTCCATTCCAATAAAGAATTGCTTCAGCAGTTAACCATACCATTGTTGACCTAGCCGTATGACAAGAAGTACCATTCTGTTGGAAAATATACTCCGCATTGCTACTCGTATATTGAAGACGTAGTATTGACGGAGGCAGCTCCTGTTCCAAAATGTTGCGGTACTTGACAGCATTAGCTATCCCAATTACAAAATGCAAATTACTCATTCCACATCCCGACATGCACCTCCATACCATTAGAGATACTGGGAGCTTTACGGTTTGTTTAAGGCAGTCCTTGTGAGTTGTGAAAGGCTTCTTTAGCATTTTTTATCACTGGTCCTCGTTCATCACCAACACAAACTTCCAATCTGTACTGATCACTCCAATTAACGGACCGCCATTGACTAAAAGTCCAAATTTTTAAGTTGTTTGGCCCACTCAATGCGCCTTTTCTTTTGCTTAGGTGTCAGTAGTGATATTTATTTTGACTGCGTTTTTAATGATTTAAGTTGTCGTAATTTATGCAAAACTTAAATATTTTAAAATAAACCTTATAAAATTTGTATTCAATTTTTTTCATCATCTGCTTACAACTGTCCACCGAAACACTTTTTTGAATTTGTTCTCTCCACTGAACCGTAATTGAAGCAGATAAATATCGTCGATTTTCTTTAAAAATTTGGCAATCGCGAGGTTTTGCTGTTAGTGGATGTCCCGTTCTGATGCATATATCCACATTTCCAGAATTTTTAATCTTTGTTATTATGTTCTGCACTGACGAGGGCGGTAAATTAAAATTTTCAGGGATTTCGTAGCTAGACAATCCTGTTTCAAACGCTTTAATCATTGATTCCCTTAGGTCTCCTGATAATGCAACGCCACGCGCCAGGATTAACATGAAACTCTCGCTAGCTTGTATAAAATCATACAATAATCATTAATAAAACCAGTGCTTGTCATTTTTTTAATAACGGTTAACTGAAACTATATTTAAATAGTCTTAGATCAACTATTTTGCACCCAAAAAAGAGTAGACAAACTTTTATGCTCTTATCTTTGTCTGAGATGAAAGGAATATTGTTGCTATTTGCTCTCTCAAATTTTGTTTTGTTAGGTCTAATTTACTCTCAGTGAAACTACTTTATTAAATTGACAACATTTTTTAAATGAACAAAAGCTGACTGCTACTAAATTTAGGATATATGAAGAATTAATGTGTTATTAAATGAATAGACCAACTATTTTGAGTTTGGGTTGTATAATATTAAATTCTGTAAAAATAGAAAGTTTTTTACTATAGATTTTACTCAATGGGGACCCTGTACTAAAATTAATACGAACCGAGATTTCATTATATTTTTGAAAATTTTCCCACCAAAACAATCAAGCCGCTAAAAATCGGAAATATTTTAAGCCTAAATACACTAGGATTGGATTGAAAATTGTACATACTGATTTTTAATAAAATTCTAGTGTATTTAAGCTTTAATTATTCCAAATATTTGTTAAAGTATGAATTTGAAGCGATTTTTTGCAACAGTCTTTGGATTTTTAAAAAATAAAAAAATTAGAAAAAACTAAATTTAATCTCAGTATCAAATGTAGTGCTTGATGTCTTTAACTTGAATAAATTTTTTATTCCGACTTTAGATTATAAGATTGTGTAATATAAGGGTAAGAATGTTTAATTTAATTTTTTGAAATTCTCTTCGAGAGCTTGGCCTCGCTGCACCGCGGGTTTGTTGGGTTAATGGCTTTGGGGATAGCTTGTGTCGTCTTCGCGAGCTTGGCCTCGCTGCGCCCCGGGTTTGTAGGATGTAGGGTTAATGGCTTTTGGGATAGCTTGTGTCGTCTTCGTGAGCTTGGCCTCGATGCGCCCTGGGTTTGTCGGATTAATGGCTTTGGGAATAGTTTGCATCGTCTTCTTAAGCTTGACCTCGCTTCGCCCCGGATTTGTCGGGTTATTTGGGTTATTTGGATTATTTTGGGTTGGACACCCCCCTAGCTTTTTAGGTTGTTGCGCTTCTGGATATTTACCTTTTGTTTTGCTTCAAATAATACAACCAAATCGATAAAAATGCATTTTTCCCAGGTTTGCTTTTCGGATGAATCGTTTCTTCAAGTTTTGACTAAAAAGACAAAATTTATGCGTAGAAGACCTGGCGAGCAGAACAAACCAGAGCACATTATTCTAACAATCAAGCACCGTCTATCCATTATTGTGTGGTCTTTAATATCTGATAAAGGAGTAGGACTTTTTTGAGTTGTGGAAAATACCATGAGGCAAGACCAGTACAAGAAATTGCTTGAAACAGTTTTGTTGCCACAAATTCGGAAGTAGTTTTTGAGCCATGAAGGTCCAATATTCATGCGAGGCGGTGCTTCTTGCCATAAAGCCAAGAGTATTACGGCTTTTCTCAATTGAAAAAAAAATAAGTATTGGACTGGCCTAGATATTCTTCGGATATGAATCCGAACTGTCCTATCAATCGATCTACTTTATGTACACATTCAGGGACTGTTGGAAATGCTCCTTAAAAACATAATGGCATAATGGTTAGTGCGTTGGACTGTCATGTGGAAGGTCTCGAGTTCGATTCTCAGCCGCTGCAAGAAAGTTTTTTTCAGGGGTGTACTGCCTCTTGCGAGGAATTGACAAATTCTCCAAGAGTATCTCTCGTCATGGAAAGTGCTGCTCATTGGCCTTTCGGAATCGGCAGAAAATTGTAGGTCGCCTCCGTTCCTGGTAACACGCACCCAGGAATGGTTAAGAGTTGTAAGTCACTAGGTCCTGGTTCACTCCGAGCTGTTGCACCACGAAATTTATTTATTCGCTGATTCGAAAAGCCTGCGTTCCAGTTTTAAGCCAAACAGTCAGTTTATTTCCCTTTTTTTGTATAAAACAACAGCTTATTATTCTGACAGCTAGGCTCTTTGATCACATTCATCTACGAGTAACCCTTCTCCTCTCTTCTTCTGGCACTTTACTCTTGTTTTCCACTGAAGCACATTCAAAGGTGCATTTTCTGTCACGTTTTCTGGCATACCAGTATACGTTACATGACATCATCATACCAAGGGTCCCTTCTTTGGAGTGGTGGATCTAGGACTTTATATAATTGCTCCTTGATAAAGTTTTCCGTTTCATCAGTCTGGGCGTTTTTCTTTTGTTGCTGGGTAGCTGAACATTTTTCAAATTCCTACGAATAATTTGTTTACCGAAATCAGATAAGATATTGTAAATATATCACATGACATTACATAGAATTGCTTCCAAGTGATGTCAAAAATAGTAAGATATCATGAAATATGAAGCCATTTGACATCGATTTGTCAAAGTTCACCAAATCAGTAGTGCACCATTGTGCATACGAGTATCAAACTTCCATTCAAAAAGTGAACAATTACATCCATCGGACTTGACATACGATTACTATCTTTCCGGTTATCCTAGTTTGAAATAAAAAATTAAAGCAGGAAGTTTCCATAAATCTTCTTGGAGCAAAGGCAAATATCCAAACAATTTAAATGTCCATCTAAATAGTTGCACTTTCAATTCACTCAATCAGCATCACACACCATGTGAAGCTTTAAAACATTTTGCATATTCACTTTTCGAACTCGCATCCAAGAGCATCGTATATCCAATTCCATATATGAACATTCCATCTACTCAACTGAATGCATAGTCAAATTGAAAAATCCATTTACGGATTGTTTCATCAATATTATTCCTTCGCATCCTTTGACAAAGAAGTGGCAATCAAAATTGCCATCGCAAAAGTTCGAGGCACTTGAACTGATGCGACGAACGGACGCAATGGGGACAGTGGCAGTTTTTATGTGGAGCTTTGTTGCTCTCCTCGATGGAATCTTCTTTTTGGCCAACAATAATGCAAGAAGAACAATTTTTCTATTCACTCGGGGAATCAATTTTCTTGCCGTTCTGGCAGTAGCAGCCATTTTCTAGAAAATCGCATCAATGTGCACGAATAGACTCGGCGCGGTGGTGGCGATGGCGGACGGATGCACCCACTGGCTAGAAATGATTTGACACACAGTGTACGGGGGTGTATTTGGAAATATTGCAAAAAGGCGCCATTCACATTTTGTCATCTTGGGTATGATTTTATTGTTTTGGATAAAATAATATAGATTTGGGGGACTTTGGTCTGGAAGGGTTAAAACTTATAATTTTTACTTATGGAAGATATTGTTAAAATGTGAACACGACGTTTGAGAAGAGAAACAGGTCCTAGTGACTTACAACTCTCAACCACTCCTGTTTGCGTGTTACCAGTAATGGAGGGGACCTACAATTTTTCTGCTGATTCCAAACGGCTAATGACCAGCAGTTTTCATGACAAGACATACTCTTAGAGAATTGTCAATTCCTCGTAAGAGGCAGTACACTCCTGATGAGAAATTTTTTTGGACCAGCTGAGAAACAAACCCAAGACGTTCTGCATGACAGTCTAACACTTACTATTATGTCAAGGGATAGTATTTGAGTAGGTTAGCGGCCTTATTAAATTATTGAAGAAAACATTGAGGTCTAGGAAACTCTTGGGGGTTTTATCATCTTCAGTTCTATACCCATTGAACATATTCGACAAATCAAAATGGCGGACCTTTAGAAATTTGAATCGTTATTTGCGATGCTCCCCCTACCAAGTAATGTTGGTTAAGAGAAACAATTTTGAAATATGATTTTGAATAACAGTCAATAATTGAATATATTTCGTCATATAGAGGTATTGAGTCTTCGTTAATATCTTTCCTACGCTCGTTTTCAATGATACTCCCATAGCTGGGCACCGTTATCAAACAGTTAACTTCGTTAATCGTTAATCCGCTACTAAAAAAGTTAGCTTCGTTAAACGTTAAAGCGTTAAATTTCGGAAGAATTAACGCAAGTTAACGTTAATAGTTAATCCGTTAACATGTGATAAAAATTGCATTTTTTATATTTTTTTTCTCTAAGCACCGGCGCTAAGTAATGCCGGTCGTCCACTAGGCGATCAACACACAAATTTGGAATTCAACGCATTCAACTCTAATGTACGATGCCTTCAATTCTGTTCAACCAACGGGTTGGATCTAGTTGTTGGCCGTTGCTCAACGAATTGCGCAACAAGTGTACCGGTAGTGTACGAGCTCGTGTTGCTCCTTGAAAATGTTCGATCAACACGTTGAGCCACATTTTCAAGATAATGTGTTGCACATTATTTGTTCAACGCGTTGATCAACTTTTTAATTTTCTTTGGGATTTCTTGACGTAATATTGTGTTGCGTTGCGTTAGCTGCAGTGAAATGTGTCTATGTGGTTGAACTATTGCGTTGCCATGAACTTGCAGTTGTTGCAACTTGCAAACTGTAGTTTATTTTGGTTTTTTGTCATGGAAGGTGATACAAAATCAGAGTGGACCACGGAATTAATTTTGCAAATGATTTCAGCAATTGAGGAAAAGCCCAATATATGGGACATTAAGAGCCCCTCTTATAAAAGTCGAGAAGCCAGGGAATTGGCTTGGTCTAAAATTTCCTCGAAAATGCAATTGCCTAAACTATGAATTCGAATTCACGGGCGCGGTGGGATCAATCGATTTTAATTTCTCATATATTTCATTGAAAAAAAATTTTTCTTCGCGACTCAAGAAAAAATCATCTACCCAGAATCGTCTTGGCTGTTTTTTCTTCCTTTGTCGTTCATTTTTTAATATTATTAATGCGGCAGCCACTTTTTTTTTCTTAGAGGAAATCATACTCATACGGAACAAATTTAAGAATATTTTAAAGCGAAGGCGTGCGTCGACAATAAATGTATGTACCGAACTGAAGTCAAAACTATTTCAGGTTTGACGTTTGAGTTTTTTGTTTATCGTGGTGCGTTCAACGCGTTCCCCAACGAGTGATCCTTGTACGAAGGTATCAACTCGTTCATCAACTGGTTAAACAACAATATCAAAAACGCAGTTGATCAACTCGAAAAACTTTTTTTTCTGTCAAAATCGAACAAGTTTATCAACTAGTGTACGAGGTTATTCAACATTTGAGTAAGTTGGTCAACTAGGTGTACGGAGCTATTCAACACTGGAAAAAGTTTTAAGAGTTGATCAACTAGGTGTGCGAGGTTAATCAACATATGGGAAAGTTGGTCAATTATGTGTACGGGGTTCCGTACGCATATTGTTCAACTTTAGTTGCTCAACGTGAATTACGTAAGTTGCTGCACGAGTAAAAGAGGTTGTAAATCGTTTATCCAACGAAAGAGTTGAATAAAAAGTTGAACGAAGTTGGTTGAACTTATCGCGCATAATGAAATGATCAAACGAAACGAATCTTTTTGCAGTTTTAAAAACATTAAAAAAAAGGTGAATCTTCTTCTCCCTCTTACTATCGTTCAATTTCCATCACCTTCTTTCTAAGGTCATGGAAACGATAATAAAATATCAGCTCAAGAAATCTTTTGAAGAACGAAAGCTTCTTAATGACCGGGAGTGTGACTTTCACAGCAATAGGTCCACTGGTGTTTTGATGGTTTATCTCACCGAAAAGTAGCACAAATCTTTACATCGCTCGTTTTGGAGAAAGTAAGCTTATTGCACTTGATATTTCATTTCAGTATTTAATAGAGTTTGGCATCAAGCTCTCTTATCGAAAATGCTTGTATTTTCTATTGATAAATCTCTTCTTCGATGGATTAGAAACTACCTTTCGAACCGCTCAATAAAAGATGTATTGAATGGTTTTAAATCTGAAGTCCATAAAATAAATGCTTGTGTGCCACAGGGCTCCGTTTTGTGTCCGCGTCTCTTTCTGATATTCATCAATGATGTTTTGTCTGAAACTTCTAATCCATTAAATTGTTTTGCTGCTTTTCATATTCTCTTCCAGATACATGTCCTTGTTCTTCGGATGTGAATCTAGAACGGCAGCGTTGTCAAATGAGAAACGAAAAATCGTGCAGAATTGAATGCTTCAAAAACTCAATGCTGTCTCCTGTCGCTAAAGCGGAACGTTTGCCCAGTTGACGAGACACGATTAGGAAATCGAAGTCGAAATTCACACTGCCCTAACACCACCTACCGAATATTGGTAAAAAAAATATCGACACAATTATTCCACGCTCTTGCGGAGTATAGCGCTCCAATGCTTGTCTGTTTGTATACCTCACAAATGTCAAATATAATTCACGTACGACGCCATTTGCTAAAATTATAACATTATCGAATCGAATTAGTTAAAATTGGACAAACTAAATCGGAACTAATCTTGAATAGCTCAGGAGTTCCTCAGGGAAGTCATCTGGGTCCACTCTTGTTTTTACTTTTTGCTAATGACTTACATGCCTAACTGTGTTATAGACTCACACTGCGTTTAATTTGCTGATGATTTTAAAATAAATACAGAGCAATCCATTCAACTTCGGATTGTATGCAACTCCAAAAAGATGTAACTTCCTTGTCAAAATCGTGGTTGTCAAATAGGCTACGATTTAAAAAAAAGGATTATCACATTTGCTAGCTCCTTCAGTACGATTTTATTTGACTACTGTATGTCCGCGAAAATTCTTCAAAGAGTTTTAAATCACAAGGATTTGGGAGTTGTATTCGACTCCAGACTGGATTTCTGAATGCAAGTTGATTATATCGTGGCCAGAGCCAATTCTATGTTTGGATGTTAGTTAAGGATTTCTAAGGAATTTAAGTGTCCTCATAAAATTAAATCACTTTTTGTTAGTTTTGTTCTTCCGATTGGAATACTGATGATGTGTAGTTCGGTCTCCTTAATACAGAAATATGTCCAATAGAATTGAAAAAATTAAGAAAAGATTTACGGATATTCGCTTCATAAACTTGAATGGGGATTTGTTTGGCAGACGGCAAATGCCATGCTCAAAAGATTTTATGTATCCTAATTATTGTATTAAATCTCTTAAAAATATGAACTAATAAATTAAATCTAATCTAAACTTGAATGGGCCCTTCTTTAACCAACATATAAAGATCGGTTGGTATAAAAAACAAAAATTCATAGAGAACTTTTAATACATGACCATTTAATCGCTATCCATATTTTTCAACAGTCTGAATAAATCCATATTGCAGTCACTTGGCAGGGCTCTTGTAAGCTAACATCCACCCCTGTTTATATATGCTTTCTTATAGACATTGCTCCTTTTGCATTCAGCTGGGAGTACAATAAATGTAATGAGACCCAACGATAGATAGCTGACTTAGCCGCCTCTGTGGGCTTCTCCCAGTTGGCCATTCTGTCTGCTATATCGGTTTGATTGATTCCCTACATTTATTCGTTTCTTTCTCAACGATAAAGATGACGAAGACGTCGGACGACGGACGATCGCCAGGAGGGGTGGAAATATTTTTTTTTCAAATTCCATTGCTACGAGTATATTGATGCTCAAGAGTCAAGACCAAGGATGAGATTCAAAAGTCGGTCAGGCTCTTCCTCTTAAGCCGAACATAGAGTACACTTACCAACTACATAATAGTGGAGTGTTTCTTTCAGGAATTTTATTTTTCTCTGCCATTTCTTCGTTTAAGAAATGCTTGTGTCCTGTGATCATCCCTAAAAAAATACAAAAAAAAAGTTTCATTTTTCCCCAAGGACAAATCTAGTGGAATAATAAAAAAATAAAAAAAATAACGAAAAATGGGCTGGGAATTGCCAAAGATTGAGTGTTTGCGTTCTTTAGAAATATTTTAAAACATTTTCCAAACGAAGCTATTTTTGAATGAAAAAAAAAAAAAAAAAAACCTGAAGGAATAAGGACAAGGAGAGATAAACAGATTGGATGAGGAAAAAAGGACATCCTCCGGAAGTGAATAAAAGTAAACACAACAAAAAAAAATGTGAAGTCCAACACTTGGTTATAAGTTTAACTTACGAGTATATTCGATTTAGATGTCTTTGTTTGCTCTATGTCCACTGAAGTATGGCTAAGGTGTTGCTTTTAAATGAAGCATAAGGGTTGTTAAATGTTTGTGTTAAGATAAAGACATAATGTCCAGAACGTAAAATGAATTTATAATTTCACTAATATTTTAAACTGACAAATAAATATGAACAAAAAAATTAAGCAATTAAAGCTTTGATTTGGCATCTTATGTAATTATATTTTTAGAATTCACAGGCTGTGAAATGGTGAACAGGGGCATATTCTATAGTAAGGTTAGGCAAAACCTTGCCTAAACAGATTAAGTTGAATTAGCTGCCAGCCTCGTAGCTGACACAATTAGACCAGAACCCCCATGAACCGCCACATGAATCTAGACAAGTGAGGTTAGTCATTTTCACCTTCTCACCAAGCTTTTCAAATCATCTAAGGTTCACTTGATAAGAATATAATTGCTGCAATTGTACGGAAATCTCAAATCAATACTAGAGCTAAAATTTCTCAAAAGTTCGTTAATTAACTTGCTTACGATTATTCTAAATTAACTTCCCACGAGAACGAAGTGAATTTTAGTCTTAGAGCCAAGTTTGCAATGGGAGGCTGCAAATACCGCTGTTTCTTCTGGCTAAGAAAAATATGTTAGCAGAAAAGTCCTTTATCGGGACCTTTTGTATGAGCATTATTATGAAACTTCATGAAGCCTGGCTGTCTAATTTTGATCGAATGATTATTTCTCTGATATTCGGACCACCAGATATGTATGGATAAATTGTTCTGGAGACTAATCAATTTTGGAATCTACGA
Organism: Chrysotoxum bicinctum; assembly: GCA_911387755.1. Classification (NCBI taxonomy): domain Eukaryota; kingdom Metazoa; phylum Arthropoda; class Insecta; order Diptera; family Syrphidae; genus Chrysotoxum; species Chrysotoxum bicinctum. The sequence goes on along the minus strand of OU426989.1, from coordinate 41,967,503 downwards.
GGCAAAAATTTAATTTTTTAAGTGCAGGTGCTGATTTCGGTAAAAATATTTCTATTATCATTACAGTAAAACCCGCTTAAGAGAAAAACCCGCTTACCTAAAACACTTTTTTCATCCCCAAGTATTTTCCGACTAATTTCCCTTAAAACACTCCGCTTAAGTGAAAAACCCGGATAACTGAAACATATTTTCAGTTAATTTTTAATATTTTTCATTAAAAAAAAAAAAAACTCTCTTGAGTGGAAAAAAAAATTGAATCGAACAGAACAAAAATTTGATAATTTTCGTTTTTTAATAAATTATTTTTGTGTTATTTAATCGTTGTTTTATTTAACTTCTTTCAAGGCAAGTCCAAAAGATAAGAACGATATTGTTTCTAGCATTAAATGGTGATGGAATTTTTATGGAATGGAATTTTTAAATCCGATTTCACTTAAGCGGGGTCCGTTTAAGTGAAAAACCCGCTTAAGTGAAAGAAAGACTGTGACATTTTGCCGTTTCTCTTAAGCGGGTCTTACTGTATTATAAGCTTAATAAAAGAAAGTGACATAGCAACTTAAAACTAGAATAACAATTAAGATCTTAACACTAAATTTAAACTAAGGAGCCAGGAAATAAGACTAAGGATTAAGTTAGGAGATCGCGTAGAAGGTAGGATTTGGTGAGATTAGGATCGAAAATGGTTGAGATATTAGCTTTCCGAAGCATACCAGTAATAGGCTCTTTCTGGCCGTATTCAGTTCGATGAAAAAGGAATACATAAAAGTAGTATGATTCTCAAATGACGTTGGCTTACGTTCCATTTGATTTTTTCATAAAGAGCTGAACAATCGATGCCATTTATCAATAGTGTGTAAAAATAATTTCTGCATTATCACTACGTGCGTCGCACAGTGGAACGAATGTATAGGAAAAACGGCAAAATTAATATCTTGTGAATAAAATAAGGAATTCAACCAAATATGTTTAAAATAGTATTTTAGCACTTATATCTATGATTTTAACCTAAAAACAAAACAATTGATACACTAAAACTTATGAATCCAGGATATTTTTATTTAAAAGAGTGGAGCAGCTAACTTGTTTTTATTTCTATTATAATTTATGATTGTTTGCTTATGTTTTGTTATATAGATTACATGATTTCAATAGCTAAATGAATAGTTACACTAATTAATACTTTAATCACTATGGCTTTCCGAAGAAGTATGCAAATTACTAAGGTCTAATTCGACGATTAATCCTGAAATTTCACTATTGTTAACCAAATAAGGATCTATATTTGGGTCACTTTTTGATAATTGAAATTTAGCACCAGATCGGATGTTTTAAATATGGGGATCTGACGTTAATAGCAAATGGTTAATCAAGTCGGTAATTGAGTTCACCCTTGAACTCTTTCGAATATGATCCAACCTAGCTTTTCTTATTTCTTTGTGCCTTGCTTCCAACGCTTCTTCCGAAAGAACACGAAGCAAGAGTTTATGTACACTGCTAGGCATATAGTACCAGCTGTACTTCGAAAGGTATAGGCTTTTTGTTTCAAGAATTAGTTCTTCAAACGTGTCCATATTTATTTCTCGAACAGCAGCGAGTGTTCTCAAAACTAAACCAAATTTGAAGATGATATCGTTATCTACACCGGTTATTTCCGAATTCAACTCTGGATTCGAAAAAAAACGTCGCGCAGTATTGCCATCATTTGTTGTACCATAACCAGGTTTGGGTATGTCCACTAGAAGTCCCATTTTTAGCTTAAAGTTTTCTTGAATAATTTTTTTTCTTTCATCGAACAAAATCTTATGTTCTTGTCTACGAACTTGCCAAGCTTTAAATGGGATTCTGTATGATATGTGAAGAAGGCAATCAAAACACCGTATCCAACAGTGGAGAGATGAGAGGCCGAATTTATAATTATCAACGTTTGGTGTTCGTTCTTCAACAGATGGTAGATTCATTTGTGAAGGTTTTGCTCTACAAATATAGCAGTTCTGAGCTGCATTCGCTCCACTCAATGTATTAATCGCACTTCCATCTAGCATGGTTAATAACATTTTATAATTGATTGTCATTATTTTACCATCAACATCCATGGCTAAGTTTTCTAGCTCTGAAATAGTTTTTTTTTTCAAATTTTTGTTGCTCATTTGTAACGAGGCTACTATTTGCTTATGAACATATTAATTTCATAGGTCTGCAGTAAAACGTATAACCTGGTCTTGAATTAAGTATAATTAAGTATCAGCAAGCTTCAAAGGCACAAGAGCTGTTACAAATAAAAAGCTGTCGGTAGTTTCTCGGGCGACAAAAGTTTGCTTGTAATTGTTGTAGCCTAAACTGCCATCGAATCCCTACTTGCAAAAATGGTCAAAAGAATATCCGGAGCTTTCTATCCAATTTTAACATTGATTTTCTTTTGATATTTGGACATAATATTTTGCGCTGTCTTATTCAAAAGGAATTGAACATTCACTTCAGCAACCGTCTCCGATACAGCAGTCACTTCAGGCAATAGATCTGTGTTATATTTTTTAAGCTGGTAGTAGCTGGGAAAACAGTCCTTAAACTTACACTATTAACGATAAACGATAGTTCTGAGCAAAGTGTGTTGAAGTAATTACACAACATCCCTGTTCAAATAATGTAAATCCTACCTTAAACTTAATTGTCATTCCTATAAGTCACATACATATGTCATATTAACAATCAAAACTAAAATGTAAGCTTATGAATTTCTTTCCCTTTTAATAAATTGAAGTCATTGGAACAGGTTGTCATCCGTTTATTTCTTAAACATCATTTATTATTTGTAACAAAGTGTGTTTCCGCTTTAACAATCCCAAGTCAAGCAATGCTAAGCTTTGTTGCAAAGACAAGACCTTTTCACTTTTTTTAGGAGACTTTGAAGTTGCGATTTTAGCAGCATAGCTTAGCTTATCCACTCAAAAAATTTATTAGTAAAATGCATTCGTAAAATTTTACTAATAACTGTCGTACTATCTACGAATCTATTCGTTCAATACACTAATTTCATTCGTAAACAAGAAGTAAACAATTTGTTTGAGTACATTGTACGAATTATTGTGTACATATAACTAATAACATTCGTTATTTTCTCGTACGAATGACTTCGTACTTTAATCTTTTGCATTCGTAGTATTTACTAATAAATTCGTACTATTTACTAAGTAAAACTAATATTAGTAGACAGAATTCATTCGTAGGTTGACCGTACGCATTATGCGTAGAATGTACTAATAACTTCGTATTTTCATGAAGTGCATTAGTATTATTTACTAATCATGAGTAAGAAAAATAATATGTGTTCAATTCTAAAAATTAGTCCATTAGTGAACACGTTCAAACGTGATATTATTTATAAAGTGCTGCAGTGGTGGATCAGACTAACATCTGCTTTTTTCGAAAAGATGAGGTAAGTACCTAGACGTATGTACATAAATAATATGCTTTAAAGCTTATTTTATATTTAATATACAGTATCCAGAAGCAGCAGAGCATACATACATGTGGGAATTTTAATCCTAAAAGAATTTCAAAGTAAGTACAATTTTTTTCCGAAATTTTCAATATTTTAAATGTTTAATTTATTTTCAGTGGCCCTTAGTACATAAAATGAGGAGTTTTTAAATGTTTAATTGATTTTTAATTATATTTATATTGAATTAATAAATTTTTAATTTTATTCATATATATGACAATAAAATGAATTAAAAAACTATTTTTAACTTACAACATAAATATATTTTGTTATTATTTCTTACAATAGGTATTTAAGGAAATTTCAGAGAACATATATAATGGTAATATGTTTTACAATAATATTCGTACAATATACGAATGGAGCTGTATAATTTACGAATGAAAAACAAGGGCATTAGTAAATATTACAATGATATTCGTACAATATACGAATGGCATTGGTAAATATTACACTAATATTCGTACATTGTACAAATGGTATTCGTACAATATACGTTTGTTTTTCTACGAATATTCGTAAAATGTACTAATAAACGTCCATTCTACGAATACTATTCGTGGCTGAAAACCACGAATAAAATTCGTAGAATGCACGCATGAATTAGTAATATTTACACACGAAATTTTTTGAGTGTCTGGGGTGTGTTGCGACACTATAGTTCCTGAACACGTCGTTTTTTAGTTTGCTCATCGCATTCTTCAAAAATTTGTTGCTAGTTCCTGATGAATTGTGGTTTAACTAAACAGAAAAATTGAGCTTAAGAATTTGGAATGATTTTTCAACTGAACTCGAAAATAGCACAAACAACAAATCTTAACTTGATTATTTTAAGGGTAACAATATGCAAATAATTTAGAATTCTAAAGTGTGATTTCCAAATATAGGGTTGTAATATTACTTACATAATTTAAGAATGCGTGGTTCTTTCTCTAGCAATGCCGCCAGTTTTGCTTTAAATGACATTCGTGCCTTCTTAGGACATCCCATTGTGCCATAAGTTACCTGACGCTATAAGCCCATCAAACCAATAGCCCGTCATATAATAAGCAATCGGGATGGCCCTTCGTGTTGAGGGACAATTAGGGCTTTGAACATATTCTTATCACCAAACTTAGATGACAGCGGTTTGCTGAAGTAATTCTTCGTCTGATCTTCAGTAAGTTTTGGGTCTCTTAGATTAATTTGATCTGAGAGGTTGGGTACGCCCTTTTCTCCTCTGGTCCATATTCTCCTTTATGTTGCAATATATTCACATTGCATCTTCTGACAAATTGTATTATTTAAGGCAAAGTCAGCAGATAAAATGAACATTTTTTCTCTTTAAATTGTTAAGTTTAAAAAAATCGAGCATGGGGTTTTCTAAATATTGGGTTTTGAAAAAAATACTTTGAAAATATTTTTAAAAATTCAAAACATAAATTACTCAAAATTTGCATACATACAGAACGCAAAAAACACCGTTGTTAAGAAAGGTGCCACCGTTTTTCGAAAAAAATGTATAGCATTTTTTTTTGTGCAACACAACCATTGCTTTGTGCGAGTTAACAGGAATCGGGCGACCTACAGTTTTCTGCCGATTCGGCTAATGAGCAACACTTTTCATGCCAAGAGATACTCCTGGAGGATTTGTCATTTCCTCGTAAGAGGCAGTACACCCCTAAAAAGATTTTTTGCAGCACCTGAGAAGCGAACCCAAGACCTTCTGCATGACAGTCCAACGCACTAAACATTATGCCAAGGGGTAGGTACTACTTTTTTAGCATTACCTAGTTTGAACTATATGAATTTTTTTTATTTTTGTCTTAATCTATAAAACAGTTTAAAAAAAAAAAAAACATTTTATAAGATTTCGAAAATAATTCGTCTGGCAGGTACCATTATATTTGGTCTTATTGCTAGTTGAAAAAAAAAACTTATTTGGTCTTAAAAAAAAAATTTAAATTCCATGTACCAAGTTTAAAGAAAATTGGCCGAGTCGTTTAGGCTTTCGTCGAACAGACAGACAGAATTGCGAGACCAGCTTTCCTCGTCTTACCTATTAGAACTTGAAATACTTATTTACTTGTCGCATGTAAACAGACACATAAGTCAAATGGCTTATGAAAATATTGTTCATACATTAGCGAATTGCATTCTTTTATTCAAAGAAAATACCAATTAATCTTTTTCTCCAACCTTTTGCCATATTTTAATGCCTGATTAATTTTTTCAACTCCAACTGTGATTCCGATTTGAATGTCTCCTATCATAAGCAGAAATAAAGCTTTTCAACCGCTCAAAGTAACAAATAAACAAAAGAAAAGAATCGTGTATACATATCAGATCAAAATTTCCAAATCCCGCATCATCATCAGACTTCAGACTTCTAGAGGTTAACTGTCGCTGTAGCTGAAAAGTACGTATCAACTTCCATCGCCCGCCGCCACTGTGTCGTATTATATGATGGCAGGTAACCTCTTGAAATCTGATAGCTTATGACATTTTGACTTTCCATCGTGCCTGTTACACATTGCAAGCTGTTGACTCATCTCTCAATTGAATTTACCTCTTATACTTATATATGTATGTATGTATCTTGTTCGCTAAGTCCCCGCACTTAGCGAAGCTCTTAGTCTCTGTGACTATGCGATGTAACTCTTTCAATTCAAGTTCCGAAAATCAAATTCGCAATCATCTTATCCATTTAAATTCCATATAAACCCTACTTTTCCTGCCAGCAAGGCGAACACAAGACTTAAACACAGGAATAACGAGGAACAGTACGAATGACAGGATAATAAAAAAAAAATATATCAACCCCGAAATGTAAACCCCTTTCGCTGTCCTTATCAAGCATCAGAAACCATGACTAAGTGACTATAACAAAAACCCAAGTCGGGTCGGAATGGAGTAAAGGAGCATGAACTTTCATCCTGCTTATGGATGATGACATTTTGATTCCTGTCTTTTTATTTTCTTGGTCTTTGTTTTTTTTTTATTTTGCTCCTGCTGATCCTTTTTGGAGGATTTATATTTCATTCCATTTTTCCTGATTTTTTTTTCTTTTTGTCACATTGTCGCGGCGCTCTTTCATTTTTACATACAGATCCTGTCGTATATTCGTTTTGGATTTCAAGAATCTGTTGAGGGAAAGCAAATCGTAGGAGTTCCGGCTGGTGGCAAGCACAATATTATCCTCTGAGTGGATTGGGAAGGATTAAAGTAACTCTGAAGAGTGCAGAGATGTCAACATAGAGAAAAATAAGTATGTATCTCAATGAATAGTGAAGGCTGAAAGCTTGAAGTTCTTAATACATACAACAGGACTGCCCAAAACTAAGCTTAGGCTTGTCTTACAAAACCATCAGTTACGATAAATAGTGTGCTTCAAATTAATTATACTTGGTATCCCTAAAAGGAAAAAGAAATATTATAAAAATTCCTTAGAAATTCTTCTAAGAGTTTCCTATTACAACAGTACTAAAAGGCCATTGATTCGGTTTTTGCATCTTCCAAATTAGTGAAAGCAATGCAGGGGTGGTATTGCGAGCCTGAACTGAACATGTACCTAAATGTCACTTTTATCAGCTTTCGGCCACACAGTAGAATAGAGGGAAATGAACCTTCTGACGAGCTAGCCAGGCAAACTCGAGCCCTTCATGGGCAAAAATTCTCAATTTTTCTCATAAAATCCAAACGTAGGTGGCGCAGGTTAACCCACTTCGTTATACTTAGAAAGATGTATACTACGTATAATAAGTCCCGAACAAATGACCTAATACTTATATTTAGGTACAACATAGCCAGGGTAGTTGTCACATGCACTGGGCACTACCCAATAGGGAAACATGCAGTGAAGCTGGACATTCCTCACAATCCTCATTAGCCTTAACCCTCGAAAATAAAACGATACGGATCAAAGTGACAGTTGTGTTGTATGCTCATCTCCCTCTTGCTTATGGTTGTTGATTTTCAAATGTGTCTTGTCTTTTTTCTTTACACTGTAGTTTACACTACCTTACCATAAAAAAAAAGCCATCTACTCGCCAGAAAAAAAACAAATTTCTGGATCTTTAATGCGCAAAACAGATTAAACCAGCAACAGCACCAGCATCGTCAACAGCAAACAGCACGCTGACCAGCAAACATTTCTCAAACACATTGCCACCAGCAACGTCATTTCATCTGCTTGACATTTCATATCGAAAAAAAAAGCTTTTCACTGTGGTGCCACTGAATATTGCAGTGAGAAAGTTGACAACACCGCACCAGCAACAGCAAATTTAGGACTTTGGCCTAACGACACGCTGTTGGCGTTGCTGTTGCTGTTCTAATGTGTGTTGAACAATTGAAATACATTGGCTCTAAATTAATGGCGGCCGCTGTTGCTGTTGACGGTGCTGTTGCTGGTTCAATCTGTTCCCCACTTAAAATACATCCAGATAGAGAACAGGATCCCAAATTGTTTTTGTAATACATGTTAAAAATTAATCCAGATCCGGACCACATAAATTCATAGACAATAAAACGCACCTACTGTTGTAGTTGTGGGGATCAGCAGGAATATGAAACAGTCATTTTTTCAAAAGTACATAAATATCCAAACCAGACAGAATGAGAGCTTAACTATTCGGAAAGTTATTCTTCGATGACCTTAAAGAACTATCTGAACTAAAGATCAAATACTTGATCTCTTATCTTATCTTAAAACGACGACGTGATTCCTTGACAAAACTCGATCACTTCTGTAATGAGTACTTTTCGATCTTTTCTTGAATAGCAAGAAATTGGTTTCTGAATTAATAAAATGCACGACTGGGAAGCACACCCGTGGAATTATAGATAAAAATAAATCATGCCAACAGTTCGACAGTATGGCAATGTTACAGTTGGACGCAAACTTTCGGTTTTTAAGTGTGAAAGTCTGTAAGATTGACAGTTCGATAAGATTCTTAATTTAATTTGATTCTAAATTTTTGGAAAATTCTTCCAACGTACTTTTTCGAATATTAAATTAAATATTAAGAATCATATTTTAGAAAAGTAAAACTCTATAACAATTTCAAACTTTCGTTACTGTACTTTCAAATTACCATTCATTCACTCATTGGCACTATTACACTTTCAAAATGTCAAACTGTCAATTTAACACTCTGAGCCTAAGAATAGTTGAGAATTCCCATAAAGTACATATGTACATACAAAATGATTTTCATTAAGCGTTTTCTATCAATGGCAGCCAATTTGGCAAATGCAACTTCTACAATATGGCCGCATTCACATGTCATTTTATTAGTTTCTTTGATGGTGTTCACATTGGACTCACTCCGCCGACTTATTTTGACGTCTCTGTGTTTTTTCTCATTCGCACTTCATGGTAAGAAAGAGACGAGAAAGTGAGGCAGGATTTTTAAAACAAATTGAAAATTAATGGATTTTTTTTACATTTGTTTTGGTGACATCTGACACGGCAATGAACACCGTTGTTTATTTACTAATTATTGGTTTGTGTTTTCAGTTGAAATTTATTTTAAATATTATTAAATTTTGTAAACATTGTCAATTATGAAAACTATAAGACGTCAAAGTGAGTCTGGAGTGTTCACACTACTTTTGTGTCTGAACACGACAGGGTGGCCTTACGTCAAAATAAAACTTACAACTTACGTCTCTCAAGTCACTCTATACTTTTTTCAAATTTGTTTTGCATTAATATGATATTTAGGTTGGCAGGTTTTGATTATTTGAGGATGCGTTTAGTGATATTTGTCCACTTAAGGCCAGGCGCGCACATTCAATTTTTAGTTTCGCAACTGTTTGGTTGCTAAAATGAAACATATGGGCTTATATGGGACACCGCGCACTTAGAGCAACTCGATTCGAGCAACTAAAAAGTTTGTGTTTTGACACAAACTAAACGATTGCCTTCGCAACAGTTGAGCTGTTTTCTATAAGAGCAAGAGAGAAAAGAGTGTGAGCGTGAGAAAGAGTTGTCAGTGCGCGGTTTTTTCTCAACTGGTGATTAAACTGATTGATTTCAATCACAGTTGCCAGTGCGCGACTAGCCTAATGGTTTGTTTTCACTGGAACCAAAATTATGTTGTTTGAAATATTAATCTACGATTATACGGTAAATGTTAATAGTCATTGGTCGCAATGTTGTCTCTTAATGCGTTAGTGAGTAATATCTGTCAAAGTGTTAACGTATCTGGTTTCTAATCCGAAATCAAATCAAGATGCATGTTCCCTGTTATTTGATATTCTGTATATATATTATATTATATAATTTTGGCATTTGTTTGGCAGAAATTTTGTCCAGCACAAACCATATCTTTACGTTCACAGTGAATTAATTATTTTGACATTTTTTACCAAACATCGTCTAAAACGAATTTACAATTTAAGCGATGTTTTTGAGAATTTTATTTTTCACCTACTAAATACATATAACCATTAATTTCAACTTGAAATACAATAGCGTATACTTTTCCAACGCATCCTTAAGCTTATTCAAAAGTGGATTGCTTATTTGTAGGTAAATATTTCATCAATGAAGATATGAAAATTATTTCGGTTTAAGTGGAGTGATTGAATTTAATTCAATTGAAAGCTCAAGTGACCTCTTTTATATTTACATGCATATGTGTTAAGGAAATGAAATTCAAGCTTTCAACATATTAAATTTATAATTCAAGATTTATTGATACATACATTATATGTACTTATAAAATACATCTTACTCTTAGAATAGGTCGTATAAGCAGAAAAGAATGATTCCAGTAATTCCAAAATGGATCATAGTAGGAAATATATAGATTGGTATAATCATTAAATTCTACCAACATTTACAATTCAATTAAGGTATTTCCAATCCCTGATTATATGTTTAGTACACTTATGTACAATATAAATAGTAAATACACTACAACCTCAACTCCAAGGTGCTTTTCGCCCAGGTACGACAGTGGGCTCATCAGTTAGATTTATAATTTAATTTATTTAATCAAATTCCCCTAGAAAAATAAAATTGACAGTCTATTAATGCTGTAAATTTTATAAGAGTCGGTTAACAACGACCAACATTTGCTTCTTAGAAGGGTACGGCAGCATCTAACTATCCCACTGTCGTACCTGAGCGAAACGCACCTTGGAGTTGAGGTCACTTGAGCTTTGAATTGAATTAAATATTTCATCTTTCGTTTTCGTTTGCTTTTACTTTGTTCACTTAATGACTCTGAAATGAAAAGTCAGATGGCAATAAAGATGATTATTAATATCCTAATCTTATGTAGCATATTTGAAACTTCAAAAGTTGGCCATAGAGATATCTAGAGATTTTAAACATTGAGGAGCCGAAATATAAGGAAATTCGATATGTTTAAAAAAAAACATGTTTGATCTGAAATCCTTAAAAAAATATAAAATACTATTAAAAGGCTATATCCATTAAGAAATTGCCTTAAAGTTGACAGTTTTTTAACTGCGGTTTCCAACAACTGTTTGTATAAATACATACTCAATTGAAGCGAAGTATAAACTCGTACCATCGGCATAAGAACGGCTCACATCAAGCCATCATTGACAATTTGCACGGTCATAAATCAAGATCGCGGCCGCTCGATGAAATGGCTGCCATTAAAGTGCATTTGTTCCAAGTGCTATTTGATATAGGGAGACAAGGATAACGATGACGGCGAAATACAATGGGACTGTTTATCGGCCATAGTTAGGCTAAACTGAGAAAAAGTACGATGAACAAACGATAATATCTAGAAAATTTGAAACTTAAAAGAGTGAATCCTTTCATTTTCTAGAGCTCGGTTCATTAAGTTAAGAGTTAATTGGAGATTTAAATTGACATTTAAGACATCTTCAGTAGTTAACTCGAATTTCACCTCAAAATAAGAATGATCTTACATTATATCTTAACATATCCTAAATTTAATGACTATGCCAAATTCCATTGGGTTGTAATGGTTTTTTAAATGTCATATTTAAATGACTTCAAACGTGTATATCCGGGGGTTGTGCGCCGCTGATACTTACGGATAAACATTTGCAAGTATTAATTCAGCTTATACTGAGCTAATAATAATTATTACCTGGTTTTGTTTCACATAATTCCATCTGCTGATTTTCTTTTGCAAATTTTAAACGGTTAACCCTGGGCTCTTTGAACTGTCAAAATCTGCAAATTGGAAATACCTTTACACCTTTGACGTTTAGGTTAATTTTCAACTACAAGAACAAGTTCGTGCAATCCAGTTGTGAATTTTATTTGTATATAAAACTTGCTTTAAAGGACAAGCGCAAACGTTTAAAGTTTAACTTTCTCGATAAACAAGCAGAGTTCCCTGAATAAAATTCGAATTTAAGACAAATCGGTCCCACTGTAAGACGTTACGAAACAGTCGAACATTGCAATGCGTAATACGTAACACATCACATTGTGTGCAAATACTTTGCTGATTTTTTTTTTTTCAGAATAAAAAAAAAGGAAAAAAGGAGCAGCGAGTTATCGATGATGGTGAGGCAAATGAAAAACTACTCTGTGTGACCTTAAAGTGGAAAATATTTTCCATTCACAAGAGTCCTAGGAAAATATTTACCTCTGCAGTGCTACAGCCTGGCACTGTAGATTTTGGAATATCAACCCAAAGCTTTGGCATCTGTACCAAACGGAGAGCATTTTGTTGTTGTCATTGTCGTAGTTGGTGGCTTGTCGATGATAAATGACTGAATGCGAATCACAAGAACGCCATATCGTCACACATAACCAATCGGATGCACATATTGGAAGATAACCATAACGGAACCAACAGGCGTTTTTCATGATATAAATTCTAGTCTTTATTTTGTTTGCAGAGTGTATTTTCGTTATTTGGATAAAAGTTTTCAATCAGATGTGGAACGAAAAATATATACATAATGTATGTAATATCTACTCGTATCGTATGATCCATAAATAGAGAAGCGTCAACATGACTTTTAACTTACGGACGGATTGTGCTTTGTCGTTAAGCTTTAAAGTAGCTGTAATTTGTTGGTAAGTGTAGAGGCCAATTTTTACTATAAGAAGAGGAATTGTAAGGGTCCTTGTTCTTTCATTATGTATGCTATAGCGTCCATTTTATAAAAAATTAAAAGAACAATTCAAACTGTGGTTTTTTTTTAATCTGATTTAAATCAATGCTTATTTGTCTACTGCCCAAAGCTTTTATATTTGGTATATTTAAATTTCTGTTTTAAAAATGGTTTATACTTCTCCATTTTCCCACAGGAATCCATCTCAACTCCTATTCTATTTGCGCTGTTCACTGATGATTTACCTTATATTCTTCTGTAGCCTTGGCCGGAAATGTTAGAAATGACCTATGTTATGCTGATGTGAGGATTGAATGTTGCTAGTGGACGTCATGAAAACGAAAGTTATGGTCATTGAAAACCATCAGGCAGGAAGACTACGTGAAGTGACATGCTATTTGAGTAACGAGCTGATAGATTCAATTGGCGCGGGTAGATAGATTTCAGTGACCTGTGGCTATCATTTTGTGTTGGTGACATCTGTCAAATTAGTCGTATATTATTCAGTTCCTAAGTAACACGATTGAACAGCACGTATAAATAATGAAACTTTATTATCCAAATGAGTTTTTGTTAGTAATAACGTTGCGCGCGTTGTGCCAATTTTGACGTGCTGGCCCTTCACAGTCGACTCTTCGATGATTGGTGGCCAAATTTGAGATGACCGGTTCGGTAATCAATCATCCCACATTCAAAGGAATGCAAGATCTGCCGAGAACAACGCTGTGGTCCGTAAAAGTGTACAGCAGAACCTGGCCTTTACAGACTTTTTGTCGAATTTTGCATCGGGACTTGGACCTACAGGCGTAGAAGTTCCAACTGAACCAGGAGCTCAAAGTTCAGGACCATAAACAACGCCGTTTATTCGCTGACTTAGCCTTGTAGCGTTTGGAACCCGAAAAATTATATCTAGCGACGAGGAGCTTTTTTGGATGAATGCCTATGTTAACAAGCCAAATTGCAGTATATGGTATATGGGACGACATCAACAAATACGAGGCTGACCAGGTGACAAGGCAACCTCAAAAAGTTAAGGTTTGTAGTGGATATTCGGCTGGTAGAGTCATTGGCCGTTGATGAGACTTGAGAAATCACATGACCTGGATTAAGTTTTAACATGTATTACAAAAACAATTTGGGATTCTGTTTTCTATCGGGATCTATTTCAAAGATCCAAAAATTAGTTCTTTCATTGGAGAGTAGATGGCTTTTTATGGTAAGGTAGTGTAAACTACAGTGTAAAGAAAAAAGCCAAGGAAAAATTGAAAATCAACAAACATAAGCAAGAGAGAGAGGAGCATAAAACACAACTGTCACTATGATCCGTATCGTTTTATTTTCGAGGGTTAATCTATACGGATCTTTGGCGATATTAAAACGTGGCTATTATATACTTAAGCGATTTTAAATAACTTTTGTTGTGCAAAAGGTTTTTAAAAATTAAAAAAATTATTATCAAAACAATAAAAAAAAATATTTTTTGGATTTTTGAGATTCAAATTTTTTTTTGAAAATTCGAGATCTGAAAAGCTGATGATTAAATTTTCTTAAACTTAATTTTCGTTTGCACTATAAAAAAAAAATCAAATAGGTGTACCAACATTTTTTTTAAAGGTATGAAAAATATATTTATTCATGGATAAGAGCTTAGTTAAAAAAAACAAACCGTTAGAAAGATTTAGTTTTTTTTTGTTTTTGGATAAATTCGAATGCTTGGCATTGTTGGAGTTGTTTACTTACTAATATTTTTCGGTAATTCCCCAGAGGAGAAATTGAATTTTTTTTAGCTCCAAAACTAACGGTACCTTCCATACAGCCGTTATGCAAAATCTTATTTATCTCGAAAACGGCTGTTACGGTTTTATTAAAAAAAAATACGCTATGGTATGGACTAAATAGATGCGTTCTATTATCCGCAAATCTATCTGGATCCGGATCTGGATCATCAATTGAAAATAAAACGATGCGGATCTTACTGATAACAGTGTTATAAGCCCGTCTCTTTTTATCCTTGCGTTTGGAAATTTTAAATTATGTCTTGTATTTTTTGTTTACACTATAGCTTACACTACCTTACCATAAAAAGCCATCTACTCGCAAGTGTAATAACTAATTTTTGGATAGAAAACACAATCTCAAATTGTTTTTCTAATACATGTTAAAACTTAATCCAGATCTGGATCCAGATAGATTTGTGAATAATAAAACGCACCTAATGTTGGTCAAAAAAGTTTCAGGCAAAAGTGTTATTAACGGTATAGCTGTAATGTAACCGCTTTTTTTATTTTCTTTCTCATTAACGGCTCTAGCGATTTTGATAACACAATTTTATGCAGGAGCTCCTTTGATTTTAAAATAATATTGTATATAAAAATATTCGAAAATTTTCTTTTTGGTTTAAAAATCAATATCTTAAAAACGAGTGAAAGATTATAGTTTCTGAAATTATTTCCCAAAATCTGTATCGATAACTTCCCGTTAGAATGTATTAAGCGACATTTTTAAAATTGTTCAGGAAACGAAAAAAACGTCTCATTTAGTTATTTCTTTGTGTATTTTATTCTACGAAACAGATTTGTTTCCCGTAAGAATGTATTAAGCGACATTTTTAAATTTGTCTCGTCCAATAAAATACACAACAAACTAACTAAATGAGACGTTTTTTTTGTTTCCTGATCAATTTTAAAAAAAAGGTAATCTGGTCAGCATCGACCCCAAAAGTAGCACGGGTGATATTTTGTTCTCTGAGGCTAATGTTACTCTACGTGAGAATGGCTGTTGCCCAACCTCTTAGTCCCCTATTACACGTTGCCTCATGAGACATGTCTCATTTTTGACTTTCCTTTTAAATTTGTATCCCGTGAGACAAAAGCTATTACACGTTGACTCATGCCTCATGAGACTCATGTCTCAAATTTGACTGTTGTTCGTATTTTTTAATGCACAACACAACATAAAACGAATTTGAGAAAAAGAAACGTCAAAATGAGACTACTAAAAATCAGCCCGGTACTCACCGGGAATATTTTTTTGCATCTCATTTCCTCATATCTGCTTTCTTTTTCGCACTTACGTGAGCCTCGTCTCGTGAGACATTGTGTAATAGGGGACTTACTTTTATTAAATAATTTTATGTGCAAGATGGAACGTTAACGCGAATCCCCAATTCCCCAAATCTGCGCGAAAGCCCTACGATGTTAGAGTAAAATCGCGAAACAGAAATATCTGCCAATCTCTCCTCTCCGAAATTTAAAATTGAAGTTCGCTTCTCACCAATTTTCCAACTGTGATTGTATATTACATTCGGAAAAATGAAAACGGTCTAAGATGTGAGTCTCTTTTTAAGTTTCCGAAACTTTCTTTTAAAAAATTAAGTGCGTGTAAATAGGATGGCTGAATGCATCCATTGAATTACCGCCCACTGAAAGTTATATCAGAGGTCGGCGATGACAGTCTATAAAGCTGGAGTGTACGGTGCGAGTAGGATAGTTGGTGGAGTCTCAACTGCATTCGCTCATTCTCGCATATATGCAGGGTGTAGCTGAAAAAAAGTTAAGGCATTAAAATTCTTCTTTTAATACTTGCATAGTCATTCTTACGCTCCAAAAGGTTTATGATTTCGAGATTCGATCAATTAAACCCCACACATAGCTGAACTCACCCGTTCGCTGAGCTATTAGGTTGAAGTAGTCTAATTAAACGCACGCATTTCGTTTGACATTAGTTTGTCATTCAACTAGTGGTCGCTGCGGCCGGCGTGCGTCGTTTTTGTTTTTACATTCGAGTTGTCGTTTAATATTGTTTTTTTTTTTATTTACTCTAAATGAAAAATTAGTATAAGATCGCGCAAAATAATTTAATAACAAATTTCTTATATAAAAAATTAATTAAATAATAACACAATTTTTTAAACTTGGTTTTCATAAATTCATACTTTTCTAAAAATCAGACAACAGTTTTATTTTATTTTATTTTATTTTATTTTATTTTATTTTATTTTATACTGTTGGAAAGGGCACATTCGTGTAGTTCGGCTAAAGAAAAAACGTACGACTGGAAAGCACGAACTTGATCTTGAAGTTAAAGGCTATAACTTAATTCAACACTGATGATGAGAAAATGTTAAAAAAGCAAAAGTAGAAAAAATAAAATGCGAAAATTTTTCTTTCAGTTATTGTTTATAAGGACTTTCGATAAAATTTAGTTTTAGATTAGTTTAATAAAAAAAATCGGAAATTTTGCACGAAATATGAAGCTGTGCAGTGTCTTTTGTTGTTTTTATTTTAAGAAAAATAACATTTGACAGAACAAAGCCATATCTTACATCAGTTCTCTTGTTGATAAATTTTTCTAAAGTAGGTGCTTATATACTTTAAACTCAAGTACAATCAATTGAATGTCATTAAAACCACTTAGATTTGAGAAATTGATTTGTTTTTATTTCAATTAATCATCACCTTGTAAAACATGGTCTTGGAGTGGAATTAATACCGCCGTCTATGTATTGACAAACTCGTTTATTTGTTATTTTTCCTGTTGAGCGATAAGACACTCTGCTGCTATTTCTATTCCACTTGAAGATTTTGCACTTATTTTAACTTAAACTATATCAAAACCTTCCATACTACAAAGAATAGCAAGAGTAATTTTAAAGCTGTCGGCGTTGCATTCGCGGCTGAATTAAGAACTATAGAGAACTCCTTAGCCATATTGATTCCAGGTTTTGTTATTGATATAGCTTTCTGGTATGGAAGAACTTGAAGCTGACGAGATATATTGTCGACTAACAGTGTGGCCGATTTGGGAGACTTATCAAGACCAGCAATGATGACCCTTTCTAAAGTTGAACTCGTCTTAAAATTAGGCTTCGATGCAAATGAATTCTTTAAAATATTTCCACTAAATTCAAATTTTACATAAATGAATTTTCCGTGTCGATAGTCATAAGATTTCTCATCATCAATAAACAATGTGCCATTAGCATAACCATCTTTGTTCAAACACACCACCAAAGTATATGGATCGTCTTTCATAAGAATAGCAGTACGTCGAATAGTTTCTTTCTTTGGGATTATTGATCCTCCACGTTGGTAGACTGGGAGCTGAAAAAACATATACAGATATGACTAACATAACCTTTCCTAACCGATATCATCACTTACTTTATGATCATCAACTTGGATAGTTTGGTTTCCAACCTTGTCGAACTTTGCGAAATTATCTATATCGAACCAAAGATCACCGCTTTGTCCACCATCGATTGAGGGAAAGTAAACATTAACGGTGCTAACAGCTCTCTCCATTACTGGACGAACCAACAAGTGATCATGAAGTAAATATTCGTAATCGATTTTAAAGCTATTAGAGTCTTTTGGATAGTGCGCAAGAATTGGCCTCATAACTGGATAGCCTAACTTTTCGTGCTCGTAGAACATGGTGTACCACATGGGAATATAGCTATAGCGCTTTCTAATTGCATCTCGAATAATCAAACGAGTCTTCTCGGGGTAAAGCCATGGTTCTCTGCGTTTAGTACCCATATTTGCATGACCTCTGTAAAATGGAATGAAAGAAGCAGATTGATACCAACGCTCTACCAACTCAATCTCTGGATCATTGAAGAACCCTCCAACATCTGCTCCACAAAATGAAAATCCCGAAACAGCCTCTGACAAACACATCTTGATTGAGTGTTGCAAATAAGGCCAGTCATCAGTGTTGTCCCCAGTCCAAATAATGGCATACCTTTGAGAGCCCGCAAAATGAGATCGACTTAAAATAAAAGGCCGCTGATTCGAATCCCTTTGGAGTAGGCCTTGGAAAGTAGCCATCAATTGGTGATGGCCGAATATATTGTGGACATCCCTATGCTCCCATCCGCCAAAGTGAATATTATCCTTCATCATGGTCACTTCGGGGCCATCGAAAACCGATGGCTCGTTCATATCATTCCAGATCATGACATCTGCTGTCGTGGTCCGAAAGTTACTTAATAAAAACTGGCTGGAATAATATTGACGAACTGCTGGATTAAAGAAATCCGGATAACTAGATGTACCAGGCCAACATTGACCAATGAAATCACTGCCATTTGCAAACTTTACATAGAACCGATTGTTTGTACAGTAGTTGTGGAAGAAATATGTACTATCACGTTTGTAGTGCGGATCTATAATAATTGTCAAATGACGACCTGAATTTGTTAAATTCGTAATCATTTCTAGTGGATGGGAAAAATTAACTGGGTCCCAAGTGAAATACTTTTTCTCGTCAGTATATTCGATGTCCAGCCACATGGTATCCATAGGAATATCATAGTTATCGAATTGGGCAGCAACTGTCTTCACATCGGTCTCATTGTCATAGTTCCAACGGCATTGATGATAACCCAACGTAAAGAGTTGAGGTAGTCCTGCTGTTCCAGTCAAATCAGAGTATTGTTTAAAAGTATCGAGCGGTGATGGGCCTGGGAGTATGAAAACATCAACGATGCCACTCTCAGACATGAAACGTGCAGTTGGTGGATCCGGCTTGCGTGATCCTGAGAACAAATCAATTCAATCCCAAATTAAGGAACGAAAAGTAAAAATGTACACATTCTGTTTAAAGTTCAAATATTTCCCGGGCGCCAATTAACGAAAATTCTTAATATCTCTTGCAAATAGTTTTATTAGATATCACAAAACTTCTTACCTGAAATATCAACCCAAGTCTCTGCTGAATTGTGCCAAAAGACTCCAGCGGAACGTTGAGGTCTGTTAACACAAAATCATTAAACAAATATCGCCCTTTCTTGCATTAGCCCTTACCCGTGTCCATATATAACTGGCACTGATCCATACAATCCCATTTTGCTGTCGACCTCATAATAAGCCGTATCCAAATTATAAAGACGATACGGGTCAGTGCCTTGAGTTTGTTTCAAGGCAAACGAATCAGCATGTTCGGGAATTCCAAAGAGTACCTCTGCTTCGGGAAATGTAAAATCCATGGCAATAGCTTCGGGTCCATTCGGCTTTGAGTCACGATGCGAATTAAATTCCTCCTCCCATGATTCTGGATCTTCCAATGGTTCCCCTTGCGATTTCAGTTGAAGATGTTCGAAACGCATCAAACCTTTTCCATTGACAGACACCGAAAGAACATCATTTTGATAGAAATCGATTTTCAGGGGATCCTTTTGGATTTGAGCTTTGCTTTTACCCGAAGTGATAATTAAATTCGAGGAACTTTCAACTGCTGATATTTCTCTGTTAGAATAATAAGTTCATTTAATTCTCTAATAAAATAAAAGAATTAGTGCAATTTGGCTTACGTAGCTATTCTGGCCGAGGGCTTCAATGACTCAGTAACTCTGTAACGTGGTTTTAATGGGTATTTCTCATCAATTGTCATGTGAAACGTACCACCCTGTTGAAAATTAAAAATACATTATTTTATTCTGAATACTACTTATTTGATACCATACCTCGAGAATTTCCACCCTAGCCACCAAGGATACCTGACTTTTATCCTTGTTATAAATGTCAAAGGTTACGAAATCCGAGTATGTTATTAATGAATTCGCAACATATGCGAATTTCGAATTGCCCGGCTGATCTTTTCGGCAACGCCTTTTAAACGAGGAAGAGTTAATAAATTGACTTAAGTCTCAGATTTAAACACACTAACCTGCAGAAACTGCTCTGTTGACAAGTCTTGTATTGTGTCCGATCAACGGACGATCCATAGTGAATGGAACAGAGAGTAATAAAAACGACTATGAGCGAATAATGCATTTTCGATATTGAGCAGAGATATCAAGAATATTTTGAATTTATAGAAACTTCTTATATCTTAAATTTTATCAAAAGGTTAAGAGCTGCTTAAGTAGTTTTAGTTGCTTAACAATTTAATCAAATAAACTACATATCTCATAACTATTCGATAACGTTATTAAATAAGAACAGGCTACTTTTGTCATGGGTAGTTTACATTTTGATCTAGTTTGGTTTGATAACATGTTGTTTGTTTTTATAAATCAGGTAGAAACAATTTTTAAGAAAATTCAATGGAGGCTTTATATATGAAGTCGATTATTGTCCATTTACACTATTAATGTTTTTTTAATAAATAAATAGAAGATGGTAAACGGAATTCCTTTTGTCCATTTGCGAGGTTAGGCTGATAAATCTAAGCTCTTGTACAAACAAGTATCGCCCAGTGTCTGAAATTTGTCCAACAAAAACTTAAACATGTTTCCATTTTGCGGTAGACTTGCTGACCTTTTATATTCGACTCTTTAAAGTTTGGTGGCCAAATTTGAGACGATCGGTTCGGTAATCAATCAGCCAACATTCGCACGTCAAAGGAATGCGCGGTCCGTGAAAGTGTATAGCAAAACTAAAGGCAGCCGATTCCCCGCGCCGTGCACAAGAACTTGGCCTTTCGCAGACAACTGACCCAGGAACTCACAATTCATGACCATATGACCATAGCTAACGCTATTTATTGCTGACTGGGCTTTGGAGAGCTTGGAAGAGGAACCCAATTTTGGCCGTCTAAGCAAAAGGCGCATAATTTTGGATAAATATGCCGAATTGCCGACAACTTCAACCCACACGAGATTTACCAGGTGACAATGCATCCTCAAAAAGTTACCGTTTGGGGCCGGCGACTTTATTGTTCCGTACTTTTTCGGAAACGACATGGTGAGGCGGTCACCGTCATTCGCAAGCACTACAGTACAAAGATAACCAATTTATTATGGCCCAAATTGTAGCACAAGGACCTAGACGACAGGCGGTTTCAACGGGACGGTGGCATTGGGTATCGTGCTACTTGCTATTTAAGGGTTGGGTTACTATCTCTCGCAGAAGTGTCGTGAATTGTCCACCAAGGTCATGCGATTTAACTCAGCTAGATTTTTTCTTATGCGGTTTCCTGAAGTCGGATATGGATGGATCAGTGCCAGTTATTTATGGACACAGCAGCCAGTGTTGCCTATTGAAAAAAAAGTTCATGATTTTTTAGAAATCTCATGATAAAAAATCATTGCTTGGGCTCTTAGAAAGCTTTTATACACAAATTTTTAAAACGTTTTTAAGAAAAAAATTTGGTACGCAAATTTAAAGTTTTTATTATTTTTCAAATAAAAATTAAATTTACAAACAAAAATATTGAGCCGTTTCTAAGATATCGAATTTTCCAAAAAAATAAAATAGATTTTTTTCAAAAACTCAAAAATTATTTTTTTTAAGTTTTTGAAATGCAATGTTTTATAAACTTTTTAGAAGCCTTTCTATAAAAAATTTCATTAAAATCCGTTTTGTCGATAATCAGAAATTCTAAATTTGAAAAAATGTTTCTATGGTAGGTACAGTCAGTAATATCTTGATTTCAAATTTTTTTTCATTTGATTATAGATCGTAAAAATTAACCAAAAAAAAAAATTTAGCAAATTTCTCGGAAACGTTTATGAGCAAAATACGATTTTCGAAAACCATTTTTTAACATTTGTATGGAGGGTACCGTTATTTTTAGGTAAAATATTTTTTTTCGCATATCTTGTAGATTACATATTTTAAAAAAAAAACTTTTATTAATCAAGTTTTAAGAAAATTGTTTCCAAACAAAATTTGAATTTTTTTTTAAATTCCAAAAAAAATGTTTTGAAATTTTGAATACACAATAATATTGAAACTGCTG
This sequence comes from Chrysotoxum bicinctum, assembly GCA_911387755.1. Taxonomy (NCBI): domain Eukaryota; kingdom Metazoa; phylum Arthropoda; class Insecta; order Diptera; family Syrphidae; genus Chrysotoxum; species Chrysotoxum bicinctum. The sequence goes on along the minus strand of OU426989.1, from coordinate 41,945,251 downwards.
GGAAGCTTTAACATGAAAAAAGGTCAAAATCGGTGGTACCGTTTTTGAGAAAATCAAAAACAAAAAAAATAGTTCCAAGGCGGGTACCAAAAATAACCATTTTTTGGAAAATTTTTTTCAACCATTACCTAGCTTTTAATAAATTACATTTTTTGAATTTTTTTTTAAGAAAATCTGTGGGACAGTTTTTAAGAAAGAACAATTTTTATAAAATTTCGAAAAAATTCGTATGGCAGGTACCATTATTTTTGGTCTTAAAAGAAAAAAGAAAAAACGTGGGGGGGGGGGGAATCAAAACCCATATCTACCAAGTTTGAAGAAAATCGGCCGAGCCGTTTAGGCTGTAGTCGAACCGACAGAATTGCGAGACCTACTTTTTTAGTCTTCGCTATCATCGTAATGTCAACTTTGATCAAAATCTCGAGTTCGATTTTTTTTCCGAATGCCTTAAATAGTACCTATAAGTCGCAATTAAAAATTAAAGTAAAAAATAAATTTCATTTTATTAAGCATTTAAAATACAGTGAAAGCTCTAATAAGCGGACACTCATGGTCCCCCAATTTTTGTCCGTTTAAGGAAACTGTCCGCTTATTGGAGCTGTCTTAATTATACGAGCATTTTAATTTTTACTTATGTACATAATAAAAGAAAATTTTCATGGCAGTGTGTACATATTTGACGTTGGTTTAATAATAATTTTTACCAGAGATCGAAAATAACTGTTGACTTTTGTTAAATCAGAAAGATGTCTTTGAATAGAAAAAATCCCTACAAAAATTAGATTTAACAAGCGTACCCATACGGGAACTCTCGCAAGCAAATGTTTCAAAATGAAGTTATTATTATTCAAAATTAATCATGTACCTCAAACTTTCTGTAAATCGTTTTTCTTGCGTTGCAAAGCTTGATCAACAACAGTCGCAACCGATCGCCTTTTATAAACTATGTATAAAGTTAAATTTTTGTCAAAAATTGATTTTTAGTATGCAAATGCAAACACTTATTATTTTTTGGCATTTGTATGCCTTGAAAACCAAAATTGCCGCTCTAGTGGTTTTCCCACAAATTGCCTAGCCCACGAGACAAAATATTCCGCACCGTTCATCCTTGGCTTAGCTCATCCTAATACTGGTCATAAAGTAAGCAAGAACTCATCACAAAAAATATACCGGGAAGCTAATTTATAGAAAGTAATGGGTTGTGTTTCGATTAATTCCTTCAAGTAAGAAAAAAAAAACAAATTATTTTCCAAGTATTTCATATTTTTTACTTTAAGAAAAAAATGGTTCGCTACGGTTCAGACCACTCGTATCTTTCTTTTGACACCTCATTTATTAAAATGTGTTTACTGTGAGAGTCGGAAAAGGGAGACGTACGTCCCGATAAGTGTGTACTTAGGCTAGGACCGCACTTGCGATTTCAATCGCACGATTTTTTAGTCGCAAAAATAGAACACATGAATTTAAATGAGAATGAACGCACTTGCTACCAACAAATCATGACGATTTAAAAGTCGCAATTTGTTTCATTTTTCTTGCGATGCGATTGTCGTAAACTTAAATGAAACACATGTACTCAAATGGATATGCCCACACTTGCGATTTAAATTACTACGACTTAAAAATCGTAGTCGCGAAGAGAACTTGGCATGCACGCACTTGCGATTTTTAGTCCACGATTTTTTAGTCGCAAAAAGTAAGACACATGACCTTAAATGTGAATGCACGCACATGCGACTTAAAAATCGTAGCGATTGTAAAAATGAAACAAGTTCTATTTTTTCAAGCGATTTTTCTGTCGCTACTTATTTGTAGCAAATGCGTGCACTCACATAAGAAATAGTGTGTTTCATTTTTTGCGATTAAATAATCGCGCGCAAAAAATCGCAAGTGCGTGCATGACAATAATTTGTAGCGACTACGATTTTTTAATCGCCTCGACGAAAAATCGCAAGTGCGGTCCTAGCCTTAATAAGATTAAGTTTCATCAAAAATTACATTGTGGTTGTTAGCTGCGAACATGAATATAGGCTGAGTTCGTATTTGCAAAACTTCCGCAGTCCTGCAAAAATTGCGTTCATTATTGTAAACATACAGCATCATCTCTGCATGAGCATGGCAACACTACTTGTGTTCATAAAAGTAAACCTACAGTCAACATGCGGTCAATTTGGTATGTGTTTTTTTTATGTTGCTGAATGTGCAGGTATCAAATGTGAGTATTTTTTTTTTTTTTTTTAATTAATTTATAATCGTACAAATATTGATTTTTTCATCTTTGATAAGAAATTCATGACTATCCATCCACAGGATTGAATACAAGGCCAAAATCTGGTCCGATGGTGATATCGAACTATTGGTTTCCATCCGTTTGGGTATGGAATCTGAATTTTTAGCTGGGCGCAAGAATAAAAAAGTTCTATGGGAAAGGTTTTACAAGAAATTAAAACTATTTTTCCCACGTTTCCTTATGATAGGAGAATATTTATTATAAGGAAGTTCCAAAATTTAAAAGCTTCCTATCATAGGATTAGAAAAAGAAATAAACTAAGCGGTAGAGAGGTTTCTTCATAGGATTACTTCAATCAGTTCGATGAAGTTTATGGATCACAACACAATTTTGAACTTCCTCCACAGCTAACGGCTGAGAGGTATTTAATCGTTTTGAGGAAATTCGTATTTTTCGTATTTTGCAGGTTTCCTTATTAAAAAAAGGTTTTCCTTCGTCTTCGGTTTTTTAATTTTCTATTTTTTACCAATTTTCCTCCCATGTTTTAAAAATTGGTTCCTTCCGAAAGACTAATGATAATGAGCTTTACAATTATGTTTTTACAACCCATTTTTAAAATAACATTAGACAATCAAATAAAAGTTCCTGAAAAATAATTAATATTTATTGTATATATGTACATACATACATTATCTGACTTTTTCTATGTTTATGCTATTTTAGCAATTATGAACTCATTTTTAATAAAGTATGATGACTGCACACTAGGGTGGTCCTTATTTTTCGACTTTTGAATTATCCCCGGGGCACTTTCTCATTTGATTATATATGTTTTTTTTTTTTTTTGTTAAGATTTAGAGGTCGCTACCAGCTGTCAAAATTTGTATAAAATTCATTGAAGAACAGCTTAAATGATAGTTTCATTTAGGCGTTTATACCACATTTTCCGTGCAAGTAAAACTCGCTTCTTATCTCTTCCTACCCTCGACCGCTCTTCTGTACCGACGCGTCGAGATTTAGACCGTTCACACAAGCAAAAAGATAAGCCGTAAGACGTACAATTAAAGGCGTACGCATGCGCACTAACATCATTATAAGTTAAATATTGGTTTGCGCGCATGCGTAATGCGTAGGCGTACGTTTTAAATTGTACGTCTTATGGCTTATCTTTTTGATTGTGGGAACAAACACCCTTATCCCTTATTAACGAGAGCGCACGCGTTTTATTAGTAAAAATCACAGTAAAGTGTTTTAACTTGTAATGGCGTCTACAAGTAGCGGACTCAGTAAAGCTACTAGAAATCAAAGTAAAGTTTGTCTTATCGGACAATTATTATCCGAATTTAGCCAATCAACGTTGCCATCCATCGGTGAAGTTTTGCGTTTTTTTTTTACTACAAAAATGAAGAAAAGAAAACCATACGTGAATCTGCGACTTTGACGGAGTTATAAATTTGTGGGAAAAAGCTAGTATACCAAACCAATTCAATTAAAAAAACATGTCATCAGTAAAATTGAAAAACTATTCAAAGAATGGCAAAATCTAAAAAAAAATAAAGAAAACAAGAAAAAACGTTCAGAAGCAGTAAAGAAAAAAGAACAAAACTGGCAACAAAAATTAGAAGATTTATTTGATATTGCTCATCGCGATGCTTTAAATATCATGGCGCAAAATTTTAAACATTTAAAGCCTACTCTAAATCAATTTTACTCTAAGGCCGGTATTCACCGAGCGCTCATAACTTAAGAAGCTCATAAACGTATTCACCAAGCAATATTAGTGAAGATCTACGAGCGCTCTTAAAAGTTAGGAGTGGTCCCGACCACTCCTAACTTACGAGCGCTCTCTTCGAAAATTTGTTCGCTTGTGCGTGTGCCACACACGCATTTGACTCGTATCCATGTGAGCAATGCCAAGTAGAAGAGTATCCATTTGCTGTCAAGACCAACATTACACAACATTTCACAGTTTGGGTATGCCTGAATAAGAGAGAGTGGCTCTCATTTTCGAACTTCGAAAAACACTTGCGAGCACGGTTGCCACTTGAAAAAAAAAATTGTGTCCAAAGTTGAAAATGAAAATGACCAAATGTGGTTAAAAATGACCAAAATAAAATAAAAGAAACACAAACAAACAAAACACAGAACATTTGTTGGAGCATAATATATTCTCTTATGTTTGTACATATATTATACAGAAAACACCTATTTTGAAATTATTAAAAACCAAAACACAAAAAAAAATCACAAAGCACGTTATTTATAAAACACGAATATTAACTTTTCACAGCTATTTGAAATAAGATCACAATTGCGCAAAATTTTATTTGAATTAGTACGATGTTAAGGCTGTTTAGTATGAATCTAGGTAAAACCAACGATTGCAAATTTCAATCGAATTTAGCATCATACTTTCTCTACCCTTTTATTAAATACCTATTTTATTTTTTTAGTATCATGCTAACTTCATCAAAACAGGTTTGTTTGTTTAGTTTTTTGCATGAACTGCCATTACTTAAGTGTTTAGTAGCAATTTATTAAAAAAATAGCCTTAGCACTATACTGGTTAGAAAATGTTTAAAATTAAGAAAGAGTTAGTAATCTACTTAAAAGTTTGCAAATTGTTAAATAGTATCATTATAATACCTTACTACTAAGCTGTTTAAAATTTTGCGCGATATTTTTATGTATGAAGATCAATTATTGCCACTTAATAACTATAAATATAATATATGTTTTCGCAAACGCTTTTTTAAAACAAATTTTTCGCAGACCAAAAACCATTACTAATTTTTTGATCTTCAGGCTCTTTAGCTAGCATTATATTTTTAATGGTTTTAAAATTGAGTCCAATTCTTAATTTAGTTTTTATTAAACTTAATTCTCAAAATTTTCGCTAGCTGCTTTAAATAGCGGCTTAAAAAGTGGAGTATGCGTTCTTTTGGAACGAAAAATTGATAAAAAATAATTCAATTTGCTTGTCGTCACCACATAATGGAAATTATGTTGTCAGCTGTTGTGGATCAATCGCTTGCCCCATCTAGTGGTCCTGATATACAATTATTTAAAATATTTAAGAACAATTGGAGCACTATTGACCAAAGCGACTTCAAAACAATAACAGATGATGCTGAGGCAAATATTTTTGCAGAAGTGGCCGCAGGCAGGATTTCTTTTGCCAAAAAGCAACTACAAGTACATCAACCTCGAGATAACTACAGAGAACTGTTGAATCTCACTATCATTTTCTTAGGAGGCGCTCCTGAAAAAGGCGTTTTATTTAGGAGACCTGCTAGTTTACAACGAGCTAGATGGATGTCAAGAGCCTTGTACTGTTTGAAAATCTATTTACTTAAGCATCAGTTTAAGCTAACGAAGAAGGACGAAGAGGCTGTGAGAGAAATATGCATTTTCACGGTGATCATTTATGTTAAATATTGGTTTCAAGCCTCTACCGGATGGTCAGCACCAAGAAACGATATACAATTATTGAAAGATTTTAAAGCCTTTGAAAGCTTTAACAAAAATATAGCTACTGTTGCACTGAAAAAGATTCTAAATAATTTGTGGTATTTGTCGGAAGAGCTAGTTTAGCTTGCCTTTTTCGATGACGAACTTTCAGTTCAAGAGAAGAAAAAAATGGTAGACGCACTGAAAATTGAAGGCACAGAAGTTTGCTTAAAAAGATTAAACCTTGATATATCACACATATCCACGAAAAAATATAGAAAACTTCGTGAACAGTAATTCTTTAAGATTCTTCCAGATCCTAGGTATTTCATCAAATTTTTTGAAAAAAGACGTGGAAGCTTGGAACGAAGACACTGATTATGTAACTGTCAAAAATATCGTTCATTCTTTGCGAGTAGTGAACGGTATTGCTTTAATGGAAGAATATAATAAAATAATTACAACCAATGAAGAACTAAAGCAATATTTGCTTTTGTTGGTAAAAGAGTATAGGAAAAAGTTCCCTAATACTAACAAGTCAGCCCTTGTATCTTAAAAATAAATGATTCAAATATCAACATAATATCTTAATTTATAACAACAACAATTTTGTAATATTTTGTATGTCCTGGTTATAAGAATAAAAGAATATAACTAATACAGATTTCGAGTTTTTATTTAAAATTCAGACCTTGGTAGCGACCTCTAAATGTCATTTAAAAAATTCCAAAAAAATACTAAAATATTTTCTTATGGTATATAATCAAATAACGTGGTGCCTCGCGAAATTAAAGAAACACATTTTTTTTTTCTTAGAAATAAGGACCACCCTACTGCACACATGCTGTTGTAATTGTGTTCAATAATGTATTCGAAGCATGTTTTAGGCAGGGCAGGGGCAACAAACATTGCAATTACGAACTCAGCCATAGTTTGTTATCGGACCCAACACCCAACATAAATACCACAAAACTGATATGACGTACTAGTACAGCTAAAATTTACCTCATCTTAAACAAAAAAAGTTAGTACGATAGAGAATAAATGGAATAAAAAAAGTAGAATATTCTGATACTGTAAAGCGAATTATTCGCCAACCATGATGTTTTTAGCTATTATTGTGCATTTTTATAAAACTTCCTTTATTTTGGGGTCTACTAATCTCATCGAAAGGAGACAACATTGTAATTTCAGTGAAACACATTTGCAATTAATGGTTGTTCTAATTGTAATCTTCGTTGCCATATACTACCTAAGCCCCATATTTTACAGCCTTGTGTCCATAGAAAAAAATGATGTACTAGGGCTAAGCTTTCAAACGATATATATAAAATGCTCATTCTCCTTTATTATAAAAATTACATTAAAACACTTAAGAATTGATTTGGAAGAGCAAATTTTTAACTCACCTTTTCCACTTGGCTAAATCCAATTATTGCATAAAAGAAGAGCTGCAGGTTGAATAGGTATTTTTAAATTATAATAAAGAAGTTGCATGGGCTGATTAGAATGGGCTAAGGCGTTGCACCCATTGGACAACTTAGTTGCCTGCAACTTAAAGTTGCCACAGTTGCTCCAAGCGATAACCAAGTTGCTTTTATTAAGGAAAAATTCAAAAATCGTGAGATTTTCAGTGAATTCATGATTTCATGAGAAGAGGCCAAAAATCATGAGAATCATGATAAATCATGAGATTCGGCAACACTTGGTTGCAGCAGAGACGCGGTTTTTAAATTAAGCAAAAACTGTTTGCAAGAGAAAATATATTTATAATTTTCCGGAAATATTTGAACTTCAATCAAATAGTGTTCATTTGGCTTTTTGTTCCCTAATTCGGGATTGAAATTAGTTTTTTCTCAGGATCACACAAGCCGTCAATGTTGGCTTGTTACATCTAGTTATCCGGATTTTTTCAATCCAGCAGTTTGTCAATATTATTCCAATCAGCTTAGATTAAGTAACTTTTGGACCACGACAGCAGATGCCATGATCTAGAATTATAAGAACGAACCATGCTTTCATCATGATGCATCAGTAGCATCATGTCTAATGGTTTAAACAGATGTGCAGTATTTCTGCAAGCATCGATGCATACAACGCAGCACCTGTAACATATGATTTCTGACATTTCGCAAAAATGGCCGACAAAATAAATAGCTCAGTCGTAATATATGTACATTGAAATGCCAAGTATAACCCAAGAGATCAACTTAGTTATTTGGAAAAAGAAAACAATAGTTCCTAATCCTCCGAGAATAGCGGAATAAATGCAAGCTTTCCGCATTGCTTGTGGTAAATTCACAACAATCTTATATTGTTCATTCGGCATGGGTTGCAGATTACAGTGGTATTGAAAGAAATTTGTGGACTGACGATCTGGCCAGGTAAGAATCAATAGCTCAATTACGGAAAGGATCAATATTGCTCCTGGAGTCACGAAACGTAAAATTTTCTCAACCAAATATATAATGCATATAGAAAAATGTGATACATATAATAAGTCGTCTAAACCTAGTCAGAGTAAATAGTCATGAGTAAATTCTCATTGTCGTAGTCTAGAGAACCAACTCGAAAAAGAGTCACTGAAGATGACTGCTTGTCGCCGCCATTTCTACCCGCCTACCCAACTTAAGTTTTTTTTTAATTTTGGTAATCAAGTTGCGCTCGCCGCCGCCATCTTCCGGAATCGAAAACTTCTTCCGGATTATCTATAAAAAAAACGCTACAAATTTTTTTTCAAACAGACTTTATTTCGTCATAATGTATATTTTTTTCTTTCTTTTTTTTCATTTAAATTTGAATCCATTTGAATTTTGTTTGATGCTGATCTTCGAAAAAAATTTTAATTATTACATGTAAATTGTAACGTTCCATGTATAAGGCTCTACAATGGCGATGTATTCAATGTAATTTGCTTAAAAATTATTTTCTGTGTAAATAAGAGTACTCTAATATAGAGAAAAAGTAATAAGATTACTTTAATGACTGGGGGGGGGGAATGCCTTCTTGAAGAGATCACTTTTTGGAATTATCGTTTATCCTTCCTTTAAAAATTCCTTTAGTAAATTCCGGCAAGAAGCAACCAATGCTGATCGATTTGCCCGTCGGCGTCGGGCTGGTGTTGGTACTCGTACTGGTTCCTGATTAATTCGCAATTGACCTAACATCAATAAGCCGAGAGCTGCTTCGATTTCTTGACGAGTATGACCACTAGCTACGTAGGGTGCTGTAAATAAATATTTATATTTATAATTTTATTAAAAAAAAATATATATTAAATATATAAAAAAAATATATATATACCATGAGATGGTTCGACATGATTTGTGGACGATGTCATGATATTTTCTCTACTCGATGAAGCTATGAAATAAACACTCAAAACCGACTGCCCAGATCTTATATACTGATTTGTTCCCAACGCAACTTAAAATACCTGCCCCGGTGTTTAAAAAAAGGTACATCCGTCGATTAGTTTTCAATTCGCAAAAATGATTAGCCCAATCTACCTGGCAATAGCGGTTAGAAATATTATTACGCGGTGCTTAATTATTTTATTTTATACAAAGTCCTTTTATGAGTTCAAGAAGGAGAAGGAGGTGTTTGCATAATTTTTTTTAGGTCATTAAATTTTGTGTAGAAGCGACCATTTTGAAAAGCGACCATTTTACAGTAGTTATGAACTCAGTAGAGAAACAGAAAGAGTTTAACAATTTTCACACACGAAAAATGATTTTTGAATATGACCTTGCAGACTTGAATAAACGGCATACATTTCGAATATATTGGTACATATATAAATATTTGGTTTCTCGGAAACGGCTCAAAATATTTGGATAATATATTTGTGTTAAGATAATATTTAAACTTCCAAGATTATATAAGATAGATAGGTGGCATCTTTAGGAAAAACCCCATGAAGAACGGTAAAAAGGGCTAAGTTGTAGTTAATGCCGAAATCTATTTCCTAAACGCAAAGTGATATAGTTTTTTTAATCAAAAGATGGCGAAATTTAGGGAAATTATGGGAGCAAGGAGGTAGATATCGATGAACCGTGTGCCGGCCGGGTAGATTATTCCATTTTCATGTTCGACTAAAAAAGGAATATATGTATTTGACGGTATGTCCAACGACGACCTAGAAGGTAATTTCTAATCCAGAGAATAAGGGCTTCGATGATACCAAAAGCACGCATATCCGATAAGAAAGCCTGGTGCCAAGCTTTATCAAATGCCTTAGATAATATATATTAAGCACAATAATCTTACTTTCTCCAAAACAATGTAAGGATCTGTTCCATTCTTCAGTGATATATGCCTTCAGATCACTAGTGGGACGATCGCTGCGAAAGCTGTATTGCCGGTCATTCAGAAGGATTTGATCTTCAAAATATTTCTTTAGCTTATTTCTGATGATTGATGATTGCTTAGTCGGGTGGAAGGCTTGCCTTTCTTACGAACAGGCTGCAACAGGTTTTCCATCTTCTAGAGAAGATTACAGATCAGAAGGAGCGATGGAAATGCCTACGCAATGATTTTTCCAGCGAGGAAGAATACCTACCATCAAGACGAATTTGTTTATATCAAGATCTCGAAGGGCTTTTGCTACTGTACGATATACTTTTCCAATTGAAATTGAATGAGTTACGTTCTCAAGTATAGGAGGGGTAATATTTTTGTCAGGTAACCTAGAACTAGTAGCAAAATATAAGCTGCCAGTATATTTGCCTTATCTGAAGAGCTACTAATCGGGTTGTCATTGTAGATGAGCGTTGGAACCGAAGATGAAATTGAATTTTTTACGTTCTTGACAAATGACCAGAAATTCCTACTGCCTCTGGGACATATCAGTATTTTTTGCCTCAATTTCTGGTCATGTAAGAATTTGGTTCTTTTTATAACATGGTTGCAATGGTTTCTGATGTGTTTATGCTTTTTACTATTTTCCTCAGTTGGAAAGGCATTGTAAGAGCGGTTTTTTATAACCTTAATTCTCTAAGAAATAAAAGTACGCATCCCAAGAAAAATCGCTTGTGTGGTCATATATGTAGGTACTGGAATCAACGTCACTATCGAGGAAAGTTATTTAGACCATCCCAGTTGACTTTCTCGTATTTCTCGCCAAAAGGTCCTAGTTGGATGTTGGTCCTTAGCAAGATATATGGGGCACGAGAAGTTGGCTGATATTACACAATGGTCCGAAGTGCCGAAACGAGAGTTTACCGATATGGTATAGTTATCATGTAGCGTTATTTGAAGATCTATGTAACGGAACAAAAAGAGTCTGTGTAACAACTTAATAAAGTTGTTGAACAATCTGGCAAAGACGTTCATATACCCGGATTCACTCTGGATTCTTAAAGAGGTCAACTCGCGTGTATTCTACCAATTTCCTGTAAAACTTGATTTTGACAAGACAGTATACAATGCTCAAGGCAAGACTTTTGAGTTGCATTAATAAACTAGAAAGATAATTTACTAACTTTAGTTTATCATACTGTAAGTACAACGGAAACCAGCTATTTTTCGAGAACACAAAGAGCAACTACGTACGTGTAGTCTTCTTATCATTTTTTTTGTAGATATTAAAGCTCTTAACAATGCACAAGCTGTTAACCAGAGAATATAAAGAGAAATATTTTCTGTTGAAGGTAATTTTGACTTGCGATAAATGTATGTTTTGCATTTGGAAAAAAATGTAACCCTAGGTTTGAATTGACCTTGTTATTACGATGATAAGGAATGAAATAAGTGTGTCCTGCAATTCCGTCTGATTGTTTCTACGCTAAAGAATCAACGCAAGAATAAGAACAAAAAGGTTTTGTTAACCGACATAAGACCAAATTAGTCTCAGACGTAAGCCAACAAAAATCTCGTCTAAATCAAGTCAATTTGAACTTATTTCGCTTTGAGTTCAGAAAATCAATATTCAGTCGTGAGATAGATGCCTATGTAAAAAGTTGTATCACTTGAATTTATGTCACGCAACCTAATTTAGCTTTCCATGAGCGGCAATTGCTTGAAGAAAATTTACATCACCTTATTTGGAATGAATACTTATTTGAAGTTACCAACAATCCTGCTATGTGTTTAGGTTTTCCTCGACGTTTTAAGTATTTTATCTCCTTTTCTGATCTGACTGCAATTTATACCTAAAGTGTTCATTCTTCCAAAAGCTTGCGTACAATTCACATACATATGGGTCGTTTTAAAAAAATTACATTTTTAGCGTTATAGCTTCTATTTTTTTTGGATTTCAATTTAAAGACTTGAAATTTGGAATGGAATTGTGTTTATATGTCAGCATTATAAGAACAAATTTGCAGATCGATTGATGGTAACAAATAGCCATGGTAATTAATAATGTGTAATCTCCGTGGCCTTTTTGGGATGTAATTTTCATGCTTAATCAGTTTTATTAATATTTTTAATGATGAAAATGTTTTTTATTTAATTTTGGGCCTTGTCGTTTGAAAGGCCTTCTCTCAAACTTCAATATTATGATATGCAAAAAAAAAAAAAATTGTTTTGTTGTCCGAATACTTAGTTGAACGAGTGTGACAAGATTTGGAAAAAAAAACCTAATTCAACATTTTCGCTTTTTCACACAACTAAACAATTTTTAATAATTTTTGTCGATGCATTATCTTATAGTACGTCAAAAAACCTTTAATTTCATGTTTTATTATAATTTAATTATTGCAGTTAATTCCTTTAAAATTTGCATACAAAATAATTTTTTCATCCGAGTAAAAATTCAGTGTAATCTCCGTGGCCTTGTTATCTTTGTACCGTATAAATATTTTTTAGTCTAACCACCGCCAAAAGAAAGGTATTTAATTATACTTGAACCTACTCGTAATATAATTTGGATGACATTATATATATATGTATATTTATTATCGTAGAATAAGGGCTTTACAATTTATAATGATACACAGCTTGCACAGAGATATGATATTTAGTTTATATCTTACAACTGAAAAATACATTCAAAATGATGGTAAGGATTTACAAAAGAAAAGATTTTTATTTTTTTTGAAGGAAAACTACGTAAAAAAACCTTCATTTAATATTCTTAGATTACTTATATGGAATTCTATTTAGAAGTCTGTTAAGTTGGTAAAAGAAACTTAAAACTAATTGGATTGCCAGATAATTGATTTGTTTATTATTATTTAATACAAAATATTTATTTTAAGTATATAATTTTTTTTTTGTTACTAATCAAAAATCGATCAATTGCAATATAAATAAATAAACATTGAAAGAAAAACAAAATGAAATAAATAAACAAGTAAAGAAAATAAATAAATAAATAAATAAATAAATAAATAAATTAATTAATTAATTAATTAATAAATAAATACATATAGATTTAAATAAATAATTAATAAATACATATAGTATAAGCAATGCACAAGTGAATAAATAAATAAATAAATAAATAAATAAATAATAAATAATTTTTATACAGGGAAACAAAATAAACAAATTAAACAAAAATATCACAGAGTTCATTAATACATATGTATATATAATATAAAAAGATAGCATTTACAAGTTTTTAATGAGCATGTTTTCAGAATATTTACATTTTTCAAAAAAATTTTCGCTGAGTTTTTCAATTTTTTCAGAAATTTTTAGTACTCCACTTTTGTCATGTAAGCGCGATGTTGAGTAATGCCAGGGCAGATCTAACATCATTTTCAATGTTTTATTTTGGGAGATTTGAAGTTTATTGGTGTGTGATCTTGCGCACTTTCCCCACACGGGGCATGCATATAGCATAATTGCTTGGAAAATGACTTTGAATATAATAATTTTATTATAATTACTTAAATTAGAGCGTCGACAAATCAATGGATATAACATTTTAATTGCGATACTTACTTTATTTAAAGTGTTATTTACATGTTCCCGGTAAGTTAATTTCTTGTCTAAATACACACCGAGATATTTGACAGAATTTACCCACGGAATATCACAATTGTTAATTTTCAAATGACTTAATGGCAAAGCACAAGGTTTTCTTTTCCTAGTGAAAAAGATTGCTTGCGTTTTATTAGCGTTGATTTTTATTTTCCATGAATCAAAGTAATTTTGAATAGTGTTAAGTGCATTTTGAAGTAAATCTTCAATATCACGCCCTAATTCACTCGAACTAATTATAGCAGTATCATCTGCAAACATAGCTATGTTGCAATTAAAGAGGTCGGGGAAATCAGCAACGTATACAATATATAAAAGAGGTGCCAAAACCGATCCTTGTGGAACTCCCGAGTAAATATTTTTTGTACAAGAGTAAACATTATTTAAGTTTAATTTAAATTCTCTGTCTTGTAAAAAGCTTTGAATGATCTTTATAAGATACAATGGACAATGGAAACGCTTAAGTTTGTGTAGGATACCTTCATGCCATTTACTGTCAAATTCTTTTTCAACATCAAGGAGCACAAGGCCAGTCGATTGTTTTTGAGAAAATTTTTGTTTCACATGATTGCAAATCCTTAATACTTGATGAGAGGTATTATGTCCCTGTCTAAATCCAAATTGATTATTGGGGATAACATTATTATTCTCAGGAAAACTTAAGAGTTTAAATTTTATAACTTTTTCTAAAATTTTACTTAAATTGCTTAAAAGGCTTATTGGACGATAGCTACTTGGTTTATTCGGTGGTTTACCTGGCTTAAGAATGGGAATAATTTTTGCCATTTTCCATATTTTTGGGAAATACTGTAGCTTGAGACATGAATTTATTATAAAACAAATGAAACAGATGACCGATTTTGGCAACTCTTTTTTGGATGACATTGAATTACATTTACTATATTAAAATTAAGAAATAGTCGATTTTGTAATCTCCGTGGCCTGTAATCTCCGTGGCCATTTTCGTATTTGTTTTTTAATAAATGTTCTTTTAGGTTATAATGGCTCATATTATTATTAATTTTTTTATATTCTAGATAAATATAAATATATTTCATCATTCCTTACAGTATTGGTACCGTAAAATTTCCAATAAAGTTATGTGCCGTTATTTAAAAATATTTCATGCTTTTAAACAAAATCATTTCGTAAACAAACAACTTTTTTATTAATTATCCTATTAAATTTAGTTGCTTTCCACAAAATTTCAACTATCTATTGTTACTATTTATTTTGTGGATTATTGTTATTTTATGCAAGAAAAGAACATTTTTAGTACATTCGAAATTTAAAATTTAAATTTTTATCAAAAAATACTCGTAAAATGGAAAATAGGTATTTGAAATTATTTTTGCGCAACTCGGAGAACTCCTTTTCTACATGTTTACTATAGATTTAGACACTAAAACCCAAGAAAAACTGAAAAAAAAAATTTTTCAAACGATCAAAAAAAAATGTCAATTTTTAAAAAATGACCCATATATGGCATGGCACGCCTTCAACATACTATAGTTTAATGGATAGAATTCAGAAAAAATGATAGCTGATAGAAACATAACCGAAACTTTAATAATCTTGAGCATCGTCTTAAATGTTCCTTATTTTTGAAGTAAAACTTCTTTTACGGCTTTGGGTCCAAATATTTTCTATGCAGTTGTCAGTGACATGTCAAAACGACACGTTATCAGTTATTCGAACCGAATTCATAACCTCGAATTAGAACACTTTAAAAACATCTTTTTTTAACAAAAAAAAAAGAATGTTCTTTTTATAGCAAAAAAAAACACAAGATCTAACTAACAAAACAATTAAAAACATAATTTCACAAAAAAAAGAACACACAATAGAAGCTTTTTTTTAATGAACTATGTAGACATCACAACCACTTCCCTTTGTAAAAAAAAACACAAAAAAAAAATACAAAACATTAAAAACTTAATCCTACACATTAGTGTATTTATCTTAAAAACTAAGCACTAATTTACAATTACAAATTTAAAAAATAATTTATGCAAAATATAAAAAAAAAACACTTTTTCTGTTGTCAAATATAAACCAGCATTGCCATATGCGAAAAATTTTAAGTTTGGTTTCAAATTTCAATTAGCTTTGTCATGGCTCATTGGCTCGAACACAATGAATGAGATAAGAAAAACAAGTTGTGAGCGTGATGAAAAATTGTCGTTGTAGTAAAATTAGTTTCAAACTATAAAATTAATCGAGGATATACACAAAAAAGCTTTTCTCGTCGTCACTTAAGTGAAATTAATAAATAAAGTAAGAACAGTCGCACACATAAAATGTTTAGTTTCACATCTGTTTGGTTGCTAAAATGAAACATATGGGCTTATATGAGACTCCGAAAAAACTTGACAGTGAATCGTGTCTCACACTAGTCTCTTCGCATTATGAATCTAAAAACTTTTGTCTCTGCTAAATTTAATAATAAAATATTTTCTTTTTTACTACTTGTTTTGTGTCTTATCCTACTCTCCACTGTAAAATCTAGGGCTAATTTCAGTGCCACCACCAGGCTAGAATTTGCAATACAAAATCACGCTCGATGATAATACTATAAGTTATATATACAAAGGTATTAGTGAGGAAACTAAATTTGGAACTCGGAATCATTTCAAGAATCCAAAAGAAACAAGTAATTTGAGAAGGATACCATGTTTATCTATCATTTTCAAGAATTTCATGAAAAAATCATATAATATTCTTGAAAGTAATCGACAAACCATGCTGTCATTTCTAAAATACTGTTACGCACACCACAGAACACCGACGCAGAGCGTTTTACATCTACAGCGCCATCTGTTGAAAAATGGCATATCCACTTTATGGAAGGAACAAAAAGCTCTTTTCCAATGTCATATGTATTCTTATTCCAACCAACTAGAACATTCTAAGACGAGAACCTTCTCAATTTAGTTTCAGGAACCACCAATTTGAGTATATAAGGGAGTGTTCACGGTGAGCGGAGGACAGTCTAAGTGTGATTAAATCTGAATAAAAGTGTTTGAGTTGATTATAAATTGATATTTATTGTTTTGATTTGGAAAGTGGAAATAAAGAAGAAATAATAAAAAGAGTAATAAGTTTTATTTAACGAGCCTAGTAAAACAAGATAACAATACATACTTACTTAATTCGGATGACTGAATCGGTTTTGAGACCCAATCTGAGTTTCATAATTTATTCTGAAACCCATTTTCTGTTTAAGCAAATATTTCAAACGAAAGATTTGTTCATCTATTTTGCGAAAGAAAAAACTATTTAATTTATTAAAAGTAAAATGGATAGAAGAATTTTGCTGCGGGAAGCATTTAACTAATTCAAACATAACGATTTTCATTAAACCAATTTTCATTAAGGCAACAAATCAGGGGAAGGGAACAAGGTTTTGATGGTTTATAAAGACACATTTTTTTCTATAATAACCACAATTTATCAAACAAATTCTTCTGAATAGTTCAAATGATGACGTTATTTTGAGACAAATATTAACATGGTTAAGTAACTGTAAGGTTTATATTTAAAAAAAATGTTTACTGCACTACATATTTTTGTTTTTTTTTTTTTTAATTTTTATTTTTACTTATTTGATGCAAGTGACCTTTAGATGCCACAGGCGCATCTTCTAGCGAGACCATATTTTGTTAAGTCCGCATTTTATGTGAACCACTTTTTACTTACGATATAGTTACATACATAGGTACTATAGGGCAAGTTCCGCATTTGAAAAAAAATCGAACTCGAGATTTTGATCAAAGTTGACATTACGATGATAGCGAAGACGAATAAAGTGGGTCTGACAATTCCGTCTGTCTGTCTGTATGTCTGTACCTCTGCCTACAGCCTAAACCACTGAACCTATTTTCTTCAATCTCGGAGTTAAGCGTCTTCGGTGATTCCCTAGAGGGAAAATTGAAATCTTTTTTTAGCTCCAAAACTAACAATACCCCCCATACACCCTAATGCAAAATCTCATTTATCTCGAAAACGGCTCTAACGATTTTGATAAAAAAAATAGGTGTGATATTATGGACATGGACTACATTTTGGTTAAAAATGTACCTGTCATAGAACATTTTTTTTTTATTTTCGACTTTTTTACTAACGGCTTTAACGATTTTAACCAAAACTTTTCAGCAGGAGCCCCCTTAAGTTTAAAATAACATTGTATATACAAATATCCGAAAAAAATATTTTTTTTTGTTTTGAAAAATCAATATCTTTATAACGTGTGAACGATTATTTTTTTAAATTATTTTATAAAATCTATACTACTTAATACTTAAAATTGGCATCCCAAATTTTCTTCTCGAAAAATTTTAAAGAAATTTTTTATATGAAAAGTTACTTTAATAATAAAACGATTTTTAAACTTAGTTTGCATAAATTCATAATTTTTCGGAAATCAGACGGCAATTCCATGCATTTGAACATTTTTATATCATTAAATCCATGTTTTATTTTATAAAATGTATTTTAAATTCCAAAGTACTTTTACGTAAGAGCAAAATCGTGCGATCCAGTGGTGCACTTTATTTTTGCTTGGAAGGAATTAGTAAAAAATCGATTTTAGTATACATATGATTATATATGTATGCCATTTGACAAGACTTTTGACATAAAAACTATTGTGCTGATATTTTGACAACAAATAATTCAAAGCACATTTACACTTTTATCATTGTTTTGATTAAAACAACATTAAAGGATGGTGTTCACATTGGACCCGATGAACTGATTTATTTTGACGTAAGGTCAACCCATCTTGTAAAGACACAAAGTAGCGTCACACGAAACACAAAAAATAGATTTAATTATTAATAGATTTAATTATTACCCTGATGTTCCTTTGCGAAGGTAGTCACCTTGACGTGGTGCAAAGGCTTAAGTAGCAAAGACTCACCCGACCTGCCACTCTGGGATAAACCCAAACTGGTAGAGAAGTTGAAGAGCGAAAACCAAGAACTGCCCTCCCTAATCCAGGGTGTTAAGTGACCCGTGCCCATTGGATGGTTTGCAGCCAGGGAGTATACCGGCTGTATTATAACGGAACCTCTTTGAAACCAGGTCGAATCAAAGAGTAACCTAGACCTTACCATATTATGCGGAGCTCTGATATGGCGGACCCCATTATTTCTCTAGCTACTCGTGGGAATCAAAATGCCAAAAAAGTTAAAACAAAAGAATAACAAAAATTTTAAAAAATTCAACACTTTGCGGGATGTTACCGCAAGTGCACTAGCGGATCGAATGGAGAAAGACCTCCGTGGTGAAGATCCGAAACCGAAAAGAAGTAAGTACCTGAAGAGGTTACCTCAGGGGAACACTCAAAACCGGGCAGCAGGAGGAGCGTCGACCTCTGGTCAAGGGACAATACCTTCCAGACAGGAAAAAGACGCAACTCAGAGTGTAGCGGCAACCTCTTGTCAAGGGAGAATACCTCCTAGTCAAGGGGTAAACGCTACAAATGAAACAGCATCCACTAGCACAGGGAGTTTATCTCCTAAACAAGTGAATGATCTGATTGTGGTCAGACAAAAAGATGACGGGCAGTTACCACCATCTAAACTATCCAGTCCACCCAAAATACCAAAGAGCCGAAATCCGGAAAAGTCAAGTACTTCCGAAATTGGGTAGTCCAGGAAGCCTGGACCCAAATAGGAAAGGACTTAGTGGAGCAGGCACCAAATGGTACTTCCGGTTCCTTGCAGAGGGGATGTCCCCGCAGGAAGCTAGGAAGAAGGTGGACCTGAGAAAAAACGAAAAGACTGTGAATACGAGCCTAGGACAGGGTAAGAGGAAAAGCCACCAACTAACTCCTCCCCTAAGCAAAGAAGCTAAGAAACCTAGGACGACGGTAACTTCATCCACGGGACAAAGCACCGTTAAGGCTATACCCGTTCAACAAAGGCTCTCATACGCAAGTGCAGCCTTGAGCGTCAGAATTGCTGTTCTGCCTAGGGGATATCCACAAGTCGCCTTGACTGCCGAGGATCTATCGGCACTCGAGGAGGCAATCATTGAGGAGGTCTCCTTGGGCTGGAAGCACAAGCTGAAGTTCAATGGACTGCACTTCAGAACAGGTCTGCTCTTGGTTGATTGCGCTGGACCCGAAACAGCGCAGTGGCTAAGAGAGAGTGCACCTAAATTGAGCACTTGGAGGGGCACCGAGTTGTATGCATGTATGGGGGAAGACATCCCCAAAATGCACAATATAACACTGTTCCTTCCAAAGAGTATAGGCCAAGAAGACAAGAAGTCATTGGCTCTTTTAAAAGCCCAAAATGAGGGACTTAATGTGCAGACCTGGAGAATAGTGAAAAGCTCGGCTGAAGGTAAAGGTCAACTACTAGTAATAAGTATTGACGCCGACTCCGTCGAGACTATAGTGAAAGCAAATCACCAGCTTCACTACAAATTCGGAAAAATAAACGTATTTGGTCTCCGGAAAGCAACCTCCAGCTCTGCATCTGCAACAGAAAAAGAGTCTCCCATCAGGCTAGAAAATAAGTCCCTGGAAGCGGAAGAGGTAGGAATTACCCTACCAGATATAATCGTACCACCTCCCACCCTAATACCTCCAACCCCACCAATTCCCCCAATCCCTCCGAGCACATCATCTGAGACAACTTTCTCAGAAACGGAAGAGAAGCACCCCGATTCACGGGAGAGGTTAACACCGGGTCCATTGGACATGGAGATAGAGGGCATAGACCTCTCTCCAAGTCCAATGGACCAAACAGAACCGCTTCCAACGATAGAAGAGGAAGACCACCTGCTAGCAGATGATGGGGCATTAGCCCCCATCTGCCAATAAAAAAATAAGATGCCGGCACACGGGATCAGAACCAGGCTAGCCCAAGCAAACATACACCATGCGAAGGCGGCATCAGCTGTCCTGGCGAGGAAGTTCGCTGCGGACAACTTAGGGCTAGCACTGATCCAGGAACCCTGGACTTATAAGGGTCAGGTAAGAGGGTTGACAAGTAGCGACTCTAAACTTATATGGGACACGAGAGAAGACTCGCCCAGAACTTGTATTAAAATAAGAAATAACATAAATTATATATGTCTTTCAGAATTTTTGACAAGGGATCTGGTCCCGATACAGGCCCAAATCAACATCGAGGGTCGTATCCAGACGATGGTTGTGGCAGCAGCCTACTTTGCTGGTGATGAAGCCAACATTCCACCGTGCGAAGTACAGAGACTGGTGGACTACTGCAACCGGAAAAAGCTACCAATACTAATAGGATGTGACGCAAACGCTCACCATACAGTATGGGGCAGCACCAACATAAACCAAAGGGGTGAGTACCTTTTAGACTTTATGATGGTAAAAAATCTAGAAATATTTAACGTAGGGAACACCCCCACTTTTATTACTAGAACAAGAAAAGAAGTCCTAGACTTAACTTTCGGAACTCCGAACGTAGCTTATATGGTTAAGGATTGGAGAGTATCCAATGAACCATCAATGTCTGATCACAGAATAATAGTGTTTACCTTAGAAGGTCTGCTTACAGAGAATACCCCTGGCAGAAATCCTAAGAAAACAAACTGGAACCTATGCCAAAATGTTCTAAAATCAAACCTGGAACAACTAGGTCCAGCAAGTACGACTAAAAGTAACCTTGAATTAGAAGTTGTAGTTAACGAGTTTAGTGGAGCAATAAATGAGGCATATGAACTCAGTTGCCCTCTTAAACCAAAAACTAGACAGAAGGATGCCCCTTGGTGGAATAAACATCTTTCTAAACTAAGATCCAAGGTTAGGAAGCTCTTCAATGAAGCAAAAAGAACAAGGGAATGGTGTAATTACTCCGCGTTATTGACAATATATAACAAAGAGATAAGGAAAGCCAAAAGAAATAGTTTCACAAACTTTTGTGAGAATATCTCAACAACCCCTGCAGCGGCAAGACTGCATAAAGCTCTTGCAAAAGAGAAGACACTAACATCACTGGCACTTCGGTATAGTGATGGAACGTTCACCGAAAATGAAGAGCAAAGGTGTAACCTGCTGCTCAACACACACTTCCCAGGCAGTCTACCATTAGATGGTAACTTGGTTGAGAAATCACCTCTCATACCAAACAGAGAGGACTGGAAAATAGCCACGACCATTTGCACAGGTAAAAGGATTGATTGGGCAATTAATACCTTTCAACCCTACAAATCACCAGGTGCAGATGGTATCTTCCCAGCTCTTTTGCAGAAGGGAAAAGAATTCCTTATGCCCTATCTCATTAATATTCTACGGAGTAGTATTGCTCTTGGGTATATACCAAGTCTATGGAGAACAGCTAAGGTAATCTTCATTCCCAAAATAGGGAAAAAGGACACAACCCATCCAAAGTCTTTCAGGCCAATAAGCTTAACATCCTTTATACTGAAAACTCTGGAAAAGGTAATTGACAACTTCATAAGATCAGAAGTGTTAATAAGTAGGCCTCTCAATCAGCGACAACACGCATATAGGGCGGGCAGATCAACCGAGACCGCCCTGTTTGAACTAACAAATAAGATCCAAAGAGCTTTAGATGTAAAGGAAACAGCATTAGCTGCTTTCTTAGACATAGAAGGGGCCTTCGATAACACGTCCCACGAGGCTGTAGGCAAAGCTCTTGTTAGGAAATGCGTACCCAACACCATAACCAGATGGATAATAGAAATGTTGGGCACTAGAAATGCAGAGGCACAAGCAGGACAAAATGTAAAGAAAGTGATCACAACGAGAGGATGTCCTCAGGGCGGTGTACTATCACCCTTGTTGTGGAGTCTTGTAGTAGATGAATTGTTAGAAAATCTTACCTCCAAAGGTATATACTGCATTGGATTTGCCGATGATATCGCTATCATTGCAGTAGGTAAGTTTGAAGAAACTCTTTGCGATATTATCCAAAGAGGACTAACAATTACAAGTAAATGGAGTAGGTCTGTAGGGCTTTCAATAAACCCATCCAAGACAACAATCATACCATTTACCAGGAAAAGACTTCTACCACATATGAAACCTATCCGTTTGAATGGTGAAGTAATTGAAATGCAGAGGGAGGTAAAATACCTAGGAATTATACTAGATAGTAAACTCCTCGATGGAAAAATGTCTAGAATTTAACATCCCAACATACCATCTGTTTATAGACTTTAAGGCCGCCTATGATAGCATAGCCAGGGTAGAACTTTACAAAGCCATGAGAGAATTCGGCATCCCAAATAAATTGACACGACTATGTAGGTTGACCATGACCAACGTAACAAGCCAAGTAAAAATAGCCGGATTGCTATCCAGACCAATCAACATCTTTAATGGACTCCGACAAGGGGACGGTTTGGCCTGCCTCCTCTTCAACCTGGCGTTGGAGAAAGCAATCCGTGACTCTGGCACGGCAACAAGAGGGACCATCGTCAACAGGTCCAGCCAGTTACTGGCTTACGCAGACGACATTGACATCATCGGAAGAACCGAACAAGCTGTACACGATTCCTTCATCCAGATCGAGCAGGCGGCACAAAATCTGGGGCTGCACATTAGTGAAGGTAAAACAAAGTACATGGTGGCGTCGAATGCGAGAGGAACAGTTGGTCAAACAATCAAGGTAGCGGAGCACCAATTTGAAGTGGTGCAATCCTTTAAATACCTTGGGTCAATAGTAGCAGCCGATAACAACATAGAAGAAGAAATACGCGGGCGGCTTCTCAAATCCAACAGAGCCTACTATAGTCTGTCAAAGCTCTTCAAATCCAGAAATCTCACCATAACTTCAAAACTGCTGCTGTACAGGACCATGGTCCTGCCAGTACTCACATATGGATCCGAGACTTGGGTGCTTAGCAAAAGGCACTCCGACCTCTTAGCTGCGTTCGAGAGAAAAGTCTTAAGGAGAATTGTTGGCCCCATATGTGAGGAAGGACGATTCCGGAGACGGTACAATCATGAATTGTACGCAATTTACCTAGAAGCAGATATCGTGACAAAAATTAAGCTCGGTAGACTCCGGTGGGCAGGGCACCTAGCTCGCATGAGCGAAGAGGAACCTGCTCGGAAAGTTCTTTGTGGTACATTCTATGGTAGACGACAGCGTGGTAGACCATGCTTGCGCTGGAGAGATGGCGTAGACCAGGACGCCCGAAGCCTTGGGGTGCGCAACTGGATGGCGTCGGCTAGAGACCGGGATAAGTGGAGAGACTTGTTGAAAGAGGCCAGGACCGGAACCCGGTTGTCGAGCCGATGATGATGATGAGTAAACTCCTCTGGAACAAACACATAAATTATATAGTCGGAAAAGCCACAAAAGCCCTAATGATTTGCAAAAGAATTGCAGGCAAGTCATGGGGTTGCAAACCAAGCATCCTTAGGTGGATGTACACTATGATGGTAAGACCCATCATTACCTATGGTGCGGTTGCATGGCACAAGAAAACCGAATTAACAACAACTAGGAAAACCCTAGAAAAAATCCAAAGGCTCGCATGTATCTGTATTACGGGAGCAATGAGAACCTGCCCTACCGCAGCTATTGAGGTTATCCTCCATCTATCCCCTCTACACGAGGTCATTAGAAGTGCTGGAGTGGGAGGAATCATGAGGTTCTCAAAGGAAGGAACTGGGACAGGTAAAATAATTGGTCTCAGAGAAAGGGACCTAATTGACAGGTCCACAATTACTAACCTTATTGACATCCCAAGAGATGGAATGATCAAAAAACATAATTTCGAGAAAAACTTTCTTACACAGCTTAGTAACAAACAAAACTGGGTAGGAGAGGATATAAACTATACACTCGAAGCAAATACCATCAAGTGGTACACTGATGGATCGAGAACAAGCGAAGGGACTGGTGCAGGAATTTTTGGGCCAAAAACCAAACTTTCCATACCGATGGGACGGTCCACCAGCATCTTCCAAGCGGAGGTAAACGCGATAGGGAAATGCGTGGATCGCAATCTCGAAAGGAATTATCGTAACAAGAACATTGCCATTATGTCAGATAGTCAAGCAGCACTAAAGGCACTGAGCTCATACACCATCAACTCTAAGGTGGTGGGGGAGTGCATAAGTAGGCTAAACGAACTAGGCAAACAGAACAGGGTCACACTTTATTGGGTACCTGGTCACGTTGGTGTTCTTGGAAACGAAAAGGCAGATTCCCTAGCAAAATTAGGAGCTTCAACTCCCCTAACAGGGCCTGAACCCTATTGCGGAATAGGTGAAAATGTCATCAAAACCAAAATTAAACAAGAAGAGGAGGCAAACAGAACCAAGAACTGGAATGAACTCCCTAGGCTAAGACAGGCGAAACTACTGCTGGGTAACTACAACCGGCAACGTTTCGAAAACTGTATCAACCTTAGTAGGAATAACCTAAGAATAATAACAGGTATTCTAACAGGACACTGTAAACTTAGAAGACACCTTAATCTACTTGATGTGGTAAGCAGTGCCACTTGCAGATTCTGCAACATGCATGAGGAAACTCCGGAACACATACTGGGAAAGTGTTGTCCAATCATGCACCAAAGGAAAACCCATCTGGGACGGTACCAGGTGGAAGAGAGTAACCTACCCTCTCTAAAAGTGCCCCAAATACTAAAATTCCTTAAGGCAATAGGTTTGGAGGAGGAACTGTAGGATGAGCCAGCTCATCATTATAAGAGGGGGCACAATAGATCTACAGGTCGCAGTGCAATTAATCCCCAATACAATTCATTCATTCATACCCTGATGTTTATAATTTATGTTATAAGCTAGACAAGCTTAATTGAAATTCTGAATCAAAATAGAAGAAATTTATGAAAATTTTTAAAATACTCGTTCAAAAGGAAAACAAAGAAAAAACCAAATGTCGCAATACTAAGTGTCAAAATTGTTGGAGATACATTTACACCACGTCGTACACTTGGTATTCACTGTGTTTTTGGAACACTTTACAAATTGTACTTACAATAGTACACAATCAAAATTCATTCTAAATAATGTAATCTAATTTTTTTTTCATTCATCAATATTCTGTTCTCGAGTAATAAACTATTATTTCTTATATTGTTTTAATTGAGCCGTTTATATTTCCACAAAAATAAATCTTCTGAGTTTTAAGAAATACTAACTCCTTTGGCATCTTGATCTTACAATAAGTACAGAGATTGATAGGTGTGAGTATAATGTGAATAGTTGCAAAAAAAAATAAACAAAAAAAAAATGAAGGTTTTTTATAATACAAACTCTATATACTACTGAAATAAATCAGCCAAGTAGAAGACTTAGCACTATTATTGGACTTGTTGAATTATTGATTCAAATTAGCTTTTTTGGCCTTTAGTCCACAAAAATTGGCGTTTCGTCCGGGTTATCTCACATGGACTCATCAGTTGACTTGTGAGATAACCCGGACGAAACGCCAATTTTTGTGGACTAAAGGCCAAAAAAGCTAATTTGAATAAAAAAAAAATGATTATGCTTTTATCATAGCAAAATATTTACGCGAAGACGCCAGTATAATTGTACAATGAAACTTTGGATCATTTGTACAACTAAAGCAGGAACTATAACGGTTGGCTGCTCACTGAAGCTTAAATGTCATATACCAACGGAAAATAACTTTCTAAATTGTCAAAAGCAGAAGTCGCCTCGTATAAATGTAAGATAAGTTGCCAAGTGCGCCATATTAAAATAAAATTGACCCATGTGTTCTGAACAGGCATAATTTTACAACACAGATTTCCAATATGATTGGAAATGAGAGCCCATATTGATTTGAATTTTTTTTGAGAAACAATTAAAGTTTTTTAACAAATTTATTAACAATTATTATGATCTCTTAAACTATCCTTTAAACAACGCTACAAGTATTTATTTAACAATATTTCTAAATTTTATACAAAATGTCATTAAAGACCATTAGCTTAACCATGACAAAAACTAACCCCCAAACAGCTTTCCCCAGGATATCCGATGAAAGCGCACACTGCATTTGTCCTTTAAACCAAGACACGAGGTTTCTATTTGTATTACAAATTTCCACCGGAAGATTTAAAACCAACTCAAGCGGATAACAATAAACCACAGGATTTGAATTGTCTACCAAACCCTCCCTCACCACAAACATACTATCTTATTACAAGAAAGCTCACTGACCTGTTTGTCTCGACAAACATTCACAATAGAATAGCATTTATAATAATCTCCATACAAATGCCCATGACCATAGAGCTACCAACCCCCACCGAACCTTGTCCAACAACTCCCACATCCTTCCTAATAATATTAATAAAAAGAATCAAACCAATTGGGTTAGTAATTTACTTGATTCTTGAACCTAATTTCTTGGACTCATTATTAAATAATTATTGATCGAAGAGCAAGAAAAATGTCGGAGAACTTAATAACCACCAAAGAACATGAATAACTTAACAAAGCTCTGACAAAGACTGATAATCCCTTGAGATGGTATGATGATAAAAACAACGATAATTTTCTTCCCTTAACCATTACCCTAAAAGACTTAACCACAAGTCACGCAAATCATTTTCAACTATCAAAAGCCCTTGTCGTTCTTGTCAATATAATGAGACGCGTTAAAGAAAGGGATTTCGTTCGTCTGCCACTCACTTCATCCTTATTGAGTGAAAAAGTACTGACAATTATTAGATATATCTTATCTGGTCGAAAAAAGTTCATTAAATATTTAAGGAAGTGCTTGCCTTATCGTGAGGTTCGCGCTCTAATAGCTCGACACTTCTTCCGTTTCAGGACGGTTGAAAAACATGACCAAGGATTCCCTTCTTCCAACTTCGATAAAAAAAAATATCGCAGTTTTCAATCAGTAAGCGTGTTTCCTAACATCGCAGGGTCATAATTGATTTGAATGGAATATACCCTACCTATAGTCCCACGCTGGGCGCCATTTAAATAAAATGTTTTACAAATTGAATTCACGCGATGAAAGAGGCCAACACTTCTTCCTAAGGACTTAATAATGTCATATAAAAAAATAAAAATAACCTGGCGCGTGTGAATTTGTTGCATGTCCCAACATTTTTTAACCATTTCTTCTTACATCTCATTTCGAGGAGTCTGACACGAAATAAATATGCCGGTTGGCTGTGTTCAAACAATCCTTCCTTAAGGAGCTAAATCCAACAACTGAAACATTTGTCCCATTTCTCCGTATTTTAAACTTTTATCCTCCGGATTCCAATTACCGAAATGGATAACATGCGTACTTTGGACATAAACTTGATTATTTTTTTCCAGCTGGAAGGGGCGTGTCTGCTGGAAGTAATATAAAAAAATTAATAATAACAATGACTTTCCAATGGAAATATCAATCTGCAAGAACGATGGCAGCCCACACTAAGAACAGTATACAAGTATCCTTTTCTATCGCCAAAAAATCATATAGTTTAATATGATAATGTGTCCTTTGGGAAGGATGGATGAATATTCGACAGGGATGAGTTCGTGGGAAACGCGAAAAGGGTTAGATTTGGAATTTTGTCTGCTTATTTTTTTCTTTTCGAGGAAAGAGAGCAATAATTGTGTTTGGAAGAGACGGAAGAGAAAGTAAAGTAAATGTAGGTCTTTGGTCGGAAGTACTGATATAAAAGGACGTTAATTTTTTTATATAAACATATATGTATAGGTGCATATAGTATGTGTATCTATATCCATAGTTATGTATTTTACTTACTTCTTTTTTTCTGTAATTCTTTTGAGAGATTCGATTAAGTTTAAGATATGAATAATCAGAAAGTTTTCTTCTGAATCTGCAATCTGAAAAAAGTTTTGACACGCCACATTTTTTAAAGGGTTTGGAATTTAATCAGTGAAATTGAGGCTTTACAAAGTGCATGGTGGATTGTCTTTGTAGAGTGAATTACTGATATAATTACTTTTGAATTTGTAAAAGGTTATTTCTTCTGTGCGTTGATTATGCCACATCATGTGCCAATCATTGGAAAATTGCAGAAGTAATTGTTATACCTAGGCAAGGTAAGGCACCAATCGAAGTAACATCTTACAGACCTATATAGCTTATACCAATCATGGAAAAAGTTTTCGATAAACTGGCTCCTGCAAAGGTTTATCAAGATAATAGAAGAAAGAAGACTAATACTAAACCATCAGGTTGGACTTAGAAATAAACATTCTACGATATAACAAGTCCATCGAATTACGGATGTTGTAGAAAAAGCACTTGAAGAAAATCAACTAAGTTCAGCCCTATTCTTAGATGTTGCTCAAGCATTTGAGAAGGTTTGGCATTTGAGAATCCTGGACATTACCAGGCAAATACTGAAATACTGAGATCCTACATTACGAACCGACTCTTTAGAGTACGGTACGACCAAAATTACTCGAAAATAAGGAAAATTGAAAAAGATGTAGGTACCCCAAGGAAGTGTCCTGATAAATCTGTTACGATGGTTATAGAAAAACTTTGAAATGCAGTCGATAAAGAAAGAGATTGAACGCAACGATGGCGTATCAAATTAAACGAAACAAAATTAACGCGTATAAACTTTACAAACAAAAGACTAAATAATGTTCCAATTTTTATCAACGGTAAAGCTGTACCTTACGCCAATTCGGCAAAATACTATGGAATGATGTTGGATGCAAATCTAATATGGAAAAAACATATCAAAAAGAAAGGTGAAGAACTGAACGTTACTAGGACAGAACTCTGGCGTAGCTTTTCAGAACGAAATAATGTTATACAAGCAAGTGCTGAAAGCCGTTTTTATGTATGATAAATACAAAATAGCGATCTACATCGTAACCTTCAAATAAAAATGGACACAGACACAATTAGCGACTGCAAAGTCGTTTCAACTTCGAAATGGAAACCATATTAAATGTAAGAGACAATATTCGGGGACTTAGAAGAACCAAACCTCATGAGCTGATGGTATATAAGCTAATGGGAAAGTATTAAAAGTTTAAACTTCCTTCAGTGTGATTTCATTTGTCGATCTTTCATAGATTACTTCTGATCCCGGTGGTTTTCGTGCGTTATGAGTCCCAAACTACTTGCTACCGAATATTACCAGGTGTGGTTCGAAGATTTCCACCGACAAATAAATATGGGTGATTCTACAAACGATGGAATTTTCGGCGGCCCCAGAAATATTTTGAAGTCCGTTCAATTATTTAATCTGATTTTTTTTTATAAAATTAAATCTCACTGATATCTACCTGGCCTAACAATATTATTAGGGTGACCTTATTTTATATTGCTCAAAAAATTCTTCAAAGTGTCCGATTCTCAGTCCCCTGACGTGTCCCCAGTGCGTTTTCGCAAAGAAAAATTATTACCGTTCTCTTATTTCAGATCTCATTTTAAAATGAATCCCACCGAAGTTACGCCAAATAATACATCTTTGCTACGAAATAGATAAATACTTTTTAGTAATTGATTTTATTACAAAAAAACTTAATTAAATTTTGTCCCCCGCTTTTTATATCAGTCCCCTGGCATATTGAAACAGTCGAAAATATCAATAACTAGGATGTCGATCAGATTTCCAGCACTGACAATTTGAAGAACCAAGTCTCCTTACAATAAAATCGTGGCGCAACTCGATTCTGTTTCTTATGTTAGTATTGTGAAAAAGACATTTGTGCATGAAGTCGTGGATTGTCCGTTTAGTTTCTCAGTCCTCTGGTGAGTTTTTACAAAACACATTTGTATGTAAGTAGGCATCTTTTTTAGCAGTATAGTATAGGTTTGATGAAACTGTAATATTATATATATTTTTTTGATTTTTTAAATAAAACCTTAATATCGTTTTTGCGCAAAAACCATGAAAAACCTCAGTCCCCTGGTCTCAGTCCCCTGGCTAATAAATAAATAAATGATATTTTATTCAGAAACCTGAGAATTTTTAAGTTATGTTGAACTTCGAACTTCATTACGAAATATTTTTAAAATTTTTAAAAATAATTACCCTTATTGTAGCAGGCGTTTCGCTTGAACGACAAATCTCATTTTCAAAAAATTGTATTATGAATGGCGTTTTAGAGTCGTTATCATTATTTTTCGAGTCGTAACGCCATACTCTGAGTGGAACGTAAGTTTTCGTATGAGAAATGTCACTCATATGTATTATAACTGTCGTTTTACTCGCCTTCTACGACTCTCAGAACGCTATTTTTTGTCGAATATAAATTTTCAAACGACTCATTGTCGAAATTGGATAAAGATGTAAGTTTTACATGTTAGTATTGTGTAATTTGTAATTTTTATTATATTTGTTTTATTTAAGGGTGAAAATAACTAACCCAGAACAGATGAAGTGTATCACTGAAACTCTTCTTGTGGTTGCAGCTCCCGCATTAGGTCTTGCAGTTGAAACTGATCCAGTTTTTCAAAGCCTTCAAATGATATTTCCAAAAACATTTCGAGAAGAAAGTCGTCTTTTAGGGTAAAGTTTCTAGTATCTTCGTTGTGCCCTTCTTGAATTTTCATTGCACAACCCATAAACGAATAAAATGTCTGTGTATTCTTCTCTCGTAAATGAAGGCATTTCAAAAACCGCTCTTATCCAACTGTATTCGTGACTTAGCTTGATAATCTAATGAATTTGTTTTTCTATTCTTTTATACCACTTTTTTAGTTAATTTACCCATTAATCATTCATACCCCAAATTTAACTCTCCCTGAGAAGAGGTAAGGTAATAAGGGTTTTGACAGCAAGTCAAGTAGGCATAAGTACACTTTCAACCCTTTTCATGAGTGCACCAGTCTTAAAAATTCCCTTAAAACTATCAATTCTTGGAAAACCAATCCAATTGTTAAGTGCTGCAATAAAAGTAGGTAACAAAACCCAAAATTCGATTTTGTACCTGTTTCAGATTTTCCCAAGTATCATAAAATGTATGGGTTTTTGAGTGCACTAATCAAAAAAAATTTGTTTTTATTATTGTTTTATTCATCAGGCAAAAATAAGAAAACTTTATGTTTATTACGCATTTTTTGAAAAAAATTGACCCCAAAGTCAAAATTTTGCTCAAAGAAGAAAAATTGAACAACATTGAAAATTGAATATCTGGCAACCCTAAAACATATCAGCTTAATTTAAACGTAGTTTTAAAGGCTAGTATTTCTACTCAAAATAAAATCTAAAATGAGGTGCCTACTATTAGTATTGACAGAGAAATTGACCTTAACATGGGCCAGGGTACACCAAAGTTAGCCTTTTTTTTAAATCGTCAAAAGTGATGTAAAAGTTAAAAATCAGAGTTTACTGATGAACAATTTTTTTCTTCGAATA
The DNA here is from genome assembly GCA_911387755.1 of Chrysotoxum bicinctum. Classification (NCBI taxonomy): domain Eukaryota; kingdom Metazoa; phylum Arthropoda; class Insecta; order Diptera; family Syrphidae; genus Chrysotoxum; species Chrysotoxum bicinctum. Next base: position 41,913,342 of record OU426989.1, on the reverse strand, counting down.
TGATCAAGAATCACATCATAAAGTGTGGCACACGAATTACAGGACACCATGTATTTAAAAAAAAAACACAAATTGTTTTAAAATATCTATTTGCCGATGACAGATTTTTATGTGGAACGCATGTTGATTCAAAACGCCTGGCGTTTAAGTATCGTAATACCGACTCTTAAACGCCTTAAAAGTGACTCGACAGAAAAAGTGACGGGTGTCGTTCAAGTGAAACGCCTATTATAATAAGGGTGAATATAATTTATTTTAAATTGATTCTAAGTAGAAAAAAAAATTTATTATAATATATTATTTTTTTTTAATAAAATGCTAAGTTATTATGTATTAACCATGAATTTGTATGTTTATAAAGGCTAATTAAATTAAATTTCTATATTTTAGTTTGTACCCAAGAGAAAATACAAAAAAAACTAAAGATTTATTCAGTCACCTTAAAAAAAAACTCAGTCCCCTGAACATCCTTTTTCAAAAAATGTCCTTAAAATCGTCATTTTTAATTTTTTTTACTGGCCGCTTTCAACAACGCAAAGAGACGTTCTAAGGATCAACTAGAACAATTCTTACGACTTTTGGCTTCCAAAAATGTCGTGCCGAAATTTGTATCATTTTATTCCATTGTTTGTAGAATCACCCATATATATAAATATTATAAGAATTACAATTTTTTTGATACTTTTGGTTAATTGCTTTGCTTTAATCAAAGTCAGACAATTCCGATTGCATATCTTCCTGTCTTAGTGCTTGTCAAATAAAGCTCTCGATAAACCCGTATGTTTTATTAAGTAACAAATGATTAATAAGGATACTGGATTTTGTTTTGTAAAACCAATTTATACAATAATACAAGATTTTGGACTCTAAAGTTGATAAACGAAACCACATCGATTTTCAAGCCAAATATGATTAGCTCATCAAATTCTGATTTCAACAGCATTGCCAAATAGCCTATTGGCAATAGGGAATTAAAAACCAAGTAGAATTAAATGCTTCTAAAACTCAATGCTGTCTCCTGTCGGTGAAGAGGAACATTATTTAAAAAAAATTTAATTTATTTACTTGAAATGTCATTTAGGCATACATAGGTATGTAATTGTTCTATGTTCATATTAGAAAAAGCTTCCTTGAGTCGTGTTGCTGATGATGGTTCGTAGACTAGCCGAAATGCATTCAAGCTTTTGAATTTAAATTTTTATTTTTTTTTAATTTTATGCATTCAAGCTTTTGAATTCAAATTTTTATTTTTTTTTTTTTTTGAATTTGATGCAAACAAGATATTTTTTAACAAAAAAATTAAAATCCACGTATGTAATCTCAAAATAATGGTGTTTTCGTTTTCAATTTAAATATTTGAGAGATTAAGTTTTTTTACAAAAAAACAATAAAAACGAAATCGGTATCTTAGGATATTCGGTGATTCCCTAGAGAAAAAATAAAGATTTTTATTTTAATCTCCAAAACTAACTGTACCTGCCATACACTTATTATGTAAAATCTTATTTATCTCGACAACAGCTTTAAGGATTTGATAAGAAATAAAATGCACGACTGGTTCGCACGAACTTGCTCCTATGTAATGGACTAGGAATTCTATGTTATTGTTATTAGGGAAAACTGTTCCTAAGGATAAAATTTTTTTTTTTTAAATTCTTTTAGTAGTAAGAGACGAAAAACAGAATGCTATGCAAATATGAATTTATGCAAGAACAAAAATTATAAGTCGTTTTAGTGGTTTCTTAAAAAAAAAGCTTTTATACATATACAAACTTTTTAAAAGATTTTTAAGAAAAAATTTTGGAACAAAAATTCGAAAAAATGGTTCTATAGTAGGTGCAAGCTATAATATCTTAATTTCAAAATTTTTTTTATTAAATTAAAGATCGTAAAAATTAATTGAAAGAAAAAAAATTTTATCAAAATTCTAGCGCCGTTTTCGATAAAAATACGATTTTTGAAAACCATTTTTTTTTTAATTTTTTAGCATTTGTATGGTTGGTACCTTTATTTTTAAGTAAAATAATTTTTTTTTTCCCACATCTTATAGACTATATTGAGAAACTTTTATCTATCAAGTTTAAAAAAAAATCAAGCATGGGGTTTTCGAAATATTGAGTTTGAAAAAAAAAAATTGAAGTTTTTTTTAAAAATCCAAAAAAATTTTTTTTGAAAATTTGAGTACACAATTCTATTTATGTTTTTGGGAAGCTTTAGCAAAAAAAATGATCAAAATCGGTTGTACCGTTTTTGAGAAAATCAAAAACAAAAAAAATGGTTCTATGGGGGGTACCCTCAACTTTGATCAAAATCTCGAGTTCGATTTTTTTTACGAATGCACAACTTGCCTTATAGTACCTATAAGTCGCAAGTAAAAATGGTAGTGGAATAGATTTTGCTTGAGTAAATTTTTTTTATTTTGCCGAAAATGCAATAGGTTTTTTGCAATTACAGAAAAGTAATAAATTAATAAATTAAATTCCTACTTGTCATGTTCGTTACGACTTCGATAATAATTTTAAGATTAAAATACAGGTACGTAACCCATATTTAAATAAAATGCACGACCGGATCGCACGTACTCTTATATAAAAGTACTTTAGAATTTAAAAATTGTTTAGGTCTATAAATTATCCATGAATCATCTTACAAAAAAACCAACGCCTGCAAATTATTGAATATTATTATCAAAATGCGCTCTGTTAAGAAAGTTCATCGCGCTCTTCATCCATTTTATGGTCAGTTAAATCGTTCTACTGCTATTCGAGCTGTTGTGTTGTGACTAACTTGCGCACCAAATTTACATTGTTGGACATTAAACCACCAACACGCTTCCGTAGAGAGCGAACTGAGGAAAATATCGCAGCTGTATCGGCCAGTGTTAGTGATGACCGTGAATTTATCGATTCGGCGCCGTTCGCAGCAATTGGACCTCTGTTACTATACTACGTGGAAAATTTTGCGGAAGGACTTAGGTGTGAAGCCTTTCAAAATACAGCTTGTGCAAGAATTGAAGCCGAACAACCTACCACAATGTTTGGTGAATGGGCTCTTGAAAATTTGGCAGAATTCGCAGAATTTTACTCCTGATGAGTTGACTCGATACGTTGACCTTTCGCATCCGCTGCAAAACTGAATTATGAAATTCGCCGGATGAACTACATTGTCGATTCCTAAAATTACCTTATCATTTATGAACTTTCGTATCGACAATGTCAGCTACAGACATTTAGTTAACAACCTAGACTTTAATAATAGAATCGCTATCAATCAACGAAATCGAGCATCGTTGTGCGTGGTTAGTACTTGGATGGGGTACCAACCGTGTGCTTTATTTTTCTTAGATTTCTGGTTCTCCGGTTCCGTTATTAGTTGTGCGTTTTCTATTAAAATTTTTTAAACAAACACTTAAACATTCAGTATGATAAGCTTTTGACTTACATTTTTGTGCTTTCCATTGTTTATTTTTATTTTTATTTTTATTTTTCGTTTAATCAAAAATTCACTTCAGATTCGTCTCGAAATTGGTGCTAATGTAAAATGATGGAAATTGTATGGAGTGCGAATGGATTGCGAATTCAGTAAAACCATATAACTTGAACAAAATGTCGGTGGTGCAGGGATTGTTACCGACATTCGTTCAACTTTCATTCATCGGATTCAGTAATAGCAAAAGTTTGGAAATTAATTGAAACTGTCACTTTAGCTCATTCGCCGAATTCTGTAATAGTTGTGAATATCATTTTGGCATTACCGTTTTTATCACGACTTAGATTAAGTCTTGAAAATTATCTGGAATTAGCTAAGTCCGTATAGACTTAAGTAGTTGTTGTATTTACATGTAAAGCGCTTAGTCCCGATGTCTTTTTTTTTCTACAATATGGAATTTCAAAAAACAAGCCCATTATGCCAAGAGTACTACAACCAAAAATAAAAACTAATTTCTTTAAAAAACCGTTCGAACAGTTTTGATAAAAATAAATTCTATAAATGAACTATTAAAAGTATGATCTTTATTTGATCAAATAAAATTTTACCAAAAAACGATATTACGGGATACTTGCCATAAGACGATTATATTGAAAAATAAACATATATGATTTTTTGGGAAAACTTAATGCTTCGAAAACCACGATTTATTTTTTTGAAACCTTGCGCCTAACAGTCGATCTTATGAACTTTTATAAAAATTGTTTTTTTTTTTTTTTTTTAATGTCAACGTGAATGGGGCTCATTTGAAAATTGGAAAATATGTTGGCGTACCATGTACGAGTATGTCTTTAGCATAAATAAATCCTGTTGCCGTATTCCGCGCTCTATGAACACAAGCTACGAAAACGTTTTTTTTTTCGAAATGAAACAAATGTTTTGAAATATTAATTAAATCGGTCAGTTTTTATTAGCTTTTTTCTTCTTTGTTTTGTTTAGTAATTCAGCTTAATCACAAATTCCTTAGCTATATTAACTCCAGGGTTCTTAACAGCTATAGCTTTATCATGTGACACAACCTCTAAGTCACGGGATTTTCCATCATACTGAATTGTTGCAGATTTCGGAGTATTCTCCAGACCAGCAATGATAACCTTTTCTAAGGTCGAAGCAGTTTGATAGTCGGGCTTCGTTATAAAAGAATTCTTCAGAGTATTTTCACTGAAATCAAATTGTTCATAGATGAACTTTCCCTTCCGATAATCGAATGATTTTTCATCATCAATGTACAAAGTGCCCTTTGATGTTCCATTCTTGTCCAAGCACACCACCAAGGTGTAGGGATCATCCTTCATTAGTGTTGCTGTTCGACGAATATTTTCCTTCTTGGGAATTATTGAGCCTCCTCGCTGATAAACTGGAGTCTTCTTATAATCAACTTCGATAGTTTCGTAACCAACTTTGTCATATTTCTGGAAATTATCCGTATCAAACCAAATGTCACCAACTTTTTTGCCATCCTTTGATGGGAAGTAAACATTGACTTTAGTGACTCCTTTCTCCAATACGGGACATACCAGAAGATTATCTTGTAGCATGTACTGTGATTCGATTCTATAGGTCTCCTTATCCTTGGGATACTGGGCCAGAAGTGGTCTCATAACAGGCAGACCGAACTTTTCATGCTCATAGAACATCGTATACCACATTGGCAGGTAGCTATAACGTTTTCGAATTGCATCCCGGATTACCAAACGAGTTTTCTCAGTGAATAACCATGGTTCTCTGCGTAGTGTGTCTTTGTTAGCATGAGCTCTGAAAAATGGAGTATATGTTCCAGTCTGATACCAACGTTCAACCAGTTCAGGCTCTGGATTACCAAAGAAACCTCCCACATCAGATCCACAAAAGGAAAATCCTGCTACCGCTTCAGATAGACACATTTTAATAGAGTTCTGCAAATGACCCCAGGCAGCAGTATTATCTCCCATCCAAACTATTGCATACTTTTGGGATCCAGCAAAATGCGATCGTGTTAGAATGAAAGGTCTTTGATTGGGATCACGTTCAAGCAAACCTTGGAAAGTTCCCATAACTTGCATATGCCCAAACAAGTTATGCACATCACGATGCTCCCAGCCACCATAATGGATATTGTCCTTGGGCATAGTTTTCTCGGGTCCATTGAAAACTGATGGTTCGTTCATGTCATTCCAGATCATTACATCTGCTGTAGTTGTATTGAATTTGCTGACAACAAACTGATCAGCGTAGTATTGGCGAACGACTGGGTTGAAAAAATCAGGATAACTTGCTGGTCCCGGCCAACATGAACCTTCGTAGTCCTTGCCAGTCACATTCTTCGTATAGTAACCCTTCTTTTCGCATTCCTTATGAAAGAAATAATTGTCATCTCGTTTGTAATGCGGATCAATAATAATCGTTAGATGGCGATTGGAGTCTGTCAAATTTTTGATCATATGCAACGGATCGGGGAAATGCTTTAAATCCCAGGTGAAGTACATCTTTTGATCGGTATACTCGATATCAAGCCACATAGTATCCATTGGAATATCGTATTTATCAAAATTAGCAGAAACTTCTACGACATCGGTTGAGTTGTCGTAGTTCCAGCGACACTGATGATGGCCAAGGGTAAAGAGCTGCGGCAGATTGGCAGTACCGGTGAGATCTGTGTACTGCTTGAATGCGTCTAATGGCGTTGGTCCGAGCAAAATAAAAGCATCAACAATACCACTTTCTGATATAAAGCGTGCAGCTGGAGCATCGGATTTTCGAGATCCTGAAAGAAAAAATAAGAAGATAAAAAAGGGATTCCATATTCGACCACTAAAGTGAGCGTAGAAATGTAGATATCTCTCCGATCTCAAGACCCAACCAAGATCGCGTAAGACTCAAACGATCGTCGTTTTAGACAATCCATTTTAGTGATCCTCTGATCACTGGGCACCATGAGCTTCGTTCAAAAAATAATTTGACTGAGAACACAGTAGAGATCAAGATCAGTCGAAAAAGCAACGATCATTTAATTGACCGATCGTTTAAGTCTTATGCCATCTGGGGCTTGAACTGGTTAGATAGAAACAAGCATTTTAGAAATGTTACTTTAGTACAGTTTGTAAGTCCTTACCTGTAAGTAGGTCAACAACAGATGGAACATCATTTTTAGACGCCCAAATATCAACCCAGGTTTCAGCAGCATTCTGCCAAAAAACTCCAGCTGATCGCTCAGGTCTGTAATGAAGAACGTATTTTGGTTAATATTACTTGATTTTTTAAAACTCCTACTAAAATATTTTACCCATGGCCATAAATTACGGGAACACTTCCATACAATGCCATTTTACTCTCCAACTCATAATTTGCTGTATCCAGATTATACAATCGATAGGGATCATCACCTTCTGTTGACTTCAAAATAAACGATTCAGCGTGTTCGGGAATTCCAAAAAGAACATCTGCTTGAGGGAATGAAAAATCTAATGCGATAGCTTCCGGACCATTGGGTTTCGAATCAAGGAAACCATCGAACTTCTCCTCCCACGCCTCAGGGTCATCGGTAGGTTCGCCTTGTGATTTTTGGCGAATGTGTTCGAACCGCATTAATCTCTTGGCATTAACGGACACTGAAAGTACTTCGTTTTGATAGAAATCGATTCTGAAGGGATCATATGTCAGAATGGCTTTATTTGACCCCGAAGTGATGAGAAGTTCAGATCCATCACGGGTTTCAACATTTAATCTTTAAAAAACAGAAAAAAATTGATTGGTTATGTTATTTCACTTGATATGCTATGTTTTAAGGTACTTACGTTCCACTTTTCAGTGAGGCCTGAAGAACTTCAGTCACTCTATAACGGGGTTTCAACGGAGTTTTTTCGTCAATCAGAACTCGAAACATATTACCCTGTCAAAAAAGTCAATTTATAGTTTTATAAAATGCGTAAAAACCTCTATGAAAACATACATCTAAGGCTTCTAATCTCATAAGAAACAGATGACCATTTTCTTTGTTGACCAAATCTAGCTCGACAAATTCCGTCAATGTCTTTAGTGTATCCGGAAGAATGGCGAATTTTGAGCTTCCTGGTGCATCTTTTCGAGTTCGTCTTAAAAATAAATTATTTTATTTAACGTACGTACAAAATTAATCAAACTAACTTACCTGCAGAAACTACTTTGATCGCATGTTTTAAACATTTTTCTGTCAACACCCGAGCCATAATGATGGAGGGTGAAAAGTATTAATACTACTAATGTTAAGCGCATATTTCTTTAGATTGTACAAGTTTACCTCCAATGACTTCGTATTTATATGAATTCTGAAATGTTGTAAAAGTTTTAATCAGGCCCACAGAAGCTAAAACGTGATATGCTATGTTTTAAATTTTTTTTACCGGTATCTTTATAACTATTCAAATTATTCCAAATTGTTATTATCAAATCAATAACAAATTTAAACAATAAATTCAAACAGGGGTGGCGTACTATACCAAAATGAGGCGTGTGCCAGATTCGAGGGGCTCCTGGATAAACTTACACTATTTTACTAACGCCCGCACTGTGTGTCTCTTTCTATTCGCTCTCGATTGAAAACCAAATCAATTTAGGTGGGTTAGTGGCGGATTATTTTTTAGTCCTGGATTTAGTGCAAAATTTCATTAAAAAGTCTAAATATCAGGTTAGTGACGTTTATTAACTGCGATTAAGCTTAACCACCAAAGAAGGTGGATTACCGATGCAATAAGAAATAGAATTGTCAATCTTCTTTTTTTCATTGATCTACTAAAAATACTTTGTCCCTTAGTGTACCAACACAACAGAGTGTAGCGGAGAGTGAGTCAGACCAAAGAGTAAAGAGCAAAGAGATGAAATCAAACACGTATAGTGTAGTGAAAGTGTGCAGTGTCGCACAGAGTACAGTGACAATTGTCGTGTGTTTAAGTTCCCTCCTTTACTCATCATTCTTCGTGCTATTATATCGTCAATATAATTGTTGAGCAGATTTGTTAATAATAGTGTCCTCTATAACGTCTGCCATGAGCACCGTTTGTTCCACAATTAGACTGAAGAAGTTACAAGATATCGCATCTTCTTGCTGAAATCCTGTGCATATTTTAAAAAGTTCGTATATGCTATGCGGCACAGTTGGATCAGTTTTCTGGATATCCCGAGTTCGGCAATCGCCATAAACATAGATGCTATCATATTTGACTTGAAATTTCTTGGTATTTTTCAAGGATTTGCTTCCATCAATATAAGATTTAGTGTATGGACAATCTTCCGAGCAATACGGCTCGTAGAAACCCTTAACCTACGCTCAGCCAGCACATTGTATAGGACATTTATCAGGGACATGCTTTGCTTGTTCTTGCAAGTCATAGGATATTATATTTGTAGATAGGTATATGGAGCTGGATGTTCAAGAATCGGGCATGCTTTCATGCTCCCTACCAGTATATCACATTCTTATTTGAAGAGCTCTAAAGATAAGCTATCAGACCCGGCAGCCTTGTTTTTTTAAAGTTTTTCATAGCTTAGCCTACCAATTATATACTAGGCGTTGAAATTGGTTCATCATTGAATATAAGTTTGTTGTCTTCCATATCACTCGCCCATTTTACAGTTGACTCGTTGGCCCCTCGAAATGTACTCTTATCTAAAATGTTCCCTGCGTTGGATTAGCAAATAGACGATTTAATTGGTAGTTCGACCGTATGGAGAGCGCCAAGTTGCTTTGTGGATGTTTAGGTTTTGGAACCTAGTAATACCTTTGTATATATAACTTACAAAAACATACAAACAAGAAAATATATTTCAACAGAAAAAGGTCAAAAAAGAATTTTTTTTTTTTCATTCCCTTACCTACTCTGTTTTTCGTTGAAAAATGAAAATAATAAAATTTCTCTTTCTTACTACTTGTTTCTATCTTTCTTATCCTACTCTCCACTGACAAATTTTGCTGATTTAAGCGACACCACAGGCTAGGGACTCTAACATAAAATCACGTCAATTGATAATACTATAAGATATATATACAATGGAGATACTTAATACTGTAAAACGAGCTTCAGCAAAGAATTTTAGTCAGAAGCCGTTACTAATTGTCGTTTCATGGAGCTGTCCTTACCGACTAATTCATTGAAGATACCTTCCTCCTAACAAATTTTCAAAAACTGTTATTACCGGTACCTGTCATAGTACCGTTTTTATTCTCAGATTGGTTTGAAACGACTACTGGAGTAAAGCAAGGATGTCTTCTCAGCGCGTTACTGTTCTCCCTTTTTATCAATGACATTGTTGAAGAACTACCTGGAGGCATAAGGATAGCTAATTTGGTTATAAATGTTTTATTATATGCCGATGATCTTGTAATACTGTCTGAATCACCGGAAAATCTTCAATTAATGATTAATCGATTGGCATCTTACTGCAACAGATGGGGATTAAAGATTAATACGGACAAATCGAAGGTTATGGTATTCTCACGCTCCTCTCAAAGGCAAAATGTCAAAAGGTGGTATTACAATGGCAATCTACTAGAAGTAACCAATGAAATTAAGTATCTAGGCGTAAAACTTAACTCTACTTTGAACTTCAGCAACCATCTAAGAGAAAAGGCCAACACATCACAAAGCCTATTGAATTCTTCATGGAGAAAAGTGTTTGCGAATAGTAGAATAATTCTTTCTGCCAAGTACAAGATATACGAAGCAGTTGTAAAGTCAACTCTCTGTTACGCGTGTCAAGTCTGGGGTGCAGATGAATATGAACATATTGAACAATTTCAGAGAAATTTTTTAAAAAAACTCTTCAATTTACCTCGAAACACACCAAACTATGCAATCTACCTGGAAACAGGAATACCTAAACTTCTAACAAGTACCCTTAAAGCGCAGGCTGATTTTATTATTAAGACATTAGCGCATGACGGTTCGAGGATAACAAAGATAATGCTCTTATACGAATTAAGGAATAAAGACTGGCTGACTGCTAAGTGGGAAAGGTTAGGAACTGCTTGTGGTGAAACACTACACATTGACTTAAATAATCCCATCAACTTAAAAAAACAACTGTACCGTATAATTAATAAAAATGAGGAATTGACGCGAGAAACATTTGTTATAAATGGCCGTGAATCCAACAGTAGATTGCTATACTCTCAGCTTAATTACAATCTTGAGAAGAGAAACTATTTTAACGATTCCTTAACATACCGAGAGATTTCTTTTATTTTTAAAGCAAGATGTGAACTACTCAGCTTAAATGGATGTCCTTATAACGGCAGCTTCGACCAGTTCTGTTCATTATGCAACCTTAAGTCAAAAGAGGACTGCTTTCATTTTATGAGTATTTGCCCAATATTTAAGCCACACCGACTTTTCTTCTTTGGAAAAAATACCCTTTCCATGCAAGACACCCTTAAAATACTTAACGAGTGCGACTGGAAAACGCTCAGTAAATTTTTAGAAGTTATCTTCAAATATAGAATGCTTTTAGTTACTGAATATGTTTGATTTGTAAATTTATTTATTAAATACTTATGTATGTCTTATTTAAACGATAAAAATTGTATATTTGAATTATTTTTGTCAACCAGGCTGACGGCTTAGCCATAGCTTTAAATTCATTTAATATGTAAACTTTAACAATTAATGTATTAATAAATGAATTTGTTACTTACTTACTTACTTACTTAGTACCGTTTTTACTTTCGACTTAATCGTTAACCGCTTGATCGATTACGATCAAAATTTTTGTACGGGAGCTTCTCAAAAGATTCATTTAAAAAAATCTATTTTTTTTTTTTGTAAATTATTTTTTCCAAAAACGAGTAAATGAACATTTTAGAAATAATGGGGCAAAATTGTAAGCAACCTATTCTTAAAGGCTTAGCAAGTTACTAGTTAGCAATTGGCTAAACATTTAATACTTTTCTAGCTTTTCGAAAATTTTAATCCTTTTTTACTTTTTATTAACTTATAAAATATTAATTCCCTTTTTGGTGCATCTAAACATGACAGTTCGAGAAAAAAAAAAACAAATTAAACAAACCTAAAAATGAAGAACGGACCTAATAATTTAAAATGTCAGAAACTCAGAAGTCAAAGTGACAACCTACAACGTATTTTTTTGTTTGTTTATTTTTGACTGGACGTTGACCATTCCGTGTGGTGCTCCAATAAGATTAACGGTTCTACATATGAACATACGTATATCCTTTGTATTCCATTAGGAAGTTAACTTACCAAGATCAGCCAGATGGACATTTCTCCCAAAAATGCCCACGGTTTGTGATTCGGTCTTGAATTATTAAATTTTCAATGAAGAACCGAACTGTTGCCTTGGAAAACCTTCATATTGAGTAAAATTCTCCATCGTCCAGCTCTTCAAAAGGATTTGTTTGGAAATTAAAACATCGCACTTTTCTGCACAAAGCTGAATCTTCAAATATATCCAAATCTCCTTCTTCCGAAAATATTGTACGAGTATATTATTTCATTTACTTTGAAAAACAATAAGCTCACGAATTGGAGAAAAAACCACAATTTAACTCTTTAATATAAAAGGTTTGTTCGTTGGGCCTGAAGTCACCCTGGGGTCGCCCTAAATAGTTTTTTTTTTTGAAAAACCTGAACTCAACCTGGTGAGGAAATTCTGTTTTCTGAGATCTTGAGTCGCCCTAAAGTAGATCTAGATATTTTGATGCAGCGAGTTCAGGTAACGACCAAACTGTCAAACGTCACATAATATTTTATATCTATTCCTTTTGTTGTCGTTTGTCGACTCGAGTGTTGCATGTTATTGTTTATGTTTGCAAATTAATGTTTGTTTTACTTTTACTTTTAGTTTTCAACAAAATAATTGACAGCTCTTGGGTGCTTTTTGAAAACTGAAAACCCGAGGTTTTTTACAGCTCTCAGAGTTATTCTATTATTGTATTTTTTTATTTCAAAAAAAAATTGTTGACCCATAAATTAAATACAAATGTTAATTTAATCTTAGAGGTAAGTTTTCGTTCAACCAGAGATAAGTTAATCAATTATTTTTTGTAAAAGTCAAACAAGTTGTACCTAGTTCCCTTAGAAAAACAAACAATTCCGTTACTTAAATAGCCCGGCATCAATAAATATTTTATGATATTTATCAATGAAATTAACTGTTATGGTTTAAAATTGCCTAAAAACACAATAAAAAGATTTTTTATTGCCCAATTGGGTCCCAATGACGTTTACAATAATCAAAGAATGTGGAACTTTTTTTTTAATTCGTACTTTCTATTAAAGAAAGACCTCCATTTGTAAGATTTAATAAATAAGATCAAATTGATAGGTAGTTGAATTATTTTTTGCGCAAAATTTAAGTCACTATATTAAAACGATGAGTTTGTAAATTTTAATCGAATTCAACATCATATTTCCTATATGGTATCTTAAACAAAGAATAACATTTGCCAATCGATGTTATAAGAACCTAAACCAAATGACCTTTAGAATGCACTAATCCTTATGGTCCTGCTGTATAATATAGTATGTCGTAAGTATAGGATCAGGGGGACTTTAGATTGTTTCAAAAGGAATTTTTTTTTTTTTTTTTTGAAAAAAGTTTTGTTGTATTTGCACCATAGACGATGAGTGGAGTAAAAAATACAACAGCAAACTGAATGATCTAGATTATTTTAATTATTTCAGTGTTTTATTAGTAATCTTTAGCTAGCACAGTAATACAAGCACCAAAAGAACGCTTTATTCACTAACCCTTCTATAACCCTTAATACAACTCCCAAAGTTGGTATTCGTGTATTATGTGTCAACATCTTACTATTTATTTAATTAACTTACACGGATGTGTTCAAAAGATTTGTATCTCGTTTTTAAGCTGAAAATTCAGATCAAGTTGATTTAGAGTTTTTCTCACTATTGAATTTTCGCAAACACTTTGGAATTTTGCAAAATTGACTACATTATGCTTACAAAAGTATTTAAGATATACATATGTATGTAACTTTTCCCTACAATCTACCTGTGTATTTTCGTATCCCTAATTTTATTATTGTATTTCTTGAACTTTTACATTTGTAAAAAAAAAAACAAACATTTATATTTGCTTTCTACTGAATTCTCTTGAGTGTTGGAGGAAGAAAAAAACACAATATACATATATTGATAAAGACATTTTGTCAGTTGTCATATAAATTCAACCACATTTACACGACATTTCTGAACGAATGCCAGTGTACTGATAAAACATACTAAGCGAGCTATTCGCCTTAGTGAAAATTGATTGATTTATTCAATATTTTCTGACAAAATTAATGGCAGTGTCAGTAGTATAAAAACTGAATTGTGTTATGGATTACAATTTTGCATTTGAAAAATATTTGTTCTGTAAATTGCGAAGCAATCACACTTTTGACTAGTGAAGGCAAATTATAGGAAAATAAATACCAATGAATACGCTTTCCAGCATGCCAACATATATTTTTCCGGACACCATCTAAACATCTTTCGAACATCCGTAACTCCATCTTCACTTGTCCATTACTAATACTAACTAATTTCTCTACACTAATCGTTTGTTGTTTTTTTTCATGTTAAATTTTGCAATGCAGCATATCCACTTAATAATACACGACTTATATTATATTATTATTATATTATCGGCATAATGATAATGCCCGTGACACACATCTAGAATATACACCATAGTATACGAATGAACCACATATCTTTCAGGGTATACCACGGTAATACCAGCCAAGCAAAATGGTATTAGCATAGTATCTTTTATTTCGTGGTATAATCTTCTCCTTAGCGAAAACAGCGCCATTTTTCTAAACTGGATAATAGTTTTACTTAAACTCATTCAGCCTTATTTATTATTTTTCACTAATACTGGGTTCAACCTCGGAATAGTTATACCGAGCCGAAGCACTTACTTCGAGTTTACGCCACGTCAAACAAATCCTTATTTAAAATTATTTTCTTAGCCGTTTTAGCTACGCCTCCTTCCTTATGTCAAATATACTGGGAATATAACGGGAAAAAAGTGACAAATCTAAAACTCTGGTTATAATACACCTAAATCAAACCCATTTCCATTATTATTCATTTTATTATCATTCTATGCATATTGGAAATTGAATACATTTAAAATTGGATTGTATAAAGTTAAAATCCATTAAATGATGTACCAACCACATTGCGTTCCCAATACCGTACAACTGTTAGAGCGTTTGGAAAATATATCTAAATAATTTATTATTGCAAAATACCTATCCTTTTTGTCTTAGTAAGAAACGAAAAAAAATTGCTTACACTTCTTTTTGTAAATTTTACAAGATGTCATCTCAAAATGACATTTAGATACTAAAACGGCCTTAAACCTCCTATGAACCAGTTTTAGCTTATTCCACAGATATTCGTCGTGCATTTTCATTATAAATAAGGTTTTCAGGATTAAAGCCGTTGTAAAGTCGAAGTAACTTTACTCCGTCGCTAAAACTAGTTAGTAAATAAGGCTGATTGTCATATTGTTGTTTATTATGAATTTTGAATATTTTCAAATTTGTGATTTGAAAATGGCAAACAAATTTAAAAAACAGAAAGTTCTTGGCAGCGACCAACTTGCCAACAATTTTAATATTTGAAGGGTGTTGAGATGCGCGATAAATAAAATATATTCCAACTTATTTTATTAATAAATTTATTGAACAATGTAAAAAACAAACTAATTGAAAGAAAGAAAAATTTAGAATGATGAAAAACTATGACAATATTAATTATTAAATAGCAAAGCTACATGATGAAAATATGATTGTGAAAATGAAAGTAGTTTAAGCAAAGTATTTTTTGTATTTATAACACCCTCCCTCAATTTCACAATTTTATATTTTATGTTCTGACTTAATCCGAAAAAGACATTCCGAGACGTTTAAAGCATTTCTTGTGAGCTGGTAATGCTAAAGGTTTTGTTAGGGCATCTGCTGGCATCTCTTCTGTGCCAATGAATTCAAGTTTGATTTTTTCATCTGCAACTGCTTCTTTGACGAAATGATACCTGATATCTAAGTGCTTGGTTCGCCCTTGGATACCCATATTACTTGCAATTGCCTGTGCGCTTCGGTTGTCGGTAAAGATCGTCACTGGTCCTTGATGAAGTCCAAGTTCTTCAAGTAAGTTTCTAAAGAATAATGCTTCTTTTGCAACAGAACTGAGGTTAACATATTCAGCTTCTGTGCTTGATGTTGTCACGATTTTTTGTTTCTTTGAAGCCCATAAGATTGTTCCTCCTCCATAAATGAATGAGTAACCGCTTTGTGACTTTCGGTCGTTGTAATCACTTGCCCAACTTGCGTCAGCATACGCGTGAAGATTCTGTGATGATTTCTTGTAAACGATGTCAACACTTTTGGAGCCTTGTAAGTAGCGAAGGATGTGCATTGCTGCGTTCCAATGCTGTTGCCGGGGATCACCTTGGAACTGTGATAACGCGTTCACTGCATAAGCTATGTCAGGTCTACTGAAAGTTGAAAGATGTAGTAAACTTCCTATCAATTGGCGATACCTTGTTTTGTCAATTTCTGTTCGCTCTCCTTTAATTTTCGGTTCATGTTCCAACTTTAAACCTGTCCGCATTGGTAATCGATCGGGCTTACAGTCCTTAAGTCCATACTTATCTAACAGATTTTTGATAAATCCCACTTGGCTGATAGATAGAATTGTGTTTAAACGTTTAACTTCAAGTCCTACGCATAACTCAGGATGTCCAAGATCCCTAATTTCGAAGCAATCGGTTAAACGCCGCTTCAGTAGTTCAAATTCTTTGGAAACGTTCGTTGCCACTAGCAGGTCATCGACGTAGACTGTAATTAGTGTTATGTTTTCGTTTTCAAATTTATAGTAGATGCATCTGTCGTATTTGGAGGCACTGAAACCAAGCATCTTTAGGGTTTCGTCCAGCTTCAAGTTCCAAAGTCGTCCGCTCTGTTTCAAACCGTAAATTGCCTTATTTAACTTGCATACCTGGTTTCCTTGTTCAAAACCCTCCGGCTGCTCCATATATACAAGTGTGTCGATGTCACCATTTAGGTATGCTGAAGATACGTCCAGATGATGCAGGTCCAAATCTTTTTCCACCGCGATTGCCATAGTCAATCGGATTGAACTGATATTTGCCACTGGTGAATACGTATCTTGATAATCAATTCCTTGTATTTGATCAAAACCTCTGGCAACGAGGCGCGCCTTCCTCTTTTCAATAGTTCCATCCGGTCTGTATTTGGTCTTAAACACCCATTTTGATTTTATGACTTTACGGTCAAGTGGCCTTTCAGCCAAAGTCCAAGTGTTGTTTTTGAGTAAGGAATTGTATTCGCTTTTCATCACCTCTCGCCATTCGTCTGCGTCTTCCAAACAAAGGATTCCGTCTACTGTTTTTGGATCAGTGCGTATCTGGTTTGATATTTCTTGTCCAACGCATGATGCATCTTGTCCAACTTTATCGTCCACCAATTCATTTATTTCTGGACTTGTAGTTGACGTTGGCTGATAAGATGTTTTCTGGATATTGCATACAGAATGTGCTGAACTTTTAGCACTATCCTGAAACGAGAAAGAATATAAATTATTGTTTCTAACGTCGATACCTTGCAACTGGGTTTTGCTCTCATGAACAAGTCGGATGTCTCTGCTTCTGATTACGCTTCGCTTATTTGGTATCCAAACTCTATAAGCTTTGGATTCTTCCGCGTAACCAACTAGGATGCCTTCCTCAGATTTGTCCTCGAATTTTCCCAGATTAGAATCCTTTTTCAATGTATAGACTTTTGAACCAATCTCCTTCAGAAAAGCGACATTTGGTTTCCTTCCGCTCCACAGCTCTTCTGGTGTAACATCTCCGTTGGGTTTTGTTGGACATCTGCTTCGTAAGAACGCTGAAGTGTTAATCAATTCCGCCCACATAAACTCGGGAAGTCCGCTTTCATTCATAAGACACCTTGCCATTTCAGTTAATGTCCGGTTTGCTCTCTCAGCAAGACCATTCTGCTCCGGCGTATGTGGTACAGTCTTCTGATGAAGTATTCCGCTCTCTTCCACGAAGTTTTGGAACTCTTTGCTGCAGTATTCCAACCCATTATCTGTTCGGAGTGTCTTGAGTTTTTCTCCAGATTGTGTTTCAGCAAAAACCTTGAATGCTTTGAAGGCTTGAAGTGCTTCACTCTTTCTTTTGAGAAAATAAACAAATATCTTCCTTGAAAAGTCATCAATGAAAGTTATAAAATATTTTGCTTTTCCCATAGATTCCGTTCGCATCGGTCCACAGATGTCTGAATGGACAAGTTGTAGTCGCTGCGACGTCTTCTTCTCAGTACTGGAATTAGGAAACGGTGTTTGGGTTTGTTTAGCTCGAATACAGGTCGTACAATTGCTCGTGTTGTCCTCTTTGAATTTATCGGGTAGTCCACGAACCATCTTTTGTGACAATAGCTGCTTCAATGAGTTAAAATTGACGTGTCCCAGCTTTTTGTGCCACGACATCAACGATCCATATTGTATCCTAGACTTTTCAGTTGTATCTATGCTCATATGTACCTTTTCTTGAGCTACTATGTAGTACAAACCATTTCGTTTTTCAGCTTTCATGATCAAGCTATCCGCTTTGTCCAATATTTTAGCTCCAGACCCTTCAAAAATTACTTTGTAGCCATGGTCCGTTGCTTTGCTGATTGAAATGAGGTTATCCGATAATTTTGGAACTAGTAAGGTATTGTAGAGGTAGAATGGCTCTTTTGAATTTTGAACATTTATGCCAGATTTAACAGTTCCTGTTCCTTTGACATCGATAACATGACTGTCGGCTAATTTGACATGGTTAGCCTCTTCAGTTGTGTTAAGAGTAACAAAATTAGATTTATCAGCACACATATGGGATGTTGCTCCGCTGTCCAGGCACCATAATCGCTGACTTGAGCCTGCACGCGATACCTTTGCAGATTCTGATGTACATTCCTGTACGATAAAACCTTGCTGATGTACTTCACCACTCTGAGTTAGCCTTGTTTGATTTCCGCTAGTCCAGCAATCCTTGGCTATGTGACCCCGCTTACCACATTTTCTGCAATTGTAAGGAAAATTATTGTTTTCGACTTTTACCTTAAATTGAGGTTTCTTCTGGTGCTTTTGTGGACGGAAGTGCTTGGCACTGAGCACGTTGTTGTTCCAAACTTCTTTCTTTCTGTCGCCTACTTCCAGCAATCTTGTGCAAACAGTTGAAACTTCAGGATATTGGCTTTGGGCGTCAAAAGCAGACCTTATTTCTCTGTAGTTTTCTGACAATCCATCAAGAAGCACTACAACTAGTAGATCATCGTCCAATTGAGCTCCCAATTCCTTCAGTCTGTTTATTATGGTTTTGAATTCGCGAACATATTCAGCAATTGATTGTCCTGCAGCCATTTGCAGGTTCGTCAACTTGCGATACTCTTCGGTCTTTTGACGTGGTCCTTTTTTATCATAGCTTTCCGCTAAGAAATCCCAGACTTCTTTCGATGTTCTCAGATTCGCTGCCAAAGCAACAATATTAGGTTCCATTGCTATAAGAAGCTCTGCACGGGCGTCCAAATCCTTGTCGTCCCATAGTAACTGGTCCTCTGGCTTCTCCGGGCGTTGGGTCTCGCCCTTCACATGTTGAAGAAATCTTCCTCGATGTAGCACGGCTTCCATCTGCGCCTTCCATGTGTTGTAGTTTTCTCCATTTAGGAGAGGTATCCGGCCATGGACATTCGAAGTACTCATAATGGTTCAATAGATTAATTACTTTCCAAAATAAATTATATTAAAGCTTTCCCTTGGTTATTGTTATGGACTGGACCCATAACCTGTTGAGATGCGCGATAAATAAAATATATTCCAACTTATTTTATTAATAAATTTATTGAACAATGTAAAAAACAAACTAATTGAAAGAAAGAAAAATTTAGAATGATGAAAAACTATGACAATATTAATTATTAAATAGCAAAGCTACATGATGAAAATATGATTGTGAAAATGAAAGTAGTTTAAGCAAAGTATTTTTTGTATTTATAACAAAGGGAAATTATCGACGGCTTAAGGGAGAATATAAAAATGCCCATATTTATTAAAAAAAAACAAGCTCTCAAACCATACTACGTTCTGGAGTAGTATTATTAACATATGGTGTCTACACTTGATGTGTGTCACGCGGGTATAACGGAACTTAAAACAATTTTGTATAGACAATCTTCTAAAAAGTTTGAAAAATATTGCATTTGAAAACTTAAAAAAAAATATTTTTTGAATAAAGAAATCAATTTTTTTTTAAAATTCGATATATCAAAAACGGCTCAAAGTTCTAAATTTTTTTCTTAAAAATGTTTTTAAAAACCGGTACAAGGATTTATAATTTTTGTTATTACATAAACTAATGTTTCAATTTTTAAAATGTTTAGTCTTTTATAAAAGATCTGATGTTTTTGTTTCGTTGTATTTGTGAAACGTCAAATGCAGATGTCAAATTGATGTTGTTTTTATTTTTCAACACCGAATCCATCATCATCACCTGAAAATGGCAATTATAAGAAAGATGAAATGCTTGGGTTACAATCAATGACGAATATAAGACCATCTCATATAAGAAAATCTCGCTTATGAGACACTTTTTTTAACGCACGAAGCACACATCTCCATAAGATTAAATCTTTAAATATATTTTTGTTAATAACACGCTATAACTTTAATCTAAGTTTTTGAAGCTTAGCTGTGGCATACATATGTTGTATAATTGATAATAACTAAATAAGACCCAGCAGATACAAAATAAAGATAACACGGTTCGATTCACCAAGCAAAGTTTCAATTAATAATTCCAAATAAAACCACTGCAACAGATAGATACATATAAAACACCAAATTTCTGTGTAACCTAAAAAAGTATTTTAAAAAAGTAAATTTAATTTTAATATAAATTATCATACTCGTATAACTGTAATAAAATTGTTTTCTTCAATTATCGGAATCATAAATCAAACCAAATGCTTGGTTGGTATATTTCCATTTCTAAATATTAAATAATTATTTGCTTACGTAGTTAATTCATATCTGTGTATCAATTTAACTAAAGGTCATTAAGTGTGGTTTGATAAGAATTGGTAATAATAAGTTAATATTCAAACAAAAAAAAATAATAATATTTATGACACACCCAAATGTTATGTTGTTATTATTAGAAGCAAAGCTTATCATCGATTAGGATTGACGTTAAGCACACCAAATACGAGAAAAATTATTTGGGAGCTGCAAGTTTTATTTCTAAATAAGTTATGTGTACGTTGGAGAGCAGAAAAGTCTCAGTCACTTCTCGCCCTCATCGATGGAGATAGAGGCGATACCCCGAGACAGAAAAGATTGAAATTAAGGAATTGTAAATATTTTACAACTTTTAATTCAAACTCTAGCTCGACAAATATATACGATACATATAGATCATCAATAAACATGCGATACAACAACAACACGATATCCTGCTCTTCATAGGGATGACTGGAAGGATGTACTTGAGAACGTAAATAATTCAATGGGATAGGTATATTTCCGGAATCCTACAGTTGCAAGAGCCTTCGAGATCTCGATATAAACAAATCCGCTGGTCCTGATGGTATAGCCCCAATTCATCTTATCAGATGGAAAACAGTATTTGTCCAGCCTGTTCCTAATAAAGGTGACCCATCTTCACCCTCCTCTTATCGACCAATTACTCAAACGTGCCTTTTTTCAAAGGTCATGGAATCATACATGTTGTATTGGACGGTTTCAAGTCTGATATTCACAAAATAAATACTAGTGTTCTCAAGGGCTCCGTCTTGTCTCCGACACTCTTCCTCATTTTTATAAATGATCTCTTGTCTGAAACTTCTAATCCACTTCATTGTTTTGCCGACGACTCTACTATCAGCTTCTCAAATTCACGTCTGTCTCCTGCGGAAGTGGAATTGCAACGGTATCGTATGATAAGCTCATTAAACTCCAATCTTTGCAGCATTGTTAAATCGGGTATACAAAAATAGTGTGGAGTTAAATGCTTCGAAAACTCAATATTGTCTATTGTCGTTGAAGAAAAATGTAACCCTTTTTGCAATTGTCCTTGAATAGTACTTTCATCCAAGTAGTCGAAGTTCTCAGTGCTCGGCATGTGAGTCAACCTACAGTATCGGACAAAACATTTGCAACTAGAACTGAAACCAAGTAGTTTCTTAAAATTTATAAAAGTTGTATTCACAACCAAAATAATTTTTATATATTATAGAAGCTGTATATTTAAAGTAAACAAAAATATATAATTTTTAAAATCATAATAAACTTTTAGCTATCTACGTTGAATTGTATCAAGTAACTTCATATTTACACGCGACAAAACAATTGCAACTAAAATCAAATCAACAGCTAGCAGCATATTAACCGTTACTTTGCTGTTTTTATTCAATTTTTTAATTGTAAATAACAATGACCATATGTTTAAAGGTCGGGACCTGAAAGCTCATTTGCATAAATATTTTTTACTGAGAGCAGATCTCCGGACATATCGATCTCAAGAAAAAAAAAGCTAATAATGGCGCCTAATAAATTAGTGATGCGTTAAGACAGCGTATTGTAGACTATTTTATATCGTGGATCTTACAAAAAGATATTTCCGTAAAATATGATGTAAATAAATCGTCGGTTTGGCGAATCATAGCTCGATATCGTAACTTAAAAGAAGGAGCTGTTTTGAATCTCGGCGGCCGACCACGTAAAAAAAGTTATCGAATGAACGCTATGTTGGCAAGAAAAGTTAAAAAAATATCGCTTCATATCTGCACGAAAATTAGTCCAAGAATTCCAATTAAAAGTAAGTGCTAGAACGGTATCTCGTCGGATGGCTCTCACTGATTTATGTTCTAACCATCCTGCTAAAAACCCTTAATTTCGATCTATAACCAAAGAAACGGAATACAGTTTGCAAATGATCATTTCTCTTCCAACAAGCAGAAATGGACATGAGTACTTTTTAATGATGAATCGAAATTCAATATCATGGGTAGTGATGGAATATCTTACGTTAGAATACCTCTTTGCAAGCGATTTCAATCATGCTACTGCTTAAAAACTGTTCGGCATGGCGGGAGAAGTTAGATGGTGTTGGGTTGCTTTTCTGCTGCTGGTTTGGGACCATTGCATCGCATTAATGGAATAATGGAACAACACATATGCAAAAGTATCTTAGAGGATGTTACGGTGCAGTATGGAGAATGGGAAATTCCATTGCGTTCTGTCTTTTAGCAGGACAATGAATCAAATCACACTTCGAGGCTAGCCAAAACGTGGTTCAATGATCACACGGGTCAATGTTATGAATTGGCCGCCGCAATCACCAGATTCGAACCCCATAGAAAATCCTTGGGCGATCGTCACACACAAAAATAATCAAGAAAATGTAAGAAATGCGAACGATTTTTTTTACAAGAATAGATACGGCTTCCATTAAAGATAATACAAAACTTAATTAAATCGATGCCAAGAAGGTGCAAGGCAGTCATCGAAAACCATGGCTTTGCCACGAAATATTGATTATTTTTTAGTTTTTCTATATTTGAATACAAAGTTGCAATTGTTTTGTCGCGTTTAGATTTGAAATTAATCGATATAATTCAATGTTTATAATTAACGGTTTATTTCGATTTTGAAAATTATATATTTTTATTTACCCCAAATACAAAGCTTTTATAAAATATAAAGAATGTTATGTTTTTGAATGAATTCCTTATAATTTTGAAGAAAGTGCTTGATTTCATTTCTGGTTGCAAATGTTTTGTCCGATACTTCAATTGAAGTAGATCTACTTCTTTTTGTCACAATATATTGTAAAATCTACTTCTTACTTCGCACCGTCAGGAAAATACTGAAATCTACTTCCTTTTTAAAATCTCCGTTTTAACCTACTTCAATTTTACAAAAAAAAAACCAAAACTACTTCATTTTCTCTATTTTCGCTAAGCCCAGAACTTCCATACAAAAATATGAGCGTCACACAAGTATAAATACATAATTTTTCCTCTAGACGGCAGGTTGAGTAACAGACTTACAGACAGACTGAATCACTTCTTTTTCGTTTTGTAATAACTGATGAAAATCTCTAGTCAATTTTTTTTTCGAAAAGCAAAAAAAAAGTCATTTGAAATCTACCTCGATTTTTCTCAATTTACTTCACTTTTTTCTTCAAATGTACTTCGACTTTTTTTCCGGAAGTGGTAACGCTGATGCCCACTCCAAGTAGCCAGTTGCATTTCACCCCTCAATCAGTTCACCCGTGATACCCGTTTTGCTAGGAATGCTCATCAGTTCACCCTCGAGCCTCATTTTAGTCGTATGGTCAAATATAGAGATTAGGTTTTTAGTCGCACAACACGGTTATGGATTAATTTACTCATGACAGTTTTCCCGTGCCATTTCAATTTGCTAACATTCATGACCCAGGTTCATCGACACTTCCTTTTGCTCCCCCCCCCCCCCCCCCCCCCCCATCCCCTAATTTCCCTAATTTCCCCATCACTCGTGCTGTGATTAACATTATAAGGGTCTATCAATAAACCCTTGAGTGCTTGTGAATTATAAAATAAAAAGCGTTTCATGATTCAAAAATACGGGAGCAAGACACTTAAGCATAGATTCACACCATTACGCCGAAATCGATTACACAAGACCAGACTTCAAAACGTCGTGTCTGGTTTCGTGACAAGACTTATGATATTATTTAGAACAAAAATAAAGCCCTTGGGAATAATGTACATAAAAATGTTTTGTATCAAATTAAAAGCCTTGGGAATAATGTACATAAAAATGTTTTGTATCAAATTAAAAGCAAATCGTTTTATTTTTATTTAGGACGTAAGTCAATTTAATCGTGTCTTAAGCATAACATAGGCGCAAAATTTTAAACATTTAAAACCTGCTCTAAATCAATTTTAGAATGAGAGTCGACTCTAAATATTATGTATAAAACGAGAGCTGACTTTTTGTCAATTTTAAATGGCATAAGCTATACAAAAAGTTAAAGGGCTTGTCTAACTTTAAAATTAGCAATTATGTAGCTACTTTACCTTTTAAAAGTATACTTTATCCATATTGACAATGCTCATTTCCAGCCTAAGCAAATCGAAGTAAAAATGGTTACTGATGTTTTATTTGATAGATTTTTTATAAGATGTGCTATGTAATAGAATGAATATTAAAAATGCGAAAAAATCGTACAAAAGTGCTCTACGATCTTCAATTTGGCAATAATGTGGAGGGCAATGGGCAAATAAATCTGTGCCTACCAATGTTACATATGTATGCATGTACGTGTATTTGCCAATGGAATTTGTACCTTGCAACAACAAAATTGAGTTTTATTTTGTGAATTAGCTATATATACTTCATTTCCATCTAAAATAATGTTAATAAGGTATAAACAATCAAAATCTGTATGTAAGTATCATACGAGGGCGGTCCGATAAGTACTTAGCCTACAAAAGAAAAACAAACATTTTGGAAAATTGGCGATTTATTTTTCAACATAGCCTCCTTTAGCTCGATACACTTCCAAGGAGAAGAGTCACCGTACACAGCAACCAAGCGCTCTTTGATTTTCCTTTCAAAAAAAAAGAATCGAATCACCGGACACCGACTGATATTGCTCTTTTTCCATTTTTCTAAAATTAGCGGACAATCTGGCTCCCTTTGGCAAAAGACGTTTTAATTAAAAAACTTCAACTTTCTAGTGGGTTTCCAAAATAAAACTTTAAATATCATGATTTTTGAGTTGATTTTATTCACAACCAATTTTTGAACATTTCCGCTGCCGATAAGAATAAGGAAAATCAGCGAAATCATCTAGTTTTCGATTTTTTAAGACACAAACTAACATTAACTTTTACTTGCGGTAATTGTACATACATATAAAGGTACTATAGAGCAAGTTTTGCATTTGGACCAAAACGCGGACTGTTACGTTACATTCATACGCATATTTCAATACAAATTTACCTGAAAATATATTAAACTGAATACTTTTCAAAATAGACTTCCTAACTAACATTTTCTATTATTTTAAAAATCAGTGAGGCCTGTCATTTAAACGCTAAAATTTTAGCAGGACTGTTACGTTACATGAAATTGGAAGTAGATTTTGAGGTTGCATTACATTATGCAGTAAGTCTGCTCTTTTAGTGTACTAATTTAAACGTGAGGTACGAGGTTTCTGAGATTAAGAAAGGAAGTAGCAAATAAAATATTAATTACACTAAATACTGTATTTTTAGATTCTGTGGAAAGAAAAATGTTGGGACTGTTACGTTACATGAAAAGACTGTTACGTTACACGTGCGATCTTGGCTCTTTTAAGAGTTAAAGTCAGCATCGAAAATGGCTAAAATTGTATTTTTTTAGAGTTATTTGGTTTTCTTATCGTTAGACATTAAAAAAAGGGTAACTTATGTAACATACAAATTAAATAAAAAAAAAACTTTATTTTTCATTATAAGTAAGTACATATCGAAATTGTGGCGATCCTTTAATCCACTAACTTCCTTTAAGTATTTCCACTTAGTTTTAAAAATAATAATATTTTACTTTATTTAAGATAAATTCATCAATCATTCATTGTAATAATAATAAATAAAAAAAATGTAATAATAAAATAAATTTAAATCAATTCTAATTTGGAATTCAACAACTTCTCAAACTTTTCCATCCTTTTTAAACTATTTGCATACATATATACAGCCTAATCATCGTATCGTTACGATCGTAACGTTTATTTCCTTCATGGTATCTGTTTCGTAACGGAAAAAACCGACGTTTACTAACGCGTGTATTTGACGTAAACGCTAATAAATTAATAAAATGTTGATTCGTGTCAAATAAGCAAAGAAGAATCATGGATAGTGCAGCAGTGTTATTGGAAGCGGAAAGATATGAATAAAGAAAATTAAATAAAGAAAAAAGAATATTCTTAAGAAATAGTATATCAAATATTTTCTAACTCAGATACAGCGTAATTATAAATTATAAAAGTTTATTCGCTTTTAATTTTTCTTTAAAAAATTTTCCACTTATAATTTGCTGTCGGAGAAATCGGAAATCAAATATCTGCATAAATCGCATGAATTCATCATGCGTTCTGCAATTTTGACATTTCATCGGCATGCAACGCAAGGATTTGACATTTTCAATGCACACAAACTTTATTTTCGTAGATTTTTCCGATTACCCTATCGGAACGGCTACAATCATACTATACATAATTCGTACATTTCGTAGAAATCGGAGAAAATTATTTTCCGATTGGGTACGATGATATCTAAGGCTCATAGTTTTTGTTCTTTGCGGTCTTACTAAGCTTTCCCTAAACATGAAAGTATGATTGAGGTTATGAAATCAACATAGTAACAATTTTTTAATTTAAAACGAAAAAAGACTGTTACGTTACAAACTGTTTTCTGTTCTAAACAACGGCATTATTTAGTACACAACAGAATTATTATTTTATTTTTAAAATAGACTAAAACTACTCGGAGAAAATATGGTTTAATTAATATGTTGATATAATAGAAGCATGGAAAAATAAACTTTTAAGGTTCTTGGACTGTTACGTTACATCAAATATTGCGGTGGGTTTCTTTGTTATTTTAAATGCTGATTTCAATTCAATATTTAAGCCCTATACTTTCAACAAAACTTACTTAATGTGACCAAAAAGGATAACACTTAAAAAACTAATTTTGAATTAATAAAACTTACCATTTTATTTCGTTTTGTATTTTATTTTTTTTTTTATTTCAAGGAATCAAAGAAAAACGTGTTTATCGCGAAGTAGGTAACGAATATCTCTTTGAAATTTATATTACTCGTAACTTTGGGATGTATAAAAAATAAAAATGGCGAAAAGCCCGCGAAATTTGAAATATTTTTTTCTTCTTTGTGGTTTCGTTTTTCGCGTTTTGGTCCTTTGCAAAAAAATTATGCCTATTTGTAATACCCTGGATGGGAAATTGGAATTTCGTTCTAACTTCAAAAATTACGGTTTTTATGGTATGGACAGGGCCGCACAAGCTATACGTGCAAGCTGTGCAAATGCACAGGGCGCTGAACTCAAAAGGCGCCTTGGGCAAGCGTTAAAAAAGCCACTACTTCATAACCACTACCTACCATCAAGTTTCATTTCTTTTTATAGCTCACTCCAATATTGGTATTTATTATATAACTAATAGCTAATTCTGAATTTAAAGGCAGATATACATATATACATAGATAGATACATATCTACTTTTCCAAAAATAAGTCGATGTTTAATTTCCTATACACACCCCCATTCCCACAGTAAAAAAAAAACTACATCACAAAATCTTTACAAAGTGCACAATTTTGTTCGCTTAACAACAGATACCTACATATTTGCTATTTTTCTCTTTATCAATCTACTGTTACGTTATTCTTCACACTCACCATCGCATGTATGAGTGAAGGCATTTATTTTATTTTGTTATCCCTCCCCTATGCAGTGTAACATAAAACAGAATTTCAACAGCAAATACAGACAGTTAACAGTTTGCAAGTTGATAACATGAGTACGATGCCAATTCTTCTATATGAAATCGAAGTCAGCAATGTTACTCAAACAGAAATTCTGAGGTACAAAATTCATACTCATTGACATGTCAGTGCGCAGAATTAAAAGTTGAGTCTAGGAATTTAAACTCTTCCGGTTGAGTGTTTCTTGTACTATGTTTTAGTTTGGCACTGGGGCCTATTTCACAGATCATACATTACATACAATGTATGATTTTGACAGGTTTGATGTATCATTTCTGTTTCACAGAATTGTTGTATGACCGCTGTCATACAACATTGTAATCGACTGGAATATTTCCAATGAGATTTCTGTTTCACAAAATTTCATCATACATTGTATGACTAGAATGTATGACATTCTTTCATACATTTCATACAACAAAAAAAAGTGTTGTATGCGAAAATAACGGGTTACAATACAAATGGCTTCGAAACGGAAATACAGAAAAGTAAGTAGAATTTAATATTCAAATAATTATTTATGAAATGAAAATAATTTTGTTTTGATATTTGTAGACGGAAAAGGACTTGCAGTTACAAGTACTGCAAGAAATTTTCGCAGCGAAGGATATTTTGTTCGGCAAGTTTTGTGGGACAACCTTACAAAAGACGGACATCCAAAATGAATGGAGAAGGATTTCTCTAATGGCAGCAAGCTTTAACCTTATAGCTGATAAAGAAGGAGACGGAGAAAAGTTTAGGAGGATAACTTGGCAAAATTGGCGACGTAGTTCAATGGTAAGATTATTTTGTACATTGAACGACTTTCCTGTATTTTATATACAAAAACGTATTACTGATTTTAGGCGAAAATCAACCGAATGAAGAAGACGGGCGAAGGTGGGGCTGGTAACGAGGATCTCATCGACGAAAATGATAAGATAATCTTAGCTATTATCGGTAACGAGGTTTGTTTTTTTGTCATGTGTTAATAACACATTATGCATGTATTTAAGTTTCATTTTTTCATTCTATTTGCTCGTTAGATTGCTTTTGGCGTTGGGTCTCAAGAATCTCAAAGCAAAAGCCGGGAAGACAATGCAGTTGCAGGGCCAAGCCTTACGCAACCATTGCTAGATCAGCCTCACGCCGAGCCCCAGCCATCTTCAAGTAGAGTACGTGTCAAAAAGGCAAAGGAATCGACAAGTGACGAAGCAGAGATCATGGAGTTGAAGAAAAAGTTGCTTAAAATTACTTATTATCTGAAGCAACTTGAATGCAGAGAAAAAGAACTTTTGCTCAACCTGAATCCATCTGAATTCACTAACGATATTTTCGGAGTATACCTATCGGATGATGATTAAAAAACTTTGAAAATAATTTATATTTTTCTCCTTACAATAAAATTAATAAAAAAAATTCAAACTGATGTAATAACACATAATTCCGTTGAACGAAAGAGCTTAATATTGTGCTTGTTATCTCTATTTATTTATTCAGCCCTATCACGAATTCCATCGTAATCGGAAACTTGTTACGAATCCCGAAAAAACCTATCACAAATTCCATCGTAGTGGAAAATCTCATACAAATTGTCGTTAAGAACGGATTTGGTGATAGCTTTTTTCGGGATTCGTAAAAGTTTCCGATTACGATGGAATTCGTGATAGGGCTGATTGTGATCCAAAAGCTGATGGTGAGTACCCCAAGCAACACATAAACTCTTGAAGATTACTTCAAAAAAATTAAGCAGCTCTTTACAAGCTGTTAGTTCAATCTTCTTAATACCATTCCACTTAATGACCTCCTAATTTGCTCTTTAAATGTGTTCTTATTGTCATACTAATAATTAAACCTCTTTAAAACATCTTAGAGAAATTCATGGCAAATGTCTCTATATTGACTCCTTATATACCCTCTTTTAAACATTTTAAAAAGGAGTGCTCAAAGAGTTTCCCTCTTCAATCTTTCAAACATATCTTGAAGACATTCACCCTTATTCCGATAGTCGTTTTACTAAAACGGCAGTAAAACGACAAGGCTCCAGAGACCACATTTTGAAGTTTAATTAATACGAAAAGGACAGCGTTCTCTATGTTCTTCACTTTTCTAAGCATTATAACAATAGTCGTTTCAATAAATTTCCAATTTTCGTTTTAGAGCCTTGTCGTTCTACTGGCGTTTTAGTAAAACGACTATCGGAATAAGGGTGATTATGAAGACGTTTTCATTATATTTTTCGTGTTATTTATGCTATTAAAATGAAAAAATTAAGTTGCTTCGAAAAGTGGAAATTAAAAAAGAATTCAGGAGGTTATAAAAGACTTAAAGCAAACCAAATTGCTGACCTGTTTGACCAGTACATAATCAGATCATCTGAAGTTTATCAGGATTCAACATTTCAAAACAATGTCTTTTCTACTAACGAAGACGAAGAAATTCTATTTGTCAGCGGAGTAAATAGCCAAAACGAAGATTCTTTAATTTTTATTGTAATTACAAAGCTTTAAAAAATTTAACGTTATTCCTTATCATTGCGTTTATCGTTAATCTTAGAAAAAAAAATCCATTTCAATAAAAACTTAGATAATATTTTATTAGTTAGATATTATTTTATACATTATGGTTATTAATTTGTGTTTGTGTGTATTTGTAACTATGTTATGATGTGAAAAATGTTAAGAGAAGAAGATTAAGAGTAATAAAAGGTATACAGAATAAAAATATAACAAATTATTCATTTTCCTGTTGTTCGTTATTGGGAATGAGATCAAATTGGATGAGTTATCGAGAATAGGGCAGTGGAAGTCTGGGCCACACTTGAAGTTGAAGTAAACTCTGAGCTTTTTCAATATGTTTTCGAAGTGAAACAATCTGCGGGTAGATGTTCTGTTCAATAAATTCTGCTATGTTCATCAAAAACATCACCCATAACACTGTGCGCTTCATTAGACATGGTTACCAAGTCGTCAATTAGCGATGGTGTGTTTGCTGTTAATTCGTGGACACGCAATGGAAAACTGAAATTGTGGCCAACATTATAGTCTGACATCCAGGCACTTTTTTCTTTTACGTGGACTAAATAGTTTTGAACTTCTATTTGCTTGTCGTAAAGCCGTAAATCAAATTTGTATGTAAGACTTCCAGGATAAGTACATGTGGTGAAAAGCTTACAAAAATGTGACTGGCTCTGTAGTTCAATCCATGGATACCCGTAACGACGACTATCTGCATGAAAAGCACACTCTAGCACCTTCAATATATCATTTTTTTGGGTCAAATTCAAACTAGCCTTTTGATACTGTCGCTAGGGATATTATCAAACTGGGAATACCAACTGGTAAAAGCTCACACAGTGTTGCAAAATGATCATAGCGTTGCCAACCAGTCAATGCCAACCCTTTAAATCCTTTGGAAAACCTAAGTAAAGCATTTTTGTATAATTAAAAACAAGCTTAACTGAAACACAAACAATAAATCACCTGCCACCCTCTCTGGCAATCACGGCAAGCCATCGCATACTATTGTCTAAGTGTCTTTGCAAAAACGGAATCATAAGACTTTCGCCAAATGCACCTTTGAAAGCTGATGCTCCCCATGCCGTTGGGAAAACCTTAGAATACATATCCCATAACTGAGGTTGTATAAATCTATAAACATCGCTGGCATAGACCCAAATCATTGGTTCTACATAATTTCCGATATGCGAATGTTGCATTTCACTTCAAGTCATATCACGAAGCATGTTCTTAGATAACAACTTTCAGTTGTGGCGGTGCTGTTCTAGATGATGAGACTGGCTGTTGTTGCCATGCAAATAACTGTCTCCAACAACGTTTAAATGAAATTCAATCAACATATCTTGAAGGAAGGACATTGATACTTTTTGGCTGGGACAAATAGACTGTGGGGATTCAGGGATTTCTCACATGTGCTCGAATCCCTGTAGCTTAAGGGAAAATTCCATGTGCCCGAAGGTTTGAACTAGCGGCTTCACTGTTTAACCATGCATTGCAACTGATTCGAGAAAATCCTGCAATAAAAAACCATCAATTAGAAATTGCTTTTATTATATCTACATATAACACACAACACGGTTACCTTAAGTTCATCAGCTTTGTAGGCGTTCAAGGCGGCCAGAGGCTGAAGAGAACCAGTATAGGGAAACATATCCTCATATTCATACTGGGATTGACGTTCGGCTGACGATAAAATTCTTTCATAGTCCATGATGTTGTCGTCGTTTTGTACTTTTTGTTTGTTTTGTAGGATTTTCAAACGTTCTTCCTCAAAAGGAAACTCTTACCCAAAGCAGCACCACCGGCCGATGATTTTTTTCTTCGTTCTACCAACGA
This sequence comes from Chrysotoxum bicinctum, assembly GCA_911387755.1. Taxonomy (NCBI): domain Eukaryota; kingdom Metazoa; phylum Arthropoda; class Insecta; order Diptera; family Syrphidae; genus Chrysotoxum; species Chrysotoxum bicinctum. The sequence continues at coordinate 41,880,926 of OU426989.1, read as the reverse complement.
ATTCGACTGCACATTACCAATTTTATTGTTATTTGAGATTTTATTTCCTTTATTATTTGACAACGATGATGAGGACGATAATGCTGCAGTATTGGATGAAGATAAGGCAGCTAATTCTGATGCGGAAAGGTCACTTGTCGTTGATATCTCAGAACGCGATTGGCTTGCGAAATTAGTTTCTGTATGAGATATTCCTTCTTATTAGATGCACCGCTGTTGAATTCCTTTATAAAAAATAATTTGTCTCGGCCGCTCGACTCAGTTGTTGAGTAGGTGAACAAATTGGACTGCACATATTTGATTATCCTTCGAATGAACATCGAAATCCGTGCGGTTATTAAGGAAAATCGAGTAATGCTTGGTTATTATTAAATTAAAAGCACTTTCTTGATCGTAATTCTCACTGATATTGCGCTCCACCTTCGAAAATCTCAACGATGGTCTATTTGGGTTATTTAGCGAATATGTCTGAGAATTGATTATATCGTTCAAGCAAACACTTTTCGCACAATTTGTATTCCATCGCTCTAGATCACAGAAAAATATATCCATTTTATTTTTTTTTCTTCCTCTTTTAAATTCAACGAATTTGTTTTTTTTTTTTTTAAAGCCTTGACATTTCACATTGAAGTGTCAGTAAAATGTCAAATCATACATCATACAATGGAATCATACAGCACTTCCAATGAAATCTGTGAAACAGAAATTTTGATGTAATGTATGATAATCAATTTATTGTATGATGTATGTAATGTATGTGATGTATGATCTGTGAAACAGGCCCCGGCCTCTGTTTATGAGTGAAATTTTATCACTGTCGTGTGTCGAGAATGAGACAAAGGGTTGAAAATTGAAATATGGAAATACTTGAGTGATGATGATGCGATGATTAATGTTGAGGTTTGTCGTTTATGAGTGAATCTGTTTTATTCAATTTCTCTTTTCTCTATTTTTTTGTTCTTGCCAGTTATTGCTTACATTTAAAAAAGGGATTTTTTGACTGAACTAATTACTTTATTTATCTATGTATTATGGTAAAAAAAAACTCAAAACAAAAGAAAGGATAGGGAATCTATATTGACAATAAAACTTGCTACGCTACTATTCCAGTAGTGTATACGAGTATGTATAAGGTTATGATAATGGTTCAAACATAAAAGGAAAAGAGGCTGGTGTTCAAAACAAAATTAAGTGTCTTGAACCAAGAGCTTATTTTGTTCAGGCTACTTGCATTCCCTTTGGTTGTTGTTGGTTTTTAATGATTCAGCTTGCTCTTCATTGGAAGCTGTTAAGTTTTTTGACATTGCTCAATGCTTATAAAACTTTGTATCAGGTTCAACAATGCGTTGGGACATACATAATATACAAAAAATTTCGCTGTTTTGACCTTAAAACCCCTTTCTGAAACCAGATGGGAGTAGACTAAATGCTTTAAAACCATTCAAAAAAATCCGAGAAGCTATAGTATGAAGCTCTTATTGAAATATCTGAGGCTGGAAACGTTGAGAATAGAAACATGCAGTCATTAGGAAGTAAAATTTTAGTTTCAAGTTTATCATCCTTATTCCGATAGTCGTTTTAATAAAACGCCTTTAAAACGACAAGGCTCCAGAGTCCACATTTTGGGTTTAAATAATACGAAAAGGGCAGCGTTCTCTACGTTCTTCACTTTTCTAAGCATTATAACGATAGTCGTTTTAATAAAATTCTAATTTTCGTTTCTAGAGCCTTGTCGTTTTACTGGCGTTTTAGTAAAACGACTATCGGAATAAGGGTGTATATGTTGCATATTAATCTAGTTTGATATTTTAGAAAAAAATAATGGCGCAAAATTTTAATTGAATTAGTACGATGCTAAAGCTGTTTTAGTAATGTCATTGTTTTAGGTGTGTTCAGAAGCAATTTATTAAGAAAATTCGATACTAGTGAGAAAATGTTTAAAATTAAGAATGAGTTAGTAAACTACTATAAAGTTAGCAAATAATAATAGGCTGTTTAAAATTTTGCGCCAATATTACTAGTAAGTATTTACAAACTCCGTCTGCTAATTTATCTATACTAAATATGCTACTCAAAACTCTTTAGTGGAAATGCGATCAGAAGAACAATTCACTAATGTGCAATCAGCTGAAGCCATAGCTCTAAATCTATAAATACCATCACAGTTTCCTCAAATAACGTAGTTTTTTTAAACTAAAAGTAATAATAAACTACTTCAGGACCCCAATGACTCATGGAAGATAAGTTGACTACTTAGTCAATCATGGCTATAGAGAAAGAGCTTGTCAAGTCATTATATTATGATGATCTGGTAACTGAGTTTGCTAAAACAGAAGCCAGAAAAGTTAATCTATTGCAATAAATTCGGTTCTATTTATTTTTATTAAAATAATAATCTTATTATTATTTCCTACATGAACAACAATTAATGAGTTCATTATTTATTTATATGTTGTTATGTTTTTGAATTAGTTTTTAAATATTTTTTACTTCAAAAAATACTTTTTTCAGTTCCTAAATTTTTGTGATATATTTTTTGACTATTATTTTTGTGATATATTTTTGATTTCTTAGTTTTTAATAAAAATCATATTTATTTTAATTAAATATAAGCATTATCTAGGAATAGGCCTCTTGGGGATCCCTTGTTAAGAAACGCATTGCAAAGAGTACCCCTTGGGTAATGAGGAAATGACTTTTTTCGCCAATCCAATCCAAATGAGAGGCGCCACTGATAAGGCTTGCGCAGGGCTCTAATTTAGCTCGGGCCGGTCCTGGGTATGGAATCATAATTATTCCGATAGTCGTTGAACTAAAATGCCAGTTAAACGACAGGAATCCAGAAATGACAATTTATGTTTAATAAAATGGAAAATTCAGCGTTCTCTTCTGCAATAGAAATTAACTGGTCTAATTTGGCGAGTTAAAATTTGTGAAGAGCAGAGTTCTTATGCACGGCGATTTATCGAATGTCTCGAGATCTGCTGTACAATTTCACGGACCGCGCCGATCTTATGTTCTTTTAAGGTACGAATGTTGGCTGCTTGATAACCGAACAGGTCGTCTTAAATTTGACCACCAAAAATGGGAGTGACGGGCAGAACGTTTATACTAACGAGCACTCATTTTGATAATGAAGCTTTATCATTTGGACATGCTATTCAATCGTGTGACTTACCAACAACACTTTTGACAGATGTCACCAAAACAAAATGGCCGCCAAGATCTAACCACGCCAATTGAAGCCCCATATATTTTGATCCACATTTTTTTTTAAAGCAGTTCCTTTGAATTCAAAACAGTATCGAAAATGAAAATTTTTGAAAAACAAAATTATACAAATAGCGTTGCAATAGCCAGAACAAATTAGACAATTAATTCCTACATGATGCTTGGTAATGAAATATATGCTTTTTAAGAACCTCGGATAATGATAAAACTTAATCCAATTTCTAAACCTCTTCGCTGTTAATTTCCGTAAGAAAAAAACTTTGAAAATTTTGTATAAATCAGTTCAGTACTTTCCGTTCCTACAAGATACAAAAGTTACAAGATTGACAGTAATTGATATAAAAATATTGTTCTTTCAAAAGCTTTCTTATAATTGCGCCACCATAAAGAATGAAGAAACGCTTTTGAAACGAATTGATCTTTCAAATTGAAATAGTGATAATGATTTCAAATCTTATATTTCACTTACACTTAAAGCGATTCACACAAATTATACAGTCTGTTATCACAATTAATTAATTTTTAATTTGATTTTACATTTTTGTTTAACAAAATCGGAACTAAGTCGTATATTTGTCTAACGTTACTTCCCAACTGACGTTCAATTGAAGAATGTGTTGATTTTGAGCATCCAAATTATAGCCCTGTTTGAAAAAGTTGTTACTCTTCATTCGTAAAAAAAATATTGTTGTTTAATCATTTATATACCAAACAATACTGATACTTCCATCAAAACTTGTCAGCAATAAAAAAATTTTAATTATTCAATTACTCGTGCTTTCAGTAATTTATAAAACATCTATTCGGATCTCATTTAACCATATAGGGTGTTCAATTTTTATTTAAACCGAATTTCTGGAAAAAAAAATGCACAGCTGAATCGCATGAGCGTGATTTGATGGCTCAAAAGTATTTACTAAAGAAGAGATTCCTTCTTTAATTTTTTTAATTATGTTTGTGAAATTATGGAATGTAATCTCAATCGAAGTCTACTTAGAAGAACGCAATAAGATCATTCCCATCTCTTGCACCATCGGAATATTTCATTGTTTATTGTTTTTTTTTTTACAAATTGTGCTCCCTCGAAGTAGCCACATGCATTCCTCCTCTCAATCAGTTCACTTGTAGATTGTAGTACCCGTTTCGCTAAGAATGCTTATTAGTTCGCCTTCGAGCCCAACTTTGGATTTGGACGCACCATTAAATACAGAAATTCGTTTTTTAGTCGCACAAAACGATCATGGAATAGTATACCCGGGACGGTTTTCCCTTGCCATTTCAATTTACAAACTTTTAAAACTTTCATTTACAACCTTCAAATCATAATGCAAATCCTTACCGTTTACATTAGTTAACGGTCTTACTAATTAACTTTATCTATTTGTCCTTTTCTTAACCACAATAGCTCAGAAAAAGTTAATTTTGTATTTAAAAATTATTTTTTTTTTAAATTCACTCAGTTTGTTTATTTGTTGTTAATTACATTTAGTATTCTTTTTAAGGAAAAAAAAATATTTTTTTTAAGAAAATGAACTGGGCTTTAATAATTAACAAAAAAAATTAATACTCATTAACGTGTTTTTTTTTGAAAAAAAAAATGATATCAAAGTGAAAAAAAACAACTTAAAAAACGAAAAAAATTGGGTTTGATCGAAAATTGCGGAGAAACGGTTGCCCGCAGAAAAAAAAGTTCTGAGACAAACTAAAACTGCAATAAACTCTTGATTGGTTATAAAAAAATCTTACGAATCGGACGTAGTTTGGCAAAGATAAAACAAGTTAAGGGAAAAGAGAGCAAAAATCATAAAAACCGTTATAACTCGAAAACGGGACGAAAACGAAGAAATTACCTCATAAGTTTTTCGACTTAAAATGACCTCAGGAATCTATGGTTTTCGTTTGGGGCTGTGACTGTGGGACACCCATAATAGAAATTAATCTTGTTGAATGTTCATTGGATTGATTGTTTCATAATTCGAACTGACCTTTATCCATATCATGCTAAAGTATCTCGATGATTTTTCATCGTTTGGCACAAATGAAACTTTCTTTCCCTCACTTTCACTTTATAACAAAACACGAATTAAACACCGTTAGATAAGCGTTGTCAAAGTTAATCTTCTTTTAAATTTTTTTAGTGCTGTTGCCTTAAATCTAGGATTATCTTTTGATGAAAACGTAGATGTGTTTGTTGTTTGGAATCTAATACTAACTTTTCACCAAGAGATAATCCAAGATTTAAGGAAAAAGATATGTAATGTTCCCACCGCAATAGAAGATTAAAAAGAAGATTAAATTTGACAGAACCTATCAGAATGCAAATGTTCTTTCAATTTGTCTTATAAAGTGGAAACGAGAAAAATCATCGAGATAATTGAGCACGATATTAATAAAGGTCAGTTCGAGTTATAGAACAATTGTACCAATGAGTATTTAACGAGATTAATTTTTAAACTACAATAACGAAATAAATTTGTATTATAAATCTTCGAGATTTGAAGAAGATTTATGGTAAATCGAATTGAATCCAGAATTATCTCTTCGTGATTAAGCCATAAAATGTTGCTAAATTCACCCATGCGCTTCTTATAGAATGGTGATTGGTGATTGTCATATTTATGATCAAATTAAATACTCCGTCGGAGTGAGGTGTTCACCAAAAATCATTGAAAATTTGGCAGCCTTTTAAGAGACAAGTATTATTTTATTTTTTTGTTTTGTCTGAAAACTGTTGTGTTTTGTATTCAATTACATTTGTAAGCGCTAATTTTTATAAATAAAAAGAACTGAATTAATGTTGAGGATATAAGTTTGTGTATACATACATATGTAAGTACATACATAAATATGTTTATTTACTTTGAATTTCGTAATTCTAAAATATTTAATTCATTTCTGGGTTTTTTTTCCAAAGTCGGGCTATCCTATTGTGATTATAGTTTTAATTTTCCTCACTTTTAAGTCGTACAAATAAATTCAGAGGGACGAACGTGTTCATTTTTCTTGCAATCACAGAAATTTATACCACAAGTGTGAATTTCAAGTGAAAATGACAACACAATAGGTGTCACAAGAAAAAGTCACAAAAATGTGATTTTCACATGTGAAATTTTTTTGATTTGTAATTTAATTGTTTAATTATTTGTTATAATTTAATAGTGTCTTAAATTATAGCCGTATGCAGTAATTTCAATTAATTATCAGATGAGACTAGTTATTTGAATTTAATGACACTCTCTCGTGTTGTTATTCCGGCCAACCTATTATTTTAAATTGATCAAGCGTACGCATAAAAGTCTAGTTGCAAATTTTATAATTTTATTGCCATTAACATTCATAAACTTCGGTTCACTGGGGCGTATACGTAACGTTTCTTTATGATTATTTGCAGTTCTGTTTTCTCACTTAATAAAACTTATAATATGAATGTTTATTTGCTTGACCAAAAGAGCCAATTTCTACTAATTTATGGCCCTATTATGGCTATATTTGTTCTAGTTAATGGAATATTGTTTACTGTTGAAAAAGTTAAATACACAAATATAATAAAATATGATTAGTCTTGATTTGTTTTTCGAAGACGAAGATAAATAGAGAGATGTGAAAACTGAGAAGAAGTTTACGAGATAGTTACAACCCACTTCAAGTTCCAGATAATTTGTTAAGAAAAAAAATCATTAATTATTTTTCAGTCCAACACAATTTTCGTTTTAGTTTTTCGACCGATGCAGAAAAAAGTTTCTCTCATGTCTTTGTTTTCGGAGTAGCTTCACTCGTTCATCAACACTTCTCTATGCTATGGACTGACGACATTTTTGACGTCTACTTCCACTTCGACATGTCGTTGTTACACTTCAGCAGGAGGAGCCAAATGGGCCAATCACCAAGTTAGATCGCCGCCGCCGTGACGAAACGGTTATTTTTTGTGAACTAAAGGCCATTTAAAACTATTTTGAATCTATTATTAACTTTATTAAGTGAGAATTCATAGAAAAAGATAAACATTTCATATCTCAACTTTCGGAATAAAAATACATGTTTGTTTTATTTCATTTTGGCTTCATACATCCTGTTCTATCCTACTAAACGGTTTGAACTCGGCAGAAAATTGTTGGTCTCCTTCATTTATTTCAGAAACACATACACCTTTGTATAAAATATATATACAATGCATACACACCGGAATGGTTGAAAGTTGTAAGTCACTATGGGCTAATGTTCTCTCTTCTAATTCAAAAAAATTTAATTGAATTTAAATTTGAGCCTGTATGTATGTATGTATGTATGTTTAAAATATTTATTGAAATATTAAAATTTTAAATTCAACTTTAATTTCCATTATCTTTTGAACAATTACTTTTATCAGCATGATCTTTTATATACAAAATCTAATTTTCTATGAAAGTATACCAAACAAAAAGTTAGTCAATTAAGGGACTTCAAACCATTTTTTCCCTGTAATGTGGATATGATTTACAAGTTTTTTGCAATTTTATTTAAATATTTATTTGCAATTTTTATTAAATATGTATTTCAGTCAACTTTTATTCACGTTTACTTTCAGGGCAATTGTATGCACGATATCATACAAGAGAATAAACCTAATGTTCATATGCATATATAAATAAATAATCATGCTTATTTTGACATTCTCATGAATAGTCTATTCGTTAGAATGATTCTATTCCTTCGAATGAACTTTCTTAATTTTGAGATTCGAACGAATAACATTCATTTGCGAAAGATAGCATAAAATGAACTTCAAAAAAGATTCATTTTCATTGTCAGCCGTTTGACATTTACTATATTTCTATTTGAATTAGTATGACCGTTTTACATTTTTTTTGTTTCTAAACATTTTATAGATGTTGGATAAAGAATTAAGAAGCAAAATAAATAATACACTTTTTCATTATAAAGTTAAGTTTAACCATAAAGAACTACATATTCATTACATTTTTTGTGTCAACTCAGCTGTTTTGCAACTATTCTTGAAAAAATAAGTTGATCATGACGCGTTCTAAATTTTCATTTTTTTTTCGTATACGCTTGGTCACACTAACATATCGAAAACAAAAGAGAAGTGTTTGTGAAATGTCAAAACCAAAAAGTGAAATCTTTGTTTAGTTGTAATTGTTTTGTTTATTGTTTAAAAATTTAAATTTCTTTGATAAAACCATAAAATAATAAATAAAAAATAAAAATATGGCATTTGTGTTGTTTATAAATGAAGATGGTGTTGAAGAAGTGCAGAGGAGAAGGATAGTGGATGCTTTCCGTATCAACGCGGATGGTAAAAAAAACCCTTTGCTACCTCCGGATTTTCTTCCACTATTTTGATTAACTTTTCCTTTTGTTCGCGGTTTGTGCAGTTGGAATGCGACCTTTAAACATAAAACAACAGAATAATTAATAAAAGTAATTAATTTTCCATGAAATAATTAAAAGCATACATGTTTTATTGCTTACTCGACAGAAAAATTCAAACGACACAAAAATGACATTTAATTCTATTCTTTCGAATCTCAAAATTGAATTAGCTTTCGCAAATGAATGAACTTTCTATGGATTGGGTGAACTTTCGATTTGTTCGATTAACATTCTAATCGCCGAGTCTCAAAATTAAGTTTCAACGAATTCGACTCACTTTCGAACGAAAGAGAATGTCAAAATAAGCACCAATAATAAAAATGCGACGCAACACAATCTGCACTCCATAAGTCGTTTCCCACTTTTTTCACTCGTTTTGTTGTCGTATGTAAACATCAAACGTCGTTTAACGCTTTTGTTCTGTAAGACGACTATGAAAAAAAACACGGTATCATTCGTTTAAAAATGTACACACGGCAGAAGAATGGAAGGTTTAAAAACTGTATTCGGACTAACTGAATTCAAAAATGGAATGAAATACCATAGCCGAACAGCTGAAAAACCAGTTGCAAGTTTTATATCTACTGGAAGAGGCTGTAGCAAATTTGCTAATTATAAAAAGTTAAAATCTTTTGGATTTTCTATTAGACACAATTGTTTTCTTTAGACTTTAATTAAATATAAAAAGTGGTTGAACCCAAGTGGAACTCCAATATTGATATTTTAAATACGGAAGATAGTTCCGCCGAATTTTAGGGTGAAGTTCTGGAGCAACAACATCATGGACAACATCAAGGCCCGTATCGCTTAAGAGTAAAGTGATCACTAAATTAATTGATTTTCGTTTTGACAATCGTTCTCTCTTTATATTTCTTTATTGATATGATAGAGACAGCTATAGTCAAAATGACAATCAAAAAATTTATAATCAACTATCACCTTAACCGATTCCACCCAGGAACATCGGCATTAAATTGAAGAGCCAGTAAATAACCAAACTATAAAAAAATAAAAGGATATACGAACGAAGTACAGAGGTACATAAGAAAGTAACACAAATCAAAGGACACAACAAAAACTTCATTATTACAATATGCTACGTCTATGCCCAATGACCATAATAGATTCGTCGTCAGTTACTTTCAAAAGCGCCGTGGAACAACAACTGTTTTTTCAAAAAACTCGCATCTAACTCAATTGAAATTTCGGTTTTATTGATGATAAATTTTGTGCTGGTTTCTAAGTTTTTCTATAGCAAAAAAGGTAGAATATAGATAAGTCTATTTTTAAAAGAATCGTAACCAACGTATATGGGTGATTCTACAAACGATGGAATTTTCGGCGGCCCCAGAAATATTTTGAAATCCGTTCAATTATTTAATCTGATTTTTTTTTATAAAATTAAATCTCACTGATATCTACCTGGCCTAACAATATTATTAGGGTAACCTTATTTTATATTGCTCAAAAAATTCTTCAAAGTGTCCGATTCTCAGTCCCCTGACGTGTCCCCAGTACGTTTTCGCAAAGAAAAATTATTACCGTTCTCTTATTTCAGATCTCATTTTAAAATGAATCCCACCGAAGTTACGCCAAATAATACATCTTTGCTACGAAATAGATAAATACTTTTTAGTAATTGATTTTATTACAAAAAAACTTAATTAAATTTTGTCCCCCGCTTTTTATATCAGTCCCCTGGCATATTGAAACAGTCGAAAATATCAATAACTAGGATGTCGATCAGATTTCCAGCACTGACAATTTGAAGAACCAAGTCTCCTTACAATAAAATCGTGGCGCAACTCGATTCTGTTTCTTATGTTAGTATAGTGAAAAAGACATTTGTGCACGAAGTCGTGGATTGTCCGTTTAGTTTCTCAGTCCTCTGGTGAGTTTTTACGAAACAAATTTGTATGTAAGTAGGCATCTTTTTTAGCAGTATAGTATAGGTTTGATGAAACTGTAATATTATATATATTTTTTTGATTTTTTAAATAAAACCTTAATATCGTTTTTGCGCAAAAACCATGAAAAACCTCAGTCCCCTGGTCTCAGTCCCCTGGCTAATAAATAAATAAATGATATTTTATTCAGAAACCTGAGAATTTTTAAGTTATGTTGAACTTCGAACTTCATTACGAAATATTTTTAAAATTTTTAAAAATAATATAATTTATTTTAAATTGATTCTAAGTAGAAAAAAAAATTTATTATAATATATTATTTTTTTTTTATAAAATGCTAAGTTATTATGTATTAACCATGAATTTGTATGTTTATAAAGGCTAATTAAATTAAATTTCTATATTTTAGTTTGTACCCAAGAGAAAATACAAAAAAAACTAAAGATTTATTCAGTCACCTTAAAAAAAAACTCAGTCCCCTGAACATCCTTTTTCAAAAAATGTCCTTAAAATCGTAATTTTAAATTTTTTTTACTGGCCGCTTTCAACAACGCAAAGAGACGTTCTAAGGATCAACTAGAACAATTCTTACGACTTTTGGCTTCCAAAAATGTCGTGCCGAAATTTGTATCATTTTATTCCATTGTTTGTAGAATCACCCATATATCAAAGGAAAATATATTCAGACACATGGATTATTTTTTTCGTTACTTTAATTTACAAACATGATTTTCAGTTTTGCATACAAAAAAAAAATACAATTTTTATGGATGATAGTAAGCTATTCTTATTTCATGATGTGTACTAATTGGATATACAAAAAAAATCAAAAGATTGTGTCTTAAGCTTAAATGAAATTGATAACTAATACTAAACAAATAAATCGATTTGCTTGGAGTTTTAATAATTAAGCTTAATCACAAACTTTTTAGCCATATTGACACCTGGCTTACGAACAGCAATAGCTTTTTCGTGTGGCAAAATATCCAACTCCTCTGATTTACCATTGTGGTACAGCGTTGCTGATTTGGGAGTCTTATCAAGTCCAGCAATCACAACACGTTCTAACCATGATTTGGTATCGTAATTTGGTTTTGTTTCAAAGAAATTCTTCAGTGTTTGTTCCTTAAATTCAAATTGAGTATAGATGTACTTTCCAGCACGATATTCGTATGATTTTTCATCGTCAATGTATAAACTTCCTTTAGCTGTACCATCTTTGTCTAAACAAACCACCAGAGTATAAGGATCGTCCTTCATGAGTGTTGCCGCACGGCGAATGCGTTCCTTTTTAGGGATAATTGAGCCACCACGCTGGAATACTGGAATCTGAAAAAAAGAAGAACACTCATTAATAATATTAATCATTGATTTTGGAAGATTTCAAGTTTACCTTGTTATCATCGACTGCGATTGTTTCATAGCCAACCTTTTCATGCTTTTGGAAATTATCGACATCGAACCAAACTTCTCCGTTCTTCTGCTCATCCTTGGCTGGGAAATATACATCAACCTTGCTCACACCTTTCTCCATTACAGGACGCACCAAAAGATGATTGTGCAGCAAGAACTCAGAGTCTACTGAAAAGGCATCCTTATCTCTGGGATAATGAGCCAAAAGTGGCCTCATAACTGGATGTCCGTGCTTTTCATGCTCATAGAACATTGTATACCAAAATGGCAGATAGCTATAACGCTTGCGAATTGCATTCCGAATTACCAAACGTGTCTTTTCAGGGAACAACCATGGTTCTCTGCGTTTTGTATCAATATGGGCATGAGCTCTAAAGAATGGAAGGAACGCTCCAGTTTGATACCAACGTTCAAGCAAATCAACTTCCGGATTACCAAAGAAACCTCCTACATCTGCTCCACAGAATGAAAAACCTGCAACAGCCTCACTCAAACACATCTTGATAGAGTGCTGTAAATGGCCCCAATCCGCGAGGTTATCACCAGTCCAGATGATTGCATACCTCTGGGATCCAGCAAAATGAGCACGAGTAAGAATAAAAGGTCTCTGAGTTGGATCTCTCTTAATCATTCCTTCGAACGTTCCTATCAGTTGCATGTGTCCGTACAAGTTGTGCACATCTCGATGCTCCCAGCCACCATGATGAACTAGGTCTTTAAGCATGGTCACCTCGGGTCCATTAAATACCGAAGGTTCATTCATGTCATTCCAGAACATAACATCCGCGGTGGTTGTTTTAAAGTTGCTCAGCAAATATTGATCGGAGTAGTACTCTCGCACGATTGGATTGAAGAAATCAGGATAGCTAGCTGCACCCGGCCAACACCAACCCTCGTAATCCTTACCATCGGCTGTCTTTGTGTAGTAACCATTGTCAGTACAGTAATTATGGAAGAAATACCCACTGTCTCGCTTTATATGAGGATCAATGATGATAGTCAAATGACGACCTAGATCTGTTAGATTCTTGATCATGGCTAGGGGGTTGGGGAATTTAAAGGTGTCCCAAGTGAAATATTTTTTGCCATCGGTGTACTCAATGTCCAACCACATTGTATCCATTGGAATGTCATATTCATCGAATTTGGCCGAAACAGTTTCGACATCCTTGTCATCGTTGTAGTTCCATCGACATTGGTGGTAAGCCAGAGTAAACAGCTGCGGCAGGTTGGCAGGGCCGGTCAAATCGGTGTATTGTTTGAAAGCATCCAAGGGAGTTGGACCGAGCAAGATGAATGCATCAACAATGCCACTCTCCGACATGAAATGAGCAGTAGGTGGATCCGATTTGCGAGATCCTGAAAGAGAAAATTTGTTAAATATATTATTATAAAACTCTATCCGACTGTAGACGCTTACAGATCAAGGCATTATTTGAGTACTCACCCGAAACGAAGTTCACAATAGACGATACAACATTCTTTTCAGTGGTCAAAATATCGACCCAAGTTTCTGCAGCATTTTGCCAGTAAACCCCAGCAGTACGTTGTGGCCTTAAACATAAAAACTATTATTTTTAAATCAAGTTAAATAGAGCGTATTAAACTTACCCATGACCATAGATAACTGGAACCGATCCATACAAAGCCATTTTACTATCAAGCACATATTCGAAAACATCCAAATTATAAAGCCTGTACGGATCTGTTCCTTGTGTGGATTTTAAGACAAATGAATCGGCATGCTCTGGGATCCCAAACAGGACATCAGCTTCTGGGAAGGAGAAATCCAATGCAATAGCTTCGGGACCGCGTGGTTTTGAGTCGTGATGAGATTTGAAATTTTCTTCCCACGATCCGGGATCATCATCTTCGATTGTTTTAGGAGCTTCTGGGAATTCACCATCCACTTCATTGTTACCTGCAACCTCAGGATGAGTTTTTTGTCTCAAATGTTCGAAATGCATTAGGCCTTTAGCATTTACAGACACTGATAGTACATCGTTCTGATAGAAATCGATTTTAAAAGGATCTGCATGGATGACGGCTTTGTTGATGCCAGTGGTAACGCCTAGCTGATTTTCATTTAGCTCTTGAACCTTTATCCTAAAGATGAGAAAATATAAGTTGCATATTGAAGTCAGTTTATTAGTATAAAAAAAATATATGTCGATTGTAGAGAAACATTTCGTTTGGGGGCATCAACAAACTTCTAAGTTTGATATGATGTAATAGATTAAACGTGTTAATTTTGTCGTTGATTTAAAACTCTAGTTTTGTCTACTTGGGTTTCTCTGGAATTCGTTTGTTCGAATTGAAATGAAATGAATTAAAATGAAATTAAAGTCTTTTTCTATTGGTCTTCTAGAAGTCTTCTGGTTTCGATGGAGAAACATTTCTCCACTTTAAAAAAGAAAACTAGCATTTGTTCAAGGCTCCTGAAAGACCAGAGAAAAATGGCATCTGTTTTCTTAAGAGTAACCGAGGGAACCCTTAATATAAAGAACACATAAAATAATTTATGTTATGTTATTATGTTAACTTGACTAAGCTTGTTCACGAGCCTACTGGAATTCTTGACGTTGCAGGTCAATCTTCCAACACTCTAGAGTTGTTTTTTACCTCTGAACGAGACAAATATACTATAAACATTTTATCACCACTAGGCATATCCGAACATTGTGTCATTGTCTTCAGGAATTTCAACTGTGCATAGATAGATGATTTTAAGCCTGAGATCAATAAACTTAATGCTGGTATGCCACAGGGTTCTGTTTTGTCTCCGACTCTCTTTCTGATATTCATCAATGATCTTTTGTCCGAAACTTCTAATCCATTAAATTGTATTGCTGACGACAGTACTCTCAGCTTCTATTATTCTTCTTTGAAAGTGGATCTAGAACGGCAGCGTATGATAAGCTTATTAAATTCTGGGGTGGAATCGGCTAAGGTGACAGTTGATTGTCAATTTTTTTATTGTCGTTTTGACTTTAGCTGTCTCCATCATATCAATAAAGAAATATAGAGAGAGAGATTGTCAAAATGACAATCAATCAATTGAGTGATAACATTACTCTTACGCGATGCGGGCCCAGATCTGGATAGCATTGTCAAATGGGTAACTATAAACAGCGTAAGATTTGGTGCTTCAAAAACTTAATGCTGCCTTCTGTCATTAAAGCGCAACCCATCCCCATGCCGCTATCCATGAGCGGCACTTGCAAAAAGGAAATCGAAAAGCTCGCGGCCACCTTGTGTGGATGACGCCGACGTCATCGACGTTGCAAGAAATTTGTTACCCCTTCTGATCTGGCTGTAATCTATAAGGCCTATATTCGTCCAACGCTCGAGCTTGGGCAGGTGCTCCAATAAATCACTTGAGTCACTTGAATAGAATCCAACAAAGAGCTTTAAAAATGATAGGTGATAGAAGCATAACAGAATGTTTCTTGTCTTTCATTATTTTACCGTTATTTTTATAAACACTGTTCTAGTGAAATAGTCTGTTGCTTTCCTATCCTTACAAAATTTTACCGTAATATTCGCGCGTGAGGGAGAGTCCATCAGTTAACCCAACTTCGTACGTACTGTAAAATTCAAAGATTCTTTCTTTAGCCGCACTACACGAATGTGGAATGCTTTACCCGGCTCTTTATTTCCCTCCCATTACGACATTCGAAAACAATGTGCATCGGTACTTACTTTTAAATTTTCTTTAACTTTCCTAAAACGATCGCACTGAGCTCAAACATTTTAAGGGTAGTCATAATGCGTACAATATTATAAAAAAAAAGAATTATATTTAAAAAAACATGCGACTGTTCAAAAGGGACCAACCTTATAAAGACTCATTTTACCGTCATTTTCGGATTGTGATCACTTTTTGTTTTTAAGTCGAAGATTTGTCCAACGGTCCGGCTGCGTATTGCCAAACTGTATATCAGCACAGATCTCCTTAGTCTGTGGTCAGCCATTTTCTGCTCACCGAATTTGAAAGTATTGTAGAGCAAACTATATGCTACCACAGAGCGCTCTGTGGTCACATGCAGTTTGCTTGTAAAATATTAAAAAAGCTGAAGCAAACTATATACTATTTCAGATCGAGCAAAGTACCTGTGATTACAGAGCCATCGTTCACGTTGGTGTGGTTATTGTGTGTGGTGTGTGGTGCCGTGACATAAGGCCAAGTGACAAAAGGCCAAATTTGTTTGTGACTTAAGGCCAAACATAAAATGTTTTATCTTGAGCACCAGTACCGCCAGGCAGGCGCCTGTAGCAACAGTTTTGTATTTTACATTAATTGGAGTAAACAACTAACAGTTATGTACTGCTGCTCAGGAAAACTGTTGCTACAGGCGCCTGCCTGGCGACTGAACATACCCTAAGCGGAGCAACGGAGTTGCGTGAGTGGGTGTGAGCCCCTAAAAGGGAGTTAAAATCCTGAAAACCCGCGAAGCGAGCCACAGAAGGTACTGTTGCTCAAGACAAAACATTTTATGTTTGGCCTTAAGTCACAAACAAATTTGGCCTTTTGTCACTTGGCCTTATCTCACGGCACCACACACCACACACAATAACCACACCAACGTGAACGATGGCTCTGTAATCACAGGTACTTTGCTCTTAGTTTTCTGAGCAAAATGTATACCAACACAGAAAAATCTGCTTTTGATCTGACACAGTATATAGTATGCTCTTAATTTGAATGAGCATTCTGTTGTCTATTATAGAGCGTCGGAGCTCTGTACTGATATACAGTTTGGCAATACGCGGTCCGGCTATTGATTATATGCAATTAATGTTAAGGAGTTACATATAAAATACATATAGATAATTAGAAAAAAAAAATGGTGGAAGTTTTTGCAACTTTCAAAAAAATCTCCGATTGGACTGGACTTTTTGTGAAATCTTGTACCAATAAATAAATAAATTTGAAGAGGAAGAGTAAGTACTGCAGATGCTAAATTTTCCGTTAGTCATCTTAAACGTCCTTCACAAATATAACGACAAGACTATTAATATGTATAACAAGCAAAATTAAACGAAAATAGACAAAAAATAACAAATTATGACCGCAATTAATACCGCGTAATATGATTTCTCGTTTTGGTACAATCAAGCTTAATTCTTTATCAAAAGTCAAGAGTTTGGGTTTTTGATATACATACTTATGCAGTTAAATATAATTTTTCCCCTCACAAGTTGTATTTTCAAATATAAAGAAATAAATTCTTTTATATAACTTACGTTCCACTTTTCGGAATTCCTTTAAGAGCATCAGTTACTCTGTAGCGCGGTTGCAATGGAGTCTTCTCATCGATGACTACATGAAAAATATCACCCTAAGAAAACAAAAATAAAAACATTTAACACTCGCATTTAATCATCTCTTTGTACCTCAAGAGCTTCGACTTTTAGAACGAAAAGATGGTTATTCTCTTTGTTGATAAGGTCAACTGTTATTGAATCAGAGTATGTGTTTAGGGTGCCAGGAAGAAGTCCAAATTTTGAATTACCAGGCTGGACATTGCGACAACGTCTGAAACAAGCAATAAGCAACAAATTCAAAAAATTAAAATAAAATATACTCGTATGAGTGCAAATTATTGACGAAAGAACCTTACCTGCAAAAACTACTTTCGTTGCATGTTTTGAAATTTTTTGGATCCACGCCAGAACCATAGTGGAAGGTGCAGAAAATTAATAAAAATATTGCTAAACGCATTTTCGATTCTGGAAAAGATGAAAATAAAAACTTATAAGAAAAAAAAACAAAATAAATTTTGGCAGCACTAAGGTAAAGACCAAGAAAATATATTTTTGTTTGCTAACTGTGACATAGAAGACGTAATAAACATAAAATCAGCAGCAGCTGAACAAGCTTTTCATTTTGTCAATTGTTCAATTAATTAAAATTTGAAGATGAAGAAGAGTTGAATGCTCAATCAAGTGGTGATAAGACTTGGGCTCAGTTTTTTATTTATCCAAATCCACGTCATGTATTACTATTTCTATTTAGTTTTCAAAACGTGCTGATTATTTAACAAGCAATGAGTATTTTAATAATAATGAGCTTTTTGGAATCTTTTATAACAAATTAATCAGGACATAGTTTTATTTTTTTAGGCAAAAAAAGCGAGATCATTTTATTCCTTTTTGCGTAATAAAACAGATAAATAAGGAGAATTTGTATTAAATATTAGATTGCTTTTATTTTAAATACTTAAACTTTGATGGTAATTTTGTTTTAAATAATTAAAAAGGGAATTTATATAAATTTTACCGGCCGCAAAAATTCAACTTACCCATTCAGAGTTAAAATTTCCGACGAATGCCGAATGGACGGCGGATTGGTGAACGAACAAGAGAGAAACGTCAACGTCACCCCAAAATGAAGGCAAAATGGAATGTCATATATTTGTTAGATCGATAAGGTAGTTTTCGAGCAGTTGTTAGGGTGCTAAAGATTCATCGAACTTAAATACTTTTGTCGTGCTAAGAATCCCTATTCTGGTATCTTGTAATAATAACCTTGATTTTGCGAGATTTTGGTATTCTGGCAGCAAGCTCACCAAAAATTACCTAGGCTTTGATCTCTCTTTAAGAAGATTATAACTAAAATGTAACATTTGATAATTTTACTTATTTTTAAGTAGTTTATTAAGAGGAGGTTCACCTTTTTCAGTGTCAAAAATGACACTTTTTCATATATTTTTTCATGTAAGGAATGATATAATTAATTCAATTTTTTTGTACTTGTTTATTATCATATTAAGTACAAAAAATAAGTTTTTGATATATCAGCCTGATTTTGGTCCAGACTCCAATAAATTTAATAAGCTTTAAAATAAAAAAAAATTATGACAATCAATCAAGTAGTTTTAGGCTAGCCGCGCACTAGCAATTTTTAGTTGCGAAACTGTTTGGTTACTTATAAAAAACAGATGAACTGTTTGGTTGAATGTCCGTGAATTTGCAGATAATTATCAGGCGAATCTATAAACAAATCTTAAAGGTTACTTAACTTTAAAATACCTCTAAGCAGCTCTTAAGTATGAAATCGGTATCTATAATCAATTTTCTCATTTAAGTAACGTTACTTAAAGGCCTCTTAACTTAAACGCCATCAACCGCGTTTAAGGGTCACTTAAAGGCATTTTAAAATGTATTCTGACATATCGATTGTCATCTTTGAAATTTTGAAGTTTCAAATTGTGAGTTTGTAGGTATTGTTTGTTGTGATATTATATTAGAACTATAAAGTGCAACGATTTAAGAAACATAAAATTTGTATTGATTAAAGTATGTGTACGCGCAAAGAAATGTCGTCCACGCTTCCCTCTTAGCATTTGAAGTGTTTGTATCGACACTTTCTTCCTCGTTGTTGGAAGAGAATAGGCGTTTTCCTAAATGCAGTGTTGCAGCGCATCGTGGATTTTGATGCCCTTGCAACGTTTTTCTTCACTCTGAAATTTACTTTTACAATTCATTAAAAAAAAAACTCTAAAATTTATAATTCGTATTTAATAACGTTATTTTATTGAAGCAAGTGAATAAAAAAAAGCATCAAAATTCATGATCCGCTGCAACACTGCATTTAGGAAAACGCCCAATCTGTGCATAAAATAATTCTGTTTTGTAGTGTATTATTGCAAATTCTAAAATAAAAAAGTTTCCTTGTAGGAGGCATCCCAATTTTCAGATCTTTTTATTTTATTTGTGGCGGCGGGTGTGGGTGTGTGTTCGATAGCCATTTTTTTTGTTTGATTTCACAAATAAAAAAATGTGTCTTCCAATTATTTACTGATAGAAGGTGTCACAAAACAGCTGTGTTGTATAAAATGAAGCAGTATTTGTTTTTTTTTTTTCTGTACTATATTTTCACATTTCTTTACGTTACGTGACACAACCATTGTTTAGTTAAGTACCAATGAAAAATCGATTATAGATACGAATTGAAGTTTCGTCATTTAAAGCCAAATTAAGGTTCGTATTCACCGAGCGCTCCTAAACGGCTCTTAACTTTACGAGGCTCTTAACTTGAAATTTCTGTGCGGTATTCACCAACCACTCGCAAGTGTTTTTCGAAGTTCGAAAATGAGAGCCACTCTCTCTTGTTCAGGCATACCCAAACTGTGAAATGTTGTGTAATGTTGGTCTTGACAGCAAATGGATACTCTTCTACTTGGCATTGCTCACATGGATTCGAGTCAAATGCGTGCGTGGCACACGCACAAGCGAACAAATTTTCGAAGAGTGCGCTCGTAAGTTAGGAGTGGTCGGGACCACTCCTAACTTTTAAGAGCGCTCGTAGATCTTCACTAATATTGCTTGGTGAATACGTTTATGAGCTTCTTAAGTTATGAGCGCTCGGTGAATACCGGCCTAAATATTTAAGTATGCTTAACTAAATAACCTCTAAGATGCAGTTTAAGAAAATCTTATAGATACGGCTGTATATGTTCAATAAAATGGCGAACTTATTTTAGGCAATCGTTTAGTTTGTGTCAAGACACAAACTTTTTAGTTGCTCGAACCAAGCAGTTTCGCAACTAAAAGTTGCTAGTGCGCGGCTAGCCTAAAATGGCGAACTTATTTTAGGCAATCGTTTAGTTTGTGTCAAAACACAAACTTTTTAGTTGCTCGAACCAAGCAGTTTCGCAACTAAAAATTGCTAGTGCGCGGCTAGCCTTAAAGTGATCGTGGCCAACAGTTAAAATAACGTGGTTTCGAGAAAAATGCGTTTAAAGTTTTTTTTTCTAGTGATGGCTCATGTGTCGACACCTGGTGGTTCATGTCTCATGTGTCTAAGGCTGGTATTCACCGAGCGCTCTTAAACGGCTCTTAACTTTACGAGGCTCTCAACTTGAAATTTCCTTGGGGTATTCACCAACCACTCACAAGTGTTTTTCGAAGTTCGAAAATGAGAGCCACTCTCTCTTGTTCAGGCATATCCAAACTGTGAAATGTTGTGGAATGTTGGTCTTGACAGCAAATGGATACTCGTCTACTTGGCATTGCTCACATGGATTCGAGTCAAATGCGTGCGTGGCACACGCACAAGCGAACAAACTTTCGAAGAGAGCGCTCGTAAGTTAGGAGTGGTCGGGACCACTTAGCCTTAGGCTGGTATTCACCGAGCGCTCATAACTTGAGAAGCTCATAAACCTATTCACCAAGCAATATTAGTGAAGATCTACGAGCGCTCTTAAAAGTTAGGAGTGGTCCCGACTGTTTGACGTTGAGTAAAACCGAAGTAAGTGCTTCGGCTCGGTTTAACTATTCCGAGGTTGAACCCATTATTAGTGAAAAATAATAAATACGGCTGATAAAGCTTTCTTTCAACCGCTCCAAAGTTCAGTTAGCAAACAAACGGTGTTTGTCTATGGCCAGGAATTTAGAGCTCCTGGGTCAGTTGTCAAATTCGCCAATTGAAGTCTGCCAAGAGCTGAGAGTTGTTGTACACGGCGAGGAATCAACTACCTCAGTTTCTGCTGTACACTTTCACGGACGGCGACAATATTCTTCGATCTTGTGTTCCTTTGACGTACGAATGTTGGCTGATTGATTACCGAACCGAACGTCTCAAATTTTTCCTTCAAGTGTTGAAGATTCGACTGTTAAAGACCATCACGTCTACCACAAACTGGGCGCAATGTGTGCAATTTTTGTACTAACGAACTCTCGTTTTGGTAATAAAGTTTTACCACGTGCTATTTAAAAGCGGACCTGGCCATGGTGAATTGGCATCAGTAACTGAATAATAAACAGCAGATTTGACAGATGTTACCAAAACAACATGCCCACCATAGGCGAATGAAAAATCCTTTTCCAACTCATCTTTCTCTGTATCTGTTCGGTACAAGTGGTAATCGGTTTCCAACATACTTCCCTATTAGATAAATTATATTAAACATACCTAAGAAATGAATGACAACACGTTTGTTTAAATTACAAATTCTGGATCATTCGGTGCCGATGTGATTATTATTCTTGCCGTTTTTATCAATCGGTTCACACTTATCAAGAATATCTGAATGTGAAACGAGTTTTGGTGAAGATTTCAGGCATAATTTATGAGTCTTCTTTTCGTTTTCTGGCCGGGATCTTCGCAACCTTACTAGATATTTATGTTTCAGGTCAATTTTATGACGAAGCACATTTCGGCTTGGTTGCTTTTATTAATAAAAAAAATAGATCCCTGAAAATCCTCGATTGATACACCAAAGACCACTACACACCTTAGTATATTTACTGTATGGGTGCGCAATTCGGACCGGTGGTGCTATATATCTTTGAGGATGCCATAGGTAATACTGTTACATAGTAAATGGTAACCACTATCAGGAAATATTGGAAAAAAATTAGTAAGGGTACTCATAAAACGAGATAATTTTCCGCTTGTTTTCATGAACATCCCCTAAAAAATACTTGCGTAAATGTAGGAAATATTTTGTGAAATGTCAAATTAAAAGTCAGAATCCATATTTCTTTAGTTTATCAGGTTTATTTATTCACTTTCCGCATCAAATTCGTGAGATAATTTTATCAGATTTGCAGAAAGTTTTTCCCATACAAATTTTGACAGCTCGTAGTTTGTCTGAAAAGTAGGGATGTTTACTGGGATATTTATTTCCCCAACCTCCTTCTTGTTAACTTAAATAATATGTTATTATCCTCGATAAGCTGTTGCAAAAGCTTACTATTTAGTTTGACTTGTAGTATATGTAGTTAATTGAAGAGGCACATTATTTCTAATTTGCGCCTCGACCATAGCAACTACACCTTATTAAGAGAATTGCTGCAAAAATATAATAAAAAGTCTGCTGCCAACTTCGGATTAAGAAACGAGGAAGAAAGGATTCAAATTTGTAAAACCAACGGAAACGGGCGCCATTCGCCTTTTGATACAAATTTAAACTATAACTATAAGTTATTTTTAAAACCAATCATGTCTACTACATATATACTATTATATGCACATAGATAGTGGTCAAAAAACAACACGATTTTTGTATAATTCCAATCTATGTATTTTTTATTACTTGTTATAATAATTATTTTATTCAATATTATTTAAAAAAAAGGGGGAAAAACGTATTTTTTTGTTTCTAATACTTTATTAAATTATCCACCGGAAATGAACGTCTCATGCCCATACATTTCTCCCGGTCAATAAAAAGTGCATTGACCTTTCTCCTCAAATCAGCTTCCAAACTAGCACGAGTTTTGAGAAGCTGCTGATGCTGACTCTCAGCTTCTTGTAGTTTTCTATGCAAATTGGTAACAATATCTTGCAGATCATGAACTTCTTGAACCAATCGCATCTGAGCAAAGTCTCTGAAATTAATTTAAATATCCAATTTAAAATATTTTTAAAGGATTATTTAAGTTTATTACTTGCAAAGCTCAACCCCTTCACGGTGAGTTCGAGCTTCTAGACGAGTTTGGGCCACCTTTAAAGGATAAGATTTATCCTGAATGGCTTTTTGCAACAATCCAATATGCTTCTCCAAGTCAAACAACTCCTGCTGAACTTTGAACAAATGAAGTTGTACCTTGCTCTTTGCCTCAGACATCTCTTGTGATCGCCTGTCCAGAGCATTGTTTGAATTGCTCCAACAGTCCCAAACATTGGTAGCAGTTTGGTTAATCATAGTTTCTATGTCACTTCGAAGCTGAGTTGATTTTGCACGTTCAGTTTGAGATCTAATAATTTAAGCTGATATGTTTTTTTTTTTTCAATGAAAAGGTAGTAAAATAGATAACATACTTATTAACCCTTTGACTGCTAGATTGAGCCCATGATTCCTGAGTACTGATGGTGGGATCATACTTCTCAACACCTCCATAATAGCTGATTCCTCTACTGTAGTTGTTTAACTGATGGCATACCGAATCAATTCCTAACGTCGATTCCTTGTGCACGACATCGTCTTCAAGTAAATGCTGAGCTGCACGTAATTCTTGCAGTTGATTCATGACCCTGTCGTACAAGTTTCTAAGTTTTTCCTGGCTAGAACGTAAATTGGACACTTCCAGCAAAAGGCTCTTTTCAACATGATCGTGAACTTTTTCAATTTCCTGACGACCTTCTCGATGATAGAGGCATTCTTGGGCAATGTGCAATGGAGACTCTAGGTCTTGAATGGCTTTCGACAATGTACCCTTATAACTTGCCAACGAATTCGTCTCAAAAATGAGCTTTTCAAGCTCATTGCTAAGCTCATTTCTCCAGAAGGTGACATCGGTTAAGCGTTCACCCAACCGTCTGCCAGCATCTCGCTGGCCCTGGGCAGTCTTTTCGTCGGTCTCACGCATAATACGTATTGCCTCGTTTCGCAATCTCTCCGATTGATTTCTTTTAAAACAAAATTAAAATAAATATTAAAAAAAAATAAACTTGCATAAAAGTTTATATATCATCACCTATTTGCATTTGATTCCGCATATTTAGACAAACAGTTATTAGTCCACTCCCCAGGAGTGTAACGGGTATAAAGAGCTGTTCTTGCAGCATGCTGTGGATTTCTCTCATACCCTGTTACTAAGTTGGGAAATGTCAAGGGCTCAGTTGACATTCCAGCTGGAGTAAAACATGGTTTCACTAGTTGATTTGTTATTGGTTGCTCTGCTACTGAATTGACCTCAATCATATCGTAGGCAAGAGTCGGTCGCCATGGATGTGGTCGAGTTGTCTAAAAAACAAAATACCACCCTCGTTACACAATTAAGAATGTTTTTATATCTTCAAACATAGTACCTGAAATGATGAACCTCTTAGAGGAATTGATGAACTCGTAGCAGGCTCCATACATGGTGGACCACCAGCTGTACTCCATGGCTGCAATTTTGAATTTTTAAGAATTTGATCGAATTTGAAAGCCATTTATTTAAATAATTTTGAACTTAAAAAAAATTGATTAAAAAACATAAAATTATAAATCAAAATTTTAAACTTTGTGAAATTGCGAGTATATCTACATGAAGTAATGAGTTTTAAGGTGCTGTGCAAAAAATGTAGGAAAATAAACATATGATCCATCTAACGTATGATTCCACAAGATTGCGATAGTCCTTTCTCTCAACATATTGTCCAGCTCCTTCACAGGACCACTTATCAAGTAAATTATCCTTAACCAGACGCGAATCGAAGACTCTGTTCTCGAGATATGAATTTGCGTGCCATTTCATTACTGTGAAATCGTTTTACTTGCACTCACAATTGGAATACTAGACTTTAAAAGGGTTTGTTTTAAGCTTCTTGGATTATCGATGGGAGCAAAGACCGGATAACGTTTTTGAAGGTATGAGTCTTCGTTTCTCCAGCAAAGCATTTAAAATTTAAATATTTTGAATTCCTTTCTTATAAATATAACTTCTGAGCTGCGTTCCATGCAAGGAACTAATTCCAACTGTATTGGAATGCTACAAGAAATTCCTCTAGACGAATTGAATATCGATCAAACTAATATGCATGAATATTTTTGTCGTGTCAATGCGTTGTGATGAGAAATATCGATTGATTAAAATAAAGTTGTTTGCCTGATGCCTAAGACAATGTCAAAGAAACAGTAACAAACTATTGCTTAATGAGCTTGAGCAAACTAGCAGATTTGCAAATTTAAACTCAATATTCCCTAAAATATCTCATGCGAGTAAACTACGAGTATCAAGGCAGAAGACTATTATTCAAGAAATAATCGTTTGGGAACATATCATGCGGGATATTTTAATTTAGGTTACTCTACCCTTTGATTTTTATTAATTTAATTGATTTGTAAGTAAATTTAAGGTTGACTATTCTAACATTCGGATTAAAAAAGAGCTTTCGTGTTATGTAACCTACTTATACACTGTTATTAATAGATTATCATAGGTGGGACTGGGATTGCTTACATTTTTTTTCATCATACAGGCGACCTGGCTTGAAGTAACATCTTTGTCATTGAGGAATCAAAAACAAGGACGTATCGTGCATTTTAAAATTTAAAGTGCATTAAATAAAACTGAAAAATTAAAATGGGTAAACTAAAAACTAGGTTTACAAGTACAAAAAACTGGCCTTGTGGATGAGGCCTGTAAAATACAGTCTACCAGAATCCGCTACGGAATTGTTCTTGCTTTAAGATAGAATACTTTTAATTGAATATATTATTGGTTCTGATATTAGACAGTTCAATATATTGTCTGCCCTGGAAGTTAATTTGCAATCATTAAAATTAAACCAGTTTATGTTTGTTGAATGTTGCGGGATTAAGAAAAAATTGTTTACCCTAATTCTTAAAAATCGAGCTGTACTGTATGGTCTAAACAACAATACTAAAGGTGGACAATTGATATGTCCCGTCACAATAACTCTCGCAAAAGAAACGAGGAAGTAAACCCTTCTTGCCTCAAAACTTTTTAGGTCAATTATGCTAATCAATTTATTTATATAATATTTTATTTGTAAAGAATTGTTAAAAATGTTTATTCATACATTATCTAATTATTTATACTGTTGTGAACAGAGCTTTATACAACTACAGCGCCATCTGTTGGAAAATTGCATATCTAATTTATGGAAGAAACAAAAAGCTCTTTTCCAATGTCAAATGTATTTCCCCTTATTCCAACCATCTAGAACATTCCAAGACAAGAACTTTCGAGAACAACTAATTTGAGTATATAATGGAGTGTTCACGGTGAGCGAGACAGTTGATTTTTGATTACGGAAGTGTGCAAAACTCTGCTTATTGGATTGTGAAAAGTGTAAAACAAGTGTGATTTTAATTTGAATAAAGTATTTGAATTGATTATAAATTGAGATATATTGTTGTGAATTGGAAAGTAAAAATAAAGAAGAAATACTAGCAAGAGTAATAAGTTTTATTTAACGAACCTAGTAAAAATATTACAATACATATATATCTATCCATTAACTTATTTCCACAACTAGGCTTAATTATCTTAAAGATGCTTATCTTAATCAGGGTTGCAAAAGCTTAAGTCACTTTTTAGCTTAAGCTTGGCTTTAATTCACAAGCTAGTGGGTGACTTATGAATTAAGAAAAATGTAATTCAGCAGCTAGTTACTGACTTATGAATTGAAAAAATTTACCCCTCTATTACGGTTTACGAATCGAACGTTCGAGATGAGATGTTTTCATTAGCGGACTACACATTCGACATACTACGGTTGGCGAACTTTACAATTCGAGTTCGAAATTTGATTGTTTATATATTGTAATATCCTACGGATATTTTCTTATCGAACACCGACTACTGCGTACCTCTTCTTGGCCCAAGCGGGGATTTCAAAGCCATTTTTCCCCCCAGAGAGGATTGGAAAAATGACGTTGTCACAAAGGATTTCGATTCGATAATCTTCACTGATGGATCTAAGATGGAGTGCGGTGTTGATTCAGGAATTTTTTCCGAGTCCTTTAACATCTCCAAGTCCCTCAGACTACCAGACTTTGCGAGTGTATTTTAAGCTGAAATACTAGCAATCAAGGAGGCATGCAAGTTGCTCCAATCTAACCAAAACCAATTCAGAAATATAGCTATCTGCTCAGATAGCCAGGCGGCCATTAAGGCCATTAAATCATCTACATCTACCTCAGTACTTGTCCAGCAATGTCGGGACGAACTGGCGAGTCTGAACATTGACCTCCAGGTCACTCTCATTTGGGTTCCAGGTCACAGTGACATAGAGGGTAATGAACAGGCTGACGCTTTAGCTCGGCAAGGCTCGGCCTTACATAGCTCACTAGCGGAAAAAGTTAATATTCCTCTTGGTGCTATGAAGAGAAAAATCTTCTCGATTTTTCTCAATGAATCCAACCGTAGGTGGAGCAGTCTCACAAACTGTGTCATATCAAGAAAGATATGGCCTACTTACAACCACTCACTTTCCAACGATCTAATATGCAGACCCAGGCGCGACATAGCCAGGATCACAGCAATATGCACCGGGTACTGGCCCATAGGTGAACATGCAAGAAAGCTAGGCATCCCTTACAACCCACACTGCCGTAGTTGTGGAGCTCCACAAGAAAAAGAAACTGTGGTTCATTTTCTTTGCGATTGCCCTGCCCCGCCTTAGCAAATTACAGGATGGCTTCCTTTGGGAAAGCCTTCCTCGATGACACCAGCGAACTTTCGGAGAAGAAAATCAAAGATCTGATTATCTTTCTGAATGCGACAAAATGGCTTTAGTAATGCTCCGCTAAAGTATATAAGAGCCATTTTCTTCCGTACTAAATCCTTATTAGGTTGACACGAGTTTAATGGTATCAAAACGGCGCACCCCAGCGCTAATTGAGTCGCGGGCCCAGTTGGCTGGCGACTACCATCTCTACCTACCTACCTAGACCCCAAAATAAAGGAAGTTTTATAAAAATGGCCAATAAAAGCGAAAAACATCATGGTTGGCGAATAATTCACTTAACAGTTTCAGAATTTTACTTTTTTTATTCCATTTATTTTCTATTGTACTAACTTTTTTTTTAAGATGAGTTAAGTTTAAGTTGTACTTGCACGTCATATCCATTTTGTGTTATTTATGTTGGGTGTTGGGTCCGATAACAAACTATATTCATATTCGTAATTTTTGATGAAACTAAATCGTAGTAGGTACACACTTATCGGGAAAGTATTATCATCAGCACTTATTCATGTATAATTCAATCTTTACTTAGCAATAATTGTGGGATTAAATTTATTTATCATATATACAGTGGCGGTCAAAATAAGTATTGTAGTGTAAATAAAATGATTGGTAAGTCTCTGAATTTTCATGTTTTTGTGGAGGAATATTCTGTGGTCAGACGAGTCTAAGATTGTGTTATATAGTGGGATCTCGTTAATATGTAATAAGGCCTCCAAACACAGAATATAATACATGCTTCACAGCCAAGACAATTAAACATGGAGGATCCAGCATAGTGGTGGGCGCATTCGAATGATATAATCGATTATAATCGAATCAGATAACATCTCGAGATATCTCGATTCTGCACACAAATCATTCGAATACTCAAATCATTCGAATGATTTCTCACATCTTCTTACTCTCAGCGAGAACCATTAAGTTATGATTTTTTTTAAAGTTTGCTTTTTTAATTTGAAATGGAGTATTTTTTTCCTACTTTTTTTACTATTATATTTCTT
Source organism: Chrysotoxum bicinctum (assembly GCA_911387755.1). Taxonomy (NCBI): domain Eukaryota; kingdom Metazoa; phylum Arthropoda; class Insecta; order Diptera; family Syrphidae; genus Chrysotoxum; species Chrysotoxum bicinctum. The sequence continues at coordinate 41,851,848 of OU426989.1, read as the reverse complement.
AGATCATTCGAATAATCATTAGATTCTTTAAATCATTCGAATACTAATATCTCGATTCTTTAAATCATTCGATTATGCCCATTACTATACCAGCATAATGGTTTGAGCATGTTTTTCCTTCCATGGTGTTGGTCCCATATACCGGGTTGCAGGCATTATGGATCAGCATCTTTATGTAAAGATCATGGAGGAAGTTATGTTGCCATAATGCTGAATATGAAATGAAACTGAAATGGGTCTTTCATCAAGACAACGACCCCAAGTATACAAGTAAACTTGCGAAGCAGTGGTTCCAAGAAAAGAGGGTTAATGTGATGGATGGGCCTGCGCAGTCCCCAGACCTCAACCCTATAAAAAATCTTTGGTGCGATGTCAAGAAGTATGTTGCTAGTTGTGAGCCAACTACTAACACAGCTCTTTTGGAATTCCATATCTATAGAAAGATGTGAAAATTTCATTAATTCGATACAATGTCGATGCGCTGCTATTCTTTCTAAGAAGGGACATGGAACTAAATATTAATTTAAGTTTCAAACACTCAACTATCACTTCTGGTAGAAATTGTCTATTAACTTTCATTTTTTGTAATATTTGAAGGTGAATTTTGAATGCGCTACTATTGTTTTGACCGCTGTTTTTCTATATGACTTGGATGAATTTGAAATTAACAACTAATTTATTGAATGTGAAAATAATTTTTTTCCTGAAATTAGAAGCCTAAAAAACATAATTTTTAAAAACAAGAGGACTATTTATTTCTTTAAAATTAGTAGATTAATTAATTTTAGTTTTTGTTGTGTCAAAAGGTTCACTACTATTATTTTGACCACAGCTGTACATATATTATTTCGTAAGTACGTCTCCCTTTTCCGACTCTCACAGTGAACACATTTTAATAAATGAGATGTCAAAAGGAAGATAGTCTGAAGACTATGCGAACTGTATTTTTCTTAAAGTAAAAATATGAAATACTTGGAAAATAATTTGTGTTTTGCTTACTTGAACGAATTAATCAAAACACAACTCATTAATTTCGATAAATTAGTTTTTTAGTATATTTTTTGTGATAAGTTCTTGCTTACTTTATGACTAGTCTTAGGATGAGCTAAGCCAGGCATGAACCGTGCGGAATATTTTGTCTCGTGGGCTAGCCAATTTGTGGGAAAACCACTAGAGAGGAAATTTTAGTTTTCAAGCCAGACAAATGCCAAAAAATAATAAGTGTTTGCATTTGCATACTAAAAATTAATTTTTGACCAAAAATTTAACTTTATAGTTTATAAAAGGCGATCGGTTGCGACAGTTGTTGATCAAGCTTTGCAACTCAAGAAAAACGATTTACAGAAAATTTGAGACACATGATTAATTTAGAATACTAATAACTTCACTTTGAAACATTTGCTTGCGAGAGTTCCCGTTTGGGTACGCTAGTTAAATCTAATTTTTGTAGGGATTTTTTCTATTCAAAGACATCTTTCTGATTTAACAAAAGTCAATAGTTATTTTCAATCTCTATTATTAAGCCAACGTCAAATATGTACACACTGCCATGAAAATTTTCTTTTATTATGTAAGTAAGAAATAAGATACTCGTATAATTAAATGTTATTTTTAATACTTAATAAAATGAAATGGAATGTCATATGTATTTTTTTACTTATTTTTTTCAAAAAATTTTGTGAATCATTGTAAAAGAGATTATTCTAAGAGCCCAGGTTATCTCATGATTTTTTAGAAATCTCATGATAAAAAATCATGAATAATTTTTTTTTTGAATCGGCAACACTGTTTCACCCAAGGAGCAGATAAGTCGTGATGGGCTGTAGGTGAGCTGAAAGAAGATTACACAAAAAACTTTAATGTAACTCAGTGATTCTCTTTCTTATTTCAGTGGCAATTTCTTAAGTTAAGGTGCCGTGCAAACAGCAGCAGGCACCACTGTTTCTGAAAAAGCTCTCCCATAAGGCCTGTACTGCAAATATAAATTGAACAGAGTATAGTGTATTACTGCTTCTAGATACATGAAGCTATTTTACATTTTCCGATACCTTAGAAAACGATATCGACGCATGACATAAAAAAAGAATTACAGTTAACAATTGTGCGCGTGTTAGTGTTACTAAAAATGGAGGGGAGAGGATTTTTCGATCCATTACACCCCTTAACAACATTCAGTGGCTGGAATGCATTAAGCATTTCATGAATGGATGCATGAAGTCATTAGCATTTCACTATATTCCAGATTTTCCTTTGTATCATCCAGCAGAACTCAAATAATCCCCGTTATAATTATGTGGCTCATCGGACATATACTACCTTTACCTATTAGTCTGAAATCTATTTTTTGCGTAAAATATAAAAAAATATCATGCGGGCAAAATGTCATGCGAGAAAATTGTCATACGAAAAACATATTTTTTTAAATTTGTATTATAATTTTCTATGATATTTTTGCCTCTGGTACCAAGACCAGTCTAGAAAATATAATATCGCAATATTTTTCAGAGAGATACTGATTTTTTTTATAAATTTTTCGTGGAAAATATTTCTATTTCTATTTATATTCTATTCATTCTTGGAACAATACGTTGATATTTAAATATATTTTTTTAAGATATTTCTCGAATTGTAGTTTGTTTTAAAATGTCTTGTTGTTATCAATATTCAAATTCGCTGTTGAAATCATGTTTTTGTTTCTGAAATCAGTTTTAATATTGCTTCTTTCCTACTTTACTGATATTTTTAGTACGATATTCACTTCTGCAATCTTCTATTCCTAAAAATTCATTATATTATGAGCTTAGATCGATCTGTGTCCCATTCTTATTTAAGAGATTCCCTATCCTTAATTAACGGGCTGCGAATTGTAACCGAACACAGCTAATAATGTAACATTTTTGGTTCTCATGGATCTGGGTATATCAAAGGAATTTCATATGGTCTACTACGTCAGAGATTTAATTTCCATTTCATTTTCCATGTTTGTATTCTCGTAACAGAATAATTAAAAAACTGCGAGAACTGCAAAACTTTATGAAACAAAATTCAACTTTGACTAAAATCTCCGAAAATTCGCCCTGGATGTTAAATATTACAAAGCAAAGCCCCATTGTTCCTCCATTATGTTAAATAAAAGCAATATACAAAGGATTTTCTGAAAAGAAAACACAAATTTCAACCCAAAAAAACTTTTGGTTTCACGATAAATTTTTATAGATTTCCTTTCCACAAGCAAAATCAATTTCCGTGTGAAAATTTTGATCCCTCGCCAGTTTTTGCATTCCCTCACTTAAAAAAATCGATTTTTTTTTACAGTAATCAAAATTTTCAAATCCATATTTGAAGAAACATTTTACTTGCACACTAAACATATGATGATGTAACGAAAACCCTAGCGTGTAAAGAAAATCGATATTTAAAAGCCGAATTTATAAAGAAATTTAAAGGGTGCATATCTTTAAAATACCTTCAAATAGATCTTAAGTATAAAACCGGTATCTTTAATCAATTTTCACATTTAAGTAAATGTCAATTAAAATTTTGAAGTTTCAAGTTATGAGTTTGTGTCTTCTGTTGTGTAATATTTCAGAATTGTAAAATGTAAGGAATTTAAATACGTGTACGAGAATTTTCTCCCTGTGAATAGAAATGATTCTTTTTTAAAGTTTATAATGCCATATTTTAAAAGAAGCATCCCAATTTTCAAATCTTTTTCCTTTTTTGGTGGCGACGGGGGTGCGGTTGTGTGTTCCATAGCTTTTCTTAATAGGCGTGTTTTGTTGAGCTTCTTAATGTACACATTAAGAAATGTTACACATTAAGCATATTTTGCGCATGTAAATACAACAACAACAAGTTAACAGCACATTCGCTCTTCAGTAATTTTAATATATACATTTACTTTCCAATGAATTTCGTTTATTAATAGTGTTAAGTTGGTATCTCTGCAAGATTTCCATGAATATGTTCGGTAAGTATGGCTATTTTAGATAAGATTATTAACGAAGTTGGTAAATCTATAATATATGAATAATTTATGGAAAAAATAACGAAATAAGTAAAAAATTATAAAAACAATAACTTTTACTTTGAAATTTATCCCCACAATTTATCAATTTTAATATATTTAGAATGTGTAATGATTAGTTTTTGTTGCCAAATGACCTATAGTTCATGAACACATCCTTTTTCAATATTTTTTTTTGATCATATGGCAAGGAGGTTTACTGTTATATCTGTGCGTGTGGCTGATTTGATTTCAGATTTGTTTAAAAGCGATCCAGCGATGAGTTCGGCTTCGGAAAAAAGAAAATATAAAACTAATAGAGGTATCTATATTTACTGCCTTACAAATCTTTTTTTTGTGTTTATGTATTTTGATTGTCTGTTTCAGCTAAAAGGAAGGGTTGGACCAAAGAGGAAACAAAATCCTTCCTCAATTTTTATAATGCCAGAAGGCCGGAATTTCTTTGTCCAAGAAGAAAGAAATTTGCCTTTTCAAATGTCTTGGAGGACATGATTGCTGCAGGTGTTACTGTAAGGAAATGCTTTTTATTTGATATAAGTTACTTGTCTTATTATTTGGTTTCGATTAATATTTTTTAGGGTCCCGAGACAACACCAGATCATTTAGAAACAAAAATAACAACGCTTCAACGAGCATACCGAGCAGCCAAAATAAATAATAGTCAAACAGGGGCTGCACCATGCATTGCGCCGTTTCTAAGTGAATTAGAGGAGATCTTCGGGAAGGAGCCAACTATTTCCAACAACCACACAATAAGTTTTGGAACTGCTGGATTGGACTTGGTAAGCCAATACAAAAAAATTTTGTTTATAATACATTAATTTTTTTTTTGCAAAAGGCTTCTTCGACTCCAGTGTCATCAGCAGCTTCATCAAATTATGCCACCACAGATGAATATTTAGATACAATTTTCCTGGAGGAATATAATGATGCGAGTTATGGATTGTCTCCAGAAAGGGTGAGGATTGATAGTGACGAGGCAAACTATCCTACAAACTCTCAAAGTTTAGTGGACCAATCACCATCAACACAAGGAACAACAGCGTTCCAAACGAATTCTTCTAGTTCTGAGTTAGATTTAACTAATGGTATTTATTCAACTCCTGAGCTATCAATAAATATTGAATCTTCTTCAACTCCTGAACCGAAAAAAAAAAATTAAATTACTCAAAATATCTTGAGGAAAAATTAAAAATTAAAAGGTATAACTCGCAAGCGAAAGAGGAACGATTCAAAAAATTAGAAGCCATAGAAAATAAGAAACTAGATTTAATAAAAAAAATATATGAATCCAGTAAAAAATAAAACAATAAATGATTAAACTACAAAATAATTTTATTTATTTTGAACTCGTGCAACAGAAACTCCAGGCGGGTAAGTTACAAAATTTTAATTCATCGAATAAGTGTAGAGTGCTTTAAAAGTAAAAGATAACTGAAAGTTTTCTCAGTCATAAATTAAAGTCTTCTAGTAAATTGTGAAAACCGTTTCAAGTTTCAGTAAATATTTCAAAATTGAATTTGAATGAAGACAAAATGTTATAATGTTCCTGGAATGATTTTTTTTTAAAATATTTATTGAAACTTGAAACGGTTTTCACAATTTGTAATCTCAGTTTATTGATTGAGATCAAATAGTTGCCTAATTGTCAAAACAACAATAGTTTCCATACAGGCAAATTTCCTTGCACAGTTCCATAATCTATAAATGTGGTTATTTTTTTCAAAATTTTAATAGAAATATTTGTTTTCCTATTGCAGTGCTGGATAAATTACTATTGACTCGCAAACTCTCACAGTGAAAGGTTCAGATCGCTCATCAACAACAACAACAGCAATGACAGCAGCAGTATGAAATATAAATCTAATAAATCTTTCATCAATTCTACAAACAAAAAAAGAACAGAAGAAATTAAACAAAACTCACATACATAATCATATATACTATATTTGTTTTTTAAATAAAAAGCACATCATTAAATTGTTTTATTTTACTCGTAATTGAAATTAAAAATTAATAATAAATGTTGTTTGTTGTATACAATATATAAAGGATTCTTAATTTTTAACATTATCATTAATAAATACAAAAAACATACTTCCTATAACTCATTAGAAACAAAAATGATTAAATTTTAAGAATATACCAGTACAACACTTTTTTTTATACCGTTCAAGCTCTCTATAATATTCTCCACAAATAAGTTCTTCTAATTTAACAACTTCTTTTTTTTTATTTATAGTATAATGTGTTTTTCAAATATCGATAAGAGCTCTTTTATGCGGGCTGTTTCATTGTTGTTGCTAAATTGATTGAATGTTTCGAATAATTCAGGATACAGCAATCGGTAAATAGAGCTTCGGGCAGTTCTCGTAAATACGATTTCAGGATTCCTGTCACCGAGTGAATGTCAACGTCTGTCAACATTTGTTCATATGCATCTGTAAAAAAGTAATTATCATTTACAATATGAAGCTTCAAACTAAAAGTTGTAATTTACTTGTTTCGAAAGACTTCTTCAGTTTGGCTAGATCTGACGCTGACCCACTGACTCTATAAATGCCCATCTCTGTCATACCACGTCTTTCTACTTCACGAACACATGCGCTTATGATGAACGGAATGTCGCGTTTTTCACGTCTAAAATAATAAAGTTATTCATAATTTATTTCACAAAATCATATTTAATCAGCTCAGAATTTGACTCATTTTTGCTTGGATGTCGGTACTCTTCTCAATGTAACTTCTTAAGGATGTGCTCAACGTGATTGTATCTCTTAATTTTATCATTTTATTCGTTGGTGTCTCTTGCAGCCATGAACGACTCAACTGCGTAATGGTTATAAGAAAAATAAGTAAGAATAATGTTGGAAAATATATTTTATATTATATGTACCTTTAATATATATATCGCCCTCAGTAAGTTCATGTCACGGGCCTCGTACAGCAAAATTCGTACATTCTGACTGCCCTCCAGTTCTAGAACAAAGCTCTCATTCCACAGTGGACTTGTACTTCGGCACATAATCATCCATAGATTATAAAAGCTAATCATAAAGGTAAAGCTAATATTAAAGTTAAAGTTAAATGACTAGTTCTAGTAAAAATATCCATTTTTGTTGTTGCCTTGCGGAAGTAATGCCCATAGGAATCAACTTCAATGCAAATATACAAATCCGCCGGGTGTTCAAGACCCGTCAGTCCTTGCACAGTCATATGAAGATCTCCTACCAAGAGACTCTCGTCGTTGTTGTTACGCAACAAATAGGAACCCATCTCAGGCTTCATGCCTTTTTGCATAGCCAGAATGTATGCGTGGACATCTAATGCATTGATTGCATTTGCTCCGGGAATGTTGCACAGTGGCTAAGAAAACAAAGAGTTAAAAAGAAAATCCTTTTTCATAAAATATCTATCAAATAACTTACATCCTTCAACGATTTGATTGATTCAATCCATTGCGTTCGCTCCCAGTCAGAACTTAGGAAGAATGTCATCGTCTTATTGGTGGCCTTATTGATTATTCTAAATACTAAATTGGGAGAAGCCATCAGAACTAGATGGGACTCGAGATCGGCTAGTTTGCGGCGGTATTTATCTCCCGAATGCAGCCCATTGGCCCTTGACTTTTTGTCGTCCTTCTCCTCGAGCAGAATTTGATCACGCACCGTGCATGCCTGTGTTTTCGACTGTAGAATATTCGCTGCTGAGGATTCCTTAAAGTCACTGGATGCATCTTCTTCGTATGTGGCGACATCTTTCAAAGGAATAAACCACTTCAGTTCGTATTCAAGACGATCACGGCCAGATCCCTTGTGTTTGGCACATGCGAACACATCGTTGAAAAGGAACAAATGTCTTAATTTTCGATGACCGTCGACTAGTTCTACGATGAAGGAGTTCTTAACCATTCTTCTGAGGTTTTTATTTGACTCCGAGGGAAGTCGCTGGTTAACAACATTGAATTGCTTTAAGAAAGCATGTATCGTCTTCTAAGCCTGAAGCAAAGTCTGGTGGTCTGGGTGATTCGGAGGTGTTTCATTGAGAAGGTCGTTGAATACTAATGCATAAATTTGAACCCTCGCCACTGGCCTATGTAACAAATCTTCCAGAGTCTGCATTGATGGAGGATTTTGTTCGCTGTAAATCAAGACTATCTTCGAGACGATTGTTTTAAATTGTGGATTATTGGCGCTGCATTTCTTAAAATGCGCTATATAAAGTGAACATATCAGCTAGCCGTTTGAAGGCATCTCCCACCAGGACATCGCCACCTTCATTCCGGACGATCGAACGTAAATCACTTAAGAATTCTGTATGCACTGCGTGCAGTTCATCGATCTTAAAGAAAATTGTGTTCCCTTCTTCAGCTGAGCACTATCAGTTCGATATTGTCGGCCAGTTGTTCCTACAGGAATACTCTGCAATGAGCATTTGGTCAACTGCCGCATAGCAGTCTTTTTCAGCGACTTCTCGAGCTCAGCCTTGATGTCCTTGTCCTCATTGAGGTTCACAGGGTGGAAGGCGTTCCTCGTATTTTGGCCCAGCTTTAAGAGAAATCAAGCTTAATACGGGGATTCGTTTTTTTTTTTTGAAGAACTTACGTTTCCGACCAGCTTGCCGACATGACCCATTATACGCCCTTCGCACAAATAGTGCTCATAGCTGGCGCCTAGCCGTCTCCTCTGATCAAAGGTGCTGTATTCCTGTTTCAGTTGATTCACTTGCATGATTGTGATGTTCTCAATACCCTTCTGTCGTAGCAGATCTTCATAGTGATGCTACCACGTTGTAAATCAGCAACTACCAGGAGCACATCGTCATCCTTGTCCACCAGCGAGTGCTTCAGGTGTCTAAAAAAAAATCAAGAAATTAACCACCGTATTCTCCAGAATACATCGACATTATACTCACAGTCTGACCATTCTCTTGGGGGAATTGGGAATCTTGAAGTTTGCTACTTGCAGGAAGTAGCGATAGTCGTCAAAGATCGACGATTGTTTTGTCTTCATTTCCTTTTCGACTATGTTTTTGATAGCTTCGGCGATTTTCTTGATGTTCTCGCTGTTGACAATTGCTTTGAACTGGTCCTCGTCGTAGGGAATCGGATGGGATTTTCAAAAATTAGTTCCTTTTTTTATGTGACATCTTTTGATCGCTCATTTCGTAGCAGTCCATATATAGTAAGTCAATGACTCAGACCAATTTGTGTCTATGAACTGTATTGATTTGGATTTTACATCACAAAAATCTGGTACAGTTTTTAGAATGGACATTATTGAAAATGAAAGAATTTTGATTTAATTTTGAAAGGTTATTATTTTATTTTTGACGTAAGAATACAAAAAAAGTTTATATAATTCGCTTTTGACGAAGGTATTCAAATAAGACTTGCCTTCTGTCAGTCTCTAAATTCAAACCCGTATCTGAATTTTGGGTTTGATCGGATATTTCTTCAATTTCCTCGGCTTCGAAATCATCTTCTAAAGAGACACATATATTGTGAAGTATGCAAGCACTCGCTACGAGGTTCATCACTCCTTTGATTGTTCTTTGCTCCGTAAATTTTAGCAGCCTTCGAAACCTGCATTTTAATAAAGCGAAAGTGTTTTCCACAGTTATTCGGGTTGATGAATGGCGGATATTGAAATTAATTTGGCTTTCGGTTAGCCTCCCATTGTCCCTGAAAGGTGCAACTAACCAATTAGAGGAGCTGTATGCCGAGTCACCTATCAGGAAAGTGTTGAAGGGAAAAAGGTCTCTGTAGTTTTCCAGGGCTTTCTTATACAAAATTGACCTTTTAAGAATCCTGCTGTCATGGATGGATCCTGGTTCACCACAGAAAATATCTAAAAAAATTTTATCGGCGTCTACAACAGCTTGTAGGACAATGCTGTAGTTTTTTTTTCTGTCGAAATAGCAATGATGATTTAGCTTCGGAGCGTTTATTGTGATGTGGGTACAATCAATAGCACCTAGAATGCCTGGTATTTTCTTTTTTGATTCGAACTTTTTGGCGATTTTTTTGACTGCCTCCCCTTGAGGCCATTTCACAAATTGGTTTCCTACCGAAACTAACCACCTTGTCACTCGTCCTACTGCTACCCAAGCCGAAGATTTAGTAACTCCAAATAAATTTCCCAGTTGCCTAAAGGTTATGGTGTTACTTAGGTACCAAATTAACATTAATACTTCTTTTTTGCATCCCATTTTATAGTGTCCACCGTGACGATGTAAATTTGGGGAAAAGCCGGACTCGGAATAAAGTGCTAGGATTATAAAGAAAAAAAATTAGATAATGTGATCCCTTATATGCTTCATTATATATGATAACTTACAAATTATATACTCTACTGTTGAACGCTTCAATCTCAAATGTGACTTGAATTCATTTTCACTGTAATTATCAATAATTGTACCCACAAAATTAATGACTTTCGGATGTTCTTCTTTACAGGGACTTTCCGAGTTTGAACTGCTCGAACTGCTTGATTCAAAAACTGTTTCAAAAAATTCATCTTTGCTGGAACTAGCCAGTTCTCTCATTATCTATAAAATATATCATTTAATGGATAATTAATAGATTTATTATCAAAAATTGTTCTTTGTTTTTAATCAAACTTACTTCTTCTGGGATTTCGTCCATTTTATAACAACAAAAAAAAAAAAACTGAAGTAAACAGACCCAGCAGGTTGTGCAACATTTAGAATCAAAATGTCTTAATGTAACTGGAAGGCTAAATCGTTTTCTTGGACAGTTCCTAATGTGTACATTAAGAAGCTCAACAAAACACACCTAATGATGGATTTATATGTATCTGCATTTGATTTCTGCAAAAAAAAAGGGATGCCAAATACAAAATTCATATTTGATAGATAGAGAGAAAAAGAGCAAAATGCAGAAGAACTTCATTTCTGCTTTATAGGGAATTCGAGAAATCCAAAAGTCAAGATTATCTATAGTAAGGCTAGGCGCGCACATTCAATTTTTAGTTGCACAACTGTTTGGTTACTTATAAAAAACAGATGAACTATTTGTTTGAGCAGGTGCATATAATTATATTTATATATAAATATAATAATATATAATATAATAAATATAATTATATGTTACACAAAATAGCGAACTCATTTTAGGCAATCGTTTAATTTGTGTCAAAACAAAAACTTTTTAGTTGCTCGAACCAAGCAGTTGCGCAACTAAATTGAATGTGCGCGCCTAGCCTACAGACGAACATGTTCATCTTTATTATTTCAGCTTCGTCTGCATTTTGTAAATTTGCGATATTTTCACATTTTTCTATAATTTTTGTTGACGAACGCATGATATGAAAAAAAATATTAAATCTAAATGGAAGAAAATTGGGGTAGTTTAGACATACATCTGCCTCTCCCTAGTTTTCTGCATTTTGCAGATGCAGAAACATGTAAATCCACTTTAATTTCACAGAATCACAGGCTATCACAAAACAGCTATTTTGTTAAAAATGAAGTAGGATTTCCTTTTTTTTGTATTATATAAGTAGATTCTGTTACGTTACTTGACACAAATATCGTTTAGTTCAGAACCAATCCAAAATCCATTACATATACAAATTGAAGTTTCGTTATTTAAAGGCAAATCAAATATTTAAGTATGCTTAACTAAATAACCTCTAAGAAAATCGTATAGATACGGCTGTAAAACTGTTTATAAATAATCCCAAGTACCCTGTATAAAATTTTAACTACATTTTCCTAACTGCACGAAAGATCTTAATCTGCAATATCGACACTTTCCAAAATTATTCCCAAAAATCCCAAAAACAAAAACATTACAAACTGTCAAAAAACGCCACAGCACGCAAAGAAAGCACAAAAAAAGAATACGAAAAACCAAGAGGAAATAACCAAATTATTTTCTTTAGAAAAAAAACTTTTTTTTGGAATGTTATTAACATTGGAATCAAAAACGACACAAGGATCTTCAAAATGACCGAAAATAATTCACCAGAATCCAGTCCGTATAACTCGTCTACACCAGCGAGTGAAAATGCCGAGGAAGTTGCTCGCAACGAACGCCAGGAAGTCCTCAACTTTGTCACAGATTTGAAATCAAAAATATCAGCAAAATCCCAGCTTCGAAATGGAAACTTGAAACGTGTTCTCCCAGGAGAGGAACATTTCGCTCGACTCGATTCGAGTTTAAAGAAAAATACAGCATTTGTGAAGAAACTGAAACAATTCACTGCTGCGCAATTGGATTCCCTTACCAAGGATATGAATGGTCTCAATTTAAGCAAATACATTTCGGAGATTTGCACGGCTCTATCGGATGCAAAGATTAAAATGACAGATGTACCCTCTGTTGTGTGTTTGTGTTCCCATTTGCATCAGACGTACGTCGATTTCGATGCCCAGTTTCTGGAAGCTTGGCAAAAGTCGTTGACCATCAGGCCCGGTGAGAGAATTTCGAATCCTAGCAAACTGCGTGTCGACCTGAGGCTTTTCGCAGAACTAGTCAGTTCAGGAGTTATTGGTGGAAAGCAAGGACTTTCTCTACTGGGCAGCGTTCTGATGAATATCATTTCCCAGGACAAGGAGGACCACAGCAACTTCTCCATTATTTTGTCTTTCTGTCGCCATTGTGGCGAAGAATACGCCGGTCTGATTCCAAAGAAGATCGTTATCCTTGCTGAGAGGTACGGCGTTGAGATTCCCAAGTCGGATTTCCTGCCCGCCGACAAGCAGCAGAACCTCCGCACTCTGCTAAAGGATTACTTCAAAAATTTATGCAAGCATCTCGTGTCGGAACAAGCCGAACTTATGACCATGACAAAAAACATTCGTCGAATTATGGAGTCCAAGGGGGAGATCTCCAACGACAAAAAAGAGAAGTGTGAACTAATGCAGGCCAATTTTGACAAACTGCTTTCCTCCGCACAGACGTTATCCGATCTCTTAGATGAACCACTGCCAGAGCTAGCTAAGGAGACTGAAAACGGCAATTCCGGGACCGTTCTTGAGAGTCTTCTTGAAGAATCCACTATGGGTGATTTGGATCCATGGGGAGATGATGAGACAAAGGCCTTTTACACCGATCTTCCCGACTTGAGGCAATTCTTACCTAACTTCTCAGCTCCGAAGCAAGACTTGGAACCCCTCGAAGAAGCCATTGAAATGACAGAGGAATCATTAGATGTTGATATTGATGGCGATGTAGATGGTGATGATCCACCATCATCCACATCCGATCCGTCTAACGATGCTGAGACCCAAGCCGAGGAAGTGGCCTCCGCTTCGACTGCTGCCACTGAATCTGTTCTGCCGGAAAAAATTGGCTCGGCGCTAATGGAAGCCGGAAGAATAACCAACGCAGGGACCAACATCAAACAGCAATTCGAGCAGTTCTTAACGAATCTTAACAATTGCGTCAACAAGGAGCTTATCGACTCCGCAGCAATCGAGTTTCTCTTGAACTACAATACCAAGAACAACAGAAAAAAGCTGACCAAGTCAATTTTTGGAGTTCAGAGGTAAAATGACTTCTTGACTTGCCAAACTTTCTAGAACTTTAAATTTCTTCTTGTTTTTGTAACGATTCATAATTCGTATGATTCACTTTGTTTCACAGAACTCGTTTGGATCTCTTGCCATTCCTATCGCGCTTTGTAGCCATTGTGAACTTGGTCAATACTGACATCGCCGTAGATCTTTCAGAGATGCTGCGCAAAGAATTCAAGTGGCACATTCGCAAAAAGAACCAACTTAACATCGAATCTAAAATAAAAATTGTCCGTTTCATCGGTGAGATTGTAAAATTCGGTCTATGCAAGAAATTCGATGCTTTGGCTTGCTTAAAAATGCTTCTGCGTGACTTCCATCATCATCAGATAGAAATGGCTTGCGCTTTCATTGAAGTTGCCGGAGTGTATCTCTACAATTGTAAAGAATCTCGCTTGCTGACGAATGTATTTCTCGATCAAATGATCCGAATGAAAACCAATACAGCGCTTGATTCTAGACATGCGGCGCAAGTGGAGAGCGTATACTATCTCGTTAAACCACCAGATTCGGTGAAATTGGAAAAGAAACTGCGCCCTCCAATTCACGAATACATTCGTCACTTGATATTTGAAGAACTTTGCAAACAGAATGTTGATAAATGCATCAAAATGATGCGGCGCATCAAATGGGATGATCCCGATATTAGTAGCTATGCGATTAAGTGCCTTTCAAAGGCGTATCTATTGCGTTTCCCGTTGATAAGGTTCTTGGCTGATCTGGTGTCGGGACTGAGTTCTTATCAAGAAAAAGCTGTCACTATGGTTATTGATAATGTCTTCGAAGACATTCGAGCTGGTCTAGAGATACATTCACCGAAGCTTGCGCAAAGACGCATTGCAATGGCAAAGTACTTGGGGGAATTGTACAACTATAAGTTAATCGAATCGGCAAACGTACTGAATACTCTTTATTCTATTATATCATTGGGGGTGTCAACGGAGGAGGGCGTTATATCACCATTGGATCCACCTGATAGTCTTTTTAGGTTGAAGCTGGCCTGTGTACTGTTGGATACTTGCGGCCAGTATTTTACTAGTGCCTTAAGCCGCAAGAAGTAACTATACTCTGATTATTTGAATATTCTATTGCATATTTCATACTGTACTCCCGTTTTTTCTCTAGGTTGGATTATTTTTTGGTATTCTTCCAGCACTACTATTGGTACAAAAAGAGTAATCCCATCTTTAGCAAGGAGGACACTTCAGACTTGTTCCCAATATTAGTGGACCACATGTATAGAGATTGTCTCGCTAATGTCAGACCGAAGTTGAAGGTAAAAATACCTCCATATCCTGTGACTGATTCATTTTTTGTCTTCCTTTTAGCTCTACAAGAGTTTAGACAAGGCAAAAGAAGCAATAGAGAATCTCAAAGCTGAGCTCTATCCTTCATTAGCTGCCCAAGCAGCCAGCCAAGATGTAGCAACTGGCGATAGCGGCCCCTCAGTAGAGGTGGAATTAGATCCAATTCGAGAAGACAGTGAATTTGATGAAGTTGTAAGTTCACTTAGTATGTTAGGTAAAGCTCAATCATTGAATTATTATTATCGTTTTCAGTTAAGTGAGGACTCCTCTGAATCAGATGAAGATGAGAAAAAGGAACGTCGGCGTGACGAAGATGAAGATGATATTTCCGGGTTAGAAAATATGAATCCAAACTGGAACGATGAACCAGTTGAAGATAATATCGACGATGTCATTGAAAAATCAAAGGAAGATCTTGAATTCGAACAGATGTTTGAAAAAATGGCTGCCGACAGCTACCAGGAACGTTTGAAAGAAACCATCAAACCCAATACCAAGGATATTCCAGTTCCAATGATGGCAAAAAATAGCAAGAAATCCTACGATCAAATACAGTGCAGTGGAAGCAACGCTGCCAGCAACTTGAATTCTAACGAATTCAAAGACAATGCTGTGCCATTTGTATTAATGGTTCGTGGTGGAAAGGGCAAACAGCAGTTCAAGACTTTTGTAGCTCCTTCTGATAGTCATTTGGCTATTAATTTGAAACTTCAAGAACAAAAAATTCGTGAAGAGAATGAAAAAGTCAAAAGACTTACACTCAACATTACTGAACGCATCGAAGAGGAAGACTACCAAGAGTCGCTGTTGCAATCGCAAAAAAATCAATCTCAAAATTACTATCAACGTCAAAACCGTCCCAAATTTAAGCATCAGAAAGGTGCTCCAGATGCTGACTTGATATTCAATTGAATGATATATAAAACATGGTAACACGCACGAGAATACTACGTGATGTAGATTAAAGCGCAATAATAACTCGTGTACCTCTCTTGGACAAGAAAATAAACGAGTAGACGACAATCACTCTCACATTACAACCTAACATCCATCGATTGATGAAGTCACATAAAGTTCTTAAAGCAACCGGGTTGCCCTTGATGCTGATGAGGAAGTCTTTAAGGTTTTTCTTTGTTAATCCTCAAAATGAAACATAAAAGTGCCGAAAAAAGAAGAAATTAAAAATAAAAAGGAAATAAGTAAACAAAAAACAGATTTTTGCTTTGGTTTCAGATCAAATGAATAAAGATTGTTATTGGCAAGTATTTAAAAATGTCTTTCTATTCCTATTCTTATATCACACATGAATCTAGTACAACAATGAGAAAGTAGACAAATTTCCAACATTTTCTGCCACATTTTGATTGGCAGGTACTAGTGTCGCTTCCGGACCGCAGGTCGACAATAGACCAAATCTTAAGACTGCTTCGCATGACATTTAAAACCACACAGAGCAATGTGAAACTAAGTGCATATTTGGCGAACAATTACCCTAGTAAATAGTTTGTTCTGTTCTGGACCCCTTTTACCTTGAATTACTCCTGGGAAAATGTTAAGATTCACACCCCTCCTCTTCATTTGTTGTCTTAAAAAATTAATAATATTGTTCAAAATTTTGAATCTGAATTATCTTGATTGCCGTTATGAAATCTAACCTACAAATTCCATCGTCCTGGAGACTTAAGACACACCCTTATTCCGATAGTCGTTTTAATAAAACGCCTCCGCAATTTCATTACTTTGGCTTTTGTTAAATTTGCCTTTTAATAAAATTGTTGTTATTCGGAACTCCAGTTTTCAAAACTTTGTAAGAATTTCGAAATCATGACATGATATTCGAACAAGTATCACGGTACTGATAGCTACTTTTGCATCATATTTTTTCCCTATATTTGTTGGTTAATAACAAACACATCAATTTGGTTCGCTTATCATACGCGGATCAGCATAAGCTGGAAACCTAATATGAAGTAAAGAGTAAAAAAGCAACAGTGGCACTACTCTCGTGCAAAAAAATGTATTGGAAACAAATGAGCCAGCAACCACACTTTCCTCGCTGGCTATATACTTCAGTAATCACACCTATTCTTACTTATGGTGTAGCACTATGGTGGGCCTCTGTAGATAAGACTGTTAATTGTGACAAGGTAAGCCTGTGCCTAAGCGCAGCATTGCGAAAGATCCCCACTGCCTCACTAGATGTTCTATTCCATTTGCCATACCTCGATATTTTCAGCAAAAAGTCGGTGGCGAACAAAGTTGCCCGCCCAGAAGCTTTTTCACAATTGATCAATAACGAAATTGGCCATTCTGAACTCACTCGGATTACTTCCAAGTCTCATTCAATCCTATCGCGAATTCCATCGTAATCGGAAACTTGTTACGAATCCCGAAAAAAACTATCACAAAATCTATCGTAGTGGAAAATCTCATACAAATTGTCATTACGAACCGATTTGGTGATAGCTTGTTTCGGGATTCGTAAAAATGATTGATTACACTATCCCAAAGCTACAGTTGGGCAAAATCTTCCAAGTTATCATTTCTTCAAAATATTTCTGGGAGGATATGAGTTTATACCGAGACGGTTTGAAAACTGATGATGGGTGTGTACTCAGGGGTGGCAGAACGTAACTTGATACAATCGAGTCGAAAACAATCGGCCGATCATAAGAAAGAACTGCCTGTTCTCGATCGTATCAACCTAACTCGATCGTATCAATGTACGTGCTAGGGCCCCAGATGTACTCTCTTTCCGCCTTTCTTATCATTAGAATGTGTTCCAGGCGGAAAACGTGTAATCAACTACTGATATCTGCATCTTAATGCATAGTAAGGCAGCTATTAAATCTCGGGGCTCGATCTCTACTTACTATGGAACAGCCCTTAACTGCCGTTTATATCTTATGGAAAGGGCACAGCAGTTCAATATTCACCTCTGTTGGTGAAGGGCATAGGGACATTCCAGGGAACTGTAAGGCTGACGAACTCGCCAAATGTGGTACAACATTGCCTGTTAAGGATAAGTTGGTATATCCGACGCTACATGGAAATCACCTCTCTGATGACAAAACCCATCAGACCAAGGCTTGATCTGAAACGCCAAAGACACTGACTTATAGGCCAGCACGCAACGAGGCTTGGCGTTTATTGAAACGATTTTTGCAGAAGGTGCATGGGTGAAGAAAGGCAGAACCGAACATGCCCTGCTCAGTCCCATAGACATACGCTCCACCTTGGAGTTTTTTTTCGAGGAGAAAATCTCTGCATTCATGTGGTACCACGATGGACCAACTCTAATCTAAGTGTATCAGCTGCGACGCTGGCAGCCACATATACATTATGTTCAATTGGATTCAGATCAGTAGAACACGTTGGCCAGTCTATGGCGGGTCTCTCAAACATACTCCGCAACTCTGTTTTCGGCACTTGGGTATATTGAACAATTTCAGTTTAGGAGGATACTCGAACATTACGCACTTTCAAAATCTGTTCCTAGCCTCAACTAACGTCACCTTTTTTATGAAGCCATAGGATGGGTCTAAATGGGTTTGCTTCATGACCTTTGTCTTACATTATCCATAATTCTTTTTCGTTTCAAAAAACAACTGGGGCCAAATTACCGCATCAGTAAACGAGTGAGTCCCATCAATGATCGAATGAAAACGTCAAATTAGAGTAATCGATTGCTACGTGGTAATGCCAGTCACATAATTCAGTCACGTATTACTCGATAACTGATGCGGTAATTTGGCTCCTAATAAATAAACGTGCTAATAAACTTCACTTAAATTTAGAATTTTTACTTAAATTCTTTTTCCAAACTTCGATAAATGGGAAGATTACCTGTAATTTTAAAAATCTAGAAAAATGAAACAATATGAGTTAAAATAAGAGGCGCAAAATTTTAGTCGAATTAATACGATGTTAAAATTATTTTAGTGTGATATAGACGCATTTGGTAATTTTAATCGAATTTACCATCCAGTTTTTTTTTAAGTTAAAATGGTCGAATAGAATTTTTACCTTGTTATTATCGTGATAACTTTATATGACACTTCCAGATGTTAAAAAAATCCGTTTACTTATGGTGGTTTCCATTTGTAAAATAAATAAATCTTACAAACAAATAACGATTTATTTTTCGATTATCAATTTTGAAAATCTAAATTTATCGACAGATTTACCCCCTGTACTTATCAGCCCTATCACGAATTCCACCGTAACTCGAACTTTTACAAATCCCAACGGAAAGCTATCATCAAATCTGTTGCTAAGAGCAATTTGTATTACATTTTCGACTACGATAGATTCTATAATAGATTGCTTCGGGATTTGTTACAAGTTTCCGCTTACGATGGAATTCGTGATAGGTCTAAATTAAACAATTTTCAGCTTTAAGTTTGCAATGTGATTGTGATGTGAGTTGTTTAATTTATTTCAATTCTGAACATAATATCAAAAACGAAAAACTAAGGAAATTAATTCCAGAAAAAAATTGAAGCTGTTTAAAATGATTTGGTAAAGTCAATGACAATAAAAATGATAGTTCTCTACTGGAAGTAAATTAAGGATAAAGATTTTTGTTTGAAGTAATGAGACACAAAATTACACTAAAACATCGACAAAACTAAACCAAATTGAAATCGCATTTTTGATTGAAATTTGTATTTACGAATGGAATGCCCATTAATTTTTTGTTACAATACAGGGTGGCGCTTAATTGTTGTTATGATCTAATTATTTAATAATTTTTTCTTTTCATGAGAAAAAACAAATAAATATTTCAAAGTGAAACGTCCAACAAAATAAACAAAACTCATTCACAATGAACTATTGATAAGTATATATTCACAACCGATCTAAAATTACCAGTTGATACCCATATTCCCAAATTATCAACTAAATGATAGAAATTATCGACTATCAAATTGATACTCATAATAGGGCTGTAAGATTCAGTTGGTTGACGAGTTGAAAGCAGAAATTTTGTTCACGATAGCCCCCAATATCGCGTTTATTTTTTTCTGATTTTCAATGGCAACCGTCTTCCCACAGGCTCCAAATTTTTTTTCTTTTGGGAAACAATAAAAAAAACAGCTTAAAGCCCATATCCAATAAGTGAGGGCGCTGGGACCTGATATTCGAAGAAAAGTAATGGAAAATGCTCTGGAAAGAGCACGTCAGGTCGAAAAAACAATAGACACCATTTGAGAGATATTATCTAGAAAACATAATGTGAACATATTTTTGAACTATAATCTATATTTTTATAAATGTCACAGTTAAATAAAATCAGATAGAAAATTGTTATTCATCAAATAAATCATTACGTTACTTATATGCGCCCTGTATTAGGTGTGTTCAGAAGCGAGTAATTAAAAAAATACCTTCAGCACGATACTAGTTAGAAAAAGCTTATAAGTTAGAAATTTATTAAGAAGTATAATACTAATATCTTACCGCAAGGCTGTTCAAAATATTGCGCTAGAAATTTCAAATTAAATAAGACGCTGAATAATTGTCTAATGTTAATATTATTTTATTAACTACTTTTTTAAATGATTTTCCACGTGTGTTCAAATTTATTAACTAAATTTTATTTATCATGTTATTAATTTTGTGCGTGTTTTTCGTTTTAATATTTTAAAAGCCTTTTATCTTATAATAAAATATAAACAAATAATGTATGCATGTATTAAAAAGACATTGCATTTTGATCAATCGGAAAAAATATCTCTAAATATAATATGTAGATAAAATGTTAAATGTTAAAATAAAAAAAATCAGTACAGTTACAAAAAACAATATTTATATTAATCATTTATGTATATGTATATAAATTAAAAACAAACAAAAAACCTTACAAACTATAATTTAAATCCAAAATGTTGCTTAAAATTTTAAAATAATTCTTAGAAAATACAAATATATTCCCGGAATATTATTCCTTCGTTTATTTTTTGGAGAATTAATTGCTTCTTGATAAATTCTATAAATCTAAAGTTATATTAATTTGGCTATACAATATTTTTTTTTATTTTATCTTATTCTTTTGACTATCCCGCCAATAAGGCAAAGATCATTAATAGGCACAAATTTGTTTTGATTATAATCTGGTTTTTCTAGTCTTTAAAAACACTAAGTTCATCTGCTTTTTTGTATAAAAGTATAAATTATGCTTAATTTATCTGTTGGAAACACCAAAAAAGAAATTATAAACATTCCTATCGGTGGACATTTTTAATGTTCATATTAAAACAAAAACTGTCTATTTTATTTAAGTAGACAGAATGACTCAAACTGCAGTTGATAAATCATATGTGTTCGTTTTTAGCTTAAAAAATATTTTAAATTATTTTATACATAAAATATTTATGTAAGTAGCAGGCACACATATTTGTTTTCTTAAGACACAGATTTTGTTTATAATTTTATCGTTTAGTTCGTTAAAAAATAAATACCGTCATGTTGCGCAAATTTAATGTAAGATACTGGATTTGACTCGTTGAAGTAAAAGTTAATAGGGAAGACTTTAATAATGGTAAAACACTAAATGGCATTATAACTTACGGCAGTTTGAAAATTATTCTTTTTGAATACTTTAATTGAAAAATTCGTACTACAAAACGACGGTATTCGGAGAAACAAAAATATCTTCCAATATCGTGTATAAAATATGTTTATTTTCCAGCGTATGTGGGGTTCTTAAACGTCGTCGTAGCTTGCTTGTAAATTGGATTCTCACCCTGAAAAAATAGAAATAATTAGTATTTTTACACAAATAAACACGTTTTCACTTACAGCATCCCACTTTGCAGCCATACGTTCCTTTTCAAACCGAGCAAACTCTCGCCGATCATGAATAGTTGTGAGCAACTTCCATAGCAACAAAATAGCCAAACCAACCAACACAATAGCTGCAATAACACCCAATACAATTCCCAACATAAATACTTTGGGTGGACATTCGCGCTCATGCTGGACATATACTTCGATTCGGCCATCTATTTCCGTGTATTTGAATTTGAATCTGCAATCATCTTCGTCGTAATACGAACAAGGGATGCGAGTTCCATTTTCGTCGTTAACATTTTTCTCTTCATCAATTGGTACAAATAGTGTGCAATTAGCGGCACAGGCAGCTTCATCTTTTAGCGGTCCAGTCTTCCACATTTGACATTGAACACAATCCTTAAGATCAAGGCAACGGGGGGTGCATGTGGGGCAATTTTCACAATATTTACCAGAGTAACGACCTTCATCAGATACTACGCACCTATAATGAAAATTTATCTATATAAATCTACATACAGGATATTTTAAACGAAATAGTTTTCTAGACAAAAAAATGTATCGGTGAAGTTAAGAACAAACTGTAAATTAAATCATATATGTTTATGTAGATTTTTGTTATATTACAACAACATTAGTTGTTGTGTATTTAAATAAGCGATCCAGTTGTATGTATATAAAATTGAAAGAAAAAATACATCTGGGGGTTGAAATTAATTTTCTTTGCAACTAATTTGTTTTCCGTTTCTTGAACGTAAAAATAAAGAGAAGAATTTCATTTTCTATAACAAGTAACACTTATACTTACTTGCAAACACCACATTCGCACTCGCCGTGACCTGAACAAATTTCTCCACCATTGAGTTTACAGGTATCATTCGATGCTAAACAATCACATGCTGATCCAGTCCATCCCGGTTTGCAACTACAAACACCACAATTGCATGTACCCTGGTCTGGACCCGAGCACAACAATTGATTATGACGATCACACGAGAAGTTGTCACACTCGCAGTATTTTCCTGAATACACTTCTTCAGGGTTCGGCCGCTTATCGCATTCACAAATACCACACACGCAACTACCTCGTGAGCTGCATTCAACATCAGTGACATTGTCAGCTTTGCAAATGAAAGCATCATTTTCGGTGTGTACATTTGAATTTGAACATTCGCAAGTGCGTCCGAAAACCGAATCGTTACAGTCACAAATACCGCACATGTAATTTCCTTGATAATGACATTGAGCTGAAGCTTTTTCGAACGTTGGATGGTTCTCATTTTCACATGGACAGCTGCAAAGCATTTCCAAATCAACTATTAGAGTTTCATTGATACCAACTGGATAGATTTGAATTTGTTGTTTCCATTCTTTAGGATCAGATGGACACTCGGTGACTGTTATTTCAGCAGTGAAACTAACAATACTACCAAGTTTGATTTCATCACACTTGTTTGTTGGGCTTGGACTAGATTGATTATTCAAACAATTCGAATAGTAATTGATTTTGACATAGCTATTAGCATTGTCTTTCATTTCGATGGAGGATGAAATTTTCTATACAAACCGAAAAGTAGTGGTTATAATAAACAATGGGCAAATTTTTATTTTTTACACTAGTATTTTAAACTTACTCTATATTCATCCCTCACTAATTCAACCACGTTAGATGAATCATCCGATAACACGGCACTAGATGATCCTTCAATATGCTGCGAAAGCTGTTTATACACATTTATCTGTGATTGGGTAACGGCGAAAATAACGTTTATCGAATTCTTCTTGACATGGTGATTGATCTGAGAGATACTAGGATAGTCCTGAAGGGTTGAGTGAGTATACATACCCCTATTATCTAAATGACAATGTCCGTCATTCGGTTCAATAACTCCACCGAGCTATTAAATAATCAAATTTCAAAATTAAAAAAAATAATTTGGTCATTTAAATTTACTTACTTTGCCATCACCAGCATAATGGAATCCTGCATCTGTTGAAAAGACCAATAGGCGACGAGCTTGATCTCTCCAGCCAATGCTATCACGACAAACAATAGCTTGCATAATTGCATCAAAACCACCTTCGGGTGCGTCCAAGTTTCCTGATACAGCAGCATTATGTACCTCTTCCTATAATTTTTTGTTTTATATTTTTAAGTTTTTTTTTATATAATATTCTGAATAGTATAAGATGAGAATGTGTGAATATGGAACCCCTTATTTGTGTCTGCGTGTGATATTAGTAAAAGGCGATAAATTCATAAAAAATAAACAAACACACGAAGAAGAGAGATGGATATAATTTGACGATCCCTGTGGATCATTCGCGATAAATACGGCTTTTTTTTACTGAGTTACTGATATGAAGATTTTAGGAGTGTACTACATCTTTTAATGAATTGAAAAATCCTCCGAGAGTACTTCTTGTCATGAGAAGTGCTGCTTATTAGCCGTTCGGCATTGGCAGAAAATTGGAGGTCCCTTTCATTCCTGGTAACACGTACACAGGAATGGTTGAGAGTTGTAATGTAAGTCACTAGGTTTAGGCTGTCTATGAGCCGTCATGGCCTCTAATTTATTTTTTATTTATTTAAACTTCTTTGTGTACTTATTAAAGCATTGGAATCTCAACCCAGAGATGTAAGGATAGAATTCCAGACATTCTGTAATAGCTTTGTTTCTTTAATCTTTCCATCATGAAAAATATATATTTTTTGTACTTATCGGATAAACACATATAAAATACTTGTTTGCCGATTTAAATGAAATAAATTCTCAGCCTTCATTGCGAAAATCAAGAAACGCGTAGGTTCCATATTCTTACCTTCTTCTTGAATTTTTAAAAGATTCGATGAATACACTTTTGTCGACACACTATTAAATCTTTTTGAAATTACAAAAAAAAAACGATGAATTATTTTTGTTTTCTAAATTTAACATTGCTGACTTTGTACAAAAATGACATAGGGATGTGCTAGGCAACAGGTTCTCAAACTCAAGTTGCTAAGATCTGGAGTTTTAATAGTTCAGAAATAAATATTCTGTTTTTTTTTTCTAATTTTACACCCTTAACTCTGTAACTAGTATTGTACTTAGGCTATTTTAATGAATTGCTTTTAGATAAACACCTAGTTTCGTTCAAAAAAACTAAACAATAACTATTTCTTGATTTTTCAGAAAGCATAATCTAATAAAGTAAACACGATACTAAAAAGATTAAATACCTATTCGATGAGAAATTCAATTTAATATTGCAAAATCGTCTGATTGAGCCAGTATCATACTAAAATTAGTTCTAACATCGACTAAAATTTTAGTGTTTAAGACATATACTAGGACTTTGTAGATTTCGTTGAGTCTAGAACACAAAGAAATGGCAAAATTATAAGACACTGCCTCTTTCAATTTGGTGGATAAGATAACAATAATGGTTCGTGCAGTAAGAATACATCTTTCATAGTTTTTAAGATATGTTATGTTGAACCTTCAGTTTTACTTAACTCTTTTCACTAAAATGAACGGATGTCGATTTCAAGAGTATAAATTGTCTCAAAGGTGAAGATTCTTTTTTGTGGTTTTAGATTTTGACTTTAGATATTTTTGTAATGCATTCAATATTTTGGTCAAATTTCGATAGATTCATCTTTATATTGCAACGTTGGAATCTTGGAGAAGGAAAAGGCAGATGCAATATCACGGGAAGCCATTAAAATGCCAAGACGCGGAGATTTGATGAAACAAGTGCAATTTTTATTGTTCAAAAAGACACAACATTAGGACGGGTAATTTATCATCAATTATTGAATCGATTACAGCATACATGCTCGAACATGCATTGTTCAACAAATTCATTTATTTAAAAATGAAGTTAATAAAACTTCTATTACCAATGTACAAATATCTATTCACATACATACATATGTACCCATTTAGTACTTTTACATCAGCCGCTTACAGGCTTAGATCTCCGGTTTTATTAAATCCGGACGATTCAAACTTATTTGTATTGTGCGCGTGATAAAATCGAATTTCGAGATTATGTCTAACATTTTGACCGATTAACATATTTTTGAAGTCATTCCTCGAAAGATGTTATTGAAACCAAACAATCAATATGCAATACACGCTTCAAACTATTTTTAAATATAAATATATATATGAATGGAAAGTGGCTCTCACAACTAATCGGACACAGAAAAAAAAGTGTTGACCATTAAACGTATGGAGGAGGGTATAGAAATTTACAATCATTTTATAACACAAGAAAACGCAAAATTATTTTAAATAAACAAAAATAACATTTTAAACTATTATACAGCAGGGAAATATGAAAAACAAAAACAACTCTATAATTTAACCTTGTACATAATCGGACACATAGTACGAGTATTTAATACTTTTATCCTTTTGATATGATTACTTTCTCAAGCCGTCGAACCATCGAAGAAAGAAGTTAAGAACATATTTTTTTGCAATTCTTTTAGGCGACACGACGTCACAGTTCATCCCATATATGATCGATTGCATTAAGGTCAGGTGATTGCACGGGTGTTTTAAACACTTTGGGACAGTTATACAACAATCACGACCTCGCTATCTAAGACGTGTGCTTTGGGTTGTTGCCCTAATAGAAAATAAAATTATCTTGTATTCCCATTAATGTATCCTTTTTGATCCATTTTACATTCACAAAATGTAAGTTTCCAACTCCAGAACTCGCAATACATCCCCCTACCATGAGCGACCCACCGCCACATTTTACAGTAGCTCGTGTATGCTTATGAGAGAATTCTTCATTTAATTTTCGCCATGCATGCATTCGTTCGTCTGAACCTTTAGATTAAATTTGCTTTCATCCGTCAACAAAACCTAATATACAGGGTGTCCCACAGTCACCGCCCCAAATGAAAACCATGGATTCCTGAGGTCATTTTAAGTCGAAAAACTTAAGAGGTCATTTTCTCTTTTTCGTCCCGTTTTCGAGTTATAACGGTTTTTATTATTTTTCCCTTAACTGGCTTTATCTTTGCCAAACTGCGTCCGATTCGTAAGATTTTTTTTTATAACCAATCAAGAATTTATTACAGTTTTAGTTTGTCCAGACTTTTTTTTCTGCGGACAACCGTTTCTCCGCAATTTTGCATCAAACCCAATTTTTTCGTTTTTTAAGTAGTTTTTTCACTTTGATATCAATTTATTCAAAAAAACACGTTAATGAGTATTCATTTTTTCACTTATTATTAAAGCCCAGTTCAATTTCTAAAATTAAATATTTTTTTTCCTTAAAAACAATACTAAATGTAATTAACAAAAAATAAACAAACTGAGTGAATTTAAAAAAAAAATAATTTTTAAATACAAAATTAACTTTTTCTAAGCTATTGTGGTTAAGAAAAGGACAAATAGATAAAGTTAATTAGTAAGACCGTTAACTAATGTAAACAGTAAAGATTTGTATTATGATTTGAAGGTTGTAAATATCTTTCTCGCGTGAACTAGTGTCCGCGTCGTGTTCTTTCACTTGATACTCCATTTTGAATTTGTTATTAAAGTTGTAGTTTTTTTCAATTATTTGCGAACAATGGATTACACTAATCAAGAATATCTGGAAATGTTATTAATATACGCTGAAATGGCACAACTTTATCTATTTGTCCTTTTCTTACCCACAATAGCTCAGAAAAAGTTAATTTTGTATTTAAAAATTATTTTTTTTTTAAATTCACTCAGTTTGTTTATTTGTTGTTAATTACATTTAGTATTCTTTTTAAGGAAAAAAAATATTGTTTTTTAAGAAAATGAACTGGGCTTTAATAATTAACGAAAAAAATTAATACTCATTAACGTGTTTTTTTTTGAAAAAAATGATATCAAAGTGAAAAAAACAACTTAAAAAACGAAAAAAATTGGGTTTGATGCAAAATTGCGGAGAAACGGTTGCCCACAGAAAAAAAAGTTCTGAGACAAACTAAAACTGTAATAAATTCTTGATTGTCTATAAAAAAAATCTTACGAATCGGACGTAGTTTGGCAAAGATAAAGCCAGTTAAGGAAAAAGAGAGCAAAAATCATAAAAACCGTTATAACTCGAAAACGGGACGAAAACGAGAAAATTACCTCATAAGTTTTTCGACTTAAAATGACCTCAGGAATCCATGGTTTTCGTTTGGGGCAGTGATGTGGGACACCCTGTATACTGTTATTGTGTCCAATGGTACACTAACAATAAAAATACTAATAATTTTACCTTATTTCAGAACGACATTATCCATTGTTAAATGTTCCTTATCAAGTTTAAATATTTCTTTTCTTTTTTTCACTTATTTAGGGCTTCTTTCGCACTACATGGCAATACCGATCATGTTTTGGAAGAAATCTTCCGATTGTTTCGTTGCTTACTTCCTTATTCTTGGTCTCTTTCAAAAAATCTTTAAAAATTCCAAGGATATGAAAGGGTCTTCTTTGATTTGCCGGAGAAGTAGCCACTCATCGTACTCCTCCAGTTTTTCCTTGCCCTTTTCTGCTCACATTATGGATCCTATTTTCATTTTTAAAATCGTGAAATTATATCTTTAACTGTAGAATGGTTTCGTTCACAATTTTAGCTTTTTCACAAACTGATTTTCCGGCCTGACTATGCGATAAAACTAATGTTCTTATTTCCACCGACATTTGTTTACCTTTTGGTGTCATTGCAATGCGTAGCAGATAACTTATCAAAAAGTAAATGAATATTTGTTGCAATATTACAATCCTTTCATATTTGAAAAGTACTATTTCACTACATACTCTACAGAGCAAAATTGTTGAGTTGTGTTTGTTTTTTTTTTTTCTATAAATTTTTTTTGTCATATAATTTTAAAATAAATTTGAGTTTTCCTATGTTACAAAAAGATGGTAAATTTCTACATCTTTTTGGAGAAATTTAATGGCGAACATTTTTCTTTTCAGTGTCCGATTAGTCGTTGGAGTCACTTTATGTATATTTATTTAGCGTAGCATGGTCTTGTTACCCAAATGCAGTAACTCTAACAAATTTTGTAAATTATTTTATAAGTTGTAAATAAAAAAAGTAATAATTTAAAACATTTACATTAAATGTTTAATACATTTCCATAATACAAATTCAATAGTGTGACGTCGAAAGTGTTCAACAATATTATTTAAAGCTACGTAATTTATTGATTTTTAATGTGTTTTTAGTATTAAAAGAATAAGATTAAGCAAAAACAAACAACAGCAAGCATTCAGCAATTTGAAAAAATTTTAAACACATCCACCCATACACATAATATCAAACATACAAACACAATGAATTAGTCATATAGATATGTATTTACATCCAATTAACTTACACAAAATTTAGATGTGTTCGAGCTTATACCCATATTATTAATGAAGCCGTAAGGTGAAGAAAAGAATGGATACAAAACACTAAATAAATGAAAAAATAAGTTTAAGTTATATGAGTATGTTATTTTTCGTATTAGCCTGGGAGGCGATAGTTTCGTTTTGCGCGATTCATATTCATGAACGAGTTTAATAAATATTAAATGTTTAACTGTGAGAAATTGTTATTGCAATTAAATTACAGTTGTTATATTAAACCTAATGAACATAGAAATAGCACACTTATGAAATGATTTACAAAATTATAGTTTATTTCTTTCATTGGCTATGTTTTCATTAATGCAGGCAAATCTAGTGGCGGGCCATGGACTTGAACGAAAACGGTTCCATTTTTATTTTTTTTTAAAAGAATGGTTAGAGGTGCAAACATATACACTCTGCCATCAAGGGACTGACTTTATGTCATGCAAATACGCTTTAGACCACCACGCTTTTTACTCGATGCTTAACAGTCTTCAGAGTGTGTTTACAGTAAAAAACAAATATGTTCCCATCTGGTTAACCTTTATTGTTCCGTAGTACTTGTTTGAAATATTTAACTTCTTTATCTTGATCAATGTTAGCAAAACATCAAACAGACTTTGATATTTGGTATAGATTGGAACGGTTTTTTTTTGTGCTGATTCAACTATTCAGCTGAGCATTATTAAGACATTTTCTACAAATACTACTTGAGATATTAACACAAAGTTGTTGGTCAATATTATACGAGGGATATAAAAGAATCGCACTCACTTTTTATGTCTTGAATGCGTTCTTGTTTCAAAACCCGTATCAGTTTACACGAAAAATAACATTGCAAACTATATGGCAAGTGATTCGATAAATGAAAATTTATAACATAAATTAAACGATCTATTTCTCTATGAACGAACGTCAAGGAATTTAAGCAAACAATGTGCCTTAAAGAGAACTTAAGAAAAATCCTTCAAAATAAACAATATGCGTGATATTTCTTTGTCGATAGCTGTAGGGATCATATTTTTATATTTGTATGGATGGCATAAAAATAGTGCCCGTCATTATTATTCGTTTTTTTTAACAACTTTTTATTTAGATCCCTTGATTGTCTCTACAGTAATATGTTTACCACCATTTCCAGCTAAAATATTTTTTCTTAGATTTTATTAAATCCCGTTACGAGTTATAAACCTAACCAAACACTATTTGAGTACAAGAAAGGTTAAGAAATAAACAAATAAAATCATAAAAGAAATACACACTCCATTAATACTGGGTTTTTTTTCTCATTTTTTATTAAAATTGTTGAAGAGTGCATATTAGTAATTGGTTACTTATCCATTGTTTGTAATTATGGCTGCAGTCTTACTTCTAATGGACATGCACTTTCCCATCATGCTTTAGTGTCGCCATGAAATGTTTGTTTTTGAGCTCTAAATTTTGGCTTACACCATTTTTTTTAATTTAAGTTTCTAGTGAAAATTATTTATAATAAATATAAAATAAACAAGAAAGCTTTTACCATAACCCATATTAAATCTACAAAACACAAAATTGAACCAAAAAAACTTAATCTAATAAAGCATTATAAAACGTGAAGTGTGTTACGTAAAGGTTGTAACAATCATAAGAACAGAATTAAATGAAATTATAGACAGAGAAAAATAATATGTGCGCAAAAGAAAGGTTTAGTTGAATAGAGATGCATGAAATTAACATTTAAAAGAACTATAGACGATAAGTGGATGGAAAGTACTTATTTTTGTTTTTTAGTAAAATTGAATTAATTTCTTACAGCAAATTTCTTTGTGTCTACGTTCAAGGTCATGTGATTGCGATAGCCATAGGGAGCTTTACAACCATCGCATGGTTGTTCCAGTCTTTTTTTGTAAATTTTGAAAAAAAAAATAAATAAATATAGATTGTAAATATCAATATAAAATAAATATATAAAATAAATATATAAAATAAATATATAAAATATATACTATAATAAAAAATATTTGTATATTGAAGTTGCAATAACTTTTCAGATAGAAAATTATTGGCAAAATATAAATTCTGTGTGGAAGGAAAACAAATACACTTCAACAAAGAACAATAATTTATTTGAAAGCGTTGGTATTTAACAATACAACACATAAAAACTAATAACACTGTTAAATTACAACAGCTTATTTGATACAAGATGATCAGTCTTAGAAATAACTAAAAGTTATTAGGTTTTGTGGCCCTTTCAATATTTTGTGTGTTATCATTTGGCATTTTCAAGAGCCTGTAGTCTATTTGACATGGAATCAACAAGCTTCTGTGTGATATCTGGTTTAATTTTTGATATTCTTCTACAAGTGACTTTTTAATGTAATTTTTGATGAAGATTTGGTGTTCTCAGATATTCTTGTCCAACAGAACCCACAAATTTTCTATCATATTCATGTCAGGTGACTGCGCCGGAGGTGTCATTGATTCAGTGCAGTTACATACTAGCCTTGTCTGGACAATTTCGGTAGAACCAGAAATTTGAACGAATACTAATTTAATATAGTGAAGTACATATTTTTCTCTATCCCTATCAATGAACTCTAAATTTCCAACTCCGGCTGCGGACATAATGTATAAGTAAATACCATAACGCTTCCTCCGCCATGCTTCGCAGTTGATTTCAGGTTCTCCATTTTAAGCTTTGTATTTGGATACCGCTATTCATAGAGAATCCTATGAGAGCCAAAAATATTGAACTTCGATATAATATACACATATATTCTTAGGGTCTTTTTTCTAACCGAATTAGTCCATAAGTTTTATGTAGTTTTCCATTGGTAAAATAAAATATTTTACTTTCGATTCAAATCTGTCAAAATTCTGATTTTGGCAATATTTGCATTTCATTGGGCAGAAAATTGATCTATTTTTCGATTTAAAATTAATTTCGCAAATCAAAATTTTTCGACAAATTGTAGGTTTATTTAATTTATTTCAATTGTAAAAATTCAAATTATTTCTAGTTAAAAATGGAAGCAATTTAAAATGATTTGATAAATTCGTCAAGCTCATAATATCTGTACTGAAAGTAAATTAAGGATGAAGATTACCACACAAAAATCAATTTAAAATCACATTCAATTTTTGATTGAAATGTGAGTTTGTAAGTGAAAAACCTCATTAGATGATCCAATCAGAAGGATAATAAATGGTGAATAGCAGTTTTATAGTCATTTTTTTAACTCGAAGTTGAACGCAACTTGAGCGATTTTTTTATTTTGTTTTTATGCATTCAAAGTTGACAGCTTCCGGTTTTCAACTCAGTTTATTAAACTTTTGATTTTCTCAATTATTGAAGTAGAAGTTGGTCGAGCAAACTTGAGTTTGTCCATCAGAATTTAGATTATTGTTCTTTATTATTGTTTTATCAAGTTTGGTTCGTTTTCACAATACAGAGTAAATTAATGTTCAACTGAAATGTTTCGTTGAAACCATTTTTGTAAAGAACATAATAACGATTCCAATTAATTTCTTTGTTATGGCAAACCAATAACATAAACTTTGACAAAATTGCCATTATTATATGCTATTTTGTAATATCACTTTTAGTACTGAAATAATTTTATTAGTCATCAGTTAAATAAATTATTGCTTAACAAAAGAAATATTAAATTGTAACAAAAACAACTTACTTTGATGGAATAGTTGAAACATAAGGCATAAGAACCTTATCTACAAACGAACCGAAACCCAATTTAAAGTTAGATGTTATGTTCTTCATTGTCTCCGACAACGAATCACCAAGCGATGAAAGTCGCTGTTTGTCGTCCTCCATAGATTTAGACAAGTCCATAAGATAATAAAGATCGATTGGGTAGTCTTTAGCTTGTGAGTATCGGAAATTTAATTTATATGGTTCATCTGTTGGAAAAACATATTATTTATTAAAATATAAAAATACAAATGCACAAGCAAAAAATTACTTATTCTCAATTTAAGATCCACTCTTTGTGGACTTAATTGTACAATAGATCCACTTGCTGCACTAAAACTTCCTGACGAACTGCTCGATCCTCTTGATGAAGCTCCATACTCTGATGATTGATAAGATGATCCACTTGAGCTATGAGAGGATCCAGCTTCATAACTTCCTCCAGATACCATCTGCCCACCTCTACTAGTCCCGGCTATTGTAAGTTCAAGATCGCTTGTAATTTTTCTTTCAGAACTTGGATTATAAGTGAATATTTCTGGGCAGATATCATAGGGCGGAATGCTGGGCTGAAAGCATCTCGGTTTGTCAGTAAAATTGGCCATCATACACCAGGCACAGCTTCTCGTCTGTATACATTCATGGCAAGTGCGTTTGTTAACACATGGATTTTGGGTGAATTTTTCTGCAATTTCTGCTTCAGCAAGGATAAGCACAGTGCCAATAAACACAAAAAGTGCTAATATATCTAGTATTCTACTAGTTCGAGTCATGTTTGTGGATTTTAAGATAATCTTTAAATTATTCTGAAAATAAAAAGAAAGTTTTATACTAAAAAGAACTTAAAACTGGAACGACGAACAGCCCATATCAAAGTATAGTAATGCTTTTCTATAAAGCATTATTTTGATTAAAGTGTGTCGAAATGTGGGTAACTTAGAATGGATAGAGGGACTTGGTTTAAAAATAGGAGAGTTGTTTTAGTGACTGTGAATTATGGAGATATATTTTAATATACAAAATAAATTAATTTCGCACGCGTAAATTAAATGCTATAATACAATAAGTATATCCTTGCTTGTATTGACTTAAGCCCGAATTGAAATTTAAAACTCTTTTAAAACATTAAACACTACTTCAATTCAAAAGGAGCTACTGCATAAAAATTTTGGTTGAAATCGGTGCAGCCGTTAGTGAGATTCGAAA
Source organism: Chrysotoxum bicinctum (assembly GCA_911387755.1). Classification (NCBI taxonomy): domain Eukaryota; kingdom Metazoa; phylum Arthropoda; class Insecta; order Diptera; family Syrphidae; genus Chrysotoxum; species Chrysotoxum bicinctum. Next base: position 41,817,906 of record OU426989.1, on the reverse strand, counting down.
ATCCAAAAAAACGTTTCCATGGCAATAGTAAAATTGTTTTTTAACAACCTTTACTCACTCGTTTTAGCGACGGAGTAAAATTACTTCGAGTTTACAACGACTCTAATTTAAAAATTTTATTTATAAAAAAAAACACACTAGGAATATAGGTGGAATAAGCTAAAACTGGTTCATAGGAGGTTTAAGAACGTTTCCAATTCATCGATAGTAAGATAAAAGCTGCTTATATCATTCTTATTTTCTATGTGCCTTCTTGGGTAAGCTGTTGCCCCTCTTATGGCTGTCAATATATTTTGAACAGATGTTCTACTTTGAATCTTCTGGTCTCTATTGAGTTCTACCCAATCAGGGCTAGAATATGTAGGCACATTATCTGCAGATAGATTCGAGATGGAGGAGACCTTTATCTGGCAAGGGCACATGTTTAAAATGTTGGGTTGAAGTTCTGGGTTTACCGACATCAAGGTGTTAGTTCGAGACCCTTTTGTACGTGTTTTGAAACCTTTTTTGGAGGGTTTGACTTCCTCTTCTTAAACATTTACAGCCTTATTTATTAGTTTCCACTAATACTCGGTTCAACCTCGGAATAGTTAAACCGAGCCGAAGCACTTAATTCGGGTTTACGCTACGTCAAACAAATTCTTATTTATAATATTTTTTCTTCTTCGTCTAAGCTACGCCCTCCTTATATCTACCTACTACCAAAAAATGTCACCAATCTAAAACTCTGGTTATTATCAACGTAAGCAAACCCCAGCTGATTGCCATTATTATTCATTTTATTCATATTGGAAATTGGATATATATATTTAAACTTGGATTGTATAAAGTTCAAATCCTATAAATGAATGTACCGACATTGCGTCCCCAATAGAGGGTTTGAAAAATGTAAATCATTTATTAATGCAAAATATCTAACCATTTTATCTTAGTAACTAACGAAACAAAATTGTTTATACTCCTTTTTTGTAAATTTCACAGGATGTCATGTCAAAAAGACATATAGATACTAAAATGGCTTTAAGAATGATTTAAAAATTTTGTATATAAAAGCTTATATTTTTAAGAAACCATTAATTTTGTTCTTGCAGTGATCAATATTTGTTTGAATCACATGGAATCCTGTGTTTAGCTAGTTGGAGCTTGTTTTAGGAATTGTCTTAGTCATTTAAAAAATTAATTTTTCTCTAATAACATTAATTTTTAAAATTTAGTCTTTTACGTAACAGCAAGTTCGTGCGACCCAGTCGTGCATTTTATTTATTTTTTCCCGGGCAATATGATTAAATCCCGGGATTTTTCATTATTTAAGCCACTTGTCCCGCCGAAGTGCAAGAAAAATCTGGCAACCCTAATCACAACTGACAATTATTTCACTTCTTTGAATCTAGCAAAAACTGCAACTGAGACTGTCACTGTAGGCAAAGTTCGGAGCGAGATTCCTGCTGAATTAAAAACAAAAATTACTACATATTTGAATATTAATTGGAGGGGTCACGAATAAAATTCTTTTATTTTATGTGAATGTTATAGTTACAAATGCTTCCTTGAATAACTTTTCACTTAGGAACAATCAAAGTTAAAAATATAGTTCAAAAGAAGTTTCTGATTGCATTAAATTTATTGAAAAAAAAGTATTAGCACTTAAAACATAAAATTAGCAAATCAAATTCTTTGTTATACTATTTTTGTACAAAATTGTATAGTTAAGCATAGTAAACATATAAAATTAAATATACTTTAATTAATTATATAAGTTGATAAAATGTACCAATAATAATTAGTTTAATAAGGGAGTAGCTGATCCTTAGATCAGTGCCCAACTGGTTGCCTTCTTTGCAAGGTAAACACAGTGATCCTCAAATTACGAAATTATTATTATCGCTCAAGAAGAATATACAAAATGAGTACAATAAGGAGTTTAGTATCATTCCGACGGACTTGGTTCTGAAGATTTGTTTCTTTCTAGAGGCCAGTTAGCTTCATGCTTTAGAACAGTGAAGCCTGTACTTGCCGTCAAGGGCTACTTTAAACAAGACCCACGTTTGAAAAAAACAAGAAGTTATGTTATTGCGGTCTGTAAATGTCACACTTTTTTTTAATAATATTAAATAAAATCGAATTCCTAAAGAAAAAACCGGTTGTACTGTTTAATTATAAAAGTTTAAACATATGCATCAGAAAATTCGTCATCAAAGTCAATCACAAATTACTCACGGCGATCATCAAAAATACTTTGGAAATATATTTGTCATCCGAACCACCTTCAGGCTTATGTCAACAAACACTTGTATGCATACATAGATGTAAACCTCACAAATATAATTCATCTAATTGAATGAATTTCAGCGTACACATCTTCTCTGCAGATTCCAAATAACACAAATCATTTTCTTAATTTAAATACAAACATATTAACAAATAATTAATATAAAACACCATATAACAAACCCAATTCTCAGAGGTGGTGAAAAATGAAGAACCACGACTGCAAATCAATTATGTAAAAAAAACTCGATACTATTCCAAACTTGGTGAAACGAAGATGATGATGTCAGCGACCGAACCATCGACAACCAAGGTAAACAAAAGCTGTACGTTCAATATTTATGTTTTTTTACCCCAAAAATTTCAACGCTTTATCCTTATCCTGTCCAAAACGAACAATGAAATCATTTCTTTGGTTGGTTTTGAAGAAGATAACAAGAAATATTGTGGCAGTTCTTTGAAAAAAGTACTTTTCTACAAAAATTCAGTCACAAATGAATCAAATAGACTCACTATGTGGTTGAAAATGGCACTAAATTAAATACTGAAAGTGAAATCAGTAAAATAAAGTGACTCATCGACAGATAGGTACGTAAATATCAAATCTGAGGAAACACCAAGAAAATCAAAATACTCGAGTATTGGTTGCGCTTCGAGGTGAGGGAAATCAGTATGGGTCAGGCGCTTTGTAAGCGAATAGCGGAAGCTGAGGGTGCGAGGAGCCTCTACCGTAGACAGGCATAAGACAATGTTGTCACTGGCGAGTTCTAATGAGCTGAACTGAGAAAAGGCGAGGTGATCTCAGGAAGTCAACGCTGACGGAATATTGATTTGGTTTGTCAGCAGAACCAATGCATCATAGAGAATTATATGATTGCATTACAAAATAAAAGTAAACAGTGATAATAACGTAGGTAGGAAGACAAAAAAAAAAAAACAAATTGCGTGGGCAGAATGAAAATTTCCAACTAGACACAGGCTTCCGATTTAAATGGAGAGTTCAACTTATGGCCATCACTGCACTTGAAAAAAAGTCCAATTATCAAAGTTTATTTATAGAAATTACTTATCGAAGTATAACTCATAAATTCTGTCGATGGATGAAAAGAAAAAATAAAACAACGTAAAAGGGGAGTCGCCAGCAATACAAGGGATATCTTCGAATCACAAAAAATACACTTTAATGTGGAAAAAATAATAAAACTTTAACTATTTAATTGAATTTATCACTTACATTATAATGTGGAAGATAAAGAAAATATATGTGGTTAAGATTTCTTGCGGTTTATGTGGTTTTTATTTCCATCAGGGAGAAACTAAATTTGAAATAATATATATTTTATTCACGGACTACCGTCGTCCGATCGTCACCGAATGTCGAAGAGTTTTGAGACTGAGCGAAAAAAATAAATTTATTTTAGTGGCAGATGTAGTACGTTCTATTTCTCTAAGAAGTTAGCTTTCCCCGTTCTTTTACTCGAAAATATTTTGTTGATTATTTTATTTTGTTTTGTTTTTACTTACGAATTTAATTTTTCTCCGACCTTTATTTTCACTATTGTTATTATCGTAGATATTTTTGTGTAAGAATATATAAAATTAATGCCATTTTGAATTTCCAAATCTTTTGGATCTTTCAAGTACATGTAATAAAGTTTCTAATAAATTCAGTTCAATCACAAAGTTTCTTTAATTTTCTCTCAACCAATTTCAAAAATTTTTTAACTTAATGAAAAATTTCTAAAAGTTCATTAACAACTAAATTCAAACTTTTTTTGACACATCAAACACAGTTATCTTTTGTATAGAAAAAGAACGCACCATTGAAAATTTTTCTATTCGATTTTGAAATCCAGCGAAGTGCGAAAACATTCTGTAAGAAGGAGTGAGATAGTTAACGAATATAATTTCTTTTGTTTCGCTTTTATCTTTGTTCGAAATTATGATCGAGAACTGGGCGAAAAATTGGCCGCGTTCAGTATTACAAAATGTTAAAATGGTTTTCTTACGCGCGAAACAGATTCAACCAGCAACAGCACCAGCATCGTCAACAGCAAACAGCACGCTGACCTGCAAACATTTCTCAAATACATTGGCACCAGCAACGTCATTTCATCTGCTTGACATTTTATATGGAAAAAAAGTTTTTCATTGAGGTGCCACTGAATATTGCAGTTGGAAAGTTGACAACACTGTACCAGCAACAGCAAATTTAGGATTTTGGTCTAACGATGCTGTTGACGTTGCTGTTCTTATGTGTATTGAACAATTGAAATACATTGGCTCTAAATTAATGGCGGCCGCTGTTGCTGTTGACGGTGCTGTTGCTGGTTCAATCTGCTCCGTGCTTTAGGGTATTCATGTAAATGCAAGAAACTCAGATAAATTTCTAAAACAGAATATGAAATTGTGAACGCGACCAATCAAAATTAGTACGTGTCATCTGGCAGCACCTTTGCTTGTTAAGATACTTTTGTATATAAATATATATATCCTGTTTCCTTCTTCTTGTATAATTGCTGAGGTTCCTCGTGTTTTTTCACTAAGCATTATAAGTTAAAATAAAGTACAAATCAGAAAGAATCAAGACTTTTTATTATTAATTACAAAAGGTTATGGGCCCAGTGGCGGTAAAATAAAATAAAAAAGAAATAAATAAAAAAAATTGAAATGGAGACAATCGCAGTAAGTAAACTGAATAAAACCAACTGGAACATTTGGAGATTCCAGATGAGGGTAGTCTTGTTGGCGAAAGGGCTGTTTGAGGTGGTGTCTGGCGAGGACGTGATGCCAACGGAAAATACTGCGGATGGTCAAACGAAATGGATTCTGAAGGATGCGAGGGCACAGGAGGCTTTAATAGTGCGGATGGAGGAGGAACCATTGTCGTACATAATGCAGTGCACAAGCGCCAAGGAAATGTGGACAAAATTGGAAGAGATTTATGAACGTAAATCTGAAATCAGTACGCATCTGCTTAACGAGCAATTCTACAATCTAAGAATGGAGGATGAAAGCGTCAACTGCTTCATAACAAAAATTACCAACTTGCAAGCGAAACTTAAGCAACAAGGCGAAGAAGTGCCAGAGAAGATGATAATAACCAAGATCCTGATGTCCTTACCTGACAAGTATAAACATTTTCGGTCAGCTTGGGAGAGCGTAAGTGGTGAAAAACAAAACCTTGGAAATTTAACCACTAGACTTCTCATAGAGGAAGAGAGAGTATTAAAAGAAAAAGATGATTCAAGTGTTGCCCTGTTTGCAGTCCAAAAGAAATGTTTTGGCTGTGGAAAACCAGGTCACTTTAAAAAACAGTGCCGATCAATAATCTGCAATTACTGCAAGAAGCCAGGTCACTTGCTTAAAGATTGCTATAGCCGAAAGCGAAAAAACTCAACATTCAGAGGAAGTGCAGTTCCATCAGAGCAACATAAGGACAAAGATTATGCTCTGATTGCCATGTCAAGCGATGTTCAGATGCAGATAAATACATGTTGGTACTTAGACAGTGGTGCGTCACATAACATGTGCAGAGAAAAGCATCTGTTCACCAATTATGAAGATCTTACAATGACTAAAATGATAAAGATTGGAAACGGTTCCACCATACGAGCTCACGGCAAAGGTAATGTCAAAATATTGGCATACAACGGAAAATCATTTCATGACGTAAATCTACAAGATGTTCTGTATGTCCCAGATTTAAAAGAAAACTTATTCTCGCAAGGTAAAGCATTAGACAAAGGACTTTCCCTCATCTCCGACTCTAACTATGCTAAGTTTGTGAACGGGGCTCATGAAGTTGTTGCAGTTGCTTTGCGATACGAAAAGTTGTTCAAGATGCTCTTTAAATCCAGCACAATGAATGAATGTTTTCTTGCAAAAAGTAATGATGATTTGATGTGGTGGCACAAAACTTTGGCACATCAAAACATTCGTCATGTTAAAGACGTTCTTCACCGGAACGGTGTTACAATTAAAGAATGTGACACGTTTTGTTCATCGTGTGTGCAGGGGAAACACCATCGAGATCCTTTTCCATTAAGCAGTTCAAGGTCGGACAAAGTTGGCGGACTTATACACATGGATTTGTGTGGGCCGATGGAGGAACCATCACTCAACAACTCAAGATATATTTTTCTGCTAAAAGATGACAACAGCGCATTTAAAACTGTATTCTTTTTAAAGAACAAATCCGATGTATATGAGAAGTTGAGGGAATTTATCCTGCTTGTGAAGAATCAAACTGAGATGACAATCAAAACCATCAGAAGCGACAACGGGAAGGAATTCATCAACCATCAAGTTCAACGGCTGCTTAAAGATCATGGCATAACATATCAAACAACCGTGCCTTATAGCCCACAGCAAAATGGACGAGCTGAAAGGGAGTTCCGAACAATTATTGAAGCTGTGCGATCGATGTTAGCTGAAAACAACTTACCAAAAAAAATATGGGCTGAAGCAGCAAACACAGCCGTGTATATTCTCAACCGATCAGGAGTCAGTCCAGTTTCAAATCAAACACCTTACGAAGTATGGCACAAGAAAAAATTTGACATAAAATCGTTTAGAGGACCTTTTGGAGCTGAGGTGTGGGTCTACGTACACAAACAAAAGAGACTGAAGCTTGACATGAAAAGCAAAAAGGGAATATTCGTTGGCTACTGCGATAATGTGAAAGGCTACAAAGTGTATTATCCTGAAGAAAATAAAGTGTGCATCGAGAGGGAAATAATATTTTCTCCAATTAAATTTCATATCAACGAAGAGAGTTTGGGGGAGAAATTTATCAGCTTGGACTTGGAAGTGATGGAAGATGTTAAAGAAAACGAGGCAGAGGTACAGCAACACCAGGAGGGCGACAAAGATTCAGCAATAAATTCACCATCACAAAATCATAACACCGGTGATTTAGAAAAAGTTCCAGACAACGCACAGACTACTTGCGAGGGTATACCGAAAGATGAAAGGAGTACCCGATTGCGTCCTCCAAGATTATTAAGACAGCCAAAACAATTTGATGATTATGACTTAAGTTACTTTAGTGTTGATGTGGACGAGCCGACAACTTATGAAGATGCAATGGCGAGTGCGAATGCGGGTAACTGGCGGCAAGCTATAGACGATGAGATGAGAGCGTTGGAGGAGAATAAGACATGGCAGTTGGTTGAGAAACCAGGTAAATGTGAGATAGTTGATAGTAAATGGATTTTTAAAATAAAAAGAGATCAGGACGGTAAGATAAGTAGATATAAATGTAGATTGGTAGCTAGAGGTTTTCAGCAAAGCATTTTTGAAGAAGTTTATGCACCAGTGGTTAAGTTAAGCACAATTAAAACTCTTTTGGCTGTATGTGCACATAAAAGTTGGCTTGTTTATCAAATGGATGTTTGTAATGCATTTCTACATGGAGAAATTGATGAAGACTTATACATGTACTTACCAAAAAGCCATCAGCCAGATGGTAAACTAGTTTGTAAATTAAAAAGAGCAATTTATGGCCTTAAGAAGGCACCTTTGTACTGGTATAAAAAGTTTGATAGTTTTATGTATGCTGAAGGTTATATAAAAAGTAAATGCGATAACTGTTTATATTATAAAGTTAGAAATGATTTTTGTGTTTATATCATTATTTTTGTTGATGATATACTTTTGTGCGGTTCATGTCAAGTTGAAATAAAAAAGATAAAAATTAGTTTGGAGAGAACATTTAAAATGAAAGATTTAGATCTACTTACTCTTTATTTAGGTATTCATGTGCAACAAGATAGCAAAAGAATTATTTTAAGTCAGAAAAATTATTTGGAAAATGTTTTGCGAAAATTTAACATGCAGGATTGTGAGCCAGTAGCAACTCCGATGGATAATGCTTTTGACTACAATCTTTTAAAAAGAGAAGCATCTGCAAGCTACGAAATAGAAACTAGATGTCGACAGATAATAGGTTCTTTAATGTATGCTATGATAGGCACTAGGCCAGATTTGTGCGCAAGCATTAGTTTACTATCTAGATTTCAAAACTGTGCTAGTGAGCATTTGTTAATATCCTTGAAAAGAATACTCCGTTATATAAAAGGAACTATTCACTTAAAACTATTATTCAAGAAATGTAATACCAATCCAATAGTAGGTTTTGCTGATGCCGATTGGGGGGGCGACACAATTGATCGCAGGTCAACAAGCGGTTATTGCTTTTTGATATATGGATGTTTAGTTTCATGGACTTCCAAGAAACAAAGTACTGTCGCCCTCTCAACGACGGAAGCGGAATACATAGCATTATGTTTGAGTGTTAGTGAAGCATGTTGGTTTAGGAATTTATTGCTAGATCTGAAGCTTTTAAATGAAGAATGCAAAGTCATTATATATGAAGATAATCAATCCACTATTCGCTCATGCAATTCTCACGAGCAACTTAAGCGAATGAAACATTTAGATATTAAGTATCATTTTGTAAAAGAGAAAATAAGAGATGGCATAATTGAATTAAAATATGTTTCAACCACTGATCAATTGGCTGATATATTAACAAAGCCACTCAGCAAAATTTGTTTTCAAAAATTAAGAGATGTAATGCTATGTTATTAAATATTTGTTCGTATTGTAAAAGATACCAATAATCATTTCTATTATTTTTTGACTTAATATATTAAAACAAAACAAAAAAAATTGTTGAATTAAATAATATGTAGACATATATTTTTTCTTAAACTAAATTTTGTTTGATTAATCTGAATTAAATAAAAATATGTAACATTCTCATTCTCGCTGCAAAGTTTGATCAGTCAAGACGTGCTTTGTTTAGTCTCTGTCGTGATGTCTGAAATTTGCCTTAAATGTGATAAATCTTTAGACAATGATAAAACTATACGCTGCGGAATTTGTTTCTTAAAAATTCATCTTTTGTGCTCTAACATTTCTGATAACGTAGCTAATTTGATTGAATCAAATGATAATATCTGCTGGAGGTGCAATTCTTGCATACACTATTCTTTCTTTGAGTGTTTTGCTAAAGTGAATAATATTCAAGCTTATTTAAATAATGTACAATCGTCTATTACTGAACTGAGATCTGAAGTCCTTGCTCTTAAAAATTCACAATCCACACAAAATTGTGAAAGTGACAATATAAAGAAGCCTAAGAACCAAAAATCTAATGTTAAAGTAAATGTGGACTCGAATAGAGTTCTACGTTCGGTTTCTAATGCTGGAAAATTGGCAAGTAACTCTCCGCGGTATATATCACCAATACCAAAAAGAGATAACACTTCTTCTCCTGCGAATGTACGAGTAACAAGTAAATCTGCTCACTCCCCTCTTTTAGCTAATCTACCGCTGCAAAAGAATAATAAATCTAAAATCAAGACTCTCTCTAACAAAGTTAACGATAATGTTCCGAGTGGTCAATGTAAATTTAAAAAAATAATCATCGATGGCTCTCTTAATTCCACAGCTGATACTCGTGCAGAAGTTTTGTCACCGATTCACTCTCGCTGTACTAAAAATGTTTTTCTTAATAATTCTGATGTTGCAAATTTATTTGCTGCTACAGATTTAGTTGCGAATGATATGGATATGATTTCATTTGTTGATACGAATCTACCTATAGTTAATAATGCGGATACCGATGAGATAATTGATGTTGTTGTTGGTCCACACAAGAATATTGATAGTGTGGACTGTGTTGCTGATGATTCTGTTGCTAATTATGCTGATGCTGTTGCTGATAAGGATGCTGTTGCTGTCAATGAGAATATTGCTCAACCTCATGCTCTATTGAGTGTTGATGGTATAAATAATGTCTCTAAATATTCTCTTGTTGTTGCTGAAGTGCCTGCTGTGTCTGCTGTTGCTGCTAAAGTTGTTGCTGCTGAAGTTGATGATGCTGGTTTGAATGCGGCTTTGAATGTTGACGTAGATATTGTTGCTAAATATTCAGATGTTGTTGCTGGTTCGTCTGCGGCTACTTTAAATGATTTGTTGGATAAACCTAAGCAAACAAATACATTTAAACGAGCAATTGTGGGCAAAAATAACCTACAACCTGTTTTAGAGGTTCGACTTAAGTACAAATGGCTTCATTTATCATCTTTTAAGCCCTGTACGACTACTGAATCGGTTATAAATTATGTATCCACTGCGTTTTCTATTGATCCATCCAGACTAAGATGCTACAAATTGGTCAAAGAAAATACTACATTAAGTGAACTTAAGTTTGTCAACTTTAAACTTGGTGTTCCTGAAGACACAATTGCTAAATTTCTTGACTCAAGTATTTGGCAAGAAGGTATTTGTGTTCGTATGTTCAATTTTATATCAAAAAACGATCATGCAGAGCCAACGATCTTGCAAAAATAACGAAAGCTAATACCGATGCTGTTGATGCTGTTGTTGCTGTTGTAACTGATGTTGATGCTGTTGTTAATCCTTCTGATAAAGAGGAATGTGTTAATTCTCTTTTTGTCTACTACCAAAATGTCGGAGGTATGCGTACGAAAACACATAAGTTTTATTCTGTAGTAGCCACAAGCTCTTATTCAATAGTGGCTCTAACAGAAACATGGCTTACTGGTGACATTTCTTCTTCCGAACTTTTTAATGATACGTTCAATATATATCGAAAAGACAGATCTTTTGAATCCACTGGACTAACGAGAGGCGGTGGTGTTATTATTGCTGTACGGGCGGAATATGACTTTGTCAACGCCGACTACATTGCCCTGAATTCGTACTTTAATCAAATTAATTTCGAAAACATCTTTGAGCTTCTTGACTTACAGGATTCATATAAGCTTTTTCTTAATGTGCTTGAGGAAGCTTTTATAAGATTCGTTCCACAAAAATTAAATAAAAGAAATGGCAAGCCAAAATGGTCTAATAAAAGGTTGACAAATCTTAAAAACAAAATGCTTAAATTGCGTAAGAAGAGTAAGTTTAACCCATCATATTCTGAAGAGTATAAGAAATGTAGACGTGATTATGAATCATTGAATCTTTTTCTCTTCCAACAATATTTATGGACAGTTGAATCTAAAGTTAAAAAAGATTCGAAAGCATTTTGGTCATATATAAATTCAAAACGAAATTCAGTTGGTCTTCCGATGAAAATGTTTCTAGATGGAATTCAAACTAGTAACGAAAGTGAAATTTGCGATATGTTTGCAACTCACTTCCAATCTAACTTTGTTTTAATACCTGCAGATTTGTCTTCAATTAATTTCAATATTGAACCAATATGCGATATTGGTAATTTAATGTTGACTCAACAAGAGGTAGAATTGGAACTCGAATCTCTGGAAGCAAATCCCAAAATTGCTCCTGACAACATTGCTCCAATTTTTTTAAAGATGTGCAAAAATTCGTTAGCCCATCCATTACTTTTGATATTTAACAAATCTCTTTCCTGTGGTGATTTTCTAGAAACCTGGAAATTCTCTTTTATAATTCCAATTCATAAGTCAGGCTCAAAACAAGATATTACAAATTATAGGCCAATTTCGAAACTCCAGTTGATTCCTAAAATTTTTGAAGCTGTTGTAAAAAAACGTATCTATAACTATGTCAAGCAAGGTATTAGTGAACACCAACATGGATTTGTAACGGGTCGGTCCACAGTAACAAATCTTGCGGTTTTTTCAAATTTTTGTATAAATAGTATGGAACGTGGAGGTCAACTAGATGCCATTTACACCGACTTCGCAAAAGCTTTCGATAGAGTTCATCATAATGTTTTACTAAAAAAACTTGAATTACTAGGATTTCATTCTAACTTTCTTAAATGGATACAAAACTATCTATCAGGTCGTTATCAATATGTCAATATTGGCTCTCAATTATCTAAGCAAGTTTTCAATCATTCAGGTATTCCACAAGGAAGTCATATAGGACCGCTGCTTTTTCTTCTATTTATAAATGATCTTCCTATGTTAATTAGAAATGCTAAATGTCTTCTCTTTGCAGATGATATGAAACTATTTTTACCAATCAAATCTACTGTGGATTGTCTAAAACTTCAATCTGACTTAGAAAAAGTAGCAGATTGGTGTCATATTAATTGTCTTAGCTTAAACATCTCCAAATGCAAAATCATGAGCTTTACTAGATCTTTGTATCCAATAGCTTACTCTTATGATATAAGTAGTATACCACTTCAAAGAGTCGAAGAACAGAGAGATTTAGGTGTTATTTTCGATACCAAGCTAAAATTTCACAATCACTATAATTACATGATCTGTAAAAGTAATAGGTTATTAGGTTTTATAAAGAGAAATTCCAAGGATTTTCGGGATCCTTTCACTTTAAAATCTTTATACATATCTTTGGTAAGATCAGTGTTAGAATATGCTTGTGTTATCTGGTGCCCAATGTATCAAAATAGTATAGCTCGAATTGAGCAGATTCAAAAAAAATTTACTAGGTATGCTCTTCGGAAGTTTAACTGGAATAATAATATTTTACCATCATATCAGGAAAGATGTTGTTTAATCGACTTAAGTACTCTTCAATCACGTAGAAAATATTTTCTTATTATGCTCGCTAGAGATATTATGGAAAATCATATAGACTGTTCATATTTGTTAGCACTATATCCTATATACGCTCCCTCAAGACACTTAAGAGAACGCCAACTATTTAGTTTACCGCGTCACTTTACAAACTATGGGAAAAATGATCCAGTAACTAATTCTTGTCAATGCTTTAACTCGGTCTGCGATGTAGTCGACTTGTATGTCAGTAGAGATAGATTTAAAAACACTTTAAGGAATGTGTTATAAAAAATATTTATTTTATTATGTGTTTTAAATTGTATAACTTAATTTATATTCTTTTTTTTTATCATTGTATTTAATTTCCACTATTTATTTGTATAATAATCAAATTGTGATAAATTGTTAAATTTGTTTAATGTATCATAATCTAAGAGAATTAAGTTTCGATAGATGAAATAAATAAATAAATAAAAACAAAATACTAAATCATGTAATAAATTTTATCTAATAAGTAATTAATGTAATAATTAAATATGTACAAAATTTTGATTGAGGGGGGGTAAAACAGAATATGAAATTGTGAACGCGACCAATCAAAATTAGTACGTGTCATCTGGCAGCACCTTTGCTTGTTAAGATACTTTTGTATATAAATATATATATCCTGTTTCCTTCTTCTTGTATAATTGCTGAGGTTCCTCGTGTTTTTTCACTAAGCATTATTATCGTATCCACACGTTTGTAAATTAATAATTGAAACTAGACGAACCGCTTCGTTTGATGGTTGATTTAAAAAAGAACTCATTTATTGCATCTTATATTTACATATGTGACTTCATTTGTATTTGTGTATGTATAAGTTGCCTTTGTATGTGGCTTAAAGCTAAGAGCTAAATATCTATGTGTACATTCTTGTTTCTTAAGGCTACTCTTACACGATTAGTGTTTATAACATATCTTCCCCTCTAAATAAATTTACAAGTTACAAGTCCAGTTTGACTGGAGGCTTAATAGTTCTTTTAGAACGTCTTAAATTATCTGGTTCTTTGTTACTTACAATTTTTGTTTTCTTTTTCGACACCTCTAAAGTACCAGAGTGTTTGACAGGTTCTTCAATGTAAACGTTAGGATCTTTTTCATTTACAACAACTGTTGTAGTACTAGTCTGTGTTTTAGAAAGTCTCGATTGCGTAGCTTCCGCGATAGGGGTTTCAGTTGGATTGTTGGCGATTTTATGCTCCGTTTCGTTTTCAGGTGAATAATCAGGTAATTTTGGTTCTGAATAGTTCGATGTCAAATCAGTTTTGTAGTTTTCATCATTGTGCCCCGCTTTCTTAATTTGGTCAACATGTCGCCTCCAAATTCGACCATCTTCTAGTTTTACATCATAATGTAGGAGACCACTTTTTGATAGGATAGTTCCGAATGACCATTTCGTTTTTGAATCCAAATATTCCCTAGCTTGAACGTGGTCACCGACTTCAAAATAACGGGTTGCATTTCTTGGGTAATTTATATTGTTCGTGTTATCGTTTGGTATCATCAAGTCAAGTCTTGATCGGAGTTGTCTATTAAAGACGATCATCGATGGAGATTTTCCAGTTGCCGGGTGCGTCGTTTTACGATAATCTAGTAGAATATTGCATAATACTTTTTCGATTTCATCAGGTGAACATTCCATGGACTTAAGTTTTTGTTTAATAATTTGAACGTACCTCTCAGCTTGTCCATTTGTTGATGGGTGGTACGGCGCTCCCATTTTATGTACCACTCCGTTTTGTTTTAGGAAGTTTTGGAACTGGTGACTGGTGAACTGAACACCATGGTCACTTACTATGGTTGTTGGAATTCCGAATCGACTGAATACCTCTCGACACTTTTTAATTGTTGTTTCTGTTGTCATGTTGCGAACCACGAATACTTCAGGCCATTTCGAATATGCATCAACTAAAATGAGAAAAATCCTTCCCATGAATGGGCCTGCATAGTCAATGTGGACTCTTTCAAATGGTGCACTCGGTGTTTGCCAGCAATGTCTTTGTTCCTTTTTTGCATTTGGTCTTACCTCTGAACATGGTCTGCAGTTTAATGACATCATTTCAATATCTCGATCTATTCCTTCCCACCAGCAATAGCTCCTGGCTAATGCTTTCATACGTGTAGCTCCAAAATGTGTAGAGTGCAGCTCTTCCAATACTTTATTTCTCAAAGACTTCGGAATATAGACTCGCATGCCTCTCATGATGCAGTTTCCTTTTAGTCCAAACTCTGCTTGGTCAATTCCAAAACGATAGATACTGTCTACCTTCTTACCCATCCGTAGTCCTTGTAGTAAAATAGTAGTTTCCTTTGCGTTCATAGTTGCCTTACTTAAGTCTTCTACGGTCAATGGTAGAGTATTTATTTGCTCAATGCACATGATGTCTGCCTCATCCATACCATAAGAGGATTCATCTGGTTCTGGTAACCGAGACATTGCATCTGCATTACCATGTTTATCGGTTTTTCTAAAAACAATATCGTAGTTAAAAGATTGTAAATATACGGCATAATGTTGCATCCTCGATGTTGATAACGCAGGAAGGCCCTTTTGTGGTGAAAAGATTTGTGCTATTGGCTTATTATCGGTGATCAAGGTGAATTTTCGACCGAAAAGGTATTGATAAAATTTTTTTATTCCAAAAATTATAGCATATGCTTCTTTATCTACTTGTGAGTATTTTTGTTGCGTTTTGTTTAGGGTTTGCGATGCATACATTATTGGTCTTTCGGTTCCGTCCTTATATATGTGGCTTAATACCGCTCCTACTCCATAAGGTGAAGCATCTGTTGCAAGCGAAAGCTCTAATGAAGGATCGAAATGAACTATAAAATCGGATGACTGCATTCCCTCTTTTACTTTTTTAAAAGATTCTTCACATTTTCCGTCCCACTTGAACTTGACGTTGTTTTTCAAAAGATTATTAATAGGGTATAATATTGTGCTCAGGTTTTTAAAGAGTCTACCATAATAGTTCACTAATCCCACGAATGATCTAACCTCGTCTTTGTTACAAGGCCGCTTCATGTTTTGAATAGCGTTTATCTTTGAATGAGACTTATGTATGCCATGCTTATCAATGACAAAACCGCAATATTCTATTTTGTCCTCAAAGAAGGCACATTTTTCAAGATTTACTTTCATGTTTTTTTCGTTCAAACGTTTTAAAACTTCATGTAAACTTTTTAAATGTTCCTCGTCCGTTCTGCCGGTCACCTTTATGTCGTCTATGAAAATTTTTACCCCGCGGATTCCTTGCAATAGTTGTTCCATATACTTTTGCCAAATTGCAGGAGCGGATGCTATCCCATACATAAGCCTCGTTGGCCGCATTAGCCCCAGGTGTGTATTCAACGTTAATACAGCTTGTGCTTCCGGATTGACCTCCATTTGCAAGTATGCCCCAGACAGGTCTAATTTAGAAAACTTGTTCCCCCCACTCATGGACTCAAATAACTCCTCTGTTGTTGGAAGTGGATGCTCATCTACCCAAAGCTCTGGGTTCACCGTGACTTTATAATCTCCACATAAACGTACCTTATTATTGGCCTTCATTACCGGAACGAGGGGTGTAGCCCATTCGCTATAATTTACTTTGACCAAAATTCCGTCTTTAACCAATTCTGCTATCTTTTCTTCGACGGCTTCTCGAATCGCAAAAGGTACAGGTCGGAACTTCCTAAACACAGGCCTAGCTTTTTCGCGGATATTCAACTTTGCTTGAAAATTTAAAATTTTACCTGCTGAACCATCAAACACCCTCGGATACTTTGTTTTTAAATCTTCAGTTATATTTCCATTACAATTTGTGTTTATGTTTAACAAATATTGATTCAAGTTTATCTTTAGTTTTTTTATCCAATCCCTTCCTAAGAGACTATGCCTTTGAGATTCGGCAATATAAATTTTCAAAAATAAGGTTTTATTATCATATATAACTTTTACCATACGAGTACCTAAAATATTTACATTATTTCCACAGTAACTTTTTAATTTTATGTCTGATTTTTTTAATATCAAGTTTTCTTTACCAAAATGTTTAATAAAATTTCTTTTATTCATAATTGTAACTAAAGAACCAGTATCTACTTCAAACTCTACGTCAGTATCCAGAACGTTCAGTGCGATGATAAATTTATCTGTTCCCGACAATTCAATTTTGTTACTTTCAATGTTTTCCAATGTAACATTGCAAATGCTTTCAACCATTTCAGTTTCCTCTTCACCTGTTTCGTCTTCGACGAAATTGGTTTGGTAGTTTTTTTTACATGCGCGTCGGATATGTCCAACTTTTTTACAGAGTGAGCAAACTGAATTCTTATGGAAGCAATCATTTGCTAGATGATTTTTATTTCCGCATCTAAAACAACTGAACGTGCTGGTACTACTGGTACATGTTTTATTTTTTATAGTACTATTTTTACCTTTATACAAATTCACTCCGCCGCCACTTGCCGCCATCTTGTTAACCAACACCTCTTCCTGCTTGCCTCCCATTACCGCACCACCTCTTTCTGAAGCCTCCATGCCGCGAGCCAAATCTAATGCTGTCTCTAGTGTCAGATCTCTTTTCTCCAGACACCTATTTTGGATATTCTTGTTGTTCAGTCCGAAAACTAATTGGTTTCTGAGTGCCGTCTTCAAATAGTCTCCAAACCCACAACTTGCCGACAACCTCTTTAGCGCCACAACAAAATCATCCACTGACTCGCCCTCTTCTTGTTTCCTTATGTGGAATTTATAATTCTCAACAATTTCGTGTGGAACAGGATTAAAATGTTTTTCCAATATCTCCACCACCTGCTTAAATGACTTCGACGTCGCTTTGTCCGGAGTGATTTTGTCACACAACGTGTCGTATGTTTCAGCGCCCATGTGATGCAACAGGTATATATTGTGCATGTCGGCAGGAACTTTGTACATAGAGAATGCAGTCTCTAAACGTTCTATGTACCTACTCCATTTGCATTTTCTTCTGTCGAATGCTTCGAAGGTAAAATGTGCCGCAGCCACGTTTTGTTCAACCGTGTTATTTGTCATATTTAGTACTCTTTTTTTTTGTATAATTTGTATTTTACTTTCTTTATATATATTTATTTTTTTATCCTCGTCGCCAGTTATCGTATCCACACGTTTGTAAATTAATAATTGAAACTAGACGAACCGCTTCGTTTGATGGTTGATTTAAAAAAGAACTCATTTATTGCATCTTATATTTACATATGTGACTTCATTTGTATTTGTGTATGTATAAGTTGCCTTTGTATGTGGCTTAAAGCTAAGAGCTAAATATCTATGTGTACATTCTTGTTTCTTAAGGCTACTCTTACACGATTAGTGTTTATAACAATTATAAGTTAAAATAAAGTACAAATCAGAAAGAATCAAGACTTTTTATTATTAATTACAAAAATTTCAGAAACGCAAAAAACCCGAATAAACTTCACAAACGAGAAATTTTCATTTTTAAGCTGGATTAGCATACATCTCAGCTTAAATGCTTGACATAATTTTAGCTTGGCTATATTTTGGAAAGAATTTTGTATGGGAGATAAAATTTAGCGCGATCTGCGTACTAGGCTTAAGGCGAGGCGCGCACATTCAATTTTTAGCTGGGCAACTGCTTGGTTCGAGCAACTAAAAAGTTTGTGTTTTGACACAAACTAAGCGATTGCCTAAAATGAGTTTGCTTTTTTGTGTAACATATAAATTTATGCACTTGCGCGGACATTCAACCAAATAGAGTTCATCTGTTTTCTATAAGCAACCAAACAGTTATAGGGGTAATCACGATTGAAGTGTAAAATCTTACAACACTACAACAACAAAATATACGGAGTGCAATTTTGCAATAGTGTCGCACTTTAGCTATACCTGAAACCTATTGCAACAGTAAAATACAACGGTGTAAAATTTGCAGTCGCATTTTTGACAGCTCAGCAAGAGCCACTAGCTTTTAAAATTTAAAAGTCTTTGAAAGCCGAAAGAAATATCTTATTGTTCTTTTCATTTTATTAAATTAAATGGATCTAAAAGAAAAAAATAAATTTGTAGAAATATTTAGCTTGAAAAAGTTTTAGGCTGGTATTCACCGAGCGCTCATAACTTAAGAAGCTCATAAACCTATTCACCAAGCAATATTAGTGAAGATCTACGAGCGCTCTTAAAAGTTAAAAGTGGTCCCGACCACTCCTAACTTACGAGCGCTCTCTTCGAAAGTTTGTTCGCTTGTGCGTGTGCCACGCACGCATTTGACTCGAATCCATCCCAACTAACAATTTTGCTTCCTATTTCTGAAATTAAGAATCATTCGTTGCTATAGTGCTCATATAACCATTCTTGCTGGAAGTCAAATAGCTATAGGAGTAAACTTTGATATAATTCATCGCCTAGACATTCTCTGGAGCACTTTCTATCACCTCTATAGGCGTAAAGACTCAATTTTCCTTTAATTATACTATAGAGATACTATAAGACCACAGGACAGTTTATGCTCCTATAGTAATCCCAACAAACTGCTATAAAAGTCTTTATTTATTATTCGTTATCTTTATAGAATCATTATTGGACAGTTTAAGTCAAGACTCTATAATCATGATCAATTTTTCTGTTGGACTCTTATAGTGCAATATAGTTCCTATAGTACTATTATAAAACTGTGCAATAGGCATAGTACACCACGTGCTTTTGCACATATAAGGATGAATTAATTACAACAACAAAATGCGGAAACCCCACACTGAGTAAATCCTTACAAATGCAAAGTAGGATTGGGTCGAACAAACTTGCCTAAATGTAAAGAATGGCAATTTCAAAAAATTAAAGTTTATGGTCGAAACTGTTTTTTAAAACATTTTTTAGAAAAGCATTTTATTACTGAATGGATACAAAATTGAATCTGAAAAAAAAATATCAAATTTTCAAAAAAGTTTTATTTTTTTAAAACCAAGAAAATATTTTAATCTTTTTCTTGGATAGAAGTTTTTTTTTTAACCTTTTATCAAGCCTCTCTAAACAAATATTATTAAAATTCGGCAAGCCGATAGTGAGAAATTTAAAATTACAAAAAATAGTTGAATGCGGTAGGCACAGTCAGTAATATCTAATAATTTCAAAAATTTTTATTGAATTATAGATCGTTAAAATTAATCGAAAGGAACAAAAATTATCAAAATTCTAGGTGAAGTTTTCGATAAAAATACAATTTGGAAAACCATTTCTTTACATTTTCAAAAAAAAATTTTTGTCTTGTAGATTGTATTAAGTAAGTAAGTAAGTAAGTAAATTTTATTCACTGAGCAAAAAGTAAAAATCTTACACATCTAACAACAACAATCGTAATATAAGCATGGCTTTTCCGTCTGCCTGATTGACAATTATATTATATAAAAAAAAAAAAAAAAAAAAAAAAAAAAAAAAAAAAAAAAAAAATTATTATAAAATTTTAAATTTTAAGCTTTCCAAAAATTAAGCATCGTCTTATTTTTACGAATAGATAACTTGCCATATGTCTATATCGCAAGTAAAAAGTCAATAGTGCAATTTATTTAAAAAAATATTTAAGTTTCATTCAAATTTCATATAAAATTTGAATCATGTTGTTTCTTAAGAAAAGAACTATTTTTTACGAATTATTTTAGTGACAGTGATTTGTATTGTCGATTGATTGACGAGACTTTTTTACTGCAACTGCAGTACACGACACATTTTTAACAGCTAGATTTTCGATGAAGAAGCTGAGAATAATCAATTTATCAATAAATTAATACTGGAACATATGCTAGGTATACCAGAACTCTAGCTTTTTTCACAGCTTATGCGAATTACGAAGCGATAAATATCGCTTCCTTCTAATATTTAAGTGTTAAAAGCACCTATAAAGGAAGCCTATGTGACTTTTTAGGATTAAATTCATGATAAAAGTGATCCCAATTCAACGCTAGGTTTTACATATTCTAGTTTGGCCGTGCGGTTAGCGAGCAAGAGATTTGGTGCGAGAGGACCCGAGTTCGATTTCCACATTCTTCCTACACATGTAAGTAATTTTTAAATTAATTTTAAAAATAAAAGTAAAAATGAAATCATAAAAAATAATCAACTCTAAGATCTTTACAGAAATCATGCGGAAAAAGCCGAAAAACAAGCAAGAAAAGCATCAAAATAAAAATGAAATCAAATAGGCACAGAAATAAATATTTTTTTTTTTATTTTGCACATACTCCTATAAGTATTTTATTCTTGTGACAGTAAATCTTCTTTTCATTTCCACTATCGATGCAATTGCTGCAATAAAGCATATATTACCTCTATAACATAATGATAAGTATGTTCTTCGGAGTAACACAATTTACTCCATAAAGGTGGAATAGGAGTTAAAAAAAGTCGCCCTTTTAACTCTTTGGAGTTTTATACAACCCTTAAATGTGTGCAAGAAATAGTAATAAGAAGCTTCTCTAGATGAATATAGAAGTAAAATTGTATGTGAGCAATGCCAAGTAGAAGAGTATCCATTTGCTGTCAAGACCAACATTACACAACATGTCACAGTTTGGGTATGCCTGAACAAGAGAGAGTGGCTCTCATTTTCGAACTTCGAAAAACACTTGCGAGTGGTTGGTGAATACCCCACAGAAATTTCAAGTTAAGAGCCTCGTAAAGTTAAGAGCCGTTTAGGAGCGCTCGATGAATACGAGCCTTAGGCTAGTCGCGCACTGGCAACTGTGATCGAAATCAAATAGTTTAATCACCAGTTGAAAGAGAACCGCACACTGGCAACTCTTTACTCACGCTCGCACTCTTTTCTCTCTTGCACTTATAAAAAACAGCTCAACTGTTGCGAGGCAATCGTTTAGTTTGTGTCAAAACACAAACTTTTAGGGCGGTATTCACCGAACGCTCATAACTTAAGAGGCTCACAAACCCATTCACCAAGCAATAATATTGAATATTTATGAGCGCTCGTAAAAGTTATGAGTGCTCCTGATCACTCATAAGTTACGAGAGCTCTTTTCGAAAACTTATTCGAAAACATTCAAAACAAACCGACTTTTTTTTTTAAATTGTCACTGTCGCAATTTGATTTGTGAATTTAATTTTTATTGAAAAAAACTTCAAACATAAAATAAAAAAAACATCAACAATTAAAAGTATCAACGCAATTTTATTAATCAATTTTACATGCTTCACTGGATTTTCTTTATTGTTTGAGATGCAGAGCAATCAACAAACTTGCAAAGCACGAGGAGTCTGGACGGATGAAAAGGAGCACGTTGATGATCCATAAGCCAGCAATTCGTAGATTTCTTATCGGATATCCGTTTGAATAGCAGCAATAGCCATTATTTGAGAATTTAAATTGAAGTCTTGGTTGGATAATAAAATAAATGAAAAGTTTGTTGTGCAGAAAAGACTTTCGTTTTTTGTTCTTTAAAGATGAGATGACAGTTTATAGTTTATGCGTTTTGTTTTTATGACTAATATTTCACATTTGACTTCTCTGCTGTCAATCTCGTGTGAAAACTGTTTGAATTAACAGTTTGAACATGCCTGGTTAAGAGAGAGTGGCTCTCATTTTCGGACTTCGAAAAATATTTATGAGGGGTTGGTGAAGGCTAGCCGCGCACTAGCAATTTTTAGTTGCGAAACTGTTTGGTTACTTATAGAAAACAGATGAACTGTTTGGTTGAATGTCCGTGAATTTGCAGATAATTATATGTTCAATAAACTGGCGAACTTATTTTAGGCAATCGTTTAGTTTGTGTCAAAACACAAACTCTTTAGTTGCTCGAACCAAGCAGTTTCGCAACTAAAAATTGCTAGTGCGCGACTAGCCGAATAGCACAAATAATTTCCAATTTACGAGCCACTTAAACTTAAGAGCTGTTTGTGAGCCTTCGGTGAATACCGCCCTTAGTTTCGAGAATCGAGTTGCTCTAAGTGCGCGGTGTCCCATATAAGCCCATTATGTTTCATTTTAGCAACCAAACAGTTGCGAAACTAAAAATTGAATGTGCGCGCCTGGCCTTAGTGTTTACTTGGTTGTTTAATGATACAAAAATATTGAATAAGGCAATCAATCCTGCCAAAAATTTTTTTTGGTTGCCGCTGTCAAATATCTTTGTCTTACACAAATTTTTGAGTAGCGCCCCCTATGAAAGTCACGCATTTGGAATAGAAACGAGCCCTCCGTATTATATATACTCAAAGATTGCTGTACAAAATGTCTCCACTAAATTTTGTCAGGAAAAAGAATTATACAAGCATTATTTTGTGGGACAAAATTTTGATATGCCGAAAGTGTTTTTTGTCAAAACTGGTTTTATGTAAAAGGTGCTGATGCTTCTCTTGAAAGCATCGAGATGAGATTCCAAAAAGGTATGACCGACTTTTGTAAGACAACTTGTTCCAGAGATACACTACAAAACACATTAAATTAGATTTTATCTGTCCAAATTCAAACTTTTGCGCTAGATTTGGAAACGTTTTGTAGAGATTAAAATTGTAGAGATAAAGTTTGTCTTGTCTCGATCTGCGTACTAGGCTTAAAATGAGAGAAATTTGAGAAAATAAATTGGTCGTAGATTGCAATATGATTGCTACGAACTGTCCAACACTATTCGCGTTCCACATACCATCCACACTGCAACGAAAGAATTGTTCGCGCGCGGCTAACCTCAAAACCAAAAAGGAACTAAGATAGTTGTCTAAAGCCTAGAGTTCTTCAAAGAAAAACCAATGCCTTATGGGAGTTTTTTCCCGAAAAAAAACGTTTTTCATTTCATCACAGTCATCCGAACTGTAAACCAAAATCGAAAAAAATGTATACTCACCACGATTTTTTTTCACGCAAAACAATGTGCATCCCATTGTTATGACGGAAAAAACTTACAGAAATTTTTTCATGAGAAAAAATTTTTTTTTCACCACTCATTTTTTTTTTCCTTCAAAAAGAACTGTACACTAGGCTTAAGGCCGGGCATTCACGACACAAAATAACTGCGCAAACTGACATTTCACTCAAGTCGGTTTGTGCAAAACACGATACAAGTGAACTGCACAGTTCTCAGTTTAAAAAAGTTTTCATTCTGTTCATATCATATAATCATCGGCTCCGGCACCAGCCATTATAAAAAAAAAAACAATAGGGGTATTCATGTAAGCGCGGAAAACCCTCGTAAACCTCGTAAACCAGATAATTTTATCTCCGCAGAAACGAGCTGTCAAAATTTGTATGGGAAAAAGTTTCTGCAAATCGCGTAAAATTATCTCACAAATTTGCTGCGGAAAGTGCAGAAATAAACCTCGTAAACTAAAGAAGTATGTATTCTGACTTTTAATTTGACATTTCACAAAATATTTCCCACATTTACGCAAGTATTTCTTAGGGGGTGTTCATGAAAACATGCTGCGGAAAGTTATATCTTTCTACAAAGCGGAAAATTATCTCGTTACATGAATACCCTTAATGTACACAGCGTAAATAAAATTTTTCAACTGAGCGGTTGCGCAGTTTTTGACATTCACGACACAAATAACTGCACAAATTTAAGACTTGAGCAAAAATATTAAAATTTTTTGATTTTTACACAGTTAACTGCACAAACCGCACAAACAACCCCATTCACAACACAACTAAACTGCGCAAACACCAGTTTGCGCAGTTATTTTGTGTCGTGAATGCCCGGCCTAAGTAAACGCCATTTGCGACGAATAAAAAAAATTGATGTGAAGGAAATGTCAAAACGGGCGAATGTTCGTTCATTCGTGGGTCGTTGGTCGCTGTCATGTGAATAGTCCTTTAACAGATGTGGCACAATAGGCCTAAATATCTTCCAACACTTCATAACCTCCACAAGTATAAAAACCACTCCAACCAAATTATCGAAAAAACACTGCTCTGGCAGTATCTTACTGCGAAACTGTCAACTTTGTTCACAGCTTTCCACATCTCCACTGTCACTTTCCTAGTTCCAACACAGTTCCAGGTTCCACATCGCACTCTAGTGTGCTGTTTGCAAGCGCCATATAAAAATTTCTGTCCATCAACCATATCGAATGCAAAACGTGAAAAGTAAAATAATGTTTTTTATCGCAAAACAGTGACTATTTTTATTGAATTTTATCAAAAGAAGTTAGTATAAACATTTATTTTTGCAATTTAATACATTTCAATTTATATAAAACTTTAATTTTAAGTGAAAAATTGACAAAAAAAAGGAAAACCTTAAAACAGGCAGAAGGAAAAGAAAAAACTTAAAATATGTGTGGTGTGGTTTTAGTAGTGTAGTTAAATTGGTGCTGCTTTGCCTTGGTAACTCATCGGAACGGTAGTTTCCTCCAACCTCCCAATCCAATCAATTCCACCTTTTTCATATACAGTATTTCCTTTTGTTTTATTTTGTATTTTATCATTTTATGCCTTTCGAATTTTTATAACTTCTGGATTGCTCTTGGTGGCACGACTCTCTTTCTCTCTCTGTCTGCCTGTCTATGTCCGCGCCGCTGAGTGCTCTTGCAGTGTGGATCTGAGCTGGGAATCATCCGTCGTCGTCATTTGCTTCGCCATCGTTGTTGTCGTCGTCGTCGCCGTGCTGCAGTCGTTTCGAGAAATTTTTCGCACAAGACCAAAAGTTTTCCTCCTCTTGATTCCACGAACCACACGACCACGATCCCATTGCCATTTTTATTTTTCTCGTTCTGTAAGTTTTTTGCCTTTTCCTTGTACTTTTTGGCCAATTTCTTGGTTCCTGTTTTACATTCCTGTTTGGTGGCTGTTGTGCTGTAAAAAAGTGAAATTTCTCTAAGCTTACACTTAATTTTTGCCGTCTTAATGTTTTTTTTTTTTTAATTAACAATCGAACTTAGTGACGAGATTTCGTTGGCCATAAAGTTACGAAATCAATTTTTATTTTCCCTTCATTTCCTAATTGAGTTTGTATCGAGCGAGTGAACGAATGTGACTATAGTATCTCGGTTTGGTCTGTTGGGGGAGAACATTATTTGGGGAGGGAAAGTTCCTGTTTCCTCCACGCAAAAGTTAAGACGGGTCGCTTCGTTGTGCTGTGCGTCACTATTTTCACGTTTTGTATAACAGCAAATGACCGTGGAAGAAGAATTTTTCCACATTAACTTGATTAATGGACAAGATTTAGAAATCATCAATAGCTGGAAGAAAAAAATGAGAAACTAAGGGGAGTTCGCATCAACCTTCTTTTAAGTGGGATAACGAATTACATTGCAAAAGGTCGCGATACTCCAATTCCTTCTATTTACCCAACTTCATTCATTTTAACCAACCAACCAACCAATCATAAAAAAGAACAACAACAAAAACGTCTACACGTCCGTGGTCCGTCTCTACGACGAGTTAATTAAAACAAACATTTTTATATATATTTTATAGTTATTTGGAAAGAGAGTGAGTAGAGAGAAGCGGAAGAAAATCATAAAAGAAAAAAAAAAAAAAACAAAAATTGTTATGTTTCGCAACGCGGCAAGTGGCAGTCACAGAATTCAATATAAAAGTTTTTTTTTTGTTAATTCTTTTTCTTTTGGTAAGTAATTTTATTTGTACATTCATATTTGTTTCAATTACATTACTTATTGGATAAATTTTGTTTTGATTTATTGGCGGTGCTTTTTACCTTTTCTTTTTGGCCAATACAAGATGTAGACAGGCACAAGGTCTATGATGTTTTCTGAGTGCAAATAAGTAGTAGTTATTATATTTGGTATCAGATTAAGCTTCTGATCTTGTTTCACGAAGATGAAGTCATTTATAATAGTTTCAATTTGTATTTTTATTATTATTGGCGATAAACCATTATTATAGAGGAAATTTGGTAATTTTAAAACTCGAAATGTTATTAAAACCTGAAGTTACAGTGCTATAGCACCTTAATGCCGTCTGTAGGCATGCATGTAATGTACTGTACATCCAACTCCAGTCAAAGCCGTTGAAGTATTTTTTCTCAGCAATACAAAAGGATTCTTTTTTGGTTAAATTGAAATGTTTACGAGTCGACTGATCAAATAATCATAAATGTATATTTACATACATATGTATGTATGTACATTCCGCTCCACTTGAATAGAAACTAGTTTTAGTTTAGAAACTATGTTTTACTATCAGAGCGTGTAGCGCTTTAGTAAATTTATAAATCCACCTTTTTGTTTAAGTTCTTTAAAGTGGGATAAGTTGCGAATAAAACTGCACGGGCAGGATAATTCAAAAAAATACCATTCGGTTATTTTTTACCACTTTTCTAATTACTTCATTTGAAACACTATTGGTTTTTTTTTGCACAACGGGGCGGAGTGTATATACTGTCAAATTATTTATGCATTTTACATTATAGTGTCAAAGCAAATTTGTATAGATTTTGTTCGGGCAGCTACTTGACACTATTTCTTAAACCGCCAGACTTATCTGGAACGAAAAAACATCACTTGTGAACGTAATAACATTTCTTGAGTACGAATAAGGTTCTTTGGTTTATTCTCTTCACCTGTATCAACTGGAGATCTCGACAACTTAAAAAACGACTTTAACACACGTTTGTTTGTTTAATAATCTGTGGCAACAAGGAAAAACGACATAAGTCAGTTTTTGCTACTTTTCAGGAGAGCGATTTGAATGTTTAGTTTGCAATTACACATCAGGTACAAGACTTATGGACAAAGTTTAAACGTGAAAATTACTGAAATCACTGTAAGATCTTATTTGAATTTAAAAAGAATTAGTTTTATGACAATTTACAGCTAATTTTGATAAAAACCATGACTTATGTCGTTGTTACTTATTTAAACTTTAAATAAGGAATAAGGAAAATGTACATAAGTCAACTTGTGTCTGAATTTTTTACGTAAAGGATTTTGGAAAAACTACACAAGTCAACTTATCTGCGTGTAAGCTTTAATTATACTTTGGAAAAAGAACACAAGTAAACTTATGATCGCGATTAATAAATATAATTGTTTTGGAAAAAGAGCATAAGTAAACTTATGTGTCTGTTGATTTGGTTATTCTTTATGGAATAAAATCATAACTAGAAAAGAAAAATTAAAGAATTGTACTTATGTTGTTTTTCCATACGCAAGTTCTGTAGATACTAACTTATGTCGTTTTTCTTTTGTCTTTAATTCCTTAACGGTTTGAGATAAAAATACGAAAAAAATATGACAGACGGAATGGCTTATTGCGCATCGGATGATATCAAAAACTCATTTTCGACATAAGTCGACTTATGCTGTTTTTCCTTGTTGCCACAGATATTATAACTGATTTAATATAATTTAAATTTTAATAAACATGAGCACTAGCTGCCTCTAACTTCTGAATCTTAGGTTAAAAACTTAAGTTTATATTATATTCTTGTGGCATTGATGGTAATGAACGGGCGGACGAGCTGGCCACGAAAGGATCAGCCCTTCATTACTCACTTGCGGAAAGAGTCAACATTCCGCTCGGAGTTATAAAGGGCTAAAATTCTCTCAATTTTTCTTACCGAATCAAACCGTAGGTGGAGCAGTATAACTAACTGCATTACATCTAGAAAGATTTGGCCCACCTACATACATATAATAAATCCCGAACACTTGATCTGATATGCAGACTCAGGCAAGACCTAGCCAGGATCGTAGCTAACTGTAGCGAACACTGCCCCATAGAAGAGCATGTAAAGAAGCTAGGTATTCCTCACAACACTCACTGTCATAGCTGTGGGGACTAGCGGAAAAAGGAAACAGTCCTCCACTTCCTCTGCAAATGCCCTGCTCTGGCTAAATTTAGTGCGCAATCATTAGGAAGAGCGTTTTTTGATGACATTGACGAACTTTCCTAAATGAAGGTCAAAGACTTGATTTCTTTTCTCAACGCGACTTCGGCTACTACTGTGCCGTGCCCTCCTTTTGACTCCTTATATCCCGAGCTAGTCGACTGAGAGCTTTGAAGGAGGCTTACAGTTCAGGTGGCCGGATGATCACTCAATCAGATTGGCTACTGTTTCAGCACCAGTCAACAAGCTGCCTAGCTTGGCACAGTGTAGATGGAGTCGGATGAGTGTGGCGGTTCGGCTGAGTGAATGATCCAATTCCAGATGGCTGTGCAAAAGCAAACACACATTAAGAGACAAGAGACATCAAAACCTACTAGATCCATATTTTTGAAATTTATCCAACTGATTTGAATTGACTCCGTGAGAATGTTCACAATTTCCCATATTAATTCCATCCACAGGTTCATACGAGTTATGGTGTCAAAATGGCGCACTTCAGCGCTAATTGGGCCACAAAGCTAGTCGGCCGCTGGTCGCTATTTCTACCTACCTATTATATTCTTTAAAATTTGTATTTTGTGTATTTTACTCGAAGGTGCTTAGATTTTGAATTTATGTGAATTTATAAAATTTTATATCTTTTTCACGCTGGTGTTTGTTGGAAATCGAAACTTTGGTTACATTTATATCTAGCATGTGTTTTGCAAATGAAATTGTACTTTCTTCAAATTAAGTCATTGCTCACTGTTTTAAATAACTTTACTTACTTTGTTAGAGTTTACATATAAGAATATTCTCTCGTTCAGGTTGGGTGGCCGGTGTTATGGGTCTAGATCTTCTAAGTAGAATGGTTAGGGACAAAATTTTGATCTTCGTCCAATATCGTCAATTTTTAAGTTGTCCCGCTTATGTAGCAAATGAGCAATATACATGCATATAAAGAACTTTAACCATTGTAACATGGGTTCTGGAAAATTTTATTCATTTTATTAAAAGTGGTTTTATACGTTAAATGTAGTAGTAAGTGTAGTACCCATTGGTATAATGGTTAGTGCGTTGGACTGTCATGCAGAAGGTGTGGGGTTCGATTCTCAGCCGCTGCAAACATGATTTTCAGGGTTGTACTATCTCTTGCGAGGAATTGACAAATCTTCAAAGAGAATCTCTTGTTAGCCGTTCGGGATCGGCAGAAAATCATATGTCCCGTCCATTCTTGGTAACACGCAAACAGAAATGGTTGAGAGTTTTAAGTCACTAGATTCTGGTTCTCTTCGAGCTTTTGCACCAAATTTAATTTATACGTGAAATATTGATAGCTTTGTTTGGTGAGGTCATACTGGCTCTTGAACCGAAAAACACAACAAGAACCGATTTTTCTGTAACCTGTGAAAGCTGTTCAATCTTCTATACTATAAATATGAAATGATGTTCATTGGTAAGCACATACCTTGAGAACTATTGGAGATATTTGGCTATTTTTGGTTTAAAATCATTCGTAATAACTCGAATTACGTTTTAAAAACAAATATCGCAAAAGAACTTTTTGTTAAGGGGTTTTTGTATAAACTTAAAACAATAATTCACGATTCAAACGATGGATATAGGTACGTAATTCTTTTTTGTTTTGTTATGGCCATAGGTAGTTAGTTATCAGCATAAATATATAGGAACCTCAAACTCAATACATATAGAAAAAAAAGTTATATAAAAGATATAATAATAGCTGAGAAATGAGATTTGGTCTTTATTTTTAAGATTTTCATAAATTTAAACAACAATTACAAACAAAATTTCTTCAGCCTTACACAAACATAATAATATGCCTTGTCTACACTATCAAAAAAAGAATGATTAATTACAATTAATTCGTTGTTAGTAAGATTTAATTTATTTATTTCATGTTGTTTGTGAAAACATCTTGCGTAATGGCAAAGCTGACATCATTTTAATAAAAATAACAAAACCCAACAATGGCCAGTTATTTTTGAACTTCACGAATCAAACCTTGCTAATACAAAGTATAAGTTAACATTAGGCAATGATTAGGCAGAAAAAAAAACTTTATATCTATTTGAATTCAATTCGGAAGAGTGAAGCAAAGGGAAACGAAACAAACAAATAAAATATGAACCCACAAAAATAAACAAACAAATAACAATGTATACAAAAAAATAATAACCCTATTCTCGGAGATTTATTCTCTGGAGGGCAGCAGACTTTACGGAAACAAACGAAATTACCTTCGAATTAGTTTTGTCTTTAAGAATGGAAATGAAAATATGGGAACATTACTCTAAAGTAGGTGGAAAAGTAATAATTTAATACAAACTAATAACAAAACAAACTCGTATATGACGCCTACTATAGCGTTGCCAACGGTCAGACACACAAATATGCTACCTCAAGAACAAGTGGTTTTGTTTTTTTTTCGAATTTGTAATCAAATCAAATATACTATGAGAGTCTGAGGCTTTTATGTTATGACCAAAACCGCGTCACTTTTGTCGAACCGGGAGTAGCCGTAGTTGCAGTATGAAAATAAATGTGTGTAAACCTAATTTGCATTGCATGGAATTGAAACGCAAGGTGATTCGTAAATGTGATATCATCACGAAGAACGCAGTTCCATCAAAGTTTGATGTAATGAATGAAACAATGAAACCAAGTCATATGCTATAATTAGGTTTTGTTTTGTATATTAATTTGATTATACTGTTTTTTTTTTATTATTTTTGAAGTGGGTGTAAAAACAATTATTCGAATTGAATATAGGCACAAAAATGTTTTTTTGGAACTAAATCCAATTAAGTCAAATAGGATACCAAAGTTTTTGTGGGTCAACTTATACCCATGTTGGTGATCATGATCAATATTGATTTCAATGTTATAGTATATGGTGAGAAGCGGCAGTGTGCCCAAGTCTTAAGCGAAAGGAGTTAGATTTTTAAGGGCCATCCGCTGAAACGAAACTTAAGTAGCTTAAGTTCAACATAAGCTCTTATTTGACAGTTTACGTAGAGGAAAAAGTGTAACACAAGCGCTTAGGTTGAACATAAATATTTAAGTTTCGTTTCAGCAAATGGCCATAACTCCTGCAAATATTTGAAGGGTAAATGGGTTTCAGATGATTTTTTTGAAGAGTTATTAGCAAGAGCTTCGTATTAAAATATCGATGCAATATCAGGTAGATTACCAATGCCGGCAATCGTACCATTTTCAGAATATACGGCGAAAGATGTTTTTGATAGTGTCTTCGATCCTTGAAAGCAAGGTTCTAACCATCTGTTCTTAATTCCGATGAGATTCTAGCAAAAATTTTGACGATACGTTGTGTTAGTAGTATATTTTTTTTTCTATGACATGCTAGGGTTAGCATTAGAGTTTCTGAATTAATAGACCAGTACATGTTTTGACAAACATTTATCAGAATGAGTTCCAGAATCGCATTATGTGAGTTCATGAAATGTAAAAATGAAAAATGGCTGTGAAAACTGAAATGATAACTTTTTATCACTTCACCTTTTCACAGATAGAGAATAGCATGACTTGACTAGAAAATTATGAATATGAAGTCGGTTTAATTATCGTTTTAATCGACTGCTTCAATTCATGTCGAATTCCTTTGTTCTGTTTTGTACACCTCTTGCTCCATCTTACTCGAAGCAAATCCTGCTAAAAGGTATACGTCTGCGGTGTACTCGTAGTTTTGGCAAAAAAAAAACTCCCTTAACATTTTTAAATAACGCTTTCGAATGATAGTTACTATTACACAGTTTTTTTCAAAGAAATATGACACCATAATGCACCTTAATGAAACTTCACACCACACAGTGACTAGTTCTGGGTGGTGTTCTGTCTTGCGGAGCATTTCCGGATTAGAGTCACTCCATATACGGAATTTTGCTTGTTTACATTGCTGTTAAGATCGAAATGAGCCTCATTAGACATAATCATGCAATTTTTCAAGATGTTGTCTTCTTCGACTATTTCAATCATTTTTTAACAAAATTCCAGGCGAATAGGCAAATCCAGAAGATTTAACGTGCTCGAAAATTGGACTTTGTACGGAAATAAATCTGAGTCATCATGAATTATCCGTTGTAATGATTGTCTGCTAACTCCCATTTGCACGGATAAGTTCCGATTGGAAACGATTAGAATTGGCTGTATTGACGGGGCTACAGGTGCGAAATATGTTTACCAGCCTCATAATGGTCCATCTACTCGGAGCAGTGTCGCCAAACTCTCGCTTAGATTCTCTTTTAATGTAATTGACAGACTGTTAAGCATGGTCCCGCTGCACTATCCAAATCTTCGTTTCGTTATCCTTTCGTTTTTGTAGCAAGATTCGTGCTCCGTCCTGTATAAAAAACTGTGTAGACAGAAAATGTTAACTTTCTAAATATTTCTTGTTCCAGGTCGAACTTTGTAGTTAATGCCCAGTAAGATAGACGGCAGAAGGGTTCTCAGTTTTATTTTTTACTTTTCTTTTGTAAAGTTTCAATTTAAACTCTCTATATATGTAAAGGGTGGGCCAAATAGAAGTTTCTTTTTAAAATGCAATAAAATGAAAAAAATTAAATTTTGTCCATGTATTATGCGCAAAGCGACTCATTTCGTAACGCGGAGGTATGATACTGTCTTTCTATCTAGAATGTATGTATATGTACATCCCGGATCTCTCTCATTTCGTAACGCGGAGGTATGATACTGTCTTTCTATCAAGAATGTACATATGTATATGTACATCCCGGATCTCTCTCCGATCCGGGATCCCAACCGAACACTTTCTTTGATTCTGACGATTCTGAAGTTTGATGAGATTGTATTATGTGGAACATCAAATGTGAACAATAATGTTATTTATTTGAAAATCAAAAATGATGTTTGTTGAAAGAAAATCAATTCGAACAATTGGTATACAAAAAAAAAACAACTGTCGAGTTTGACGTTTAAGTATATAAATGTGTAAGTGGTTCTGGTTTCGATTCTGAATTCAAATCCAGAAGCAAATTTCTCTTCTTTTTAGAATCAGAATTGTCATTTTTCCCCAAGTGAACACTTTCATAAGAGTTTAGACATAAGAAAGCTTTTTTTCACTCAAGATTATCTGCAAATGCTTTCCTGTTTACCAATTTCCCTCATTAAACCAAAGTTGATGGATATTCAATTACAATTTATTCTTTCTGCTTTTTAGAGTATTTCCCTTGTCATTTTTCCCGTTTCCTTTTAAAACAATCCATAATGCCAATTTGAGTGTATCGAAAAATACGTAAATGTACATATACATATATTATGTGTGTGTTCCTGTAAGATATTTCATTTCCTTTAATTTCAATTATTTCAACACGTAAGCTAAATAACTTTTTTCAGTTCTTAAACAATAATTTTATTTTTACCTTTGTGTCCAATAACTTGTTTGTTTATCGCAAATCAAAATAAACTTACTTGAGCACAATAACTGACATACTACGTGCTGGAATCATCTGTACGGGTTTTGCGTCGCCTTTATGTTTTGAAATGACAGTTTTTTTTTAACCTAAAGTGCCTCTCGCCAGAAAGTCTATTACTCAACATGAAGTGTGTTTGTGAAGATTGCTCTTAGGCAGTACAAATTAAATTATGAAGTAATTTTTAAGTGCATTTAAGAATTACTAATTTTCCAAAATTTGATAAACAACAGGTGACGTAGTGCACTTGATGTATTTATTTTCTTGACAACAACGACTTGCGCGTACATTCTATATCAATCATAATATTTATTTCTATTTTTGAAATAAATACTAATTGGATCAAGATCAAGAGCATGTAATTAAAATTCGAAATGCATATTTTTGGTATGTATGTAGGTATATATGCACGTACATATGTACTATGTGTGTTTTGCTGTATTAAAGCCAACTTAAGTACTCTTAAAAAAATCAAATCGAAATATGATCGAACATCACAATAATGCATTTCTAGGTAGAAACGGTTAGAATTAGAAGTTTATATCATACAAGTTGCCAAGTTGCACAAGCTGGTATTTCGGAATTTTTACATTTTTATAGAGCTTTTCATCAAACGTCCAATTCCTTCCTGCTTTGTTGGGACTAACATTGGTAGGCAGATATCGAGGAGTGGCAATCTCGACTTACCTAGCTCGGTGAGCCATTTAGCCCTGAGATGCTCCGTTTTGATACCGAAGCTTGATGGTTTTGGTGATATAATAAGGATGCAATAGGTAAAGAATGAGGTCTTGGTGGAGGTCGCATAACCGACATGACGCCTAAGGTAGTGTTGTTAATGGATTTAGGCTGTGAGGAGTAAATGTGTGTACTTCAAATTCGGGATTTTTTAAAATCATCAGGAGGGTGAGTAGGATCGATGAACACTCACTTACCTAGATTGTAATCCGCACCTGACAAAATCTACACCGTGGTACCATGGTGGTACCATGACCTTCCAATACCAACTGTCTGGTTGCATGATACATGAGTTTTGTTTTATTTATTTGTAATAAAAACAGGGTGAGTCACGGGAATAGGTTTAAAAATAGATGGGTTTTTCTCGACGTAGGCTGGGTGTGTTACGTACCGTAACAACTCCCGAAAATACGGAAAGGATAAGAACAGCTGTTCTCCAAAGTCCACGACGGTCGGTGCGCAAATAAACTCAGTCTTTACAAATTAATATTGTTCTTCCGTTCGACGTATCGTTAAGCGTGAGTTGAATTTCCATCCTTATAAGTTGACAATTGTTCAACAGTTTAACCCACTGACACACAATTTGCAATGAAGATGCACTGGTTATTTGAGGTGAATGACGATATGCTGTTATTTATGCGTGATGAAGTGCATTTTCACCTGGACTGTTTTGTAAATAAGCAAACCTGCCTTTTTCATGGTGCAGAAAACCCTTGAAGCCTCCACATCTACAAAGTGATTGTTTGGTGTGCAGTTTAAAAGATATTGGTCAATGGTCCCTACTTTTTTAAGGAGCAAGGAAACAAGGTGACTGTCAATAGTGCCCTTTACATTGAAATGCTTAATAACTTTTTAAAATCTGAGTTGCGTAGAAAGAGGCCTAACTACTCGTATTAACCCGTCAAATGTCTGGTTTCACACTTTTATCGCCACAATGAACATCGTACGCGAGATTTTTCCCAGCTGCCTCATTTCACGTTGTGGAGATACGCAGTGGTCTCCTGGCTCACCTGACTTGACGGTGTGCGATTTTTTCCTTTGGGGATATAGGCGGTTAAGTATGTAATAAAAATGGAGATTGCATTAATAGACGAAAACTTGCTTCAACGCGTTCATTAAATTTTTTTCGACCAACTTTCTTTGTGCTACGAACAAGGTGGACGTCATATGCTCGATGTTCTTTTTAAATAAAATAATTGTACGTCTAAAACATCCTGTGTTATATCTTTTTGTTTTTGTTCCTATTCCCGTGAACCACTCTGTACTTTGGAAATTGACAGACATTCGTAGGTCCCCTCCATTTCTGTCAACATGCCAACAGGAATAGTTAAGTGTTGTAAGTCACTATAATCAGGCCCTCTACGAGCCGTAATAACCTCTTATTTATTTATTTAATTTTTAATAATAGAAGAGAAACGTTGCAATGTACGTAGTCTATTGAAATTTCCTCAAAGTTTCGTTACTTTTAAAAACTCTGAGTCATGAAATTATAAAACAACTTTGAAAGTTTTTCAAACTGGTCTGCTGAAAAAATAAAAAAAAACGTTTAAAATTATCATATTTGTTATCAGACCTGTAGTGAAACTTACAACCTTACTTCGAGTCTGAATAATAATTAATAACGTGTATAAGTCAACGGCGGGCCTATAAATACTTTTTTCATCTAACTTTAAGCCCCGTAGTATCTGACATTAATTTGTAACAAGAACAATTTCGTGCGACCCATTTGTGTATTTAATTTTGTTCAAACACGTGTGCTCTGGATTGTAAATGTGATCACCAGGAACACGCAGATTATGACTATTGCTGAGGTCCCATCCAGCGGCATGTTGAAACTGATGCCATCAGCCACCCACTCATTCGCCCCTCATTTTCGGCGTGATTTCTCACCAATTGTTGTTCCATTAATACACATCATTAGGATTAAAAATACGATTTGTTTTCTAATTCGTTTTGTTTCGGCGAGCACACCGGCCGCAACGCCAATCATTGCCAGAGGCATGGTGGTGCAAACTATTCTTCTGCTGCCACAAACATTTGTGTATCTTCTTTGAAAAGCAAAAAAATATATAAATGTATATTAACTTGCAATAAATCTAGACAGATATACGAATGGATCGCAGGGCGTACACCTATGTATGTATGTATTTTCGCATTTTATTTATTTAGCTAGCTGTTTATTTATTTTGAAAGAATTTTATCTGTCTGTTTGTTGGAGCATTAAAAGATACAGATAAAAAAAATATAGCCATGAATTTTAAAATAATAGATAAAGTTTTTTTTTTTCTTCTACGAGTAGCTAAAGAGACTATATAGGAAAGTATTTGTTTCTTGTTTATTAAAAAAAAAAACAAGATTTTTATCAAAAAGTAAGACATAACGTTGATGAATGGAAAACACTTTTTAACTTTACCTGGTATCTTATCGCTTGTTATTCATAATTTTAGGATAGAGCAATGCAAAGAGGTGTCTCACACACGAAAGTTTTGAAATGTTATTATCTTTTATATTTTTTTAACAAAAGTAAGCTGTCATTTAATGTTATGTTTTGATCAGGCTTTTCGTATTAAATAAAGTTAATAATACTTGGTTGGGACTTGTTTATATATAAATACATATTCAAAATGAAATGTAACTGAAGTTACCACAGCTTCACGTTCTAGTGTATTATACTACATATTTTCGTACCTCAGCTTTGACAGTAGTACAAACTACATCCATTGTGTTCAGAAAAGTTATTCGTAATCGTAAATCTACGGTTCGAACATTAGTTTAAGTTCTGAGTAATTTGTACTAGCCAGATCTTTACTGAATGGCATAACTTAATAAATTTATACATACATCCGCTGATTTGTTCCCAATTTTAAGTCAGTAAGTAGAGAGATTGTTCTACAAACGATTATCATCGCTTGATCGTTTTCGGAACAATTATCAGCCAATTTTTTTTAATAATTTCAATTACGATCCCAAATGAAAAATAGTTGGCCTAATATTGTATTCATAACATATTTTCGTTTTTTTTTTGTGTATGCTGTATTAATATGGTAATATTTTTTTTCTAAGCATATTTCAGGTACATGTATTTTTGTCAATGCAATTGACAATTAAGCACAATCAATAACTGTTTTCAAACATTTGAATGAAAACGGATTTTTTTTGTTGCAAATCCACTGGCCCGCTAGTTTTTCATCGCAAAATAGTTGGCACAAAGCGTTTTATTTCTCTCTGTCTCTTCACATCTACCATTAAATGATGAGTTATTCTATTGCACAGCAATCACTTATTATTGCTTTAGTCAAAGTTCACAATGGAGCGCGGAAAGTGCTTATCGTAGGACATGCGCAACAGAATAGTAAAATATTAAAAACAAAATGTTTCGGCACACGATATTGGAAAAAAAAATGTGAAATATCACGGTCTTCAGTTAGAACCATTATAAATTTATTCATGAAGAACAGAAATGTGAACCCACTGAAGAAAACTGGAAGCCCAAAAATTGCTACCGGTGGAGACAGAAGAACTTTGAGACAAATTCTCAAGAAAGATCTTCATGTTACAACGCTACATTAAAGTGGAAAAAAAATAAATAAATTTCAAGACACCTGCATTCGTGAAATGGAAAAAAATGGGTTATAAATTTTATAAAGTAAATTTATCATTTTTGGAAAATTTATATAATATCCTAGAAAATGAATTTTTCTTTAAAACGCGTCACTCAGGCAAAATAAAAAACCCTTTTAACTCCTTTTTGCACAAAGGAACCGCTTAAATTGGGTTCGGGCTCATCAAGACTGAACGTGCAATGGAGGAGTGTGATATGGAGCGATGAGTCTTTGTGTTGGGGACTCCTGGTCAAAAGTATTGATAACGGCAGCTGCAACATTTCACCCAAATTGATTTCGTAGGAAAACAAAATTTACAGCCTAAGTAATGGTCTGAGGATGCATGTAGCTGCAAGCAGTGGGCAACCTATGCTTAATCGATGGCACAGTGAATGTCAGTAGTAGGTATTAGGACATCTTGGAGCATCAACTTTTGCCCTTAATTCCAAGGCTGCAAGCAGCAGATGGCTGTTTTACTTTTCAACAAGATGGCGCATTATGTCATACAGCTAAGCGAAGTATGATCTGGCTTCGACAACCCAACATTCCAGTTGTAACTTGGCCTGCAAATAGCTCAGACCTGTCTCCAATTGAAACTTTGAAGGAAAAAAATTAAAAAAGAATTAAGGACAAATCCCGCTAAAAACTTAAATGAGTTAAAGCAAAAAATTCATCGAGTTTTGGATGAAAATACCCCTGAATTTTGTCATACCCTAGTGGAAACATTCTCAAGTCGAATAACGTCCGATATTAAAAACAAAGTTTTTTCTTTTGGACCAACTCTTGCGTCGATAGAAGTTTGGGCTAACTTTTTTGCGTAATATGAAATGAATTGTTCATGTCGATTACAGAATTCGTAAAATTTTATTCACGGTGAGTCAAATCGATGCATTGACCTTTCGCATCCATTGTAAAACTTAATTATGAAATTCGCAGGATGAAATACATTGTCGATTCCTAAAATTACCTTATCATATCGACACTGTCAGTTACAGACATTGAGTCAACGGCCTAGGCTTAGATGAACACATCGCTTTCCATCGATTAGCGAAATCAAGCATCATTGTGCGTGGTTAGTACTTGGAAGGGGGACCGTTCAATACCAACCGTGTGCTGTTGACATGTGTTTCTTCTGTTGTTCTTTCTGTGTGTCTCTCTCTGTTGGAATGTCTAAGCCGATGGTCTCAGTTGCCAGTCTCTCTACTTCGAAGATTTATCTACGGAGTAGTGTAATGCAAGAAACAGATTGACACAGAAACGAAAACGTACAACATATAAATCATAAATTTTGTTAAGTTTACTTTTCTCCATTCGGAAATCTTCTTGAATGGTGAAGTGAACTCATGCCATTAAGCGTATTTTGAAGTCGCCCCCAAAAGTTGTTGCTGCTCAGGAGACTTTTTTGTTAGATTTCTGGCTATGTCCGTTTGCGTCTTCATCATTTCCACCATTTCTCTAAATTGTTTCCGATTATTTGTCCGTTTTCTATTAAAATTTGTTAAAAAATATTTAAACATTTATTATGATAAGCTTTTGACTTACATTTTTGTGTTTTCCATTGTTCATTTTTGTTTTTGTTTTTTTCGTTTAACTAAAAATTCCCTTTAGATTCGTCTCGAAATTGGCGCGAATGTAAAATGATAGAAATTGTATGGAGTGCGAATGGATTGCGAATGGATTGCGAATTTATTAATAACAGATAAGTTGAACAAAATGTCGGTGGTGCAGGGCATTTTACCGACATTCGTTCAACTTTCTTTCGTCGGATTCAGTAATAGCAAAAGTTAAGAAATTAATTGAAACTGTTACCTTAGCTCATTCGCCGAATTCTGTAATAGGGGTGGTTATTATTTTATAAGTAACTGTGTTTAAATGTTTATGTCTAACACATTCCAAATATTTTAATTACTTTGTTAAATTTGTAGTGCCAATCATTTATTTCTATTTCGTAAGAAAAGTTATCAATAGGGCCAAATTTTTTGGTATGGGTGGTAAATAATTCTCGATGTGTGTTGAAAACTATTTAAGTACAACATATTTCCGTGTTTATATTAATCTTGTCTGCTCATTTTAAACGCCTTTAATACTGAGGTGATTTTGATGAAACTTAAGTCAACCCAAAGCTGGTCTAAGCTGATGATCATACTGGTTTTTATTTTTTTTCCAAAATATTGACTAAATTTGACCAATTTATGGAAAATATCATTTTTACTTGCGACTTATATAGGTACTATAAGGCAAGTTATGCATTCGTAAAAAAATCGAATTCGAGATTTTGATCAAAGTTGACATTACGATGATAGAGAAGACCAAAAAATTAGGTCTCACAATTCTGTATGTCTGTCTTTTCGACTATAGCCTAAACGGCTCGGCCGATTTTCTATAAACTTGGTAGATATCATTTCTAATTTTTTCTCCCCACAGGTTTTTTTTTTCTTTTTTTTAAGACCAAAAATAACGGTACCTGCCATGGGTTATTTTTTCGAAAATTTATAAATATATTTTTTTTTCTTAAAAATTGTCCCATCAAATTTAAAAAAAAAATCAAAAATTTCATTTAGTTAAAGCTAGGCAATGGTTGAACAAAAATTTCCAAAAAATGATTTTTTTTGGTAGCACCTCTGGAACCATTTTTTTTGTTTGTTTTTGATTTTCTCGAAAACGGTACAACCGATTTAAATCATTTTTTTATATGCTAAAGCTATTCCAAAGTTTAAATATTATTCAAATTTTCAAATTTTTATTTTTTGGATTAAAAAAAAAATCAATTTTTTTTTTGGAAACTCGACATTTCGAAAACCCCATGCTCGATTTTTTTTAAACTTGATAAATAAAAGTTTCTTAACATAATCTACAAAATTTGAGAACAAAATTTTGTTTTACCTAAAACTAACGGTACCTTCCATACAAATGTTAAAAAGTAGTTTTCGAAAATCGTATTTTTCTCGAAAACGGTTCCGAGAATTTTGATAAAATTTTTTTTCTTTTGATTAATTTTTACGATCTATAATTTAATAAAAAAAAATTGAAATCAAGGTATAACTGAGAGTATTTACCATAGAACCATTGTTTCGAATTTTTCATAACGGATTTTAAAAAGTTTAAAAAAAAACATTTCATTTTTAAATTAAAAAAAAAAAAGTGCTCAATATTTTTTTTGTAAATTTAAGTTTTATTCGAACAATAAAAAAAACTTTAAATTGGCGTACCAAACTTTTTTCTTAAAAATGTTTTAAAAATTTTGCATATAAAAGCTTACTTTTTTAAGAAACCACTACAAAGACTTATAATTTTTGTTCTTGCATAAACTAATAGTTGCTTGAACCACATGGCATCCATTTTTTAGCACCAACTACGAATGGAGTTGTTTTAGTCATTTCAAAAATGAATTTTATTCTTATGAACGGTTTTTCTCTAATAACATTAATTTTTGAAATTCTTAGTCTTTTATTTTACGTAAGAGCAAGTTCGTGCGTCCCAGTCGTTCATTTCATTTTGTATGCTACAACTTTTAGTAAATTAATAAAAACAAAACATTTTATATTCAATAAATTTTGAAAAAAACAGAAGTGTGCCAATAATTTTTTCCGTGTATGTATGTATGTACAAGTACATATGTACATGTGTATATCTGCATGTTTGTTTGACTTTTAAGGTCGAACTACTTCACTGATTTTGATGAAACTTGATGCAAGGATAGGTTGATCTCCTGAAATTGTAATATGCTGCAAGGTTTTCAATGTAAAATATTTCAATCAAAATGCGAAGCTAAGCAGTCATGAAATCTGTCACTAATCCAAATAGGTACACGATAAAAGCAAGTTTTTATCATAAAGCTAGCCTATATTACAATTATCCTTTTGAACTGTAAGCACTCAAAAAACAAGTACATGTGATCAAACCAGACAAGTATGTATATTTTATTAAGTTGTTTTTTTTTTGTCTTCCTTTCATTTTTATAGCCATATAATAAATATACGCAACAAAAAAAAAAAAAAAATCTTCATGAAACATGATGCAAAATAAGTTAAAAAAAATTAAAAAAAAACAAAACAAAGGAGAGTAAAACCCCATAAAATAATATGTAAATAGGAAGAGGAACATGTAATTCTCCTTGAAGTAGCAAGGAATCAAGGTATAAAAAGGGTATAACCACTTCAAAAGTCACCGACTCCACCATCATCGTTGTTGTAGTCATTGTCGTCACACACCATTGTGAGTGGTGTTAAGCATTGCTGTCGAAAGTGCTACTATAGTAACATTTTGATCCTACTGTATGTAATTATATGCGTAAAATTAGTACTACGATGCTACTCATCAGAGTCCTCTGGTAATAAATAAATAAATTAGAACAGAATACCTGCGCTATCAAAGTACTAAGTACTAAACGTATATTCGTTTTTGTTGATTCTCACAATCTGCAGAGATATTTTTCGAATCAACACTAATTTATTTTCAACTCATTACTCAAATGATGAAGTACCTACTGAAAATGTGTTACCCTTGAAATATAAAAAACGACAGCGCTGGCAGTAAGACCAGCTAGCAGGAAAGCTATGTTGCATTGTCGGTACTTAAATATCGATCGATACCAGAACCCCAAACCAGAGACCAAATCAAGCAACCAACCGGCCAAAAATTCTCTCTCTCTCTCTTTCAGACGCTCAGACTTTTGTTAACTGGCTGTTTTGTTGGCGCAGTGGGTCCTTGAACTGAGTTTGATATGAATTAATAATAAACGCAGCAGAAGCAGCATAAATGTCAACTTGTCTGTTGGCTTCACCCTGGTTTTGGTTTCGTTTTTTTTTTTTTTCTTCAAAATTTTGTTTGGTGATGAATTTTGATTGTTTTTGTGGCTGGTCCTTCTTTTTATTATGTTCTCAGGCGAAATTAATTCGTATTAAGGTTAATCAAACCATTAATAACACATTTAAACAAAAACAAATGCCTTTGTGTTCCCCATCATCATAATCATCATCTCGTCATGTTGTTGTGCGCTTTAATCTGATGTAACAATAGTTTCAATTTGTTTTCCGTTTTATTTTTTCCGACACGATTGGACAATCCTTCCTTTCTCTTCTAGGGATTGGCGTATAATCAAGGTCATTTTGTGTTTGGCTTTAGGGTAGTGCACAAATTTAATTCGATTCATCATCATTTTTTATGACTCAATATTGTAAAGCACCTTCCTCCTTAGTTAAGTAGATTTTTTTTTATTATTTTACTTTAGGGCATGTATTGGTTTCATGTGGAAAAATTAAGATTGTTTAATCGAATATACAATTAGGTGTTTATATATTTTTGTCTATAGTCTATAGCGAGACCCTGAAGATTTGTGTCTGGGCTGCAATGAATTTTGATTCGGTAACACAGTATGTTATTATTTCATGTGTAAGTGTTAACACGTGTTGGGAGAGTTGAGAGAGATGTTTGAACTGTATCCGGAAAATGTTAATGACGAATCAAATGATTTTTTCATGTTAGCATTTTCCGTGTGTATTTATTATCGTTCTACTAGCCAAAGTATACAATGAAATCGAATCTACAGCTTCTGTTAGAGACAAGTAATTGATAAAATTGGAAAATTGTGCCCATGATTCCCACTACTCACGGTAGAATACAAAACAATAATTGTTAGACCAGTTTCTAGGATCTGATCTAGAACAACTTTGAATGACAAGTAAAAGTTTTCGTCGTTTTTCAACAACACTTTTTAAGAATAATCCTTGATTAACACATACATAGCTGGTAATATTTTAAAATGCCATACAAATCGGGCAAGTAGTTTTTAAAATATTGTGGCAGCCAATTTGAAACAAATTAGTTTTTAGACAAAAACGTTTGAAAGGTGAAAATGCTGACATGTTGTTCAGGCATAACACTAACAACAAGGTTTCAAGGTTTTTTATTGAACTTAATATATACAATTGTGAAACTTGAGGATAATATATATAGGGTAGAAATTTGTTGGCACATAGGGGGCCTAACTTATAAAATGACTTAAACTCTAAAAATTATGATATTTGTAATGTACATGGTTCAAAATTAGCATTATGAAAAATTGTCTTGGTTTTTGACTCGGGTTGTTCAGTCCCGGTTGTCCAGTTGGTGGGTTGTTGGGGGTTGTTTTTTGATGTTTTCAGCCACGGTGATATGCTGACTCGGCGTCAGCGTAGAAACGAACTGCTGGTTCGTTGTCGGCTGGGATCCTTTCTATCATATCCAGAGCAGTGAGGTATCTAGGCTCTGGATGTCGTTCCTGGGTGGTCATCCTTCTCATCAGCGGGTTTGGGTGGT
Source organism: Chrysotoxum bicinctum (assembly GCA_911387755.1). Taxonomy (NCBI): domain Eukaryota; kingdom Metazoa; phylum Arthropoda; class Insecta; order Diptera; family Syrphidae; genus Chrysotoxum; species Chrysotoxum bicinctum. Next base: position 41,773,242 of record OU426989.1, on the reverse strand, counting down.
TGGTGGTGCTAGCTATAAGCTTCTTCGATAATAGCACAAGAAACTGGTCCAGTGGCTTGATTTTTGCTTCTTCATAGAGTCTTTCATTGCTGAAGTGCTTCCTTCGCTGTCGATCGAAGATAAGTCCGGTGCTTATCCTTAGTATTTTCCTTTCGAAGATTTGGAGCTTCAGCATTGCTGTCTTCGAAATGGTGTACCATGCAGGAAAATTGTAGCTGATGACGGGTCTGATGAGCTGTTTGTATATCAATAGCTTCACTGGCTGGCTTAGTCCGGTTCTTCTGGCTAGCAACGGGTGCAGACGGTGAAACGCGAAGTTGGCCTTCCTTAGAACCTGCCTAGAGTGCGGGTTGAAATTGAACAGCTCGTTGAAGTTAACTCCGAGGTATTTAGCATTTCTTTTGGCTGCTATCGTTGAACCATCGGGGAGCTTCACGGTCAGGTTTCTGCAAGTAGCTGCTGAACGACATCGGTTGCCACTGGTGGTGGGTCTCCTGAAACACACAAGCTCCGATTTGGCAGTGTTTATTCGGATACCCCAAAACAATAACACTAACAACATGTAATTGAGTTAAACTAGTATGCCCAACAAGGATGAACACGAATAAAATAATGTGAATTATAAGCGACATAGAAATAAGACACGGCATTTCTCCGCTTTAGCTCAGCTGCCATCCCTGGAGATACAAATATCTGAGACAACCACCAACAGTCTCAGAACATCGTGCCAGACATCTTTCCTACTCATCTTTCCTATCCTTCTTTCTCTTCAATAACTTCACGCCCGCGCTATGTTGAAACATTTAAAGGGTAATCATAATCCCTTGAGCGCGGGTAGATTATAAAAAAAAAAAAAAAAAAAAAGTCACCAATCTACAACTCTGGTTATCGGTTTCGGTGCGTGGATTCAAAGAGGGGTGAACAAAATATTATTGCAAGGGTATCAGCCATCCCCAAGCAGACGACCTTTGAATTCACGGCTTTCAAAGCGTTGTTTTATTAAACTTTCCCTAAAAATACGAGAGTCATGTGTGCTACCTCTCCCACGGCATTGCAAACAACTTGAGCGTTCAAGTAGTAGTATCCTGTGGGCCCGTGATTTTTGGGATTCGAATGTGAGTGCAAACAACTGCGCTGATGACTTATGGAAATCCACGTATACGTTTGCATATCTGACAAAGAGTGGGTTGGCTAAATCCATCGTCTTGAATCTTCAAATATAGGAAGGTTCCACGAGGAAAATTGGATTATATAAAGTTCAAATCCTATACCTACATATATCATTGCGTTCTCAACACCGTATAGCTGCCATTAATTGGGATTATGTTCTTCTCTTATATCATTCGAACGGAAATCTTCATTCCTCAGTGTCAGGGGCGGACGCAGAAAAAAATTTCGGGGGGGGGGGCTTTTCAAAAAAATATGAGATTTTCATAAATAAATTATGTATTTCCGGAATTTATTAATACGTGAAATCATATCTTGTTGTACTTTTGCTATCATACGAAAAACAGTTATCCGAAAACATAAGGACACTCAACTGGTACCTACGCTAACTACTTAACTACAGAATTATAATCACAACGCTTCCAGAAGGTGCTATGTGCTACTCATCGAAATGAGTTAGTTTTTTTTTTTTTTGCTGCAATACAACACACTCCGACCTTGGAGCCATCAAAAACTCAAACTTGCTCCGATACTGCCCATATACTTAAACATATAATGTCAGTCATCAAAAACGCAATTGCTGCTGGCTTCGTGTGTCTCTTTGTTAATGATCAATTCATAATAGGACAGTTTCGTTAAAATACGAAGACACATAAAATAAAATGCACGACTGGGTCGGACGAACTTGCTTTTATGTAAAAAGTTCAAAAATTAATATTTCTAGAGAAAAAATGTTCATAAGTAAAAAATTCATTTTTTAAATACGAGTAACTAAAACAACTCCTTAAGTTATTATTTTATAAATAGTAGTTTAGTAGTTAGAGTTAAGCACATAATATGTTTTATAAAAGATTTTTAAAACATAGGTATTTAAGAAAAAATTTTGGTACGCCAATTTTAACTAGAAGCTTCTCTATACAAAATTTCATTGAAATCCGTTCTGCTTACAATGACAAATTCAAAATTCGAAAAACTGGTTTTATGGTAGGTACACTCAGTAATGTCTTAATTAAATTTTTTTTTATTAAATTAAAATTAAAATTTATCAAAATTCTCGGACCCATTTTTGAGAAAAATACGATTTTCGAAGAAGATTTTTTAACACTTGCATGGTGGGTACCTTAATTTTTAGCTAAAACAATTTTTTTCCCTCAGATCTTGTAGATTATATTAAGAAACTTTTATTTATTCATGATTAAAAAATCGAGCAAGGGTTTTCGGAATATTGAGTTTTGGAAAAAAATAATTGGCGTTTTTCTTTTTTCATTCAGAGTAGAGCACTGAACAGAGCATGAGCATGTCAAACATGCTCTGAACTTTCTCCGAATCGAGTGTGTTCCAAATTATTTTATAAACACACGCAAGTTTTTGATTTTTTTTTCTGTCTTACAGAATGATTTCAGCATTTAACTCTGTCTACTCAGCTATTTTATACCGAGCTCATAGAATGCGCTCTGAACAATCTCTGAACACGCTCTCAACGAAAAAAGAAACACAATCTTTGAACTGTTATACACTCTGAGCTAAAAAAGGGTTAACCCCTAAAACCCCTACCTGCGTTCGCCCCTGCTTAGTGTCAAGGGATTAAAACGAGTTTAGTTCTGCTTTTGCCTTCTCCTTCTTACAGTTAATGCGTTTAAACCTTTAAACAATTTAAATTATTAATCAATGCAAAATAACTATCCATTTTGTCTTCGTAACAAAAAGAAAAAAACATTGCTTTGACTCCTTTTTGTAAATTTCACACAATGTCATGTCAAAATGACATTTAGATACTAAATCGGCTTTAGTCCGGCTTTAAACCTGCTATGAACTAGTTTTAGCGTACTCCGCCTCTATTCCTCGTGTATTTTTTTTATAAATAAGCTTTTCAGAATTAGGGTAAAACTTAAATCTGTCGCTAAAAAGAGTTAATAAATAAGGCAATAGAAGTTTAAACGTACAGTGGTCGGTCTAATTATTTTGGGCGAATGAGCGAGCTATCCTGTCGTAACTTTTATTTGTTACGGTAAAAATTTAGACAATCAATTGAAGGTCGTTCTATACCAAATTGAAAGCTTACGTGATTAAGATGTTAAGACACAATTTTATGGGAAAATTGTTAAAACGGCAGAACTCAGCATTGCAACGAGAGCAGCTATAATTGCAAAAAGAAATATTGACTTGTCTGTTAAAGAAATCAGCACATAGAATATTTCAGGTCAAACTGTGTACTATCAACTAAATAAACCTCAGAATACAAACTCCATTCAAAATCTACCTCGAACCGGTAGAAAAAGGATAACGTCTGCAAGGGAAGACGAGTTTATTTTAAGGGAATTCATAACACACTGCCCCACCCAATCTTTTAAAGTATTAAATTAAAATTGAAATCCCGTTAGCGAAAGAACAATTGAAAGAGGTCTGAAAGAAGACAGTTTTTGTACTTTAACGTCCAGAAAATACTGTATACAACACCAAAAAAAGAAATGAAATGTCAAAATAATTATGCCACCACTACATGTCCAGCTAAACTAAGACTTGAGTTTAAACTTGAAGTTTAACTCGTAAGATTAATCTGAACTTTAATTCAATTGAACGTAGTTAAACTAAATCGTATATGAATAAAAGTTGGCAGCATTGTTCTTAGCTTATTTGTCATATGAAGAGTGCTCGTAATATAAAAGATACGTATAGCTTTCATAACGTTTTCTCTTTCTGTCCATGAAATATGAAAGATGCTAAACAAAAACAAATATTTCGTGTAGTTGACAATCGGGGGATGTTTGGTTGAAAGTTATAATTGTTGATGATAAGCCAATTATATAAAATAAAAAGGCTATTAAAGTACGATTGAAAGAAACGACTTTAAATATTGATATATCCTTTTGATAGCCGTGTTATTATCGTCAATGATCCATATACATAATGTAGATTACCCCATGAAAATAAAACGATATGGATCATAGCGACAGCAGTGTTATATGCCCATCTCGTTTTATCCTTAAGTTTGTTGATTTTCAATTATTTCTTGTCTTTTTTTCTTTACACTACCTTATACGCTATTCACACCAAATCAAAATCTAGATTTCGAGCAAAATTCTCAAAATCTCATCCAAATCTACTAGATTTCCCTTACATTTTCAGATTTCCTCAAAATCTACTTTCAAACACAAGATTGTCAAAACAAACAAACCTTTAGAAATGTTCTGCTTTGTCAGCAAATTGTCAGCAAGAGAAGAGGTAGATAAAACGCAGATAATGGAGTCGAGTCTCGAGTGACTATTTGAAATTTGAATTGTGGGAGAAGGAGAGAAGATAAATTATATCCGAGAAAGCAGGATAAATGGACAGAAACGTCAAATGAAATCCTGGTTCTGTTCAGTGTGAACGCTTCAATGAGATTTCGTAATCTTGTTGCTGAAATCCGAGATTTTAATTCGGTGTGAAAAGCCTATTAACATAAAAAGCCATCTACCCGCTAGAGTAAGTATAAGGACTAATTTTTGGATCTTTAAAATGTATCCAGATAGAGAATAGAATCTCAAATTGTTTTTGTGGTACGTGTTAAAAATTAATCCACATCCGGATCCATATAGATTTACAAATCGAACTTACCTATCTAATCGCTGAATGCATTCATTGAAAAATGTATTTGTTTTTTATCTCATTTTCACTTCTTAAGAAAAATTAAACGCCATTTCCATTTTGAAATGAACTGTCATAGTTAGTATAGGTGAAGCTCGGATGGACCATTATGAATTATACTGGACATAATGGTCCATTGAAACGGATATACAAACTTACAGAATCGATATTTTTGAAGTAATTTTTCACAATTTTGACAGATTGAGCGGTTGTTAAACTGACAAATCTCATACAAACATCTACGGCTGCAGTCTTGGATGACAGTTCGGTTTGTTGTATGTCAAATCCAAACTAATATTTGGATGACTGATGACCGTAGAAATATGTAATTACATATTTGATAAAATAACTTTTTACTATAGTTTAAGTATCAGTTTTGAGACTGTTTTATGCAAGTTTTGGGCTTATCGAATTGATTTTTTTTCGTTCGTTTAACCAACAGCATCTATATCTCTTGATATCATTCATAACTTCTGAATGTAATTTAGACATTATAATGTTATTGAATGACTATCTAACTTGTTCAATAAAAAAATAAGAAACTGGACAAATTTTAAACTATACGTTTAACGCCAACAATCACTCAAAATGTTTTCTAATCAAAACTTTTCATATTTTATAAAGTTAATCCTTACAAGTGACAATTTTTAACAACTCAATAGCCTTGAGCAAGTACACGGGACTTAGTCGTGCATATATTTATTTTTTGCAATTATTTAGAGCTTATCAAACTTCTTTCTTTTTTGTTTCTTCTTTGTTTGCAATATATTCACATGACAGGAGATTGTTAATTAATGACTTTTTTTTTTCATATTTTATCAAACGTGTTAGTTATTATAAGAGTGTGTGAGAAATTACGAACGACAACGATAACTTAACTGTCGAGTTTTGAATTTCGATAGCAAAATAGTAATAAGTAGAGAGTTGTTTTTAATAAACTCTACTGATAGATAGGATGGGATTTGCATTTTAAGTATAAATGTTGAATACTTAAAATTAATAACCAACTAAGAGAAGAGAAGGCGTTAATGCATTTTACAAATAAAGTGTCAACAAAAATTAACACGTACAAAGTATCGTGTGTAGTTGTTCGAAATTGGCTTTGTGATGGGTTATTATTATATTTTTTTTTGAATAAGTCTAGACATAGTTATTGGAAAGTTTTAAGTATGAAAGCGTCAATGCACACGGAGTACAGGAAGAGCGCAACTCAGGTGGTAAACATAAATGGAAGAGCACATTAATCAATATGGCGTGCGAAACTTGAAAAAGCTTGCTGAGAACCGATTTGGCCTTGGTTCAAACCGAACTGTAGCGCCACCTTAAGAAATTAAATTATATTTTAGCTTAAATTATAAAATTATATTTAGACTTATTTTATATGGAAACCGATTTTGACAACAAGTAAGAAAATCTATTTCTGTGTCGAATTGAAAGCGATTTTTTTTTGTAAATATCAAAACCAATTCGAAGTGTCATAAAGTCGGTAGTTATATTTCCATTTAAGTAATTATGTGCTGATTGTTCTAGTTTGATAAAAAGACTTCCTTTTCTAAAATTTAAATAGTATAATAAACTATAATAATAGACAGAGTTGCCAAAAATCTGTTTTTTTTTTTAGTTCTCAAAATGCACACAACGATAGTAGATTGTGTTTTTAACACTTAAACTGCAACAGCGAAATTAATAAAAAATGTTTATTCCAGGATTTAACTGAGTTAAGTCCCGATCATACTTTTACCAACTTTATTTTTTAAAAACCAACTATTTTCGAAATAGTAAAGTGAAGTTTATGAAAAATCTACTACAATAAGTTAGAATTATCTTGTTTATATTCCATGTCTTTACAAATTAGTTCTCAATTGCATGTATTGTGTCTATTTCTAACTTGTGGTTAATTTTTCCTTAAATAAAAGAAAATAACTAACTATATCACAAAAATAACGTTAAAGTAGTGAAAACTAGAGTTTAAATTGTATTTCTTATTAAGCGGATCTATCTAACTCTCCCTGTATTTGAAGAACGCTTAAACAAACACACTGATATGATAACTAATCAAAAAATGGATGAGCTTTAAAATCGTCTATGTTTAACTGCCAAATGCAAAAACCCCACACTGAAGAATATCTTTTGCTCTCGCCCACGAAATCTTAAGAGCCATTGTTTCACTACAAGTAATATGCTACTGCTACATAAAACAACAACAGCCATCAACTCCTACTTCGAGACTTGAAGAAAGAGTACGACAACGCTTGTTTCTCGAATGAAAGCCTTACCAAAAATACTCTTACTCTTCCTCACCTTTCAAAACTCTTCTTGTTAGGCATACGGCTCCACCTTGGCTGAATAGAGACATCTCTGCTCTGATCTGATGTTACGACGAAATATCATCTACAGTCAATGGAGGCATTACAAACTGGAGCACTACTTCCCTAAATCGTATTGCTACGAAGTCAAGTTGTAATGATCAGAACGCAAAAAAAATATGCTACGAAAATTAACTTAACCCCTTAGCCTCTGCCAGAAAATTATTGAAAAACCATCTTGAAATCGGCATGGGTAAAAAATCTAAAAAGCTAGTTGAAGACATCAATTGCGTTGCAAACAACAAAGAGTTCACGTCAATACCATCACCCTAAACAAACTATTCTGAAGCAAGTTCAAAAATATCTAGCGATCAACAACCTGTTAAGTACCTTTCGGTCTGGTTTTCTACCAAAACGCAGCTGCAAATCCGCCTTACTTTTTGCCGCTGATGAAATAAGAATGGCAATGCAAACGCTGTTAGATTATTCAAAACGTTTTGACACTTATCCACTCAATTCTATGAAGAAAGCTGCGAAATCACTTTGGGTTTTCTTAAGGAGTCGTTCGTAGCGGAAGGCAAAAATGCATAGTGTGGCTAATGGACAATCGTCTGCCATTCTCAATGTTTTAGGTGGAGTGCCACAGGGATCTGTCATTGAACCGATCCTCTTCTCACATAAATTACCTACCTTAAGTTTCTAAAAATTGTTTGCTTCATCTTTACGCTGATGTCGTGCAGGTTTTGATAAGTAGACCTTTCGTGTCGAAAATTGACGCAGTAGCTTTACTGAAAGAGGATCTGCTCATCATTTCACAGTGGTCTAAAAAAACGTTCTCCGCCTAAATATTGTGAAATCAACATCTATCGCAAAAACTTTTATTTTTGGATTTTAAGTTCTTTGAAACTTGATGACGAAACCATTGGGTATGTTGGTAATGCTAAAAATCTAGGAATACTATTCAATCGTACTCTCACCCGGGACGACCGCCTTCATAGGGTCATTGGTAAAGTCTATGATATTTTCCGCCTTCTTCAAGTCACTTGAAATTACGCCTCGACAAAAACTAAACTGCTATTTTCTAAAGCCCTTTAACTACCTATCATGAAAGTGAAATCTTTTGCAACTTAGACTTTGCAACTAACCACAAATTGAATGCTGCTTATAACAATATTGCCCGCTATATCTAATATAAGACGTTATGATCATGAATCCTTTTTTTTTTTTCTGTACGGATTTCTGGTTGTAGCCTAGATAATCAAATAGACTTGGTTCTCTGAGTTACCTACATGAAATAATTCAAACTCATGAGCTGAATTTACATCATTCAAAAAAGTTTGCTCTTATATTATGCCGATAGAAGTTGAACATTTACTCTAAGACTCCATAAGAACACCTTTCTCATTAAAAAAAAAAAACACTTTCTAATTGTTTGCATCTTAAATGTCTACTTCTGCTTGTTCGTAGCTCTATAACATTTATGTTAAAACAGTTGAAATTGTAAAACTTTAAGGTGAGTTCAGTTGATTCGTTGAGAAAATAAAAATTTACAGCTGTGGTCAATTAAATATTAACAAATAAATTCATCAAACGCAGAGCTTTCGTTCTTTAAAAATATATAAACTATATTCTCGTAAAAATTATTCTAACTTAACTTGAAATCAATAACAAAAGAAATTGCCGTATTCGATCTAATTGCCCAAATCAATTGATCGATCAATTCACCGCTATTTCTTTACATATAAAAGAAAATTATTTAACAAGAAATATAAAAGCAAATAAAAAACACGCTTAAATGCCATGACCTGGCATATCATATAAAGCCCTCTGCATTGGTGTTCTAATTTATTTGACAAAATATATGCGAGCTAATAATTCGCAATCATCACTCATAGTCACACACGGCATAAATCTATCAAAAATATAAGCTTCTATTCATTCAAGACGGATGACAACCGACAATATTATTATGGAGAATAGCTCTGGAGTCCAGAATCAAGACAGTAGAACAAAATATATTTTAAATTGGATAATTAAATCAACAAGAAAAGATAGCAAAAAAAAAAAGTTGAAACTTTTAAGATTCAATTCATGATTATAAGAAATCATAGATCTTTACAAAAAAACGTATCAATAAACAGACGTCCACCTAAATGTCTATCACGAAATTCACTACTGCGACCACTTTTTGGTAATGTTTGTGTTTTTAATTTATTTTCAAAAAGCATTGATAGGAGACTGTTTTTCACATACATACATATATTTATGTATATGTATATGTATACATCTAAAAATAAGCAAACTTTTAAATTGTAGTCAATCAATCAATTGTATTTTTAATTGAATTTTTATGGTAGCCTAGATTATTTACATTTTTTTCCTTAAAAAACTTTTATACAATTTGCAGAGATATGGTAAAACTCTACCTTACTGCTGAAAAAAAAACGAAATAAATGGGGCCTATCGTGAATAAAATTTCAAAACAATCGTTCCCAACTTTCAAACCTGTCATCTCGAATAATGTCAAAAGTTTCCCTTGGAATTTATTGATATTGGGAATTAAGTTTCATAGTGACTTTGGCTCTCATTTAAAAAGGCCAGTCGCCAGCTTACAATGAACAGTGCAGAAGTATTGACCTTTCCAATTTTCGAAGATGGGGAAAATTCCGAGAGAAATTTTGTTCACGATAGACCCTATATAAATATCACAGTTAAATAAATGGAAACATCAAAGAAAAAAGCTTAAGCAGAGTGATAACGCCGTGTTTTTTTTATCGCTAATGATCCAAATGAATCATCTCTTGAAATTAAAACGATACGCATTATAGTGACAGCAGTGTTATGTGATAATCTCTTTCTGCCTATGTTCCTAGATTTTCAATTATTTCTTGGCTTTTTTCTTAACACTGTAGTTACATTACATTACCATCTTAAAGCTATCTATCCGCCAGAATAAGAACAAAAAAAGATATAAAAAATAAATTGTGCAGGATTCCAAATTGTTTTTTGATACTTGTTAAAAATTAATCCAGATCCAATAGTTTAATAAATTTAAATCAGCTGAACACTGTAAGTGTTATGTTGACAGTTCTTTCAAAAAAAAAAAAAAAATAAGTAATGTCGTTTTTATTTGGCAATCCGGAATCTCTCTCCGATCCGGAATCCCAACTGAACACTTTTGTTTGCTTCTGATGATTCTAAAGTTTTGTTTGATTGTATATGTGAAACATCAAATGCGTACAATAATCAAAATAAAGAAAAATGTTTGTTGAAAGCAGGGTTGGCCGAATTGTCACTTTTTAGAAATAACTACATTTGTTATGTCTGCTACGTAGTTTATGTAGTTAAATGTAGTTAATGTAACAAATTGTAGCATTGCTGTCAATTAACTGTCAGTTGTGCATTTGAAATTTGAATTTTTAAATTCAACGTTCAGTTATTCCTACAATTCTTCATCCTTATGGTAAATGAAACTTTTTTTTACAAACCTTCATTAGATCAAAAAAGTGCAAAATCGTTTTTTTTTCCTTTATTATATTGATGTTTTATGAATTAACTACATAGCAGACGTAACAAATTGTAGTAAATTAGGCATGTAGTTTCTTCAATAAACTACGCGTAGTTAAATACTACGTTTATATGCAGTATCGAAAGATCGAGTTGGATTAGGGTCGGATTTTCGACCCACATTTCTACTCGACACCGCTGAGCGATTGGGATCGAGTCGAACGAAGCTCATTTCAACTCAATATAGGTATATAAAGGTTCAAAGCGAGCTTCAAGCTCGCTTTAACACCTCATATAAACGTAGTAAATCATGTAGAAAATGTAGTGTAGTTTATTCGGCCAACCCTGGTTCGCACAATTTGGATACCAAAAATCACAGCTGTTGAGGTTGACGTTTAAGTATATGAATGTGTGAGTGCTTCTGGTTTTGCTTCTGATTTCAAATCCAGAAGCAAATTTCTCTTCTTTTCAGAATCAGAACAGTCATTTTTTCCCAATTGAACACTTTCAGAAGAGTCCGGAAGGCTTCCGGATTGCCAAATAAAAACGACATAAAAGAAAATCTCTTTTGACATTCGTAAATGTCAAAAAGTTTCATGAAAAAGATAAAGTAGGTTTCGATTACTTTAAATTCAATAAAATGTTAGTATGATGCGAAACTCTATTTAAATTTGACAAAATATCTTTTTAACTTAGTTTCAAACTAAAATATTTTTTATAATTCGACTAAAGTTTTTTTTTTTTAATAATTTTTGTTTCGTTTTATGTTGATTTGGTTTCAATTTCGACCGATACCTTGTCCTACTGTTTGACAACGCATAATAAAGATCTTATTTTTTAATTGAAAGACGAACTTTTTCAATTTAAAAATCTAATTTATAATATTATTCATTTTAATTTCTATACATTAGTATGTACAATTTTACATACATACATAAATAAAATCTAAAAAATTTTTTTTCAGACTTATCAAATAAAAAATATATACAAGACTAGATCCCACGGATGTTCTAGAGGTTCAAGGCTAAAAGACGATAAAAGTCAAAAGTTCTTTAAAATTATGTTAACTTGCTCGAGCAGTTGTTTTACAATTACTTTTACATAATAGGTTAGATTAGAAATGTAATCAAAATTTTTTAAAGCTGTTTTAGAGAAATTTAAAACAAATCGTTTTTGAGAAAGTAAGATTCAAAAGAATTTGATTGAGTTTGGCATCAAGCTCTCTTATCGAAGATGCTTTCATTTGGTATTGATAAATCTCTTTTCTGTTGGATTAGAAATTATCTTTTAAACCGCTTTATACAAGTTGCATTGGATGGTTTTAAGTCGGTTATTCATAATATTACGAGTAATTCTGGTGTGCCACAGGGCTCCGTTTTGTCTCCGACTCTCTTTCTTATATTCAATCTTTTGTCTGAAACTTCTAATCCATTAAATGACGATAGCACTCTCAGCTTCTCATATATACACTTCGCTTCAACTGAATAAGCATACAAATTTTCTGTGCTATGTTGTCCATTTTTTCATAACTTTGAGCGTTAATGTATCATTTGATGATGCTTGACGTTTGCTTGTGATTTTGAGAAAACAAATCAGAAAGAAAAATTCAAAAAGTACCGCTATTTTTTTTCTCGCTCTATTGCAAAGCGTTCCATATAGAAAAATGCAGATATTTTTTCGTCAACTGAATAGTTTTCAGGTTTAAGAACGGCTGAATTCGGTAAACTCATTTAATTCTGATCCGATAGCATTGTTAAACGGAGACCCATACACCGCGTAGAATTTAATGCTTCGAAAATTAAATGCTGACTTCTATAGTTTAAGCGCAACTCAATCCCAATGACGCTATTCATGAATGGGAATTCCATTAAGGAAACCGAACGGCCCTCAGTTCTCGGTATGTGCATCACAGACCACCTTGTGTAGAAGACCGCCTTGTGTAGAAGACCACATAATCGACGTCACCAAAAACGCTCTCCGATGTTGCATGAAATTATTCACTCCTTCTGATCTGGCTGTTTTCTATAAGGCCTATGTATATTTGGTCAGGTTCTAAAATAACCCACTTGAGTCTCTTGGATAGAATCCAAAAAAGAGCTTTAAAAATGAAACTATAACAGAAACATTTGAATCTCCTAAACATCGCTGCAATGTTTCTTTTCTTTCACATTTTTACCGTTATTTCTATAACAGTGTTCTAGTGAAATAGCCAGTTGAATTCCTCCCCGTAAACAATTTAAACGTAATACTCGCGCTTCATGGAATGTCCGTCAGCTTACTTTTGAGCCCAACTTTGGACGTACTGTTAAATTCACATATTCTTTCTTTAGACATTCAAAAACCATTCTCCTATTAAATCCTCCCAAACTTTCAAGGGTAGTCATTATTTCTCGAAAAATTATAAAAAAAACACAAAATTAATGGCATTTCTAATTTCTCGTCTAGTGAATCACATAAAAATCCTCTGTAAGCAAATCGGTCCAACTATTTAGGTTATAGCTTGATGTAAGTACTGTGGGTGTTCCAACGCACTCACCGACAGAAGCTATATACATATGACGATAACCAATTCTTTGGATATCTCAATCATCGTAATGCTTAGTTTGAAATTTGTTTTTCACACGAAACCAACACTTGTCCAATGGAGCAAGTACAATTTAATGAATAACCACATACAACCCTGACGATTGTTGTGAATAACTACCGCAGTCGAGTCCGTGGAATGTGATGCCACTTATTTCTCACATTTGTATCATGTAGCAAATATACACAATCACTTTAATTGTTATCAGCCCAGCAGCAAGCTCGTCGCGTCCATAAGCCACTTGAATCACATGGTCAGGCAGAAAACAATTCATTTCAAGTCCAACTGAATTCATTACATTTGCAATGCGAATGTTGATTATGCAGTTGCAAACTTTTGTGTTTCCATTTCGTGAAATTCGAATATGAGGCGGCTTCGGTTAAGCTCGCCAATGTCAGCCAGAATTTTGCGGTCGGTTCAAATATTTAAATGCAGTCTAAGTTGCAAGACTCATAGAAGTGAGGCAGACACGTAGTAAAAAAGGGGCTAGAGAATCGAATCTGGATTTCAAGTTGACACAAGGTCTACAATACGTCTGCAATAAACGAAGTGTTAAACCTTGTGGAAGGAGATTGATAAATTGGCACAAAAATTTGTTGAGATTTTTATAAAAAAAAATCGTGCACTATGATGGAAGGAAATAGAAGCATCTACAGCCAGGTTAAATGGAAATATATGGAATAAATTGGTCCAAGAGAAAAAATACTGTTTTTCAGTCCTTTTAATAGAAAACTACTGTTCGCTTTTTAACACATGTGTTATTTGGGAAAGAAAGAATACTTGTGTGCTCGATAATTTTTCTTATTAATAAACGTTTTTTTGCTTCAGATCATCGTTCTAGTCTTGTCATTAGCCAAAGTACAGAAATGGAACCATATAATAGATGTGTCCAACGTAGTCTTGAAGTATGAAATGGTTCAATCAATTGAATGCGTGTTATAAGCATTTTTCAGTTACCGTGGCTTGAACATTGATTTTGGAGAGTTTAAAACTCGTCAATCATTGGGCAAAACACGTCAGCAGTGTCTGCATCTCCCTGATTAAAAAAAAAGAGAGACTTGTAATACCTCCGGCGAGAATTGGACATCACAGTCCAATTTTTAGATAGTGCAAACATTTTTTATGACAGCTGTCCTTTCTCCTACTTACACCTCCACACCCAATAGTACATGTCAAAAAATCGAACATGCAATGGAACATTTTCAATGAAATAAATTATTTCGTGAAATAGAATCCAACTTTTTTTTTCTTACCATCTCTGGCAATAAATGAAGAAATAGTTTCACGTTTGACGTCCGTTTGAGTGACATTTTTGCTGGTTTTCACATTTATATGCAGATTAAGAGGTTTAGTTGGAATTCCAGATGGGGAATTTTGATGTTTTTTTTTTCAAGATTGTAGAACAATGTTAAATATTTTTTTTGGAATAATTTTTGATTGGAATCTGAATTTGTAAATGGGAAACCTCTTTAGTTTTTAATCTGACGGATAGATGGCTATTTAAGCGGTTTTGCAATAGTTTATTGTGGACATTCTCACGGAGTCATCTAGTTTGGTTTGAGTTTAAAAAGAAGAAAAGATCTAGTAGGTTTTGATGTCTCTTATTATGTTTTCTTTTGCACAATCATCCGGAATTTGGATCACTCACCCACCAGACCACCATACTCATCCTACGCCATCTACATTTTGCCAAGCTAGGTAGCATATTGACTGCTGCTGACACATTAACCAATCCGATTGAGTGATTATACGACCCCGCAGCTTATACTTTCGTCAAAGCCCTCAGATCCACCGTTTGGGATTTACTTTAGGTGGACTACATCTTTTTAGATATAATGCAGTTAGTTAAACTGCTCCTTCTACGATTTGATTCGTTAAGAAAAATTGAGAGAATATTTCTGAACGAAATGTTGACTCTTTGCGTAAATGACTTATGAAATGAAGGATAAGATATTATTGCCAATGATCCATATAGATTAACCCTCGAAAATAAAACGATACGGATCATAGTGACAGTTGTGTTGTATGCTCATCTCCCTCTTGGTTATGATTGTTGATTTTCAAATATGTCTTGTCTTTTTTCTTTACACTGTATAGTTTACACTACCTTACCATAAAAAGAAAAAGAACTGATTTCTGGATCTTTAAAATAGATTCAGATAGAGGACAGGATCCCAAATTGTTTTTGTAATAGATGTTAAAAATTGTAATAGATGTTAAAAATTAATCCAGATCCGGATCCACATAGATCCGTAGATAATAAAACGCACCTAATATACGGCTATTGCTGAAATAATGATAGATGTGTTTCGTCAGAAAACAATGTGTTTCCAAGTCTTGGTGCTGTTTGAAAAGAATAGTCATTTTTGTTGAGAAAATGCATGAATTTTGTAAGGAGGAAACTTTTTTTTTTTTTAAACAAAGTCCAATACAGGCCGCAATTTTGTTTATCAATTTACATGGATTGCGCATGATTTCTTGTCGAACTTGAGCAACACTTTTTGGCGTCGTTTATGGTCCCGTATGATTTTCATCAACCCTACTTTTAAAATGTTTTCCATTGGTAAAATAAATCAATTAATTTTCAATTTAGATCTGTCAATATACCGCTTTTGGAAATTTGTCAAATCAGTCGATTTGTTAAAAAATTTCAAATCTAAATTTTTCGTTTTCGGCAGATTTAACCCCCTATGTACTAATAACAAGTCGATTTTCAGCTTCTTGACTACATCTCTAAAGATGACTTTTTAGTTCTTAAAAATAGCAAAATTATCTAATGCGAATGTCATTTTTTTTAATCTTTTGTTAATTTTTAATTTGTCATGCATTCACTTCTCATGATGAATATGAGAGCAATGAAACTCGCGTGCAATGCAAAAAGAGTTTTTTTTATTATACTTTTATAATAATTATTATTATATCTAGTATGGAGGTTTATTAAATTATAGGCATTGATGCCAAATGAAGAACATTATGTTGATATTTTAATTAACTTTGAAATGAAATAAACTGACCTTTTGCTGTGTGGAAAGACAAGTCATCGACCTGCAACGGACGACTTTCATTTTGCTACTTGCAAAATATGATGCTTACATAAAAAAACGTACCTTTTATTTTGTAATTTTTCTGTTGGGTATTGTTTTTTTTTTAAATCATGTAAATTTTAATGGAGGAAGGAAACAAATTAATTGGATGTTTCATAATTTAATAATTCAGAAACTTAGGTAGACTTTAATTATGGGTAAACCGGTGTGGTAAATTAGAAAAAAAAAAATGAGATAAATATCATAAAAGGAACGGGTTTGTGTGTAGACGTTTTTGAAATTGGGTATTATTCGTTTGTTCTTAACAAGTGTTGCATAGCAATTGTTAAATAGGGACATCGGATTTGCAAGTTGACCATCATGCATCACTAAATGCGGGGTACAATGGTACAATGGATGTTTTGCTTGCCTGGTAACTTTAAGTTCGAGTGCCTCACAGGCGTTCCTCTGTTAAATTTTAGCGACAAAAATTAATTATTTTTTTTATGATTTAATGGTCCTGAATTCAGGTCTCATTTAGTATTTTTGCATGTTCAAAATAAGGGTTTCAAAATTAAGATAAGAATACATTACGAAATTTCAAAATAAAAATAATTTATTTTTAATTGATTGGTTATATGGAGGGCTCACAGCTGTACCGAACCAAGTCATTTTAAAAAAATCCAAAACCAACGCCAAAATTTCCTTATAATTGACCTCTATTTAGAGCTGTAATGAACTATGTATAGTTCATTACAGCTCTAAATAGAACTATGTAGCTCGAAATGAACTATGTAGCTCATTACAGCTCTAAATAGAGGTCAATTTTGCGGAAATCCTGGTGTTAGTTTTGGATTTTTTTAAAATGACTTGGTTCGGTATAGCTGTGAGCCTTCCATATGGTACAATTTATTTTCAATCACTGTCAGCAAAATCATGGTGTAATATAGTTAAAGTTTTCAAATTTTGCCCCAAAGCTGTCAGTCTGGTGCATTAGGCTTACTTTTTTAATGAAAATTTTTATTTTGAATTACATTTTTGCTGAGGTAATATTAACAACCATATGTACATATATTTTATTTTGATTTGGAATTAGTGTATTCAAAATCAAAACATTTTTGAAAAAAAAAAAAAAAAAAAATAATAATAATAATAAAGAGTTTTTAATGGCGTTTTCGAATTTTTCTTTATAAATCCTCCAGAATTGCAATTCTTCTCTGAAAAAAGAACAAGAAAATACAAATCAAAAGTATTATAGTTTTAACTTTGAATCTTCACTGGAGAATACCAAAGTTGCATTTTCTGCAGCAAAAAAAAAAAAATAACTACGAAACGGTTGACATCGGAGCCATTATGCGATGGAATTTGACACATTATGGCTTGACAGATAGAGTATAAACTACAGTGATCCACAAAAGTCTGCGTACAAGGAAGATATTTTTTTAAAATTGCTGTTATTCACAAATGTAAAGTGATCTATTTTCAAAAAAGGTATTTTTCACTAAAAGAAATTTACCATGTTTTTATTTTCAACAAAAAAAAATATTTGTATCACAGGAAATTAATAAAAACAAAATAAACCTCTGAAATTCTTCCACAAAAGTCTGCGTACAGGTGAATATTTCTTACATTATACACTGTTTAAGTATCGGTAAATTTGTTTTTGCATAATATGATTGTTTGTTTAATTTTAATCGTTCTAAACGCGTATTGCAAATTATTGTCTTTGTTTTTTTTTTTAAAGCAAAAAATGGCAAATAAAGAGTTAAGTTTGAGTGAGCGGCAGTTGATTATTAATCTTTACGTTAAACAAAAAAAAGTCGTGTCGTGAAATATCAAAAATAACCTCAAAAGCTCGGCCAACGATACCGAAAACAGTAAATCGCTTTAGAAACGCAGGAAGGATTAATTCGAAGACAAGATCTAGCCGACCTTCGAAGCTCTCCGAAAGGGATAAGCGTGTGATCAAGCGAATGGTGGAGCAAGATCACTTTATAAAGGCTAAGACGATAAGCACACGGCTCGAAATATATAACAACAATACAGTGCATCCAGAAACGGCAAGAGGAGCTATTGTTCAAGAGGGGTTTAAGTCACGCACACCCAGGAAAAAACAATTGTTCAGTAAAATAAAGAGAAAGAAACGGCTAGCATTTGCAAAAGAGTATGTTAACAAGCCTCCGGACTTCTGGCGTAAAGTTATATTTTCCGACGAATTAAAATACAAAATTTTTGTTTCTGACGGTCGTTTGAGGGTGTGGCGACGACCAAACGATGCTCTTAATCCCAGATGCACAATTAAGACTGTCAAGCACGGTGGTGAAGGTGTTATGGTTTGGGGCTGTATGGCGTCTTCAGGAGTCGGTAAGCTGGAAGTAATAGAAGGAACAATGGATCAGTATGTATGTATACATCGATATCCTCCAAAGAAATTTAAAAACAAGTGGTGAAATTCTGGGTATATCCAATGACTATTACTTCTAGCAAGATAATGACCCCAAACATACCGCCCATAATACGCGCATGTGGCTGGCATATAACACTCCCGACCTGCTACGAACCCCACCACAGAGTCCAGATATTAACCCTATCGAGCACTGCTGGGATGAATTGGAAAAAAAGTTCCGAACCCACATCATCATCATCATCATCATCATCGGCTCGACAACCGGGTTCCGGTCCTGGCCTCTTTCAACAAGTCTCTCCACCTATCCCGGTCTCTAGCCGACGCC
The DNA here is from genome assembly GCA_911387755.1 of Chrysotoxum bicinctum. Taxonomy (NCBI): domain Eukaryota; kingdom Metazoa; phylum Arthropoda; class Insecta; order Diptera; family Syrphidae; genus Chrysotoxum; species Chrysotoxum bicinctum. The sequence goes on along the minus strand of OU426989.1, from coordinate 41,754,296 downwards.
ATCCAGTTGCGCACCCCAAGGCTTCGGGCGTCCTGGTCTACGCCATCTCTCCAGCGCAAGCATGGTCTACCACGCTGTCGTCTACCATAGAATGTACCACAAAGAACTTTCCGAGCAGGTTCCTCTTCGCTCATGCGAGCTAGGTGCCCTGCCCACCGGAGTCTACCGAGCTTAATTTTTGTCACGATATCTGCTTCAAGGTAGATTGCGTACAGTTCATGATTGTACCGTCTCCGGAATCGTCCTTCCTCACATACGGGGCCAACAATTCTCCTTAAGACTTTTCTCTCGAACGCAGCTAAGAGGTCGGAGTGCCTTTTGCTAAGCACCCAAGTCTCGGATCCATATGTGAGTACTGGCAGGACCATGGTCCTGTACAGCAGCAGTTTTGAAGTTATGGTGAGATTTCTGGATTTGAAGAGCTTTGACAGACTATAGTAGGCTCTGTTGGATTTGAGAAGCCGCCCGCGTATTTCTTCTTCTATGTTGTTATCGGCTGCTACTATTGACCCAAGGTATTTAAAGGATTGCACCACTTCAAATTCGTGCTCCGCTACCTTGATTGTTTGACCAACTGTTCCTCTCGCATTCGACGCCACCATGTACTTTGTTTTACCTTCACTAATGTGCAGCCCCAGATTTTGTGCCGCCTGCTCGATCTGGATGAAGGAATCGTGTACAGCTTGTTCGGTTCTTCCGATGATGTCAATGTCGTCTGCGTAAGCCAGTAACTGGCTGGACCTGTTGACCATGGTCCCTCTTGTTGCCGTGCCAGAGTCACGGATTGCTTTCTCCAACGCCAGGTTGAAGAGGAGGCAGGCCAAACCGTCCCCTTGTCGGAGTCCATTAAAGATGTTGATTGGTCTGGATAGCAATCCGGCTATTTTTACTTGGCTTGTTACGTTGGTCATGGTCAACCTACATAGTCGTGTCAATTTATTTGGGATGCCGAATTCTCTCATGGCTTTGTAAAGTTCTACCCTGGCTATGCTATCATAGGCGGCCTTAAAGTCTATAAACAGATGGTATGTTGGGATGTTAAATTCTAGACATTTTTCCATCGCCTGCCTAAGGGTAAAGATCTGATCAGTTGTTGATTTGCCTGGAATGAAACCACACTGATATTGCCCGATGACGGTTTTAGCGTATGGGGTTATCCGGTCTTGTAGGATAGAGGAGAGTATCTTATAGGCGGTACTCAACAACGTGATACCTCTATAATTGCTGCACGTTGTGATATCTCCCTTCTTATGTATGGGGCATATTAAACCTTTTCGTCAGTCTTCTGGCATTTCTTCCTGCTCCCATACCTGTACTATAATATCATGAATTGCTTGACGTAAGGCTGGCCCGCCGTGATGGAATAATTCGGCTGGTATGCCATCGACTCCCGGGGCTTTGTTCTGTTTAAGCCGGCCTATAGCCTTCTCAACCTCTTCTATGCTTGGTGGCGGCAACATAGGGTATTCTTCTTGAAGTAGTGGAGCCTCCACTTCTGCAGTGAGCTGACCATTTAGCAATTCATTAAAGTACACTTCCCATCGCTCCAGTATGCTTTCAGGATCGGTGATCAGATTTCCCTCTCCGTCCTTGCAGTATGTGCAGCGTGGTGTGTACTGCGTCATGTTTCGGACGGATTGGTAGAACTTCCGCGCCTGGTGCGGACCTCGCTCTCGGCTGTTTTCTATTTCACAGATTAGGTTCTTCTCCCAGACTGATTTCTTTTGTCTGTGAAGCCGTTTTTCTGTTCTTCTGAGCTCTTTATATTCCTCTTCGCGTGCCCGCGTTCTATGAGATTGTTGCATTGCTCGGTACGCAACATTCTTACGTTCAGTCGCTAGCTTGCATTCATCATCAAACCAGTCGTTCCGATTTTTACGACTGCTGCCTAAGATGGAGTTGGCAGTACTAATGACAGTATTTTTAAGACGTGTCCACTTCTCATTTACGCCCAGCATACTGGCTCCAGGACTTACTCTCCCTAAATTAGGTGTTTCTAGGGCGAGTCCTAACGCATTACCAAAGGTGTTACTGGTGTTTTCATTGCGCAGGGCAGCCGTGTTGATTCGAACCTGATCGGCGGATGCAATGCGTCTTCGCAAGGCAATCCGCCCCCGGAAAACCATACCAACAAGATAGTGATCCGAGTCGATATTGGCACCTCGGTACGTTCGTACCGTCATCAAGTTCGAGTAGTGGCGACGGTCTATCAACACGTGGTCTATTTGGTTACGAGTGACTCCATCAGGTGATACCCAGGTGGCTTTGTAGATATCTTTACGCGGGAACCTGGTACTCGCAACTACCATGTTTTTCGATGCTGCCAATTCTAAGACTCGAAGTCCATTGTCATTAGTGTTCTCATGCAAACTATGGGTGCCTGCGTAATGCCTGAATACCGGCTCCCGACCTATTTTTGCGTTCAAATCCCCAAGGATGATTTTAACATCATACCTTGGACAGGCATTGAGGGCCCTCTCGACTTGTTCGTAGTAAGTCTCTTTTCCTTCGTCTGAGGACTCCTCCGTAGGTCCGTGAACGTTAATGAGGCTGATGTTCGTAAATTTGCCTCGCACGCGAAGGGTGCATAGCCTTTCGCTTATAGCGTTAAAGCCGATGATAGTAGACTTCATTTTTTCGCTGACTAGGACCCCGAGCACATGGTGTTTTGTATGACAGCTGTAGTATATGTCATATTCTTTCTTCTGTAAAACACTATTCCCTGTCCATCTGATTTCTTGAAGAGCTGTTATGTCAGCTTTATATTTTGACAGGGCATCGGCTAGCTGCTGAGCAGCTCGAGCTCTATAGAGCGATCGTACGTTCCATAAGAAAATTCGTAAATCGTTTTTCCTTTTTCTTTGCGTAGGTTGTCGTCGTGAAATCAGTCCGTTTCCGAGGCTTGTTGTCGTTCTCGAAATTCATTAAGTTTTACGGGACAGGGAATTAACCTGTCGCCAACCTGAGGAACCAGCCTGATCATATTAGCCAAACCTTTTTTAAAAGGCTTGTTTCTAGCGGCCGCCGCGAAGAGGCTATGATCACACTTCCACCAGTCCCGAATAGTAACGGCACGTGCATGTTTTCGTATGCTACATGTTGTTCCCCCTATTCGTCTGATGGCTGACCGTTCCGAACCCACGATATCCGCAAAAAGGCGCAGTTAAAAGAAGCCTTGTTGCTTGAATGGAGTAAGATCAATAGTTCTTATACAGAAAAACTGGTAGGGTTAATGCAAAACCGTTTGAAAGAAGTTATAAAGCCAAAACGGTATCCTCCCAAATATTAACAGCGAAAGTAATAAAAAAAAATAATTATTTCTCTATATTAACTAACTTTTTCCAATTTCTGTTACAGCTGTACGCAAACTTTTGTGTAGGAATTTCAGAGGTTTATTTTGTTGTTATTAATTTCTTCTTGTTATGAATAATTATTGTTTTAATTTTTTTTGTTGAAAATAAAAACCTTGTATATTTCTTTATTAAAAAATATTTTTGTTTGAAACAACTCACTTTAAATTTGTGAATAACAGCAGTTTTTAAAAATATTTCTTCCTTGTACTCAGACTTTTGTGGATCACTGTATATTTATGGCTTTTCGATTGACAATTCGGAAGAACTGTCCAATACGGGACGTCAATAAAACAAACATACCCAATTCGATTCTGGAGCTTTAATTTGTGTTTGACTGCTTTTACAGAAAAGCAATTTTTAATCCTTGTTTCTCTTTTACTTTTAAACGCAAAGTGACAATTGTTGAAACCTAAGAAGGAATCTACTTAGAATAACTTGTTTGTTTTACCTAGCACTATGTTTAATATTATTTGTAGTATGTTTATGTTTATGTTTATGTTTATGTTTATGTTTATGTTTATGTTTATGTTTATGTTTATGTTTATGTTAATGTTTATGTTTCATATGTGAAAATATTCTATTTTTTTATATTTTTCATCTTCAACGAAATAAGTTGTTTGAATAAAAGCTAAAGAATACTTTTATTATATTCAATAATTTCCAACTACTAAGCGGATTTTGTGACACTTCGGTTGTATCCATATCATCATTGCTTGATGATGATGAAGATTGAAAGTCACTAGCAGACATCTTGTTTGTGTTCATTCAAAACCATTCTCTCTTCTTTTCAGGAGAGTTCCACTATGAATGCCAAAATGAACGCTTGTGGATTGCCATTCGAAAAATCGTCCCAAATGCTACTCAAAAATCTTAAAAAATTATTTAAGGTTTTCTTTAAGGGCCAAATTGAACTCAGCGCATCAAAAAACCCTTGATAGTTTAAAAGTATAAGCAATCTTTTCTGCACTAAAAATTGTCTTAAACTTAGTAATATGTACATATGTATGTAGGTGTATAAATAATTTTTTTTTTTCAAATCATCGTCGTGTCGTTTCTATTTTTTCTGAAGTATTTCGTTCACCATGTTGTATCTCCATTATACGCCTTAGGACATAGACAGAAAATATACTCTTACTTTGTTTAGTTCGTCTGCTCGAATAAGTCAATGAAAGTAACCTCGTAAATTATTAAATATGAGTGAGGATACATCGTGTCACAAATGTGAAAATTGTTCATAGAATAAATTTGCCAACGTTAAGCTCCTCTCGTTTCGTCTATCGTTACACAAATTATTCATGAATTTTATAATGGATATGTCCCTGGTATAGTGTTTTATTATTCAAGAAACTTCTGCATTTGTCTTTATTATTCTTCATATCTTTTGAATATAAAATTTGCTTTTGAAACAACAGATACATATGTATTGTATTTCTTTGTTATTTACGAGTTAACAACAATTTTAACTTCATAAATATTGAAGAATAATTAAAACAAATATTTATTCTAAAATTTAAAAAAATTCCATTAGTTCATATTGACAAAATAGCTTATGTTTTTATTTTGTTTTTAATTTGAAGTACGGTAGTGCGTTTTATTATCAATCAAGGCCTTTTTTTTATAATTCACACGCGCTCAAGGGTTTATTGTGAGACCCTTCAACATAAACATACCACCATCGATGGAGAAATGAGGGGGGGGGGGGGGGGGGGAGAGAGAGAAAGAGGTTGTCGATGAACATTTACCCGTGCCGGGTAAAAAATGAATGTCTGTATTTGACTGAATGTCCAAAATAAAGTTCGTGGGCGAAATTAGGCGAAACGGGTATCACGGGTGAAATGAATGGCGGGAGGAATGCAACTTCGAGTGAACATTGCTTGTGAAAGAAGCGATAAAGCAATGAAAGAAATGAAACATTCCGACGGTGTTCAAGAGATGGGAATGATTCCATGATAATTCAAACTCCTGCTAATTTTAACACTATGTTCTGAATTTTATCCAATCAATGAAGGCAAGTTTGGGTTGCACCTGTCCCAAAGATGTGAGTTTTACTCGAGTTTTGAATGTATAAACGCCTAATAAATTGCAGACAGATCAGAAGAAATTTCTTGCACCGATACAGAGATCCTACGCATTTAGCAGCGTTTTTGGTGGTCTCCAGAATGTGTTCATTCTAGCGCAGATCGTCGTATAGTCAACTTTGAAGATTTGAACCTGCTACTCAAGAATTAATGATATCAAAAGTCCTTAAATGTAAATAGCGTATTATGTACTTGTAAGATTTTTAAGGCGCCACCGCCTCTAAAAAAAATATTGATTATAAACAAATCTCCTTTTTGGGCTTTTCTTTCGGAAAATAGACTTTACTTTAACGAAGATTATAATGAAATAAGAAAATTATTTCAATTTTAAGCGGAGTGATTGAATTAACCCTAAAAAGATAACCTACGTCAAATCGACGCATAAATTATGTGTTTGTCTTATGAGATATGAAATATGCTTATCTGTCTAGGGTTAAATTCAATTGAAAGTTTTATGCGACCTCAACTCCATAGTGCGTTTCGCCCAGGTACGACAGTGGGCTCATCAGTTAGATGCTGTCGTACCCTTCTAAGACGCAATTATTATTTGTCGATGTTTAGCGACGCTTATAAATTTCACAGCAGTAATATACTGTGAATTTTATTTTTCTAGGGGAATTTGAATAAATTCTGACCCCTAGAAAAATAAAATTCACAGTATATTACTGCTGTGAAATTTAGAAATTTATAAGCGGGGAATTTGAATAAATTCTGACCCCTAGAAAAATAAAATTCACAGTATATTACTGCTGTGAAATTTATAAGCGTCGCTAAACATCGACAAATAATAATTGCGTCTTAGAAGGGTACGACAGCATCTAACTGATGAGCCCACTGTCGTATCTGGGCGAAACGCACTTTTTACTTGAACTTATACTTTTTTACACCATTGAACCTTGAAATTAAAAAAAAAAATTTTTCTTGTCTACATAGCATATACGAGTACTAATAATTTTGTTTGTGTGTCTAAAACTTACCATATAAGTTATGCCATGACAGGTTTTTCCATTATTAAGGACTATTCACATGAGAGCGACTAACTAGAATTTATTTGTGTACTTACGTTGACCTTGTATTGCAATCGTTACCCAGTAATATTTGAGTGAATTAAGTTCCGACTCTATTTGTATTACAGCGTAATTATTCCTCCAGAGTTACCTGACACCACAAAATAGCAGAACAATTGAACTACTTGATATTCATTTTAATACCAACATTATTTTTATTTGTATTTTATTTTACAAGGTATCGAAAAGCACGATTTTATAGTAATAATAAATTATTTTTATTAAATGTAAACGGATCGTGAATCATAAAATTGCACCGAGAGTTTAAAAGGATGACATAATCCAAAACTAGATAATTTTGTATTATTATTTATGATTACCCATTTCATACCACGGTAGTATCTTTCTTTTTCATAAAAAATATATATACATGTAGGGGAGGGAAAAAACAAAACAAGACTTTTCATTAATAATTTTATAATATTTATTAAAATTCGAAAGAAATAGTAATTAAAGTTAATTAAGTTTAAGATATGTAATAGGTAGGTAATTAAATTAATAATCTTTTCAATCTTGGTAGGTCTTTTCTTTATTTTACTTAACACTTCTTTTCTTCTTAACCACTTGACATAGAATGTACTCAATCTTAATATGAACAGTAATTCAAAATTATATAATGGATTTGCAATATAGGGTAAATTCAAAAAAGTTTGGCAATTCATATTAAATAATAATGAAGTAAAAGCATAATAATTATGATTATAATAATAAGATATGTCATCCTACACTCGGCCATCCTTCTTTTCGGCTGTCCCAGACGAACAGTTGACTTATCATCTTAACAGAAAATTGGTCTATTCATCAGTGTTGACATCAACATCGCTTTCATCTTCATCTTCTTCGTTTTCGGAACCATTTTCATCCCGCCATGGTTTCATAAAATCAGCTGAAGTTGACGTTAAGTTTGGACCTTCATGTGCTCCAACTTTTTTCACATCGTAGCGATCGTTTCTTTTTACTTTGACGATCTCATATGGTCCCAAGTATGATGGATAGATCTTCGTTCCTGGAGCAAACTGGGTTTTTTTAATTGCCACCAGATCATGAAGTCTATACTTTGCGGCAGGTTTTCTCTTGCGATTAAATACTGTTCGGTTTTCGTCTTGAAATTTCACTATCTGCTCCTTCGCTTGACGTCGCATATCTTTTCGTTCTTCCACAAATTCTTCAACTAGTAGTTCTTCAACGATTTTCCTTATATCCGTAGCTTCAACACTTTTCATTGGGACTCCAAACATTAGCTCGAATGGAGTTCTATTCGTACTTCGATTTATGGTAGAGTTGATTACTCGTTGCAATCTCGGAATGTGTTTAAACCATTTATCTGGGGCTTCAACTGATAGCTTTGACAATATCTCAACGATAGATCTATTGATTCTCTCGACTTGGCCGTTGCCTCGAGGAACGCCTGTGGTGACTAACGAATGCATTATGTTTTTCTCTTCGCAGTACTCCTTGAACGAATTGGAAGTAAATGCTGACCCCTTATCCGTTATAATACGTGCAGGATCACCAAATGTTTCACTCTGCAACATAAGCTTCTTAAGTACTTCATCAGCACCAGTTGACTTCACTGGAAAAATCCAAGTGAATTTGGAAAACCCATCTACAATCACAAATAAGTGCTTATAACTCTTTGCAGTTGACTGAAGTGGCCCTAGATGGTCCAAATGATAAGTATATAAAGGCACGTCAAACTTTTCAATAGGATTAAGTAAGCATTCCTGCTTCCCACTTTTTCGTGATGCAAGAATACAGGGAATGCAATTCGAGATAACTTGTTTGACCTTCACTGACATCTTTGGAATACAGAACTCTTTCTTTGCCAAAACTTCGACTTTCCTGGAATTTATATGTCCTTGCTCATGAATGTTCCTTAACACCTCCTTTTGAAGACTCTTTGGCACAACTAGAGAGTATCCTCCTTCAACGAATTTGTACAAAACACCATTTCTAATTACGAAGTTTTCATATTCTTTTTCTTTCTCCAGGATCTTGGAAACCAGCCCACAAAACTCATCCGTTTCTTGACCTCTCCTAATACGATGCAAAATACCATCCTCAATTCTCATAACAACTGGAAAGCGACTTAACGCATCAACATGTCTCATAGCTGTCCCTGCTCTGTGAAGAACCTCGCAGTCAAAATCTTGTAGGAATAATGCCCACCTAGCCACACGCGTACAAAGTTCTTTTTTCTTCATTGTTGATGTGAAAGCTTTGCAATCGGTGTATATTTTGAACTTCAAGCCTAACAGATAAACCCTAAGCTTTTCTAAACATTTTATGATAGCTAAAACTTCTTGCTCATAACTTGTGTAACTGGATTCTGCCTTTGATGATTTAAAGCTTATATAGAAAACTGGATGAAGTAAATTGTCATCATGCCGCTGAAGCAGGACACCTCCAAATCCGATTTTACTCGCATCCGTATGTAATTCCGTCTCTAACTGTGGGTTAAATAGTTTTAACACTGGATCTTTACAAAGTGCTTCCTTGAGGCTTTCAAAAGCCAAAACTTGTTCTGGACCAAAGCAAAACTTAACATCTTTCCGCAGTAAATCAGACAATGGCTTAGCGATGATGGCATAGTCCTGTATAAACCGCCGGAAAAATCCTGTAAGCCCGAGAAAAGACTGTATTTTCTTGACTGTATCTGGCCTAGGGAACTTCTTAACAGCTTGCAGTTTTTCTTTTGAAGGCCTCATAGATCCGTTTTCAATAATGTGACCCAAAAATTCTATTCTTGGAGTTAAAAATCTACACTTTTTCCAATTTAAGAGGAGTCCATTTTCCGCAGCTATTTCAAGAACTAATTTTAGCCTTCCCAAACACTCTGCCTCATTTCTAGCTCGTATAACAATGTCATCTAGGTATATGTGAAGCCATCCTAAGCGAACAAGTTTTTCAAACACGGCATTCACAAACCTCTGAAAGACTGATGGAGAGTTACATAACCCAAAAGGAGCTTTTAAAAATTCATATTGCCCGTCGGGGGTAACAAAAGCAGTATATTTTTGACTTTCTTCGTCCATCTCAACATGAAAGAATCCGTTCTTAAAATCAAGGGCTGTAAAACAAAGGCCCTCTACTAGATCTTCCAAAATTTCTTCCATTAAAGGCAAGGGATATCTGTCTTTTATAATCTTTGCGTTTAGTAAACGGTAGTCGATACATATTCGATTTGTTCCGTCTTTCTTCTTGACAAGCACAATAGGACTAGCATAATCGGAACTACTAGAACGAATTATACCTTCCGTCATCCAGTCCTTAATCTGCCTCTTTACATCTTCTCTTTCAGTCATAGCTAACCTCCTAGGCTTTTGGTAAATTGGTTTATCATCAGATAAAACAATTCTCATCTTAACATGTGACCTATCTCTCGGCTTCTTAGGGGTGTAACTTTTCACAAGCTCAACTACCTCGCTACGTAACTGTGAATCCGTAATATGTTTAAGATTATCTGTTACTTCCATAATAATTGCATCCTTTCCCTTATCCATCACCTCCATAACTTCTATTCTTGACATATCGTTTTCTTCTAGATCTACTGTAATAGGTTTTGTGCTTATGTGAATCTTTCCATTTTCGATAACAACCTTAGCATTTTTCAGAAAATTTTTACCTAAAATCATGGTATCTGACATCCACTCATCCGGAATGATGTGAAAACGAACTTCATGTATATTTTCTTTAATTGAAAATTGAAGCAAACAAGATCCATACGTTCTCTTCGCTTTTCCGTCTCCAAACCCGAACAAACATTCTCCAAGTCCGTCGATCTCAACCGCACCGATTCTCCTCCAAACGCTCTCCTTCATCAGAGACACATCAGCTCCTGTGTCCACCAAAACATCATAGGATTCCCCAGCCATAACAATTTCTACGGAGTAGTCTAATTTATTAATTCTCTTGACGTTGCCTTTACTATTTTCTGCTGTCTTATTGTCCTTTTTTGGGCAATTTGGAGCAATATGCCCAAACTCATTACAAGAAAAACACCTAGCTCCCTTACTTTTATTTGGACAAGACTGCTGTTGGTGAGACATTGAGCCACAATTTGTGCATCGCTTATGGTTTAGTGTATTTTTAATATTATTTGACGTCGAAGCCGTTACACCTTGAGATATAATGACTTTGATTCTTATAACTTGAATTTATTTGACCTTTTATAATTTCGTATACCAAAAACTTCTTTTTAAGCTCATCCAAAGTAGTTGCTTCATACAAAACTGTTTTGTTATTAGGACTGTCTGAGATACCCTGAACTATATACGCAATCAGCGAGACATCATCAAAATTTCCTTTCATCGAGATTTGTTTCATAGCGTACATGTACTCTAAGAAGGATTCGCTCGGCTTTTTTTTTACGAGATTGCAACGCTTTATGTAAGCTTATGCAGGATGGTGTATCTTGGAACTCACTATCCAAAAAATCTTTTAATTTTTGCCAACTGCAAATTCCATTTTTGGATTCCACAGCCAACTTTGCAGCTCCTCTCAGCAAACGCCTAGCATACAGATACTTTTGAATATCGTTCCACTTGCAAACGGTCGCAATATCCTCAAAATCCTTCAACCAAACAGTAAAATTTTTTCCCGATTCACCAGTAAAATGATCAAGAGAATCCTCAACATCCTTAAATACAAAATTATTTGTTTCGGCCATATTTTCCGGTGCCCTAACAACAACAACAACAACTTCTTTAGCAACTTTATTTACAGCTTCAGCTTCCTGATTATCTTTCAACGATTCTACCTCTTTGCCTACATTTAACTCTATATCTTCACTATTATTTTCTTTTCTATAGTTTGAGCTTCCCTCTCCCTGAACTTTTTCTGTAGTTTTCAAATTTTCTAACGTTTCGTTAAGAATAGCCTGATACAACCTTTCGACTAATTCCTTCTTTAAATTATACCGGTATGATAAATTTCTTTCTTTAAGTAATCTTTGCAGCTCTTTAGTGCTTAATTTGTTTAAATCTTCCATTCATGTGAAATGTGCTTATCTTGTGACAATAAAAAAAAATAAATAAATCGATAATGCAAAATTATATAATTGACAAATGCATGCAAAAGTAAACAAACTGTAGGTAGAGCTTTTTGAGTTTAAAGTTGACTTATGCAATTTTAACGGATGCATACCACTCAAAAGCAATTTTAACTCAATTTTCTTTGTTTGAGTTACACCTACACTATAATAATGATAATTGATCTTCATGCAATAAAAAAAACGATCTCACCCGCTCGTTATAATATTCCGTTATTTTGTCTTAGCTGTAATTTTAAACTTTTTTTTTCACAGTTTGGAGCATATGCATGAATTTTAACTTTTTTCTTTTATATTTTTCAAAATTTCTTCACTTTTTGTAATTTTAATTGCTTTCGTTTTTTATCACTTATAGCTCTCTTTTCACTAGTTTTTTATATTATATCCCAATTATTCACGTTTATGGTTTTTAAGGTTTTACTTGCACATTTCACAATATTTCATACTCTTACGATTTTTGTTATTTTATATTTCTTAGGTTATTTATGTAAGAACTTCAGCACTAATTTTTTATCGTTTTAAGTTAAATTTCACTGTAAAATTTTTTTTTCTCGCGGCACGGCACTTCTGTTCAGTTAACCACTTCTGACACCAAATGTAGGGGAGGGAAAAAACAAAACAAGACTTTTCATTAATAATTTTATAATATTTATTAAAATTCGAAAGAAATAGTAATTAAAGTTAATTAAGTTTAAGATATGTAATAGGTAGGTAATTAAATTAATAATCTTTTCAATCTTGGTAGGTCTTTTCTTTATTTTACTTAACACTTCTTTTCTTCTTAACCACTTGACATAGAATGTACTCAATCTTAATATGAACAGTAATTCAAAATTATATAATGGATTTGCAATATAGGGTAAATTCAAAAAAGTTTGGCAATTCATATTAAATAATAATGAAGTAAAAGCATAATAATTATGATTATAATAATAAGATATGTCATCCTACATACATACATACATATTCACTTGTATTTTATATGTAGCAGCAAATCTTAAAACAAACAATGACTTTTTTGATTTAACACATCATAATAATAGACAAGAGAACTTTTTTCTATTAATCCTCTTCAATTTGTCTATTTTGTGTCATGTTAAGTAGATTCTTGTCTTAAAAAAAAACTGGACATTGAGTTCTTTTTTTATAATTATACAGGTTATACTAATTAACACCAAATAGAATGAGCTCAAATGTTTCTTATTTGAAAGGTAATTCAGTTAAAACTAGACCAAAAAGAAGTATTTCATTTTCTTCAATTCAGTTCTTCATCCTCATTAATAGTTTCTTTAAACTATGAGAAAAAGCTTATTCAAACTCAAAAGTAAAATTAGTTTTTGTTAAAAGGTACGCTTGATATTGTGAATAAACCTCAAATAGTTAGCTTACTCCATAATGGTAATGGGAATTTCGAAACATATCGTCTGCGTATTCAATCCATTTGTCCTATTGCTTATCTTTTCTGTGCACATCCTTTCTATAAAATGATTCAGTTTTCTTTTCTCTTATTTCTTCGTCTTACCCTACCAAGATAGAAACATAACCTAAATAACGTGATTTTTTTTCAATTTCACTATCCAGAATCAATTAGTATAATACTTCTATAATTCTATATTCGGTTGATGATATTGTTCTTCCTGTTGATCGGTTTCTTCTTTACTCGATCCTATCGTTAATTAGTAAATGCTACTTCCTCTCTTTATTAAGAACTCTGTGTGTGTGTATTATATCGTAACGGGATTGTTAAATTATTATCAATATTCGTCGAAGAACGGCATTATGATTTCTTTTATGTAATGATATTACGTATTTTTATTTTACACAAATATGGTATACAATTTTTATTTATAATAATTTGTTTTCTATTTTAGAATGAAGGCCAACTTTCAATGTGATAAAAATGCATAAATAGGCGGAAACTAATTAATTTATATAACTAAATTCGCAATAAGCAGACAGACGAAACGACGGAAGACAAAATTACTTACAAAATGCTGCAAAACTCAAATACAATCCAACCGAAAGTTGTTGTGATAAGGCGTAGACCGAATCAGGGATTTGGTTTTACGTTACGTCACTTCATAGCTTATCCACCAGAAGACGATCCCTCCTGGCCGGTAACTTTGAAATATGGAATATTTTGAGTTTAAATAAATATCTAATTCTGTTATATTTTATTTTTTAGGAAACTACCAATTCATACCAAAGAAAAGCAATGGAAACAATATTTATTAAAGAAGTCCAGGCGACCGGACCAGCATGTTTTGCAGGCTTACAAACCGGGGATCGTGTCCTAATGGTGAATAACATTCCGATAGCTGGGATCTCGTACAGTTTAATTGTTTCTATGATAAAGCAAACACCAACGGTTCTAACACTTCATGTTGTTCCGAAGGAATGCGATGTTTTGCAAATGGTATTTTATTTTCTTCACATACATTCATAGTATATATAATAGTTAAATTTATATTTTTTCCCTAACAGCACTATACAATAGCACACACACCGGAGTCAAATCGTTTGGCGAAAACTGCTGCTATTGCTTTGCCTGGTAGTGGTGTTGCTGCTGCGTGTTCTGCACCATCACATAAATCCATTCATCAACAGATGATCTCATATCCCGTTGGTTCTAGCCGTTCCAAACAAAATTCAAAATCTATATTGAGCAATGAGGACTATCACGATCTGGGAGGTCGTTTTAGTCCTTTGCTTATGCATGGGGACAATGCTTTTTCACGGTAAGTAATATAATTATTTGGCAAAATTAAATTTAAAAAGTAGGCTGCAACAATTAGAGGTCCATAATCATTCTTTTGAGATTGTCTGTTTTACTAGTTAAATGAAAGTTACTTAGAAAGATTATTAAAGTGAAATACCATTTTAACTATTGTCTTATTTTTGAACAAATAAAACAAAAACCATTTTATTTTTTATAAAACAACAACAATTATGTCTAGATTAAAAAAGGCATAACAGATGTAGATAACAACAGACAGGTTTTTTATTCTTAAGCATAACATGTACTGGAACCAAGCTTCCGTCAATAAAGTTGACCTCAAAGTTCTTAGTTGTCTTTCAATTTGGCTCAAACCTTGAAGATTGCTTCGATATGCGCCTATCCCCAGCGATCGGGTTGTGGTCAAAATTGTGTGTGTTTTGGATTAAAATATATCATAATATAGCCATTGAATAAATCAGTTCTAAGCCGTTTGAACTCGTCAGAAAATTATTGTAGGTCCCCTCTTTTCCTCTTGGCAATTTGAACACAAGACTGGTTGAGAGTTTCACCCCGGTTGGTGACCAAAATATCGGTCGATATGGAGTATCTTTGTGCATACTAATTTACATATGTATATGTATGTACATAACGTATTCGCCTAACTAAAAATAGTCGGTATGACCCTAAAGTTCTAATGCTCGTATCTTCAAGACTAAGGTTTTAAATTCAAGTCAAATAAATATATGGAACTATAAGTATACAAGTTATTGCGTTTCCATTTTTCAAAATGAAGTTGATGAAAAATTTCACAAATTTGTATCCAATATTTGACAAGATTACTGTCCTTTTTTTTAAATGACAGAGAGCTTTTAAATGAAAGAGTGTAAGAGGCATCAAGAGGCTAAGAAATTTAAATCGATATAATATGTCGGTTTAGTTTGAATGTGAGACAATAATTCAATGTCAAACAAAACAAATTAAAACTTGAGGCGTCCATGAAGAAAAAATCCATTCGGTTCTTGGTATTCATAATACAAAAGTTGATGAAAAATGAATATCCGAACTTTTAAAAACTACTAAGAGTACAATCAGCTGGGGAAACCTGATTCAAAAGCTCGGGTTTTTAAAAAAAACTTTCATTAGATCAGAGATCAGTTTTGGGTTAAATTGTATCAACATTCAAATTTGTTTCAGAAAAACCAGCATCAACTATAACTAATAGAGAAATAACGAAAGAAAGTAACTTAACATGCTTTAGATCTTAAAAATATGTTGAAATTTTATTTAAAAACGAAAAGAATTATCTTATTAAAAAAACTTTCTGAATATTTTGATATACCTACTTTTATGCAACTCATCCATTTTAGTGCAGGGTCTGTTGGCCGACAGGCTGGTAACTCATAACTTACAAATCAATGCTTATACTTATAATAAATGAGTAATCTTGCAAATGCTCCAAACTTATTTGTATTGTTTTTATTTTCAACGTATCTTACCAATTTCAGTAAAGCAATGTAATCGTTGGCAACAAAAAAAAACGTTGAAAACATTTTCTTATATGACAAAATTACATATTTGGAATCTTGGCTTTCAAAATTACAGTATTATACATACTTCCTCGAAATTATGAACAAGACCATTGTTGAAGGGCATTAAAAAGGGATATTTTGTGTATATATAAATTATTATCGCTTCCCATCGATCAGCGAAATCAAGCATCATTGTGCGTGGTTAATACTTGGCCCCACCCAATACCGTTCAATACCAACCGTGTGCTGTTGACATGTGTTTCTTCTGTTGTTCTTTCTTTCGATGGCCGATGGTCTCAGTTGCAAGTGCTTTTAATTTTAACGGCTTTTCCTATTCAGTTATCATGGAAATTTGCTGTAAATTATCAATCAGATCTAAGCATGGTTATTTTACCCAGATATAGCTTCACTAAAAATACATTGTTTATATTTCACAATTCACATAAGGGTATCCAATTCTTTTCAGTTTAAAAAATGCCAAAATTTAGCTGTGCGCTCTTAATTGGTTCCTTTAAAATATTAATAGACCAAACCTAATGTCGAAATACTACTGTAGAGATAGCATTATTGATAGAAAAAGCTATAAAATAATGAAAGACAGTCGGTGTTCTAGAGAGTCAAAAGTTTACATAATTGATGAGTCTCCTAGGAGTTTTAAGGCTATGTTCTGGGTTCTATCCAACAGGTTCAAATGAGTAAAGGAGCCACCAACCCAGATATGAGAGTTATACTCAAGTTTTGGGTGGATATATATATGCCTTATAGATGGGAGCCAGATTAGAAGGGGAAAACAAATCTTTTTAGACAACCTAAGCAATTCGCTGTGGTTTTAGCTACGTCGAATACATGATCA
This sequence comes from Chrysotoxum bicinctum, assembly GCA_911387755.1. NCBI lineage: Eukaryota > Metazoa > Arthropoda > Insecta > Diptera > Syrphidae > Chrysotoxum > Chrysotoxum bicinctum. The sequence goes on along the minus strand of OU426989.1, from coordinate 41,737,647 downwards.
TTCCATAAGAGATGGTCATTAACACACATACCGACTATTAAAAGTATTTCAGTTTCTTTGATGCAAGTGCCACTCATGGATATAGCTTGGGTAGTATATTTCGCTTGGCCGACAAAAGACAGCTTTGTATAATGTATTGTATAATGCTGTCGAGACCAAAATATAATGAGCTTAGCATACGCTGGCGTTTCAGATCTGAAACCGAAGAGCAGGGTTGTGAGTCTGGAAACGAATATGAAAAGCTGAGTGTGCTGTCTGTCGTCAGCAAAACAATGAAACAATAGAAGTTTTTCATATAAAAATTTACTAAAGTGACAGCTGAACATTTTTTAAAAGATAACTCTACAATTGTCAAATCTTTTTCCCATAAAGAATTTGACAAACTTTTGACTGAGAGATTTGTACTGATAATTTTTGTATGAAACACAAAAAAATATAAAATTTACATATTTGTCAGTAGATAGTTAGATGACAAGTTCGTGCTTAAATAATGAATACATTATTTTCCCAGTGAAAATGAAGCTTCGTGCAATACGACCTTTACATTAGGAATCAATAACACAGCTCAACAAAATATTTTTTTGGTAACCTGTTTAAATGGCGAATTTCTCAATCTTTCTTTTGTAAATAATCGTTTTTTAAAAGATTGTTTCTGTACTTTTACAAAGATAAATAAATATTATGTTTTGTCGATGACCATTATAAACAAAAACTAAAAGCGCTTTTATCAAAAATCCACTTAAATTTTATTGGACTAATCTTTTTTGTTTCACCAATCTATAAAAGGGAAGTTAAAGGGAAATTTTTGTTAAAATTGAGTTGTCTTCACAAACCTGCAAAAAGAATTTTGTTTATAAGTAAAATGTATGAGAAACAGTGAGAAAGCATTATGTGTTGAAACAAATGTAAAGAAATGCAAACAAAAGAATTTAGAAAGATCCTGTGGGATAATATCATAAAGTAATAACAATAACCACTTGATTAAGGGCACTGACGGGTTTGGTTTGGTTAGTTTTAGGTTCCATTGTTACAAATGACGACCAAACAAATTCAACAACTGATCCAGAGATGCTTTGGAAAGTCGGAACCTCATTTTGATGACAATATCGTCATAGTCGGAAAATGGATTTCTGTGAACCCGGAATACTCTTGCACGGCGAATTACTACTATGTGTTGCTCTTCATTATCGCATGAAGACGCCCAATCTATTGTTCTAAATAAAAACCAAATCATTAAAATAAAAGGTCTTGAGTTGCTGCAAAGTAGGATTTTTCCTTAAATACACAATATTAAATTTTTAGCTATAAAATCAAACTTTTTCAGGTAAAAGTATTTTTTAATTAGTAAGTAATAAGGGAGAAAAAAAACTATACCCAGAAACCAGAAACAAAAATAGTGTTGTTTATTGCATTTTAAATTCAGAGACAAATTTCGTGTTAGGAAAAACAGTCGCGGAATATGTTTTATCGAAAATTGGTGGACATCTACAATAGCCCACAGAAAGGATCACTCTTTAGATGATAAAACTTGTGTAGTAAGTAAAATTTGTAGACCTTTTGTGAATGTCGTTTGTTAATCGATAAACGACTTCAATTATCGCATATTAAAGTATTTAAAGTTGTTGCTGTATCAGATTGCCATCAGCTGTGTTATGACAACTAGTCACAACATCATTAAGCTATTGAAATAGCTTTGGGTACAAATTTAACGCTTCCAACGTTTTGATAGGATCGAATCAGTCGTATCAGGAAACGGCCCTAAAAAACTTTCAGATCTTATCAACTTTTTCTTAGGAAACTGGGGCAGTGTTAGAGAAAGTGAGTTTAGCTTAATGTCTTCCTCGTCATTTCTGCCTCCGAAAAGGTTTTCTTCAAGTTAAATACTATTTTACCTTACTATGTTCAGTTTTTCCACAAACCGAAGTATTGTCTATCTTTTTCGGATCACACACATATTTAGACAATATTTTTCAAATAATTTGGTTTCACAAAATTATGTAGGTTTATTTATTTCAAAAACGTATGGGGTAGAAATTTTTAATTTCAGAAAAGCCTTTGCCATCCATAAATTGTATTTCCTTAAAACAAATATTTTGAATTACCCATAATAATCTTCAGTATGAATCATATATCTACCCGATATTTAATATCTGAGTATAATGTGTTCTTCTAAAGAATGAAATTCAAAATTATTTACATGACAGAAGACTCGTGCGCGGCTCACGTTTCTTTTCCATTTAAGCTTATTTCTTAAACTAAAACCTCAAACTTTTCAAGCCTAATTTACGAAATATACCTCTTACGGAACCTGTCAAATTAAAGAAGCCATATGTGCATTGCAATTTATCTATTATTAAAATTCTTCATTTAGCTTGTAGTGGGTATTGGTGCATCTGGGAATTACGACGCTGGGTCTCGGACTTAGACATAGACTAAACTTGCTCGCGAAAATTAAAGAGAGTACTTGAAAAACATTACTATTTGTATTTAAATGTCACAGTATGTGGTACCATTCATACATTGGATAGGTTTTATTGCGCTCCATGTTTTTATGGAGCTCGATGTTCGATGTGGGTGCTTGGGCAGTGAGTCCGCTCGCACACCGCCATCGCCGCATTCCTATTAAATAAAACCATCCAACAACAAGAGCTTAGGCAATGAAACATCTTTATTGCTATACAAAAAATAAATAAATATAAATACAAAACGAAAACGAAAACCGGGAATGTGAAGCTGCTGCTGCTGCCTGACTGACTGGCTATTCGGATATAACACGTAAAAATACGTAAAGTCTGACAGAGACTACTTCGCATTGCATTGCATTACTTCGCTCTTAGTACCTTCTCCACCTCAATTATTAATTTCAATTTTTTTTGATTGATAGGATGATGATGATGTAGATGACGACGACGATTATCACGATGATAGTAGTACCTATAGTTAAAAAGACAACAATAAAGAAGCTTCTCTTCTCTTAGTTTGACGACATTTCTGTTTCTGTGTGTCGTCTTCTGATGATAAAATTTTGTATTCTAGTGGCTGCGAAAGCAACGAAGCACGGCACGGGGCAACAGAGAGGTTGAAAATCCGCAAACAAGCAACAACTATGAAGACGATGTTGTTAACAATAACGGTGTACTCCTCTTCGATTGATAACACACGAATTATTGCTCGACGCGACGACGACGAACGAACGAAGAAGGAAGTGGCTCCTCTCTCTCTATGTCTCTTTACAATTATTGTTGATAGTGTTAATAGTGGTTTTTACTCTCAACGTTGATTAACCAATCGCTTAGTGTAATTTACTATTTAGTTTTTGTTTTTTTTTTTCAAAAAAGTAAAAATAAGAGTGGACTAGCTACCCCACACGATAGTGATTACTAATGACAACCCCACCCCTAAACTGATTTACTGCTGTATTACACGTGATGGTATCTCTATTATAATTATAGTTTAACAATCGTTTATTCGCTTGCGAACATTAATCTAAAATTACATCTACTTTCAACTGTGAGCGGTGTTGTTTTGTAAATTGAAAACTTGTAAAGAGCACACTTGGTGTTAATTTGATAAGACATTCGTAGTCGTCGTGCGTTGGCTGTTTGAACACAGTTTTCATTTTCAAAAAGTTACAAACAAAAATTGGATTAAATGAAAAGATACTCAGAAGATACGCAACGGTAAGATTTAATATATGGAGGTTACACTATTTATACTTATCTTAGTCAAGAAGTTAATAAAACTATAAACTTTTTTTGAGCATAAGCTCTACTCATCATTCAGTCACTCAAACGTTAAAATCAAGTGTCTGCTTCCCATTTGTACTTTTTTTTCATTTCACTTTCTTGTGTCATCGTCTCTAATATAACAACTCTATTGTAACATTTTCGTTTTTACATTGCTTGGTGGTGCTTTATGTAACACTTTGAATACCTTCGCATTTAATACAAAAGGGCATCGCGCGTCACGCTCGAAACGAAGAAGACGTCCAGCAGACTGTAAGGTTGACAGTGAAGGTTGAAATAAATGAATGATATTTATTAACTTTAATTTTATGCCTGGCTTTTATTTGGCCACATGAAATTATGTATGAAAATACAAACAATTCAAAAAGGTTTTTTTTTTTGTTTGTGTGATAACATGCTTGCTACAAACCAACAATTATGTTATCTACAATTATTTTATACACTTGCTTGGAGGATACTTACATAGTTGTTGAGCCTCATTAAACTTATAAATTGAATAGTTCAATATTGTTGACTCTAACATTTCGTTGGTTGTTTCAAATTCAGTTCAACTTAACACCCGAACCAGAGTTAAACCAATTGAATTTATATTCTTAAGCTGCGCTTAGACTTTTTATTTTATGACCTGTTTAGGTTGTTGATCGGTCTTAAGGCAATGGAAGTCTAGATGATCATACCAAAACTGACTTTAATAATGTACACCGAATTGGAACCCAAAAAAATAATTATTGAAAAGGGATATCAATAACATGGACTCGGAATTATGAAGGCGGTAAGCAAAGCAGAGTCGGTAGTGGATAAATAAAATTAACTTAGTAGATGAAACATGGATCACCATTGAATAACGCGATATAATTTTATTTTATTTTAAAACTTGCAAGGTAAATTCTTTTCGACTTTACATACATCCGTAATATTTCACATTGCAACTTGGCGATTACAAATGCAAACTACTCTTTTTAATTGGAGAAACACTTAAGAAGGAGACATAAGGGCTGCAACAAGAAAGTGATTGAAAAAGTGATCATTTTTACGTACACTAGGTTAAAAAAGTAATGTTTTAAACGCACAGAAAAGACCTACAAATTCGGATTATTCCTTTGTAGTTCGCACAATTTCGAACATATTCTTCCTTTTTATGGCTCCTCATGGGCAGTGGAAACCTCCTCGCAATATTCATTGTTTAAGGGTCACACTAAAAAGCGATTCCATTCATCGGGCATAGTTTCATCCGAACAAATTTTATGAATAAGTATGCTGCGTACTGTAAACTGTTTTTGGTGAGGTGTGAGAAAGAACAACAGTTTTGGTTTGCAAATTAAACTATATTTTCTTAAATCCTGATAATAGAAGTAATCAAAGAAATGTTTCATGATTTCAAAAATGCATCTTTATGTGGAAGGACTGACTTGCGTCTCCTTAAAAACAAAACGAGATATTTAATCAGAATCTATGTAGTTTATCATATCTTAAACTCGAAAATTTGATTTTCTATTGCCAAAATGACAATCCTCTCCGAATGTTCCACATACAATTATTTCATGATTGTCAACGATACTTTATCCGTGATGTCATTAAAAATGATTGAAGAGCACAGATGGGTTAAATTAAAGATAAGCTTGAAAGAAATTTGCGAATCTGTCATTACTGATCGCATTCCCAATCCAAGAAAGTTGCTTAAAATCGAAGGCAATGTGTTATTCGCTGATCCAATGTTAGCTAGCTTGCTCAAGTCTTGCGAATCGAATCACCCCTTCATTTAAAACTCTCCTCGATGTTTGTACTTTTCTTATTATACTGAATACTATTGTCTTTTTATCCGAAATTTTTTCGGAAAATTTTAATCTTTTTACAGTCTTTTAATAATTTTTGACCGCTACTGTTCTCATAATGAAGGTATTATTAAAAAAAAAAAAACAAAAACCAAAGTGAACAATTCACGTTTGATGTAAGCTTGCCTGTCCATACAATACAATAAAATTAGACAAACAAATATTTTTAAATCAATTTTGCAATTTTTGCTATCCATGTTGCTTCGTTTTAATTGTTAATACTTATTCAAATGAAAATTAATTAATAATATTTATGCGTACACCAAATTCATATCCGTTTTTGGTAAAACAAACCAAAACAATGATTCCACATACATATATTGGCTCAACGAATAATCAAACTTCGTTGTCGTCATCTTTTGTCTCGAAAAGCTATGTTCAGAGAAGCTATGATGATGGGGCCAGTCACATTGTGTGATAGCGTCAACGATCGACGTTGTCAGTGTCGAAATTTATTCGTCACAGACCCCACCTTGTGGAAAAATTCTATTAGGATACCTGAACTGATGGAACTTTAGGGAAAATGGTTAAAATGACTGCATTTAGTGCGGTCTTTGATTGCTTTTGTCATCCTTGCTGTTCGCCTTGCAGCAGGCAAGTCTATTTGGGCAAAGTTATCAAAAACTGACGAGATATTTATTTGTTTTGTTTTTCTTGCAGCTCTAAAGCTCCACCTAATTTATCAGTATTACCGAGAACCGCTGCAGACAACGACCTGATGATCCGACTGCGAGAAAGCATCAAGCAGAAGGAAGAATTCCTCAAGTCACCACTGCCACACACACAGCCGAATTTTTTCCATTCCCAGCAGCCAATGACGATGTCGGCTCGCGGTCAAGTGGCGGCGAAAATGTCAGCCAAACAACCAATAACAAGAGATCTCCTGCCGGCTAGTTGTGATATGCAAAATTTCTATGCGAAAAATCTACCACCGAATTTGGCCGATAGCATGAGAACGAACAGCAATAATCGTGGTGATTTTATGAAAACAACGATAATGCGATATCGGAATATGTCCAGCACCGGTAGCAGTGGTAGTATGAGTGGTGCAAGCAGTAGTAGTAGTACAATGAAAGACAAATTCCACAAGGAATTGGAATATCTGGAATCCCTACCTGAAATGGGTGTGACCAATCAAGTGTAATTAAAAATAAAACAAACTACTTTATTAGTTTGGTCTTTATAGTGATTTTAATTTTGTTTAAAGGTTTGAAAGGAAGTTGGTTTCAACACGAGCGAAAGGAGGATTTGATCCATTCAAGCCACTGACGATCAACACATCCTTAGACGGTAGCAGTGTTAGCGTGCTTAAGAAGCCGATCATTTACGATACTGTGCAGCACTGCGTGGTTGATGGACAACAGAGTAGTAAAATGGAAATCTATAAGGCGAATGTGGCATCTGCTGGAATGGATGAATACCACGTGCCAAATAGTAAGTTCTATTTACTCATCTTTAGATTGAATTTGTTAAGGTTTCGCTCTTTTTTTTTAGAATACTCCTCTTCAAAAACTATTGATAAACATCGTACAGAATCGAAGCAGTCGCTGACTGATATAGCAGAAGCTGGCGATATGCCAAGCATACCAGGTAAGAATCCATCAGTGGTTATTGATTTTCATTAAAAAAAAAAAACAACATATCTCAATTTTGTAGCTCCTTCGGAGGTCATTCGGCGATATAAGCCAATTAATATTGACGATAATAAACCGATGCGTAGGATATCATATTTGCGGGCCACTAACAACGAAAACGAATACAGCACAGATGTGACGACAACAACAGCAAGTGAAGTTTCAGATGCCGAAAGTAAGCGCACATCGATAAATAGTGAAATACGCGATAGGTGTGTTATTTTTTTGTTCTTATTCTATTGGTAGATTAATATTTTGTATTCTGTTTTTTAAGCATTCACATAGAGAATGTTCCTGAAATGAATGGAAAACTTGAAACAAAAGATGTGGCAACTGAAGTGGAAGTTTTTGAAACCGAAATGGAAGTCAAATCGTCGTGCATTTATGGAAAGGTAAAATTGATAGATGAATTTAAAAGTCCAGATCCCACTGATTTTTTTTTTTTACAAAAACCGGGTTTATTTTTTTTTTCTATGCAAACACAATAATGATATGAAATTTCTTTCTGGACACAATTACTTTTTCTCGTACTACTGATTACAGAAAATGTAGAAGATTTAATATTTTATGTTATTAAAGACTGCCTTCTTTTGCATTCGATGATCTATTCTTATCGTCAGTTTTACTTACAAAAATTTGTGTGTTTTGAATATATATAATAGAAAACTAACATTTATTCATTTTAACAAAAAAAAAAACATTAGAAAACAAACAGGCATCCAATTAGACTAGGTGTATATTCAAGATTCTGCGATTAAAACCTTCTTCTTAATGTGCATCTTACCACAATAAGAAACCGGTCAACCCTTGGCTAAGGAAATGAATCTTAAGGCCATGACAAAAATTCAGAGACTGGCATGAGTCGGCACAACAAGTATCATGAGAACTACGCCAATGGCAGCCCTCTTCTTTCTCTTGCCCTCGAGGTATTTACGAAGGAGTTACCGGCCAAAAGTGCTCAAAGGCTTAAAGAGTGTAAAAATTGGAAAAGGGGCTGCAGTGGTCATTGAACCATTGTAAACTTCACTGACATAGACATTCAAACAGACTATATTTCACCCTACATAGATTTTAAACCAGTCGTACTAACAAATATTCCAACAAGGGAGATATGGATGGAAAAAACCGGGTCCTAAACGCAAATCATGTATCGGTCTTTATAGACTTTTCCAAAACGGAAGCTGGGGTAGGGTCAGAAATCTTCTCAGACAACCCACCCATTATCTTTCCACATGTGAACTGACGAACAAGCACATTGATATTTTTATAGATATCCAAGTGGAAAAATATAGAATTCACCAATTTTTCCTTAAGACCACAATTGAAACCTGTCTTCTGTTTCAAGGAATATTTGGCCAGATATTTCAAAGAAAAAAACAGAGTATCGACTGAAGCTTAGCAGACCTCAATTGTCACTCTCAATGGGAACCAACCTGAGCAGAATTGGCATCAGAACATCTGACTTAGACAGAGGGTGTCAAAACGAAGTGGTGGAAGAGGTCTCGTCTCACATCTTTTGTGAATGGCCTAACCAGTACTAGGGAAGATGCCCTCGGACAATTCTTTTTCGACGAACTGGGCGACGCACACTGGTAAATTTTCCCAAAAACATGGCCAAAACCATAAAAAAAAAATATCCGATTTGTTGTTTTTTTTTAATGCAAAGTTGTTAACAAATAGTGTGGGCTTCAAACCTCATTGATCATTTGATGCAGATTATAACGGTTTAATGTTTAATCAGATGATGCTTTTAAAGTGCAAACTTGAAATAGACTAGTACAGTAGAAAGTTTATTCTTTGATGTAAAGTTGTTTTGCTTTGTTTTTGTTTCTTTTTTTTTGTCGGTTTCTAAAATAACTAAACATGACTTCTGTAGCTAGTAGTATGTTAAATTGAGAATGATTGTTTTTTATTGATTATATTAAGTGTATAGATAATTTTGAAGCCAGTAAATGCAATGTATTTGATCACTACCAAAAAACAAAAAAAAATATCTTTAATAATGTAAAAAATTTTTAAAATTTTGGTTTCTTTTTTCCCAATGAGAAACAGTCAAAATGTATTGCGACTTTTTTAAATATTGACTCTTAAACTTGATAAGAAAGGGCATTTTTTATAATTTGAACTTTTTACTTTTTACACAGGATCGCGATCAATTTTAATTTTACTGTCAAGAAATCAGCTTTCTGATTATTTAAGAAGTTGCACGTCTCGTGACATGACAGAAAATATCAATTTTTTGGAAGAAAAAGTGCCTCCGGAAATGACAATCACTTTTTTAAGGCAAAATTCAAAATGGCTGTGAAATTTTATTTGTTTTCCTTCATTGTTTTTTCCTTCAAAACTAACTGTTTTTAATGTTTTCATGCAATAATAAATTGAAAATACACAAGAAATAATTTTGGCCATGTTTTTTGGAAAATTTACCTGTGTGCGACGTCTTGTTTTTGCCAGTAAAAAGTATCCTTAACTTCATTCAGAAATCAATATGGTTCAGGGAGATACCCCATACCTAAGACTTCCGTTAAATCCTTCCTCTTACCCTTCCCATTCCTACATTACCTACAACCTGGGGACCACAGTGGACCCATTGAGAAACGAGTGAGGTTATACGGCTTGCCGCATCATCACCTCACCTAACTTAATCCGCCTCATTTTGTCATGCTAAGGCTTTATAGCCAGCAGGTTAACATATTTGGTTTAAAATCCTTAGGATGTGTTTCTTACTTCATGCCTTGAGCAGGTTTTCTCTAGGGATTCGGCTATATATAGCAATGAATATATGTAGAGAAAGAAATAAAAAAAACATTAATCTCACTCTATAGTACGTTCAGTTAAAGTTCCGCTGTTTATATGTACTATTTGATTTTCTTCATAGCGAATGTCAGAATACCGGTCCTGGAGACAGGTGAAAATCGAAATCAAAGGTGATATCCTAAAAATATACTCAGGCCGCAGTTCTAAATCGGAAACCAATGTGAGTCAAAGAAATTTAAACATATTCTTCGACTTTAATTACGAAAAACTTAAACATCTTTCTTATTTTAGGTGATAGAACTTGATGTAAGAAATTTCAATATCGTCGACGAATCGGCTGATAAGAAAAAATATGTATTCCGCCTGCAATCTAAGCCTCGAGTACAAAACAATCTTACAACCTCTTCGTCGTCATCATCATCAGCATCGGTACCAGCATCAGGAAATACCGATTTACTATATGATGAAACTCAAGAAAAACTATCCTCCTCCTCTTCTTCGACAGCGACCAACAATTCAGAACATACAGAAATTGTTTTCAAGACAAAAAGTGCTACGGAGATGAAACGCATTTTCAATTTACTCCGAGAGAAGTGTAATCTGAATAATAGCGATACCGTAAGTTTAAATTGAAAAGAATATAAGATAGGTTCCAGAGTAAATTTAATGTTTATCTATCGGCAGGATCTCAAAGCAAAGCAGCTAGCTGAACCGCAAAAAACTGCAGCTACAACTTCAATGCCAACAATAACGTACTGTGATGATAACGTACAACAACAACAACAACAAGAGTATTCACCTCAGAGTTCAACTTCACGCGGTGGTGATATAGAAATCGAATCTATATCTCCCGTAATGAAATCAAGAAAATCCCAACACAAGAACCTTCCTGATAAGGATCTTGGTTCACCGAAGGCGAAAAACTGGAAAGATTTACTCTTTCGACGGAACCATGGCACTAGTGCTGATATTTCACCGTCAACGCTGGCGTCGAGTTCCAAAACAACTGGTTCTATTGGAGTGCCTCTAAGAACATGTCCAATGGTATATTTCGTTAAATTAGTATAATTGCTTCAATCAATTTTTTTTTTAATTTAGTCTAAAAACAACGAATACGTTCCACTGATCGTAGATGTTTGCACAAATATTGTTGAAACCAAGGGTCTAAGTGTGATCGGTATTTACAGGATACCTGGCAACAAGGCTGCCATTTCCGAACTAAAGGACCAGGTGAATAAAACCGATTTCTCGTGGGATCGCTGCAACACCGATGTCAGGTGGGAAGATGTAAATGTTGTGTCAAGTTTGTTGAAGCTGTTCATTAGAAGTCTGCCTGATGCATTGCTGCCAAGTAATTTTTACAATCACTTCATCGAAGCCGATAAAAAAATCGGTTTGCTTCGGTTACGTGAGCTGAAAGATTTGTTGCGTTCGCTGCCACGTAATTCCTATGAAACCATGAAGCATTTGATTAGGCATTTAAGTCGTGTGAGTAAGAATTGTCACATTAATCTGATGGAGCCAAAGAATTTGGCTATTATCTTTGGCCCATCGATAATTCGAACGCCCAATGAAACACTCGAAATCGCTGTCAAGGATATGAAACATCAGTGCAGAATCGTCGAGCTTTTGCTGACGCAGGTAAGAATGGAAATGTATTTAAAATTGAGAAATATAATCAAACTTTTAAATTTCACAGTATGACTACTTTTTTGAGGACGGTGAATTACCCGAAATTGAAACTAATGTTGCTAGTATAACATCCTCATCGACGTCATCCTCGCATCAAGATCAGACAAGCCTCCTACTGGATAATGTTTCAAAAATTGAACGCCTTAACGACCGGGAATCATTAACTTCTCGGCTTATTCCTCATCTTCGTCGGCGAACACATTCAAAACGAAGTGCTGTCAGCTCTGACACGTACTCGGGTGAAAGTGTTTTGGTAAGACGAACTATAGATGACAGTGAATATATTGATATCGGGATTAAATTGCGTGTCCAATTTCAGTCTCTGGAATATGGCAACAAGAAGGCGTCGGATTCTCCACCTGCTGCAAGCACACCCACCTCCAAGGAACAGCAGTCTATTGAGAATGCCAGTAAAGATCGCAGTGCTGTGGATAATGTATCAATTTTGACAGATGAGGAGTCCAGCAACAGTCGCATTAGTGATAGTGGTGAGCTAGAAATCGAAAGGAATCCATTGAAGGGGGTGTTGCTTATGATTTGATGTTACATTTCAGGTTCAATGTCGTTGACAACAATCACAGACACATTGGATTCAAAGCTACGAAATCTTCGCAGTGGTTCGGAATCCAATGATGAAAATGGTAGTCCGAATCGCCAACGCGATAACTTTGCCAAACGACATCATTTCGGCCAGCCACTGATTCTTCACGAGAACATTCCCTATGCCGATGAATCGCCCGAACGGCATAATCACAACGAAATGACAAATTTTAAGACTTTTGCCTCGCGAAATAGCGCTATTGTACGTGAATTTCCCAAAAACATTCGATTTTCTTCGGTATACGAAGCAGCGTGTTCGGATGACTCTGAAGGTTCCACCACCAGTGACCCGAAAGAGGCCTTGATTATCTCGTCGCCGTCGTTTTTTCTCGAGCGCTACAAGAAACGACGTGATCACCGGCTCTTTCGTTCTGCCTCCTTCAATTGCCGAAACTACTCGAACCGTAGCGCTGCAGGGGGAGGAGTCGGAGGAGTCGGTGGTGGTGGAGGAGGAGGCGGCACCGTAGGTTGCAATAATTCCGCATTAACTAAAGATGAAAAGACTGATATGAATTTGACGAAGAAACGACAAATCCAGAATAAACAGAATCGCTCCATTAAGCGACGGCATACGGTGGGTGGACCGCATGACTATACCGCAACCACAGTGGTAAGGCGAGCTGCTGCTCCCCCATCGCAGCTGGCCTCTGGTGCCGTCGTTGTGCCTTCAAATGGCAGTGGCAATAATGTTGCCGATCATGTTTTAGAAGTAGGAATTCGAATAAAGAATGTAAATAGAAGATATTGATACTGATAAAAGCGAACCACATACAGCAGCTAAATTACATATATATATTTTTTTTATTCATGAGAAGCAAACAGATCAGAAGTTAAATGAATGAAGCAACAATTTTATATTTCTATACACAAAGTAAATAAGATCGCAGCACGCATAATACATTTTTTACAATATTTTTCAATAATAATTATTTTTTGCATGCCAACACACACATAAGTAAAATATAATTCATACAGAAACGATATAAAACCACACACAAAACTGAGTAGAAACGCATGAATGTGCATTATGAGAGTAGTATTTATATAAAGAATATATATATATTTGTATTTTAGTATAAAACTGTGTTTAATTGAATAATGTACTATTCAATGGTGTAGCACAAGATTGCGATATATAATGCTTTTATTATATACGTCTCTTTATACATAGCTATATTTTTTTAAATGTTTTTGTTTTACATATTTTTTTATTTGATTTTATTATTATTACTTTAATAATTGTATTTGTATTATTCATTATATTATATAATATTAATATAAATTATATATAAACATTTACATACATATATACATATAAATTATGTATACAATGTTGCATGTGAGATAAAATAAAATAAAAAATAAATGAGGTTTAAAATTATTGTAATTAATATTGTGTATTAAATATTAAAGTGTTTAGGAAAGATAAAACAAATATACAGGCATGTAGTGAAGTAAAATTAAATAAGAACAAAAAATAAATATACGAAACAATGCGACATTTTATGCAAATGGATTTGTTTATTTTTTGAATGGAAACTTTAAAGGCCGATGTGCCGTTGATGTTCAATGATTTATTATTTTCCATCGGAATTTCGCCAACTCTATTTAAAATTTTTGAGATCTTTATTTAGAGGTTATGGAGCTCAATTTTCAATATAGTATGTATGGGAAACACATGTTGATGCGTTCCGATTTTTTTGTATATCATTTTCATAGGAAAATATTTGACATGGTCTGCAATACGACTGAGGGTTAAGGCAGGAAGTTCCTTACGTTTTTTTTCAACTTGGAATGTAATTCGTATTAAAATCGGTATATTTCTTAATCTTATACCAATTTTTCAATGAAAATAGTGTATAGTAAAGACTCAAATCAAAAAGTTTAATTTATTATTTTATGAAAAACATTCATTTGTTTAAAATGTATACACAAATTAAAATAAACTCATGTACACATGAAAACATTTTCCGCAACAAGAACTTGTCGGACGATTTCGTAGAAAATTTTGTTTGCATGTGTCAGAAATAAGACCATTAGAAGTGCTTCATCGCACACAAATGGCATGCGATGAATTTCGTCGGACAGAATTTCCGATCGGCTGATCGGAGAAATACCATGAAGCAAAATGTCTCCGATTCGTAGGAAATCGGAGAGAATTCCGCTCCGACGGTTACCTCAATAGGGCCGATTATACAAACAATTTAAATCTTGTGATCTTATTGCATCATAAAAATTTTTGGTTTGCAGTAACTAAAATAATTATCTTGAAAACGCTGCATCAACTGAAGTACAGTATTTTGTTGTGAACTGCGCTGGATCATTAGTCAAATTAAATGTCTTCTATTGAAGTCAACGTTCAAATCTACAGCTAATCGGCCCTACCAAGGTAACCGTCGGAGCGGAACTTTCTCCGCAACGCATCCTCCGTCGGAGATTCAATTTCAGTTCGAGGTAGCTTTCATCGGAAGAAATTATACAGAAATGCAGCGACGCATTGCGATGGATATAAATTTCAGACAGAGATGTGCTAATTAACCGATAAATCGAAAATGCGATATATTTTCGATAGTTTTTTATAAAATAAACACCATAAGCGTTTTAAACTATTAAAAACCGGTGAGAGAGTGTAGTTTATTGTTTATAAAAAGTTTTTTTTTTTCAATTATAAAGCGCTAGCGTTCTTAAGAAATGTAATTAGATGCACCGATTTTTAAATCAAAACTATCGAAGAAAGTCTCCTCCCTATTTCCAAACGTATGGTTTTTGTTTCCATTTGAAGTGTCAAACAAATACAGTATTCCCCGCTTAATTGCACTGACCATTTTGTCAGATTTTTCGGTCAATTATCCGGGTGGTTCAATTAACGAAACCCCGCTTAATTGACCGACCTGTTCAATTAAAAGAAACCCGTATAATTGCACGAGTCGGTCAACTAAAAATTAAAATATTCATCCCAGAAATTTACTATGAACATTTCATTGTCAACTTACGAAAACCTTGAAAAAACTGAAAAAGAATACACACACAAACATATTTGAACACGTTTTATTTAAAAAATAAACATACATACATAATTAAAACTATGAAACAGAAATAAATTATTCTTAAAAATAAGTCACTTTTAGCTTCGAAAAGGATAACAAAAAATAAATACAATAGTAGGTACATATGTACCTCGAAAGGCTCATAATGGTTATTTGCATACATTGGTTTGAAAAAATTTGTGATTTGATTTTGATTGATTGTTTTGTTTTGCACAATGTCTTCTCGTTTTTCAGCTCAACTGTAAATTTATTTAGTGGTAAGAAGTATAAACGTAGAATTGCAATGTCCTGAAGAATTTCGAAAGTTGATGGTAATATGGCTTCAACTTCTTCTTTTTCTTTAACCGTTTTTAAAATTTCAGCGTCTGTTAAGCATTGTATTTAAGTATGTTGTCTATGACCACGATATCATTTTCCAGCTGCTCTTCATCTTGAATGATACCTGTCTTTTAAAAAGCCACTTCAGACGTTGGTTAAGTAATAAAATATTTCTAATATTTGTTTCATTATAATTTTTTTGTACGTCCAATTATCCGAAAAATGTCCATATATTTTTTTTTTCGGGTGCATATTTTAAAGTTCAATTAACCGAGTAATTCAATTAAGCGGGGCTCAATTAACCATCTAAAAAGCTATGCTACTAATACGGGAAATTTTGCAATGCAACTTTTTCGGTCAATTAAGCGGGATGTTCAATTAAGCGAGGTGCAACTAAGCGGGGATTACTGTAATAAATTGAAAAAAAAAACTTTGGAAACACAATATTTATATTTATTTGACTAATAGGTACTTTAATCACAATGGAAATGGATCAAAACACAAAACAAAAGATCACGAACATAGTTAGTTAGTTAGTCCCAATTAATTTAACTGATTGGGGCCAGATCTTCCCAAACACAGCTACAATTTCTGGTGTCCTTTTGGTGTTATCCGCTCATAGCTCATATTGTTGCGAACTTGTTTTTTCGTTCTGCCTAAGAACAAAAAGTCTATTATAATTACATATGTAACACAAGTTAACGCAAATAAAGTTAATTTCTTTATTACTTACATTTTAATTAACTATTTCTCTAAAAAGAAAACACTTTCCGCAACAAGAACTTGTCGGAGGATTTCGGAGAAAATTTTGTTTGTATGTGTCAGAAATAAGACCATTAGAAGTGCTTCATCGCAAACAAATGGCATGCGTTGAATTTCGTCGGACAGAATCTCCGATCAGCTGATCGGAGAAATACCTTGAAGCAAAATGTCTCCGATTCGGAGGAAATCGGAGAGAATTCCGCTCCGACGGTTACCTCGATAAGGCCGAATATGAGTGGAAGTATATGAAAATTTTCCCCGGCACATTCTAATAGCGATCGATGAATAAATAATAGGTATAACATCTAATAACATTATTTGTTCCTGCAATTTTTCGATCAAAATTTAGTTCATGCTTATAATAGCACACTAAAATATTTTTTATCAAAATAGAGCCCTTCGAAATAAATAAGATTTTGCATAACGGCTGTTTGATCAAAAACTCGAGTTCGATTTTTTTCCAAATGGAAAATAGCCCTATTGTACCTATACCTAAATGACAAGTAAAAAATAATCGTTATTTCACACATTTTTTTTAACAAGCTCGTCTTTGGATTTTATTGTTTCTCGAATTTGAAAGTAAACGCGTAGTTTAATGTTTCAAAAAATTAATGGTCGCGTTCGGGTACGTATCCAAAGGTATCCGGATTTGTTGGTGTTGTTGTAATCCCATAGGAAAAAACAACTGATTAACGGAACAGCTGATGTCAAGCAGAAATCTAAAGCTATCCAAAAATTTTTGGAAAAGTAATGTTGTTTGTCCGAGAGTGCAGACGTGTCGTTGAGTCTGCACTCTCCAAAAAGTAAATTGTGATAGCTGAAGATAAAAACGTGGTACAACGTCGCTTACAACAAGAGCGAACTTCTTTAACACTCTAAAATAATTTCCAACGCCGGATGGGCAGTGATTACGCGGAAAGAATTGGATCACTTTAACTAGTGGTGGCGGTAGAATTCTAAATTGTGGCGGAGGACCCGGAAAGGAGAAGCTTGATGCAACCCACCACGCCATGCATTAAGCAACAGTGTTTTATACAACACAGAAATTGATGACGCCGACACATGGCTCATTTCCAGCAGGAAGCGAACCTGCTCAAACCAAATCCGCAACTACAGTTCTGCGGGCATTAGCCTGCCGAACAGAAACTTCAATCCTGGATCCGGGACTGAAGATACTACTAAACCGGGTGTACTAACTATGTCACCAAAACTGAGAACTAAATTTCTAAAATCTGGTTATACAACAAACTCATCTGGGCAATCCATCGAGGGTACGGAGGCTCAGAACCCTAGCCGCAACAAGATTCAAAACTCTTGACTACTCAGGGCTTGCCCCAGCAACAAGAAGCTTCCCTGGCTGAAGCTCCTCGGCTCGTGAACTGAAGCCGTAACATGACTCAACATCAATTGACTACTCAGGACTAGCCCCAGCAACAAGAAGGCCGTCCTGGCCGAAGCCCCACAACGCAACCCGAACACGGACGTGGTTCCTAACGCCGCACCTCCAGCAATATTTATTTCTGACATTATATCAGACACTATATCTGAAGTTTATATTTCTTTAACTCTGTGGGCAAATTATGTCGTGATTATTCATTCCTCGCCATAATCTCACCTGGTTAGTCACGTCGTTTGATTTTAGCGATAAACGCAGTGGAGAAACTGGAAGAGACAAAACGGGAAGAATACAAAAGGAAGCACAGGTTTTGGGTCAATCCATTTTTGAGCAAAAGAGATTTGCACGACCTTGAAGAACATTTGCTCCAAGACATAATTGAGTAGTCCCACAAGCATGAAAAGTCTCTGACTGCCCTAACTAATTTAAAAAAAAATTATCATTATTACTATCTTCAATGTTTAATTCTTTTAATGTTAATTTTGGCCTGCAAACAACCAAACAACATTACATAAATGTACTTCAACAGACAGTAGATGGTAGAAAAATTACATCTTGGCTTAACAAGACATAATTTCTATACGAAGTGAAAACATAACATGAGTTTGTCAATGAAATGAAGGAATGTTACATGAAAATGTGGGAATTGGTGTCAAGACTCGACGTCTTGTGAGAAATTTGTGTCTAGCACTGGGCCTCCACTTGAAATAAATGATTGCAAGAAATGTGTCATGTAGCCAATATTTCTTGTGGAGCCCCCTTATGTCTCGATTTTTGTTATTTTTAGACATTATTTTTACTATTTATTTCTTGTCTTCGTAGGAGAAATAAATGCAGATATAAATTTTGACGTTTCATGACTTGTGACTTCACTAGACACAAATTTCTCACAAGACGTCGAGTCTTGACACCAATTCCCACATTTTCATGCATATAATGTTGTTTGTTTGCTTGCAGGCCAAAATTAACATTAAAAGAATTAAACATTGAAGATAGTAAGTATTTTGAATAATTTTTTCAAAATTAGTTAGGGCATTCAGAGACTTTTCATGCTTGTGGGACTACTCAATTATGTTTTGGAGCAAATGTTCTTCAAGGTCCTTTTGTATTCTTCCCGTTTTGCCTCTTCCAGTTTTTCCACTGCGTTTATCGCTAAAATCAAATTACGTGACTTACCTGGTGAGATTATAGCGAGGAATGAATAATCACGACATAATTTGCCCACAGAGTTAAAGAAATATAAACTTCAGATATAGTGTCTGATATAGTGTCAGAAATAAATATTGCTAATGGAGGTGCGGCGTAGTGAAGTCACAAGTCACGAAACGTCAAAATTTATATCTGCATTTATTTCTTCTACGAAGACAAGAAATAAATAGAAAAAATTATGTCTAAAAATAACAAAAATCGAGACATAAGGGGGCTCCACAAGAAATATTGGCTACATGACACATTTTTTGCAATCATTTATTTCAAGTGGAGGCTCAGTGTTATGTCGCGACCTTAGAACAACAAGGTTCTAACCGACAATTTTGAAAAAAATGAGTTTTATATCAAATCTGGGTAAATTTAGGGTGCTCTTTCGATTCCCGCAATCCATTTTGCTCTATCTCTTTCCATTTCCATGATAGACAGGGCTACAGAGTTCTATCTGCATATTTTCCATTTGAGATTTAATCAATAAGGTTCTAACTGCCACTTAGAACCTTGTTTCACAAAATATCCAGAGCTACAGAGTTCTATCTGTATATTTTCGATTTGAGATTTATTTAAAAAGGTTCTAACTTCCACTTAGAACTTTGTTTCACTAAATTCAAAAAAAAACCATGCAGATAGAACTTTGTTACAATTTTAAATGCAGATAGAACCTTATTATTCGGAATTTATTTATTATTTTGAAATAGAATCAAGTAGGTTTTGAGATTTATTTCAAGCAAATTTAAATTTGACCATTATATTTTTTTTCGTGTATTTATCAGCAACAATATTATTTACATATTTATGTACAGTCACTCAAAATTCAAGTAACTATCTTTTTATTCACAATAAAGAAAACTTATTTAAATCTTTGTATTTCATCCAATCTCAATTATCCTCGGTAATCGAAAAAATTAAGTTCACAAGGTTCTATGTGAAAAGAAATATGAAAATATAAGTTAACAAGGTTCTAAGTGCTACATAGAACCTTATTGTTCTAGAATATAGTGTCGCATCGTTGAGCAGCAAAGTCCTATAATGATTTTTTAAGTCAAATTTAAGGGTTAAAAATCTGGTTTTATTAGGTCTTAAAGTAAAAATTTTATAGATTGTGTGCATATTCATCGGGTTATAAAAAAATTTTTTAATTTTTTTAAACAGTATCCCAATAAAAGACTTCAAATATTCAGATGCGTTTTTCTCAAAATACACTTTGGTGTACTTAGAACCTTGTTGTTCTAGGGTCGCGATGTATGTACTTCAACAGACAGTAAATTGTAGAAAAATTACATCTTGGCTTAACAGGACATAATTTCTGTACAAAATGAAAACATAACATGAGTTTGTCAATGAAATGAAGGAATGTTACATGAAAATGTGGGAATTGGTGTCAAGACTCGACGTCTTGTGAGAAATTTGTGTCTAGTGAAGTCACAAGTCACGAAACGTCAAAATTTATATCTGCGTTTATTTCTTCTACGAAGACAAGAAATAAATAGTAAAAATAATGTCTAAAAATAACAAAAATCGAGACATAAGGGGGCTCCACGAGAAATATTGGCTACATGACACATTTCTTGCAATCATTTATTTCAAGTGGAGGCTCAGTGTGACTTACAAGTTTTCCGAATATTTTGCATGAAAAATGGTTCCGAATCTTACTACCTTAATATCTATGGTGTATTTAAAAAATAAAGACTGGCAATACCATATAATCCGTGGTGAACTTGACAACATAAAGTGGTAGATTTTCATAAATGCGCCAAATAACTGTCAAATCCAGTGTTTCTGTTGTTTTATTAAACATTGTTATTTGTTTTATTTTTTTTCAAGTTCATATTCAACCACAAAATATGTTAACTGATGGGGACAAAACTACACGAATGCCTTGGTATGTATTTACATTATATTAAAATCACATTGAATTTATCTGACAATAATTAATAGGGTTGAAAAGTACCGCCCGGCAAAACTCGACGATCTCATATCGCACGATGAAATTATTTCCACGAGTATGTTTTTTAAACTCAGTACCTTCTATTCTATGAATATCTAATGACAATTTCTTGCAGTAAATAGATTCATTGAAAAGAAACAACTTCCCCATTTACTTTTCTATGGGCCTCCTGGAACAGGTAAAACCAGTACAATCTTGGCATGTGCGAAGCAGCTTTATACACCGGCCCAGTTCAAATCTATGGTTTTGGAATTGAATGCATCCGATGATCGAGGAATAAACATAGTACGAGGACAAATACTAAATTTCGCATCAACTAGAACTATCTTCAGTGGTACGTTCAAGTTGATAATATTGGATGAAGCCGATGCCATGACCAACGATGCACAAAACGCTTTGAGAAGAAGTAAGTAAGAGCTTGTTTGCGTTAGAAATTGATGTTCCATTTAGTTTTATTTAGTCATTGAGAAGTACACCGAAAATGTTCGTTTCTGTGTCATTTGTAACTATCTGAGCAAAATCATTCCCGCTGTTCAATCGAGATGTACAAGATTTCGATTTGCTCCTCTATCGCCTGAACAGATTCTGCCCCGTTTAGATAAGATTATTGAGTTCGAAGGGTTCGTACACAAATCACACAATCTAAGACAATTTCAAAGTATCATTTCCCTTAGACTGAAGGTCACTCCGGATGGCAAACAAGCTCTGATGGTCCTCTCCAAGGGAGACATGCGCAAAGTACTCAATGTTTTGCAAAGTACATCTATGGCATTTGATATTGTCAACGAGGATAATGTCTACACATGTGTTGGCCACCCACTTAGAAAAGATATCGAAAGAGTTCTGGAAACTCTGATGTCCACAGAAAGTTTTGAAAAGGCCTACGATGGTAACGAACGCAAAAATATCTACACACATTTTTATGATTCAAACTTTATTATAAATGTTCAATTTAGAGATTCAAAAGGTTAAAAATGCAAAAGGTTTGGCTCTTGAGGATATCCTAACCGAACTGCATTTGTTTGTTATGAGAAGTACGAATTTTATTTTCTTGCAAAATTTCCAGCTTATTAGTTTCGGTGTTTTCTTTATTTTAGTTGAGCTACCAATGAGTGTTATGAATAAAATTATCATAAAAATGGCTGATATCGAAGAGAGATTAGCCAAAGGTTGCACCGAGGGAACACAAACGACCGCTTTAATTGCAGCGTTTTTCATTTGCCGTGATATGGTTACATTGGAATCTTAATACCAGTTTATATTAGTAGATGCTGTTAGTTTCCTTCTCATA
Organism: Chrysotoxum bicinctum; assembly: GCA_911387755.1. Taxonomy (NCBI): domain Eukaryota; kingdom Metazoa; phylum Arthropoda; class Insecta; order Diptera; family Syrphidae; genus Chrysotoxum; species Chrysotoxum bicinctum. Next base: position 41,715,418 of record OU426989.1, on the reverse strand, counting down.
ATAATTAATAAGTGCCTGAAATATGGTACATTTTTAAATCTTCATAAACTGTTAATAAAAATGTCTCCTCTCAATATTATAAAACAACCGATAAAGATTTATTTAATCCAATGGATATTTTCATTTGATTATTTTGATTTGTACCTATCTTTTTTTTAGCCCCGTTTGGTCTTAATATTGCTAGAGAACAAGGGGTGAAGTTGAATGTAAGAGAAACTTTCCAACAGCCAGGATATTTCTAGCTTTTGTTCCTATTGGTTTATATTCAGAGCCTCAAGTGCTAGAAATACAAGTGAGCCAAAAGTATTTGTATATGTAGTTTTATTTCAATTTTTAATTGGAAGAATTGTGAACATTGAAAAATCATCCAAAATTGAATACTAAAAAGCTACAAATGTCAGGTAAAAATGAACACACGAAAATACAAAAAAGTCGCAAGAAATACCATTCTGCCCTAGATGAAAACAGGGCCTGTATCGCGTAAGACTAAAGCGATTGCTCAATCAATTGATTGTCGTTTTGACAATCGCTCTCTCTATCTTTTTTTATCGATATGATAATGGCAGCTTTAGTCAAAACGAAAAAAAAATAAGTAAGCGATCGCTTTATTGCTACGCGATGCGTTATTTTGTGTAAATAAAAAGGTAAGTGGAAAGTGAAAGCAGAAAGTTTACAAATCTTCAAAAGGTAGTGATACCTTTGTATATAAAACTTATAGTACTATCAAGAAGACGAAAGATTGTGGCTACATCTTAAGGCTAAGGACTGCAATTGCTAGATTTGTCTTTGCTAAATTTAATAATAAAATATTCTCTTTTTCACTACTTGTTTTGTATGTTATCCTACTCTCCACTGTAAAAGCGTGAGCTAATTTCTGCGCCACCACCAGGCTAGCGTTCGCAATACAAAATCACGCTCCATGAGAATACTATAGATTATATATATACAAAGGTGATACTAGTCATGGAAATAAATGTTGATAAATCAGTTTAAAGTAGGTATATATTTAATGATTTACAATAAAAAAACCTAATTTCAAAACAATTCATCAAACGGCAGTAATCGGACGGTGAGCAGCGATATAATATGTACTTTTTAGAAAGATAAAGTCCTCATAAATACCACATCCAAATACAAAGGGCAGAATGTATAGCACGTTACTTGATAGAATCGAGTTTATTCGATACAATCGTGAATAGGTAGACCCTGATACGGCTTAATCGATAGTTTACTGAACTGCATACTCTCGATTATATGCTTCAAATTCGATAATCAGAAATCACAGCTGAAATTTATGGACTTCATCACCATGGGAACATGTGAGGATTGATGACTTCGAAAGGAGTTACTGCCCTTTGCGAGGAAGTAGCAAAACCTCCAAGAGTATCTTTTGGCATGAGAAGCACTCATCTAACGCGTTCAGATTTGGCCGAAAATTAAAGGTCCTCTGGATTCCTGCCTATAACACGCGCACAGAAATGGTTTCGAGTTGTTAGTCACTAGCTTTTTGTTCTCTATGAGTCGTTAGACCCTATTTTCGTTTTCGTTTTCTTTTTTTTTTCTTTTTTTGAAGCAACTTCAAAATTTAAGAAAATCCCACTTTCCATGTTTCTTTGATTAGAAAAGCAGTCAAAATCATACCTACTTTCATCTGGGTTCGAATGAAAACTCCGATTTACTTGAATGTCTCGTTTGAATTACTTCAAAAAAGTTTTTAAATCTTCTTTTGAATGTAAACCGTTATGTCTATTTATTTTTTAAATTTTCAAGAGAATTTCTTTGTTTAAACTTAATTTTATTTGCAACCACTTTATTTGATTTTGGAACAATTTTCCCTCTGACGGATTGCAGGAAAGAAAGTTCTGGTATTTTTATAAGAATACATGATGTGTAGAGAATTTGAACAGGATTGACTGCGTTGTGTTGATTACAACAAACGCCGGCACAAAACTGAATTTATCATCCTTAAGCTACATACATACATGCGCCAACGCATTTGTGTATTATTATTCTTTCCGATAGGATACCTCGAAAGCAATTATTTTAACCTCCTACAAAGTATGCGTTGCGGACAAATTTTCGCTCCGAACGGATACCTCGCTTTCCAATTTATAATATTCTCAAATTCAAAAACAATGCATCGTTATCTAATACTGTGTATATTTTAATGGTAGTGATGGCACGCTGAATGCGAACATTTGAAGAGACAAAACAAAAGAGACCCAAAAGTTAAAGATTTTCAAATCCAAAAATAAATTTGAGCTGTTATGTACCTATTTGTGTCGCAGATATGACTTTTTTTATTTAAAACTGTAACCAATCAATGTATTTACTTAAAATAAGTTTCCCTTAAATATTTATAGCTTGGATTGGGCACTAGCCATTTTATTTATATACTTGTGCGCAGTCTCGTAATAAGGATTTGTTTCCTTCCGAACTTTGTCAATCCATTCTTTGATTTTTGGATATTTATCAGAAGCATCATAACCAGCAGTTCCTTAAATAATTAAAAAAAATACAAATCGATAATTATAGTGTAACTTGCTCATATTGTACTCACTTGTTTGTTCTATTTCACAAGCAGCAAATATGTCTGCCACTGTGAGACGATCACCAGTTAAATAATTTCCCTTATCCAACCAGATTTTTTCAAAAATATCCAAATTTTCCTCCATATTTTCTTTTAGTTTTACCATTTTATCGGCATTTGGCTTTTGACCAGTCATTAAAGGCTCCAGAACTTTTTTTCTGAAGTACAGTGTGCATTCTAAACGAAGATCAAGATGCTGCCATTCTAGAAACTCATCGACACGGGCTTGTTCCTTGATATCACTAGGATATAGAGCTGCAGAAATGCTGCCCTTCTGATTGAGATATCTAAAAGTCGTAAACAAATAAAGGATGAAAAAATATTTGTTTCGAATGCTACTTTTTGTGTATCAAAATTGCTTAACCTTAAAATAGCAATACTTTCAGCCAATTTAAATCCATTATCGTTGATACAAGGAACCTTTTTAAAGCGATTGATATTCAGTTGGAATTCCTTAGACATATGCTCTCCTGTAACAATTTGATTGCATTTGTATTTGCTTGGGAAAATAAGTTAGATTTTGAACTATACCTTTTCTTAATGCGACCGGACAGTCTTCGAAAGGTGTACCACTCATCTTTAAAATGATCCACATAGCCCTCGAGGGCTGGGACATTAAATCGTAGTAATAAGAAATTGTCCTTGCCATATTTTTCCGCAACTATTTAAGGATGTTAGGGAATTATATATATGCACTTTGTTAACAAATTAAGGCACACAGTCAAAGTCCGAAGATAAGATGATCTAACTGCTAAAGGCGATAGAATCCAATTGAGGCAAAACAAAACTGACAGATAAAATTATAGTTTATAAAATTATTATTGTAAAGAACACGTGCGATTCTTCAAAAATTGGGCCTTGAATCAATTTTATTAAAACATCAAAAAAGAGAAGTGCACAATTTCTTCGCAAATACCACAATGAACAAATTGCTATACACCTCCACTTTTTACGACGCTTCATATAAACTGCAGAGTATATTGAGTGAGCTCTACTTTGTATAGACGGGATACCTTTTATAGAACCCTACATTCGGTCAATGTTTATTGGCTATACTCAGTGAAAAGTTAATTTTTCGCTGAATATTGATCTTTCGTATTCTTTTGAATGCCATTGTAAATGAACATTGACGGCATTGGTGATAACCATAATCGATTTGGTTTTATTGAATGTTACTGTCAATAGTTTGAGCGTGTGTTAGTGGGCAGTTTCAATATTTTTTGGTCGGAGGAAAAATTATGATTTATGGCTCAATTCTTGTGATTTCAAAATGAAATTTAATCACTCGATCAGAAACTAAAATAAACTCAAATAAAATTATTGTCAATATTCACTGATAGCTACGTGTGGTGGCAATTGTTCATTGACACAAAATTTCTTCAATACCTACTTATTCTCAATGAATATTGATCCTTATCCTGAAATTGATTAAAAAATGTTGAAATACACGGAAAACCACGCACAATCGTTTTCTTTGATCACATCGATCGATATTAAATCATTCTAGAATAAAAGAAATGACTCGTGACAAAATAAGACCAAATGAGCGTCTGCGAGAGGATTTTTCATTGCAGGTCAAAATCTTCCTGTCTTTTTCCTTTTAGCTCACGTAGAATATTTTAATATTTTGTCCAGCAAACGAAGTTTGCCTATCGATATCACCACAGTTTTGCTTTATCGAAAGGTTATTTAGTGATTTTCAATGCCAAAGAAAAGAAACAGTTGTTTACTCTTTCACGTGGTAGGCATTAAACATGTCGCGTTCAGCATTGTATTCATTAGAGATGGCAAACTACTGACTTTCGATGAATGAAAGCCATGCAGACTTTCTACTCAATGAAAGTTCCACATGATTTCCACGAGGAATTCAACTTTGTTTTTCATTTAGGAGCAAACAGCAAATTTCCTACTGGGATACTGATAAGAAAACCCTAATTTTCTTATACCATATGCGTCATATACTGTAAAAGAAAAAGTTGCGATAAAATTTGTATATGAAGGTTTTTATTATACAAATTCTATATACTACTGAAATAAATCAGCCAAGTAGAAGACTTAGCACTATTAATGGATTTGTTGAAGTATTGATTCAAAAAAAATCTTTTTTTTTAATGGCGATAAATGAATAAGGCAATGACAATATATCCATCGTACTGGAGTGTAAAATTGGCGTTTTTTGGTTTATTCTTCTATGAAGTGAGGAATGTCTTTGGGTTATCCAAAACCATCTGGGATCCGGGATCATTCCAAATTTTGGATTTGAAGAAAGAATCAAAATGAAAAAAAATTCTGAAATGTTATTTTTTGTTATATGACGAATTCATCTTTATCCTTAGTGTCTTCAAGTGATAATGATAAATTCGCTGTGAAAAACTATTGTGGGATTCTTGTCGCACGAAAACCACCAGAATCTAGACAAATGATTTTTTTCTTCTTTATTTAGGAATTCAAGACCATCAGCTTAGAGGCTTTAAAAAAAAAAAACTGAAAAATGAAAACAACTTCAACTTAATATTTACAATTTACTACTTCAGAATCAAACAAAAAGTGTTGCAACTTGTTCGTTTGGGATTCTGGATCGGAAAGTTACAAAAAGTTATCAAATGAAAATGCGAAAAGAAAAATTGTATTTCAAATGTACATAAACGCGCATTTTTTCTAATTTTTGTGTAAACAATTTATTGGGCAACATTATACATTACAAACATAATGGATAATAAGATATTTTTTTAATTATATATGTACATAATAAACATTTCATTATATTAATATTGAATTCTTCTGTCTCCTATTATATACTCTTTAATTCATACATCTTCTTAATATTGACTCTTTCAGATGGATGAGCAAGGTTAATGACCCTTATTCCGATAGTCGTTTTACTAAAACGCCAGTAAAACTACAAGGCTCTAGAAACGAAAGTTGGAATTTTATTGAAATGATTATCATTATGATGCTTAGAAAAGTGAAGAACATAGAGAACGCTGCCCTTTTCATATTATATAAACACCAAAATGTGGTCTCTGGATCAATGAAAGTTTGCAAATCTTCAAAAGGTATTGATACTAGTTATTGAAATAAATGATACATATTTTATGATTTACAATAATAAAACCTAATTTCAAAACAATTCATCAAACGGCAGTAATTGGATGGTATGCAGCGATATATGCACTTTTCAAAAAGATAAAGTCCTCATAAATACCACATCCAATTACAAAGGGCGGAATGTATAGCACGTTACTTGATAGAATCGGGTTTATTCGATACAATCGCTTATAGGTAGATCCTGATACGGCTTAATCGATAGTTTACTAAACTGCATACTCTCGATTTTATCGTTCAAATTCGATCCCCAGAAGTCAAAGCCAAAATTTATCCACTTCATCACCATGGGAACATGTGAGGATTGATGACTTCGAAAGGAGTTACTGCCCTTTGCGAGGAAGTAGCAAAACCTCCAAAAGTATCTTTTGGCATGAGAAGCACTCATCTAACGCGTTGAGATTTGGCAGAAAATTAAAGGTCCTCTGGATTCCTGCCGATAACACGCGCACAGAAATGGTTTCGAGTTGTTAGTCACTAGGTTTATGTTCTCCACGAGTCGTTGGACCCTATTTTCGTTTTCTTTTTTTGAAGAAACTTCAAAATTTAAGAAAATCCCACTTTCCATGTTTCTTTGATTAGAAAAGCATTCAAAATCATACCTACTTTCATCTGGATTCGAATGGAAACTCCGATTTACTTGAATGTCTCGTTTGAATTACTTCAAAAGAGTTTTTATATCTTCTTTTGAATGTGAAACGTTGTCTATTTACTTTTTAAATTCTCAAGAGAATAAACTTAATTTTATTTGCACCGACTTTATTTGATTTTGGACCAATTTTCCCTGTGACGGATTGCAAGAAAGAAAATTCTGGTATTTTTATAAGAATACATGATGTGTAGAGAATTTGAAGGGGATTTATTGTGTTGTATTGATTACAACAAACGCTGGCACAAAACTGAATTTATCATCTTTAACCTACATACATGCGCCAACGCATTTGTGTATTATTATTCTTTCCGATAGGATACCTCGAAAGCAATTTTAACCTCCTACAAAGTATGCGTTGCGGACAAATTTCCGCTCCGAACGGATACCTCGCTCGGGCCGAATATGTAGCTTTCCAATTTATAATATTCTCAAATTCAAAAACAATCTGCATCGGTATCTAATACTGTGGATATTTTAATGTTAGTGATGGCACGCTGAATGAGAACATTTGAAGAGACAAAAAAAAAAAAGAGAACCAAAAGATAAAGATTTTCAAATCCAAAACTAAATTTGCGCTGTTATGTACCTACTCGTATTTGTGTCGCAGATATGACCTTTTTTATTTAAAACTGTAACCAACCAATTTATTTACTTAAAATAAGTTTCACTTAAATATTTATAGCTTGGATTGAGTGCTAGCCATTTTATTTAAATACTTGTGCGCAGTCTCGTAATAAGGATTTGTTTCCTTCCGAACTTTGTCAATCCATTCTTTGATTTTTGGATATTTATCAGAAGCATCATAACCAGCAGCTCCTTAAATAATTAAAAAAAAATACAAATCGATAATTATAGTGTAACTTGCTCATATTGTACTCACTTGTTTGTTCTATTTCACAAGCAGCAAATATGTCTGCCACTGTGAGACGATCACCAGTTAAATAATTTCCCTTATCCAACCAGATTTTTTCAAAAATATCCAAATTTTCCTCCATATTTTCTTTTAGTTTTACCATTTTATCGGCATTTGGCTTTTGACCAGTCATTAAAGGCTCCAGAACTTTTTTTCTGAAGTACAGTGCGCATCCTAAACGAAGAGTAAGATGCTGCCATTCTAGAAACTCATCGACACGGGCTTGTTCCTTGATATCACTAGGATATAGAGCTGCAGAAATGCTGCCCTTCTGATTGAGATATCTAAAAGTTGTAAACAAATAAAGGATTAAAAAATATTTGTTTCGAATGCTACTTTTTGTGTATCAAAATTGCTTAACCTTAAAATAGCAATACTTTCAGCCAATTTAAATCCATTATCGTTGATACAAGGAACCTTTTTAAAGCGATTGATATTCAGTTGGAATTCCTTAGACATATGCTCTCCTGTAACAATTTGATTGCATTTGTATTTGCTTGGAAAATAAGTTAGATTTTGAACTATACCTTTTCTTAATGCGACCGGACAGTCTTCGAAAGGTGTACCACTCATCTTTAAAATGATCCACATAGCCCTCGAGGGCTGGGACATTAAATCGTAGTAATAAGAAATTGGCCTTGCCATATTTTTCCGCAACTATTTAAGGATGTTAGGGAATTATATATATGCACTTTGTAAACAAATTAAGGCACACAGTCAAAGTCCGAACTCCGAAGATAAGATGATCTAATTGCTAAAGGCGATAGAAGATTAGAAGCAAAACAAAACTGACAGATAAAATTATAGTTTATAAAATTATTATTGTAAAGAACACGTGCGATTCTTCAAAAATTGGGCCTTGAATCAATTTTATTAAAACATCAAAAAAGAGAAGTGCACAATTTCTTCGCAAATACCACAATGAACAAATTGCTATACACCTCCCCTTTTTACGACGCTTCATATAAACTGCAGAGTATATTGAGTGAGCTCTACTTTGTATAGACCTTTTATAGAACCCTACATTCGGTCAATGTTTATTGGCTATACTCAGTGAAAAGTTAATTTTTCGCTGAATATTGATCTTTCGTATTCTTTTGAATGCCATTGTAAATGAACATTGACGGCATTGGTGATAACCATAATCGATTTGGTTTTATTGAATGTTACTGTCAATAGTTTGAGCGTGTGTTAGTGGGCAGTTTCAATATTTTTTGGTCGGAGGAAAAATTATGATTTATGGCTCAATACTTGTGATTTCAAAATGAAATTTAATCACTCGATCAGAAACTAAAATAAACTGAAATAAAATTATTGTCAATATTCACTGATAGCTACGTGTGGTGGCAATTTTTGATATTGATCCTTATCCTGAAATTGATTAAAAAATGTTGAAATACACGGAAAACCACTCACAATCGTTTTCTTTGATCAAATCGATCGATATTAAATCATTCTAGAATAAAAGAAATTACTCGTGACAAAATAAGACCTAATGAGCGTCTGCGAGAGGATTTTTTATTGCAGGTCAAAATCTTCCTGTCTTTTTCCTTTTAGCTCACGTAGAATATTTTAATATTTTGTCCAGCAAACGAAGTTCATGAAAAGATACATCCCTTTTCCCTATCGATATCACCAAAGTTTTGCTTTATCGAAAGGTTATTTAGTGATTTTCAATGCCAAAGAAAAGAAAGAGTTGTTTACTCTTTCACGTGGTAGGCATTAAACATGTCGCGTTCAGCATTCGATGAATGAAAGCCATGCAGACTTTCTACTCAATAAAAGTGCCACATGATTTCCACGAGGAATTCACCTTTGTTTTTCATTTAGGAGCAAACAGCAAATTTCCTACTGGGATACTGATAAGAAAACCCTTATTTTCTTATATGCGCCATATACTGTAAAAGAAAAAGTTGCGATAAAATTTGTATATGAAGGTTTTTATTATACAAATTCTATATCGTCGCTGTAGATCGAATACCTCGTAACCCAGAAAAAACCGATTTTTAGGTAATGATGCAATTATATTGTGAAAAAAATTCCGGATCTAATAAAAAATATCCTGTGAACCTAAAAACTATAATTGCAGAGCCACGCGCATAACTAACAACACGTCTCTCATTGCCTCTCATTGATTTGATAATAAGTTTTTTGTCTCTCCTGAAAAATCGACTTTTCTGGGTTACGAGGTATTCGATCTGCAGCGACGATATACTACTGAAATAAATCAGCCAATTAGAAGACTTAGCACTATTAATGGACTTGTTGAATTATTGATCCACAAAAATTGGCGTTTCGTCCCGGCGATCTCATATGGACTCAATACGCAATTTCTGTTAAATTCAGTTCATCTTAAACCGATTTTTTGACAAAAATCCAATGTGAACTATACCCAACCAAGATTAAAATTGTAATCATTAACTTTGGAAGATTTGCCCGTGGCCTGGCATTGATCCTAAATGAAGGTTTTTATAATACAAATTCTATATACTACTGAAATAAATCAGCCAAGTAGAAGACTTAGCACTATTAATGGATTTGTTGAAGTATTGATTCAAAAAAAATCTTTTTTTTTAATGGCGATAAATGAATAAGGCAATGACAATATATCCATCGTACTGGAGTGTAAAATTGGCGTTTTTTGGTTTATTCTTCTATGAAGTGAGGAATGTCTTTGGGTTATCCAAAACCATCTGGGATCCGGGATCATTCCAAATTTTGGATTTGAAGAAAGAATCAAAATGAAAAAAAATTCTGAAATGTTATTTTTTGTTATATGACGAATTCATCTTTATCCTTAGTGTCTTCAAGTGATAATGATAAATTCGCTGTGAAAAACTATTGTGGGATTCTTGTCGCACGAAAACCACCAGAATCTAGACAAATGATTTTTTTCTTCTTTATTTAGGAATTCAAGACCATCAGCTTAGAGGCTTTAAAAAAAAAAAACTGAAAAATGAAAACAACTTCAACTTAATATTTACAATTTACTACTTCAGAATCAAACAAAAAGTGTTGCAACTTGTTCGTTTGGGATTCTGGATCGGAAAGTTACAAAAAGTTATCAAATGAAAATGCGAAAAGAAAAATTGTATTTCAAATGTACATAAACGCGCATTTTTTCTAATTTTTGTGTAAACAATTTATTGGGCAACATTATACATTACAAACATAATGGATAATAAGATATTTTTTTAATTATATATGTACATAATAAACATTTCATTATATTAATATTGAATTCTTCTGTCTCCTATTATATACTCTTTAATTCATACATCTTCTTAATATTGACTCTTTCAGATGGATGAGCAAGGTTAATGACCCTTATTCCGATAGTCATTTTACTAAAACGAGAGTAAAACGACAAGGCTCTAGAAACGAAAGTTGGAATTTTATTGAAATGATTATCATTATAATGCTTAGAAAAGTGAAGAACATAGAGAACGCTGCCCTTTTCGTATTATACATATATACACCAAATTGTGGTCTCTGGAGCCTTCTCGTTTTAAAGGCGTTTTATTAAAACGACTACCGGAATAAGGGTGAATAGTTTTATTCTTAAGAAATGTCATACTGACCCCCTTATGCCAGAAGCATGAATGTGAAATATAAATTTTGTTTAAGGTGATTTTTGTTTTGAAAATTTTGTCGGTATTCAATGTTATTCCAATACCGTTAATGTCTAGAAGATTCAAATTCGACTTCGTAGAATTTGTTTTTATATCACATTCATACTTCTGGCATAAGGGGGCAATATAAAACGATTTATTTATCTCGTTTCCCTGCACAACAATAAAATGTTGCTCCCAGTTTTCGTACTTTCGCATAGTTATACCAACTCAAAATTAGCAAGGAAATCATTTTCGAAAAAAATCTGACAGGCTGTTTCTAAAATATAAGATTCTTTTCCCGTCAGCCTCAATTTATTTTTTTCAGTTAAGTTGAACAATGTAATCTTGAAGCGATATCACATAAGATTTATAAACAGATCCGGTCTTGTTTTACTTTGAAAAAAGCTTTAAGATAAATTCAAAGCTTAACAAAAATATTTGCGTACACCACTTATCTCTTGCCAGCTTGTTTTTTTTTAGTTTTGCAAAAAAAGTTCGCATTCTTTATTTTTTTTGATTAGCTGAACACTTTAAATTTATTTAAAACACCATGTCCATTGGTTTGAAATTATATATTGATTTTATATCACCACCATGTCGGTCGATTTACATTGTTCTTAAAAAATGTGGTATCCCTTTTGAGAAAGTTTTAATTGATTTGGCAAAAGGTAATAATTTTTTAAAATATTCATAAAATTAATTTAAAGAAAAATTAGTACTACATATACAATGGATTTCAAGGAGAACAATTTATTAACCAATGAATACAGAAAGCTGAATCGATTTCAAAAAGTTCCATGTATCACAGAAGGAAATTTCACATTGTCCATGAATTGCACGAAGCTACGAGAGCTATGGAAATTGTTTTTGAAATCGTTGAAGAAACATGGTTGAATTCATCTAAATTTTTAACCGGCAATGAAATGACTGTTGCTGATATTTTTGGATTTTCTGAAATTCAACAAACAAGTAAGGGCATATACATTCAATGGTGAATCAATAATAATTGCACGAAAATTTCTTAGTACTTTCGAAATATGATGTTAGAGAGAATTATCCAAAAATTGCTGAGTGGATTGAAAGTGTACGTGAAGAAACAAATCCACATTTTGATGATGCACATGCAATTTTATATAAAATAGCTAAAAAATCGAAAGTTTAAATTAAGTATAAAAGTTGCATTTATGAAAAATAAAATGTCCAGTTCCTACAAAATTAATAATCCTTTTCAAATGGAAGATAGTTATTCTGATAAGGCAACACAATTTATTGGAGAGTTCCATTTGTAATCTAGCTACTAGGAGAATGAAAGTGTCAGCCTTTATTCGGATGGCCTAGTGATGTCATAAAATACGCTTTTTTGTGTAATATCTGTACAGAAAAATGAGTTGATTATTGACACCTATAATGAACCTTAGGCGCAACAACTTTTGGAGAACCTAGCTGTTGTGACCTTCAATTCACAACCATTTATGTGCGTGTGTGTTGGCGGCAAGATTAGATGATACCTGCAAATTTATGCTGATTCCTAACGGCTAAGATGAGAAGCACTTTTTAATGTAGAGATGAACTTGGATAATTTTTCGAAAAAAAACAAACGTTTTTTTGTTCCACTTAAAACCAACTTCTTTTATTTTAAATAATTATTTAATTAAAATATTTGTATCCACAAAAAAATATTCCATAGACTCATTTACTATAAGGCAGCTTGGAGAAGTCCACTTCACCCTTTATTATACTTTTAATTTCTTTTTGCAACAGATCATGCAATGATTCGCCGGTATGTTTATAGATCCATTTCCCATCGTCCTTATGTGGTCCAACAAAATCATATCTCTTGGGGCCACTCGTTGGAGAACTGAGCCAAATTTGTTTGTTTGGAGATTGCCTATTAATCACATAAGTCCCATGTTCATCACCTAGTTTAATTGTGAGTACACCATCCTTTGAAATAAAGCAAACAGTTGCTTGTTAGATAGGAAAGCAAAAATAAAAGAAACAGTAATATTACGCTATATGTAACATCAGTTGATCCGAGATGAGCTGCTCCTTCAGTGATTTCTTCAAAATAATAACATAACGAATCTAAGGTTTCGGTGCAAACTTTATCATAAGAAGCAGCATCCAGTATTTCACTCTGAACTTCCTTGTTGGTAGAAAAGAACTGAGCCAAGCGGGATGGTGGTACTGTCAGATGATGATAGAATTTCCTTTTAATTTGAGATTTATTAGAAATTCAGATATTTACCTCTTCGATGTGGACATGTGGCTGTTATCAATGTGTTTTTTAAAATACTTGCAAATAATCGAATTTTGAATGCCATAACTTGGGACTTTTCGAGAAGTGAATATTTTTTCATTTCATTTCATTTCATTTCATTTTATTGAGTCTTTCTTTCTTTTCTTATAAGTAATACAATCGTCTCTTTCTTACACTAATGATACATTGAGAACTGTCAAGTATGGCTCTCTTGTTTTACTGACATATGCATCAATTGCTAAAGTTAATATGTATGAGAGCCAGGGTTCGGACTTAGGTTTTAAATTTTCGAAGTAAATACGGAAAAAAACTGAAGTAGATCCAAAATTTTCGAAGTAGTTTTAGGAAATTAAATTATATAACTTTGATTTTAGACTTGTACAAAAATTTTAATTAAATATAACTATTTTAAAGTAAATTTTCCATCAACGAATTAGTATTTTTGTATGAATATTATCAATTCAAAATGTGACTCATAAATATCTTTACGTTTTTCTGTAAGTGATCTTGAAAACATTTAATTTTCCACGGTGCTTACGCTTAAACGATTCCTAAAATTGTTTTTTATGTAATACAGAGTGATCAGCGCTGTCTTCAAATATGTTGGTTAAGAATTTAAAAGAGAAGTAGATCACAAAAAAGAGAAGTAGGGAAGTAGATTAATTTTTTTTCTCAAAATCGAAGTAGATCTACTTCGATCGAAGTAAAGTCCGAACCCTGATGAGAGCTCTTGCTCATGGAGCTGTTTCACAATTACTTTGACGTTTTAGTCGAGAAAACTTAACCTAACTTAAAAATAACCTAAGATAAAGGAGAAACACTATATTAGTGAAACTCATTATATTTCATTTCATTTTGTAGTATTTTCTTATTTTTCAGTTTCAGTTTTTTCATAGTGATACATTTGTCTTTTTCTTACTCTAAAGATATATTGTGAACTATCTAGAATTGTTCTCATGTTTTACTGATATATAGAGCTGTTTCACAATTATTTCGACTTTTTAGTCGAGAAAACTTAACATAACTTAAAAATAACTTATGATAAAGGAGAAACACTATATTAGTGAAACTCTAGCAAGCTGAGGTTAATATAGTCGTAAATAAATAAATAAACATTTAATGGAAATATTTGTCGCAAATATTTTTAATTGAATTTCATACATTTTGTATTTGTGATTTCTTTATAGTACATTGTTTATTAAAATAAGTTCCAAATATCTTAGTTATTAATGTTTTACATTGAGCGTTTAGATATTCTTAGCCAGTATGTTTGATGATAGTTAAGGTTATTAATATAAAGTAATCATGATTCATTACAAATTTCGAATTATTAAATTATAGGGTTTGTTCCTAAGGATATTTTTATTTAAATTGTGTATTATGAAATTGGTCAATAAAATTGTTGTAAATAAAGATTCCTATGTTGAATGCGCAACATCCCCGCACACCACAAAGGCACGGCACCCACCACATCGCTCACAGTTGTGTACAGTGTGGCGGTACCGGTCCCTAAACTGGCACACAAGGATGCATCCCAATCAACATCAAAATGCTTTCTCTTTACTATCCACGGTTCTGTCCTTGGACAGTTCGTTGGTAAAACGATGGAAGGGCACACTCCCCATTCAATGTCAGGTTTTCACATTCAATTCCGATTGGGGAAACATATATTGAATTCTCCCAAGATATACTTTTTTGGCTATTGTAGATTTCGTTTATTAGATTGTTTTCAGACCAACTCATTTTATCTGTAAATTTTTTCATTAGATTGAATGCATAGGTCATAAGAGGAGTGACTTTAGCATCTTGGTATATCTGTAAGTTTGAGAATTTTTTTGTTCTTGTTCTGTAGTTTTTGTTTATACAATATCGTAATATTTTCCTTTCAAATACTTCCAATTCCTTGGCCACCGTGGGTGACACTGGAAACCAACAAGGGAAGGCATACAATATAATTGGTCTTATTAGTGTTTTGTAAAATAATAGTTTGGTGTTCTTTTTTAAACTTGTATGTCTCAGGTAAGGTGTTAGTATATTTGATATTTTAATAGCTTTTTCTTTAACTTTTCTAGCATGCGGATTGAATTTAAGTAGATTTGAGAACTGTACTCCTAAGTAATTTATTTTATTTCTAAACGGAATCTCTATGCCATCTATTTTAAGTATTAAGTTCTTGCTTTCTGCCACAACACCTAATTTACCCTTGCTGTAGGAGTTGCGAAAACAAATTGCTTCAGATTTCGAAATGTTTAATTTTATTCCCCATTTCCGATAAAATTCTATTATCTTAACGATATGTGATTTGAGTGAGCGGAGAGCATCGTAAGGATAGTCTGCATGAGCAAGCACTATTGTGTCGTCCGCAAAAAGAATACCTTTTGTGGTTGGTGAATTCGGTAAAGTAATTAGATGTGGAAAGTCGTACATGAATAGATTGTAAAGCCTCGGGCCCAAAACCGATCCTTGTGGAACTCCTCGGTGAATTTGGAATAAACCAGATTTCAGAGTTTGTATCATAATGAAGATCGAGAAGTGAATATTTAACTGTCACTTTGACAGTTGGAGTTTGCAGTCTGCAAATGTAACAAAACAGGTGTGCAGACTTTGCCGGGTTGCAGAATTTCGTTAGTTTTTTTATAGAAGCAATTGCAATTAGATTTATTCTATTACAATTTGGTTTAATAATTAGGTTGAGTGTGCAAGGTTCGTTTTCTTTAAAATAGCTCTGAAGACGATTTCCATCCTAAGACGGATATAGCTGCACATTTCCAATCACTAGTTGCTTTGCTTCTATATTTTATCACTGCATCTATTCTATTGGCTGACTTGTGGTGACTTGTCTCTTTTTATGATCCGTACATATATGCGCTGTTTTTTTTTGGAAAAGTTATTTGTAGTACAGTAGGATTTTATATGAAAAATAAATACAACATCCGCAGTAGTCTCACTGCCGATACTCGAATAAACGTCAAATCTCTATCCGCAGCAGGATTTCACTTCTCCTTTTATATGCAGTGATCTTACTGCGGATGTTGTATTTGTTAGGCTAGCCGCGCACTAGCAACTTTTAGTTGCGAAACTGTTTGGTTACTTATAGAAAACAGATGAACTGTTTGGTTGAATGTCCGTGAATTTGCAGATAATTATATGTTCAATAAAATGGCGAACTTATTTTAGGCAATCGTTTAGTTTGTGTCAAGACACAAACTTTTTAGTTGCTCGAACCAAGCAGTTTCGCAACTAAAAGTTGCTAGTGCGCGGCTGGCCTTATTCATATAAAATCCTACTGTACTTACGGATAACTTTTCCAAAAAAACACGGCTATTATTCGGTACCGGTGCCCAAACCAAAGGCGTGCGTTTTAATTCGTCCCGGTTAAAATCGCGATTCGAACAAATGGTAAGTATGAATAGCCGTGTTTTTTTGGAAAAGTTATCCGCAGTACAGTAGGATTTTATATGAATAACAACATCCGCAGTAGCATCACTGCCGATAGCAAACACAGTAGGATCACTGCCGATAAAAAGAGAAGTGAAATCCTGCTGCGGATAGAGATTTGACGTTTATTCGAGTATCGGCATGGATCCTACTGCGGATGTTGTATTTGTTTTTCATATAAAATCCTACTGTACTACGGATAACTTTTCCAAAAAAACACGGCTAATATTGATGTTGATTTTAATATGTTCCAAAAGCATATCGGCAAGTGAACAGATTGAACAGGTATTATTTTAAACTCCTAAGAAAAAAAATACAAGGTACAAAAATTAGCCGTGTTTTTTTTTGGAAAAGTTATACGTAGTACAGTAGGATTTTATATGAATAACAAATACAACATCCGCAGTAAGATCACTGCCGATACTCGAATAAGCATCAAATCTCTATCCGCAGCAGGATTTCACTTCTCCTTTTATCGGCAGTGATCCTACTGCGGATGTTGTATTTGTTATTCATATAAAATCCTACTGTACTACGGATAACTTTTCCAAAAAAATACGGCTATTGTACTGATAAGTTAATGAGTGGCCTAAATTTTAAATATTTTATATTAGCCGTGTTTTTTTTGGAAAAGTTATCCGTAGTACAGTAGAATTTCATATGAATAACAAATACAACACCCGCAGTATGATCACTGCCGATAAAAGGAGAAGTGAAATCCTGCTGCGGATAGAGATTTGACATTAGCCGTGTTTTTTTGGAAAAGTTATCCGTAGTACAGTAGGATTTTATATGAAAAACAAATACAACATCCGCAGTAGGATCACTGCCGATACTAAAAATAAACGTCAAATCTCTATCCGCAGCAGGATTTCACTTCTCTTTTTATCGGCAGTGATCCTACTGCGGATGTTATCGGCAGTGATCCTACTGCGGATGTTGTTATTCATATAAAATCCTACTGTACTATGGATAACTTTTCCAAAAAAACACGGCTATTTATTCGAGTATCGGCAGTGATCTTAGGCTAGCCGCGCACTAGCAACTTTTAGTTGCGAAACTGCTTGGTTCGAGCAACTAAAAAGTTTGTGTTTTGACACAAACTAAACGATTGCCTAAAATAAGTTCGCCATTTTATTGAACATATAATTATCTGCAAATTCACGGACATTCAACTAAACAGTTCATCTGTTTTCTATAAGTAACCAAACAGTTTCGCAACTAAAAGTTGCTAGTGCGCGGCTAGCCTTACTGCGGATGTTGTATTTGTTATTCATATAAAATCCTACTGTACTACGGATAACTTTTCCAAAAAAACACGGCTATTCTATCTGGATTATATTTTAAAGAAACAAAATTAGTTCTTACACTAGGTGGCTTCTTTTATAATCGTATTATCTAATATATACGGGATAAATAAACTTTCAAAAGAGATCAGTATACAACACTTTTGTCACTTGGATCTTGTCTGTTTTATTATTATTTCTGATTCGGATGCTTTTTACAACACAAACAGGTTGTGGGGAATTTTACAAAAATTAAATTCAAATATGTTAGTGAAGTGAAAACACAACTTACCTTAGCCGTGTTTTTTTGGAAAAGTTATCCGTATTACAGTGGGATTTTATATTAAAAATAAATATAACATCCGCAGTATCATCACTGCCGATAAAAGGAGAAGTGAAATCCTGCTGCGGATAGATATTTGCTGTTCATTCGAGTATCGGCAGTGTTGTATTTGTTATTGTATTGGATGTTGTATTTGTTATTCATATAAAATCCTACTGTACTACGGATAACTTTTCCAAAAAAAACACGGCTCTTATCTCATTATTAGGAATGTTTCTTTTATATTACAAAAAGTGCTCGTTTTTGTCCATTGGAAAACATCAATAAATTATTTGAAAACAAATAAAGAACTACTATTTTCATATCCACATTGCATTATCCTCTACTACATTTTCGCGGTAAATCTGCATAATAAACTGAACGAATACTCAACGTACAATCGAACCGCAACCGACACATTTGGATTTAACGAGCTTTTTTGTAATGAGGTGTCACTTGACTTGTCCAAAAAACTAATTTTCAACTTCTTTTTCCTGTTTGTTGAATGAGTGAAGTGAAATCTTGAATTTTCCTTTAATTAATTTATATTAAATCGCATTTAAGTGATTTTACAGAGTTAATAATTAAAAACTAATCACCCTGTGAATGACAATAAGAAAATTAACATTGAACAAACAATTATTTCGGTGGTAATTTTCCAGTTTTGTTGGTCGTCTCGAATTTATGTGAATTATAGGCGACACGAGTAAAACCCGCGCGCCCTCCTTATCGGAATTTTTAAATAAAATTGCATTGCAAAGGTAAGGTTCTTTTTTTGTATGAAAATTAATTTTCTCTTTAAAATGTACAAATAATTTATTGTTTATTAAAAATAAAAGTTGAATGATATTGTAGAGCATCTCAAGGTCTCACTTCTCTGTCCATGAGTCATTCAAAAAAGATATTTCACTTTTTCTGCCTTCATCTTTTGCAATATCACAATCAGCAGCAGAGGGAAAAGATGCAGGCAGGTTTCTTTTTGTTGTCTCGATTCGAAAATGTTGGAGCTTATGTAAAAATGGGAGAAGCACACACACCACAATTAAGAGAAAGAATATGTCGTCACACATTTCGACAACCGCACGGTTCGCGGCAGCCGCCATCTCTTCTCCAGTGCACTTCTCTATCTATGTGCTGGTGCTCCGCTTGTGCCGCTGCTGTCCAGCCTTCTTTGGTGTCGTTGTAGTCAAATCATTTTTGTCGCTCGTCGTTCCTAGGCAGGGTGCTCTTTTTGCGTACGGTTGTCAACAAGTCGCATCGGTATTTTGTTTTTATTTTTAGAGAGCATAATTCGTGCTTTCGAACTGTTGGTTGTTTTGTTTGGTGTCCAGTTCAGACCCACTTTTATTGTTTCGTTGGGCCCAAACTTGAATAAGAGGATCCCCTTCGAACTGTTTGGTTTGTGATCGCATTATGCTTATAAGAGAACTTTCAGGTATTGGCGAGTATTGATTTAAATTGGAGCATTATCACCATCATGGTTGAGTGATTATGTCTATGCGGGCAATTTTATTTCACTATTATACAACGGAAATAAGGAAGCATATTAAAACAAAGGATAGACTGTTTTTTCAATGAGAATATGTCTGGTCTGATTTTCGTTCTGTAACTCTGTAGAACATTTTAGAATACAATTTTCTGACTTTTGAGTGAACACGTTGCATAACTATCAAGACAGAATTTTTAAAATATCTTTTATAGATGTTCGATATCTTGTGTTCATATTTTTTCTTAAACAACCACTTTATCATTCATATGTATATCATCAAAATTGTATTGTTTAATATAACACGACGAATATGAAATAGACATAATAATTGATGAGTAAAAATTAAATGTAAGTTTTAAGTACTCCATATTGGGTACTTAAATGTCACTTATTGCGACTTTGAAATCGGATCTTAATGATCGTACATTTTGAGACTTGTTCATATGAATTAACTCAGGTGATTTAGAATAATTTCAATTTAACCGTAGAATGGGAATAAGAGTGAGACTATGCATTCGGTTTTAGGTATTCGAATTAATTCTAAATGTTCTTGAAGATGATATACCGTAAATGAACTCACGCTCATTCACGCATATTCGGCACCTGACCAGAAAATTATTCATTGCGGCCTGAAGGGTTGAAGTCGGCATCGCCTTAACTATCGTTCTAATCGACTGCTACAATTCCTTGGTTTAGTTTTGTACACCTTGTGCTGGACATAACCCCATAAACAAAAATCTGGTGCAGTCAGATCAGGTGACTTTGTTTTCGAATTTTCGTTGCAGCTGAAAAGGATACTTCTTCGGCGTAGTTCTAGGTAAACACGATAGGGCTCCAAAGACCACATATTGGTGTTTAAATAATACGAAAAAGGCAGCGTTCTCTACGTTCTTCACTTTTCTAAGCATTTATAACGACAGTCGTTTGAAAAAAATTTCAATTGGCGTTTCTAGACCTTTGTGGTTTTATTGGGGTTTTAGTAAAACGACTATCGGAATAAGGGTGATTTTCTTTCAATATTTTACTTTTATTTTTATAAAAAAGTCAGTTGTATTCCTGTCCGTAAACAATTTAATCGTAATACTCGCGTTTCAGGGGCTGCCCGTCAGTTTACCCTTGATCACAAATTCGGACATACTGATAAATTCAGAAATTCTTTTTACGCATTACGCGAATGTGGAATGCTTTACCCGACAAAATATTTTCCTCCCATTATGATATGATATTCAGACATTTTAAAAAAAATGCCCAGGCGAACAGGCCAATGCGGAGGGTTTAACTTGTTTGTAATTTGGAGCTTTGTACGGAAACAAATTTAAGTCGTCACGAATTATCCGTTTTTATGACCGTCTCTTAACTCCCATTTGTGCGGATAAGTTTCGAAATACATGGATTTGCCTGTCTTAACGAGGCTATAGATGCGATTGTGTCCTGAACCCGAACAACGTCTGGTTTTGACAAAAAAGCAGCAAATTCTATTCTAAACTATTTCAGCCGGACTCATTGTTCATCAAATCAGAACATTCCATAACAGATTTTTTAATCGAATAGTAACATTTAAAAATGATAATGATCCTGAGAAAATAATTTTCGACACATATTGGGCCACGACTTTTCAAAGCCTCAAGAGTTTGTGAATTGTCCATCATCATTATGAAGAGTGAATAACGCTTTACGGTATTTATGGTGCAATGGTAAGTGCGTCGGACTTTTACGTCGCATGTAGGTCTGGCAATCCTGGAAATCGTACAACAGATGTTCGCCGATGTAGATGTAGAGCCTGGTTGGCTCAAGTTGTTGTTTTATTAAAAAAAATTCAATGTAAATTTATGTTTGCTTCGCATTCTGCACTGTGTTTGTTTTTCATTTACATACGAAACCGCCTTTAATTATTATTTAATCATTAAATCAGCTTTTGGGTATTTACTGATTTCGACTAGTTAGAGAATATTTACTATTGTTGTTGAAATTAATTTCCAATGACAACTGGCTGTTTTCTTTAGTTATGATTATTTTTCTGAATAAATATTATCTTCGTCGTTCATCGACAAACAACATTGAAAAAATAATGCATGTTGAATAAAAAAAAATTGTGAAAAAATTTTTTAAAAATTAAAATCTCCTAAATCCAACCATTTACAATTTGATGCTAGTGAAAAGTCCCCTGCGAATTGAATATAGCGAAACAAAAAGTTGACGACAAAAGAGTTGACGATTTCATGATAGGCTATTTAAATTATCTTAGATTTCATCTTACTGACGCATACTAATTTATTTAATCACGGTATTATACATTGACTGCGATAAATAAATACTATGTACAACTACAACCTATTATCTATTATCTAGACAAATAATGAGCCAAACGCAAATACATTCAATGTGTCATTCATCACATCACAAAGGCCTAAAGGGGCAAAACTTTTACATGGACTTTTATTGATTCGTAAAGATACAAAATATTTGAAAATTGATTACTTTGAAGAATTTCGCAAGCGGTTATATTACTTTAATTTAGTTTTTAAAAAGACATTAGTGGAAAAATCAAAATCATTTCTATCTACCTTTGTGAATTTAAGTTTATTTTTAAGAATCTAGGACAACGTTAAGACGTTGTGCTATTTATTACTTTTATCTTAGAGATGTTGGCGCAAATTCTTATCGCTGTACGCATTGGCGTTGAAATGCAAATGAATACAAATATTTAAAGAACAACATTTATAAAATTGTGTTCATGTGATGCAAGTCACACTTTTTTAATATGAAATACAGAAAAAATCATTGTTACTCACGCATCTACAAAACACTTTTGAAGACTTGGAAAAACTTATCATTTTCCTCAGTTCAGTACAATAAAATAGTGTACTGGAGATTTGTGTATTGGAGAAAGTGATAAATACTTCAAAAGTATTTTTGTAATGAAAAGTACTGCGGCAGAAATTTAAGATCCCCTATATTCCTGGTAACACGCACATTTATTAGTTTACAATACAATATTGAAACTCTGCAAAAGCTTTAAGAAACTAATGGTATGACAATGGACCAACTCTGGTCTAAGTGTGTCAGCTGCGACACTGTCAGCCACTCCAACCTAAGCTAATCTTGAAGAAACTATTGACTATTGAAAAACCCTTTATATGTATAAATGATAATACATTTCGTTTGATAAGAAGTTCTACATCATCTACCGATTTCTGATCGCTAGTTATCAAAGTCATTTTTGTGGTCAAAACTGTCTGTGGTTCAGATGATAAGTATTTACTGACAAAATATAAATTATTTTTATATAAAAATGCTTGTTGATAAAAACAAAGGTTTTATAATTTATTAATGAAAGGCGAAATAAAATTTAAAAATAAAAAACAATTGAAAGTTCTTATCTCAAGAACAAACAAATATTTTTTCTTAGTTTTTTGTTAAATTAATTTATTTATTCAATATTTTCGATTGCTTAAAGTAGCTTCCTTTTTCAATAGCAATTCTGAAGGTTCATGACCCATCGAATTGGACAATTCCGATTTTGAAATCAGACTAAGGATACGATCGTTGTGAGTCCTAGACCCTTTTCGCGTAAGATTGAGCTAATCGCTCTATTATTATTTGTTTGTCGGCTTACGGATTTCTGTCTCTATTTTGTCTCAAACATATGATAGACTCAGCTGTGGTCAAAACTACAATCAAAAAATTGAACATTAACTATGAGCTTTGCTGATTGTCCTATTGTGTCAGGTCGTTTCATTAACCGAGAGAATTGTAAAAAATATTAAGACCAACAAAATTTAAAAGATTCATCTCTTGATCGAGAATAAGCAGAAGGAACAAAAAACCATGCATTTTTCTCGTACTTTTAAAGAGCAAATTTATAAAAAAAAAAGTATTCTGGTTATATTTTTTTGACAGCATATAATAGTCATCCCAAAACTTAAACGTTACACTTGTAAATGGAAGGTCTACATTGACTCAAGTGTCTTAGAATTTTCAACAATTCCAAGGTATTTCCTGTAAATTGGCCTTTCATTCTTTTTCATATTGATAACACAAAATTATGTGTGAAATATGTTGACTCCTTAGTTCTTTAGGTCTGTATATTCTCGCTATCAAGTTATCGGAAATATCTTGCTTTTGTAATCACATAATATATTACAAAAGTTATAAAAGATTGTTATTTAATATCAACACTCAAATAAAGTAATTTTTTTCTTCGCTTGAGTTATCTTGCTTTATTAAATAAGAAACAATATAGTATAGAATTTGGCAAAGAACTTGGCATACAGCTCGCTTTACAATTAGTTCAAGAAGTTAAGATTATATTTTTTTAACAATTCGTTATTTTATCTTGGACTTTTTAGCACATGAGCTTTTTTTTTTATTTAAATGCCACAGCCTTGGCCTCAAGAAATAAATTGTCCAATCACCTCTAACCTCAATTTATTTTTTTCTACGAAGACATGCCCGTGCACAACAGTTTAAGTTGAATTCAAAAAATGTTTTGTTATTTATTTTACAATTGTTTTTATCTTATCTCGGAATAATTTATTTACTAAAAGCAGTACAACTGTATTTTTCTTTTCTTTTATGTACTTAAAGACAAAACCGCACCCAACTTTTGCCGATGAGCATCTCTGTTTTTTTTATTGAAAAGAAATAATTTGTTCGATGATAATGATCATTGATCAAAATAATAAAAATATGATGGCCCTGTGAGCTGTGACTTTTTGGTCAAAGTCTATTGTAGTTGTAATTATCATTGTAGTTCTTTTATTTCATCTTCCACGTTTGCGTTGTCGCCCGATCACAAATTTGCAACTAAGTACTGCAGTAATCGTGGAGCAAGCGCCGTGAAATTTTTTTTATTTTATTTATTTCTCTTTTTCTCTCCCTTGTGCTCTTAGTCTGTTTTATTCATTCACATTAGTCGTTGGTGTGTCATATCTCGTATATGGCAGCAAAATACACAATTGCTGAAACAACTCTTTGAGAAGATATAAAAAATTTTGCATTTCCAAAACCCCCGGCCTTACGCAGCAACATGTATTCAGGTAATAAGGAACTGGTATTGGAGTCGAGAAAATTGAAAAATTTAAATTGTTTTGTAATAGTTTGTATGAAAATTATTTTTACCAAAAAAAATTACATAATATGTACGTACATACATAGTTAAATTTTGAACAGTTCTGTTTTGTAGGGATATATTTTTCTTCCTATTTAAAACTAGGAAATAGCTTTTTATTTTGGTCAATCACTTGACAATATCACATGTTTGTGTTGTTTAAAAAAAGGTTGCATATTACAAAGGTGCTCTTAATATCCACCGGATTCATTAACTACGAATAGCATTATTCATATATCAGAGTAAATAGTTATAGAACTCAGTCAAAATAATGGTAATGCATTTCACTTCATGAAAAGCAGATTTGATGTAGATTAAATGATTCGAAATGTGAGAATTAAGAGGGGCATACATTTCACATTCATGTTGTATTGCTAAAGAGAGTATCTCTAAATTTGATTGTACATATGTCCGACAATTGATAATTTTGAGGTAGTTAAAGACAGAGTTAGAGTAGTTAAAAACAGAGAAAAACTCTTGCCAATTGAGTAGCAAAGTCCTCTCTCGAGCAACTAAAGTGTCCCTCTATAAAACTCGCATCATCTCGGTTCTTATCTATCGTGCAGAGACATACACTCTGTCGAAAGTGGATGAGAACGCTATTTCGGACGGATGTTTCGGTAGGAAAATTATCCGTGTGATCTTTTGGTCCGGTCTGCATAGACGGGGAGTGGAGGAGAAGATGTAACCATGAACTGTACAGGCTGTACAGCGAAACTGACCCAGTTAAACCAATCAAAGTCCAAAGACTGAAATGGCTAGGTCATGTAGAGCGAATGGACCCAAATGCTGCGGAAAGTTTTCGAATCCAATCCCGAGGAGGAAGACCGCGACTCAGGTGGAAGAGGACCTTAACCAACTTGACGTGCGAAACTGGAGACAGCTAGCTAGAGACCGAGTTAACTGGAGAAGCTTGTTAGCTTTGAGTTTTAAATTCCATGCGCTTGTTAACAACCCATTGTTAAATGCTGTCCAAATTCGAAGATCAGGGCTGAGAATCTTAAAACGAAAATGAAATGCAAGGAAAATGTTGTCAGCGTTCCCATGAAAGGTATAAGTAATTAGTTTTTTCTTTTTGCAGAGAAGAGATAATTTATGTAGATATGGGAAAGAGTAGAAGATAAAGCTGATCCACCATCATTTTGTGTTTGTATATTAGAAAAAAACCATCGCTCGCTGAACGGTATGAACTCTGAAAGTTAATTTCAAATCCAACGAAGTAGTAAATTTGTATATATTATTTATTTATTTATTTATTTATTTATTTATTTATTTATTATTGAAATGATTTTTCAATGAGCATTATTGTACGACACAACGAAACACTTTGTTTTCCATTCGAACAAATGGCAAAGGGGGGATGGTGATGATCGCTATAGCACAACATGAAAAACAGCAACCGATAGCGGCTTTTAACGTCAACCGTAGTTTCAGTTTCTTTTCAGCTTCGCGCACAGTAAGTCCTTTTTTCGTTGGCCGTCGTCGACGCTTCGAAGAAGTTGAATTGTGAATCCAACAAAAAAATATAAATAATAATACAAAAAAAAAAAAACTTATAAACTACAAAACTCGTTGTACTTGTTTCCGCTTCGGTGTGTGTGTGTAAGCTCCTCTCTCTTACTCTCCATCTTTGTCGTCTCCAAATTTTCAACCGAACCTCCACTCCACATCGACATCAACATCGTGTGTGCTCCACCAAAAGCCTTTACGCCGCCGTGTGTACTTAACCATCATCATAGAGAGTGAGAGAAAAATCTTGTTATATTGTCGTCATTACCACCAGTTTTTTCTCTAAATATTTTTTTTTATTGTTTCACAAAACACAATGCACAAATAGAAAATTTAATTGTTTGTTTAACAATCTCTTATATTTACTGTGTGACTTAAAAAAAATATTAAATTGGAAGTCACCTGCTAGAAGGAGGAGAACATATACGTCAAGGTAGTCCTAAGAGCATAGAGCTGAAGAAAGATTATACTACAGAAACAAGTACGTAAACCTAATCATACACGGGCGTGGAAAAGATAGGAAAAGGGGTCAGCATAAAGGGGAAGGGGGGGAAGAGGTACAATAGGTTCAAGTTGAATTGGATATGTATGTACATTGCACATATTGTTATCGATATACATAAGTATATCTTTGGTTTTGTTATTTAAAATTTTCTGAAAATATTCATGACATTATTAAATTTAAGTGCTTTGCTGATATGATTTTATTGTTTAATGGAAAAGAACAAAAATCGGTCTTGATGAGTCTTACATGTTTCCCAACCCATCTAGTCTGTGTCTTTTTGTGCCAAATGAGTCAGAGCGAGAACGAGTTATGGAAACAAATCAACAATTTGAATACGGAAAAAAAAATCCTTAATCGACAGAATTAATAATGACACAAAAAATGTCTCCATGTGGTGTGTGAAGAGGTCAATTGGCACCGCGTTACTTAGAATTAAAACTCTCCAATATTTTTTTGGGGTTAAAAATGCGTGCCAGTCACTTTCGATTTATAATTTATGAACTTTTACTCAGATCGTGGTCTAACATTTTTTTTTCCATGTAGAGCCGGACCCCGAAGACGAACTCAATAGGAGATTTAAGTGGTTATGGAATGTATTGAAACCTTTTCGCTATTTGCAATCTCAAAGGTGATGTGAGCATTGCGGTTAGGTATTTATTTGTTCGAATAGTGATAATGACAGTAGTTGATTGACCGAATACCTCAACCACTTGTTGTTTTCCTATTTCATTCTTACTTGTAGTTTTGTTGTTGCATATAATGCCTCATTGTAAGTGACATACTTTCTATAAAATTGCTTGGTTTTCCTTTTGGATTTGAATAATTTTGCTAACAGTATTGTTTTACTTTCAATTCATGTATTTTACATTATGTATTGTATGAACGTCGATTAATGCAACATATTTTGCATTCGAAAAAAAAATCGAACTAAAGATTATAAACAAAACTGAGACTATATATAGAAAACTAACAAAATTGCTTCTGAAATTCTATCTGCCCCGAACTACAGTCACTGAAATAATTTTCTTCAACATGTAAAGATACTTGAGGCTTATGTTATTTCGTATAGGTGACAATTTTTTAGTTGCTCATATACTTGCCATATAATATATATTGTGGACAAAATTATTTTGCTCTAAATGAATCAAAAGCTTTATTAACTTGATATACATACATAACTTGAGAGGTAGTCTCAAAGGACTTGTTTATTTTTCGTTCGAATTTCTCGTTATTAGATTAATCAATTTCAATACAACTATTAAAATTTGAAATGAATTTTTTCTAAATCGATTTATATTTTAAAAACTGGTGGATTCCCAAGTGATGAATAAATGTCAGTGATAGTGACTCAAAGCATCATCCCAAATAAGTTTTGAGAAGAAATTAATTCCAGATTATCACTCCAATCGAGTGTAATGTTTGCGAATGTCTTGCGGAGCTTCTTCTTATCCTATGTACCTTCTGCCATTTTATAAAGTAAGTGAGGATTTGAACGTTCAGTGTTTGGACTTCGAAGAGTAAGGGAAGCAACGCAAGAAAGTGCTTATAAGTAATTCATTAAAATGAGTATCCTCAAGTTAGTTAGTAGTTAGCCTTAAACATCATGGATAATTAAGTGAAATCCTCATAATTGATTTCCTAACCGATAAATTTCTGATAAATCGCGTCTCCGGTAGTTATTGTATTTGAAAATTGAAAAATATAACGCTTAATAGATTTTTTGGTTAGGTTTTCGGTATAGAATTTGTGGGAACTAAACTTGATTTTTTGTTTTATCAATAGCTTAATTAATTAACTGGTGTTATCTAGCTAGCCATCATGTCAAAACAAAGGCTAATCTGGAAAATAAAATAATTTAACATCTGGCAAATGACAGTTATGTAAATTATGTGTCTGGCTAAGCAAATGTTCTAGCAGCCGTTTTACTCGTGATAATTTTTTTTACTTGTGCTTTTTTGAAAAGATCTTTAATTATGTTCAAACAGTCACGCATTTTGTTTTAGAGAAAAATGTCTTAATTTCTATTATGTATTCATACATATGTATGTATGTATTTTTCATCATATTGTTATACTAGGTTTAATTATTCTATCATGATAAATGTAACGGTTCTTCTATTTTCGAACACGTGATTGAGAAATGTGCTTTAAAATTAATATGTAGCTATGAGTACACGGATAAGTATGTACGTCAAATCCGCTTACATTCACATCTTTTAAGACCAGCACATCCCTCTTAATATACATAATATAATACTCACGATGGTTAAATTTTTGTATTGATAAAAAACGAAGTTAAACTTATAGGCACATTATTATGTATATATACATATATGTATGTATGTAGCTCTTCCTTATAATCAATCGCACATACAATTCTTGAATTAAGTTTATTTTGTTCGAATACTAAGTTTTTTAAAGATTGAACTACATACATTTTTAATTATACGAGTATCATTGAAATATTAAAAGTAATTTTATGTGGCCGGCTAAACCGAAATTAAATTTCTTTTGACTAATAAATAAAAGCAATATTATATGGCATCTAACTAATAACTGATTTTAATTTCTAAATGTATGAAAAATTAAAGTAATAAGTTATGAGTTTCAATTATAGCTATAACTGAAAGAATACCAAACTTTTGTTATACTTCTGTTTGTTGTTGACATTGAATAGTTTTTTTCAAAATTGATACAATCACAAAGCCGATAAAAGTCACATTTTTGAGCTTTTTTCTTCATGTGACAATAAGTTGGTTTTACTGTATTTTACTTTGACTTTATTAATTTGGATTTTATGGATATTGTAAAATATATGGACATTATAAAATATAAACAGAAATAGAGGAAAGATGTTTTAGAAAAACCACCTATTCGAAAAGTCATGCTTTTCATGTGTAAATATCTAGGCATAGCGGAATCCTAGGAGAGTTCAGATGCTACTTATCTTAAACAGAAAAACTCGTCCGTATATTTTTCGATGAAAGATTAGACGAGATTTTGTTGACATTCATTTTCAGTCTTCACCTAAACTGGTGGCGTGCGTTCAACCAATAAACTTTAAAAGGAAACTACAAAAATCAGCTACAATTTCGTTTTATGTGAAAAGAGATCAAAAACTTTTCAGCAATATGTTTACTCATATAACAGGAGACTATTTGTAAATTTTCCCCACTTGAAAAATAAGCCAAAGGTGAAACATCAATTAACAAACCCTCAAAATCGTTAGATCAAATTTAAAAATCAGTTTAATATACGAGTATGTCAAAACAGACACCTCCTACATTTTGGCTTGTGAATTACTACTGGATGCATTCAGCGACATACGTTGATGTTAACACATCATCATCATTCACTCAGTTTAGATTATGACTTTTCACAACTCTTCATGAGAACGGTTAGGAGCTGTTCTCCCTTCACCGATTTCGTTCGTTAAGTTTTTTTTTTGTTAAGATAAATCGAATTGTATATACATTTCAACAACAACAAATAAAAAAAAATCAATCTCGGACGGATAATTCGCCAAGTTGAATTCTGCGAAAGGCCAAATTCTTTTGCACGGCGAGCAATGGAGTGACTCGGTTTTTGTTGTACACTTTCACGGCCGATCTTGCGTTCCTTTGATAGTATGTATGTTGGCTGATTGATTTACCGAACCAGTCGTCTCAAAAAATCCAAAACTACTACAAAATATTAACTAAACTAATATACTATTTGTGAAGAATTCAACTACTTTGAGTATGAATAGAACGGAATACCTAAGAACTTAAACTATAGTTGAAGTGACCTGTTTGGTTCTTATCAGCATTTTTTTCAAGTCGAAAACTCTTTAAGTTAAGCAATTTAAGTAAATAAATCATGCTTTTTTACATTTTTATGGAAAGGAAATTGATTAGGTACGATTATATATATATTATATATTGATTTTTTATAATCTTGATTATGAGTATTTAAACTTCTGACTAGGCGGGGCTATGTAAAAATAAGTCCAAATTAATAGTTAATTACTTAACTGAAAGTTGGAAATAAAAAAAAAACACAATTTAACGGGAATTATGTTATCATTGTGAATAAAAGTTTTAAAAATTCACAAGAACTATTTTTACATTAGTGAGTAAACTTTCCGTTGTCGCCTGTTTTTTCTGATATGATAAAATTCCAGTCTCTCTAGAGAACAAAGTAACAACCAAACATGATTATATAGCAGTAAATAGCACCTACCGCAAAATGCGTGAATCACGACTTAGAACTTGGAAGTTCTTGAATGCACAATCACATAGATCTAGGCACTTGTACAAACAATCAGCAACCAGCACCAACATCACCAACTTTTTTTTTTTAAATCATTCGTTGCTTGTTTTAATGTGGGACATGTTATTTGTTTCTCTTCTTTTTTTATATTCAATAGTATTTTTTCTTGTTTTGTTGGACGTCGTTATTCGTGTGATGTTCGATTTAATGTGGTTTCGTGTGCTTGTCAATGCTACTTCATGTTTTTTTTTTTAAATATACTGTCATGTACCGAAAGTAATTACCGATCAGCGCACACACATACACACTCACACTTTGCAATTAGTCAGAGTTCTAAGTTATTACTTGACAAAGTTTTCAACTTAATCAATAGCTAAACCTCAAGTAAGAAGCTGTTGAGATGTGCATTTTGCATATAAATATAACGATAAGCACATTTTTTTCCACTGTAATACCTTTTATGTGAATTTGACGTTTTTCAAGTTTTCCAATTAAGTATATACATATTGATGCGGTTTTTTCTAAAAACAAAAAATCACGTAATCAAGGCATTTAAGAATTTTTACCTCAATTCTAAATTGGTTTTTAGTTATTGATGACAGTTCTATGGAGTTATTATAGATAGCAGCTGCTGCACGGAATTATTATGCTAATGGCATATTATTTGAAATTATTTAATGCGGAGCACGTGTCAAATATTCAGAAAAACTCTAGACAATCTGACTTGCGCATCTTAGCTAATTTAAATTGGAAAGCAAATCTTTATTGAGAACTTATCAATATGAACGGTAAAAAAAAACTCTTCAACTTGAACTGGTTTATCAGCTATGATTGATATTGTGATTCGTACTTACATTTTTTTTAGTTAAAATTTTGTATAAACCCACTTTTGTATATACATATTTGTATAGTGTTTGCCAAAAAATATTTGGTTGTCAATTATTTGTATGGGGATGTTATTTCAGGCAATTTCGCTTGTTCAAGGATGATTCTAAATTATTGAATTTGGTCCGATCAATTCTGTGATCTTCAATTTCCCATAGATTCTGTATAACTGCAATACGGTTTTCTTTCAACCAATACATCACAAGATTAGCGGTATGGTATAAGGATCGATTTCATGTTGAAAGATTCATCGCAATGGAATATTTTCCTCATCATGAGGAAGCATGATATTTGGAAGAATCTCCCTGTGCACGAAACGATTCATTTTACCGTTAATCTTGTGTATTGGCCGCACTCCTTGACTGGAAAAACATCCCCAGACAATAATCTGCCTTATTGTGAGTTTCGCCCGAAAAACATTTCTCCCGAAACATTTTGGTCCCCCGAAATTTTAAAAGCTATTATGAGTTTCGCCCGAATAAAAACTCCCTCCACTGTGATGGAAATGGAGAATGAAATACAACCTCCAAATTCTCTGTTAACTAAAATAGTGGTATAATTGAATTTGGGGCACCAGTTATATGTCGAAATTACTTGCAATAGAGATAAAATTGTGGCTAGGCTAGTAGTGCCACTCATTGTGGCTCCTAATTTTTAATTGGATTATCTGAAACGAATAATTTGCACACCTATTTTTAAGACAGCGGATTTATCGCGTTCGGAAAATGAACAGACCTTCTTGTGAGTTCAAACAAACATAATTATGTTTGTTTTGACAATTGTTAAATAAGAATTTCAGGATATAAAATAAACTGTTATTTTATAATAAAGAAAGGATAATTATCATAAATATAGCATAGCAAATGTTCGAGGAGCGAGCACTTCGAAGGAATTTCAGAGATCACTCTAATCCTTTGGAGATGCGTGAGTGTGAAAAGGAATTAATCCGTATTTTTTTTTCCAGATTTTATCAGTACTACAGGCAGAGGGTTTCTTTGCAGAGGGTGGATACCAAAAAGGAGTTGGCAAAGACCACGATGTTGGTTTCGCACAATCCTCTTTTAGCCTTATTCTTACATTTTTCCACTCGAACTCACTATTCACTTCTTCAAAAATTCGGCCACTTTCTCCCGATTTGCTTTAATTGAAGCTATTGGCAATTTTAGGATTCTCCTGCATTTTATTAAGCAGCAGTTTTGCTCCTGCATTATAACAAAAAAACATGAATTTTAAATTTTCTTATCTTAAAAAATATAAACAACTTACATTTTCCGCCTTATTGTGCTCTCGTTCGCCTAATAAAAATAAGTGAAAATTAGGCCGTCAATGGCATATCAATCCGCCCGAAATGATTGTTCACAATAAGGTGAATTTTTCGAACATGAATAATTTTTTGGGTGAAACTCACAATAGGCGAAAAGTGAAATGTCAAATTTTCCGGGTGTATTGTTGTTCGGGTGAAACTCACAATAAGGCTGAATATTCCCTCCACCATTCTTAACCGTGGTCTTTGTATAACGAGGATTTAAGCGTTCGCTTCCGTACCGTATGAAATCCATTAGAACCCATTAAATTGAACTTGATTCATCTGAAAAGATAACCTTTTCCATTTTTCCACATTCCAGTTCAAATGTGCCCTGGCGAACTCCAGAGTCGCACGTCGATTTTTCCGAGAAGTAAATGGTTTTTTATTGCTCAATAAGGTCGAAAGATAACATATAATTCTAGTTCAGTTTTTGTACAGGTTGGGCCAAATACATGAAATGTTGAGCTGTTGAGATCGATGGCGAGTTGATATTCGTGAATTGAATCTCACAATCTCGGCTTCAGCAGCCACATTCTCATCTGTGCGCACCGTACGACGAAGAGGACTATGAGCATACCAGTCTCACAAACTTTTTGCACAAACTTGCGTACATCAGGCGCGGTGGGTGCTCATTTAGGCCAAAACTTCTTTAAAAAAAACGCACCGTTTGATCTACACAGCATTCACTTTGGAAATAAGTTTTCAATATTTCCCAATGTTGTTCAAACGTGAAGCGACTCCGTTCGTTCCGCCGAGGTATGATACTGACTTTCTGTCAATATTTCGAGCGGAAAACAGCTGTCAGTGTCAAAATAACCTATGATTGAATTTATCGCTCCATAAAACTCTTTTAAAGTCTTCTTCGTCCAGTCTCTATGCTTTTTGGCCCACTCTAGCCGTTTTACCTTGTTTTGTGCTTAAAAAAGAGGTTTTCGAACAGCAACTCGTACAAATAGCCCAGCATGAATGAAGTCAGTTGACTATGTCGTCGGACTCAAACTTTTGGCCTGCTTGCTGTAAAGCCCCGTAAAGCCCGAACTATGCTTGTTGATATAAAGTTGAGCTACTAGTTCTTAATAAACCTAAACCCAAGCAATTAGTTCCTGATAAATTATGTAGAAATCCACCGCTAAGCAATAAAAAAAATACTATTGTAAAGGTGGTTACCACAAGTAACCACCTCATAATATTTTATAAATTAATTAATTTCTATAAAATTTTAGAAAAAAAACATTATCATCAAAATCTCTAGTTTTTTTTCCGAATGCATAACTTACCTTATAGTGCGTATAAGTCGCAAGTAAAAAATACTATTGTAATGGTGGTTACCAAAAGTAACTACCTCATAATATAACATAAATTTATTAATTTCTATAATATTTTAGAAAAAAAAAAATTACATTACGGTCAACGTTATAGCTTTGAACTTAAAGAGCAAGCTCGTACGATCCTGCCGTGTATATTATTTTTTGTGATTCTCACTTTAAAATCGCGTGATTTTTGCATTTTATATGTCTGAGCTTTACAAATATCAAAATATAATTTGTAAAATTAGTAGGTAAGTACAGATTTGGGATTTTGTTTCATCTGTTCAAGTCTTACATAAATGTATGCAACTTGTCTCAGGTGACCCACATGCCGCTCTGAAATGGAGATTCTTATTTTTTTTTTGCAAACTCATTTGTATTCTCTTCTTGTTTTCTTAATTAGTTTCTTTTTTCTTGATAAATTGAATGCAAATTAAATAAGAAGTTGGGTATTTTCATGCCGCCTTCATTGCCGTCATCCCAAACAAATATTAGCATTTCCCCTATTTACCTATGAATAATACTCGCTTAAATCATATCAGATATGAGAAGAGAAAAAAAGATATTCTGGCTGGTAATTAGATGAAATCATTTTTATATTTTTAGCTAAAGGTGTGAGAAAATGGCTAGCAGCAACTGCAAAGGGCCTCTATTCGTCATTTTTGTTCTGTATTAAAAGCAGATGTACAATTTATGATTGTCGTAGTGTCTATGATCAAGGAGAATTACAATTGCGGGCTGTTTACGTTAATAGCGTAATTGCTTTATTTTTTTTATATTTTTTTAGAAACTGTCAGTGTCTTCTGTTTTCTGCCTTATTTTTAATCTCAACAAGGACAGTGTTCAAAAATTTAAAAACATATCAAACGGTTGAAAGGACTAACTATGCAATTGCGAAATAAGTCCAATTTTTCGTTTTGTCTAATAGGCAGGATAAAAATCTAATATTTTTGTTTACAATTCACTCGCTTTCAATGGGTTATTGAGACCCTTATAATGTTAAAAACAGCACAAGCGATGATGACAATTATTTAGGGAGAGAAAGGCGTTGTAGATAAACACTGATTTTGAAAGTTTCGAAATTTAAATGGCAAGGAAAAACAGTGCCGGGTAAATTATTCCATAGTCGTTTTTTGCGACTCAGAATTGAATCTCAGTTTTTACCGATACGTCCAAAATCAGGCACAAGTGTGAGTTTTCTAAAATGGGTATCACAGGTGAACTGGTTGAGGGGGCGAATGCAACTATCTAAAACTAGGAAGAAGTGAAACATTTTCAGCTATGTTCAAGACATGGGAATGGATGGAAATTTTCATTTTTATGAGTTTATAAATAGTTCGAAAGAAAGCAATACTTATGTTCCAAACTTTTGTAAAGCTGACTTTGATGCAATGAATGAATATTTCTCTACATTTCCTTGGGATTCGATTTTCATTGCAAATAGTGAACAAAATGAATTAGAAATTGTTTATGATAATCTTTTTGTAAAAATTAAGGAAGCAATTCGTCGATTCGTTCCGAATAAAAAGTTGAAAACTAGCTCTAAACCAGCTTGGTTTAACAAAAGATTAACGAATCTCAAAAACAAAAAGAATAAAGCATTTAAATCGTTTAAAAATAATCCAAGTGCTATTGAAAATCGTGCTAATTACATTTCACTAAAAAATGAGTTTGACACTCTCAACAAATTTTTATATAATTCTTATATGTTTTCCATTGAATCCAATATAAAAAGTAACAGTAAATGTTTTTGGAACTTCATAAACTCAAAACGTAAGTCAAGTGGTTATCCAAGCTGTATGAAGTACTTAGACACAACTACAAGTGAAATAAAGATAATTTGCAATCTGTTTGCTAAATACTTCAAATCTGTGTATTCCTCTGAATCTCATACAATTCAAGAATTACCGACTGTTTCAAGAGTATTAGATTTTGGCAATTTGTTACTAAATGTATCTGAGGTTGAAGAAGCGCTTTTAAGTGTTGATGGCAGTAAAAAGGAGGGTCCTGATGGAATTCATCCTTTAATCTGTTTAAAGTGCGCAAGTTCATTAGCTAAACCATTAACTGCCATTTTTAATATGTCTCTTTCCAAAGGACAGTTCTTAGAATGTTGGAAACTCTCGTTTTTGACTCCTGTTTTTAAAACCGGTTCAAAGCAAGATATTACTAATTATCGGCCAATTAGCAAACTTTCAATTCTACCCAAATTGTTTGAAAAAATCGTTTGTGATAGATTATCTTTCCAAGTGAGAACACATATATCTGAGTACCAACATGGTTTTATTTCTGGTAAATCAACCTCAACTAATTTGACATTAATGACAAATTATATTATTAATAACTTTGAAAATCATATTCAAACCGATATTGTCTTTACGGATTTTGCCAAAGCTTTTGACCGAGTTAACCATGCAGTACTTCTACACAAACTGTTCTCATTCGGAATTCACTCAAACCTTTTGTGCTGGTTAAAATCCTACCTCACTGATAGAATTCAAGTCGTTAAAATTGATAACTGTTACTCAGATAACATTTATGTTTCGTCTGGGGTACCTCAAGGTAGCCATTTGGGTCCATTATTATTTCTTTTATTTATAAATGATATCCCTGACAAGTTTCTGCATTCGTCATGTCTTTTATTTGCAGACGATCTTAAGTTGTATCGAAAAATAACCACTGTAAATGATTGTTATTTGCTTCATGAAGACATATTAAAGTTATGTGAATGGTGCAGTCAAAATTGTCTTCATTTAAATGTCTCAAAATGTCAAGTCATGTCATGTTACAGACATACTTCACCTATATTGTTCAGTTACGAAATAAATAATGTATCTCTTGAACGTGTTGCGATTAAAAAGGATCTTGGAGTTATCTTAGATATTAAATTAACTTTTCTACCTCACATTGATTACATGGTTAACAAGGCTAATCAAATGCTTGGGTTTATAAAAAGAAACACTAGGGAATTTAAAGATCCTTACTCGATTAAAACTATTTTTAATTCTTTAGTTAGATCTGTGTTGGAGTACGCTAGTACGGTTTGGAATCCATTTTATAGTAATTCTTCTGTAAGAATTGAAAAAGTTCAAAAGAAACTCACTAGATATCTTATATATAAATTAAACTGGCGTATTGACATGCCTAACTATAGAACTAGATGTTTACTATTTGATATAAAAACTCTTAAAAATCGACGAACTTGCTTCTCCATAATGTTTATCAGAGATATCTTGACTTATCATATTAAATGTCCCGATTTGCTTCACCTTATAATCTTTCGCGTTCCTCAAAGAAATGTTCGCGACTTCAATATATTACATGAATACTTTCATCGTTCAAATTATGGGCTGAATGAGCCAGTTTCACGTTGCATCAGAGATACTAATGCTGTTAGTTCTTATATAGATATTTTTATTGATTGTTCAAGAGATACGTTTAAAATGTACATATTAAACATTGTTAGTGAACAACCCGTATAAAAAAAAAAAAAACTGTTTTTATGTTATGGATTTATATTGTATATTGTGAATAGGTAATATATGTAAAATTAACTAATTAAAATCATTTAGTGTGTTTTTTAGTCTGTAAGAGATTGTATGCTCTGTTTGATGATAAATAAATAAATAAATAAATAAATGATTCCGTTCTACTTCTAATTCCATTAGCTTTAACGCTTTGTTCTGAACTCTATCGTGTAAATGAAGAGATGTTTTGGCAGCACCTTCCTGCCCAAAGATGTGAGTTATACTCGAGTTTAGGAGACGTATAAACTCCTTATAAATTTTAGCCAGAACAGAAGGGGTAAACAATTTCTTACACCGCTATAGAAATACTACGCAGCGTTTTTAGCGGTCTCGAGGATGTGCTCGTTTCAACGAAGATCGTGGTTGACACACACACCGAGTACTGACATCTTTTCGGTTTCTTCGATGAAAGTGCCATTCAGGTATAATGGGTACAACATTTTTCATCAACGACATTAAACAGTATTGAGTTTTCGAAACATTAAACTCCACACGATTTTGTGTACCCCATTTAATAAAGCTATTTATAAATAACGCAGTTTATGAGCTTATCGTACCGTACCGTTGCAATTTCACTTCCGAAGGAGATGGACATGAATTTGATAACGAGTATGAGAAGCTGAGATTAGAGTCGTCGGCAAAATAATCGGCCTTATTTTGACATTCGATTTCATTAGAAAGTATGTCGAATTCGAATAATTTGTATTTTGAGATTCGAACGATTCGAAAGTTCACCTTATCAATGGAAAGTTCATTTATCTTTCGAAAACTAAGCAAATTTTCACTTTCGAATCGTTCGAAAGAAATGTCATTTCATTCTCGTTCAATTTTTTCTGGCGAATAGATTCATAAAACATGTAAGTTTAGTATAATGTTAGTAGTATTGGATGCATAAAATGG
This sequence comes from Chrysotoxum bicinctum, assembly GCA_911387755.1. Classification (NCBI taxonomy): domain Eukaryota; kingdom Metazoa; phylum Arthropoda; class Insecta; order Diptera; family Syrphidae; genus Chrysotoxum; species Chrysotoxum bicinctum. Next base: position 41,676,450 of record OU426989.1, on the reverse strand, counting down.
ATGTGATGCATCCATTATCCTTCTCCTATACAACTGCTCCTCACCGTTTTCTCTTTTCATACATAAAACAAATGCCATTTTGATTTTTTAACGTCTGGCTTCAATTTATCAATTATTTTCATAAAACAATTTACAAATGGTAGTTCAAAATTCAAGTGTGACCAGATTTGTGTAAATTAAGTGGCTTTGAAGTTGACTTCTTTTTTTGTTTATCAATTTGGAAAACAAAATTAGTTTACATGAAAATTAAAACATAAATCAAGTATTTTATTATTCAGGGAAGTTTTACCCTTATTTAACATCTTTTTGATATCAATAAACTTACCATACTGTTTTCTAAATGCTCAAAAATTTGAAAAATGTCAATTGATGTATTCAAATTCAAACTTTACCGGGCCGTTAGCATCACTTATCTTTACTTTATTTTGCTAAAATAATAAAGTTTTATTTTTAGACCATATTTTTTTTTTAAATAAAAATTATCAAAAAAAAAAACAGCTTGGTCATACTAAATTAGATAGAAATGTCAGTAAATTTCAAACAGCTGATTTCGAAAATGAATTTAATTGAGGTTCATTTTATGCAATCATTCGACAATGAACATTTTTCGTTCGAATGTCAAAATATGGATAGTTCATTCGAATGAAAGTATCTATTCTATCGAATTAGCTATTCGTTCGAATCTCAAAATAAGGCTAAATGAAGTAGATTAGAAGTTTCAGACAAGAGATCATTTATAAAAATGAGGAAATGATTCGGGGACCGTTGCAATTTCACTTCCGAAGGAGACGGACGTAAATTTGAGAACGAGTATGAGAAGCTGAGAGTAGAGTCGTCTTAAGATCAGACTTGAAACCTCCCAACACAACTTGTACTGAATGATCCACAAGGTAATTTCTAATCCAAAGAACAAGGGTTTCATTGATACCAAACTCTTTGAAATTTATTAGAAATGTCAAGCGGAATTATCTTACTTTTTCCAAAACAATGTAAAGATCTGTTCCACTCTACGGTGAGACATGTCTTCAGATCACCAGTGCAACGATTGCGGTCATTAAGAAGCTTTCGATCTTCGACATATTTCTTGAGCTGATGATTTATCAGTGAAAAAATGTTGTTTTCTATCTTTCAGGGGATTTGCAAATTGGGGTACCCTAAGGTTCTTTCTCTGAGCCTGTACTTTTGACTTTTGAGTATGTTTCGTTAATCCTTGAAGAATATCTCTTGTCATGAAAATTGGCTATTATCCCAGCCGGCCGGACAGGGGAGAAAATCTTAGATCCCAACCACCTTAACCAAATTTAAAAATTATTTATTTATTGACGCGTACAAATTCCGATATCATAAGTTCGTGTCGATAACTCATGTCATCAGCTTTGTAATTAGGATAGGAACTGAAGCAATCAAGTAACAGTCAATATGGTGGTACATAAAAAAAATCATATTTCTACAACTTAACCTCAGGTAAATTCTTCGAAATGTGAAAATCTCAATGGCGTGTAAATGCTTTTGCTGATGTGTAAATCATTAAATTAATATCAAGCACCTGAAGTAGCACCAATCTATAAACCTACATTAGCAGAAACAAAACGATTTTCAAAATGGTCTTACAATAATTTTCTACTAAATTAAACATCACACAAAATCACCTTCTCTATGATAGATATCACTGTCTGGCTGTGTACGTATGTACAATTGGAAGTAAACAACTTCCATTGAAACTTCCATTACTCAACTGAAGCATCACGAAAATGAGGTTTTTAACACGCAATGTGATGAATCGGTTGATTGAGTTTTATTTGTTTTGTTTTTTTTTTATTTCAAGGTTTATAGATTTAAAATGAAGATTCAACATCGAAACAATAAATGGATTTTAATTATAAATAAAAAACAAACAGCAATTCATTAGGAAAAAATTTAAATTTATTGCATAGAAACAGACAGTTTTTATTTTTGTATATACTCGTATTAGTTGTTGTTGGAAAATATGACTTTAAAGAGTCATGTGTCAAACACACATTGTTTTTTTTTCATTTGTTTTTGATATGACATAAAATGGTGTAGCATATCAGCAAATCCAACTGATAAGTGTATTTTCTTATTTAGTTCAGTGCAGAACATGAGTTGTCAATAAAAGTTTGTGTTTCTTTTTTTAGCTTAAAGCGTTCAGAACTTCGAATTCGTTTTTTTTTTTTCGTTCTGAACATGTTCAAAGCGCGCTCTGTGAGGAGTGAAAAATTGAACACCTCACTTTTGACACTCCGGGAATACAAAAAAACCAAAACAATTAAAATGGTGGATGATGGAAGTCACGCTGTTGCAGGAGGTTAAACAATTTTAAAAACATATTGTTTTAACATGACAGTTTGTGCTTAAGTACTTTCATAAATAAATCAGAGAGTGTCTGAACAAACTCTCTGCTCAGGGCTTACTCTTTGCTCAGAGCTAAAAAAGTGTAAACAATGTACATTCCAAAGGATTCTTTGTCACGCATAATTTGCTCTCAATTTTTTCACAAAATAGAAAAGTATTTTTTTTTGTTTTTTTATTGAGAAAAGTTCTGTTCGAAACTGTTCTGATAGCTTGTCTGGAGCAGTTTAGAAAAAGAAAGTTCTTATTTGATTTAGATTTAGTCCAGCCTCTGCGGACTCTGCTGGGTGAGGCGCACCCGAAACGTTTTATTTTCCATAACTCTAGCGTGTAAATCAGGATGAATTTGATCAATGGCGTTGATTATGTTAACTTTAAGGGTAGTGGATGTTGGTGATGTATTGGCATACCCCACAAGAATCTTAACTGTTTCAAATCGCACGATCTCGGTAGCTAGTTCACAACTCCGCGTGAGATAACCATGTTGGGAAATTGCTTTTGTCTGTTGTGGCACGGGCTGTTTGGCACGTACACAGTCCTGTTGAAATCACATGTCGCCCGTGTCCATAGCAAAAAAATAAAAATTGGTTATCATCGGCATATGTTGTTGAATTTTTTTAAATCTCCATTTTAATTTGAAAAGACCAACTTAATAAATTTTAGCTTATATGACAGGTGTAGCTTAAACAATAAGGCCCCAATAAGTTCGAAAATCTCTATTGTAAAACCTTTAAGATTTAACTGTCAAAATAAATTGTAGCCATTTTTCATTGTTTCATTTCTGTTCTAAATCTTTATTACACGCTTTATTTTATGGCTCCTTTACACGTTGAGCCCCCGATGATCATGATTGTGACCTTCAGTTCTGAACGAACTACATTTTTCTTTAATAAATTACGTCTAGCCAAATAATAGCCGTGTTTTTTCGCAAGTCCATATAGAATTGTAGAAAAAAAACGACATCGGGATTTAGGAGCTTTTTTCCAAATATGTAGCTGGAAGCAGTGTGTACGCTTTGGTATTTGTCAGCTGTATTGACGACTAGCATCAACCAGCATCCAAAAACGTCACTTTTGACTTCTCTGAACAAATTATCGATAACATATAGATAATATTATTTTGGCATCACCATTTTTATGGGGTCTTAGATTAAGGCTGGTATTCACCGAGCGCTCATAACTTAAGAAGCTCATAAACCTATTCACCAAGCAATATTAGTGAAGATCTACGAGCGCTCTTAAAAGTTAGGAGTGGTCCCGACCACAGTTTGTTCGAAAATTCCTTGCCCCCTTTTCCAAAGAGTGGGGAAGTGCGCTTCCTTCCAATTTCAACACTCCCATACGGCCACATTCACCACGCAAATCGGCAGATTAACATACCTCCAAGTTCGAAAACAGTTTGATTTCACAGTTTGGGTATGCCTGAATAAGAGAGAGTGGCTCTCATTTTCGAACTTCGAAAAACACTTGTGAGTGGTTGGTGAATACCACAAAGAAATTTCAAGTTAAGAGTCTCGTAAAGTTAAGAGCCGTTTAAGAGCGCTCGGTGAATACCAGCCTAAGTCTCGAAAATTATCTGGGGCCAAATTACCGCATCAGTTATCGAGTAATACGTGACTGAATTATGTGAATTTGGCATTACCGCTTACGTTATCGAGCAATAAAGTACTCCAATTTGACATTTTCATTCGATCACTGATGGGACTCACTCACTCGTCACTGAAGCGATAATTCGGCCCCAGGTCTTAGCTAACTCTGTATAGATTTAAGTAGTTGTTGCATTTGCATGTAAAGCGCTTAGTCCCGATGTCGTTTTTTTCTACAATTCTATATGGACTTGCAAAGAAAACACCCCTAATGAGTAGTGTGGTACGTGTGGACGCGTACCGTCTTCATTGTTCGTTTGATGTGCGAATGGAAATGCCATATCAACGCAATCCCAGCTCATCGCACTCCGCCTTAAGCCATCCGAAGCAAATAATTCATTTACACGATGGCCCATCGTTCTTGTGTGTTTTATCCGGCGTGACACTTTTTTATCTCTGGTTTGTTTATTTTGACATTTTATCTACCCCTTGCCGAAACAGGCAATTTTTATTTCATCTTTATTAATTAAATATAAAGAAATTTCATTTTCAGTTCACCGATACCAGTTGACATTTTCGTTGAAATATTTAAAATTTACGATGCAATATAACCTTGCGATTTCTAAGTCTGCTTTCGAAAGAAGTATGTTGTGGCGGAGGGTAGACGAAATTACTGAAGTTGGTAAAATTACATAACATCGTTGTTTCTTCTTTGTGGTTTTCCTAATTATTCCGATGTGTTTCATTTTCCATTTGACATTCATGCTGTGAAATTCGTTAAAGAAGGTAGTGTGAATGGTGCGGTGAGAGTCATTTCTTCGCTTGAACGAATAAACCTTTCATTAAAAACGGTTATGATTCATAGCATCAATGCAATCGGAAGGAACAACAAAAGGAAAACAGAGATTAAAAATCAAAGATTTCGTGTAAAATGCATCGCCTAGAATTTCGACTCAATCTTAACTCAGCATGTAAAGGTGATTATCAGTCCAAATGACATTTGAATATCAGTCAAATTATATCTTTATCGATTGTCACAAATTAATTTATTCCATCAAATTTGTGGTGTCCATTGAAATCAGTGCTGCAAAATGAAAATTTCAAATCAGTAATTTAATACAAAGTACAAATATTTCATATCAGTTGTTTTTTAAAGAATGAACGAGTTGATTGTTCCCGAGTGTCAATTTTCCATGATTTATGAATCACCACAGAAGAGTAGATCTCGAACAATGTTATTTGCAAGATGAAATTAAAAAAAATAAAAGACTTCTCTTGGAGCATCACATTTTGTCGGAGGAGCAACAGTACGAGTAAGCTAAATTTAAACTCGACTCGCCATCATAAACTGAATGAATTACTCGTAGATGTTAGCCTCATTTTCGAAGCAAAATAAAAGAGACTTGTTCGGTTTGTCTGTCTATATAATAACAACGACGATGAGGACGACTTCTGATACCAAAACAAGTTGCAATAATTTTCTTAATCAAATCGATATAATTCTTTTTTTTAACACTTTTTCTTGAAACAGGAAATCATATACGGAGAAGCCAATGATATTGTGCATATGGCTTAATCAATCAGTCTTAATAAGGCGAAAGCTGAATCTCTGCTAAAAGTATCGATTTACTTTTTCTCTCAAATTAATATATCGATAGATTTTATATCGGATTGGTGCTCTGGTTGTGACAAAGGCAACTGATATATTATATTACATACTATATCATTGTTGGCTGATGTGTGGCGAAAAAGGGGCACTCATAAAGGGGATATACTCGTATAAGTGAACTAATTGTAGTAACGAACGCGATGTGAAGTAGGAAGAGAAAAAGTCACACAGCATGACTTTCTTTCCATACCCATTATCACAAGTTGGTCACAAACTTAAAGACGAAAGCTGATCATTTGCTAGTAACAACCTCTAGCAAATACATACACACATAACGAGTAGTCTCTCTTTTACTATTTATTTATTCCCATCAGACCGTAAGCGATATGCGGCTTTTTGTTGAAGTTACAACAAGGCAACATCCAACTATCATCACACAATAACAATAAAGAAAAAGTGAATTGAAAAACTCTTGTCCACAATTTGAGTCGAGTCGACTTATGACGACTTTTTATTTGGACTTTATGATATCTGTGTCAAGTTTACTTAACAGATTTTAACATCATCTCGTAGCGAGTCGTAGAAGAATAGTTATAATAGATCGACAAGCCTAGCTTGTTAAGGTGCAAAGATTGACATTTTAAGGTTAGTGGGGTATAGTCTGGTCAATGAGGCTTGTATGATTTATACTTTGGAACACCTGTACTATTATTTATGAGATCCGGACATTGTCCGCTGTGCAGTTGAATAAATTTAGGTATAACCGTGGTTGTTACAAACTTGCCTAATTAGTTCAAAAGTTCCAAGTGCCACTTAATATGCAATTAATGGTGATCAGATAAGAATGATAGGAAAAGAAATTTAAATAGAATAACAATGGTATAATAAATAAAATTGATTCTGGCTTTATTATCAAGCTATATTTATGTCATTTTTGTACAAGTAAGCCAAAGTAGGCCTTTAAATATTGAAGCTGTGAAGTGGTGTTGCTTAATGCCTAGATACCTAGATACCATCGACATAAGAATTTCGGAATGTCTCCGTTATGTTTGCTAAAAGTGCAAAATGATCTTAAAACAGCTCGCTACTTAACATCATGCTAAAGACAATACATATAATCAATAAATAAAATTGAAATGTTTTTAAAGTTATTTGAAAAAAAAACATCAACCAAGAACATAAAACGCACCCTGTATAAAACGAATTTTTCGTCGAATAGCTCAGTCTAATTGAAGTTTTTATGAATTTAATTTTTAAGAACTCTACTATATGGAAATAAAATATTTAAATATTTATTTATCACGTCGATGTTACGTGATTTCTTTTTCGGCATTTTTATATTTCAACTTGTATTCAACTGTAATCCAACTAGACCTGCATGTAGAAGAACTATAATATTAGGTGCGTTTTTTTCGCAAAGCTATCCGTAGTGAAGTAAGATTTTATACGTATTACAAATACAAAGTCTTCACTGCCGATAAAAGTAGAAGTAGGATCCAACTGCGGATAGAATGTTGACGTTTGCTCGAGTCTCGAATACAAATGTTGGTACAATTGAAAACTCTTTTGTATCTCGAAGGCATGTTCGTAGAGTACGAAAAGTAGTTTGTTGTTTAGCATTTTCCATTGAGAGTTTAAGTCTTTTTTTTACAAAACCATTTTTATAAGAAAAACGCTGCATTTTGTATCGTGTTGGTGTCGAACTCTTATAGAAAGCTGTTTAATAACTAACGCGTTTTTGTAGGAGCGAAATGTCGTGGTCAGCTGTTATAATTTAGTTAAACAGCGACATTTAAGAGTTACTAACGCGACAAAGCCTTCTTATGAAAAAAGCTGTTGAGAAATCGAAAACTAACTAAAGTCTGCGAACAGATCCCTTGACTTTTGTGGTGATAATTGTCAAAAAAAAAAAAAATCACAAACAAAACTTCTGCTTTATGAAGAATGGCTGGTGAACAGAAAAAGTAAATACAAAATGATTTAAATTGAAATTCATAAATAAAAACCTCCATATATATTTTCAGAAACATGAAAATTACTTGGCAAAAAGTTATTGGTTGTTTTTTTTTCAATTAAATATTTGACAACTAGTCAGTGCTACCAACTTTAAAGTAGAAAAATCGCACAACTGCGGATACGTTTTTTTGGGAAATCCTACTTCACTACGGATAATTTTCCCAAAAAAACACACCTATTATGATGATGTTAAAATGGAATAAAACAAGCTGAGTGTGACGTTCTCAATTAAAAATTGGGTCCTATTTCAAACGCTCCGAAGCCCCGTCAGCTAACAAATGGCGTTGTCTATGGTCATGAGCTTTAAGCTCCTGGGTCAGTAGGATCTTCTACGGGTGTAGGCCCAAGTCCTGATGCAAAATTCGCAATTCGCAAAAATTGCAAGTTGAAGTCTACGAAAGGCCGAAAAATATCAAATATACTTTTCCAAAACATCCCTCTCTTATCTCTTATTTTTTTCCCAATAACTCACTACTTGACTATGAGTCTGAAAATTCTTGTTTGTTAACAGAAAATTTAAAAATAATCTATAATTTTTAACTGTTTTGTTTCTTTATCCATTTTTGTTTTGTTTCCAAAGAATTATGTTCCTATATGTACCTATTTCTTTTAATTCATTTCGGTGACAGGTATTTTGACATTGATATAAATGCCACGGTTACCAACTTTGAAATTTTAATTAAAATCGAATATACTCGTATCAGTTTATTCGGACTTGAAGGACTTAAACGTGCTGTAGGGCCGGAAATCTTTTTTTTTTTAAACGAAGACAGGTTGAATATATTTACAATCGCTAGAGTATAAGAAGTCGTATATATGTTAATGTTTAAATTTCTGAATTCAAAATATTTTTTAAGCGGAGCTAAGTTTTATTTATGTAAATTTTTGACAAAATGAATTTGATTTTTTTTTCTAAATTCAAAAGTTGATACAATAAACTCAGAATTTACCACAAAGTTTTTGCTCCCATAAAACTCTTATAAATTAGCGATAAGTCTAAACTCATCTGCTATTCAAAAACGGAATAACAATTTATTGCATCATTTTAGTTTAAACAGAAAACTAATTTCCGGTGTGTCGTGCAAAAGCTTCAGTAAAAATGTTCCCCCAAAATTACCGACCTTAAACTTGTTTTTTTTTTTTTGGCAAACTTTTCTTTCTAACAATTTGTACATAATATGTGCATACGTATGTTTGTATGTATATTTGTAATCTTCTGCATGAATAGCTTTTGAAATATTAAAAAAAAAATCTAAATGTTCATTTCGATTGCCTACGAGTTCGCTCGCCCCCTATCTAGTTGGACACGCTTTTATTATTTATTTCTTTGAATGTCGGCCAAAAATAAAAAACTACTCGTACAACTCATGCCCGTTAGGCATTAGTATCCCCCGCCTTGTCTGTTTCCTCGTCCCAAATTTATCGCGTCAACAATTAATCGAAATAGCAATTAAAACAAATTGAAGGGGAAACCGAAAGTAAGAAGTATTTTATGAATGAAAACGTACGAATATACATAGATCCGAAGCAACATCTATTTTTAATCTAATGCCTCTAACCTTTAGCTGGAAAAAAAAAGAGGGATGAATTTGAATATAGATAATCAGCAGATCGAGTCAGTATAGACGTTTGAAATTTCGCAGTTAGTCTATTTTTGTCAGTGATAAACCTAGTATAAACCTAGTGAAATTACGACAAAGCTGTTATCGCCTGCTTACAGGTGGTGTTTCTTCGGTCGGTCTTCCCGAAATAAATAATTATTTGTAAACGAATAAAAGTAATTAATTGGTAATGTTTTTTTTTTTTTTTTTTTTTTTTGAAGATTATCACTACTTGCATATATATACACACTTATGACGGTTTAAAAATATAGACCTCAATCTTTGGAAAAATCTCATCTTTAGGACATGTGCTAGTACAAAATGATATCAACTTTAGTGTACCCAATTCAGGATAAGTGAATACATAGCAATAAATTAGACAACCTGCACGCACCAAACTGTTATATTTATATATGTTCGGTGGAGTTCTATAAACTGTTAAAACTTATGGTTATCGAATTTCTATAAAGTAATTCAAATTTCATTGACTTAACCAATCAAAGACGAAATGCCGACATTTTGTATTTTTGAATAAAATTCTGAAGCCCGTTTTAGTCAGGGCAAACTTGTTATAAAAAGACTACTCGGTGACTGATTCATCGATTCATCTGTCTTTAGCTCATAAAGGGTTTTTCAATTGGACCGGGTAGATTGTGGCGGCCATTATATTTTGGTGACATCTGTCAAATCTGTTTTTTGTTCTATTCAGCTGTTACTGATTCCAATTTTCATGGCAGTTACACGACTGCATAGCGCGTCCAAATGATAAAACGCGAGTTGCTCCCGTTTTACCGTACACGTGGTGGACCTTCGCAGTCGACTCTTCAACGTTGGATGGAGAAATTTGAGACGGCTGGTTCGGTAATAAATCAACCAACATTCATACGTCAAAGAAATGTAAGATCGGCTGAGAACATCGACGCGGTCCGTGAAAATGTAAAGCATAATCCGAGTCAGTAGATTCCTCGTCGTGTACAAGAACTCGTCCTTTCGCAGACTTCAATTTGACAAATTTTGAATCGAGACTTGGGCCTACACGCGTACTAAATCCAACTGACGCAAAAGCCCAAAGCTTATGATATTATATATTGGTCCGAACTATTTTGAAAACGACGTTGGTGCGGTGGTCACCGTCAAATAGTTAAATAGTACCTTTGGCCCGTTTCGAAAGCGTCATTTGCGTCAAAATTGCAATTTCAAAATGTTCTTAAACTCAGACTGCAAAAGTCAACTACTCGAAAACCCAAAGCTAAATCTGTATGCAAAAGCATAATTTTCGATAACGCAGTTTGCTAAAGTCAAATGTTCGGTAACAACATTCGCGGCACAACTCTGCAGTACAAAAATCAAGTTGACGGTTAGCATAATATATGACAATATCTGCGTAAAAAAATAACGATCATTTGACTATGATCAAATTGACGTTGATTTGAAGTTTTCTAAAGTGGCCAAAAAAAAGTTTAACGACCGTGGTTTTATAGAGCCAGGCAATATAAAGGACAGCTTATTTCAACATTTTGTTAAACACCCAATCTCCGTAACTAAAATTGTTCTAAAAATTGTGAATGAATTATTGTTCTAGAAATAAAAATTATTAAATTATTGTAACCGCAGCATAAAAATACTCCAGGATCTGTTAAAACATTCTTTAAACAATTAATCATTATTTCAAGTTAAATTATTTTATTTAAATTCAACTTCCAGCTCAATTAACTTCCGTCCACACTTTATCGTGCAAAAAAAAATAATTTATAAAAAAATGTTCATGACAAAATACATTTCCCAATGAAACTTTTTTTTTTTTATTTTAATTCCCCTTGAAATATTTCAGCGTCCATTTAAACAATAATAATTGCAATGAGTCATATAATCGTTCAGTATGGTGAGCAAAAAAAAAAGCAAAACTTTTTTTTTGTTAAATATATTATCTAATCATTTTACTGAAAATAAAACTACATACAATTCCTTCATGCTGTTAATGTTTATTTATTGACATAAACGAAATTGTTCGCAGGTAATAAATCATTGAAATAATAGTTTTATTACTAAATTACATGGAATCACAATGGTAATATTGACAAAAGAAATAAAGAAAGAAAAAAAGAAAAGTACATAAATATGTATATTTGACAGAGTTGTCAAATTAACTATTTTTAAAATTAATTCTGTTCACGTACAGTTTGCAATCGTTTTAATCACTCAAAATCCGTTCACGTAGTTACTGCCAGCTGAAAAAAATGAAAAAGTTGTTTTGATAATTCTATAGTTAAATTTTTGGCCATTACAATGAAAATAAAGAAATTTCACGAAAATGCAAAATTTTGCAAACTTTAAGAAAAAGCTAGAAAGTTGAAATTTTGCACAAACACTGTCGTTTCTCAAGGTGACTTAGAAATAAAATGCACGACTGGGTCGCACGAACTTGCTCCTATGTAATCGACTGGGAATTTTAAAAACGAATGTTATTAGAGAAAATTGTTCATAAGGATAAAATTAATTTTTAAACTCTTTTAGTAGTAACAGAATGCTATGCAAATATGAATTTATGCAAGAACAAAAATTATAAGTCCTTGAAGTGGTTTCTTTAAAAGAAGCTTGTATATACAAACTTTTTGAAAGCTTTTTAAGAAAAAATTTTGGTAGGCTAATTTTAAGTTTTTATTATTGTTCGAATAAAAATTAAATTTACGAAAAGAAATATTGACCCGTTTCGGAGATATCGAATTTTCAAAAAAAAAGAAAAAAATAGATTTTTTTTTCAAAAATTCAAAAAATATTTATTTTAAAGTTTTGAAATGCAATGTGTTTTAGACTTTTTAGAAGCTTCTCTATAAAAATTTTCATTAAGATCCGTTATGTGGATAATGAGAAATTCAAAATTCGAAAAAATGGTTCTATGGTAGGTACAAGCTGTAATATCTTAATTTCAAAATTTTCTTTATTAAATTAAAGATCGTAAAAATTAATTGAAAGAAAAAAAATTTTATCAAAATTCTAGGTGCCGTTTTCGATAAAAATACGATTTTTGAAAACCATTTTTTTTAATTTTTTAGCATTTGTATGGTAGGTACCTTTATTTTTAGGTAAAATAAAAAATTTTATTTTACATTTTGTAGATCATATTGAGAAACTTTTATTTACAAAGTTTAAAAAAAATCTAGCATGGGGTTTTCGAAATATTGAGTTTTGAAAAAAAAATTTTGAAGTTTTTTTTAAAAATCCAAAAAAATTTTTTTTGAAAATTTGAGTACACAATTCTATTTATGTTTTTGGGGAGCTTTAGCAAAAAAAAAAATGATCAAAATCGGTTGAACCGTTTTTGAGAAAATCAAAAACAAAAAAAATGGTTCCATTAGGGGTACCCTCAATAACTATTTTTCGGAAAATTTTTTTCAACCGATACCTAGATTTAATTAAATGAAATTTTTCTGTATCTTTATTTTTATAGTACCTATAAGTCGCAAGTAAAAAGAAGTGACAGACTTACTCGTTAACTGATCGATGGAAATATATGAACAATAACGACAAAATGCACACCCAAAAATTTGCATTTTTTTTTTTCCTATCAAGAATACTTGACAGACGGGATGGCAGTCTCATGAATGGTGACATCAATATATTAGCAATAATTTATGTCGTAACACTACGTAATATGTAATTTCAAGGCGTTTAATTTTGATTTTGTAGATTTATTTTTGTTATCTATATATTTTTTAATTATTTTTTTTCGATGAATGTTCTCTGGGTTTTTGTATTATTACTGATTAAATGATTTTTTTCTCGATTAATTGGTTGACAGCTTACTATTAAGCCATGCTTTATAAATCTTTAAATTTTAATTTTGTTTTTAAGGGACAACGTCTGGGACAGTGTGAATTACCAACTATTGTGACACGAACTTGCTAATCCAATAATATATATCATTTTGAGGGTGACTAGTCTTTTGAAACAGCATTGATTCTTTTCAAACAGTACGCACCAAATAAGATGAAACAAAAAACAAACTGTGTCGGCTTGTCAAACAATTTTGTTGAAACTACATATCAGTAATGTCTAGTCCACGCAATCGAACAAAGTAATAACGTTGCAACCTGTCTCTTTAGCGATCTCCATTCACTGTAATGGGACGGTCATTTTCTTCAACCCTACTTTTTTGAAAACCCCATCATACAGTTATTTTTTGTAAATGAAGTGCTATTTCTTAAAGCACATGGTTTTCAACGTCCGATAACGCATATTCTATTGAAAGTTATCGTCACCGACTCGGAATCTTGATTAATAGTAAACGTTCTTCGTTCGTAAACTTCACCATGATGAAAATGTTGTTTTCACTGAATGTTTTGACATTTACATTATTGTCAATAATTTAAGAGTTCGTTCACAATGAAAGTTCAAGTTGTAAAATTACAATTATTGGAAAACTTTGCAATGGGAGTTTTTTTATATGCGAAGAATTTTAAATTGGCAACACTGTTTTCTGGGACAGTGGATTTGAAAGTTCTTGGTTTTTTGTTTAGTTTGGCTTGAGAATTCAAGTTTTAGCTTGAATACAATTTCAGATTTCTTATTTTGTCTGATTGCACCGAATTTAACATCCCTGTTTTACTCACCTGTCTGAGTTCAAAATTTTTCACAGTAATTCATCGTTTTGATCATGAACAGACTCAACCTGCGCCGGAGCAGCTTTTGCAAATTGTTCAAATTTATTTTGAAAAACATGGTTCAATTCGAGAAACACATTTTGCGTTTTATGGTGCTCATAATCGTCCATCCGAGCGATTAATTCGAGTAACTACGGATCGTTTTCGCAATACTCTAAAAGTCTAAACGATAGTACCCGTGAGACGTGTAGGGTGTAGTACAGTGCATACGGATCAACATTCTTCATTTTTTATGTATTTCAAATTCAAAGTTCTCCCACTCTAAAAAAAAATACTCTTTAATAATATTAATTTGCTTCGTTTTTCCCGCTCATAATAATAGTGGTAATAGTGCTTGAATCGGAATCGGTAGAAATAACAAAGAAGAATTCATCGTGTAATAGCAGATTTACCAATCGAATCGACAGTTCTCGATTGTATGGATTGGTTGTCGTTTTTTGTTATTTTCAGAATCGATTGAACAATTCCCTATCGTGAATAAAGCACCAGAATACTGTGAATATTTCAATTTTAACAGTTGAACACCACATAAAATATTTACTAGATAGTTTGTTATATTTTAAAATTAGTGGAATATCATATCGCATGCTGAATGGAATACTGACCTAACTCGAAAAAACGATTTTTGGGAAGTTGCAAAAAAAGATCTTGCTATGAGGATTTGTCCTACTTGTTGACGGATAAAATTAAAACTAATTAATCATGAATACTGGTATTCTTAAAGTATGATAAACTATTAATGAGATCTGAGGCTTGCAAAAGCCTGTATATGTACGTAACTCAATTTTGACCTATCTCCTAATGGGTCAGTATTCCATTAAGCATGCAATATATACTCGTATAGTTAATTGACACCGAACATATCTCTGAAATAACCAAAAAAAGGCGATTTGTAAAGGATACTTCTAGTTCCTACTGTAGGAAAGAATTTAAAATGTATGGATCTAGTTTTTTATTTCCTGCAGTTTTTTGACAACACAAAAGTACGCGGACATCTGTCCGTCTAGTCAGACTGACAGTGGATATTTCCATTTTCTTTAGAGAAACTTACAAATTTGTAAGTGACAGCTTTCTGCATTTTTTTTTGTTTATTTAAATTGGATTGTGTAGGTTTACATATATGATTCACAATAAAGGATTATTTAAAAGTCACATTTCCATTGTTTTAACAAGAAAATAATCTGTCATACTTGACTATGCATAATATTTTATTTGTTTTATTACGACTTTTTTATGAATATGTGATGATGGAATATAATTTCATGTGAGGGCGGAGTAAACAAAATTAAAAAAAAAAAAAGAAACCGGCAGACAGCCATGCTGTGTGTAGGCTTATTTGTGTTGTGAATCATTGCGCCCGTCAGACCAAGTGTTTAAAAATATTCCAAAGGTGATATAAGAACATTTCTATAAATGTCTGTGACTGATTGCTGTCATAATTAATTTTCCACTGTTTTTTATCTTCAAAAAATCCGGACTTATTTAAAGCAATCTAGTTATCAAAAAAATTAACATGTTCTTTCAAATCTATATATAATTAACGTAAGAAGAAATAAAACGTGACAACAAAAGAAATCAGCTCTTATTAGATCACTTTTAAAGAACTTGTTTAAATTTGTATATCAATTATAAATCATCAATTTTTGTATAAAAACAAACACAATGAAATGCATATTTCTATCAAATCAAATTCTTTTCAAAAACAATCATTAATAATAATAATAATAATAATAATAATAGCTTTATTTATTGAACCTTAAACAAATTTTTACAATTCAAACATAATGATAAATAAAATTATGGCCTTGGTTTTGAAACCGTCTGCCAGATGCCATCTCTATTTTTACTGTTTAAAATTACAAAATATATTTTTTAATATTAACAATTCAAGTAAGCTTTTTGATGTGTTTTGCTATTATTTTTACATTGTTCATTTAACAATTAATAATTTGTTTTTTAATAATAAAAGAAAAAAGATATAAACATAAAATTAAAAAAAATTGCAATACAAAAATGGGTTTTATTTTGTACAATATGTACGCTAAAATACTTAATGGATACATTTTTGGGTTAAAATCTTTTAATAATTTATAAAATCTTTTCTGTAATTTAGGGCTTCAATGCAATATTGGGCAAGAAGTTTCCAGTTGCTTCCATTTAAGATACTTATAGAGTCTGATTCGCTTATTATTGACTTTTTAAAGTATATAAATCTTATTTCTTTTAGAATGGGGCACACTGATAAAAAGTGATAAGAGTTTTCTTGTTCTTGCAAATTACAGAGAGAGCAAAAAGTTGATTGGTCATTAAAATAAGGTTTGTAATTTAAGTCCAGAAGCTCTCCCCTAATGCGACAAATGATAGAAATTTCAAATAAGCTCATTTTGTCTGTAAAATAATTGAGCTCATTCAGATTATAATTGAGCTTTGGATATAGAGATCTACGTGAGGAGCCTTTTGCTTCCTCAATTAGATCTAGTCTTATTTTGTCATCTAGCTTTTCGAGAATACAATTGATCTTTTCTCTAATACTCCCATCTTCCATCTCCCAAGAATGCACCGAAATACCGCTCAATATGGTTATATCCTGCCATTTCTTGAACCAACTTATATTTGTTTGTATGCTGTGTTTTGCTAATAATTTTGGTAACCGATTATCATCATAAGAAAGTATTTTGGCGACATAATCAAAGTGCATTTTCAAGGTGAAAATAAAAATAGGAGGAAGACCTGTTTCAAGCAGCAGCATGTAATTAGGTGTTGATTTTGGTAATCTAAAAAGTTTTTTTAAGAAGAGCCGTTGCAGTTTTTCAACCTCATCATACTGCTGATATCCCCATACCTGACATGCACATGTCATTATAGTTCTCAGAGCCGCATCAAACACTCTAAATTTGACACTATGTGCAACATTTGTGTTCCTAAACAAGTTTTGCCAGGTTGAGTTTATAGCAGATAACGATTTCTTCAGTTTACTTTGAAAGTGTTTCTTAGGGTTGAGTTGGGGTGTGAGAATCATTCCCAAGTAAGTAAATTCATTCACAACTTCAATATTTTCACCATTTAGAAACCACCTTTCATTTCTACTGTGTCGTCCTCGCCCTGTTCTAAATATCATAACTTTCGATTTTGATATATTTATTACCAGATTCCACATTTTACAGTACTTATCTAGCCTATTTATCATGAGCTGAAGACTTTCTGGGGAGTCTGCAAACAAAACGACATCATCAGCATATAGAAGGCATTTTATAATAAGTCCTGCAATTTTAATACCGTTTGGCAAAGCGTCAACTATGTCGTTGATAAAAAGAGCAAACAACAGGGGGGATAAAAGACATCCTTGACGTACTCCACTTTTGGTTTCAAACCATTCTGATAATTGTTCACCGTCCCATACAGCTGATGTAGTGTTCTCGTAGAGTTTTCTTAGTACGTTAGAAATCTTAAAGGACATTATAAAATGAATTAGCCCCAACATCTTTCAATGAAGTATCCATTTTTCAATTGTGTAAGAGTGATGTACATAAAGCGTAAAGCATGGTCTTACTAGCTTTAATTTCAAAAATATTATTTAGTATTGACTTAACCTATAAAAGAAATTAGAAGACTTTTAACACCAAACCAATAATTACCGTATAATAAAGCAAGTATAAAAAAGTAAAAAGACTTAGACTAGTTTTCCAATACCTTTTTTTGTGATTTCGTGTTTTAACTCTTAAACATTTTTTTTTCAGTCATTTAAATCCTGATTTAACGAGTGACTAAGTAAATAGGGACTTCTGACAGATGAGTGTCAAAAAACTATGAAACTGTGACACTAGTGAAAGGGGCACACTTTGATTTCAATAGTTAAAGGGCAAATTACATAGTGCCGCATTTCGATTTCTACAGTTTTTTGGCCGTTTAAAAGTATAGATAATCCTGCACTGAAAAACTGCATCATGAGCTAACTCCGGTTTTATTAATTTGCAAGGATTATTTAACTCTTATCAAAATCAGAGTTAACTCACGACTTACAAAGAAACGTACTCCCCATTGCGAGTAAGTTATAATTCCTTTAAGAGTATCTCTTGTCATGAAAAGTATTTCTCACCGATCGAAAGTTCGGAGCCAACCACGACGACGAGCGGTTGCGCCATAAATTTACTAATTTTGTTTTAGTTTTGAAAAAAAAAAAAAAAAAATTTCAACAATGCGCCCCTATTTTCATACTTTAGTGTTTTGTCATTACAATAACACTTTGAAAGTATGTATCTTATTTCCAAGGCTTCAATGTCAACGAAAAAGACTGTGCCGCCATTTTTAATCAAGGTTTTAAGTACGTTAACAATAAAAGAAGCCGAATTTTACAATGAAGATGTCAGATTTGGCATCTTATGTCAAAACGATCGTTCATGAATCTATAACCTTTTATATCATAAACTGTTTGTATACTCTTATACAAACCAAAAATCTTTTCAACACTTCCCAAAGCCAAAACCAACCAGTTTTAATGTAATTTACCAAAAAAAATGACAAGGCTAAAAAGTCACGACATGTCGTTTCATTCATTTAACCTAACCTGCGTACGTATGCACAAAACACAATTGAACATCGTTATAATCGTCAACATCAATATCATCATCTCCCATCATCACAGCCCGACGTCATTCATATTGCAATTAAAGATACAGCAGAAAAATAAAAATATAGCAATAAATTTGATTTATATTCATATTCAACTGCTGCACTCATATGTTTATACTTGAACTCTCCATGTGTCCATTAAAATGCTCATAAAAATTGTTTTCGATGAACGTATAAATTGCCATGTAAACACGAGCATCGTTTATATTTTTTGTATTAAAGGGGGTAAACCACTTGTCAAAGTTCTAACTTAAAATGTATTCAAATTTATAAAAAAAAAAGTAAAAAAAAAAAACGGTAATTTAAATGACGGCAGCGTACCAGTAATAACAATTACTATTTTTATTATTTGACATTAAAAATGAATATTTTTATTCTGACATATTTGGTGCTAAGTGTCAAGGTGTTTGAAGTATTTCGAAAATAGTGAAATAGAACGGCCCGCAACGAATGAAATCAAGAGAAAATTCTTATATAATTCAGAACTTATGCATGTTTGTAGAGATTATATATATTTTTTTTTTTGAGTAGTAGGAGCAATTCTCAAAACAAGCTTTTATAAATGATGTCATTTTCACCACAAGAAATATACTTAACTTCCAATATAATGCTTGTGACTGTGGTGATTTTGTTTCTTTTTTTTTAGTTTTTAATTCTTAATTCATCTTGGTAACCAAAATGGAATGGTGAACATTTTTGTGGAAGTTGTCTGTCAGTTAAATAGTTCGAAGAATTTGACGTTTTACATTTTATCGCACACAATAAAACCGATTAAACTTGACACATATTCGAACATTCCACTTTGTGATTTATGCGAAGAAAACAATGCAATAAAAAAAAATGGAGAGTGGGGCAAACATCACCGATGAATTGAGAATGACGATGGCAGTCGAAAACAAAAAGTGAGAATATGCCAGACACGATAAATGTCTATAAATAGATTTGAGAGGAAACCGTGAAAAATAGTCTTGCTGATTTTGGTGGAAGAATTATTTACAATTAAGTGCTTCAAAAAAAAAAAAAGAGTAACGTCTTCTTAAATGAAAGGAAGCGAAGAAGAAAGTGACATTGTCATTGTCTTTTCGAAGTTAAATCTCCCAAGACAAAAGTACAAATTCGAAATTAAACTGTCAACATCTTGAAATGTGAAAATGTCAAAAACAAATGAAATAAATAAAACCAATTGATTAATGTGAAACGCGTTGAAGCAAAGTTATACCAATGTACCAATCCAGGGGGCAGCACTTAACTTCTGCGATTAAATCTGATTTTCTAGTAAAAAAGTATCTAATTGAAACTGGATTAGTTTAACTAAGCAAAAGTTAAACAATTAAATAAAAGAGCGTCATGCATGTCATATTTTTCACACACTTTGAACACTCATTAAAATTTGGAAATTGTAAAATATTAACAAATAAATAGTTATTTATCTTATTTAGACAAAAATAAGGGAAGTTTATTTACGATTTCATTATTTCGGTAATGGATGAAGGTTATCTATCGTTCCACGTTCAATTCAGATTAATATTTATTATCTAGATTATTAAAGAAGATTGAAGGTAAATACAATTAGATATGATTAAAATAATACGTAATTGCAAATGAGGCCGAAAATAGGTCAAAGCACAATACTACGATTTTTTTTTATATTTGCGTTGATGGTTATTTAATTGTTTCACCTGTTAAGATATAATCATTATTATATATTTTTCTTATGTGAGGAATAAGCATTGGAGATGTTGAACGAACCATAAACCAATTAATGATGAGTAACGTTCAAGAATTTTCCTGCCACTTGTGCTATCTCAGGGTATATTCTCTACTTATACATGCACATATGAATGTATGTTTTTTTTTGTATCTATGTATGTATATATATCCTCATGTCGTTCTAAATGACTTCAATCTTGACTAATTACGTCATTAAACGTGTGTTTTTTTGCTCTTAACCAATTTTCTTAGGTTAACAGGTGTGAAATAATTCAGTTAAGTAACACGTTTTGAGTAATTATCTTGTCAAAAAATAAACTCTAATTAAATGCGCTTCAATTACTACTCGTTGGATACCGTTGTTATGTCATTTATAAGTCAGTCAGTTAAGAAGATTGAATCAACAACGACTTATTTTTAATAACACATAATACAACGTTACAAGAGATGTAAACAAAAAGCTTTAAGAACGAGTTTTCAATTTATGTAAATTACTTAGGTATACGTGTGTAGGTATTACGGTTTTTTTGTACGTTAATATAAAAAATTAGTGTGTATGTTGTAACAAAAAAGTGATAAAACAATGTGAGTAGAATACAAAAATAATACAGTTCAAGAACAGGTACATAGAACAATGTCTTGATCAATATGACACCAAATTGTACCTATTACATAATTTTTTTTTTGAGTAATGAATACATTCATTTGGTGTATTATGGTTATGTTTGTTTAGGCAAGAGTACGATAACTTAGGCGCCAAGAAATTATAACGGTTTTTTGTAGAACAGTTTAATACAAGCATTTTTTACTAAGGGAGGGGGGGGTCTATCTCCCCCCGTTTGGGCGGGAGGGGCAATTTTATAAAAAAGGTACTAAAATGGAAACAAAAATATTAAAAAATAACGGTAATACTTACAATTAAGTATTATACCTTTTTTTAAAGCCAATACTCTGATCTATTAGATAATTTTTAAATCAAGTAGAATCTATGCACAGTTTTTGAAAAAACGAGTTTTAAACTCAAATTTTGGTGAAAAAAAACATAAAAAAAAAGTTTAAAGTTTAATTTTTCAAAACTGAAAAGTTATATATTATTATTTTTCCTAATATTCGTTGCTCTAATATATTCTTATTCAAAAACTGAAAACTAGATGATTTTATGTCGTCTAGTTTTTAAGAAAATTGAAAATAACTAAAGCTACTTTTTTATGGGATATTTGCTTTTCTTGCTTGCTTACGCATTACGGCGTATAAACAGTGAGATATGTATGGGGGGGCATGCTGCCCCCCTGCAACCCCCCTGCCTGGGCACACTATAGGATTTTGGGTAGGTGCGAGGTTGGGTGTATGCAAGGTTTCTTTTGCATTTACAGAATCTGGATTTAAAGAAACTTTGAATTTACCCTATGGTCTATATCCAATGTCTACTAAATATATGTATGTACGTAGCCCAAAGTTGCACATTTAATATGTTCAGACATGAAAATTTAATACAGTATGAAAAATTCACATTACCTAGGTACTACTGTAGGAATGCAGCAAATTTATATAATTCCTTAATTAATATGTATGTTTATTGTTTGTGTCTAACATTTTTAATGCTAATATGGTACAAGTTATTGTTTACCAAGGTCATTCGTTATTCAACCTTTGTAAGAGTGAAGTATTTTTTTCTTTGAATAAAGAATGGCGACTAAGCATCCACTACTTCATCCTAAATTAAATAACTTTTCAATATTTGAAACAAAAATATTTCAAAAGCATCGCGTTCTTAGAAGAAATTGGTATAATTCTAACTAAAGCGTCAACTCCCCTCAAGTCCAACTCAAAAAGGTGACAAAAATTGTAAGAATACAATATTGTTATTATTATTTATTCATCAACCAGAGCATTATCATACTCTTACAGACTAAGATACATAAGTAAATATATAGTTACAAATTTGTAGGTGGGTATATAAAATTCAAATTACATTTAAATGATTTACATAGTTAATCTTTTATTTTAATAAATATATAACGTTACTTAAATTTTGCTTAAAACTAATGATTTAAAAGTTTCTCTGGTGCAATCCATATAAAAGTTAACCTCAGAGCAATAAACCCATCTATCGGCACATTTGTCCATGGGCCTCAATATTGGCTAGAGATTCGGGAGGTGCTTGCTATAATTTTTTTTTTTGTGATCAAAATGCCTGTAAACACGGTTTTAATACATTGAACATTGAAAAATTGACTTGACTATTTTTAAGTAACACCTGACTTACTCACAAACTGACTGACTGAGACGCGAAATGCCATGCAATTCTACCTCCTCTGGTACATTCTTGGTAACCCTAAATGATTTGCTGTACTTTACCTACAAATAAACCACATTAACATTAATCCTTAAAATGAAATCACCGTAGTTAAATACCAAAAATCAAAAATTTCATAAAAAGTAGTTTTAGTAATTTTCGATTTTCTCAAAAACTAGAAGGGACAAAACCATTCGGTTTTTTGTGTTCGATTCAGAATTAATAGTAGCATTGACCACAAAAAGCTAATTAAGCACTTCATTTTACAATTTTGAAAAAAATTGGTCTAAACTTTTTTTTTCATTTTTTTTAACAAAATTTTGAGTTTGCATGCAAATTTTTCAAAAACTATTGACATAAATAATTTAATTTAAATTTACAATTATAGAACAGACTTCTGGCTTTCAAAACCGGTATAGTATTTTATTGTAAGTGTTGCCGTTGTTTTTTAATATTTTTTTTTTCAATTTAAGTCATTTTTTCTAAGATCGCCCCTACCTCCTAAACGGGGCAAGATAGACCCCCCCCCTCCCATAGTAAGAAACGCTTGTATTTGACCCCTCTACAAAAATCCGTTATCAATTTTTGGCGCCTAAGTTATCGTACTCTCCCCTTTGTTTACGTTTTGTTTTATTTTATTTAAGAAATAAGGAAGGACTGGATTTTGTAGAGCAAATAGTATAGTAATTTTGAGATTTAGAGTGATAATTATCGAGTAGTAATAAAGTTATAAGGGTCGTAAACATATCAACAAGCAATAAAAGTCAATATTTATAAGCGCTCATGAGACGTATTAGTAATAAAAGGCCCATTCTTAAGTTATGATTGGAATCTCCCGACAAATAAACTATTTGAGTTATCAGCCTCATGAACTTAAGAGCCCTCGATAACTACCGACCTTTAGAATGCCCTGCTATTATTTCAGTCATTAACTGTAATTAGAGCCTTATGTTATATTGTTTTTCTGAGAAAATTTAATCTCACCAAAACATACCATCTGTCATTGAAATTTTTCAATTTAATAGATATAATCAGAACAATAAATGCATCACAACTACATCGTTTGTACTTGCTTTTAATCGTTAATTAAACTTAAAAAAAAAAAATTATTTTATATTTAAGATTCCCTCACCTCTTGGCATCAGCTGAAAATTAAAAAATATCATTCATCCTAATAATGCGTAAGTACATGCCGTAGTATTTTTGTTGATAAACTCTAGAGATGAGCTGAGTCGTGAATTCGCATTCACAGGTATAACTGTGAATGCTATTTTTCATTCACTGCGAATATAAACTGTGAATGTAAACTGTGAATTTCATTCCGTGACTTTCAGTGGGTACTGAAAAGTAAAACAAAAACATGCAAAATCCCATACAAATAGAGATGCTGCTTAGCTGAAATAGAGAGTTTTTAAAGAAAAAGTGTTTTTTCGTGTTTTAATTCATTTAATTATAGAGAATTAAAAGTTTTGTTTTTTAATAGAGTTAATTCATTATTTATTGCACAACGTTTTGCAAAAAACAAAAAAAAGTTAAAACAAGGAACTTTAAAACCACTGGCTTCGATGGTTACTTTATTTACCCAGAATCAAGTAGGTATGTCGAAATTAAAAGTAAACAAAAAACAGGATTCACTTCACTGTGACAAATTAGAATTGCAATTTAAAAAGAGAAGCATTTTTACTTTTCTGCTGTTTAGTCGGGTTCTCCTCTCCGATACAATTTGCCCAGGTTTCGAAAACAATATTTAATTATTTAAATATTAATATTATATATTATTATTATATATTATTATTATATATTAAATATTTTCAACTTTTGACGTCTGATAAGTATAAAAAAACTCCGGCAAATGTCCTTTACGTGCTCATCGAGGCGATTCAATTTCTTTTTCAATTCTGGCTTTGCTGAGTTGGGCTATGTGGGTTTAATGGTTTTGGAGTTTGTGGGTTTAATTGTTTTGGGGTCTAACGGTTTTGGGTTATTTGCCAGTTGGGCTATGTGGGTTTAATGGTTTTGGGGTTTGTGGGTTTAATTGTTTTGGGGTTTAACGTTTTTGGGTTTATTGTTATAATTTTTTTTGTTTGAAACCCCCCCTTTCAAACCAAGTCTGGCTACGCCACTGGCTCTTATTATTTAATATACATAAAATTTAAAGGTTTTCTATACATAAAACATAAGAGAAAATCCAAAGGCATGAAAATTCATCTGCAAATTGCTAAAAAATAAAAAATGACCCCAAAAGTAGATTTTCTGTAAAAGAGCAAATATAATTTAATTTTCAAAATGCAGCTAAGCAAACCATTTATTGATCAATTTAATTTGTCTGACCCGCTAAGTGGGCTTTTAAGGATCTTAGCACCATCTTTTGGTCATTAACTCCGTTTCTACCTTTAGGGTATGTTCAATTGCCAGGCAGGCGCCTTCTAAAAGCATTCCATTGGAAAAAAAAATACTCTTCTGACGAATCTGAGAAGAGAATTTCGCTTCTCGATTTCAAATCAGAATCCAGTCAAGAAGCACTAATACATACATACTGAAATGACAAAAGGAAAAATCGGCAGCAGCATTTTTGTTTGATTTTGTTAGTTTTGTGTTTGCTACAATTTAATTCGTTCGGAAATTAATTTTTTAATACAGAATATACAAATAACAAAAAATAAATAATCATGGCAGATTTTCACCAACACGACTATTAAATACTCGTAATACAAAGATTCAAAGTTGAGTAGAAGAAGTTAGCACTGCACTTCAGAATGAGTGCATCCTTGAGTGAAACCAATGAAAAACGACATTAATTTTTATAAAATTTTCCCTCAATTGCAAATTCGCTATTGATAAATATTTTCTTTAAGATTCTATTAATAAAACAAGACTTAAAAAAAGAAAATAGATTGCAGCAAGCCATTAATCCAAGAGAGATATGGTATTCTTCGAACCCATTTGAACTGGAGAATCAAACGAGATTAAAATCTTTTCAATTTAATTCAAAATGATAATTTGAGTTGGTTTTAGATTTTAGAGAAAGCATTATCATCTCGAATTTTGTGGCTTGGTGACATCTTTCTCACACCTCCAGCAGTGAAATTTGACCATTCTATACTAAATTCTTTGCTCGGTGAAAGGTGGATACACTCAGGACTAAAAGGAATCGTATTTCTATGAAATTATATTCATTTTTAACAAAAAAAAGAATTAAATTGGAAAAGAATTCTACCAAAATTTATTTACAAAACACCAACGTCAAATTCAATAGAAGCTTTTCACAATAGGTTATTGCTTGTTATTCACAATTGATCAAAAATTTATCAATTTGGATTTATAATACAGTGTTTTATCAATTTCATTGATAAATTTTGGCTACTATCAATAATTTATTGATCTTTGGAAACTGTTATAAATGTGAATATCTTCCGCATACCTCAATAGTTGAACGTACTTACTCAAGGTGGCGCTACAGTCCGGGTGGACCAGGGCCTCAACCAACAAGCTTCTCCAGCTAGCTGTCTCTAGTTTCGCACGCCAAGTTGGTTGAGGTCCTCTCCCACTTGTGTGGGCCACCTGAGTCGCGGTCTTCCTCTACTTCGCCGTCCCTCGGGGATTGATTCGAAGACTTTCCGGGCCGGAGCATTCGGGTCCATTCGCTCTACATGACCCAGCCATCTCAGTCGCTGGATTTTTATACGTTTGATTTGGTCAGTTTTGCTGTACAGCGAGTACAGTTCGTGGTTAAATCTTCTCCTCCACTCCTCGTCTATGCAGACGTGACCAAAGATCACACGAAGAATTTTCCTCTCGAAACAGCCTAAAGCCCTCTCATCCACTTTCGACAAAGTCCATGTCTCTGCACCATAGACAAGGACCGGGATGATGAGGGTCTTATAGAGAGACACTTTAGTTGCTCGAGAGAGGACTTTGCTACTCAATTGCCTTCTTAGTCCAAAGAAACAGCGATTGGCAAGAGTTATTCTCCGTTTGATTTCAGCGCTGGTGTTATTTTCTCAGTTTATAGCGGCCCCTAGGTATATGAAGTACTTCACTACCTCAAAGTTTTAGCTGTC
Source organism: Chrysotoxum bicinctum (assembly GCA_911387755.1). Taxonomy (NCBI): domain Eukaryota; kingdom Metazoa; phylum Arthropoda; class Insecta; order Diptera; family Syrphidae; genus Chrysotoxum; species Chrysotoxum bicinctum. The sequence continues at coordinate 41,649,912 of OU426989.1, read as the reverse complement.
TATAATGACGTTCTGTCCAAGACGTCGATGTTGTGTGTCCTTTCTTGATAACAGCATATACTTGATCTTGCCTTCATTTACAGCTAAACCCATCTTCTTCGCTTCCGTCTCAATGTTCACAAATGCGCCACTGACATCACGCTTTGTTCTTCCAATAATGTCAATGTCGTCGGCGTATCCGAGTAATTGGACGGACTTTTGAAAGATTGTGCCTCGATGGTGAATTTTCCTGGTCTAAAGCCGCACTGATATGGACCTATCAGGGTCTCCTTTCTTGAGGATCGGACAGACAATGCTGAGGTTCCATTTGTCGGGCATGCTTTCTTCCGACCATATTTTGCAGATGAGCTGGTGCATAGTCCCAACCAAGTCATCGCCTGCAGCTTTGAACAGTTCGACAACTCTAGCGGCTTTGTTGGACTTGAGATTCGATATAACTATCTTCACTTCGTCCGGTGGACGGTGCTGTTGGTCTACGTCGCCTAAGTCGAATATTGTTATCTCTATAGCAGCGGCATTTTCTTCTTCATCGCCGTTATTAAGATTGGAGAAATGTTCTTTCCATATTCTCAGCATGGACTGCGGTTCCACTACAATGTTTCCTTGATTATCCATGCATGCTTCGGCTCGGAGATTGTATCCTTGTGATGTTTTTTTACCTTTTGGTTAAACTTCCGAACCTCATTTCTGTGTATTTGTTGAATATAGTGCCCTCGTTGTTAACGCCTGGCCTGCGTAATATATTCTTCAAACCATGTTTGAAGAAGTCACATGATGGGGCATCTCCTTGCCGAAACCCTGCATATATATTTCGAATAAATCGGAAGCCCAATTTCCTAGTTGCACATTACACTGCGTGTTTGTCACGTGACACGGATCAGTGTCCCCCAGATTCCTAGTTCGGCCATCGTCATATACAGCTTCTGACGGAGAATGCTATCATATCCATTTTTGAATTCGATGAGACGATGGCAAGTCTCAACGAGGTCCAAGATCTGTCTCGATGTGAAGATTTGGTCTATAGTGGACATGATACTTGTCGACATATCCCAAAAAAAAAGTCGAAAAAAGTAATCTTAAAATAACATTCAAAACTTGAGATTCCAATAAATTTTGTGGATAAGTTTTTTTTATTTTGTTTTAAAAAAAAAAAAAAATATACATTACGAAAAAATAATTTTATCTTCAAACTACGTGCTTAAGTGAACTCAAATCGTTTTCTTTATGTGTAGTTATTTATTAAATTTAGTAAAAAGCACACTTCACAACAATTATTATTAATACTACCAGTTTTATATTTTTATCAATAACATACAAAATTTTTGCATTATTTAAAAACACATTGATTAATTCTAAATTTATTTTAATTTATTTCTAGGTTTAAACTTGGATAAAGGAAAAGAAACTGCATCAAAATGAAGCCCAAATCATCATCTGTAAGTTGTTTTTCAAATTTTACAAATATCTTTATTCAAATTGATATATTAAATAGTTTGACACAAATGAAATAGTGGCCTTCTTTTTATCATAAGGAGGGAGCGGTTCTTCCTTTAAAAGGACGTTAAGCATTGCAGCAAGACATATTTAAATGTTTTTTCTTAATTTAGGCCGAACATATACAAATTACTTGCGAAATAGAATACCCTTTAGATATAAAAATAGATGATGTGATATACTTGTATTGAAAACTTGGAATTAATTTATCAAGCGTCTTGTGTAAGACAACTTAACTTGGTCACATGTTAGCTGACTTAGCAAGCCCAAGCTAAAAAGGCAACGAAGACGTCATTATACGCACGTTTTTCATTAGAATATTCTCGCAAGCTAATTCAAAAATACAGGGAACCACAACAAAACCTTTGTTTCGTATTTCCCGCCCTATCTGTACCTGGCACTTCATGTCTCTTAACCATCCCCAACATGGACTTTATTGTCTTTTCTTAGTGAGTCATTATCAACAGTACGAAATTTACATTGTGGATATGTAGGTTTGTGCAGTATAAAGGTGTCAGTAGGCCAGTGGGCTTATAAGGTAAACACAAAAAGAAAATAACACCCCTAACAAAGAGCCACCACCCCACACCTATGCATGAAGTAACCTAAAAAAAATGAAAAAGAAAAAACCCGTAAAAATGCTAGCGTCCTATCTTTATTTAGTATGTCAAAAAAATACTAACAGAACGGTCGCAGCTTCGGAAGAAAATAACATTTTTTAAAAGTCAATTTGTTTTGAAATCAATTTTATACGTAATTTTCCTAAAATGGGTGTATATGAAAATAATCGAGTGCATATTCGATCCAGTGGAAGCTTAAAACATAAAACGGTTAGTTTTGAAAAGTAAAAAAAAAAAAGAAATTAAAGCTAAGAACTATCTAATCTAGTATTTTTTGGTTTCCGGGCTTAGTAATTACCTAAATCCTAATTCAACTCCAACAATTAAAATAAAAACCTTAATATTATTTCTCTATTTGTTTGGATAATCTCGTAAACCGTTATTCTGTTTATATGTAATATTGAACAAAAAAAATATAAAAACAAATTCGTCATATGAGGATTATTTCACAATGAAGCTGTACAATCGAATGTCCGGGCGTGGTGCAGACAACACTATTGTAAGCCGTTCCTATGAAATAAGTTAAACAAAATTTGTCACTTTTATTTTTAACTATAACTATGTATACTTATAACTTATAAAAGTGAAAGTGAGTTCGTCCATTTGCCTGCTTTTCCTATTATGTATATTGACTGATTTTTATGAGTTAATCTAAGGACAGACGATTTTCAGTTCTGACAATATTATCAAATCTGTCAATGTCTGACAATGAGATTAAAATGCTAAATTCTCAGTTCACACTGTTGCCGTACATGACTTTTATGACAACATTGTTAAGTTGAAAATTTTTCAGTTCACTCGGTTGGCAGATATCTTTTTATTCACAATTGTTCAATCTGTCAGGTATTGTCAAGAAGATTCCAACTTTTTTTCAAGGTGTTCACTAGAAAAAAGTGTGATTAGGAAGTTTATGTTCTTGCACATCTAATGTCCCTAATTCTGCCTCGCGTTTAAATTTAAGGATAAGTGATACTGACAATTTCCAGAGTCTGACAATGTCATACATGCCTGACAATAATAAAAATTTGTGTAGCCAAACGATTTTCAAATGGTGTGTGACAATGACGTTAGACAAAATTGTAAGTCCAAACGGTTATAAGAATGTTTGACATATTTTGCACTGACAGATCTGACAATCGTCTTTACTTACCCTTGAAATGGATTCATAGATGTACTTTGGAAATACTCGAACTTAATAATTAGATTTGTCTTTGTTCAGTTCGGTAGAAATGAATTTAAAGTCGAATATATCTATGTATGTAAAAGTTATAAGAGTCTCAAAATAAACCTGTAAAAGTATACAATCTGCCACTCCGTTAAGTTTTAATAAAAACGTTAGATTAGTGATGATGATGTTTGGCGAATTCCATTGGTAATGGTGATGCCAGGAGTATCGTTATATTGAAAAAGTTTTTGTACTCTTGTGATTTCTCAATTTCGTAAATTTAATCCCGGAATCACTTAAAATCCATCAATAACACCATAAGTGAATTTCTCCATTTTTTAACGTTTGCAAAAATACCCTTAAAAATAGGAAAACAGAACATTTTTTAGAATATTCACACATCCATTTAATTCAAAACAAGTTTAAAGTAAACTTTTCATTAAAAAAAATTAACTAATCATTCACTTGCAAAAAAAAAGAAATTTATATAAAGAGTTTTCCGAACTTTGACAGGTAATTGCGGCCATATTGTTGAAGCTACATCTGTCAAATTGGCTTACATTTACTACCCATTCAACGTTCAGCAACATGTCCAAATGATAAAAATTTCGGATGAAAGAAGATCTTCTGGTCGAGCAATCATTTTGCGCGCTTTGATTATTTAATGTTCGCCATATCATATTCAGCGACAAGGCCCCTTTTTGGATGAACTTGTTGGTCAACGAAGCAAAATTGTCGAATTTCGGACGATCACAATCCACGCGAAATCAAAAAAATTGTAATGCATCCAGGGAAACCCATTGCTTGTTGTAGATTTTGAGCTGGCGAGTTCACCGTCAACGGTGAGCGGTAACGATCGATGATAATCCATTTCTTTTGACCTGATTTAAATATATGAACCTAAAAGACGGTATATACATATATATGGTCGATTGCCTAACTTCATTCTCCAATGAGAAATGGTGGTTATTTTATTCTAAACTACCAATATGAACATTGTATTATAAATAAAATCCTTAAAAACCTTTTTTTATCTTTTTCGTTTCGAACTAATTTTGCGTCAAACTTTTATATTTCCAAATGTCAAAAAAGGAGCGTTTGTTATGTTTTTTGCACGAATTTAGGTGCGTTTACTGACTGAACACAATGGAGACGGAGCTGCAACTGGAATAGCTGTCAAAATATTCAATGCACGTAAATTCAATGTTACGAACACAATACAAAGCAACTGCAGCCGGTGATGCAGACGGTGCTTCAAGAGTTGACGAACTTTTAACTTTTTCGTGCAGCAATTTTGACATTTCAAATTTTATATATCTGTCAGTGCTTTTAAGTGTTGTTTTGTTTTCTTGTGATTTCGTGGTTAAATTTTAATTGAAATAATGGACGAAAATGAAAAAAATTATTCAAGCGGTTAGCTTGATTTAAAAAACAAATCGGGATCATATGTTCCTTAATAAATTTGAAACTAGTTTCAAAATAACCCTTTGTATATCTTTCTTGGTACAAAGGCCACACCCACCATCTTCGCTGTTTTTTTTTTTTAATATTTCAAATACATAAAACACATTTAAACTACACTTAAAATAAAAACAAAATCTTCAATTTCAGTGTCCATTTTATGGTTTCAATTACTTAAAATATTTACAATTTGCCAAAGATTCAACACCTGACCCAACAAATGACAACAAAACATGAAATGTCAAAAAGCTGTACAGCCTAATTGTGGGCGCATAAAAAAAGTACGTACGACACTTTTTGACAGCTCTTCCAGTTGCAGCTGCAGCTCCAGTTGCAGCATTCTATTGTGTTCAGCCAGTTAGTGCTAGTTAAAAATTGTTTTAAATGAATAAAAAGTAAGTAAACTACTTTGAAATCACAAAATTGTTAAGTAGGATCATATGAATAAGTTTAACTTTTAGCCGTTTAAAATTTTGTGCTAATGTCATTAAATAATTTGACATACAAATGAGTCTTGCAACAACAACTACAGTAATTATGTGTGCTTTAAACAAGAAATATACCTGTGATATCTCTCTTGATCGCCAATCTTGACAAGACTGATTTCCATAAACTATCGTCATCAGTGTTGGCCGCCATCTACAATATTGTAGCATTTTCGTTATATAAATGTTTTCGCTCAAAACAAAACAATCACCCTTATTCCGGTAGTCGTTTTAATAAAACGCCTTTAAAACGAGAAGGCTCCAGAGAACACGATATTGGTGTTTAAATAATACGATAGTCGTTTCAATAAAATTCTAATTTTCGTTTCTAGAGCCTTGTCGTTTTACTGGCGTTTTAGTAAAACGACTATCGGAATAAGGGTTAATATGATTTCACAATATCAGAAAGTAAAAATTTAAAATTTAAATTTATTGATATTAAACATTGTTTTTGAATCTTATTCTGATATCCATTGGGTCTTGTGAATAAAAAAAAAGTTAAAGCTTTTTTTGGAGGAAGCTAAAGCCAACTAGTCATAGCTTTTACTAGCAGCTGAAGCTAGACAGTACTAGCTTAAGCTTTGTTTTATGTGAATAAAAAAATGATAACGCTAAATAGCTTATGCTGGAAAATTCTAGCTTAAGCTTCGTAATTTAAGGTGTTCGCTTTTTTATTCACATGTTTCGGCTAGTTAGCTTTAGCCAAAACTGGTACATGTATGACCGAAAGGAAAGTTTTTTTGCCTCAATTTGTTATCTGTTCTACAGGGCAAGTATTTTTCGGCTAAAAAATGTTTTTAACATTTCGTATGTCAGTTTCTGGGTCTATACGTTCACAGTCCTATTTTTTGAGATATTCCCTTATGTTTAATTAACAACTCGCACAAGTTAATACTGAAAATAAGACCTAGTCAAAGCTTTCTAGACAGGTCGAAAAAATCTTGAAATTTTTGTAGCTTTAACTATAATATTCTAGTTTAAGCTCTTTTTATTCACACAAATTGAAGCTTAAGCTAGGAAAACAAGCTAAAACTAAATGAATTTAGCTTTGGCTATTTTAAAATAGCTTTTACTAGAAAACATCTTTAACTAGCTAGCTTAAGCTTATTTTTATTCACTAAAAATCAAGCTTTTACTTAAAAATCCAAGTTTTAGCTTTAGCTTTTTTTTATTCACAAGGCCCATTATTGTGTTTGAACCTTAACTTCTTGTGAACGCAGAGCATGATATTAAATTCATATTCTGCTACATCAAAATAAGGTGTGTTTTTTTGCAAGCTTGAAGTACTTTCGGACACCATCACTACTACAAAGTGCATGCAAAATTTAACTAAAACTCATGCCTCATTTAAACAAAAAAAATCACGTGTAGACAGTTATTCCGCGTAGTAACTGCAACAAAAGCGATCTGAAAGTCAATCATAAAATTCAATTTTAAAATATTGTTCGACCATATTGTTAAACACAACATTTTTGATTGCACATAAACCCTCGATAACCAAGTGATAATTCACGTCAGTAAATATATTTTTTTATAGTTAAGCTAAGTACAGACGACTGTCAGATTTGTCAATTTTGTTCCAAAGTCTGCTGATTTGATCAGGTGGTTGGCCTGATAATGTTGTTAGGTCTAAAATTTTCAGTTCATACGGTTTAGAGAGGTGTGGGCAGTTAATATTGAGACCTTAAGTATATACCTCAAGCTTCGTCACTTCTCAATTTCAATTTAAGACAATATTCGTTGGATCATCTACTTTCCAAGTACATATGTATTCTTTTTCATGACAGCGAACTCTGAGTTTGTGACTGCCACTTCCACTCACGACAAATTAGGAAATTTTCAGCAATTGACAAATACCATAAACAACGACATATAGAAGTTTCCAAGGACTCTGCCATTATCCAGATACTTGACAATTCCATTGTGAGATGGCCTTCTAATGGCCTGAAAGTAAAGTGTTTGACAATATTGTTAGACACGGTTGTAAGAATATTGGGACATAGGGCATTTTCGTAAATGCAGTGTTGCAGCGCAGTGGATTTTGATGCCCTCGCAAGGTTTATCTTTACTCGGAAATCCAATATTTACTTTTACAATTCATTGAAAAAAACTCTAATATTTAGAATTCGTATTTAATAACATTATTTTATTGAAGCAAGTGAATAAAAAAAACATCAACATTCACGATGCGCTGCAACACAGCATTTAGGAAAACGCCCATATTTTCTACCGTAATATGTATGCATATGACAATATTATCAAATCTAACAATCATCTGTACTTAGTTAAGTTACTTATAAATGGTAAATAACGATAATAAAACGGAAAAAACATCAATTATTTAAAACGTTTTAAGGTAAAAGTATCATCTTGAAAGAAATTCTCCTGCTCATTATGGGACCTTCCATGTTTAACACAACCTTTAACTTTAATAATAAACACCTTGTAGAATATCAGGGACTTCGTCGTTTCAAGAACTTTTAAGTCAAAACCGGCTTCATATTATAGTCGGCTTAATTTATTTTATATACTCGTATGTGTGTGATTTAAATGTAGGTAAGCAGATTGGTTTTGTCTATTTTTTTAACTCAATCCACAAACAAATTTCATAATCAAATACGCCTGCTTCAAATGGAAGTTCGACTGTCGGCGTGGCCTTTATATTTGCTATCAATATAAATGCATATATGCAAAGTTCTGCTAAAATTTTTAAAAATCTGTCCGCTTGCATCGCATTAAACTCCCCCGCCGATGACACCCATTATATGCACGATTCATTGAGCGTACATGTTTTTTTTGCTATGGCTTCTCATTGCCGCGTTCGCTTCGAATTTGTTATTTCTTTCTCGCGAAAACATTAACCCCAAAAGCTAATTGGATTTGGCAACCATCATGAGTTGTAGGGCGATTCCGCTATAGACGATTTTTGACACCAATTTTTGAACTACAATATTTTTTACTTTTTTTGATAAATATTCAAAGTAAAAATACTATATTTAATAATAAAAACAAAAACTGAGACCTAACGTATAGAGAACATTTTTGTTTCCGCTTGGCAACATTATCATACGAAGAGTCGGTAGGAACTGCAATTATTACAACTGGTAATATACGCTCAAAATAGCTATTTCCTACAGTTTTGAGTTATGCTTTACTCAATAGATGTATGAAGCAACATGCGATTTAATCGTTTGCATAAAAACATGTACGAATTTGTTATTATGTTTTTAGCATTATTGATGCAAAAAGCCATTGTAAGTTTGTTGCACCCGCGATATAAAAGATATAAAAGTTTACTTTTTTGGCAGAAATAAAGTGCTAGCGTTTTGAAACTTTCTAAAAGTAAGAAGAAAACAAAACTAAAATTAAATCAGTCATTATTAGGAATATATTGTACGTTGAACGACAAAAAACGTTGATTTAAATTGGTTGCACCCGCGATCCCAATATTAAGATCGCGGGTGCAACTTATGGACTACTAACATTATAACGTGATTTATTGTATTTTATTGATAAAATATGTTTTGAATAATAATTTCTGCTGTTCGAGTTTTTGTTAACTATGTAATATAATATTTTGTTCTTTTTTATATAAAAATATATGGTTAAATGGAAGTGAAACAAGAAAAAGAGACTGCTTTATAGAAAATTGACAAAAAATTAACAAATATGCTGAGCTTCATGCAGAAAAAGGACGTAGAAATTTAATGTGGAGAGGTGTATTGAAAACGAAAATGAAGGCAGATACAAATTTTAAAATTCCGACCAGAATCAGACAAAACGAAAAAATGCAGGCAACACAAAAAAAGGCAGGCACTCATTACATCAGTCCCCGTAGACTGACAAAGTCGCACAAGTGAAACGTAACCGCCCAAGGAGTCCCACTAACGTAGTTAAAGTGGTAAAAAATGTATTTAAAAAAAAACTGATTCCACCAAAGCAATGCCTAAAAAACTGAAGGATGACAGGTGATTTCTATAAAAGGGATAATATTAGCAGACAAGTGCCGGGTATAAAAGATGTGAAATCGCTTAAGTCGGAAGTTAAGAATCGAGAAGAGTACAATGATCATGAGCATTCGTGAAGTTAAGTTTTCGATGTTTTTATTGAGTCAGAAGACGAAGCATTAAATTCTAAATCTCCAACAGGGTCTTTTGAGCTCCCTATATTACCAGTAGATCCATGCTCTAAAATACCGTTCTGTTTTTACAGCAGCAGTATTTCCAAAAGTTATTCCCCCATGTTTGTACCTTCTTGCACCAGGTAGGCTGCAATATCACAATATCGTTATGTGGGGTTATCCTTAACCGATATCGATGAAGATGGAGTACTTCTAACACACATATATGTATTTTCGAAAAAATATTGAAGTATTTGAAAAAAACAAAATTATAAATAATAGAGAAGGGTACTGACTTGTTACATATGTGTCTTATTTTATATTTTTCCAGTTTTTTAAATCAGTTTACTAATTTAAGTTAGACGCGTTGCACCCGCGATAATTTGATGTTGCACCCGCGATTGATTTAAAAGTTAATATTTCGTTGCTTACTTTTGTTTTCTATCTTTATTTTTATTTATTTAGTTAATTGAATCAACGTCGTTCAATATATGTAAGAATATCATGATAAATGTTTCAGAATTAACAGAATTTGTGTTTTTTGTACTATGATCTAGAAAAGTCGGGCCGATTTTGTTGCACCCGCGATCGCACTTTGAAACCATTCTTCTGCCAAATTATTTATTATATTTTAGAATTCTAAATAGATTAAAAATAAATAGGTGAAAATGTATCCCTTCAAGAAATAATGTCATTAAATATTTTGCTTATTTTATTATTAAATGTACTTCAAATGAGTCTAAATGTTGCACCCGCTATAATGGAATCACCCAGGTGCTAGGTGACCAAACTATCAATGCATTTTATACTGGCCAAAGTTAATTAGTTATTTTCGTCACAATTGTTATAATTACGAAAACTTCATTACCAATAAAATGCGCGTCTATTTCTAGTTCCTCTAATGAGAAATAGAAAACCTAACTTAGACATTATTTCCTATCACGTGCCAAGTAACCGTGACTGACTTTCTAGAGAGAGATGTTGATGATGATGATGATGATGTCCAACACAACTAACCACACGATGGACGTAGGCTTAGAGGACGACGACAGTGACAAATGATAAACTGAGAAAGTTTTCTTTTTCGTATTTGGTAAAAAAATATCTACCACACCCATTGGTGCATATTTTTTTTTCTTGTCGCTGTTTTTATATTTGTTATGAATTATGATAAATGAGCTAACAGATGATGACTATAACTTGAATCTGGAATTTCTAATCAGGGATTTATTTTTGCTTTGCAGCTAAATGTGCGAGTTACCACAATGGATGCGGAGCTGGAGTTCGCCATACAGACGACTACCACCGGCAAACAGCTCTTCGATCAAGTTGTTAAGACAATTGGTCTCCGTGAAGTTTGGTTCTTTGGATTGCAATATACTGATTCGAGAGGTGACTTAACATGGATCAAATTATACAAAAAGGTAAGAATAACTACAGAAATGTTATTTTTAATTTTAATTTTTACTTATTTTTTTGTGATTTTACGAAATGAATAATAATAAGCTTAACAGGGTATCCTAGCTTAAGAATCATTTACCCACTTGGTTCTAAAACTGAAATCTAATAAAACAGAGACAAAATAACGAAATAGAAGCCGAACTATTAACTCAAAACTAGATGGCTTTCCTACAGACACATTTGTCCGTAATGGTACACAGCAAGTCGATGTTCTGTCTCTCCCTTTTTGGGCCGTCGTGGTTAACGAACTACTCACATGTCTAAAATCGGAGAGCTACAAAATGATTGCTTATGTAGATGAAGTTGGTTTTGCCTTTTTTATGTTAGAACGGTGGAAAATAGTTATGAATGAAATAACGAACTAAAAGATCGATCTGGACTGGTTGTCATCCCTTGGAAAAATGAACTTGTTCTCTTCTGCAGAAAATATAAAATTCTATACGAAGACACTTCGGCTATCAATAATGTCCCACTAACCATATCAAGCAAAGAAACATATTTGATACAAAAAATCCGCCACTGAGCTATCCAGTTGGTAGTTATGATTTGTTTTTATTTAGCGGGCCTTAACACCATTTCTTCCGCACACAGAAATGGTTGAAAGTTGTAAATTACAAGGCGCTTGTTCTCCATAAGCTGTTGCGCCTCAAATATATTTAAAATGGTCTTTTCCTTCTGACACTTCTCGATATATTTAGCAAACAAATGCCTACGATCATAGTCCTTTGTCCTAAAGTAAAACAATAACAAGTTTTACTGGTTCGTTATTTGGAATTTCATGATCCCAGCTCACATTGACTACACTCTATCACACTGGGTTAGAGGAGGCGTGATCTTATTCCGAATACATTTAATTCACTCTTACGTATTTCTATTCTAGTTTAGAGAACTTCAGATATACATATGTTTATGTACCTATCTTCATTGATTTAAAAGATTTTTGCAGAAATTGTGTGTAGGAGAAAAAAACGATTCCACACCTCTTTACATATCTTGTTTTGTTTCAAAAATCAAAAATAGCTCCAAAGGTTTGTAAGGGTAGAAATGAAGGCTCGTAAATGTACATAGGTATATCTATGCTTTACAAAACGACCACTGTTCCAGCATTCTTGCTGGCTTCTACTTCAACCATAAACTTAACCAAACCTATGTTGGAAAAGACTGCAATTACCGTCAATTTTTATCAAACTGTTATTTGAGGAGTTGCTATGTATGTTTTCCTACATTGATTTTTTAATCTTTTGTGTGTGAAATCATCGATAAACGAAAGACAGTTCACCTTCAAAATGACACATTTATGTCCAGAACTCGTCGATTGTTCTAAATTCAAAAAAGGACTAGTCAAAATTTAGTTATTCCGATGTTCAATAAGAAAAACTCACCACATCAGACTAATCCTCATCACCCACCACTCATAAGTTAAATGTTAGGTTACATATAAATTAAGAACTCGATGTTTATTTCACAATTACAAGCAGCCAGATAGTGCGGTTTTAAAAACAATGAAATATCTAAAACGAGTTAAGAAATATGTGGACAAAAAAACAAACGACGAAACTGCAGAAAACGACGACGATACAGATACCGAGGATATGGTAAGACGATGACAACGGCCTATCAAACTCCAGATTGCTATCGCTAGAAGTAGGAACTAAATTAAAATAGCTAGAAATTGTTAGTAGAGCTTCCAAAATGTAGAAATAATAGAACAAAACAAAAAATATCATATTTATTGCACATGATTTTTTCATAACTCTTTTCCTTTTGTCATGCTTTCGATTGTCTTTAAATAGACAGGATCAATGCCGTTTTCTACATGGGTAAAGTTTGGTGTTTTTTTTACTCGATAACATTTCTTCTTTCAAATATTTAAATATTATTTGTTTAACTTAAAAACTCTGTGCGTTTTTATTTTAGGTAATGAACCAAGATGTAAAGAAAGAAGATCCCCTACAGTTTCGATTCAGAGCCAAATTCTATCCCGAGGATGTGGCCGAAGAACTCATTCAAGATATAACTCTGCGTCTATTTTATTTGCAAGTTAAAAATGCCATATTGTCCGATGAAATCTATTGCCCGCCCGAAACCTCAGTTCTGCTAGCATCGTATGCCGTTCAGGCACGCCATGGTGATCACAACAAAAGCACCCACACCGCTGGTTTCCTATCTAACGACCGTCTTCTTCCACAACGTGTCATTGATCAGCATAAGATGTCAAAGGATGAATGGGAAGCGTCCATAATGACTTGGTGGCAAGAACATCGTGGTATGTTACGAGAAGATGCCATGATGGAATATCTGAAGATTGCTCAGGATCTGGAAATGTACGGAGTGAATTATTTCGAAATCCGAAACAAGAAGGGAACTGACTTATGGTTGGGCGTTGATGCATTGGGTTTGAATATCTACGAACAGGAGGACAAGCTGACTCCAAAGATTGGATTCCCATGGTCTGAGATCAGGAATATTTCTTTCTCGGAGAAGCGTTTCATCATTAAACCGATTGACAAAAAAGCGCCAGACTTTGTTTTCTTTGCGCCACGCGTCAGGATCAATAAGAGAATTTTGGCCTTGTGCATGGGTAACCATGAACTGTATATGCGTCGCCGTAAACCAGACACAATTGATGTCCAGCAAATGAAAGCACAAGCCAAGGAAGAAAAGAATGCCAAGCAACAGGAAAGGTAAATTAAAAACTTTTTAATGAGGTTTTTTTTATTGATTCTGACAATTTTTTTTAGAGAAAAGCTGCAATTGGCTCTGGCAGCCCGCGAACGCGCAGAAAAGAAACAACAAGAATACGAAGATCGTCTCAAGCAAATGCAAGAAGAAATGGAACGTTCACAAAAGGACCTCATGGAGGCACAAGAGATGATCCGTCGTCTTGAAGAGCAATTGAAACAATTGCAAGCGGCAAAGGACGAGCTCGAACTCCACCAAAAGGAACTACAATCAATGTTGCAACGTCTCGAAGAGGCTAAACACATGGAACAAACCGAGAAGATAAAACTAGAGGAAGAAATCCAAGCCAAACAGGCTGAAGTGTTCCGAATTCAAGAGGAAGTCAATGCCAAGGACGACGAAACCAGACGGCTGCAAGCTGAAGTCGAAGAAGCAAGACTCAAACAGGTTTGTTCCCAAATGTTAATTTTTTTTTTGTTTAAAAAATATCTATTAACATTTATATATTTTTAGGCTGAAGCTGCTGCTGCCTTGTTGGCTGCATCAACAACACCGCAACACCATCATGTTGCCGAAGATGAGAATGATAATGAAGAAGAATTGGCCAACGGTGATGTTGGTGGTGATGTGTCACGAGACTTGGACACAGATGAACACATTAACGACCCAGTTGAGGATAGGCGCACGTTAGCCGAACGAAATGAGAGACTTCATGATCAATTGAAGGTAAGCTCTTTCATGAAGATAAATAACATAACCTGAACAATGGGAACATCTGATTGTTGCCTTTAAGTTCTTGTTAAAGTGTAGAAGGAGACCCACTATACACCACATTATACGATTTTTTTTATCTGCTAACTAGTTGGTCAAGTTATATTATAAATTATTTTTCGGTACAAAAGAAATCCACTTCAATAAATTTGGTCATCAACACTACGCTGCACATCAGCAATCTGTGCGCATTTTAAGATGTTTTAGCTGATGTCGTATTATCGTTTAGAGTAAACGAGTAAACGTATTGCGAAAACGATCCATTGTTTCTCGAAATAATAGAAGATTATTATCAGCACCATAATACCCACGGAACGCCCCATGTGTTTCTCTAATTGAATCATGTTTTTCAAAATAAATTTGAACATTTTGCAAGCGTTGCTATTCATGATGAATTGCCAAACCAAACTAACCTCAAAACAACCGATAACTTTCAACTCCGCTGTCACAGAAAACAGTGCTGCCAATTTAAAGTACTCCGCCACTAAAAAAAAACACCCTTTGTTATGTTTTTTATGACCAAAGGTCCTCTTGACATCACAACACGTCCACAGGTTTTTTTATTGAATTTAAACACGGAGATTGGTTCGGTTATTCCATAACCATATATTCGCGGACCTTAAAGTGTGTGTTGATCCTTTTTCTCATTGGAAAGACTATCGAAGAGCATTTCTTCATCAGCAAACAGTAGCATAACATTTTTCAGGATATTGATGTACCCTTCAGTGTTCATTATTTACTTAATACGAACAATTGGACTTAAGAAACATCCCGAACCAATCATCCTTACGTCGCCATATTATTTTTTTTTATGATTATTATTTAAGTTAATTTTAGTTGGATAAACAAATATAACTTCTTTACTGAGCGACGTCTGGGTTATAATAAAAGAATATTAAATATTTGAAAAGAACATTTCATCCAGACGTCGAATTTACCGAATTATAACCAATCAGTTCCACATAAACTGATTTTGGACTTGTTATAATAACAACTTCATTTAACTCCAAAATGGTACTCCTCAGCAATTGTTTGTAGGCTTTTCCTTTGATTCTTAACTTTTTTTTTATAACTTCTCTTACCTCATAAGAACAATGACGGTTACGTTCCTAATTAATTTGTTTTTCCATTTGAAAAATAATTAAATTAAAAAAATCAAAGTAAAACCTAACTACTTAATCTGTAATGACGAAGAAAAACATCTGTATTTTGCAATTTTTTGCACAGAGAAATTTAATAACAAAGATACAGCTGTATAAATGTGAAACAACAAAAAGGCAATTAAAGAATAAGGCGAAATATTGTTCAACCGAAAAGATTGATTTTATCTCATACTTATTTAAGGGAACTTAATCTTCTTAAACGTTACACTGCGGATCTATTATTTTGCTAATAACTGTATATAAAGAATAAACTGCCACACCTCTTAATTTTAAATTTTGAAAAAATTAATTTTGTTCCAACTCCAAAAAGCATACAATTTGTTGCAAACCATTTGTACATCCCTAGAATCCATTTTTTGTTTTAGTTTATGTATAATTATTCTCGTAATGTCTTCCTATTTCAAAATTCAATAACGCCACGAATAAAATTGCCTTGTTTTTGGCTCGGTTTATTTGCATCCATGAATCTCGTTATTAATTCGACCGATTTTATTTAAATATTGCAACCAAAAGCTATATATTGAATTTGAAGATTTGATAAAAATATTTATATTTATTTATAAAACGCACTATCAAAGGAAATATTTGTTTTGAACAATTACGAACATTTTTCAAAACCATTTTTTAAGTGCGTACATATTATTTTCTATATTGTCTTCGTTTTCAATACTTTTTCTATCTACATATGTATTTCAATTGAATAAAGGCAAAAATAAAATTGCAAATTTATGTGTTGATGGTAAGCAAAGGTTTTTAGTCTAAGTTTTTTTTTTAATATGAGTTCTCTCTTATATTTTGCTAAACAAAAGTGATATGAACTTCTCCGACGAAATATGAATACTTCTTACAGGAGCCTACACCGCTTCCCAAATCACAAGCACACGCAACTAATAAAAATCCTCTTTTAAATTTATTTTATTTTTTATTCTAGGTTCTCAAATTAGATTTGGCACATTCACGTGATGAGACCAAGGAGACGCTCAACGATAAAATTCATCGTGAAAACGTTCGTCAAGGACGTGACAAATACAAGACACTCCGAGAAATTCGAAAGGGCAACACGAAACGTCGTGTCGACCAGTTTGAAAACATGTAAAGTGCTTAATTCACCCACAAACAAAAACAAACAACTAAAAAAAAAACTTAAACACAAAGTAAAAGGTTAATAAAACATTTAAAATTAAAACAAACAAACAAATTTAAAACGCCATTGCAGTCGTCCAGTTATATTAAAACAAAAAAAAAAAGAAATGAAAAATTGTTAGTCGAAAATATAAGTAAATATATTTTTTATTTAATTAATAAAGAAGAGACAAAGTCGATGAAACTAACAACAAACAATGAAAAAATCAATAAATACAATATTATTAACAAATAAAAATATTTACTTTGTTTCCATTAAAAATATTATTTGTATTACAACCATTGTAAAAATAATGATAATACAAGAAATATTTTTTGTTTTATTATTTTCTTTATCAGATATATAAGCATTCAAATATTTAAACAAAATATTTGAATAAAAAGACTAAGTAAAAAAATCTAATCTGAAACGTGAGTGGAATAATATAAAATTTTGTACTTGCTATCAAAAAACTTTTTATATAAACTTTTTTACATAATATTCTAATTAAAAAATAAATAAATAAATAAGAAATACAACTGAATCAAATAAACTACATTCGCAGCCTTTAAATTAAAAAAAAAAAAATCCATTGAACAGCAGCAGTGTAAAATAATAATATATCTCTGTACAAAACTACTAACGAAAAATAATAAAACGAAAAAACTAGCATTAAATGAAGTTTATAAATCATTTATACAAAAATTATAATTATTTTTAAAGAATAATATCGTTCTGCTTAGATATTACGATTTTTTTTTTAATTGTTTAAATTACACAGTTGGGGAATTTTTATCTTTCTATTATATTATTACATAATTATAATGTTCATTTGTTATTTTAATGTTTTTCTTCTTCCTCTTGTCTTATATCGTTTTTTTTTTTTATTTTCTTAGGGTAGTGAATATTCTGTATAGTTCTCAACATTTCTTTCCTCTTAATACATAATTATAATAATTACCATTAAAAAAGTATATAGAAACTTAACAAAATGTAGTATCACCGTAAGATGAAGTTAAAAAGAAATAAACTGATGCATTTTTTCTATTAAATTAATATTTTGCTGTAAAATTTAATTTATAAACAAATAAGTATGTATTTTTTTTGTTTGTTTATGTTTGGCCATGTTACAAGTAAATTCTTCTGTTGAGCTTAAAATATTTTGTCGTCGCTATGTATAATCAACAAATAAAATATAAAACAAATCAGTGTTAGGTTTCCATTTTTTGTTCTTGTAAAAATACTGAAAAGCATTTGAACGCCCAAGTATTTTCATTTTATTTTTATTTAATATTTTAATATTATTTTCATTGTATTATTTTTTTCTTTTGAAAATAATAAAAACAATAAAAATCTTAAAAAAAGAGAAAGTTGTATGCTTCACAAAAAAAAGAGAAAGATAAAATTTGGTTTAAGTTTGAAAATGGAATGGGATTCAATCAGAAAACAGCAACACCAACATGAATGAATCAATATATTGTAATAAAAATGAAATATTTTGTTAAAAACAATACAAAATTGCGTTTTGTTTTCTTAAAAAAGTTTTTTTTTGTGAGGATCTTTTAAGTCAATTATAAATTCATCAGCATTGGCGTTAACCGTACAGTAATTTAAATAGGGATTTTCGATAAAGCCTCGCATAATATTTAACATAAGGCAAATAAAAAAAGTTGAAATAAACTAGATTCCTCATGAACTTACTGCCATTTCTAACACGCATCTTGTGTGTTATGAAAAGAAGTAAAAGTGGCTCCACTAGTCAAAAAAAGCTACTCGTAGTTCATCACCTGTTGTTCTTAGTTGATGGAAAAATTGTTGCATTATCAAATTTTAACGCTCCTTTCAAGAAATAGCATTATTAATAGTATTCAATCTGGTTTCCCGACAAAACATACAGCCCAATTCTGAATGACAATTCCCGGGGAATTTTTTCTCTTTTCTCTACTCCCTTATTCTAAACAAAAAATTGCGGGAGTTTTTTCCTTTTTCCCTTTCCTCCTATTCCAAATAAAGTTCGAATATGGGAAAAAATATTGCGGGAAAAAAGTATGTATTCTAAATGTCAAAAAAGGGGAGAATTTTAGTTCATTTAGCGCGAGTTTGTTCCCGACACATTTGCTGGAGAGTTGGTTGCCAAAATGTAAATTTTTTTCTTTTTGCTATTAAAATAACTTAAAATCTAAATTATTTTTGAGGTCAAAAACAACAAGCAACTGCCAATTGCAAATGCTTTTAAATTTGATGGAAACTCATCGAGACATTGCGTGTGGGTTCCATAAAGGGCCTAAGGAAGAAATTTCACTGTTTTGGCAAACAGCTGAGAATGAATTGAATTCGTGTGGCCCACCAAGCAAAACAATTACAGAATGGAATAAAGTAAAATTATTTAGAACAAAAATAGCAAATTTTAATTTATTGTAAAATATTTTTGAAACATAAAATACAATTAGTTTAATGAAGTATGATAACAAAAGTATAATTTATTTGTGTACTCGTACATACAACAATTGAGGCAACTCCAGAGGATTTGAGGAATCCCTTATGGATCTTTTCTTCTTTCAAATTCCTCTTCATGCAGAATTCGTATTGCGATGCTGAACATTTTGTTGCTTTTGTATTTACATATTAATAATTAATTACAATGACTTTGAACCTATTCACGTTGATAGATTATTTGTTTTTATATTTTTATGTGTCAAATACTGCAAAACAGCTGTTTCGAACTTTCATAATTCTAACTCCCGCTTTCGAAGGGAAAAATATTCTCCCGGGGAATTCGGAATAGGAGGATTCTACTCCCGGGAGATCACGTTTCCTGGGGAGTTATTTTCCCGGAGAATATTTAGAATTGGGCTGATTGTTGCCTTACTTCATTAAATAAGGTAACGGGTAAAAAGAATAGAATTGATAATGATTAAGTAACTTTCCCTTTGGCACGATCAACCACAATTTATTACTATGACCCTTATTGCGAAGATCAACTATCAATTAATAATTGGCATTTATCGATCAATTTTATTAAATGGTATTGTGACTGTCAATATTGTTGATCCATTTTATTTTTTTTTTAAATAAATTGTTTTGAATGAAAAAATCAGTATTGTGAACAACAATTTTCATCGATTTTCTTGTCAGTTGTCAATCTTTCTTTCAATCGTAAATTTGCAGTTGATGAGTTCGTGCTGGTTAAAAAAATAACAAAAAAAATCTGAGTTTCGAATTAAATAAATGATCAAATTTTTAATTTTTGTTTTTTCCAAAGTTCTCAAAAAGTAGTAAGTAACAAAAAAAAAAGGTTATGATTGGTCCAGTTGATGGAAGAGAACGTGGAATTAGCGAAGTGATTTTGTTCCAAACCTGCAGCAAATACAAAGTGGGAAATAATTGCTGTAGAGCTAAATAGCTTAGGGTCTCCAGAACGAACTTCAGAAAAGTGGCAGAGTAGGGATCGATCTAAAATCTAAAACAAGCGATGTAGTTGATTGTGCAATGCCAATATTGAAATCATTTCCCAAACTCAACTGTTAATTCCCATGTGCACAGAATCTTAGCACTGTTGCTAGTTTCAAATTATTGGGCTTCAATCTGTCCTCAATTTCTAGGAAAAGATGAAAAAATGCATCTTTCGATAGCCGGAAGTTTTTTAAAAAACTTGAAACGAAGTAGAGCACATATAGATTAAGTAATTTTTAACAGAAAATCGAAACCATTAGACATACATTTGGCTTTCCGATTCCAAAGGATTGGGTGCATCCCTCAAACTCCTTCGCATTCTTGCCAATTCCACCATAGCAGGATCATTTAACTCTTTTTCTTTGTACGTTCCTCAAAACAAAAAAGAAACTGTCAGACTGACATTCCCATTCACAACAAGAAATATTTGGAAGGCATTCGCAATAGCACAATATTTTATTAATTCATTTTCACAATACCGATTTTTAATTCAATTGACAAATTCTATCAACCGTCAATCCGTTGATAGTTGAACTTCGCAATAAGGGTATATATTAACTGAAAATATATTTAGTTTTTCCTCATCTGTTTTCAGGCTTATATTCTCATATCTGTGTTGAAGATCTGAGGCTGTTTTCGTAAATAACAAGACTTTGAATAACTTCCATATGCTGAAACAAGTAAAGCTAGTATTTAAGTTGAAAACTCGGATTGATTGAAGATGGTATATGCAAAATAAACGAGGATCTTGAAAATATTATCACATTCCACCATAACTCAATTCCACGCATTTTAAAATGTTAATAAACTTTTTTAGTTTATATTAAAAAGAGAAAACCAGAAAAACAAATAATGATTTCAAAATCTTACATATTATAGAACTGTCAAATTTGAAATACTCCGTGGGTTCATTCATAATAGTGCATTGTTCGATCGATTGACTTACACAATACAAAATATGAAAACCAATCGAAACATTCGAAAAGTTTCGACTCGATTGATAATCGACAACGGCATTCGCGAGCAAAATAAATCCTACTAAATCAAGCTGACTTGTTGAAAGAGTAAAATATCTGGGCGTGTATTTTAACAGAAATCTGAGATTGGATGACAACATTTAGCAAATTTTCACAGAATATATGTATGTATGTAGTTCTTAGGAGTCTTTCACCCTCGCAACACTACACCTCTCCGTACTAAATTATTGCCGATACACAATAACCATTTTTTTTGTTTTTATAGATACATAATTTTTACGCACTAAAAGGATTGTGACAACCCTTAAAATGTTTGGGCATAGTGCGAGCATTTAAGGAAAGTAGGAGGGGATTTAAACGGAGATACCGATGCACATTGGTTTTGAATGTCTGAATATTGTAATGGGAGGGAAATACATACACGGCCCTAGTGAGGTATCCGTTCGGAGAGGAAAATTCTCCGATTTTGTACGATTCGGAGGATTTTTGCTTCGAGGTATTCTTCAAAACAGCTGTTCGAAAATTTTCTCCTCCATTGTTTTAACGCACCCAGCGAACTGCGGTTGAAGTGCGATCAAGTCCCTCATTTGTGAAATTTCTGACAACTTAATGCAATTGTTTTTCCGATTTCGTCCGATACAAATTCTTCGAGGAACAAATTGCGCCAACGCATTTGTGTATTATTATTCTTTCCGATAGGATACCTCGAAAGCAATTTGATCCTCCGACAAAGTATACGTTGCCGACAATTTTCCGCTGCGAACGGATACCTCGCTAAGGCCGATAGAGTCGGTTAAAGCATTCCACATTCGTGTAGTGCGGCTTGAGAAAGATTCCCAGAATTTAACTGTACGTCCGAAGTTGGGCTCAAGGGTAAACTGATGGGCATTCCCTGAAACGCGAGTTTTACGGGTAAATTGTTTAAGGGGGGAATGCAATTGCCTATTTCACTAGAACGCTGTTTATTAAAATAACGTTAAAATAATGAAAGACAAGAAACATTGCGACGGTTCTCGAGGGATTCAAATTTTTCTGTTATAACCTATCCAATTTTAAAGCTCTTTTTTGGATTCTTTCAAAGAGACTCAAGTGTGTTATTGGAGCACCTGCCCAAATATGGAAATTGTACTCGAGCTTTGGACGAATATAAGCCTAATAAATTACATCAGAAGGGGTAAAAAATTTCTTGCAAGGTCGAAGGAAACCTAAGCACTTAGCAGCGTTTTTGGCGACGTCGAATATGTGGTCATTCCCCACAAAGTGGTCTGTGATCCACATACCGAGAACTGAAAACTGTTCACTTTCCTCAATGCAAGTGCAGCTCATGGATAGCGGCATGGAGTACGGGTTACGCTTTAACGACAGAAGGTAGCATTCATTGCGTTTTTGAAGCATTAAATTATACACGGTGTACTGTTCCCCATTTGATAATGCTGATCTCGATCAGAACTTAATGAGCTAATCATACGCTGCCGTTCTAGATCCACATCCGAAGAACAAGGACATGCATCTGGAAACGAATATGAGAAGCTGAGAGTACTAACGCAAAATAATTTAACGGATTAGAAGTTTCAGACAAAAGATCAATGATAAATATCAGAAAAAGGGTCGGAGACAAAACGGATCCCTGTAACTTTTGTGAAAATTTGAACGGATCTGCTAAGGCGATAGTTGATTGTTTATTATCAAAAAAAATGCTTTTGCTCACGTCCACGTAAGGTGATTGTAAAATTGACTACACATTTTTGCTATGATTTATGTGTTACAGCTATTTAGGTGTCAATTTCATACATTTTGATTAATTTTTTTCAGAAAGATAAGTAGTATCATCTTAAAAAAAAACTTAATATTTTTGTCTGTAATTGATATGTATTTCGAACTAAAAAAATAATATTTCAAATAAAAATTTAAAGAAAACTTAGAAATATTCGACTTAAATAAAAAAATTAACAAATTTATATCACAAATGTAAGTAAGCAGTTCAAATAAACCATCAAATTATTACAGTTATTTTATAAATCTTATCCATTTAGTACTTCGTTGGATACCCTTTGGCTTTTATAACTGCTTTCATACGTCGAGGCATTGAGTTAACCAAATTTTGCGTAACGTTTTGTCCAATTTTAGACCATTCATCCTGAAGAACACGCTTTAAATCATCTTTCGTCCTGATTTCATGTTTTCTTACTTGTCGGTCATGATGTTCCCATAAATGTTCAATGACAATTAAGTCGGGCGACTGTGGTGGTGATTTGAGCTAGATTCGGACGTTAAAAAGCACCGATTCTTTGACAACATGCTAAGTATGTTTAGGATCATTGTCTTGCTGAAAGACAAATGACCTAGCCATACCCAGCTTATTGGCACTTTTCTGAAGATTTTTCTTTAAAATATTCAAATAGTCGAACCTATTCATCAAAGAACCTATAAACACTAAATTGCAGACACCAGATGCTGCCATACACCCTCACACCACAACGTTTACGCCACCTAGCTTCACGGTTCCTGACATGTTCGATGATTCAAGCTCTGTGTTTTTTTTCTCCAAACTTTTCCTCGTCCATCTGAGCCGTGGATATTAAATTAGCTTTCATTGGAGAAAACAATTGTGTTTTAAAATTCTGCTTGCTTACATTCATGGGGTTTTCCAAATAAGAGCCGCTTTTGGCGATTTATTTTACTTATGTAAGGTTTCTTTCTAATGTTTCGACCATGATAACCAGTGTAGAGCACTCGTCGAATAGTTTGAGGGTTACATGACTTACCTGTTTCTCTGGTTATTTCTGCTGATATTTGTAATGAGCTTACTTTGTGATTCCTCTTCACTTTCGTAACAATAATACAGAATTCCTGTTGAGTGAGTTTGACAGAAGGTCCAGATCGAGGGTCATTTTGCAAACTCCCAATATTATTATATTTGGTTATTATTTTGTGTATAGTAGATGGTCTTTTGTTAACAATTTTACCATTCTCGCACTCAGATTTATTTTCCAAATAGTGTTTGATTATAATTTTTTTTTAATCTAAGGAAAGAGAGATAAGCAACCCAAAAACTAATAAAAAGTCGAAGTCAACTACACCATTAAAAATTTAACCTTAAAATGCTGCAAGTGCTTACTTATTTTTGTGGCATAGAAAAGGCGGTTAACTGAACAAACAGTGATGTTCTGCAGATAAACCAAATGTTGCCTACAACATGATGTATACATGCTAACCATAATTATGAATGCAATTTTCCGAATATTCATAACGGAATTTAATTTTATTTTAACATGTCTATGCGACAGCAATGAGTGCTTACTTACTTTTGTGATACACTGTATATATTAGAACTTCCTAACCCAATGTTAAGCTTGTATAGCTATAACACTTTCTATAGTTAATCAGTTATCTTGACCACATAAATTATTAATAACAAGTAAATAATTAGAAATTCCGCTAAATTAAGAAGCGTTTTGTGTATGTTTTTATCACTTTACGCTGAACAAAGAAAAGTTGATAATCACAATTGCCAATAAAAACAGCGAAAATATCGTCGTCGTTCTATGAAAACTCCCTAAGTCCATTTAAAAAAAAAATGTGATGCAATTCTTATTTAATTCATTTCGGATAAACCATTTGCAAAAAAATTTATTGCACAATGCCTACGCCAAACAAATTCTACAATTGAAGCCTGAGATCATGCTATTCTGATAAGTTTTGGATTTTTTTATATTAATTTCCAAGTTCAAATGCAACTATCTCAAAAAACAAAAAATGGACTTAGGGAGTTTTCATAGAACGACGACGATATAAACATTTTGGACAAGAACACCGAATTGAAACGTAATCCCGCTAAAGTTATACGTGATATGTGATATCTATTTGATAAGTTTATGAATGTCTTTCCGACAGTTGAATGTTATATAAGAACAAGTTGTTCCATTAAAGCAAAAACAAAAAAAAACGTGTTGCATTTTAAAAAATAAAGCAGTTTTTATTAATTATTTAACGCAAGTTTTTTTTTTAACGAATAACAGCAGTTTGTTTGCTGTTAATTAAACAATTAAATCATTTTAAATCTAAAATCAAAGTCTTGATTGAAAACGTAAGGTCCACGAGCATTAAACATCTATCAACTTATAATCTACAGCAGTTTATTTGCTCTTAATTAAACAATTAAATCATTTTAAATCTAAAATCAAAGTCTTGATTGAAAACGTAAGGTCCACGAGCATTAACCATCTATCAACTTATAATCTACAATATGACTAACTTAAGACATAATGAGTTTTTTTTTATTAAAATGTTAGTTTACCATCTAAAATTAATTTTATTTTTAAAATTCAACTAAAAACATAGATATCTCACAATCAGTCTAAGAAAAAAAACAATGGAAGCTCCTCTACTCCCGCTCCTGCTGCTTTTATGCAGAAAAGCTTCCAATTATCCTATTTATTTATATCGAAGACCATCGTTTTATTTTTGTGTAAACAATTTTATCTGCAGACTTATGTTGGCAGTGTCATTTTATCTTTTTTTTTTAATTTTCGTTTTTTAATAAAAATTTGTGAATAGTATAAATATTTATCTTGTAGTCTTATTTACAAATAGTTTTTATCTTAAATACTAAAGCACAACAAAAAAAATCTATGAGAGCGTCTGACCTTCCTTCCACTTCTTCAGCAAGGCACCCCTTTGGATCGGTGGAAGTTCCTCGTTAATTTTACGTAGGTTGAATGCATTTGACCTTGATGGTATATTGGTCTGTGCCTTCATCGGCTTCCAGTAGTCCTGATTACAGTTTACCGAAAGGGGCTGTAAAGTTGAATTCAAAGAACTTGCTATAGAGAAACCACAAATGGAACCAGTTGAATTAGCCATTGACGACTGAAAGGAGCCATTGATTAGGGGGGTGGGTCGTTGGAATGGTCCTCCTTGGTCAATTGGATGGAAACCATTTTGACAGTCAGATATTGAAGTAGAAACTTGTGGATATTGCTCCTGATCGTGGCAGGTTGAGTTTTCTCGCTGATTTGCACTCGAATGGGACTCAAAACCAGAGGATTGTGAGGAAGCACGTGAAATGTTCTCCTGCATGGAATTCATAGCGTTACGGTTATCGTGAAAATAAGTATTCTTCTCCATTGGTGCTTGATGTGCAGCGCCAATTTGCCCACTATTAAAATAGCCACCTGAAAGCCAAGAAGCTGAGGGATTATTAGTTGCCAAGCTGTTAGTACTAAAGCGGGAGGGGGTTAGTAGGTTAGATCTTTGATAAACAGCACTGCTGGACACAGAGAAGGGCGAAGCTAGTGGGGTGTTGATGAAACCAAGTGGAGCTTTCTGGAAATCAACATCGTTCAGTTTGTTTGCATTTGACGTATTTAGCGTATTATTCATAATCGTGGGAGCTGTGAATGAAGTATTCGCACCAAAGGTTGATTGCGGACGTAAACAATCGAGTTCCAAATTTGAAGCAAAAAGTGAGCGATTTGTTGAGAAGTTACTCATCGAAGCAGCATAGTTCCTGTTTCTTACAATAGACTGTGTGGGATCTCTTGAAAAACTCTGAAAAGTAGGTGATCTTGGGGCGCCATTTAAACTCATAACTGAAGAAGTAATCGGAGATCTGATCAGACGATCATTAGATACTTGGGAGTGTGACACAAATGACCTGCCACTAGAGGCACTCATTACACTGTTTCCACTGCTATTCAATTTTTGGCTTATCAAGCTGATGGTTTCACGGGTATCGTCGTCACTAAAACAGTCTTCAGAATAGATTTTGTGGAAACTACTAGATGTATCATCATTCCTGGAGAAATTTGACTCCGAATTGCTAGCAAGGGATAAGTAAACCGTGACTAGTGATGCCGTTAACTGAAAAGAAAAAAAGAATTACCTCAATTGCATAAGAACAAATACACAACATTTTCTAACCAAAATGACGTCGCTAGATGCATTTATTATATCGTAGTCCAATATTCCACCAGCACACAAACTCCATAAGGTCAACAAGAATGTGAATCGACTTAGTTTGAATCCGTCCACGAAATTGTGCAAGAATGCAAAACCTAGCATCAAGAAAGGACTAGCAATCATCAAAAACGAAGTCATGTCCAAAGTGGCCACCTGCGGCAGTTTCATTCCCATGGAGTAAAGCACCATCATTGCAATCGTCCTCAGGAAGAGACCAACTTTATGTATCATCGGATGATTGGTAAGGATTTCTGAATACGAAGCAAAAACTTTTATTAGCGCCAAAACGTGTGAGAACATTAAAAATGAAAAATGCCCGATTCGTTCGCCGAAAATAAAAGTCAAATGTTCCTTGTTCAAATCTGGAAGACCTCGAAGAACGCAAATTGTATTGATAAATGCTAAAACCGCCAGGTAGATGGAAATTTTGCGTTTCAATTTGTTTTTCTGAGCACTTTTTATGCGAGCGAAATGAGGTTGTTTGAATTTTTCAGCTCCCTTGATGATGAAATCGAGGAATTTCGAACCAAGAACCATTTTTTTCTTCTCGCGCAGAACTCTTTTTAGATGACGATCACATGTAGTGCAGAGGCGATATTGTTCCTCTAGTTGATTTCTAAAATGGAATCAAAAATACAAAGAAAATAGTCAGAATTAGAAATTGGTGAATAGGTTTTCTAAGGTTGTTTTTTTCATATTCCTTATATAGTTGCCTTTTCTTGGATGATATGGCTTTAAACAAAAATCAATTCAGTTTTTGCTATTACAAATTGAAAAGTTGATTCAAAACTTCTTAATTTTGAAAGACAATACAGAACAAAGTAATTGTTTTAACCCTTCTCTTAACACAAATATGTTTATTTAGTAAGTTAAATTTGTCCTATTATCACAATACTGATAGGTTAGATAGTAAATAATGAAAAGTCAAGGTAGTAAGTAGAATTTAGAAAAGAGGAGGTTTTATGCAGCTTATTAAATCTCAAACTAGAGGAGAAGCAACAAGTTATATTTCGCTATAGATATTTTAGATGCCATATAAAAATAGAATTCTCGACGAAGATGTAATTAAACAAAAAAATAAGATATAAGGTTAGGTTAGGTTAGCGTGCTTGCAGGGTGAATACATGACACACTTAGATGAAGCCTACTTCTTTGGAATAGAGCAGGACATGTACAGAGAAGATGTAGGATCGATTTTTATTTATAATTCACACGCGCTAAGGGTTTATTAAGAGACCCTTATAATTCTTCGTCTTCGTCATCCATATAGCTTCCGCAAGAACCGTTTGAGAATACTCCGGGTCTTGTTGCACGTTTACCTATTAGACAGTGTCCGGTTATGACACTTATTACCGAGCCGATATGTAATAAGCTTAGAGATAACAAACATTTACAGCGCTTCAGATCCAGCTGCGACCAGGTTTGTTTTGGTGCCAGACAAGTGATGATGTTGTTCAATCTAAGGTTGGTTTTCGCAATAGTATCTTGTTTCAGTATAAATTTTCATGTGCCGATGGCTATTACTATATATTTACTTTATATGGCTGAATAGGTTGTGTAGTTCCACCTTTGGCAAGTTCGTCCAGCTGACCCGGTATCCAAAATATTTTTTCTGTATATTTTGCGCGCACTAAAAAGATTTTTGACTGCCATTAAAATGTTTGATCACAGTACGAGAGTTAAGGAAAGTAGGAGAGGATTTAAAAGGAGATATGAGAGGGTTAAATGGCAGTTAAGGGCTGTTATGGAGTGGCTCGGCTATCTGAAAAGATGCGGATATCACTATTTGATATTACGTTTTCCATGAGCCAAGACAGGACTTCTTTTAACGCCAAAAGTTCTGCCCCGTCTGAGTACAAACCTGCATCAGTTTTTGATTCATCAGTATAAAAATGGATCGATTTGTCTTCCAGGAATGTTAAGTCCTTCTAGATGAAACTGGATGGTAACTTTAAAGTTCTTATCGAACTATAATTGTGGAATGATGTATACCATGTTGTTTTGTATTGATCCGAATGAATTCAAAATGGTGGAGTGGCCAGTTTCGTTTTGGGTCACTGTGAGGAAGCTTTAACACAAATGGGTGTGCTTGCAGCTGTTTATTTTCCAAAAATAAACGTGCGGAGTACTTCACTAATTTACCTACAGGCTGAGCGTTGGAACTTGTTTAATTTTTCAGTTTGTTGTTTTATCTAAAGCGATCCAAACAACATTCTGTTACACAGTATGTAAGAATGGGTCTAATCAACGAAGTGTGTAGACAATTAGTAAAGCGGGGTTACAAACCCTATTTATTTTCAACGGTTTTTTGCACTTTAGCTAGGCTTCTCTATAATAAGACTGAAGTATTTTGCTACTTTTGAAAGAATTAGTGGAAAATTGATAGAAGGAGGATCTATGTATGTATATGAGGAATTTTGTATTTCCTAGAAAAGAGAACAAGATCAGTCTTATGAGGATTGACTTGTATCAAGTCCACACCAATCTGCCCAGTTTATAAGCATGTTTAAAGCATTTGTAGTAGTTCTTTCAACGTATGTATTAGGATACGGCTATAGCCGTCACTACAAGTTCCATACAAATGAAGATAGAACACCTATTTTCAAGATAATAAATTTAAAAAAAAAATTGATTTTGATATTTAATATTATTTCAGTGTTAAATGAGCTATTGTATGAAAATTTTGATTCAAATAGATAAAGCCGTAGATACACAAGTAGAACATTTAAAAAAAAAAACGATTATATGGCGCTATAGAACACAATATACAATATCAGCAAAAGTACATAGATTTTTTTGGGGGTTTACCATGAGAAAGCCAGCACTGGTATTTTATTATGAAAAAAAATATAGATAAATTAGAAGTCAAAACACCGGATTAACATAATCGGCAAAATTAATATTCATAGTATTTTGTGCATATGTTCATCAAAAGTTTAGAGTAATTATGTATACATTTTTTGAAAACAATTTTGTTTTCATTTTTCCTCACACTACTGTGTTGAATAAATATAATAATATTTCTGTTTTAAAAACTACGATATAAATTGCATTGAGC
Organism: Chrysotoxum bicinctum; assembly: GCA_911387755.1. Taxonomy (NCBI): domain Eukaryota; kingdom Metazoa; phylum Arthropoda; class Insecta; order Diptera; family Syrphidae; genus Chrysotoxum; species Chrysotoxum bicinctum. The sequence continues at coordinate 41,619,918 of OU426989.1, read as the reverse complement.
TTTAAGGATCTCGAGCAAGTCGCAATGTTTCTTTTCTTTCATCATTTTACCGTTATCTTTAAAAAACAATGTTCTAGTGAAATAGCCAGTTGCATTCCTCCCCTTTAACAATTAAACATTATTACTCGCCCTTTAAAAAATGTTCAACTTCGGGCGTATTCTTTCTTTTTTATTTCCCTCCCATTGCGATATGCAGACCTTTAAAGCCAATGTGTATCGAAATCTCCTTTAAAATTCTCTCCTACTTTCCTACTCGCTCGTACTTTGCTCAAACACTTTAAGGGTAGTCGCAATCATAAAGAAAAAGAAATACATTTTGGTCTCCTTAATTCATGTGTTAATTCCATAACATTATTATTTTAAATTAACCTTAAAAAACTATTTTCTTGCAAAGAAATTCGCTTCTCTCTCACCTGTGATAAACATTATCCCTCCCGTGACATTAACATTTTTTTTGTAAGAAGACAATACATTTTATTTTTTCATTTGCTTTTGTTATACAAGCTAGGAGCGGTTTGTCCAAAAAAACAGAGGAAAATGTGAAATAAATTCGCAAGTTTCTATAAAAAAGTACCCTGTTTGGAAATCATATTTTTTATTTGTCCCAGCCTGTCTATTTTTAAATTATGTATAAATAAAATAATTGGTTCTAAGGAAATCTTTTAAACAGTCGAATGTGTTCGCCCGACGATTTCACCAATTTTCCGTAAGAATTTTTCTTTGGAATGCAAGTTGATCAAAAGTTTTCATGTAGAAATATCGGTTTGGTTTCTTTTTTCAGTTCTTAAATACTCGTATCTATGTACATAAATCAAAATATAAAATAAGAAAAATTAATAAAAATTAATATCTATTTCATTAAAAGCTGAAAAATAATGATTTTTTATTGGTGTACGCCCAATTTTGGGAGTAACTTTTATATGTTTCGTGTTTTTGTTTTTTCTGTCTTGCACATTATTTATTTTGTTCAATATCCACCAAAATTTTGCCAACGATATATATTTTTATTTTAATATATGAAATGAGATTGATTAGAATTAATATATATCTACATATGTAATTAATTCAGAATAAAGGTAACAAAATAATTTTTGAATAATTTAAAATCAACATTGTGAAGGCTTTCAAGAAAAAATTATAAATACACAAACATTTTCGTTCTGAACTTTAAAAATCGATTTACAATTTGGACATTGAACAAGATAGAATTCAGATGACGAAATGTTTAATTTGAACTTTCATTTAAAGCTCATTAACAGATCATAGTTTTGTTCAGTGAATAAAAGTTCAGAGTAGAACAGAGCAGAGTAGAGCAGAACAGAGCAGAGCAGAACAGCTTCCATGAGAAATGTCAGACAAGTTAGAACAGTCAGTCATCTGTTCTACCTTTCTCTAACTAAAAAGCGAGGGCAAGAAATCTTGTTCTAAGCTGTTCCAAACTGTTCCAGACAGATTCATTGAACAGCAAATCAGAACAGTTTAGAACAGAAAATTTCTCATTGAACAGCAAAAAGGTGTACTTTTCTGTTCCAAACTGCTCTAAACTGTTCGGAACAGCGTCACTGAACAGAACTCATATAAAATTCTCAATCAGAACACAGTTCTGAACCCATCGACTTTTCTTACGAACTTCAGACTTAATAAAAGGAGGTGTTAAACAAAATACTACTTGGTGATGTTGATGAAACCTCACATCACAAAGGTCCCTTCGTGCAATTATAAATATTCTATAGAAATACATAATGATAGCCTCAATATGAAAAGAAACATCGACTGACTCTATTGAATCATAAAAAGAGAGATTTCTTTTATGTATATATTTTACTTAACGTTATGTATAAAAAAAAAGCATAAAAGGTGACAAAGGCACAAGAAACCTAAAAAAGGAGAACCAGCTGTTTACTGAGGAAAGAAGATGCATTTCGAAAAAAGTTTGCAATATGGGTAGGTAAGGTAAATACCTATATAACATGCAACTACAAAACTGAGATTGATTTTGTATGACTTGTGTGCTCAAAGAAAAAAAAAACTGTCTCCATAAGGATTGGATAACATTCCTTAATTGATGAAAACTAGTTTTCCTCTGGTTACTCACTTGTACACCTTGAGTTCGTCTTCGAATTTGGACTCGTTCTTCGGTTCGAATTGTGCCAATTTCTCAATCTTTAAACGCTGACCCTCATTGCAAACGTGACAAAAACCATTTGCAGGGAATTGATCGCTGATGTCTGAAAAATCATTCTGCTGTTCATCTCTCTTAGTCGAGGATAAATTACTGCAGTCCAGCTGTTGATAGATCTCCCGATTGTAGTCGCCATCCTTGGTAAATCCATTGTATTGGTCACATTGTGGGCATGTAAAGCTATTCGCCTCCAAGTAGGGAACTTTGGTATTTTGATTACAAAACCAGCAATTAACAGTCACTTTGAAGTTTGATCTAAAATTAAAAAAAAAAAATCAGAGTTTATAAATAGATTTGAGCATATTTTATTTTGCCGGATTAGAAAAACGCGGACAATTCGATTAATCGACTAATCACCTTATTTTCACGTATAATTTGTAAAGAATTAAAACAGTCACAAAGCTTATTGATAGCAGTGGTATTAGGCTCATCGCCAGTGGTAATATGTGCTGCATTTTGTAATTCAATTAATATTTTATAACGAAACCGATTGGATAACAATTTATTAAATAAACTTCTTTTTTTTTTTTTGCAAAACAAAACTGAAAATTTGCAGCTTCACATCACACGCTACCGAGTACGCTGTGCGAGAAAAAGACAAGAGAATTTTCGATATTCGGGTTAATGTTGGTGAATTACCTTGCCCAAACAAGACCGCCTTTTTGAATTTGACAGCTGATGTGGTGAATTTAAATGGTTTTCTTCTAAGGGAGATTTACGAGAGGTAGGACAATCTAAAATAAAGGGGTCATTTCATTATGCACGGTATAACAACTATTTTACTATTGCTAATTATAATAGGTGTGTTTTTTTTGCAAGTCCATATAGAATTGTAAAAAAAACGACATCGGGATTTAGGAGCTTTTTTCCACATAGCTGGAAGCACTGTGTACGCTATGACATTTGTCAGGCTGTTAGATTAACAGCCCGATTCTCCCCCTTGTGAGGAAAATCTCACCACCGCATGGTGAGATTTTTAAGTGTGATTATTTGAACAGCTGATTATTCAAAACGAAGAAAATACAAAACGCAAGTTAACATTATTATATTTTATTATTATTATTATTAAATAAACTGACTATCGTGAGGCTTCATGCTCTGATATCCCAGCATAAAGTTTTCCGAAAGCGACAAAACTTTATAAATGTATGTATTGTTTTGGAAAACGAATGGTTCATTTGTATCTCTCAAAGTTTTCAAAAGCCGTCGGTGCTGCAAACTTCTTGATACGATTAGTTTCTTAAAAAAAATTTGTTTATTTAAAAATGTTACTTTTCATTTTCGTGGGAAAGATCAGCAATAATATTCACTAGAGCACTTCCATTTTTGTGTACACATAATTATGCACAAATCTAGAAAATTTTCTTACAAAATATGCTGAATGACAATCCAAGAAATATTAAACATTTATGAGTTGTGACCTGTTCTGAAGGAGGTCACAGTTTCGATTGTTTTTGTGACTCTCACAAGTTGTGACTGAGCGGCAGAATTCGAAAAAGTCACAAAATCAATTTCACCTCTTCTTGTGACTTGTGAGGCATCACTGACTTTGGGGAGAATCGGGCTGTAAAACACACCTAATAATAAAATTTAAAAAAATACACATAAGAATATAGCACTCTTATATAACCACATATTTTTTTCGGGATTCGTAAAAGTTTACGATTACAATGCAATTCGTGATAAAGCTACCAAACCTAATGGTTCTGTAGGTTCTTTCATATATATTTTAATACCTTTAAAAGAAAATAATAAACCAATTAAATAAGAATATGCTGTCAGGCCCTGCAAGTAAATGGACTCCTGAAAGTATAAGTTAGATAATTTCTTCCATGTGCTATTGATTATAGGTATGTTTTATTCACTGCTGCATACCTATAGCGCAGCAAAATTTCCTCGACAAACAACAACAATTTGATTGCTAAAAAAAAATGGCAGTTGTGCTGGTGATAGAACTTTAAGGGCGGTATTCACCGAAGACTCATAAACGGCTCTTAAGTTTAAGAGGCTCATAAATTGGAAATTATTTGTGCTATTCACCAACCCCTCATAAGTTTTTTTCGAAGTTCGAAAATGAGAGCCTTTCTCTCTCAACTAGGCATGTTCAAACTGTGAATTCAAACTGTTTTCAAACAAAATTGACAGCGTAGAAGTCAAATGTGAAATATAAGTCATAAAAACAAAACAACATTTATGTGCGTATTATGTTATTATTCATTTTTATTTTTATTGATCGAATAAAGAAAAACTAGTACCTCTCTTTACAGGTAAGTCAACCATAATTCGACTCGATGGTGGATTGAATTCATCAGCTTGTCCGGATATTACTGCTGGTTTAAGGAACTGCAGGCACGAATCGAATGACATATATTATGTTATAGGGGCAAGCACCATACCCAAATACCCATTGACCATTTCTTTACTTAAGAGCTTTGTAGTTCCTTCATCTTTATTTAGTTCTTCTCCGGGGTATGTGGTTTTCTTCGTCAGTAATTGGTTCTTCTTCTGCAATAAAAAAATAACTCTAAAGTGTTATATAGTTCTAAGTGAAATAATTTCCCTACCAACCATTTGTATCCTCAATCTCCTCCAAAGCTTCGGGATCGTCCTATTTCGACTCGTCTTGTTTTCTCTTTTTCAATTTTATTAGTCATCGTCACCGTCACCGTCGTTCTGAAAAGTGATATTGTAAAAGATATATTAATTTTTTTAAATATGGAAAATATCAAACATACGGTGTTATGGTCTTCGTCGGAACCATACTTTTTTAATTGTTAATGTTTTTTTTTTAATTTATGATTGAAGTTTTTTTCAATACAAATTAAATTCTCAAATCGAATTCCGACAGCGACAATTTAAAAAAAGTCAATTTGTTTTGAATGTTTTCGAACAAGTTTTTAAAGAGAGATCTCGTAACTTATGAGTGCTCAGGAGCACTCATATCTTTTGCGAGCGCTCATAAATAGGTGTGTTTTTTTTGCAAGTCCATATAGAATTGTAAAAAAAAACGACATCGGGATTTAAGAGCTTTTTTTCCACATAGCTGGAAGCACTGTGTACACTATGACATTTGTCAGCTTATTGACGACTAGCATCAACCAATCCAAAAACTTCACTTTTGACGTCTCTGAGCAAATTATCGATAACATATAAATAATACTATTTTGGCATCACCATTTTTATCGGGCCTTAGATTAACGCTCGATAATTATCTGGTCTTAGCTAACTCTGTATAGATTTAAATAGTTGTTGCATTTGCATGTAAAGCGCTTAGTCCCGATGTCGTTTTTTTTTACAATTCTATATGGACTTGCAAAAAAAACACACCTAAATATTCAATATTATTGCTTGGTGAATAGATTTGTGAGCCTCTTAAGTTATGAGCGTTTGGTGAATACCGCCCTAAATTATTGAAATGAAAATGGCACTATGCATTAAGGCTCGTATTCACCGAGCGCTCATAACTTAAGAAGTTCATAAACCTATTCACAAAGCAATATTAGTGAAGGTCTACGAGCGCTCTTAAAAGTGAGGAGTGGTCCCGAACACTCCTAAGCTTACGAGCGCTCTCTTCGAAAGTTTGTTCGAAAATTCGAAAACTAAACAAACTAAACAAACGACGGTGAGTGCAAAACCAAAACCAGTTATCGTCACCAGCAACGCTCCCCAAGCAATACGAAATTGACCGAAGGATTCTCACTGCCAGCTGTCATTCAAGTTCGAAAACAGTTTGATTTCACAGTTTGGGTATGCCTGAACAAGAGAGAGTGGCTCTCATTTTCGAACTTCAAAAACACTTGTGAGTGGTTGGTGAATACCCCAAAGAAATTTCAAGTTAAGAGCCTCGTAAAGTTAAGAGCCGTTTAAGAGCGCTCGGTGAATACCAGCCTAAATTTTATAATTAAACATATATACATATATACATGTTTTGAAATCAGATTTTAATATTTTCTATTTAATATTTTGCAATTGACGTATGTCAATGATGTGAGTTTGATCGTTTTATTCGCACTTGAATGCTGCGCTGGCTATGCAGCAATGAATAAAATACACCTTAAGTAACTGATTTTTTTCTTCAACCTAAAAATACCACAGCTGACTTTTGTGTCTTATTTATTGTTGTATGAATTTTAGCTTTATTCTCCCACCAAACAAAATTATTTTAAACATACCCTTATTGATATCCAAACTCACCTCAGACAGCATTTCCCCTGATTTCTGACAGTTCGATCTCGGTGCCATCACACGTGTTTTTATTCAAAAAACTTATTGCATTTCACTTTATATTTTACCAAAATTTAACAAAAAACTGTAACAAAATGCAAACCGACGATGTAAGAAATAATTCAATTAATTATATTTAATCAAAGAAATATTATTTACTTTGAAAACCCTGATTAAGACGTATTTATTTATTTTGCAGGTTGTTTGGAGCATTATCAACAAAACTTTCTGCTCGCACAAAGTCAAGTAAGCAGTGTGTATTTTGTGAATCCGACTTTTAATATAAAGAAAACATCCTTTTTCAGAACTGACACCCGAACATTTTGTCGCCATGAATATAATTTAACAGGTCTCTGCACAAGGAGAACCTGCCCGCTGGCCAACAGTCAATATGCCACAGTGCGAGAAGAGAATGGTATAATCTATTTGTTCATGAAGACTGCCGAACGTTCCCACATGCCCAACAAACTCTGGGAGCGCGTCAAATTATCGCGTAACTTTGAAAAAGCAATCCAACAGATCAACGAAAACTTAGTATTTTGGCCAAAATACATGATTGCGAAAAACAAGCAACGTTTCGTGAAGATCACTCAGTATCTGATTCGGATGAGAAAATTGAAGCTTCGCAGGCAAAAGCTTATTGTACCACTTTCGAGAAAGATTGAGCGACGAGAAGCACGCAGAGAACAGAAGGCGCTCATTGCAGCCAAGATCGACAATCATATTGAAAAGGAATTGCTTGAACGTTTGAAGAAGGGAACTTATCAAGACATCTACAACTTCCCACAGACAGCATTCAACAAGGCATTACAAGCAGAAGATGTGGAGGATGAAGAAGAGGTTGAAGAAGAGCAAGAAATCGAGAGAGAAATGGAGTTGGATGAGGATGTGGAAAGGGAGCTGAATATGGATGAAGAGTTTGTTGAAGCTGACTCGGACGACGAAGAAGATGACGAAAGTGATGTAGAAGATGACGACAATGATGTAGAAGATGTCGAAAGTGATTCGGGCAATAAGGAAGAAGTAGAATTGGATAGTGATTTCGAGTCGTCAGATGGATCTGATATTGAGGTCAGTATTTTCTTTTTTGTTGGTTTCCTTCTTTAGAATCAAGAGAGAATAATTTCCATTGAATAACGGGGAGGATTCAAAATATCGGCCGATGAGGTTTTATTTATTGCGCGTTCGAAATAGGTGTTTATAGGTGTCATAAAAAGTAGCTATGGATCGATATTCCACCGGAAATATAATAAAACAAAACCATATCGCGTTCTTTTATCGTGCTGAAATTTCTTGAGTGTTTAAATTTAGATATACTGATGATAGAACTCCAATGGAATCAAAGGAGTTCTTTTAAAGGCAACATAAGTTTCCAATATTTTCATTGCAAAACATGCCCTTCCATGTGCAACATAAGCAATATATCGAAATAACTATCGACCAATTGCACTTACGTCTCTTCTTTCCAAGGTCGTGGGAACGCTGATCAATTTTCAGCTTAAAAAATCTGGAGGAACGAAAGTTTCTTAATGACCGCCAGTATGGCTTTCGTAACAATAGGTCCACTGGTGATCTGATGGTATATCTCACCTAAGAGTGGAAGGAATCTTTACATCGTTTTGGAGAAAGTAAGATTATTGCACTTGATATTTCAAAGCGTGCATTTGGTATAGATTAATCTGTTCTTCTTTGGATTAGAAATTACTTTTCGGACCGTTCACTACACGTAATTTTGACGGTTTCAAATCTGATATCCTGGTGTTCTTCAGGGCTCCGTTTTGTCTCCGACCCTCTTTCTGATATTCATAATTGATTTTTTGAAACTTCTAATGCACCCTCAGCTGTTCATATTCGTTTTTAGATTCCCATCCTTGTCCTTCGGATGAGGTCTACCAACGAAAGCCTATGATAAGCGCATTCAATTCTGATCTTGACAGCATTGTCCAATGGGGAAACCAAAAAGCCGTGTAGGGTATATTGCTTCGAAAACTCAATGCCGTTAACTGTCGCTAAAGCGTAACCCTCCCCCCCAATGTAACTTTCTATGGGTGGCATTTGCATCGAGAAGACTGAACGGCTTTCAGTTCTAATGTGCATCACAGGCCATCTTTTGTGGAGTGATCACATATTTGACTTCCGCCGACCCAAGAATTTTACTAACCCCTCTGATGTTTATCCTTCCGAAACTCGAACTCCCATATCTGGGCAGGTGCTCCAAAAATCCACTTGAGTCTCTTGGACAGAAAACTAAAAGCTATTAAGTTTTGTGACCCTTTCAATATTTTGTGGGGCCTTTTCAAGAGCCCGAATTCTTTTTGGCATGGAATCTAGAAGTGCCTTTTTCAACTCATTTTTGTTGGAGATTTGGTGGTTTCAAATATTCTTTTCCAACAGAGCTCACAAATTTCCGATCACATTCATGTCAGGTGACTGGGTCGAAGTTTTCATCAAGTGAGGGCAGTTCCAAATGAGTCAAATCTCTCTCTTTTAACGAATACCTAACTTTTCAGGACTTTGAATCAATTTTTTTTCAAATCTAGTTAGGTACATATTTTGTCCATTGTCCCCTCATTGAACTCTTAATTTCCAGATCCAGCTGCAGACATACAAATTTATAATATAACGCTTTCTCCGCCATGCTTCATCGATATCTTTAAATACAGAGATTCGTTTTTTAGTCACACAACACGATTATGGAATAATTCACCCGGCGCGGTTTTCCCTTGCCATTTTAATTTGCAAACATTCAAAACCAATGTTCATCGACACCTCTTTTTATTACAAGTATATAAGTCCCAGATGTTTTGGTTTCAGCCTTACCACCGCCAGATGTGGGAAGGCTGAAGCCAAAACGTCTGGGACTCACATATTTGTAATCAGAGGAGGAATTATTTTGATTTTTTTGTATACTATAAATTTGGGTAGACCTCAAACATCAAAAGTTGGTTTCTCGCCCTCTTAAGGGGCGTCTGGTAAGGGGAAAGCTAAAAGTAAAACGTCTGGGACCTAAATATTTCAAATCAGCGCACAATCCTCTATTGTTTATATTGTTTATATATAAATAAAAGTGGTTATACTTCAGACACAAAAATAGGAAAAATTAGCGACTTCGAACCCCCACCCCTACTCCGAGCTGAAAAAGAAACCTGCCAGACTATTAATAATATCTATATAAATTTTGGTTATACCTCCAACAACATATCGTTCATCGCACTGTCTAAAAATGTAGTTCCCTGAGTTTCTTCCTTTCTCTCTAACACGATTTTCATGAACAAACCGCTCCACCATATGTTCTACAGTAGAGGTCCACAAACCAATACATCTTGCAGTTTACCGAATAGATTGTCCACTTTTATAGTGCTGAATAACCAGTTCGCGAACTTGGATAATTGAACGGCGGCTCATTTTGTTATTTTGGCTTTTGAAATCGCAACTTAAGTTATGAAAAATAAATCGCAGACAAACCTTGAGTGACAGAATAAATAAGTAACAAATCAACTCCGTAAAAATTTCAAGCGTAGGTGCGCACTAAGTTAGCTGTATAAACAAACTGTGAATAGGTTAATTCGAGTTACACTATATGCTCCTAGAACATGCGTCTACAAATCTGCATTTAAATTTCGGCTATACATATTTGTTTACCTTTGAAGATACACTGTTTTTAATTTTTGAAATAAATACTGCATCAAATAAGCTGTGAGCTGTGATTATATTTTACGTTTCTGTTTATCTGTAGAAAAACTTAATTCCAAGTTCCACATCTCGTAATAGTAAGACGATGGGTTGATTAAACTATCGTTGTTCGATGATTGTTTCCTTTTTTTCTACATATCGTCGCCTGAGTTCTATCTTGTTCAAAAGACCATTTTTGGCGAAATTGAGTTAGAAATGCAGTTTTTATAAATCGAACATGCTCTTTCGAATGGCGTACTCCATTTTTTTTCTATCTCTTTTAGTTTTTAAGTTATGAAGAACTATTTTGTTCAATAAACCACTTTATTTAATATTTTGAGTGTCTTTTTTATTCAATCAACCACTGCTTTTTGTTTTTATATGAAATTGAACAATTTTATATTAACTTTAAAAAAAAAAAACTAATATGTATTTCTTTGTTGTTCAATATCCATATCTAATCCATTTAGTTTTGTATGTTATTGAACAAAATCCTATTAAAAAAGTTATGCGGACGGAAAAACACATTTTTGTTCAATATCACTGCACTGTAATGTACCACACAAAATTAATACTGATATAACATTGGAAGCTGTAAGCACAATGTTATGTAAGCGAAAAGTTGGAGCGTAATCTTCAAACGCTTTTAAGGTATTTTGAGACAGTTTTTGAATACAATATTTGTCGATTACAGTATGATAAATCCAGCTCATCCAGGATCTGATATTTCAGAATTCTATGATTCAGAATTCTAATATACTCGTAGCTCCTTTATCTGAAGAAGTCATTTCAGTACCTTCGTTGGAAAATGTAGTACCAGCAGAGGGTTCCGTTTCATCTAAGCAAAGCATGTAGCTTTACACCAAGATAAGCCCTGGATGGAGTAAAAATAAATCGAAAACCATTTTTGTGGAAACAAAATATACAAAAACGGATGGGTCAAGGTGGTAAGCAATATTCAAATGACATCCGCTTGCGACGTTAGTTGCAGTCATAATTGTTTCATCAAATTTTCTTATGATGAACGTGTGAAAATATTTGATTCATTTTGGACCTTAAGGCTAGGCGCGCACATTCAATTTTTAGTTGCACAACTGTTTGGTTGCTTATAGAAAACATATAATTATAGGTTACACAAAATAGCGAACTCATTTTAGGCAATCGTTTGGTTTGTGTCAAAACACAAACTTTTTAGTTGCTCGACCCAAGCAGTTGCGAAACTAAAAATTGAATTTGCGCACCTAGCTTAAAAGATTCTGAAAAAGGACAGTTTTATTTCAAATTTGTGATAATATCGGAACCAAAGTGAAAGAGAGTAGCTAAAGTTTATTTCAAGAAAAAAGTTTACTTTCAATGTAGACAAATACAATATCGACAATCTGGGGCCTGTTTCTCAGATCATACACATCATACATTGTATGATATTGACAGTTCTGCTGTATGATTTCTGTTTCTCAATTTTGTTGTATGATCCACTGTCATACAACAATGTATGACTGAAGATTACACTGGAAATATTAGAATGTTGTATAATTCTGTTTCTCAGAAATGTGTCATTTACATCATACAGCAAATTTACCTATAAATGATCATACATTTAATACAACACAAAATTCTGTTGTAAAGTGGCTGCTGCATGTAACATGTAGCAACATTGTTTTCATCAGTCAATGCTGGGGAAACAAAATTTATTTGAGAAGTTCTCTGGCTCGACATTCACAAAACATGGTAGAGCCTGTAGGGTATAAAGAGAGATAGTTTCATTGGGGTTGTCTTATGGGCTTGCATTATGCCGATTTCTTGATAATGGATTCCATTTCCAAGCTAATGAAGGGTTAAAAATATTTGTTGCAAAGGTGACAAGGCTTCGTTACAATTAGTTGAACGCACAATTGATCTTCCCAATTTTTCCACTAAAAATGTTTGGCAATCTAAATTTTTCAACAAAATATGGATCTTTAAGATTGAAATTAACAGGTTCTTTTATTATTTTAAGGCGTCATCTGACACGTATATTAATTTCAACTAGTTCCAACACGTCTTCACCAAAAATTGAGATTTATATTAACCTCTATTAGAATCTTGTTGTTTAATAAAATAGGATATATTTTTATTTATAATTTTACAGAAGCTGTTGTATCTACAACGTTTGAAATCGGAATGAGAAAATTTGTGACAGTAAATTTTCTCATAAAATTAATTATTAAAAACGATTGCTTATGTTTTTCAATACCCCTTCTCAATCGTTTAAATTAAGTTTTGAACATAAATCTTGAAAACGAGTTGAATCAAGGGATTTTGTAAAAATGTCTGCAAGTTGATCCTTTGTTCCAATAGGCTTGATTTCAATCAGTCCATTTTGAATATGATCTCGAATAAAGTGGTGTTTTATGTCTATATGTTTAGACCGTTTGTTCTCTAAATTTGTAGCCATTCCAATGCATCCTTTATTGTCTTCGAAAATTATTGCAGGTTCAGTGTCAATTTCCTTAAGATCTTGCAATAAACCTCGGATCCAAATGGCTTCAGATGTAGCAGCACTTAGGGCCATATACTCTGCTTCACTTGAGGAAGTTGCAACAGTAGTTTGCTTTTTGCTAGACCATGACACTGTACATCCATAAACTTTAAAAGTGTTGTTGCAAAATTAACAAACGCGAATCTCGATAAATTGGTATGAAAATTTAAGTTTAGATTTATGACGGCGGAACTACAATCCGCAAAACACAAAACAGATAGAATAATTATTTAATTGACCGAATTAATTAAATATACAAAAAATTGAAACGAGTCGGCGCGGCGTGCGAGAAAAAAACTAATGACAACTGTCAAATCGATGGTGGGTGCGTTTAGTAAATTTCACAACAGGGAGCATAAAAAAATGCTGCCACCTAGCTAGCTCAGCGATGGGGTGGGTTCAGCGAAACGGTGGGCTGTATTAATATAATCGAATCGATAAAAAAAGATGTAAAAAATGAATTAAATTGAATTGTAAATTAGGGTGTACCAAAATAAAATGGGCGCCAGTAATTTTTTTTGTTTTAGTTCTGAACTAAATAGGAAATTACAAACCTTGAACCAATTAGCTGAAAAAGAAGTTTCTTTCAAGGAAAAATAAAAGAAAGTTTTAATTTTACCTGAATAGGATTTTAAATAAGTTTTATTTGAAACTATCTGGGAAACCTTTATAGGTATAGGTATAAAACCCAGAATTTTTTCTAAGACAAGTAAGAATTTACAAAGGTAATTGGCAGATGGCCAGTTTTAAGAAAATATATGTTCGAAAAGATGAAAGATGAAAAAAATTAAAACAAGAACAATGGTTTTGTGTCACAACGGGACACAAAGAAAAATCACGTTAGGGAAAATTCCCGAACAACAACGGAATCTAAGAACGGTCGCGAGTCCCGCAATCTCGGGAAGACAAAAGAACGGAACGAAAGCCTAAACGGGGTAAATCTAAGGCACTTAATAGCCTCCAAACAAAACAAAACGAATGAAATTCTCCTAAGCACAATTGAACAACGAACAACGTATACTTAGCTTTTTTTTTTTCTGCAGCGGATCCTGTCTTTTCCACAACCAGTCTCACCCTGGCTCTATTTCCTCTAACAAGAATGCCTTCTTATCAACGCAGTAAAATTGCACTAATATTTTTTTCTCTTTTTTCTTTTTAATATTCCCCAACTGGGATTCCTCTGACCAACAATTCGACTTTATAAATAACGCAACTCAAAAATTTCGTCTCGACGATAATAATTTTTCGCTTGATCAACTTTTTACAACTTAGCTCTTTCGTAGCTCTTCAAAAAGTGCCTCTCAAAAGGCGAACTTCTCCCACCCATTCGGCCACGACATATATGCCATCCTCTTCTGACCTTTGGTCCGTGTTGGTATTCTGTCGCGGTTGCAACACCCGGCTTTTTCGCTGGTGTGCATGCCGCTGTCGAATCCAGCCACGCATATATGGTCTCTTTCACATTGGTGATTTGAACACCAACCTTGGCTTAATGGACGAGTTCAGTTCTAATCCGTCAATTTCAAATGGTCTAAAAAGTCAAACGAAAAATTATTAAAGATCGCGAATAAAGTCCCCAGCCCAACCGGCCCAACTCAAAAACTTGAAGAAAGCATTCTGTTAGATGGGATCCCATGCCATTTTCCCAACAAACATTATGAGACAGGATCCGATGTTTCACGCGAAATTTAACATATTTTAAACCCGTAGACTTTCGCGCAGACAATTAAGGATAAAGGGAATAACATCGCAACGTGATTTTACTTGGTGAGCCCGACACTTAAAATTGGGCAGAAGGCCATACTAAATTTATGTTGGTGTGAACTTGAAATCACACATGCCGTTGAACATGGGTCAAAATCTTCATGTTTTGCAATCCTGTGTGGACCATCTGTCGCACACCCACATATCTTGCGGACCATCTGTCGCACACTGTGTCCCTGTGTGTTTTTGACGTTGTGACTCATCCGTCACATATATGTATATGGATTTTGGTGACCCCTGTCACTCAACTTTGTATTTCAGAACAGAAGACCTATTTTTGTTACTTTTCCAAAACACTTTAAGAGCAGGTCTCTGGCTGATGGCCACCAGGTATCTACTAACTCTATAAGTATTTTGGAGCAGCGACGGAAAAAGAAACTAAAAATGATTAAAGGCAGGTGAAACTTGTTGTGGTAAATTTTACCGCAACAAATCCCACCCTTACCTCCCAGAAAATGTGCTTACATTTCTGTAACACATTTTCTAAGATTTGCCAAGAAAATGAAAAAATAAAAAAGGTTTTCCATCCAAAAAAAATCAAAAAAGCAAAAATTAAAAAATGAAAGTCATTAAGTGTCAAAAACCCAAAATACAAAAAAAATACTTTACTCTACTTTAATCTTCGGATGCATCGGTATACGGTTTTAAATCTTTAACATGCCAAGTTCCGCGTTCTTTACCATTACTATCTTGTAAAACGTATGTCCAAGGTGACACACGCTTTTTAATTTCAAACGGACCGACAAATTTCGGTGCTAATTTGGCAGCATAATAATTCGCGGCATCCGACAACGAAAAGTTCCTACGCCAGACAATTTCGCCGGGGTGATATTGAACATCACGCCGTCGAAGATTATAGACCTGAGCAGATCTCTTAGATGCTGCTTGTAACTTCTTTCCTATATCCGATCTTAGTTCCTTGAAACGTTCAGCGATCTCATCCCGATCCTGAACGGTTCCTGAACTATCCTCCACAGATGGTACTTCTCGACCTGAAGTCACCATATCCCTACCAAAATTCGCATAGTAAGGCGAAACACCTAAAACCTCATGTTGTGACGTGCGAATAGCACACGCCACCTTACTCAATTGTGAGTCCCACACTCTGTGGTTTTCTGCGACGTAAGCCCTCAACGTCGTCTTAAGAATTTGGTTTATCCTTTCCGCAGGATTCGCCTGCGGATGATAATGGGCTGTAAATTTTAATTGTGACGCGTACGCCTGGCAAAGCGTTTTCAGTTCCTTAGATCGAAACTGGGGACCGTTGTCACACACGATCACCTTTGGGATGCCAAATAAGAGGAAAACATTATCTTCAAGTTCCCTAACGATTGCCCTAGAAGTAGCCGACCTCAAAGCGAAAAGTAGCGGAAACTTTGTGAAATAATCTACTACCGTCAAAATGTAAATAAAACCCCTAGTCGATTTAGGAAGCGGACCTACCAAATCTACACAAATCATTTCCCATGGTGATTTGATTCCTACCCTCTCAGTCATCAATCCAGCTGGCTTCTCATTCACAGGCTTTACCTGTTGGCAAACTTTACAACTCCTAACATATTTGGTTATATCAGCCCTCATTTTTGGCCAGTAAAACTTAGCCGCTATCCTAGCAAAAGTTTTTCTAACACCCATGTGTCCTGCTAATGGTCCATCATGGTATTCCTGTAAAATCCCTAATCTCTCATTCCTACCTAACACTCTCTTCCACTCCTGGTTATTTTCATGTACTACAACGTGACTAGCCTTTACGAGTTTAAACAACTGACCTTGTTCAACTCTCCAGGCTGGGTACCTAAGCGGATTCGAATTTATATCCGAAATCATTCTCTTTACCCAAGGGTCTAAATCCTCATCTGAGATACCACCCAACTGTGGAACTCCCCGAGAAAGCATATCCGGAACCACATGCTCTTTGCCCTTTCGGTGAATGATTTCGAAATCGAATTGTTGGAGCCTAACTGCCCAACGCGCTAACCTACCCTGCGGATCTTTAAGATTGCTTAACCATACCAAGGAATAATGATCCGTTACAACAGTAAACCGAACGCCTTCGATATACGGTCGCAGCTTCTCAATAGCCCACAATACAGCCAAGCATTCTTTCTCTGTTGTAGAATAATTTCTCTCATTCCTATTCAAAGACCTACTAAGGTAACAGACAACCTTTTCTCCCTCATCAAAGTTCTGTGAAAGAACTGCACCGATACCAAAATCTGAAGCGTCTGTTTGTACGACGAAGGGTCGTTTAAAATCTGGGCAAGTAAGTATAGGTGCTGTCACCAAACACTCTTTTGCCTTCCTAAAACTATCCTCACATTCTTCAGTCCAAGTGAACTTCCTATTTTTCTTTAGTAAATCTGATAAAGGCCGAAGTAATTCAGCAAAATTTGGTACAAAACGACGGTACCACGAAACTGTCCCTATAAAACTCCTAACTTCTTTTACATTCCTCGGTGCTGGAATCCTAACCATGCTTTCCACTTTCTCTGGATCTACGTGTAAACCATTTCGATCCACTATATATCCCAAGAATTTCAGCGATGGCATGCAAAAGTTGCATTTTTCCTTACTGACTTTCAACCCTGCTTCACTCAACCTTTTCATCACCTCATTCAGAATTTCAAGATGTTGTTCGAAACTTTCTGTAATGATGATGATGTCGTCTAAATAGACGAAAACGAATGGCTCGAGGTCGGCACCCAAAACTGTGTCGATAAACCTCTGCCAAGTAGCAGGCGAGTTGTGAAGACCGAAAGGCATTCTTCGAAATTGAAAAAGACCTCTCCCAGGGACCGTAAAGGCAGTATAGGGCTTAGATTCCTCCTCCATAGGAATCTGCCAATACGCTGACTTGATGTCTAGCGAAGACAAGAACCTCGCACCTCGAAGCCTGTCTAAGATCGAATTAATGTAAGGAAGTGGATAAGCATCCCTATCTGTATTTTTATTCAGCTTCCTATAGTCCACACAGAACCTAAAGGAGCCATCTTTCTTTTTAACTAAAAGTATTGGAGATGACCACGCACTCGTCGATCTCTCAATAACACCTGCATCTAACATTTCCTTTAATTCCCTATCAATATGTTCCTGCATGGCCGGCGAGACCGGATAATACCGTTGTTTAATCGGTTCCGCCGACGTCCTAATTTTATGCGCAACCATAGTTGTGCACCCTAAGCCTTCAGGCATCCTACTAAATGATTCCTCAATCAAGTCCTCCAAACTCTTAATTTCCCTATCACTCAACTCTGAACGTTCTGTAATCGAACAAATCGAAACCGGCTGTTCCGAAAAATTCCACTCACGTGACCTTAAATCCGGTATAATACCCGAAAGTGCCCAAAAATCTGCACCTAGGATCACTGTGTGTGGCAGAGTTGGTATAATAAGACAGTCAATCAACACTGCCCTGTCTTCTACAACTATTGGAAGAGAGAGTGTCCCTAAAACCTTGACACCTGTTCCATCTGCTAACCGAACGCAGTGAACAGTGTCTGTATTTAACGAAAGACCTAAATTTTTAAGAAATTTCCAAGAATCCCTACCTATTATGGTTCTAGAAGCTCCTGAATCTAATAAACCTAAAAATCTAGTACCATAAATACTAACTCCTAAAAATGGTCTCCTATCATCACCGTTTGCCTCGAGAGTAAAACCTAAATGAACCTGATTCACCAGCTGGTTTTCAGCAGGCAAAACCTTCAACGTCTTCGAGCCTCTTGCCCTGCTGGCACAAGAGTCCGTTGACCGTTTCCCGAACACCGTCGGCAGTTTTGTCTACTGACGCCTAAAGCCCCACAACCAAAACAACGCCTAGGAGCGGAACACCTATTTGCAAAATGGCCTGATCCATTGCAATTATAACACCTAACCGAAGACCTTTGGTTCGAAGATTGGGCCTGACGAGCAGTTTGGTTATTCCCCGCAATAACCGAAACTGCAGAAGTTTCAACACCTACGTATGCTAGATCCGGTTCTAGCAAACTCCTATTGTTCCTAACATTGGGTGGTGGAACATACGCCTCCACATTCGCCCTAACCGCTTCTAAGTTCCTACCTAAAGCAACCAAATCGGATACGCAACTAGGCTTCGCCAAACCAAGCTGAGTTTGGTAGAAAGGTGTCAAGTTCCTTTGAATCATTGACAGCTTTCTACCTTCCGATATTGGTTCCGTTAACCTACCGAACAAATTCTGCATTGTCGCCACATAGACTCCGATGGATTCATCTTTGCCTTGTGTGCGACGCCTAATCTCATCTAAAAGTGAATCATCGTAATTCGGTGGTAAGAACTCCAGTTTCAATTCTCTGACGAGTTCTGACCACGAATTAACTGACAACCTAACTGCCCTATACCAAATGAGAGCTTTTCCCACAAAAAGCTCAACTGCTGCTTTAAAAAGTTGGATTTCTGAAACCCCCCTAGCCGAACGAATTTCCTCAACCCTTTCCAAAAACGAATTCACTGAGGCACCACAGCGCTCACCAGTGAACTTTACATCCCATTTTGAAATATTCGCGAAATTGTCCCTATCAACTACAATCTGCTCTACAACCCTGTTACCACTATCTCTACTATTCTCTACACTATCAATTTCAATTCCTAATCTCGTCGATGTACTGGCAGAAGTAACCGACTTGCTAATCGGAGGTTCAGCTGAACGCTGCTTTTCAACCTCATTCCTCTCCACCTGTTTCCTATTCTGCTTCCCTACGTTCTTCTCATCCTCAATTTCTTCTTCATCAGTATCACTTTCCTCATCTTCATCATCACCTTCTAACTCTGCCATAGCCATAATTAATTTATTTTTCAGAGCCTGCTTGCTCTTTTCCTGCGTCTCATTCTCTGGTATACTCCTATCCATCCTACGTAAGCCCCACTCTACCTTCATGATGATTTTCAAATATTCCTTCGAAGTTTCCGACTTCGGAGGATTTTCTAACAATTTTTCTATTTCCCCTAATTTCTTCTCCACCGCCGTAAGATCTTGTTCAAAGCTAAACGGGTAGGCTGGAGGTATAAAAGAGCTCCTACGTTCAAGTTTCAATGCAACCCTAAGTGCTTTGCGCATTTCTTCTACTGTCCCTACTGCTAATCCCCTCCATTCTACCTCATACGTAATCTCCTCTTGCGACAGCCTATTAACATGGCTTGACTCCATTTTAAAATCAACAGAAGAAAAAAAATGTAATTAAAAAAAGATTTAAAAAAAACAATTATTGTGAAATTAAAAAAAAATTATCAACACTCAATCCAAACAAAATTCACTAATCCTTGCTAAAAGTACACAAAAAATAAATATCCCTAAAACACACTGTCAGTAGTATCACTATGTTATTTTTTTGTTTCTGGTCACTGTCTAACAATCACAAGAAATAATCGGTCCGATTATTTATCAATTCAAATTTTATTACCTAATAAAAAAAATTAACCACAAAAAAAAATTAAATTTTCCTCAAAAAAAATTGTAACCCTAGAAAATGTGTTTTCGCGAAATGGCAACACTAATTAAAATTCACTACACTAAATTCCCCACACCTGTCAAAATATATTTCCCCACTCAAAACAAAATGGATACCACCAAATAATTAAATTTATAAAATGAATTGAAATAATATAATAAAACAATAAATTGATTATGTGAATAATATCACACAATCAATAAAAGCAATTAAAAAGCAATTAAAAACAAACAACCAATCTTACTCAACTTCTAAAAATGATTTATCAGCACACTATATCCACTGCAGGTAGCCAAGGTACAATTTGCAGAATCAATGTCGCTTCCCAGATAATTCCTTTTTCAATTCAAGTTTGCACTTTTTCTGGAACCACTTTCCACCCTGAATAAAAAACAAAACCAAGTAAAATCTTTGGCGTAATAAATTGAAATTAATAAAACACTTCCCTAAATAAATCACAATGTACATACAACAACACCGGAGTGCAATTGATGCACTTTTTTTTCCACAAAAGAAAACAACAGAAGCCACAGGCCCCACGTTGGGCGCCAATTGTTGCAAAATTAACAAACGCGAATCTCGATAAATTGGTATGAAAATTTAAGTTTAGATTTATGACGGCGGAACTACAATCCGCAAAACACAAAACAGATAGAATAATTATTTAATTGACCGAATTAATTAAATATACAAAAAATTGAAACGAGTCGGCGCGGCGTGCGAGAAAAAAACTAATGACAACTGTCAAATCGATGGTGGGTGCGTTTAGTAAATTTCACAACAGGGAGCATAAAAAAATGCTGCCACCTAGCTAGCTCAGCGATGGGGTGGGTTCAGCGAAACGGTGGGCTGTATTAATATAATCGAATCGATAAAAAAAGATGTAAAAAATGAATTAAATTGAATTGTAAATTAGGGTGTACCAAAATAAAATGGGCGCCAGTAATTTTTTTTGTTTTAGTTCTGAACTAAATAGGAAATTACAAACCTTGAACCAATTAGCTGAAAAAGAAGTTTCTTTCAAGGAAAAATAAAAGAAAGTTTTAATTTTACCTGAATAGGATTTTAAATAAGTTTTATTTGAAACTATCTGGGAAACCTTTATAGGTATAGGTATAAAACCCAGAATTTTTTCTAAGACAAGTAAGAATTTACAAAGGTAATTGGCAGATGGCCAGTTTTAAGAAAATATATGTTCGAAAAGATGAAAGATAAAAAAAATTAAAACAAGAACAATGGTTTTGTGTCACAACGGGACACAAAGAAAAATCACGTTAGGGAAAATTCCCGAACAACAACGGAATCTAAGAACGGTCGCGAGTCCCGCAATCTCGGGAAGACAAAAGAACGGAACGAAAGCCTAAACGGGGTAAATCTAAGGCACTTAATAGCCTCCAAACAAAACAAAACGAATGAAATTCTCCTAAGCACAATTGAACAACGAACAACGTATACTTAGCTTTTTTTTTTTCTGCAGCGGATCCTGTCTTTTCCACAACCAGTCTCACCCTGGCTCTATTTCCTCTAACAAGAATGCCTTCTTATCAACGCAGTAAAATTGCACTAATACTTTTTTCTCTTTTTTCTTTTTAATATTCCCCAACTGGGATTCCTCTGACCAACAATTCGACTTTATAAATAACGCAACTCAAAAATTTCGTCTCGACGATAATAATTTTTCGCTTGATCAACTTTTTACAACTTAGCTCTTTCGTAGCTCTTCAAAAAGTGCCTCTCAAAAGGCGAACTTCTCCCACCCATTCGGCCACGACATATATGCCATCCTCTTCTGACCTTTGGTCCGTGTTGGTATTCTGTCGCGGTTGCAACACCCGGCTTTTTCGCTGGTGTGCATGCCGCTGTCGAATCCAGCCACGCATATATGGTCTCTTTCACATTGGTGATTTGAACACCAACCTTGGCTTAATGGACGAGTTCAGTTCTAATCCGTCAATTTCAAATGGTCTAAAAAGTCAAACGAAAAATTATTAAAGATCGCGAATAAAGTCCCCAGCCCAACCGGCCCAACTCAAAAACTTGAAGAAAGCATTCTGTTAGATGGGATCCCATGCCATTTTCCCAACAAACATTATGAGACAGGATCCGATGTTTCACGCGAAATTTAACATATTTTAAACCCGTAGACTTTCGCGCAGACAATTAAGGATAAAGGGAATAACATCGCAACGTGATTTTACTTGGTGAGCCCGACACTTAAAATTGGGCAGAAGGCCATACTAAATTTATGTTGGTGTGAACTTGAAATCACACATGCCGTTGAACATGGGTCAAAATCTTCATGTTTTGCAATCCTGTGTGGACCATCTGTCGCACACCCACATATCTTGCGGACCATCTGTCGCACACTGTGTCCCTGTGTGTTTTTGACGTTGTGACTCATCCGTCACATATATGTATATGGATTTTGGTGACCCCTGTCACTCAACTTTGTATTTCAGAACAGAAGACCTATTTTTGTTACTTTTCCAAAACACTTTAAGAGCAGGTCTCTGGCTGATGGCCACCAGGTATCTACTAACTCTATAAGTATTTTGGAGCAGCGACGGAAAAAGAAACTAAAAATGATTAAAGGCAGGTGAAACTTGTTGTGGTAAATTTTACCGCAACAGTGTATCCAGATACTGATTTTCTGTCAGTTACATCGCTTCCCCAGTCAGCATCAGCATACCCAATCAAAGGATTATGACTACTTGCTTCGAAAATAAGTTTTTTCTTTTTAGTTCCTTTTAAATATCTCACAATTCGTTTGAGAGCTTGCCAATGAATTTCTGATGGGTTTTGTTGGTATCTTCCCATGTATCCAACTGGAAAACATATATCTGGTCTAACGCACATCATAATATACATTAAGCTTCCAAGTAGTTCTCTGTAGGGCTTGTCAAGTGTACTTTCTGTTGTTGTCTGTTGAATTTGTAGTCCTTTTTCCATTGGAGTTCTACTAGGATTGCATTCTTCCATTCTAAACTTGCTTAAAACTTTTTCAATGCTGGATACTTGTGATAAATTTATTTTGTTTTCATGAATGTCAATCTTAATTCCCAGAAAGTATTTCAAATTTCCGCAGTCTGACATCTTGAATGTCTTTTTTAAATTTGCCTTTAACTGCTCTATTTGCTGCAAACATTTTCCAGCAATGAGTAAATCATCAACATACAGTATAAGTATGATGATGTCATCTTCTTCCCGTCCCATCTTGGTGTACAAACAATAATCGTGATTGGATCTTTTAAATCCCAATCGAAGGAGAAAGTCATTAAACTTTTTGTTCCAACATCGGGGTGCTTGCTTCAACCCGTAGATGGATTTGAGCAAGCGACACACATTTCCTTCTGCTTCGGAAACCCCTTCTGGAACAGCCATGTACAGTTCTTCCTTCAATTCACCATGTAAAAATGCCGTTTTTACATCTAATTGGTGGAAAATCAGGTTTTTGTACAATCCAACAGCTAGTACAATTCTTATTGTTGTTAATTTTGCAACAGGTGAGTAGGTTTCGTCGTAATCAATTCCAGCCTTTTGTAAGTATCCCTTTACTACCAGTCTCGCTTTATATCTTGTGGGCTCACCGTTCTCGTTTTCTTTTATTTGAAATATCCACTTCGGTTTCAAAATCTTCGCATTCTTCGGTTTTCTGATCACTTGCCAAACTTTATTTTCTTTCATTGAAGAGAGCTCGTCCTCAATAGCCTTATACCATTTTTCGGCGTCCGAGCGGGAATTGATCTCACCAAAAGAATTTGGAATACCTGTTAAAAATTCGTCCGCAGAAGTTGCTCTATAACTGGTATAATAATCATCAAACTTACTCGGAGGTCGGCGCTCCCGTTCGCTGCGCCTTACAGTTACCTCACCTTGAAGATCACTGTTGTAATTTCGCGAAGGGAGCGCAGCTGCACCATCGCTGACAGTATCAGGTTCATCATCCAAGTCTTCAATCACTGTATCTTCAGTTATGGTAACATCGCTGTCTTGAGTAATTGTCAGATCTTCATCACACAAGTCATCTTCATCACAGAAGTCACCTTTAGTTTCATCCTGGTGATTATCAGAACCGGCGAGTATTTCATATGACTCTACCCCTTCTTGCTCGTGGTTTCTG
The DNA here is from genome assembly GCA_911387755.1 of Chrysotoxum bicinctum. Lineage (NCBI taxonomy): Eukaryota > Metazoa > Arthropoda > Insecta > Diptera > Syrphidae > Chrysotoxum > Chrysotoxum bicinctum. Next base: position 41,595,972 of record OU426989.1, on the reverse strand, counting down.
ATAACAATAGTTTCTTTTGTACGTATGTATTTACTTGGGGTTTGATTTTTGAATGGAAAATCAGTTTCATCAAATTTAACGTCTCTTGCAGTAAATAACTTTTGAGTTTCTATATTCCAAAGTTTGTATCCATTCGGTACATAGCCAACCATAACTGACTTACGGCTTTTTGAGTCCATTTTCTTTCTTTGCTGACTAGGTATCCACGCATAAGCTTTGCAACCAAATACACGCAGTTTTTCAAAATTAGGTTTTGTACCATACCACATCTCAGCCGGAGTCTTAGGACAATCTAAAGACTTAGTAGGTATTCTATTTATTAGGTATGTGCCAGTTAGAGCCGCCTCACCCCACATTCGTTTTGGCATTTTGGATTCTAGTAGCATTGTTCTTATTTTTTCGATTAGTGTTCTATTGAACCTTTCAGCTACTCCATTTTGCTGTGGTGAGTAAGCAATAATCTCTTCAACTTGAATCCCAAACTTTTTGTACCATAGCTTTTGTTCTCTTGAACAATACTCTCGTCCTTGGTCTACAGTGAGTTTTGAAATGGATTTTCCAAACATCGATCTTGTCATAGCTTCATATTCCTTCAGCGCTTCAAAAACTTCAGATTTTCTTTTTATCACATATATTATTGCGAAATGTGTGAAGTCATCAATGAAAGACACGAAGTATCTCGAACCATCCCAAGCAGCTTCATCAATGGGACCGCAAACATCGGAATGTACTCTTTCTAGAACTCTTGTTGCTCTTGCACGAACGCCTTTGAACGGATCACGACATTGTTTACCTTCTATGCAAACATCACAAAAACCAATGTTATCCAATGTAGTCATTTTGAGTCCCTTTATCATGTTTTCCCTTGCAATTTTTGTTAAGGCTCCTTGCCCAACATGACCCAAGCGCTTATGCCACAATTTAATTTCTTCTGTTTTACATAGATTAGCTGAATGACCCTGTATTTCAAATTCGACTTCATATAAATTTCCCTGCAAGTAAGCTTCTGCAATCAATAGTCCATTTTTAACAATTCTTGCTTTGTTTTTGAAGAATTGGACATCAACTCCAACACTAGTGAGTTTTCTTACTGAAAGTAAGTTGTCTCTGAGCTCTGGCAAATATAACACGTCTTTTATAATGACATCTACATTCCTGTTGGTTTTTCCGTTTATAGATCCTGAGCTTTTCGCAACTAAAAATTGATTATTTTTAGCAACATTGATCTGTACAGACTCGCTCAACGCATTTTCTTCAGAAAAACACCAGTTTTCCTTTGAAAGGTGATCACTAGCTCCAGAGTCTAATTTAAACTTAATCTTTGTACCAAGCTCTTTCATTCCCCTTGAATGGTTACGATCTGACATCAAACATATGCCTTTCGTATTTTTGTTGCATCTTTGATTCGGACTAACGTCAGTTTTTCGACAGTCTTTTGCTAAGTGCCCCATCTTGTTACACTTAAAGCATTTACCTTGAAATTTAAAGGTTTTCTTTGGGTATTTCTTCCCAGCAAACGCCGATTTTTCATGAAAAACTTCCACTTCCCTATCTTCTAACTTTGCTTCTTCCAAAAGTAGCCTATCTTTGACAATGCCAAAACGTTAGTTCTCCACCCGTCAAGTTTTGTAAAGCAGTTACTAACGGATCAAACTTATCAGAGAGTGTTAGGAAGAATTGTGCCAGCAAATCGCTTTCGTCTAGTGATGCTCCAGACATCTTCAGTTGTCTTACTAAGTTTTCGAAAATCACGATGTGATTAGCTACTGAATCACCATTATTCATACGAAGCTTCATTAGCTGCTTTCGTACCAAAAGTTGGTTAACCACCGATTTTCTTGCAAAAGATGATTGAAGGCTTTCCCACATCTCTTTAGCCGTATTCTTTTCACGGATGTAACTTAGGCAGTCGTTATGCACAAACGCTACGATTTTATCCTTTGCTTTCTTATCTCTTCTGGAAAATTCATCATATCCTGCATTATTAGCCTCAACGATATTTGTTAAAACATCCGCCAGATTAAGCGAGTCCAGATGTGTTCGAACTCTGAACTGCCAATCATCGAATCCGCTTCCATTGAATTGCGGAATTCCACAAACTGATTCTTTTGATTCGCCCATAACCTATTAGAATCTTGTTGTTTAATAAAATAGGATATATTTTTATTTATAATTTTACAGAAGCTGTTGTATCTACAACGTTTGAAATCGGAATGAGAAAATTTGTGACAGTAAATTTTCTCATAAAATTAATTATTAAAAACGATTGCTTATGTTTTTCAATAACCTCACACTCAAATAATAATGAAATGTCAGAATCATACACATCATACAACAAAACAAATGTCATACAACACTTCCAATGAAATCTAAGAAACAGAATGATGTGTATGTTGTATAAAAATGTTGTATGTTGTATAATATATGTATGATGTGTATGATCTGAGAAACAGGCCCTGATCTTCTTTCAATGCATTACAAATAAAATCATAATGGCACAAAATGTTAGTTGAATTAGTACGATGTTAAATCCGTTTTAGTATGAAACTAGGTTAAAACAACGATTTTTATGAAAAAATAATAATAAACCAATTACAATAAAACTCAGTGGCGCAAAATTTTAAACAGCCTTTTATTAAGGTATTTATGATAATTCTTAACGATTTGCTAACTTTAAAGTAGTTTACTAACTCATTCTTAATTCTTACAATTTTCTAACTATTATCGTGCTAAGGCAATTTTCTTAATAAATTGCACATAAAACAATGAAAGTTCGTGCAAAGAACTAAGTCCTTGTGTGGCGTTTGTAAATAGCACGATACTAAAAAATAATATAGGTATTCGACGATTTTAGTATCATACTAAAACAGCTTTAGCACCGTACTAATTTAATTAAAATTTTGCGCCAGTATGTTTAAAACAATAACAAAATTTAAATTAAAAATTGTATGTAAAATAAATAATGTATCTATTTATTTGAAAAAAGAAGGGTAAAAAGTGAATTCAAAAAAATGTTTAACAAATTTTGAATTTCATTACCTACCGAGCAGCTGCAATATTTTTTCTGATCACCCACTATGTTCTAGTGCTTAAACGCAAAGAATGAGTTAGAATTTTTTGTTCTATTTTCATAGTATTTTCGTAGTTTCAATGATTTAATTATTAAGTGCTTCTATTTTGTTCAATATTTAGCTTTTTTGTTCAATATCCACCAATTTAATCAACTTGTTTACAGCCCATACAACGTTGTTCAATATCCAAAATGACATCCCACTTGATTTTATTTTTTAAATATTTCAGGATTTAATAAAACCTAGATTAATAAATCATTTTGCAAACAAAAATTATTGCGTTTAATGGAGAAAAAAACTCCACAGTATTTCCTTTCAAATTTAAGTAAAAATTTTGCTTCTGAAGTTAAAAAATCGTTTTCCCAACATTTTCCAAAATGGACTTTGAACAAGATAGAACTCAGGTGACGATATATACATATGTACATACATATGTACATACATACATTGTTTTAGTGTTATTGGATCTGTTACCAAGATTAGGTAGGTCATGAATCTGGGGTGACATGCGGCCTGATCTATAATAATTAGCAATCATAGGTTTCAGAGGGATAGGTGTGAGCGAAATTGTAGGTAGTGAAATTATCTTTTACTAGCCGACCCAGCTCTCGAAATTCGAGTGCCAATTTATTTATTATTTATTATTTATATTATTGGCAGTGTTTTCAAGCAAATTTATTAAATTAAATTTTATTTTATGTAATATGCAAAGTGTTCGACAGTGCAAAAACAAAAATGACCCACAGTGTGTAAATGTGTGTCTCAAGTATATTCTGCACATCTCCGTAACTGTGGCTTTCCAACCATATAAAATTTATCGAAATCGGTTAAATACTTTTGGAGAAAAGTGTACCACAAAAAACATGTTTGCCGTTTTATTATATGATGATGATTTATACATATATATTTTCGATGTTATGTTATTATAATTATTTCCCTAACGAGATGACGTATATTGTTTATACCAGTTTATAGTATTGTACAGTATGGGACTTCCAGATTTGTATGCATTTTTGAAGATCATGTGATATGACAGTTAAAAGTTAGCTTTGATTGACACTGTACAAAGTTATAGCTCTAGAAAGTTGACATAAAAATCTTATACAAATGAACCGCAACAACACTTGTTTCGATATATGTATGAATGTAGGTGTGCTTCTGGAAAAATGACGAGGCCTTTATAATTTTCCACTTAAATATTGAATAAGAATGGTTTTCTTACAATTCCGATTATATGTTTTAATGGATTGTTAAAGACATTATTGGCAATGATAAATACCTGGAATACATTGCTTACATTTTTTTAAAGTTTTGTAACACTCCTATTATTCTTATTACCCCTATATCTATTCTTCCTTTTTTTCTTATCTCACTTGGCCAATTGGACATACATATGTATGTATATTGTTGTGGCGTCATTGACAAAATCGTCAGAATAATTTTTTGGGTTTGTTTGTCAACAAAGTTGAGGGGATCTACAATTTTTTGTCGAGTGATGATTATTTATTAATATAGTGTCATCTAACTCGTGGGCCGTGGTTCTCGGGTTGTTGTTGTAATATACTTTTTTTTTGACGATCTAGGTATGTACCTATATGGATCATATCTTATAATAAGAAACGGCTATTCTTGGATGTGTAATTTGCTCTGGTGATGTCATTGGTCCTTAATTCTTCGAAAATCAGGAAGGTGTATCAGTCTTCGTATCGGGCTAACCAACTGCCCGATATGTTTAGAAAAGTTATAGAAAACTACCTTGTACCGAGTCTTACAAGAACTATGGATAAGGAAATTTGCATAGTGTGTTATATTGAATTCATAATGTTAGAATCAGATTTAGAGCGTCTATGTTTGTTACATAAAATGTATCGCTACTTATTTGAAAGGTTTATATCACTTTTAAATTCGAACGTCCTCAACCGTTTACATTTATATATATATATATACGTATGTATGTATATATTAAACTATAGTAATACTCACAATATTAAGAAGCCCAATGAACTTTATAAGTTCACTTTTCAGCTTTCAAATAATCAACCTTGCGTTGTATGATCTTTTTTTGTTGAAAACCAGTTCAAGTTTGCTTAACCTCCATTATTATTTTATTTTGGAATTTGAAAAAAAAAAAAAAAAAATAGCTAATACCTACTAATGTATGTATATCAATTAGTGAACCTCAACGAATAAGAGATAAGGTTGATGACAAATAGGCCTACTAACCAAAAATACAAACATGGACATGTATTTTTAACTAAGTTTGTTATGAACGGATCTTTTGAAATTTTTTGTAACCACTCAGAAGCAAACATTTTAATTTCTCTTAATTGATTCTTAAAAGTCAACGTGGCAATGAATTTTGCAAACAAAATTCTAAAACGTTGTAACTGACAGCTATTAAACGTATTCAAATATTATTTCACCAAACCTTCACAGATGAATTATTCGTAACTGCTCATAAAAGCTTCACACTTATAAAAAGAGTCATAATGTACAGCACGTGTATTTTAAATGCAAATCATATCTTAATCGTTTGCTTACACAAGTTCGGCATTCTATCTGTCTAATGGCACAGGGTTTCACAAAACGGTTAGCTTCATAATAGAAATATCTTCTAAAGATCTTCGAGTCACACTAAACCGTGTGTATAATTATAGCTCTGATTAAGAAGAGCATTGCTTAGCGAATACGTAACATAATTTCACGGCCGACAGCTTCACAAAAAACCTGTCATTAAATAGCAAAATCTACTTGCAATAGCAATAGCAGCGGCTTTCTTTCCAACTATAACAAAACAAAATTATAGATGCCTGCTTCTGTAGGTGTAGCTCATTCCTCATGAATTATTCGCATATCAATTTCGATCACAAGAAACTCTCCCCCACTCTCGACTGAAGGAGCTAAAGATTCCGGCTCAAATGGAATTGTAAACGCTTACAACTCAATTCGATTTTTTTTTAAGTTATTGTGCTACTACTATCTTATCTATAATATCGGTTGTATGAACAAAATACACTTTTAAGTGTATATATTTAAAAAATTACGTAACCGTTGTTTACATTATCCACATTCTTATTTTGAATTTCGCGCATAATTGTAAATGTAGATCAGTATCGTGCATCTTTTTTCACATTCCTTTCGATGCTAAGGTCATATAATTCGACGTGTCGTCGCCAGCATCTTCTTCCAAAAAAGGAGCTAATTGATCGGCGGTTCTGAGGTTCTGTCGAACAGGCAGCTCTCGATTTTGTTTTTATTTTTTCAATAACTGAGTCACATAAAACAATATATAGCTTCACAACTTTCCGCCACTTTGGTGTTGGGAGGCTTAAACAATCTACTAAACAGTTTACCATTGCAGTCTCACTAAAGCTCCATTGTCGTACGTCGTGTATCTGTAAATCCGCTCAAGTTACCTTTTTTTTCTTTCTTTGTTGCGATCTTCCTCACTCGTTTGTGTCGCTTCTGATCATTAATTTGTCTCAAATAGAACTATTCAACACGTTGAAACTCTTATTGCTTTTTATACTTCTTTTCCGGTAATGTGCGCGCGCATTTTAATCGGTTTATTTTGTTTTTTTTTTCGAATCCCAAAAAGCAGCTGATAGTTATCACACGGTCAAGGTTAATCCAAGTCGAGAGTGAATTTAAATTAACAGCGGCTTCAGTGTGACGCATTTGGTTTGGCTATTTAAATTTGTCTTTATACCTTTCCCCATACGTGTCCCTTGAAAAAAAAGAAGGAAATCACCTATGTATATTTTAAAGTGTTTTATTTATTTTTTATAAATTAAATTAATTGTGATATATTCAAATATTCAGGATAACGGTGTTGGTGCATTTGTGAAAAGACAAAAGGATATCAGTGACAAAAAGGATGATGAATCAAGAAAAGATTCTGCCACAAAAACAACGACAAAAGCTACAGCAAGCGATAGTAGAAAAATCGTTAAGGGCAAGCGACGACTTAAGAAACCAAAAGTGGAAATCGAATATGAAGTGGAAGCTGATGCCCCGACACGGGAGAGGATACATAAGTGAGGTACAAAATGTAAATTTGTATAAAATAAAACTTTATGGAAGCAAATAAATATAGAGAAATAATTATTTTAAAATATGAAACAAAAAAACAAAACAAAATTTGTCGTGACTAAATTGTTTTTTTTTTTTTATACAAAAGAGATTTCAAAATTCATGACGGTGATGATTTTAAGATGAGAGTAATTTGTATGGAGTTTAAGGATCCTATAAATTATTTTATTTGGACATTTGTTTTCAGAGAAATTTAAAATAATATATATTTTAGTCATTTGGTTTGTATAAATGGTAATGACATCTGAGATAAGTTGTTGGTAATTGCAATGTTTTCTTTTCATAAAAAAAGTTTATGAAAATTGTGTTTTTGTTTTTATTAAGAGTGTTCAAATAGGGATAGTACATAGATTTGCACTTTTCTTAAACAAAGTATGCAGTTTTGTTTTATAGTTCTCACACTCAATTAAGCCTTTAAAAATACAGTGGACTCTCGATAACTTGAACATACGATAACTTGAACATTCCAATAACTTGAACAAATATTTTTTCCCTTTACGCATTCTATACCTTGAACGAACTAATTTTAAGACTCAATACCTTGAATTTTTCCCCTAAGTACTCTATAAGTTGAACAAGTAAAATTTTTCCGAACTCTGTAACTTGAACAAAGTTTAATATTGAATTTCTTAAATTTTTGAATTTATGCAAGGTACCTGGGATGTTGGTACAGATGTTCGTCGTCCACTGTATGCTCGTATCTGCCTGAAATCATAGGACATTGTGAAAATAGAGGGAAATCACAAGTTATAATGGTTAGTGCGTTGGAATGTCATGCTCGAGGTCTGGAATTGCTACCCAGTCGCTGCAACCTAAAAAGCGAAAGAGTACTGCCCCTTTAAAGGAATTGACAAATTATCCGTTTGTATCTTTTGCTATGAAAAGTGCTTCTCATGTTAGCCGTTTGGACTTAGCAATAAATTGCAGGTCCTCTATTCCTCCGACCACACGCATACATAGATAGTTGAGAGTTTTAAGTCACTAGATTTAGTTTCTCTACAACCGGTTGAACTCTTTTATACCATGTATGTACATATGTACATATGAATTGTTAATTTTGTCACTATAATAGACCGTCAAATAGCAGCTCCGAGGCGGCCAATTGACATCGCAAAGACGCCTGATTACACGATTTGGGAATTCGGTGCGCAAAAGATTGATTGTGACATGGCGCACCACCCTGCATAAACCAGCGGTTGTCCAAATTTATGTCCTCAATTTCAGTGAAAAGAAGTTGGTCAACATAGCTCTCGAACGCCCACCGTTGACTGAAACGTTGTTCGCAGCATCTTTTTCGAAGAAAAATGGCCCAATGATGCCACCACTCCACAATCCGCACCAAACTATCACTCTTTGTGGATGCATTGCCTTTTGGACAATAACGTGGGGGTTTTCCGAGCCCCAGATGGGGCTATTGGAATAAGGCTTTCATCGTCCATTACGCAATGTATTTCCTCTGATTTTCGACTGCTCACAAGTAAAATGAAAACTCAACTGAACACTGGACTGACTTCTAAATACACTGCCTTTTCAAACTGAACTGACAACTGAACTGATAACTGAAGGAACAACTGATCGTCTAAGTGACTTACAAATACATGTGTGAAAAATAAACAATTGCAATGGGAGATCACTAAATTTTAAGAATTCTAGAGCTTTTTCTTAAGGTACAATAAACGTGTTATGGTTTCAAGAAGAAAATATATCGAATATATTGCGTTATTTGACCAATCCTAAGGAAGCTTTAATAAATCTAATTTATTGAAATAATTATTCCTTCGCTTCAACTGCGTCGTACGCGATGCCAAATATGTAAAAGTAAGCTTCCACATTATTATTGTAGGTGGTCATCACCAAATCTAAGATCGATCGATGTAAACAAAAAGGTCGTTTTCCCACAATTCGTGATTATAAAATGTATGTAGGTGTACCTATGACGTTAAGTGCAAACACACTTATGGCCTTCGAAATATTATCTTTTCTTATTTTTATTTTATTTAGTGATAATGCTAATTATCTTATAATAATTTCAATTAGAACTTGTGATGCTCAACAAATACCTACCTAAACAAAAATAAAAACAAGGAAAAGGCGCAGTGGATTAAAAATAAATACCTCATAAGGGGTGTGCGTTTGACGTAATTGATAAAATGCATTTACTAATGATAATGAATTTAACAAAAATCATCAAACACAATCGATTGTCGGCTGTGTTAATATTTTATCAGATCTTATTTCTTCCGTCAACTGTGAATAGCAGACATTTTAATTAATAAATAAATCGTTCAGCAGAAGCTAATGTGATTCAATCTTATAAATATTTCAAAGGCAGTTTTTAAAGGAATTTAAATATATCTTTTCTTAACAAATGAGGAGATGAGACAGAAAGTAATACCAACAACAAAATAAAAAAATATAATACATTTTTTAACTATGTATTACAAAAATTCATGAGAGTGATTCACTGGTCTTCATTATACTTTTAAATTTAATTATGTAAATATATTTAAATCAAATTGATTTTTGTTCAAAATAGTTTACACATGTGAGTTGAAGTATAATGCTAAAGTAAATTCATTAAATTCGAACTAGTCTGTCTGTGTCTATATTTGTAAAATCATTCAAGTATAACATCAAGTCGGCTTTTCATTCATATTTAATTGCTCGTTTTCAGTAGCGTAGTTAGGTCCACGAGATCCTCGGTCAGAAAACAGTAATGTTTTTAAAAAAATTGTTTCGTTTTTGATTTTATAAAAAGCAAATATTTTTAAGAACTTACGTGTGTTGTTATGGAATCGTCAAGCTCAATACAATATTCTTTAGAATCCACAAAATTATGCCTGAAATGTTTACCAAGTTTCACAGAAAAAAGTCTAAATTTGCAATAAAATTCAACCTGCAAAACCTAATAATATACAATTTTTTTTTTTTAATTTTTGGAACTCAAAAAACATTTTGATGCTCGACTTTTTTATGGATAGTACCTTTGTATATAAAACTTATATGAAGGTTTTTTATAATACAAACTCTATATACTACTGAAATAAATCAGCCAAGTAGAAGACTTAGCACTATTATTGGACTTGTTGAATTATTGATTCAAATTAGCTTTTTTGGCCTTTAGTCCACAAAAATTGGCGTTTCGTCCGGGTTATCTCACATGAACTCATCAGTTGACTTGTGAGGACCTTGTCAATACGCAATTTTTGTTAAGTTCAGTTCATCTTACATGAATTTTTTGACAAAAATCCAATGTGAACTATATCCAACAAAGATTAGAATTGTAATCATTAATGTTGGAATTTTTTTTGCCCGTGGCCTGGCATTGAATATTTATATGAAGGTTTTTTATAATACAAACTCTATATACTACTGAAATAAATCAGCCAAGTAGAAGACTTAGCACTATTATTGGACTTGTTGAATTATTGATTCAAATTTTTGTGGACTAAAGGCCAAAAAAGCTAATTTGAATCTATAAAACTTATAGTAATCTCATGAAGACGAACGATCTCATGAAGCATAGCGATAGTACTTGTTAGATTTGACTCTGCTGAATTAAATAACAAAATATTCTCTTTTTTACTCCTTTTTTTATCTTATCCTACTCTACCACCAGGAGAGCATTGGTAGCAAAAAATCACGCTCCATGATAATACTATAGGTCTTATATACAAAGATAGTACCTAAACTTTCAATCAGAATTTATTCTCTTAGAGATGTTTCCATTTCCATCAAAATGTTAACAAATTTGAGTAAGAATAGTTGCATATAAATATGTATAGCGTTTTCGTAATCCGGAAGAATGTTCTGGAACTCTCCGATCCGGAATGCCAAATGAAAATGAAAGAGTTGCGACATTTTTCTTTAATCTGAAATTTTTGTTTCGTTGTGTTTGTGAAACGTCAAATGCAGATGAAAAATTGAAGTTATTTTTTCATTTCATTATTTGTAAACATGTTGAAAACTAATTATTTTACTTTGAGAAAACTCTTTTCGAAAAAATTCCATAACGAATCCATCATCATCACTTGAAGATGACAATTGGTTCGTTTGTTCAACTTTACCCAGAGTTGACCCAGGATTTCTTGACAACCCTGAGAGTTGTCAAAAAAACTGGGGTTTTTGGTTTTCAAAAAACACCCAAGGGCTTTCAATTGTTTTGTTGAAAACAAAAAACAAGAAACATATAATTTTGTGCTCTGATAAAACTTTAAATTTATTATAAATTGGTTTTAAAAATGAACAAAAACAATTTTGCGTTGTTACTCAATATTTCGTCTGATAAGGATGAGGATGATGAGTGCAACAAACTTTTAATTGTAAACATAAGCAATAACATGCGACATGCGAATCGACAAAGGACAATAAAAGAAATAGGTATGAAATCCCATGAGATTTTGGTCGTTACCTGAACTCGCCACAGCAAAATACCTAGGTCGACTTCAGGACGACCCCAAGGCTAAAAAAACAAATAATTTACTCACTAGGGTGACTTCAGGTTTTTCAAAAACGATTTAGGTCGACCCCAGGGTGACTTCAGGGCTCAACGAACAAACCTAATGATGAGAAAGATGAAATGTTTGGGTTACAGTCCATAACGAATATATGAAAATCTCATAATAAGAAAAACTCATTCCCCACTCTCCATAAGGGAAAGTTTTAAAATATATTTTTTTTATTTATGTTTTCTGGTTTTGCATTTATAAATGCATGTATGTGTGGAATAGTTTTCCTTTTTTATTCTAATTATATGAGAACATTTTTTTTTCTTATTTTCATGTTTATTTGTTATATCTTTTCTTTTAATATAAGTAAACACAGCTATAAGAAGAAAATAGTTAAGGTTTTTGAACTTTCATATATCCGTCATTGACTTTATTCATAACAAAAAATTACATCTCAGGATTTTGACGTTAAAAATGTGCCCTTGTATGCATGCTTCAGGTTTCTATTCTTTTTTCAAATCCAGAATCGATTTTCTCTCCTTTTCAGAAGACGAACTGTCATATAGTGCCAAACGAATGAGTTCAGAAGTATTGGGAATGATTCCGGACGACCAAGCGAAAACGCTATTAAGCTGCATTTAGACTTTCGGTGTTGTGCGGGGTACGTTGTTCGTTGTTGGTTGTACGCGGAACAACGAGAATATACATAAATTATAAAAACGAACTAAGAACGAATAAAAAATGTGCAAATTCAAAGGATCTAGGAAATGTCGGTGTTCGTTGTTACCCGGATAGTATTCGCTGGCCCGGATAGTATTCCTCCTATTGTCCTGAAGAGGTGTTCTTCAACGCTGGCAAAACCACTGCGTAAGCTTTTCCATCTGTGCTGCTCTACTGGTCTCTTTCCGAGTGGATGAAAAACAGCATTTATCCAGCCTGTCCCTGAAAAAGGCGAATCTCCTCCCCTTCTAACTATCGTCCAATTGCACTTACGTCCCTTCTTTCTAAAGTCATGGAAACGCTGATAAATTATCAGCTCAAAAAATATCTTGAAGAACGAAAGCTTCTTAATGACCAGCATTATGTCTTTCGTAGCAATAGGTTCACTAGTGATCTGATGGTATATCTCGCCGAGCAGTGGCACAAATCTTTACATTGTTTTGGAGAAAGTAAGATTATTGCACTTGATATTTCAAAAGTATTTGATAGAGTTTGGCATCAAGCTCTCTTATCGAAAATGCGTGCATTTGCTTCTCTTCTTCGTTGGATTAGAAACTACCTTTTGAACCGCTCAATACAAGTTGTGTTGGACGGTTTTAAGTCTGAAGTTTGTAAAATAAATGCTGGTATGCCACAGGGCTCCGTTTTATCTCCGACACTCTTTCTGATATTCATCAATAATCTTTTGTCTGAAACTTCTAATCCATTTGCTGACGACAGTACTCTCAGCTTCTCATATTCGTTTCGAATTGGACCTTAATTTAGATGAACCAAGTACCTGAAGACGAAGACTGTACGATTCAATAAAAAAGAAGACCTCATATATAGGGCAGAACATGAGGAAGAAGCTGCAAGATCTCTTCCCCAAATGATATATGTATAATCGGATGGATTATTCTCTTAAAGCGGGAAAAACTACTTTAAAGATTAAAATAATATAGACACAATTTCAATTTTGTTTCGTTTACGAGCAGAATTGCTTAAACTCAATTTTATACGACATAGTTGTGATTTGACTGTTTAATGTGACTTATACAACCGAAGGAAACGTGAAGATATACATATATTCACATCTTAGAGTGCTGCCCAGTATTACGAGAAATGATACGTAGGTAGGTAGTAGTGGCGACTACTGGCAGTCTAGCCCTATAGCCCAATTAGCGCTGAAGTGCGCCATTTTGATACTATAACTTTTATTCTCACGGAGTCATCCAGTTTGGATTAAGTTCAAAAATATGAAAGGATCTAGTAGATTTGTATGTTCTTTATTAGCCGTGTTTTTTTGGAAAAGTTATCCGTAGTACAGTAGGATTTTATATGAATAACAACATCCGCAGTAGGATCACTGCCGATAACATCCGCAGTAAGATCACTGCCGATAAAAAGAGAAGTGAAATCCTGCTGCGGATAGAGATTAGAAGTTTATTCGAGTATCGGCAGTGATCTTACTGCGGATGTTGTATTTGTTTTTCATATAAAATCCTACTCTACTACGGATAACTTTTCCAAAAAACACGCCTATTGTGTGTTTGCTTTTGCACAATCATTTGGATATTGGACCACTCATTCAACCAATACACTAATCCGACACTATCTACACTGTGCCAAGCTGTCGTCAAAAAATGCCCACAGCAGATCGTTTGTAGTGGAAATGGATATATTTCTAGATATAATGCAGTTCGTTAAACTGCTCCACCTACGGTTTGATTCGTTAAAAAAATTGAGAGATAAATGCCCTTTATAACTCCGAGCAGAATGTTGACTCTTTCCGCAGGTGAGTAATGAAGGAGAAGGACTAAAGATTCCTGAACCACACTGTATCTTTTAACCATCAGTAAAGAATAACAATAAAAATAATACATAAATTTAACTTATTTATAAAGTAAATATAATATAAAATGGATTGTTAGTCTGGCAGAAGGCAACGCATACTGGAGGTTTGAATTGCTTTCGAGGTATCCTATCGGAAAGAAGAATAATACACAAATGCGAAGAATTTGTGTCGGACGAAATCGGAAAAACAATTGCATTAAGCTGTCAGAAATTTCACAAATAAAGCACTTAATCGCACTTCAACGCAGTTCGCCGGGTGCGTTAAAAAAAATGGCGGAGAAAAATTCAGAACAGCTGTTCGGAAGAATACCTCAAAGCTAAAATCCTCCGAATCGTACGAAATCGGAGAATTTTCCGCTCCGAACGGATACCTCGCTAGGGCCGATTATTTTTGTTGCTCCTAGATAAATAGCTCTTTTAATTTTGTATTTGAGAGAATTTCAAGAAAGATTGTATTGCATTCTATCTAATACTCGTTGTACATATGTAACTATACAAAACTGCTGAACAAATATGCATGTATATACTTTGCGTAGTTGTTGTTCCTATTAGTATAGATACAAACACAAAAATATTTGCTTAAAAAGTTATAACTGCATTACCATTCAAATTGACGGCAAAAACAATTAACCATATTTATGACACTGAAAAATACTTCATCAAGGTTGTGCTAGCGAAAAATTCTGTTTGGTCAATTTTAATTCTGTTTATGGAAATTATTTTTTTTTTATTACGTATACGCCACAGAGTACATAGAGGGTGGCGCAAAATTAATCACTCTATCGGAAGATGTCATAAGATTCGTTCGTTCAACTTTTCCCTGGATTGACTCAGGTTTTCTTGACAACCCTGAGAGTTGTCAAGAAAACTGGGGATTTTCGGTTTTCAAAAAAGACCCAAGGGCTGTCAATTGTTTTGTTGACAGCTAAAAGCAAGAAGAAAGTAATTATGTACTGTGGTAAAACGTTAAATTTGTTATAAATAAACTATTTTACGTTGTTACTCAATATTTCATCTGATAAGAGTACATTTAATTGCATATATAAACAATAACATTCAACACGCGAATGGTTTGTCGACAACAAAAAAAATCATTTCTCGGGAAATGAAAATCCGCGTGTGATGCATGAAGAGCCATTACAGATTTGGCCGTATTTTTTTGAAGATGCCGTCTGTAATACGGTCACTGTTACTGGCGAACGCCACATCCCATGATAAACGAATTCTTACTGTCGAAGCTGAATGAGCGGGGCTGGAGAACATGTGGTTTCAACAAGACATTGGCGATTTCGCGTGTCCAACAAGATCACCCAACTTAACCCTCATAGACTTCTTTCTTTGGGGCTAATTGAAGTCGCAGGCTTATGCCAAAAAGCCTTACACAATCACAGCGCTTAAGGAAAATATTCGAAAGGAATGCGAACAGTTATCACAAGTAATCTTCCGAAAAGTCATGGAAAATACGATAAAACTGTCACAAATATGTATCAACACTGGAAGCAGCTACTTGACGGATATCATCTTTTCCACTTAACAGAATAAAATTTAAAAGGTTCAAATAAAGATTTCATGCCCGCAAAATAATTTTTTTTTAATTTAGTAAAAAAGTAATTTAAAACAATGGATGATTAATTTTGCCCCACCTTGTAGATATTCATATGAGTAGTTGTAAACATCTTTACTTGTATTTGTCAGAACCGATTGATGATTCTACATCTGCCAATAGGTTTTTAGTTAAAAGAAAAGTCTTAATTTACTTCTAAAATTTTTGAAGGCTTTTTAAAATATGCAGCGTATAACAAAAGTCAAAAATTAATATGCGGAACTCATAACCTGATTGATGACTTTATGACAACAATAAATAATTCTCTATATTATTTCGGCCACACAAATTTTGTGATTGAATTTCATTTCGATTACGATCATCAAATGTATGTATATGTGTATGTATGTACCGTACAAACATACGCATACGCCACAGTGAACTTTCATAGTCTGTATCTCTAAAGCCTTCGGCAATGTTTAGTTTTACTTCCAAAAATGTTAGTTGATAAAAAAATAACAACACTTTTCAGTCTTCCGGTTTATTTTTATAATTGTCTCAAAAAACGTGTCCGAATTAGGTACATTCAAAATAAAAGTGCAATTAGCTACATAATATATATATTATATAAATTAAAAAAAATATATATCATGCAATTAAAATTACCCTATCAAGTTGTCATTTAAATACATTTCCGATGCTGCTACTGGAATTATTGTATTGTGATCTTTATTGTTTTGACCTTTATATGTCAACTTTATGCCTCTTATTTTTCATGTTCATCAAATCGCGTGATTCAAATGCAGGTGTTTGTTTAGTATACTCGTAATTAAGAACTGTTTCAGCAATTATCATTATTAATACAAAAAAATAAGCTACCAAATTAATATTTTATGATTTTATCTTTAAACTGCCCAAAGTATACCTTCAATCATTATTCGATTGAAGGTAATGATTGTTAACTTTTATAAAGTTACATCATTTCGTAATCAATTAATCATGAACACTTCTTGGAAGAGCTTTATTGTTTGTAGGTATACGTAGATGTATTTAATGATTTAATGCTGTGAAACTATGAGTTAAGAGATAAATATGAGCAATATAGGTACTTGTTAATAAGATGTTGATTTTACTATTTGAGCACTAAACCTAGTGAAATATGTGCGATACCCTTTTAATTTTAATGCGTAATGCAAAAGCGGTATAACTAAACTTCAACCTTTAGGCTTTAGCTCTTCAAAAGTTCTACGAAATTGAGTAAGATTATCCAGGGAGTCCCCTAATTCGTCAAGGACGTTTTAGAATATGCATATTCCAAAATCAAAATACATTGGAGATAACACATACTGGATCTCCAGAAAAGGCCTATTTTAGTCTACCCTGGCCCGTGTTGATAAAAATTACTCTATTAATACGAATGGTAGAAACTTCGTTTATGATTTTATTTTTAGAAGATATAAAAGCTTTTATAAATCTGTTTAAATAAAGTTGTTATCTCATTAGGGTCTTCTTGATAAACAAAACGTTTTACTATTTTTTTGATGAACTTAACAATAGTACAAATAAAAATCAATAACAAGTTAGTGTAAAAACCCATAGATTTTCCGATACTTGGGAAAACATGTAACAGGTAAGAAAAAGGAATTTAATATAATTTACCTACGTTTCTAACAAGAGTTGTAAGCAAGACATGGTTTCTAAAAATTAATAATTTTGCAATATTTGTATAATCTTGATTAGCTAAGAAAGTTTTAAAATGTGCTTCTTTATTTGACTACATGCAAAACCCTTACCTTTTTTTATTTATTTAACTATTTGTAAAAACTCTCATATTCTTACCATCTTCGTTAAAAGTTTTCAGAAAGAGTTAGGTTTGGAGTATGAGGGGCTATAAGAAAAATTTACCAAACAAAAATTGTATGAAAGATAAAAAAATCAGTTAATTTTTTTATACGCCAAGGAAAGAATTGGTAAGAAAAGCTATTTAAAATGCTTGTAGTATTTACAAACCAAAATTATGAAGACTTTAACGTTTATCGGATGAATGTACAATGTAAATTCTACTAGTTCGCGACAACGATACCATAAACTTTATTCTAACCAACGACTTCCTAGTGAGGGAATATTTGGAAATACATATCGCAGACTTCGAGAAATGAGATCAGTTTCAAATACACAACATATAACGCGCGAGCTCAACAAGTACGAAGATGAAAGAATACTGTAAAATGTTACAACTGATCCATTACCACCATAAACCTGTTCCAGAACTGCTTCTCGATTATTTAGAAAAGAGGCTTGAGTTTTCTAACTGGATTGACGAATCTCAATTTATAAGAGATTAGATTACAAATTTCCACACAAAAGAAGACAATCATCATTTCAACACATATTCAATATGTGGGCGGGTGTAATTGGAAGCAATTTAATCGACCCCCTCAAACTACCGACCATGATGAATTCTACAAAATATCTGGAGTTTTTACGAAACAAATTACCAGAACTTTTGGAGTTAATTCCACTGATTTAACTAGCTTCATCATATTTCCAACAAGTTGGTGCTCCAGCCAACTATGGTCGAGAGGTTAAGAATTGTCGTAATGAAAAATATGGTAATGGTTGGACAGAAAGAAAGAATATTTGCAAATGAAAAGTAGTCTTGCATACTAAATTCTATTAAAAAGCTTGCTTCCGATTATAATAGAAAGACAACTTATCAGTGCTATTATGGTTATTAAATATTTACATGTTATGTCATCTGTCAACCAAATAAATAGTCCTTATTCGGAATTCCCCCCCCCCCCCCCACCAAAATGCACTTTTTTTTAAATGAATCGATAAAAAAAAGTGTGCTGTTGATAAAAAACATCAAATTATGAAGGAGAAAAACTTTTTTATGGTAAAAAAGTGAAGTATAAAAAAATGAATATAGGCCATAGGGTAAATTCAAAGTTTCTTTAAATCCAGATTTTATTAATGCAAAACAAACCTTGCATACACCCAACCTCGCACCTACCCCAAATCCTATAGTGTGCTCAAGCAGGGGCTGTTTATACGCCGTAATACGTAAGCAAGCAAAAAAAGTAAATATACCATACAAAAGAAGTAGTTTTAGTTATAGTACTGTGGGTGGTCGGCTTATACTTCACTTTTTTACCATAAAAAAGTTAGACTAAGAGCCCACAGCAATTTTTGGGTGTGATTGATAACAAAAAATAATTAGCATAATTAGATAGGCCTTTTATAGTTATTTACAAATGTTGTAACCGAATTTATGTTTTTATTAATTTTTTCTTGTTACTAAACAAAATAAAAACAAACAAAATAATATTTTGTTCGACCGCAGAAGAAAGTGTCAAAGCGACGCGCGCACGATACTACTCTACTATGCGACAACGATAGGGTTTGAGCTAAAGTTTGAGATAAAACACATACTGAAGGAAAGACAAGAGGCAACCGATTAGTTAAGAGGAAGACAAAGCTTTTATTCTTTAAGGAGTAAAAATATTTGCAAGACTCCTTTCTAGGGTTCGGATTGCTCAAAGAGAGATTTGTATGAAACTTTCACGTAAGGATTGAGGTCTTAAAACTTGAGTATGAAAATGTTCGAAAGTTTTGACTCGAACTTATTAGTCGATTACCTGTTAGCTTTAATGATCCTGGAATTAGGGGTAATTTGCAGAAATTTCCAAAAATCTCTTGTTACCTCTGAAATTAATTGGCGACAGGAGAAAATTCTTTATTGTAACAGCCGTTGATAGTTCAAGTCAGACAGAGTTGCGTAAATAAAATTTTACTTGATAAAATAAAATACCTAAGTTTAAATATACATTTTTTTTTGGTGATTTAAAATCGACCAAACCAGCGATTGTATAGAGCATATACACATCTATAAAAAAAAAAAAAATATAACAATTTTTATACACGATTTGGCAGTCGATATATTTAAATATATCCGGCTGCCCGAAATTTAAAGCAATCACTTTATAAAAGTTATCCTGATATAAAGTTATCCACAATAATTAAGGACACAATAAAATCCATCAGGAAAAATCTTAAAGACCCAGTAAAAGTAGCAGGCAGTAGCGGCAGCGTATGCAAGGCGGCTACGGTAACTTAGGGAAACCGAATAAGGCTTCCGTTTGAAACGGCACCATCAATAACCACTATAGAGCTGCGGTCTAAAGCGCTGAGGAAGAATTTTAAAGTGCCTGGGTTCAAATCTCACCAGCCAAATTCAATTTTTTTTTATTTTTTATATTCTTTTTGATTTTTTTTTTGTATGGAATTAACGATAAATTGCGCAATTCCACCTAAAGTAAAAGTAATTATTAAAGGTACCATAACGCGAACCGTAAATTTAAAATTTTGATTCGCGAAAGTGATAATGTATATATAATATATATATGTTCAAATAACAATTCTGGAAAGGCACATCAAAGGTGCATTAAAAATTATAATACTCGTCGTTTGTCCAGCAGCAGTGGCCACTTCTGGAGGATTAAGAAGGGTGAGTTTCCTTAATAAAAAAAAAAGAAAATAACATATATCCAATTGCTCATTAAAATCAATTGCATATATATACATACATATTTATATATCTATATTTCGAAACCTTCGCGAGTTGAATAAAGGGGATTTTTGCTATTGTGGGGAATAAAGTAAAGATTAATTTAATAGTTAACGAAAAGCCAAAAGAGGATTGAAATCCCAATTTTGTCAATAAATCGAAGACGTTATAGTGAGTTATAATAACGATTTTTATTATGGTGTTGCGTTGCTAATAGAGTAAAATTTCATTTTTTTTTGCATAAAATAAAGTAAATTTTCATTTTTGCATAGAGTAAATTAACTTTTTTTTATCTGAATTAATAATCAAAAACCATGTTCATTACTTTTAAGATAAAGTGAAAATATATTAACAAAAAAATTAAGAAAGAAATGGGTTTTGAATTATTTAGAAGAGAAAATACATATTTCACAATGAGTGAATAATTTTAAATTGGAAAAGGGATGAGAAGGATGAGGAGAAAGGGATGATAAGCTGAGGAGGAGAAGGAGCCTAGTTTAGGGGTTGCTTTAGCGAGGAAAGCAACCATGGTAGGGAGGGCAAGGGCAACTTTACTCGCACATCAAGAACACCTGTGATGTTTAGGCTGGCATATTTTTTTTGTAGGAGCGACAGGTCCAAGAACCACCCCCACGACTGAGCTAAGGGTTCCAAATGCCAGTATGGACCAGAAAGCAAAGCTCGTTACAAAATGGCGCCCATAACGTGGAGCCCACTATCAAATGATAGTGAGGCTTAATTTTCGAGTCAAATCATATACTTTAATTCATTTCAATTCATTTTCTTTTTTTGATTTTATATATTTAAATTTTTTAATAATTTTACATATTTTTTTTTAGTTTTTTTCGATTTGCATTGATCGATACTGGTTGTACTTTTCTTGTAAGTCCCGGTTACTGAATGTAAAGCATTCGGTACCGCGTTGCGACAAGGAAAGTACAACCAACGAGCAGCAAATAAAGACAGTGTGGGCTAAGGTATTCGAGTCTTTGGATATCTGTATAACAGGTACCCAAATGGCAGGATACTTTAGCACACACTTACATAGAAGCAATGTTTTTTAAAGAGACCAGTTGATGCGAGAGGCGTCTTCGAAGGTCCTTTTAACAAATTCTTTCGGTTTTTTTTCTAAAATTGTCAGAGCCTTCACAGATGACGGAGTCGTTTGTTGAAGTCCTGAAAAATTAGAAAAAGTTTTAATTTTTTAAATTTTCAAGAATAAATAAAGTAGATTCAATAGTAAAGTAACTTACATATTTAGATTATTTTAAATTTTTTTTTTTGCTCATTTAACTTTTCGGCTCGCAGAACTACGGCTTCTTCTCCAGCGTCAGTTGTCATCCTTTTCAAATTTGAATTCTCATTCCTTTTTTTATTTTATGAATTTGAACACAAATAATTGTATAAGCAACATTTTTCGAAGAATTTCGAATTGAAATTTTCGGTTTTCATTTTTTTTTATTTTTTTTTAATAAATATTTCAAACAATATATTTTTAAATTTTTTTTATAACTTGAATTTTATATTTGGCTGTTGGTGATTTGGGATCAGCGATTTTTCAGATTCGATCCCGTGGATTTTGATCAGTTTTTTTTTATATAGATTTTCTTTGAATTTCATACCAGGATTTTTTTTTGATTGTGTTTGGCAATTGTGGTAGTGGGTAGAGGATTTTTTTTTTTGTTTCCAATTTTTTTCGGCTGTAGCTGATTGGTTGGAGGTTTCTGCAAACTGCGAAAATTCCTTAGATTATTGATTTTTTTTAGGTGGAAGATTGGTTTTTCGAGTCTGGACTTCGGATTTTTGCAGAACTTGGACTCTGACTTGAAGTTTGAGCGAGGAGGTTTCGTGCAGGTTTCTTTTTGAGTAGGCATGAGCAGAAGGCGTCGAGTATCACTCCACGACGACTTTAGTGTTTATCAAACGCATTCAGAGGCTAGATTCGAAGAGTTTTGTAGCCGATTTCGAAACACAATTGATCGGTATAATTTAGAGTCCTCTTTTAGTTTTTCGGAGTGTTTAAACTCAATAATTTCAAACTCGACTGTCGATATGTCGAACCAAAATAATTCGTCCGGTAATCAAGATGAGGTGCATGATGCATCGCAAAATGAGCCGGTGGGTAACATTGCAAGCCCTTTTATTATACAAAGAGCCGATCCAACGGAAGAGTTGGCGTCTAGAATAGAGAGAAGCATGGTTGATAACCAAGTTAGGCTATTCCAGCAGATGGATGTGTTCATGGTGAATGTTATTAAAAAGTTAGAAAATCTGAATATTGCAGCACCGACACCAAACACTCCTGTTAGAGTTACAGGTCAAGAGGCGAGAACTTCTGAAGCTTTTCAACCGCTCCCAAGACCTAGAAGTTCTGTCACTCCATCTACGTTCAGCGTTTCTGAGTCTTGCAGACTTGATAGATGGAACATCAAGTACGACGGGACGGAGAACGTCACAGATTTCCTTTTCAAGGTAGATAGGATGCAATCATCGTCATCTTACACCGACGAGCAAATAACCGCTAACTTCCACATTTTGCTAAGTGGAAGAGCAAATAAATGGTTTTGGGGTTTTTTGCGTAGAAACCAATTCGCAAAATTAGCGGAAGTTAAGATGGCGATGAAAAAGGAATTTGGGCGGTTGGAAAGCGACGTCGATATTTATATGAGGTTGCTAACTCGAAAACAGGGTGTCAAGGAATCTTTCGACGACTTTTATAACTCAGTCGTTGGTCTTAACGACCGATTGAAAGAGCCCTTTGATGATCGGAAACTTGTCGATGTCATCCGGAACAATGCTAAAGATAAACTAGGAGAAATTTTGTTGGCAGCTGATGTTAAACATCTAGAGCAGCTGCGGAATAAGGCCAGAGAAGCTGAGAGGTTCTTGGCGAAACGAACTTCTTTGCCTAGAACTGTTCACGAGATCGTGGTGGACGATGACCAGTTCGATCTAGACCAGGAAGGTGAGGAAATCGCGGCCATATCTTCGGGGAGAAAACCCATTTCAACAGCGAATTATGTTTGCTGGAATTGCGACCAAAAAGGGCACGCATATCATTTTTGTCCTTCGCATACGAGGAATTTATTCTGTTTTCTCTGTGGTGCGAAAGGTGTTAACACAATCGAATGTGGTAAGCATGCGGGAAACTTACCAAGGGACGAAAGGAAGAGTGGGGAAATTCGTTCCTTAAGGAACAAGCCCGACCCACAGAAGTAGAAGATACAAAAATAATTCCTAGCAAAACAGCTGAAGTCGTTCCAAATAAGATCCTGGAACGAGAAGAGCCTCTCAGCTCTCAAATCTCTCAGTCTCATCCTATTAAAACCTATAATCTTAAATGCCTTCACGAGCGAAAGCTTAACTACTACAAAGCTCGTTCTCGAATTTTCGGGACTAGTAGCAGATTAGCTAGCGCTCGAGTTCAAAAATGCCGGCGTCGGTTTCGTGAGCGGGAAAAATTTCGCAAACAGATTGTAGAAACAATCATATCTTCAAATACAGATGGTAGGATGTATGCCAATGTCAAATTAAACGAAGAGTCAGTTTTTGGCTTACTCGATAGCGGGGCATCTATCTCTGTGCTAGGTAGTGATTGTTGGGAGTTGGTAAAAAGAATAGGAGTGGACGTGAAACCGTACAAAAATCTTGTTCGTACTGCAGATGGCAATGCACATGATATCGTAGGTTACTGCGAAATTCAAACCGAGTACAACGGTATCACCAAACCTCTTTCTTTTTACTTAATTCCCAACCTCACCCAGAAACTGTATTTGGGGATGAATTTTTGGCGCGAATTTCACCTGATGCCTCAAATAAGCGAAATGCAGGCCGACGTCGGTAAAGGTGAAGAAGAGGTTAATTTTAAGGATGAGGCTGAGTTGATAAAACTTACGCCCGAACAGAATTTTCAACTAGAAAACGTAAAAAGGTTATTTCCTAACTTTGTCGTACTAGGTCTGGGAAAAACAACACTCGGTTGTCATACCATCGATACGGGAAACGCCGTACCGATAAAATCACGGCATTATCCATTGTCTCCGGTTCGTCAGGAAGAGGTTTATAAGGAATTGGACCGTATGCTAGAACTTGGGGTTATCGAGGTTAGTAATTCTCCTTGGAGTTGCCCTGTAGTTTTGGTGAGGAAACCCGGTAAGGTCCGCCTCTGTTTAGACTTCCGAAAAGTCAATGCCGTCACGGTTAAGGATGCGTATCCTTTGCCTCATATTGAAGGATTGCTCAGTCGTATAAAAGATACACATTTTATCACTGGAATCGATTTAAAAGACGCGTACTGGCAAATACCACTCGAAGAAAAATCCCGAGAAAAGACAGCATTTGCAGTTCCTGGTAGACCGCTTTACCAGTTCAAGGTCATGCCATTTGGTTTGAGCAATGCTGGTCAAACGATGAGTCGAGTTATCGATCAGGTGGTGCCAAGTTCGCTCCGTGAAAATGTGTTTATCTATTTAGACGACTTGCTAATTTGTACGGCTGATTTCGAGTCACATATACGTATCCTTAACGAAGTGGCTGCTTGTCTACGCAGGGCGAATCTGACTATTAACCTCGATAAAAGCAAGTTCTGCATGCGAGAGATTAAGTATCTCGGATACATTGTTGGCCAAGGTATTTTGAAAACTAACCCTGATAAAATCGAGGCAATGGTTAATTTCCCAGTCCCCACGACTATAAGGCAAGTTAGAAGATTTTTAGGTTTGACCGGATGGTATCGACGGTTTATCAAGAATTATTCTGATTTGGCTGCTCCGCTAACTGATTGTTTGAAGAAGGCAAAGAAATTTGAATTAACACCTGAGGCATTGGAGGGGTTTATCAAGTTGAAGACTGCACTTTCATCGGCACCTGTGTTGTCACAACCTGACTTCACAAAGGCGTTTACTATCCAGTGTGATGCGTCTTCAGAAGGAGTAGGTGGTGTTCTCTTTCAATTGGATGAGAACGACAATGAGAAACCTATAGCGTACATGTCCAAGAAGCTTAACAAATCTCAGAAAAACTACACGGTTACTGAGCAGGAATGTCTTGCAGCAGTCCTGAGTATACGAAAATTTAGGCCCTACGTTGACGGACTACCGTTCAAAGTAATAACTGATCATTCAAGCCTTAAATGGCTTATGTCAATGAAGGAGCTGAGTGGTAGACTTGCTCGGTGGAGTTTGGAGCTCCAAGGTTTTGATTTTTCAATTGAGCACCGAAAGGGGTCCCTCAACGTAGTGCCTGATACTCTATCTCGTATGGACATGGAAGAGGTTTCTGCGAATGTAAACGTGAAAGGAAATGAGATTTGTGAGGTTTCTTCGATCATGTCATGTGGTGAAATTGATCTTGACTCAGTTGAGTTTGATTCGACGCAATATTCCCAATTGAGAGAGAGCATCAATTCTAATCAGTCTGCGCTTCCTGACCTAGTTGTATCGGGAAAATATATATACAAAAGAGTTAGGTTCAGGATTGGTGATGTGAACGAGGATTCGTTGTGGCGGCTTTGGTTGCCAGACGCACTCACTCACAAATGCATTGAATTGTCCCATAATACGAAGCTGAGTTGTCATAGTGGCTTCGCTAAAACATATGCCCGAATAAGAGACAAATATTACTGGCCGAAAATGGTTATGGACATCAAGGCATTCGTGAGTGAATGTGAAACTTGTAAAATGGTAAAGGCCCCTAATGCGATTCTTCGTCCACCTATCACCAAGCAGATTGTGACTGAAAGGCCTATTCAACGACTTTACGTCGACTTCTTGGGACCATATCCACGTACGAAGCGAGGAAATGTGTACGTCTTCATCGTGGTAGACCACTTCACAAAATTCGTTTTTCTGAAAGCTATGCCCAAAGCAACTTCTTCAAAAATCATAAGTTTCTTAGAAACTGAAATATTTCATACTTTCGGCACCCCTGAATTAATTCACTCCGACAATGGACGTCAGTTCGTGTCCAAGGAGTTTAAAAACTTTTTGGCGGACTACGGCATTCAGCAGGTGCGAACGGCAGTGTATTCTCCGCAGGCTAACGTTTCTGAGCGCGTAAATCGTAGCGTCTTGAGCAAACTCCGAGTGTTGATATCGAACGAGCAGAATGATTGGGATGTGCACCTGTCCAGCATCGCATGTTCTTTACGATCCGACACGCACGATTCATTAGGTTGCCAACCATATTATGCTCTTTTTGGACAAAACATGATATCACACGGCTCTACGTACCGAGTTTTACGAGATTTAAACGCTATACACGACCCGGAAATGTTAGTCCTGCCTCGAGCCGTAAAAACTGCACTTGCCAGACAGAAGTTGTCGGATAATTCTTTCAGGGCACACGTTAAGATTAAAAACCATTATAATTCACGTTCAAAACAAGTGACTTACCGAGAAGGGCAAGAGGTGTTCCATCGAAACTTCGCTCAGAGCAATTTTGTGAAAGGTGTGAACGCCAAACTGCTTCCAAAATTTCTCAAATCGCGCATACGCAAAGTCATCGGTAACTGCATGTATGAACTTGAAGACCGAGCAGGAAAACCTTTGGGTATATTTCATGCAAAAGATATCCGGCAATGAATGTTCTGAAAAGAAAACAAAACGAACCACAAAGCATCGATTCAAGATGAAAAATATTTTTTTTTAACTTATCTGATAATACGAAAGCCCGGCTAGATATATGGGTTCGCGACCCACGTTGGCAGATGTTGACGAGCAATAATGTTTTTTTTATGTTATATGTTTAATGTTAATTCAACCGAGAAACATTTTTTTTTGGTTTAATGTTTATACGCCGTAAATACAATTTTTCGTTAAACCAAAACACGAACTTAATTTTAAACGATTAATTTGTCCCGACGGCAAAAATAATTAAATTTCCGTTTTCCCGACGGCAAAACAAATTTTTGACAAAAATTTTTTTTACACGGTAAATGAACACAGTACTGTTGATGAGCAAAATAATTCAAGTTTCGTTTGTTTTTTATGTTTTTTTTTGCTTGCACATATGTAAACAGTTCTGGTTTATTTACTTTATAACTTGCGAACACTAAACGGAACTATAAAAATCAATGCACGGTACTACCGACTATTTCGCACGACACACACAATTTAGGGGAAAATGCAATATTACCGTCTCTTTCGAGTCGACGACGGTAACAAATTCGTATGTTTTTTTTTTGTATTTTTGTTAAATGTTCACTTATTTATTATTTTTTTTATTATTTCTTTTATATTCTAGTTGCATTATTATGGCAACAGAATTGTATTCCATTCTTTTAATTTCACTAGACACTGATGCGGAATACCTAGGTTAATTGCACACACTGCAACCACCCTTTATTTACACTTTTTTTTGCACACAAACAACCACTGCACTTTTTTTTGTCCCGACCGAATTATAATTGCGTGGGTTCATTTGCATATTCCAGATAGCGAGTTATCTGGAAAAAGCAAAGCCCTGTAACCGAATTTATGTTTTTATTAATTTTTTCTTGTTACTAAACAAAATAAAAACAAACAAAATAATATTTTGTTCGACCGCAGAAGAAAGTGTCAAAGCGACGCGCGCACGATACTACTCTACTATGCGACAACGATAGGGTTTGAGCTAAAGTTTGAGATAAAACACATACTGAAGGAAAGACAAGAGGCAACCGATTAGTTAAGAGGAAGACAAAGCTTTTATTCTTTAAGGAGTAAAAATATTTGCAAGACTCCTTTCTAGGGTTCGGATTGCTCAAAGAGAGATTTGTATGAAACTTTCACGTAAGGATTGAGGTCTTAAAACTTGAGTATGAAAATGTTCGAAAGTTTTGACTCGAACTTATTAGTCGATTACCTGTTAGCTTTAATGATCCTGGAATTAGGGGTAATTTGCAGAAATTTCCAAAAATCTCTTGTTACCTCTGAAATTAATTGGCGACAGGAGAAAATTCTTTATTGTAACAGCCGTTGATAGTTCAAGTCAGACAGAGTTGCGTAAATAAAATTTTACTTGATAAAATAAAATACCTAAGTTTAAATATACATTTTTTTTTGGTGATTTAAAATCGACCAAACCAGCGATTGTATAGAGCATATACACATCTATAAAAAAAAAAAAAAATATAACAATTTTTATACACGATTTGGCAGTCGATATATTTAAATATATCCGGCTGCCCGAAATTTAAAGCAATCACTTTATAAAAGTTATCCTGATATAAAGTTATCCACAATAATTAAGGACACAATAAAATCCATCAGGAAAAATCTTAAAGACCCAGTAAAAGTAGCAGGCAGTAGCGGCAGCGTATGCAAGGCGGCTACGGTAACTTAGGGAAACCGAATAAGGCTTCCGTTTGAAACGGCACCATCAATAACCACTATAGAGCTGCGGTCTAAAGCGCTGAGGAAGAATTTTAAAGTGCCTGGGTTCAAATCTCACCAGCCAAATTCAATTTTTTTTTATTTTTTATATTCTTTTTGATTTTTTTTTGTATGGAATTAACGATAAATTGCGCAATTCCACCTAAAGTAAAAGTAATTATTAAAGGTACCATAACGCGAACCGTAAATTTAAAATTTTGATTCGCGAAAGTGATAATGTATATATAATATATATATGTTCAAATAACAATTCTGGAAAGGCACATCAAAGGTGCATTAAAAATTATAATACTCGTCGTTTGTCCAGCAGCAGTGGCCACTTCTGGAGGATTAAGAAGGGTGAGTTTCCTTAATAAAAAAAAAAGAAAATAACATATATCCAATTGCTCATTAAAATCAATTGCATATATATACATACATATTTATATATCTATATTTCGAAACCTTCGCGAGTTGAATAAAGGGGATTTTTGCTATTGTGGGGAATAAAGTAAAGATTAATTTAATAGTTAACGAAAAGCCAAAAGAGGATTGAAATCCCAATTTTGTCAATAAATCGAAGACGTTATAGTGAGTTATAATAACGATTTTTATTATGGTGTTGCGTTGCTAATAGAGTAAAATTTCATTTTTTTTTGCATAAAATAAAGTAAATTTTCATTTTTGCATAGAGTAAATTAACTTTTTTTTATCTGAATTAATAATCAAAAACCATGTTCATTACTTTTAAGATAAAGTGAAAATATATTAACAAAAAAATTAAGAAAGAAATGGGTTTTGAATTATTTAGAAGAGAAAATACATATTTCACAATGAGTGAATAATTTTAAATTGGAAAAGGGATGAGAAGGATGAGGAGAAAGGGATGATAAGCTGAGGAGGAGAAGGAGCCTAGTTTAGGGGTTGCTTTAGCGAGGAAAGCAACCATGGTAGGGAGGGCAAGGGCAACTTTACTCGCACATCAAGAACACCTGTGATGTTTAGGCTGGCATATTTTTTTTGTAGGAGCGACAGGTCCAAGAACCACCCCCACGACTGAGCTAAGGGTTCCAAATGCCAGTATGGACCAGAAAGCAAAGCTCGTTACAATGTGAAAGTCTTGCATACTCTAGTGGGAGCAATAGTGCATAATAGTGCATCAAGTATGTAGTTCTTTCCAAGTCAAAATAATTGTGATACCAACTTTGCCAAAATGTAGAGTTAAGCCCCTTGATTGAAAATATCGAGGTCCAAGACGTTTTACAGGCAGCCTTCTGCCTGCCAGACGCGAAAAGAATATGCTACTTCTTGCACTAAGAAGGCCACCTTCAAATCGTCCTGGACCACGATATTTGCAATCAGGGCACTTAGCTGTTCATTTTTAAGTTATGGCAAATTTTGTATCCCAATTTTTTAGAATTTGGAAAGAACTGCATACTTGATGCACTATAATGCACTATTGCGCCCACTAGAGTATGCAAGACGTTCACATTCATAAATAACTATAAAAGGCCTATCTAATTATGCTAATAATTTTTTGTTATCAATCACACCCAAAAATTGCTGTGGGCTCTCGGTCTAAGTGTTTCTCCTCCATAATTTGATGTTTTTTTATCAACAGTAAACACTTTTTTATCGATTCGTTGGAAAAAAAGTTCATTTTGGTGGGGGGGGGGGTGGAATTCCGAATAAGGTCCAAATTAATGAATCGGTATTATGGTGATCGCTGATCAAAGTTTTAGATGTACTGTGAATTATCTTAGATTTTAGATCTATTGTGAATGGTTCTATTGATGTACTTGGTATTTCGGTTGTGAAAAATGTTGATGCCCATCAAATTTTCTATCAACCACAATTCTTTCGTTGATAAATGCATCAAATATTCAGGCGCCAAAATTTCAAAAGAACGGTCCTAAGTTTTTCTAATTTTTATCCGGTGATTATGTTTTCTCGATAGTACTTAATTGCCAGTGCCGATATGGTCACAGACGTATTTTTTCTTTGGACCCGTTTTTTTTATTTCTAACAGAACTGAGAGTATAAAACCTAAAACAAAAGTCTTGCTTCAATACAAGCTGTACAGAAGCCCCCACCGACAGAAAGGGCGACAAACAAAACCTGGCAGCGTTTTGTACACGATATCATGACGCATGTACCTATAAAAGCTCGTACTCATATTTTAGGCATCCAAACCAAACATTTTTTGTTGACTCTTGGACTATTAGGTACATACATATGTATATGGCTTTTTTAAAGCGCCGGTTGCCGATGTCGATATATGTATATAGTGAAGGGTAGATTTTGAGAGTTCATGGATGCAATACTGTCTTATCTGTAATTTTTCAGTATTTTTGTTTTTATTTTTCAGATACTAAAGACAACACCTTGGCAGTTAGAAGTTGTTCGCGAACTATGAGGGTTATGGGGTAATTCAGAGCGCACCTCGATTTCAGAAAAAAAATCATTCTCAGCAATGAGGCCAATTTTTGAATGTATGCTGAATAATTTCGGACGATTCCAATCCTCATAAGGTTTACCAAGTAACAATACAATCGCTGAAAGTCACATTTTATTGTGAATTGTGAGCCGGCAGCATCGTCGGTTCCTACTTCTTGGAACACGACGATGACATTGCCATCATCTCAGATGTGTGAATGCAGGACATACAGTGAAGCTGCGTCTGCCATTTAAATGGTGTCATATTTTACAAAAATTATCATTGATATGCATTTCAAAAAAAAAAATTGTTTTTAAATTTATTTTAATTTATACCAATAGTTAACATAATTTTAGAAATCCCATTTCGCACAAACGCTAACGCCTTCTTCTTATAATTCGAGCACGACGACGACGCCCAACAACAGATTTTCTTCTTGACCCAGTCCTAGCTGATGATTGTTTTCTGAGAATTTTCCTAGCATAGAAAGCCTTTAAAATATAAAATAAAATAAATGTTTAATGTCATTTTAACTTAGAATAAAAGGCCATACCTCTACAATGTATTTGGTTTTGTCCTGAGGACTTAATTTGTGCCATGCTTTAGCTGCTTCTCTTATTTGTTGAATCGCTGGTTGGCACTTATTTTTCATTCTGAATTCTCTACAAAAATTTAAGTATGGATTTCTGGTAATGGGTCCAGGTCGGCATTTTGATGTAGTTGAACGGTTTCGTCTGGTCGTTTTACTCATTTTATACAATTTTTAAATGATTTTTATTTTACCACGTTAAATTTAGTTTTGATAAATTATATATGTATGTACATATGTAATTTTAAATCAATGATAAATAGTTTATTTTGAGTTTTTTGAAAATCAAAGGTAGGTATTTTAAATTTTTAAAGTAAATGATTTATGTAGTATATATTATGTACAATTTGGTTTTATGCCTGTATTAACCAGTCTGAATTCCAATTGAATTTTAGGATGTCCTTTAATGTATTTTTTTAAATTTCCCAGTATGTCAAGTCTTAAATAATTAAAATCTACAATATCAAAAAATTAGCAAAAAACTTTTGACCAATTGCAAAAAAATGTGACAAGCTCTTCTTCGTCATCGGTTCCAACACTCGTTCGTAAATAACTATAGACCGGATTATATGCATTTGCATATATGCATTTGCATATTTAAGAAATTCTCAACGGCAATAGTATATTTTACCTAAGATCTAGTTATAAATACTACATTTTATCGGTCATTTACAATATTTTTCCGAGCGCAATATATTCGTTATAATATCACGAATCTGACCAAATTTCATAGTCACGCAATATGGGCCATTGAGTGATAATTGTGACTTTGGTCGGATTCGCGATTTTATCCTTTTTACTGCATTTCCGAACGCAGGGTCAGTAGCCGCACTTAAGGCATCTGCTCAAAATAAAGTCTAAAAAGAAAGATTACCAAATTCGCTACTCCCTCCAGAACCAGTTAAAACTCTATGAGGCTATTAAAGGACAGTGCCGAGTCAACAGCAGTTTATCAGTCTAAGAAAGCATTTAACGATTCTATAATAAAAGAACATAGCGCCCAAATTCAAATTCTGCCCAGTTACCTCAGTGGATGCTGAACTTACAAAAATATTCTAAATGATCGAAGACACAATCTTACCACTGAACATTTGGAACAATACTTGATTGTTTACGTTTACAAAAATACTCGTATTAAATAATTTTAATGTTCCTGTAACTATTATCGCCTATCAAAAGATAATTTACTAATTGTATGCTGAAAAAAAAGCATAAGAACTTACTTTTCCCCTTTTTTTGGGTTCCTTAAATTTATCATTTAATTTCACATATTCTGACAATTTTCGTGCATATTTCAGGCATATTTGCATGCATATAACAAGCTTTTTATGTTGCATATAATCCGGTCTCTATACTTCATCCAACAAAAATATGCAGTACATGTCTTATGGGAGAGCTTTTTCAAAATCAGTAGCGTGCTATATTTTTGCACCATACTAAATTAAAAGAACTCGTCCATAAAAAAGTGTTTGTGCGCCCATACATTTTCGATTGCATCTGACGCAGGCCCGACGTCGTATTGACTGCACATCTGAGTGTGCACTGAATTGCTGTGGCCTATGGCTGTTGGTGCTATTCAATTTCAACCCCCATTAAATATTGATGTGCTTTCAGAGTTACCCTTGTTCATTTCGTAACTTGTTCAGTTTTTTTTCCTTGGGTTTCTGTTGAGGTGCTTTTGATTTTAGAGCTTTAAAAAAAGGGTCCGTTTAAAATCAGCACTACGATAACCCTGTGAGAGCTTTAATGAAGGGCAGATTTATGCAATTCACTGTAGCCAGAATGCGAAGCAAACGTACTATCTTGCCCACACTGCATATTTTTGTTGGACAGAGTATAATAATAACACTTCTTTCGTGAAATAGCAAGAAAAAGCTAATTTTGAGAGTGCAAATGGTTCTTTGGGTAAAATCTTCTTTCCCGCTCCCAAAAAAGGACTCATTCTTGTCTCTAATTACCAACCCATAACACTTACACGTTCCTTCTTTCCTATTCAACAATCAACGTTAGAAACGAAAGCTATTTAATGACCTTTCGTACGACTTTCGTAGTGATAGGTTCACTGGCGATCTGATGGCATATCTCACCAAAGAGTGGAACATCGCTTCCTCGTTGGATTATAAATTGCCTATCGGTGCGAGTTGTTTTGGACGGTTTTATGTCTAATGTCGATTTCCTTTTACACTAGGGATTTTAGGGATTGCGATCCCTTGTCAAATTTTGACTTTTACCACACCAAAAAAATCGATTTTTTTTTGACAGAGATCAAATCTTTCGAATCCGTATTTGGAGAGGGATTTACATGTATACGAAATACGCACACTAAAAAGACAAAATTTGACAAGGGATCGCAATCCCTAGTGTAAAAGGAAATCGACATAATATTCATAAAATAAATTCCGGTGTGCCCCAAGGCTCCGCTTCGTCTCCGACACTCTTCCTTATCTTCATAAATGATCTCATGTCTAAAAATTCTATATATCTTCATTGTTTCGTCGATAGCGCTTTCAGAATTTCATATTCGTTTCCAGACTCGCATTAGATTTGGATAGCAATATACAATAGGGTTTTAACAACCGCGTGGAATTCAATACATACTTGGAAAACACAAAGCTGTCTTCTATGGGCCAAGCGAAATATACCACACATGTCGTTATCCATGAATAGTACTTTTATCAAAGAAACTTAAAAGCTGTTCGTAGTCGGTATGTGTATTAATGACCATCTCTTATGGAATGATCATATATAAAATATATAAAAGTATTGAAATACTTAGGTTTTCTTAAAAGATGAAACGAATTTGTTTCCCTTTCTATAAGGCAAACATCCTCCTGTCTTTCATTGTCTTATAACTTTTTCTATCAACTATGTTCGATTGAAATAACCAGTTGCATTCCCCCTCAATCAATTCCGTAATACTCGTAGAGCAACGAATGCGTATCAATTTAGCCTTAAGCCTAAATTCAGACGTACTGTGAAAAATACACTGAGTTACAAAAAAAGTGGCGCATTTTTAAATTTTAGAATATTTTCAAGAACATTTTTTTTTTTTTTATCCGATGGAAATCTTCAAAAGACACTCCGTAAGAATCGGTACCGAGTAGTGTGGGACTCTTACCGCACTAAAACCACCGGTGAATCAGGACCAATCTATGAAAGATCGACAAATGATTTTTATTTCTTGAATTTTAAATCGCATTGGGGGAAGTTTAAGGAAATAACACTTTCCCATAGCTTTTAGACCATCAGCTCATGAGGCTTGGTTCTTCTTAATCTCCGAACATTGTCTCGTACATTTAATACGGTCTCCATTTCGGAGTTAGTATGACTTTGCAGTCGCTGATTGTGTGATACAGCGTGTTTCTTAACCACTTCTGTAACCATTTCAATTTGAAGGTCACGATGTAGATCGCTATTTCTTAAATACCAAGGGGCATTTATTATTCCACGAAAGACCTTGCTTTGAAACTTTTGGATGGGTTCAGCATTTGTTTTCTTTGTACAGCCCCATAGTTGGATGCCATTATGTCCAAACGGGTTTCAATACTTGCTTATATAACATTAGTTTGTTCTGGATAGATAGGTCAGAGTTCTTTCCTAGTAACCAGTATATTTTTCTGTACTTCAAGTTTAGTTCTTCTCTTTTCTTTTTGATGTGCTCTTTCCATTTAAGCTTTGCATCCAAATTTACTCCAAGGTATTTGGCGGTATTGGAGTAAGGTACTTCTGTACTGTTTATGAATATTGGAACATTGTTTATGTTTTTGTTTGTAAAGTTTATATGCGTCGATTTTGTTTCGTTTAATTTGATACGCCATTTCTGCGTCCAATCACTAACTTTATCGACTACATTTTGCAATTTTTGTGTAGCCTTCGTAACGGATTTATCTGGCACCAATATTGCAGTATTATCAGCAAAGGTCGCCATGATAGCGTTGATGTCCACTGGAATATCCCTTATATATATAACAGATACAGGGTTGGTCCTAGAACACTTCCTTGTGGTACACCGGCTTCAATTTTCTTAAGTTCCGAGTAATTTTGGTCGTACCGTACTCTAAAGAGTCGGTTCGTAATGTAAGATTTTAGTATTTCGTAGTACTGCCTGGGAAGATCCCTATGCTTTTCCATTATTGTACTCAAGTCCCAAGTGCCAAACCTTGTCAAAAGCTTAAGCAACATCTAAGAATAAAGCAGAGCATACTTGTTTTTCTTCAAGTGCCTTTTCCACAACATCCGTAATTCGATGCACTTGGTCTATCGTGGAATGTTTATTTCTAAATCCAAATTGATGGCTTGAAATTAGTCTTCTTTCTTCAATTATTTTGCTAAGCCTTTTCAGTAGCAGTTTTTCAAAAACTTTTGCCATGATTGTTATAAGCGATATTGGTCTGTAAGATGTTACTTCTGTTGGTGGCTTACCTTGTTTAGGTATAACAATGACTTCTGCAATTTTCCAATGATGTGCAACATATCTTAGTTTAAGGCATGCGTTTATTATAAATTGGAGTTTCTTGAAGGCTATTAGAGGCATTTCTTTCAAAACCTGAGCAGTTATAAGATCGTACCCTGGTGATTTTTTGTTAGACAACTTATGTTGACACATGCTTCTTACTTCTTTGAGCGTGACAAAAGGTATTTCACATTCGTCGTTTCTGTCAACAAACTGTAAGGGATCTGTAGCTGTGTTTGCTGGGATTCAAGAAAATAAAAAATAAAAAACAAAAAAAAAAAAAAATTAATACAGTTTTGTTTATCGACTTCGACATAAAAACAACTTACATATTCATATCATAAAGAAAAAAAAAAAAAACAAAATACAAAAAAAAAAAAAAAAATTGGAAAAACTTAGAAATTAAACATAAATTAAGAAAAAATGGTAAAAACTTCAAAACTCAGCATTTTAGATTTAATTTTTTTTTTTAAACGAGTCCTCTTTTCTTTAATAGTGGGTATTACCTCCCCGAACGTCTAATAAAGCTTTTATTCCCCTTGGCATACTTTGAATAAAGTTAGTAACGGTGCTGTTGTCCAAATTATCCCATTCCTCGATCAGAGCAGATCTCAGCTCACTAAGTGTCTCTGGAAAGGCAGGTCGCCTCTTTATCACTTTTCCCAGCAGGTCCTAAACGTGTTCAATGGGATTCATGTCCGGGCTCATCGCAGGCCAATGCATTACTACGATTTGCACTTCTTGCAAGTAATCGGTAACGCAACTAGCAACATGTGGTCTAGCATTGTCCTGCATCAGCAGAAAGTTTTCTTTAATAAATGGTGCGAATGGAATCACACATTCCTCCAGAATGTTGTTAATATAATATCTGGAATTCACCGATCCTTCCACGATGCACAGCTCGGTTTTTCCGAGCATGGACATTTCTGCCCACACCATGACGGAACCTCCCCAGAAATTTTCCCGCTGGGCAACTGTTGACGAAGAGTATCTCCCACCTGACCGTCTCCACACTCTGTTACGTCCATCTGGTGAGCGCAGACAAAACCTGGACTCATCAGTGAAAAGAACTCTACTCCACTCAGCATCGGTCCAATCTTTTTTTGCAACTCAGCGTATATTTCATTAGCTGCACTATTATGATGCGGACTAATGAGCATCGACATCTCCTATTAAATCCTCACCACTTTGCATAAACGATCTGCTGGCTACAGCCTTAAAGAAGATACCTTATCTGGATTGGATACATTACCAAATTTGAGAACTTCAGTCAAACTTATTTCACTTATTTTCATTACGGCTTTTTCCTTCTAAAGTTTGCGATCAAGTAGCAAACCATTTTGCTCAGCTAGAAACTTAGTTGTGAGGAGTCTTGAATAAGAATATGCTTCGCTTTTTTGCTAAAAAGTAAACGACTTCCTTTTTCCGCTATTGGCCCAATTATTGACTATGTAAAGGGATATTCATCAATCTCGTAAAAATAGCCTTTAATATATTCGGTGGACCACATTTACATAGAACCCCCGATTACCATATCACATAGCAATTTATAAAATAAAACACTTTGGTTTAGTTTCTTGAAAAAGTATACATTAATTTTATTATTTAAATACAATACGCTCGATATTACTTACATGCTAATATTCTACAAGGATTTTTGTTTTGTTTCATTTTTTAAAGTAAAGTTTGTTCTTTTACGTTACTTAAAAAAAACCTGTACTCTTTTAGTTGTGTTAAATTTCATAATTTAATTTGTTTTCGTTCAGAGGTCAATGAAGTAGTAAGAAAAAAATGCAATTTAAATTTCAACGAAAGTCAAAGGTTAGAAACAACATCTAAACCAAAGTTTAGATTAAAGAAAAATAAACAAAAAAAAAAAAAAACTTTTTGAATTCATTTTAAATAACATAAATTTTCCAAATAGATTTCTATTTATATAATTGGATGTCGTTTCCTCTGGGATTGGTATGAAACAACATTTCGAAATTAGGTTTCTAAATAATCTGAAAATAAAAACCAGCAATTAAGATGAAATGATTTTCATGACTAGGAAACAAGAGGATTCATTCCACCGATACTGTTTGTTCACTGGAGGTGCTGAAATCTGTGCACACAAACGAGAACCGAACATCCAACAAGAATTAAAAGCGAAGTCAAATGAAAAAAAAGCAGTTAGGATAGGTATTCATAAAGTTGAGACATCATAAGTTATTTTTTGCTCTTAATCTGTGCTGCCGGCCGCCTGCCGCAGAAGAACATAGATCTTCTCCTTAATCCACTCCTTGTTGTACGGGGCGTATGTGTTTGTGGACTTTTGGTAAACCAAACAACTGATGTCAGCCAATTGGTCCACAAAATCGAACAACTGACTTATGTCGTATGTGATCGTTGGGGTATTGGGATTGCGACGCTTCAGGTGCTCCTCGTATATTTTGCAAACTCCCTCCATGCAATCGTTGACGCTCTCATAATCGCTGTAGGTGCGTGTTTCTGGCCTGATTCCAGGTTGAACAAGGAGAATCGTATGCGACATTATTGAAATTACAGATGGGCGTTGCTTTAAATGGCTAGAAAATAAGATCGTAGAAAAACATACAAATTCAGGAAGGCTGCTGCGGCTACGTTTATTTGAAGACCACAAAATTTTTTAGGTTAACCTGAAACAGAAAACTTTGCATTAGAAATGAGAATTTCAATCTATTTGGTTATTTTTTTCCAGATCTAATCATACTTCAAGGTCTTTCAGTGAGTAATTGATGTTTATGCGGGTATTTTTTGTTTTCTTTTGTTGATTAATGCACAAGATTTCGTTTGATTTTATATAAAAAATTGAAATTTATATTAAATTGATGATAAAAGGAAGTAGATAGACTAAGAACACTTTAGTACGGTGTATAACTGTCTCATTTTTTTATTTTAATAATGGCGTTCTTCATTCTTAATTCTTTGAGCTTTGTTTAAGTGTGTGTACATGTGTGAACTGGAACTAACTTCAGTGTATTTGCGTATTTTGTTTTGATTACTTTTATACTGTGAACAATCAAATAATGGACAAGTTCTTTTTTTATTTTCTATGTGAGATAAGCTAGACAAATTAAAATTTAAAAAATAAAAATATTTTTTATCTAAATACAGCCGAGACCCGATTAATCACCAGTGGATGGGGTTGAATAAATGATCCAAAATATTTGTGAACATAATATATGCTTTATTGCAGCATTTGCGTTGATGAGAATTCTTTGTGCCATTTATTTATTTAAACTTAATTCCAGCATGTAACTTAAGGCTCGGTCAAACAGAACGCGTTTTTACGCCGCGTTTCACCGCCGCGTTCAATCGAAGCGTTGTATTACATTGCAATACATGTCCCATGTCACACTGAACGCGTTTTTGACGCCGCGTTAAATTCACCATGGCGTTGCAACGCGGCGGTGAAACGCGACGTTGTGTGAAATTACAGATTATTTCTAATGCTGCGGCAGTCAAAGAAATTTTTAATTTTTTCAAGATGGAAAAATTAATTGAATTGGTGAGAAATTACCCTTGTCTATACGATATGGGTGATAAATCGTATAAGAACATTGTCTTACATACATATTTAATTATTATTATTGAAATATGAGAGAAATTTGTCTCTTATCATAAATTCCGCATTGGTAGGTCTTCTGTTTGTTGGCCTTCGAGTTGTTTTACTCTAGCTCCCAGCACAGCCGATGATATTCGCCATTTTCTTCTCTTTTTTTTGTTAATATGCATGTACCCAAATTCTTTTTCTTTTACGAGAATTTCGTAATATAAAGCAAATAGAAGCAATAATTCCTCTTCTGAATCTGAGCTGCTTGACATTATTTTTGTTAAGGAATGATTTTTTTTGTTTGTTTATTGCTTAACAGCTCTCTGTTTGACGTCCTCTAACGCGGCGGTTGCAACGTCGCGTCAAAATAATCTTACCGTCGCGTTAAAAAATCTTAACGCGGCGTTGAAAACGCGTTCTGTTTGACCGAGCCTTTAAAACTAAACAACAAAAGATCTTAAAACTAGATTAATATTGGCTGGAAAGTTGGATCGGGATTTGAAGGGATAATTATTGGACTGTTTTTGAACTACTTAAATCAAAAATAGCATTCTTGTAAGTGGTTGATTTTAGTATACGCAGTCGATACCTCCAGATAATAACTGGTGTAAAAAAAGAAGGTCAGCATTAACTCGACGTGCTCTTAAGGTCTGTAAATTTATCAGTTTAAGACGATTTGCGTAAGGGTGAAGTCTAAATGGGTCGTCCCATCCGAGGCACTAAACGGCTTTATTGCACTGGATGTGGACATGATAATAAGGTGACCAGGCGGAAGAGGCATATTCAAGCAGAGGACGTTCAAAAGAAACATAATATAAGGATTTTGTGACTTAGGGATTTGAGAATTCCTTGGACCAACGCTTTACGAATTCTAGAGTTGAATTAGCCCTGTTAATATTAGAATCATAATGAGCGCGAAAATTTAGCCGATTTTCACAAATAACTCCTAAGTCACGAATAGATGCGACAACCGAATCTTGTTCATTATTCATGAAATAATAACGTTGGGGGAGAGGGGGCGTGTTCGAAAATAAGTAATGACTTGGCACTTAGGCTAGGCGCGCACATTCAATTTTTAGTTGCACAACTGTTTGGTCGCTTATAGAAAACAGATGAACTATTTGGTTGAATGTCCGCGCAGGTGCATATAATTATGTTTATATTACACAAAATAACAAACTCATTTTAGGTAATCGTTTAGTTTGTGTCGAAACACAAACTTTTTAGTTTTTCGCAGTTGCGAAACTGAAAATTGAATGTGCGCACCTAGCCTTACTGACTTTAAGTTCAAGAAAATTATGGCGGCACCAGGTAAAGGGAATTATTCGGTTTGTATTAACTGGGCAGCTGCTGAGCATGTAGTTATGGGCGTTTTCCTAAATGCAGTGTTGCAGCACATCGTGAATTTTGATTTTTTTTTTATTAAATTGCTTCAAAAAAAAAACGTTATTTAATATGAATTCTAAATTTTAAAGTTTTTTTTAATGATTTTTAAAAGTAAATATTGAATTTCAGAGTAAAGATAAACATTGCGAGGGCATCAAAGTCCACGATGCACTGCAACACTGCATTTAGAAAAACGCCCTATGTTTAGAAATACACGCATGTCAATAGCGTAAATCTCCAGGTCAGGTCCTACTAAAGTAAGCTCAACGTCGTTTATACTTAACAAGAATAGAAGGAGCCAAGGTGACTAGCTTGGGGGACGCCTTATGTTGAGCGTACAGGGTTGGAACTTGGAAGTACTACCCAGTGCCTAGACGATCACATAAATAGGACTGAACCCAAGATAAAAACGGAGATGGGAATCAGTGTTGGGACTTCGCAGAAGCCAAAGAGTGGTAGAAAGGTTGTCAAAAAAGTGGTAGAAAAGTGGTAGAAATTAAAAGCCATTTTTATGTAACAAATCGTATATTCAATAACTTTATTGAAAATAAATCAAATACAAAAATAAAATAAATAAGATTTTAATTCTTTATGTTTCAAAGACCATATTATATCCGGAAGCCAGTCACATACACGCATATACAATTTCATTTTAGACTCGTTCCAAAACAAAAACTAGAATCTATAACAGCCGTTTGAATTAATAATAAAATTAGTTAAGTCTTCAAAAAATTACAATCATTTTTCTTATATAAACGGTCAGAAAATCTAAATCTTGAAGCATATTTTACTTATGCTTCTGGAGGATTAAAATTTTGATCATTGAATAAAATTTCCCTTGCAGCTAAAATGTTGTGAACAGTTGTTGTTTCCAATTTATTTCTATTTTCATTTCTTATATTTTTCAAATCGAAAAATTTACGTTCCGCAGCAGCACTGTTATGCGGTAAGCAACAAAGCTCCAACATATAAGAAGAAATGTTTTCAAACAATACATACAATCTTTTAAATTTTTTATCAAACACCATTGTGAAACAATGTCATCAGTTTTAAAAATTAAGAGTAAGTGATTTTCTCCAATTAGTTTTTTCTTTTTAATCAATTCTAGGTTCGTTATATTTGGTGCAAAATGTCTCGTCAGACTTAAAACCGATGGCATTGTTCTATCAATGACGTTTCTTGGATTTAAATATTTTAATAATTTTAATTTATCTTTTAAAAAGTTAAATCCTTCTCCAATAATTTGAAATCATAATTCGACATAATAGCTGCACATCACTTTTCTTAATTCCATCAGTTTTTGTTCATGAATGTCATTTTCTAATGAGTACTTTTCTAAGTGTAGGCTAAAATACATTTGAGAATATGGTAAATAGTTTTCAGGGTTTTTTACATTTGTGTTTATATTAAAAATTTTCCATTAGGCGTGTTTTTTTGCAAGTCCATAAGGAATTGTAGAAAAAACAAAACGGTACCGATAGCTTGTTCAGAGAAGTCAAAAGTGACGTTTTTGGATGCTGGTTGATGCTATTTGTCAATACAGCTGACAAATGCCATAGCGTGCACAATGCTTCCATTTTTTTTAAATTAAAAATTTGTGAAGCCTTAGAAGTAGGTTCTTCAAATGAGTGCAGTATAAAAAAATCAAACAAGGGATTCCACTGTTCTATGATTCTATTTAAGATCATTTCCAATGAAAGCCAACGAGTTTGGCATAATATTAAAATATGATGTTTTTGTGCTTTTTGGAAAGTAATAAAATCTTTTTTTTTTTCGAGCCGTGGCAAAAAGAGAAATATATTATATTCCTTAATGATTTTTGTATTTGCCCAGATATACATTTAGCAGCATAAGCGGAGCACATCCGATCGTTAAAATATTAGGATTAATATTTTTCAAATGTGAGACAACACCACTTAATGAACCCGTCATATAGCAGCATCGTCTGAAGCAAAAAAAAAAATTTCAAAGTTCCTATAATTTTATTGTAGATTGATTCAGCTGTTGAGTCCTCTGGCTCAAATAACCCAAAAAAATTATCTTTTAATGCTCCCTCAACTGAATCAAAATACCTTACAAGGAAAACAAGACATTTTTTTGACGAAATATCAGTGCTTTCATCTTTAAGTCTTTTGCTGGGTGAAGTTAGATGGTAGGTGAGATGCAAAAAGTGGTAGGATTAGATTTTTAGGTGGTAGGTTTTAATGAACAGCAAAAGGTGGTAGAAATACCACTTAAGTGGTAGAAGTCCCAACACTGATGGGAATCCATATGATTTCAATTTGAAAATAATTATATTGTGAGAAATCTTATTAATTGCTTTGCTGAAATCAGTTTCAACTACATCAATTTCGCAGCCTATAATTTCATGGCTCAAATAGTATTAGATAAAAATTGAATAAGATTAGATTTACTTGATCTACCTTTCAGAAAGCCATGTTGCTTTTCCGAAAAGAGTAATTTACAATGAAGAAGTAAGCAATCGTGAACTATACTCTCAAAAGTTAGGAATACATGAGAGTTTTGCTATTGGACTATAATTTGAGACATCACTCTTAGATCATTTTTTATAGATAGGGATAATGAAACAATCTTTCCATTGATTGAGAAACACACAGCATGAAATAGATAGATGAAATAGACCAGAATAATAGAATAAGAACGACTATATACAAGGCTTAAAGTTTCCTACTCAAAAAGAGAGTGATAAATTATAAATTTACAGTTAGGCCAGGCACGCACATTCAATTTTTAGTTTCGCAACTGTTTAGTTCCTAAAATGAAACATATGGGCTTATATGGGACACCGCGCACTTAGAGCAACTCGATTCGAGGAACTAAAAAGTTTGTGTTTTGACACAAACTAAACGATTGCCTTCGCAACAGTTAAGCTGTTTTCTATAAGAGCAAGAGAGAAAAGAGCGTGAGCGTAAGTTAAGAGTTGCCAGTGCGCGGTTCTCTTTCAATGGGTGATTAAACTATTTGATTTCGATCACAGTTGCCAGGGCGCGACTAGCCTTACTTGAAAGCACTTTAACTCGGTATTAAATTTATATAAAAGAATCATGTGAAGTATAGTTATATATTTCAAAGGTTATTCAGGATTTGCACCAACCTGTGTATCATTTACTGCCCAAAACAACTGGTCTGGTCTAGTAGAGATAAAATTTGTCTTGTCTCGATCAGCGTACTAGGCTTAACACTTCAAATACTACGCGGGAAGCATGGAAGGTAATTTTCTACTCGTACATATATTTAAATCAATACAAAATTTCTTTATTTTAATTTTTTGCATTTTATAATTCTGAAATATCACAACCATACACTAATTTGAAGATGACACCTTTACTGGTGTTAATAAAATATCGCTAAAAAAA
Organism: Chrysotoxum bicinctum; assembly: GCA_911387755.1. Lineage (NCBI taxonomy): Eukaryota > Metazoa > Arthropoda > Insecta > Diptera > Syrphidae > Chrysotoxum > Chrysotoxum bicinctum. The sequence goes on along the minus strand of OU426989.1, from coordinate 41,551,528 downwards.
GTAATTGAACAAAATGTATTCGATATTCTTTCATGATTTTCAACACAACAGAAGTATGTCACTTAATTTTAAGTGCACAGTATAGAAGACACCAGTCGCAGATTGTTCACACCCTTCACACACAGATGTCGCAAGCTATAACAGAAAGGTTTTCTTTTCTTTCCGGCTCTCAAACAACAGCTGTTTCATTTATCTCATTAAAAATCAAATCATCTCCCTTCCCTTCACACATCAACAAAACACACCTGAACCGCAAACCTTCCATCTCACTCTCATCTCTAAAAATTATGACATTTATCGTTTGTCCACTCCAACCTGAGATAAAATTCCAACAGCCAGACAGCCTCCTTTCAAAATTTTGTTTACATTTTTTTGTTTCTATAAATTTATTTTAAATCACAAGAAAATAAAATAAACGTCGCCTTCAATTGTTCAATTTAAAGTTTATCAAAGACAACGAGAACCGCACATACAACAAATAAGAATTTACATAATTTAAAGAATACGTTCTACTTCAATGACATTCACATTACCGCAAAATTATACTGTTAATTGGCCACAAAACAAAACATCATAAATTAAAGTATATGTGAAAAATCCAACTGGAATATAAATTTTAAAGTGCCGCGCGATTATAATTTCCACCGGCTTTGTCTGCTGAGCCACAGCAAACAATGCGGAGCTTTTCCTATGTTTTCATTCAAAAGTAAGGTAAAATATTGCTTTGCGTCTAAGATAATAATTCCCTTTAGCTTTAGCTAGCCTCATGGAGTGGCTCTGTGTGGCAGTGACTAAAAATAAACCGCACGCATTCACTGATAAATAAAAAAAAAATAAAACTTTTCTTGTCTTCGTTTTGCTTGGTTGTGCGAGAAAATTTCATTGAGCTTTTCCTCATTTTCTTCTCATCTCATTCCAGATGCCCAATGAGCATGTCAGTACCCTGCGTTGCCTTCTCAATGCTCCCTTCCGCGATATAAACACACCGGCCATCACAGATCGTGTTGCTCCAGTCAGAGATGTGGTATTCCTTGACGAGGATGCCAACCACAGTGTTCGTCCTCTGATCTATCGTCCCATATCATCACCTCAGCCAGCGACAGACACAGCAGCGGCATCAGGAAATGCCTCATCCACATCAACAGCAACATTAGAAGAAACTCAGCCGAGCGAGAACTTAATATGGTAAGTCCCTCCATGAGAATGAATTTCCTTACCGCCGCCGCCGCCAGACCCTCGAATTCAGCAAGTTCTGATAAGAATGGCTACGTAGTCGTCGACTTGGCTTATCAGTCGTTGTTTACTGATTGGGATTGACTAGGCAAATGTAGTTCTTATTAGGTTGGGTCAGTAGGAGTTCGTGTCATCAACAGCCAGGTTTTCTGTCATCAAACCAGTCGCGCTGCCACCGGCTATCAATTGCAGTTGGCAGTAATCGAAGTAATTGGTTTCAGTTTCAGCTGATAGCAATTGCTGCTGGGTCGCTCTCTGTTCGTTCTCGCTGGCCGCTATATTGCGTAATTTTCTTGGCCGTCAACAACAACGACAACGTAGAGTTCTGTTAAAAGACAAAAGAGTTTAATGATTCTCTCAGTTTTGCTCAATCGACGTGATTAATTATTTATGAGCATTTCGCTTATTGGTTTTGGATTGGAGCAGTAATACTTTTGTTTGTATCGTTTTGTTTCTTCAATGAGAAGAGAAGAAGGAGGGATTTCGAGCGGAAACAGCGGCGTGTTTCTGTTTTTATTTTTTTTTTTTAATTATTATATTTAGTGCATCACGATGTCTACGACGAGCTGTTTGTGGTGCCTACGGATCGGAGGAGCAAGGTCTGTCTTCTCTTCTCTTCGTTTTGTTATTGTTTTTATATTTATTTTATTTGTTTTTTTTCTAATGATGTGCACTTGCATGGCATGGCTATGACTGGCACGCATTTGTTTGCTCTCAATCAAACACACTGTCGGGTCGGGCATGAGTATGAGGGTGAGTGAGTAGGTGGTTGGGTGTTTGGTTCTTTTTAGGGTAAACCACTTGTAGCTTGTGGCATTGAAGTTTGGCCATGAACTTGAACTATATAATGCTGATGATTGAGAGGAAAAAAAAATAAATATCAACAAGTCAAAGGAAACATGTGTTGGTGGTGGGTGGGTATTTGCTGAAGGGGGGAAATTTGATAGGGTGTCGCTATTGGTTTCGGTAACGCAGAACAGAACGCAGTATGTTGCCATTTGGGATTTAAGTTTTAATTAATTAGATGAGAGCAGACGATTGCAAGGCGCCGATTACATTTTCAAAACAAATACACAAACATGTTATGTATCATCTTTGTTATTTTTTGTTCGTCAGTCGCTTTAATTAAAACACTTTAGCAATAAAATTAAATCAATTACCGATTGAATGGGACCAATGGTAAGAAAAGGGGGTTTTATCAATTAGATGAGGTCACTCGTCAATCAATTCATTGAGAATGTATTTATTATTGTTTACAATTGAATTTTTGATTTGATTGGCCGATTGGTGTGATCAATGGAAAAGAAATACTCACAAGAAACTTTGTGGTTGTCTCTGAAAATAAGTTGCATACGAAGTTACGTACAAGTTGAATGATTGCTCAGCAGAGTTAAACCGACAGCTAGCAGTAAAACATTTCTGTATTTTCAGCTTAATAAATTCATTCATAAATACAGTAAAAACAAACGAGAGAAAAGTATAACTTTTAAGGTTTTCGCGGTTTTTGGACATAATAAATAAGTATTTTTCGGATTATCCGCAGTAGTTTGTAAGGTAGATACAAAAAAGGATTACTTTACTTTTAGGTATATAACGTCTGCCTCCCTTCTTCTCAATTTGTATAATTTACAAATTTGTATTATCAAACAGCAAATAAAAAAAAGAATTAAAACAATAGTAAATTCTCAAAAAAATGAACTCATAAGAATTAGAGTATCATCCTTTCTAGTATCGAAATTTGTTTAGGTGTACAATATATGTATATACAAAAAATGCGATATAACAAAAGAAAAAGCAAAAGAATACGAAATAATTCAAATCAAAAGCACTTGTATTTATAAGAAAACTTATTCAGGAGTTGTCCTTAAAAATAGCTTCGTCGGAAGAAACTTGCTTACGATAGCTTTTTCCTTCGAAATTGTTAAGTTAAAACAGGAAACTTTAACCTGTTCTTGGGTTATTTTTTTAAATCGATCTGTTAGGTTAATTATTACCTAAAACGAACGTCTCGTTTGGTTGTTTGGTCACAAAAATGTAACTTTTATTTAGTTATTTTCAAGGTGAGTTGCATTTTGGAAGTCGTACTCAATCATAACATGCCAATAAGTGTAACAACGCGAAACTTATGTGAAAGGGTACATATCCCATAATTTGAAAATGTTAACATCAAGTGTGCTTCAGTGGGTCATGGCTAGACAGCTATTTGAGACCTCATATGTATATCGGTACGTCTTACGCAGCAATCTTTCATAAATTGTTAACTGTTTAATTATTTAAGTACATCGATATTTTAAAATGATAGCAACTTTCTCTGTACCGATGAAGGTACACTAGTTAAAATATGATCAAAAGTCATTCATAAATCCAAATAATGTACACACGTAACAAACAAAAACATAATGACCTATTAATAGTAAAATAAATAGGATGTTTTGAATATATTTCGCTCATATTTTCGATTAGTACGTCTTTGATGAAACAACCGTATTCCCCAGATTCTACATTAGACCACAAACATTTGCGAAATGACATTTTTAAGGTAAATAAATTCGACATAGACGTACATAAATGTGCTAGTGCTAAAAATGCAGCAAATTCTATTTTCTCAACATTAATACATACAATTGTACATACATACAAATAAATAAATTAGAGAACGAATCGTTAACAACCTAAACCTAGTGACTTTTAACAATTCTCTCGCTTTCAATATAAAATATAAATATAAAATAATCTATATAAACTAGAGCCTACGTTTTTGTACGTGTATTTAAGAAACACGTGTACACGGAATCCGTGTAGGAAATATATACCAACTTTAAATCCGTGTTCTTAAAACACGTGTAATTATTCACTTTATTATCCGTGTAAACGGATGAGGCTGAAATTTGTAACGGAACCTGGTGTTCGAACAAGGACACTCAAGAAAAATTAAAGATCATCCCTAAAGGGGAGGTGCTAAAACCCTCGAAACAGCAACGAAATAGCACTTAAAATAATTTTTCCTTTTGTGTCCTCGCTAACCTCCACTCCCTATGCCACCATTACGACCTATGGCATACAGGAATCCATGGGCCGATCCTGGCAGCAGAAGCGGAGGGTGTTCTGACTACTAACGGCTCGGCATGCTTGCTTAAGCCAAGGCTACGCTCGTCGGAAGGGTGGGATCTTGCCATAGTCGTCAGAACGATTGTTACGTCGTTTATATCATGCCGAAAATTGTGTTATTAAAGTAAACTTGTAAAATGGTTCAAGAATAAAAAAAAATCTTGAGACCGAATGTCGTCCCGTTCGTAAGGAAAAGTTCAAGAAAATACTTGTATTTTAACAATCTGAGAGATCTAGCGAGAAAACAAAAATGAAGTGGCAACCCTGGAAGAGGGAAGGACTTGATGTTATTTGTCCTTGAGGCTTTAACCCGCCCACGCATCAACCCTTTGACACGTCCATGGCTACTGCCGCCTCGTAGTTTATTTTGCAGTGGCCCCCTAATGTAAAATCCTTCTCAAAACTATTTGCTTACCATTTTACCTGACGACACCATATCATCTGCTTTTAGGAGTTTTCTTCACACCGCCACATCTACCCTTTAATATGGATTTCAACTATCCATGCTAGGAATCATATCTGAAAACTGATAAATTTTGCGGAACTACTTCCCATAACACTTCCCAAATAAAATGAAAATCCACAATAAATAATCAAAAACACCTTATCATTTACCTTTAAAAAAAATACTTAAAACATTCATTTATTTAACCAAAAAAAAAAATTTTAATTCAATTTCACAACCCAAAATAAATTTACCCTATAAAACTATGGAAATTTTACATTATACTTTCAAGTTGAAGTCTTTATAAGATATTCGAATCAAATTTTTTTATATGTGATATGTATGGGTAGGTATACATCAAATATCGAAGAGAAAAAAAAAAAAATCAAGGAAGAATGCAAAAATTTTCGTAATTCACTTTCTCTTACTTTTAGGTTCTTTCTTTTATGTTCGTTTAGATAATAGATAGTTATTAAATTCTTTAAAATATTTGACAATTTCGACGCCTAAAAGTATGAAATGATCTTAACGTTTCTCTTAATATGGCATACTTTTTGTTTGTATACTTGCAATTGAATTTTTATATTATATTTTTTTTTTTTTTTTTTTTAAAGGCGAATAAAAGCTCGCAGCGAATTCGATATAAAATTTCAAATTTTCAATATAATTTCACAAAAATGACTTACCAAAGCTTTCAATTAAATAATCTTTATTTAAATTGATTATGTTATGAGTTGTTATTTAACAAATAATACTGCCGAAGACCAATGATGAGGTGCACCGCTTCTATTGGGTTGGCTTTTGTGTGTTGTTATGTTGTTATGATGTTTATGTTTTTAGTATTCTTTGTACCTGTATGAGAAATTTAAATTTGAAAGAAGTTATATCGTATATCGCTTTACATTCATTAATCATAACCTAATTAAACTCTAACCAAAAAAAAAATGTTACTTATTTATGTCTATTTTCTATTTTGATTCACTTTTGCGTTGTTTAAATTTACTTTTAATTTGTCTGTATATTTACTTTAATTTTGGTTCTTAGTTAGTTTTTATATATTTACGTTAGTTTTCTTTTTCTAAGCTTCAGTTTTTAAATGATAAAATATGATACAAAAAAAATTAAATAAAATAAATTTGAGGAAATTGGATATTGGGAATTTGGGATAGGTACTTAGCTTTTAGGATTTTGTGTATAGATGTCGCACGTTCTCGTCGTTATTATTTTATTGCTTGATGTTGCCGATGTTTTGGACTATACGCATTTTTATGGTGGTGAAGTTGTTGTCCGTACTTGCTGTATCCCGTTGCTGTTAGTGTTATATGTTCCAGTTGTCTATAGGTGCTATTACTGTTGCATGTATTTAATAAAGGTCCTATTAAAGTTGGCGATATTTGCACGTTGTCTATTGATGATGAAGTTGTTGTTTGTTCTTGTTGTCTATGTGGTTTTTCTTCGTAGGTGATGTTCTATTTGTTCGTAAGTGATATCCTTATGGTGTCGGCGATGTGCGTGTATAGTTGGCTGGTGTCGTATATGTAGCAGGTTTAATTGTGCTGCTGAGGTCGTATGTACCTGGTCAATTCTTCTACAGAAGTCGAAGTTTCTGGAATTTGGTGTTCTCGTCTCTTGATTGTGTAGATGTCACGTCCAGTGGTTGCTGGAGTCGGAAAGCGACTTTTCTGGGGATGGTTTCGGGTTAAACGCTTGGCTTTTGGGTGCTCTAGATTCGAGATTCGAGGTGATTTTTGTTGGTTGATGATTCGGTTCTCTGGGCGCTCTTGAGATTCGAGGTGATTTTTCTTGGTTGTGGTTTCGGTTCTCTGGGCGTGCCTCAAGCAAACTGCTCGAAAGAGTCGAGCGCGAGTTCTGCACTTTTTGATTTATTTAACTGTTTAGTCTTTTTTGTTTTAATGTTTTAATTTAATTTTTCTTTCCTTTTTCTAGGTTTTATATCACTTTAATTAGCACATTTTTTTGTTAAACTTTTATGTAAAAAAAAATATCTGTTTTTTGTTTTTTTTTTCTCTTTCTTTTATTTTAATTAATTAGCGCGACCGCACACGACTCGACACGCCACTTTTCCAAATTCAACTCATGCGTTTTTGGAATCATCTTCTTCGTCTCTTGTCCTACAGCATTGGTTTCGTCCGGTTTTTCCATCATGGAAGTGTTTCCGGACACTGTTTTTTTTGCTTTTTCGACCTGAATTTTGACCAGAAAAATACAAATTCGGCACCAAATTTCAAATCTGAATTTTTCGAAAATAAGTGTACCAAAATTGAACTCTTCTAGTCAAAATCCTTCGAAAACCTCCAGTTTCCTTTCAAGGATTAACTCACACCAATCCGTTCGTTAGTCGTAGTTAACGAATCCTCATTTATCGCAACCAATTCCACCACGCCCCTTTACCTCCTTAAGTATCAGTTCAGACAAACGATCCTCTAACTCTGCGTAGCTGAATGGTCAAGAAGATCAATCCTACGCATCTTCTTGTTTGGATATCCTCAGTTCGAATCGCCATACACTTACATCAAATTTTTTTCTTTTTTTTTTTTCTTTTTTTTTTTAATTTTTTTTTTTTTTTTTTTTTTTTTACTATATTTTATATTAAATTCAAATTTCTTAATTAATTAATTGAATCCCCAATCTAATATTAGAGATCGACCTGTCATTACCGATAGATTGTTTTTCTTCAAACGAATCTTTGTATGTACCAAAGGAGATATGCTCGACATTTAAACTCTAACGACTACTACAACTGAACCGGTTCACTTTTGGGACAGTAAAATTAGCAAATTTCTTAACCCTACCAAAGTGGATGGTAAGTGGACCCTATGGTGAAAATATCATCAAAATTCAAATTGAATTGTAACTGCCTCTCGATCAGTTAATTATTTTCTCACAAACCTGGTACATTTTTCGAATCCTATGAGTAAAAAGGAGCAGGCAAAATAATTAAGAGCTCTCATGCACAGGCTGAGGTAGACGGGCATTAGGAAGTTTCATCTCCTTAAATCCTTACAATGGTATACACCGATCCTTTTCCCTTTAAGGTCTTCTATCTCATACAGGTTATTCCCGATTGTCTTTCGCACTCTCATTTTTAAGAATTTAGGGCTAAGCTTGGCACTAATTCTCTTCGACGCGTCGCTTAAAATAAAGTTCCGTCGGTATACGATATCGCCAGCTACGAACTTTACGTTTTTACTCCTGGTATTGTAAAGACTTTCGTATTTTGAGTGTGCATTTGCCAAAGACTCTTTAATATGGGTGTGCAAGATGTTCATTTGGGATGCTTTTGACAATACTTTCAGTTCGGCGTTGTTAAGGCAATCCAGTTCACGAAGCAATTGGTAATCTGAACCGTGTTCTACCATGAGTTGGCCAAACAGAGCCTCGTACGGTGCCATCCCAATTGCCGAATGAACAGAAGTACGCAGCGCACAAGCTATGCAAGCTAGATTAGCATCCCAATTCCTCTGGTCTGGGTCTATATATGATCGAATTGCGGCTAAAATTGAACGGTTTACCCTCTCGCTTGCATTTGCTTGTGGAGAGTACACCGCTGTCTTGACGTGGTTAACACCGTACGAGGACATCAGCTTGCCAAACTCCTTGCTTGTGAACTGTTTGCCGTTGTCTGACAGTATTGTCTCCGGTACCCCAAATACACAAAAGATCTCCTCCTGTAGAAATTTTATTAAAACGTCGCTGGTGGCTTTGCGAATTGGCTTGATGAAAACAAATTTGGTCAATTGATCCAAGACAATAAATATATGTGTATTTCCATTCTTCGAACGCGGATAAGGACCAAGAAAATCCATGTAGAGCATTTGGAATGGTTTATCAACTTCAAATGCTTTCCCCATCGGTGGTCTTAATGTCTGATTTGGAGCTTTACACATTTTACATACATCACATTTTCCTATATATTCTCGAACCTGTGCTGCCATACTAGGCCAGAAAAACCGATTTCTCAACCGGTACAACGTCTTAGAAACCCCACCGTGCGAGGCTCGAGGTGGTTGATGAGCCAAGGCTATCAAGCTTGTAGTTAGCTCTCTGGGCACCCAAAGCTTCCAAACTAGGTCATCCTGCAACGGATTTCCTGTGCAGTGTCTGACCTTCTTATATACAAAATGGTTTGAAACTTGAAGGTCAGGTAGCTTATTCTTTTGATCTTCGACGGTGGCAATGAGCTTGCAATATTCATCAGATTGAAAACTGGGATCTGCAAGATCTATATGTAACACATCGGAGGTTGAAGTTTCCATTGATCCATCGAAATTCAGAGCCTCTACCTCGTATACTCTAGACAGAGCATCTGGAACCACATTTAGTGACCCTTTTCGATGTTCGATGGTAAACTCAAACCCTTGAAGCTTTAGGCTCCATCTAGCTAACCGTCCACTCAGATCTCTTTGACTCATCAGCCACTTTAAGCTCGCATGGTCGGTTATAATTCTAAAGGGCTGTCCTTCTATGTACGGTCGGAATTTTTTTACACCCACTACCGCAGCTAGGCATTCTCGCTCTGTCACGCTGTAGTTTCTTTGCGCCTTATTTAGTTTCTGCGAGTGATAATATATGGGTTTTTCGTTTCCCTTTTCGTCGAGCTGACATAATACACATCCAATGCCGGTATTCGATGCATCACATAAAATAGTAAACTCCTTTCCGAAATCAGGATTAACTAAGATAGGAGCAGAAGTTAAGGTTTCCTTGAGCTTTATGAAAGCTGTCATCGCGTCTTCGCCAAACTCAAACTTCTTTCCCTTTTTCAAGATCTCGGTCAAGGGACTAGCTATCGTGGAAAAGTCTTTGACAAACCGCCTATACCAACCTGCTAAGCCTAAGAAACTCCTAACTTGCCTAACAGTTTTCGGAATGGGGAAGTCCACTATCGCTGATACCTTACTCTGATCTGTTTTTAAACACCCGTCACCTACAACAAATCCTAAGAACTTTAACTCTTTAAAGCAGAATTTAGATTTTTGGACATTGATGGTAAGTCCTGCTTCACGTAGTTTGGCTGCCAAAATCCCTAACAATTCGATATGTTCCTCGAAGGTACTCGACACCACTAGCAAATCGTCGACATATGGAAATATTTTTTCTCGCAAGTTCACTGGAACCACTTTGTCTACCACTTGGCACATTGTCTGTACCGCATTTTTCAGACCAAATGGCATTACGGTGAACTGCATTAAAGGTCTGCCGGGTACCGAAAAAGCTGTCTTCTCCCTTGAAGATTTCTCCAACGGTATCTGCCAAAACGCATCCTTCAGATCCACACTAGATATATAGCGAGTATCTGAAAGACGCGATAGCAAACCTTCCATATGAGCTATTGGATACGCATAACCTTTCGTCTTGGTGTTAACCTTCCGATAGTCCAGACACAGGCGGTTCTTTCCGGGCTTCCGTACGAGTACTACTGGAGAACTCCACGCACTGGAACTTTCTTCAATTACACCAAGCTCGATCATCCGATCCAATTCCTCATACAGAAGTTTTTGAACCGCTGGAGAAACAGGATAATGACGCTGCTTTATCGGCTCCGCATCCCCCGTATTTATAATGTGTTCCACAAGACTTGTTTTTCCAAGGCCAAGAGTCGCCGAGGAAGGAAACAAATTAATGGATTTCCTCAACGTAACTGATTGATCGTTGGTCAACACATGAGCATTTGGATCGAGTTCTTTTTGGGCTATATCGAGTGTCAGTTCTGAAACCAAATTCGGAGCAATACCAAACTCTCTCCAAAAATCTATGCCCAAATACAACGGTTGCTGTAAGGACGGTACGATGAATAGATTAATATCCCTAGTATCACCCTTATACGTAACCTTCGCCAAGAATTTTCCTACTATGACTTGGTTTTTTCCATCCGCTGTTTTTAGACCTGCTGAGAATTTGGAGTAGCTAATGTTGTTTTTAGTCAAAAATGGTATTCCACCCACGCCCAAGCAACTAATACTTGCTCCACTGTCTAGTAGACCTAGCATATGCTCACCAAATATTTGTACGGATGCGTATGGACGCGGATCATCAGAGCAACATAAAGTTGTGGCTTCAATGGCTTTGTAGGTGTTCCTTTTCGCCTTGAACTTCTCTCTGAGCTTCTTCACCTTATCCGAAATAGGACATTTTTGAGGCTGTGTACCAAAAATTCTTTCTCTGACTTGATAATAATTTTGAATTCTCTCATGGAGAGATTTTTGCGCGATTTTAGGAGGTTGGACTGTATGTTTTGGCCCAGGATTTTCCATGTTAGACCTTTTCTCATCGGGTTTCATAATGGTCAATACCGGTAAGTTACTGCTAGTTACATCATTTTTAACAGACGGACAAACGGACGTAATTTTGCTGCATAGTTTATCCATTATTTTGTTTCCGGATTCGTCTTCGGCGAGCAGCTCTGCCGGTTCATTGGGCTGCTCTGTGGGGCGTTTCCCGAACAGCGAGGGCACTGCGGAGAGGTGACATTTTCCAACCCGCATTTATAGCAAAACAAGTTCCGCTGAGGATCAGAGCACTCAAAAAATGAATGCCCCTTTCCTTTGCAGTTCCAGCAGCTATAAATCCGAGCTTCCCTCTTTACTTGGAAAGCTTCCACATCGTGACTTACTTCTTCATACGTCTCGCAAGGTTTCTCAGTTTCCAACTCTGATACATTCCTACGTTGAGGTGGGATGAACCGCTGTTGTCTTTGGGAGCTGTCATGATCGCCGAGATACTTTTCAATGTTTCTGCAGACGTATACCAATTCTGCTAGACTGTCCGTGCGATAAGTAATCAGAAGCTCTCCCATCCGTCTCTTTACATTAAGCTTTAAGAGCTCGACTATTTCCTGGGGCTGTTTGGGAATTCTCAATCTACTATTCAATCGTTGGATAGCCGAATAAAAGTCATCGAAAGACTCTGTAGAAAGTTGACGCCTATCAAACATTTTCCTCGACAACTCTGAGTCCGTCTCCAAGCTACGATATTGCTCTACCAGGGCCATACGGAGGGTCATCCAATTTACCGTTGGGTTGGACTTCAGGTATACCCAGTACCAATTTTCTACGGAACCTGTGACGAAATGGTGAAAGTTAAGCACAACTTCCTCCCAGCTTGCTCCATAGCTAATTCTCAAGCGTTCCAATCTGAACAGAAAATCGTCCACCGTCATTTGTCGATTGTCGAATTTTAAGCCCCATTTGTGGAAATGGTGATATTTTTGGCTAGCTGTAATAGGGACCGTAGGAAGGGAAGTGCCTTGAGGATCACTTAGGTTTAGGTTTCGGATTTGTCTCAAAAACTCATCCGGATTAGATGTGTGGCTCCGGTTGGGAGGATGTATAGAACCTTCGTATTGATGTTGGTTACCGGATTGTTGTGGTTGACTTTGGGTGGGTAGATTGATAGGAGCATCCCTCTGTTCGGCATATCTTAGAGGCGTCGTTCCTGGGGTTACTGAAGCCAGAGTTTGCCGAACTATGTTCGCAACTTCGTTATGGAGGTACGCTCTGCTTCTCTCCGCTTCAGCTCGAATAAACTCCATATCTTTCGCTCGATTTAGACCTATCGCCGCAGTCACCACTTCTTCTATGTAATCTGTCAGAACTTCATCCTCGTCCGACCCTTCAATGTGACCTGTCCTCTCTTCGTTGCTAGAACCTACATTGATTCTGGTACTGTTCCGCTCCATATTTTGAACCGCTGATGAAGTAGCTCCTGAGTCAATAATCGGTTCTGTTTGAGGAAGTCCGAAATCCCATGTTTGCCTAATCGATCCTTGGGCATCACTTGCATTGTCATTCAACGCATTGGGATTACTCCTCAAACCCTGACGCTTACGAAACTCAGAAATCGAAAATCTTCTTTTTGGTGGCATTTTGAAGAAAACCAAATTAACACAAAATCAAGTTGAGGTGCTATCTCCAAATCGAAATCCAAATCAAAAAAAACTAAACCAAAATCTTAACCCAAAAACTATACTCTGTTCAGCAATAAAAAAAACTAAGTACCTGAACAAAAAAAAAATCTTCAATATAAGTAAATGCAAAATGATGATTATACGATTTAAAAAAAATAAAAAAGGAAATCCTAACAAAAAAAAATTTGTTGAAGTACCCTAAACCCAAGAAAATATATAAAAAAAATACTCCAATACCCAAGAAAAAAAAGAAAACAAAACAAATCAAAAAAAAATTGTATCCTAAAAGAAACTCCTTAATCCAAAAAAAGTAAATAAAATTAAAAAAAAAACCAAAATAAAAATAATTATTCCAACAAGATTTTAGATTCTTGTTTCAATCAAACTCCTAAAAGGTATTTCAAACAAAAAAAAAATATTCAAAATAAGTTTTAACTTTTGCTTAAAATACTACCTCGCTACCTCAAAAAAAAATATAAAATACCTAACGACTATATCCAAACTAAATAAGTATAACTGAATCAACTTAAAAGTTGACAAACTAAACTCAAAAAAAATAGTAAAAAAAAATCAAAACCAAATCTAATTTATAGGTTGTATTGTCATAAAAGATTTAAGGGTAGATGTGACATGCTGAGAGTCCATAACTCACAATCAGATATGATAAGGCTGGTAAGTAGTTCTTTTACACACACTTCTTCTCCTTCTCTCACTCCCTCTCTCAATTCTCAAAACACTAATACTCGCCTCAAAACAGAAAAATTTTACAATTTGTTTCTCTCAAATTAAGTCTTGTCTGAATTGTAAAAATGTTGTGTATTATTTGCAGAGACGTTGTTAAATACTCACATCCAAAAACCAGTTATAAACTCAGCTTTGGGTTGAGCACTTTAAAACACCAATAAAAAAAATTCAAAATTTCAGGTTCAACAACAAGTTTCGAATAAAAAAAATTCAAAAAAAAACCGGATTAAAAATGAAATTTTAAATCAGAAAAAAAATTCCTGAACTTCCTAAAAGCTTAAGGGCATCGCAACAGCCTGAACAGGGACTCTATCACCCATCCACTGGACGAATGAACTTGAGCTTCTTCGGGTTCATTTACCACAAAAATTTCCAATAAAAAAAACTATAAAAAAAACAAAGTTAAAAAAATTTTTTTTTCTGTTTTTGGCATGTCCTTTCCCTTACTGAAAAGGACGAATTCGGCCCCACGTTGGGCGCCACCTGTAACGGAACCTGGTGTTCGAACAAGGACACTCAAAAAAAATTAAAGATCATCCCTAAAGGGGAGGTGCTAAAACCCTCGAAACAGCAACGAAATAGCACTTAAAATAATTTTTCCTTTTGTGTCCTCGCTAACCTCCACTCCCTATGCCACCATTACGACCTATGGCATACAGGAATCCATGGGCCGATCCTGGCAGCAGAAGCGGAGGGTGTTCTGACTACTAACGGCTCGGCATGCTTGCTTAAGCCAAGGCTACGCTCGTCGGAAGGGTGGGATCTTGCCATAGTCGTCAGAACGATTGTTACGTCGTTTATATCATGCCGAAAATTGTGTTATTAAAGTAAACTTGTAAAATGGTTCAAGAATAAAAAAAAATCTTGAGACCGAATGTCGTCCCGTTCGTAAGGAAAAGTTCAAGAAAATACTTGTATTTTAACAATCTGAGAGATCTAGCGAGAAAACAAAAATGAAGTGGCAACCCTGGAAGAGGGAAGGACTTGATGTTATTTGTCCTTGAGGCTTTAACCCGCCCACGCATCAACCCTTTGACACGTCCATGGCTACTGCCGCCTCGTAGTTTATTTTGCAGTGGCCCCCTAATGTAAAATCCTTCTCAAAACTATTTGCTTACCATTTTACCTGACGACACCATATCATCTGCTTTTAGGAGTTTTCTTCACACCGCCACATCTACCCTTTAATATGGATTTCAACTATCCATGCTAGGAATCATATCTGAAAACTGATAAATTTTGCGGAACTACTTCCCATAACACTTCCCAAATAAAATGAAAATCCACAATAAATAATCAAAAACACCTTATCATTTACCTTTAAAAAAAATACTTAAAACATTCATTTATTTAACCAAAAAAAAAAATTTTAATTCAATTTCACAACCCAAAATAAATTTACCCTATAAAACTATGGAAATTTTACATTATACTTTCAAGTTGAAGTCTTTATAAGATATTCGAATCAAATTTTTTTATATGTGATATGTATGGGTAGGTATACATCAAATATCGAAGAGAAAAAAAAAAAAATCAAGGAAGAATGCAAAAATTTTCGTAATTCACTTTCTCTTACTTTTAGGTTCTTTCTTTTATGTTCGTTTAGATAATAGATAGTTATTAAATTCTTTAAAATATTTGACAATTTCGACGCCTAAAAGTATGAAATGATCTTAACGTTTCTCTTAATATGGCATACTTTTTGTTTGTATACTTGCAATTGAATTTTTATATTATATTTTTTTTTTTTTTTTTTTTAAAGGCGAATAAAA
This sequence comes from Chrysotoxum bicinctum, assembly GCA_911387755.1. NCBI lineage: Eukaryota > Metazoa > Arthropoda > Insecta > Diptera > Syrphidae > Chrysotoxum > Chrysotoxum bicinctum. The sequence continues at coordinate 41,536,299 of OU426989.1, read as the reverse complement.
GCTCGCAGCGAATTCGATATAAAATTTCAAATTTTCAATATAATTTCACAAAAATGACTTACCAAAGCTTTCAATTAAATAATCTTTATTTAAATTGATTATGTTATGAGTTGTTATTTAACAAATAATACTGCCGAAGACCAATGATGAGGTGCACCGCTTCTATTGGGTTGGCTTTTGTGTGTTGTTATGTTGTTATGATGTTTATGTTTTTAGTATTCTTTGTACCTGTATGAGAAATTTAAATTTGAAAGAAGTTATATCGTATATCGCTTTACATTCATTAATCATAACCTAATTAAACTCTAACCAAAAAAAAAATGTTACTTATTTATGTCTATTTTCTATTTTGATTCACTTTTGCGTTGTTTAAATTTACTTTTAATTTGTCTGTATATTTACTTTAATTTTGGTTCTTAGTTAGTTTTTATATATTTACGTTAGTTTTCTTTTTCTAAGCTTCAGTTTTTAAATGATAAAATATGATACAAAAAAAATTAAATAAAATAAATTTGAGGAAATTGGATATTGGGAATTTGGGATAGGTACTTAGCTTTTAGGATTTTGTGTATAGATGTCGCACGTTCTCGTCGTTATTATTTTATTGCTTGATGTTGCCGATGTTTTGGACTATACGCATTTTTATGGTGGTGAAGTTGTTGTCCGTACTTGCTGTATCCCGTTGCTGTTAGTGTTATATGTTCCAGTTGTCTATAGGTGCTATTACTGTTGCATGTATTTAATAAAGGTCCTATTAAAGTTGGCGATATTTGCACGTTGTCTATTGATGATGAAGTTGTTGTTTGTTCTTGTTGTCTATGTGGTTTTTCTTCGTAGGTGATGTTCTATTTGTTCGTAAGTGATATCCTTATGGTGTCGGCGATGTGCGTGTATAGTTGGCTGGTGTCGTATATGTAGCAGGTTTAATTGTGCTGCTGAGGTCGTATGTACCTGGTCAATTCTTCTACAGAAGTCGAAGTTTCTGGAATTTGGTGTTCTCGTCTCTTGATTGTGTAGATGTCACGTCCAGTGGTTGCTGGAGTCGGAAAGCGACTTTTCTGGGGATGGTTTCGGGTTAAACGCTTGGCTTTTGGGTGCTCTAGATTCGAGATTCGAGGTGATTTTTGTTGGTTGATGATTCGGTTCTCTGGGCGCTCTTGAGATTCGAGGTGATTTTTCTTGGTTGTGGTTTCGGTTCTCTGGGCGTGCCTCAAGCAAACTGCTCGAAAGAGTCGAGCGCGAGTTCTGCACTTTTTGATTTATTTAACTGTTTAGTCTTTTTTGTTTTAATGTTTTAATTTAATTTTTCTTTCCTTTTTCTAGGTTTTATATCACTTTAATTAGCACATTTTTTTGTTAAACTTTTATGTAAAAAAAAATATCTGTTTTTTGTTTTTTTTTTCTCTTTCTTTTATTTTAATTAATTAGCGCGATCGCAACCAATTCCACCACGCCCCTTTACCTCCTTAAGTATCAGTTCAGACAAACGATCCTCTAACTCTGCGTAGCTGAATGGTCAAGAAGATCAATCCTACGCATCTTCTTGTTTGGATATCCTCAGTTCGAATCGCCATACACTTACATCAAATTTTTTTCTTTTTTTTTTTCTTTTTTTTTTTAATTTTTTTTTTTTTTTTTTTTTTTTACTATATTTTATATTAAATTCAAATTTCTTAATTAATTAATTGAATCCCCAATCTAATATTAGAGATCGACCTGTCATTACCGATAGATTGTTTTTCTTCAAACGAATCTTTGTATGTACCAAAGGAGATATGCTCGACATTTAAACTCTAACGACTACTACAACTGAACCGGTTCACTTTTGGGACAGTAAAATTAGCAAATTTCTTAACCCTACCAAAGTGGATGGTAAGTGGACCCTATGGTGAAAATATCATCAAAATTCAAATTGAATTGTAACTGCCTCTCGATCAGTTAATTATTTTCTCACAAATTATAATTGGTCTTTGATTTGCTATTTTATCTCACATTTGATACGTAATTATTAGCACTGTGCCAGATTCCACAATAGAGTACGAAAATTATTTGTCTGAGCCTCAATTAAGATTCGACTTAGACCCCTTTGAATGGTGGAAAACGCGAGCTTCTAAGAACCCAGGAATAGCAGAACTAGCAAAAAAGTGTTTAGCAATACCAGCTACATCAGCTAGCTCAGATCGGTCCTTTTCTACAGCGGGAAACATTGTTCCATCAAAAAGGAATTGCCTTTTACCTGAAAACGTTAATACTTTAGTTTTTTTTGTACCAAAATAGAGGACTTCTTGAATAAAAAATTTTTCTTAATAATTTGTTAAGAACATATAATTATGTTCGTTTTAATTGCATTTTTATATTCTAGAAATGGTAACGGATATTTTAGTAACACGTATAATTAAATGCACGAATGCACGTGTATTTAATTATACGTGTAATTAATAACACGTGTAATTATAATAACACGTGTAATTATAATTACACGGATTCAAATCCCGGTCCAATAATTACACGTATATCCGTGTATTTCATTATCCGTGTAATAGAGAGCTCTAATATAAACATACGAGTATTTAAATATTTCCTTTCTTCCTGACCTTTTATTTAATTAAATACTCGTAATGTTTGTCCTTAAGTGGGCTTAAGGTCAATTTTTGTTAATATTTTTTGTTTTTTGTTTTTATGTTGTGACGTTTCGGATGTGGTTACACCCTTCTTCAGACAACTTTAAAAAATACAAATATTTTTTATTTGTTTGTTCGTTTTTGGTTTCCGTGTTTTTTTTTTTTAAATCTTTGAAAGATGTTTTTAATTTTGTTCTTTTTTGTTGTATATATCTTATCTCTTTTGTTTTTTTATTTTTTAATTTGTTTGAAAATTTACTTCAAACAAAATGAAGTTTAATAATCTGAATTTTTAAAATTCAGATAATTAAACTTCATTTTGTTTCAAAAAAATTTTCAATTTTAAAAATTCAGATAATTAAACTTCATTTTGTTTGAAATAAATTTTCAAACAAATTAAAAAAAACAAAAGAGATAAGATATATACAACAAAAAAGAAAAAAAAAAAAAGTGTTAGTGCCAGGACTCACGGTTAAGATGTGTAAACATCAACGTTCGTCCGAGTGCCGAATATTTTTGTTATGGAACGTACCCAATAAACATAATGTACAATGTAATCGTACTAGTTTGTGACTTTAGATTATATTCAAATGAAAGTCAGTGTTTTTCCCACAATGTATCCCTTTCACTTATACTTAAATCCAAAAATATCTCTACATAGCTGTAAATAACGCTTTCCACCTAAACACATGTATTTTTGGACCATGTCCTGTAAAAACGATTTAATCAACTATTTTGTTGTCTTTACTTATTTCTAGTAAAATAATTATTTCGGAACGAGTCCAAACACATTTTTCTTGTTCATTTTCCATTAATACTTGTGTTTATGATACTTTTAATGTAATGATCAAAAAATTATTAAGTTAATGGGATCAAAAAACTAGTTAACAACTAAAATCGAATAACAACATATAAAATTGTGTCGAGGGACTACGAGTATTTTGGTCCTTTTTACACGCCATGACATGGCGGCCATGTCGGCATACTACTTCGATTCCCAGAGTTCGCACTGCATGCCGTGTCCACACTTATTCATTTCACACGACCCAACAACCTTATAGACAATATGCTTCGATGAAGTAGATCGTGGCGTGTGTTAGGAGTAAGTGGACTCCGCTCCGTAACGTTAAGTTTGTTTGACTTATGCAACAGGGTTGTTGCTTGAGACAGCATTATATTTTTACGCTTATATTCAAACAGAGATGTTATCTGATAGAAAATAGACTGTTTTTACACGAATCCGATTTTAATCTCTGTTTCTCTTTTGGCTTCCTTTCATATGTGCTTTTAAACACAGCGATTTTTAATATAAGTTAACTTTGTTCATGCGAAAAGGAGTCATCTCTTCGCACTCCTTACTCTACTCAGTTAAGTGAATTTCACTGAGCGAACGCCAAATATAAAAAAAGAAAACCACAGAGAAGAATGAACAATAACTCCGCATTTTTCTCAACCTCAGCAATTGCGTTTAAAGCTAGATATAATATATTGTGCAAATGCATGACAAGCACGTGTAAGTGTATTAGTGAAAAAGTCACACGTATAGATCGGATGTAGGCTTGAAGAAAAATCCAAATCTTTTTAATCTAGCGTGCTGCATAGAAATATTGTATATGCAAGATTGATGATTGATCATGTATTTATTGGTTCATTTGCGTATAGTACGTTGTAGAGATGAGAACACAGCACAGCATAACCACTGATTAAACTATTAAAAGAGCAAACGAAAATTGTATGATGAAATGGACCGACAAAATAAAACAAATAACTCGAATAAAATTACAAAAAAACTGAAAGAAATTCGTAAAAACACGATCTTGCACAAAGGGCAACGTCCTCTAGCCACTGAAATAAGAGACTTGCACGTGCATTTGAATAATGTATATATGGCTTAACGCCGCACAGTGGAAAATAATTGGATGTTTCTGATCAAAAATCTATAACTTTTTTGTTTTTTAAAGATAGAGTATTGAAATTTTGCACAAATACAAAGGAAATTATTGTCTTAATGAATAATTGCTTTTAATATAAGAATAACGATAATAATACTTGCATATTTAGAAAAACAAACTAAAAATTTATAAAAACGCCATGGAACAGTTTATTGTAAAGGGTGATTGCAAATAAGGTGTGACAAAAAGCTAGAACTTGTAGGTTATGTTGAGGCAAGACAAAAATTGATTAAGAGGGGGTCTTTATCCCCAATTTAGGGGGGAGGGGAATACACACAAAATTATTTAGAAATACTTACAATGTCATGCAGTTTTTTTTGAAAGACAGAAATCCATTCTTTAATTTGTCTTTTAAATCGATTTATTTGAGCAAATATTTTTTGAAAAATTGATTTTCAAACTGAAAGTTTTGAAAATTTAATTTTTTCAATACCGTTATCAATTTCAAATCAGATGATCTATTATTTCTAGGACATGAGAAAATTAAAATAAAATCCCGATTAAATAAAAAATATACATATACATATGTATGTATGTATGTATAAAAAAAAAACTTCATGGAATAATGTCTGTGTACCTACACATATAATAAGTAGAAAAAAATAACTATAATAACATACAGTGAGCGTCAAAAGTGAGTAAACACCAATAAAATTTCTGGAGTTATATGGAATTCGATCAAACAAATAAGCAATGAATTCTGATAATAAAAATCAATAAAAATAAATCAAAACATAAATAAAAATTCAAAATATCCTACAATTTTTCCTAATAGAAACTAAACATACTCCATATTACCGCGTAACAAGTAAGAAAACATCATAAACAGAATATAAGGAGCACAGTAAAACATGATGGTGTGGGGATGTATGGCAGCATATTCGATCGGGAATCTTGTTTTCATTGAAAGTATAATGAATAATCAAGACTATCTAAACATCCTAACCAATAACTTTCAACCGACCTTACGAAAATTAGGGATACTTAGCATTCGGATCTCTTAGCAAGACAATGATCCTAAGCATACCGCGCAGTTTCTTAAAGAATGAATATTTTATAGGACTTCAAAGCACCTCCACCACCTTCCCCAATCGCCGCACCTAAGCTACATACAACATTTATGGGATCATTTGGACCGGAATATTTCACAAACGGGTCATCAAGAACAAAGATGATCTTAAAAGGGTTTAATTGAAGAACTGTCCCAAATATAATCCGATGTTAGAAATAACATTGTTGTTTCCATGTCACACTGAATAAGAGATGTTATAAAGTCTAAAGGTGATCAAATGAAATACCCAGTTTTTTACTGGAGGTACTATATTTATAAATAATTTTAAGATATAACAGATGGTTACTCACTTTTTACGCGTAATATATGAAGTTTATTTAGTTTTTATTGGGTAAAAATGCATTAGTTCGTTTTCTGAATTTTTATTTTGGTTTTGATTTATTGCTATTAAATAAAAAATTTATTTTGTATAACTGTGAATTCAATTTTTGTTTATTTTTTGGTTTCAATTCCATGTACATAATTAAAGAAATCATTTACATAGGTGCTTACTCACTTTTGACGCTCAGTGTATATACGAGTATTAGAGAAAACTCGATGGAACAATATATTATTATTATTATTATTATATAAAGTTTTATTCGCCAATATTGTTAGTTTTAAAATCTTATCACAATGAATAACCATTCAAATAAAAAAGATTTAAGGAACATCTCGATTAAGCTGTATTCTAAAAGTCAAATAATGAAGTTGGTTTTGATATTTGCTTATATCTTCAAAAGTATAAGTCCTAAGACCATCTGGTTTTCAGTTTTTAATTCCAAATTTATAAAAGTATTGAATTTTTAAAACAAAAATAGGACTAAACAATGTAAATTTAAAAAAAAAATCACTTCGAAGAAAAAAATATTAGTTTGTTTTTTAAAGATTTTGAGCTTGAAAATTAATTTCTCAAAAACTGTGTAATAAAATAATTTGATTTGAAAAGTAAATTAAAGAATTTATTTCTAGCTTTAAAAAAAGATATAATATGAAATTGTAAGTATTGCCATTGTTTTTTACTATTTTTAAAAATTGCTCATGTATCGATTTTTAGTTTTCTGGCTTTAATCATTATTTTACTGATAACTTCCAAAATCGCACGTTATCGCAGCTGATTTTTATAAATGTTTGTTTATAAGAAACTAAACTACCAATTAATATAAAAAGCAAAGCATCGCTAACTACTAAAAGTCTCTGTGAACTTGAAAAATATTTTTTTTTATTTTATTTTACATTTTAATTAATTACTTGTGAAATAAATCAAAATTTATAAAAACGTAAAGTTGTTTTAATATTTCCATAAAATAAGAGCTTTTCAAAAATGTATAATACTTTATACCTATTCCTACAAAGTCTTATAGAAAACTAAATTTCAAAGTGATGAACCAAACGGCCTTGAATTGAAAATTTCAAAAAATAATAAACATTAATGCTTTAAAAAAATGATTCATACATATATTTCAAAAAATTCTTGCACTTTCGTAAAGATTGACTATTTAGCTTTCAGATAAAATTCAAATGTAAAATTAAAAAAAAAATTGTAAAAATCATTTATGATCAGCTGTTGTTCTACCATTTTCCACTGTGCGCCGCCAACAAATATACCTGTCATGCAGCGAAAATGTTGAAACTTTTTTTCGACAAGCATAGATGGAGCGTTCACCTTATCAAAATCAAACCCTTAACTTTTTGTTTTATGTTTCTGTACTTTATCTTACTCCCTCTGTCAGAGATTCATAAACCGATTGACACCATTCCGACGTTGTAATGGAATTATAAGTGGCAAAAATTGAATTTTTTAATCCATTGAAGTCGTAGGCTAGGCGTGCACATTCAATTTTTAGTTGCACAACAACTGTTTGGTTGCTTATAAAAAAAAAAGATGAACTATTTGGTTGAATGTCCGCGCAGGTGCATATAATTATATGTTACACAAAATAGCGAACTCATTTTAGACAATGTTTTAGTTTGTGTCAAAGTACAAACTTTTTAGTTGCTCGAACCAAGCAGTTGCGAAACTAAAAATTGAATGTGCACAACTAGCCGTAGTTATCATCCAGTTCATGGCTTGACGATGGAGAACGATCTATATTTTGATATATTGAATGCTAAAAGTATATTTTGATATAATAAAGAATATTTAATTCGATTATTAAAATAATTTTATGGTATGACAGATAAGAGACAAATTAAATTTTGACGTATCGAGAATATTTTGTTGCAGATGTCAACTGATTGCCCTGACCAACATTTTTTGGATTTTTAAAGGTCAACTCTGAAAATGCATTTTTTGCGAGCATAAAATAAAATGTTATCGTCCATCACTAACTTGAAGTGGATATTTTTAAGACATTAAATGAACTCGCTATGAAATTTTACCCCAATTGATTTGCCTTTCGTCTTTTTGACATATTGGTCGAGAGGTGAATTAAGTTCTAGCCAGCAATGGAAAGTAATAAAATCCAGATTTCAGTACTCAAAGTTTCCAGTGTAAACACGATGTCGTAAGTACGCAATATTTCCAATGTAAGCATGGTGTTAAATGCAATCATCGGTAAGGTAGGTTGCTACACGGAACGTGTAACCGTAACGGGTTACACGAAACGTATAAGTTTTACTCATGTTTTCGATTCACTCTACCGCCGGCAAAGATGTTTACACATCAAAAATTTAAAACATCTTTTAAAGATTTTTTTTTAAAAAACACGGAAACCAAAAACGAACAAACAAATAAAAAATATTTGTATTTTTTAAAGTTGTCTGAAGAAGGGTGTAACCATATCCGAAAAGTCACAACATAAAAAAAAAAAAAAACAAAAAAATATTAAGAATATTTTTAGAAAAGCTTAGCTTCTATGTACATACGGTGGAGAGGAACACAAATGATGTGCGTCATATCTGTCAGAAAGAACCCAAAAAAACATCAGTGAATGGAATAATGTCAAACAGCGTCCAAACAATATACTCGGAGTTCCCCAAGCATTCTTTTTGGCCCGCTTTTGTTTATTATTTACATAAATTGACGATGTAAAACAAGTTCTCAGTAATTCCTAAATTGCGCTTTTTGCCGATGATGCAATTATTTTTATATCGGGAAAGAACGCAAACGATTGCACGAATTTTCTTAAAGAAAACATAAAAAGAGTCAGTGAATGTCTGAAAGAAAACAAATTAAAACTGAATGTAACAAAATCGAAGTGCATGACACTCAAACATAACATCAAGTGAAACCTGGAGATGGAGAAAGAAACTATAGAACAAATGCAAATAATTAAACTAAATATTTAGGCCTAGTTATATGTAGATAATAATTTTAATTTTGATTTGCATATTGATTATTTAGTCAACAAATTTTCAAAAAAAAAAAAAAGCTGCATTGCAAATCTTACTCAAAATTGTAAATTATAAAGGGTGGGCCAAATACAAGTTTCTTTTTAAAAATGTTATAAAATGAACAAAATTAAATTTTGTCCATGTATTATGGCATTATTAGTAAGATCAAACTATGGAACAAATCCTCGTTCAAGTTGATGTTTGTGAATTGAGTCTCACACTCTCGGCTACAGCAACCATACCATTCCCAATGTTGTTCAAGTGTAAAGCGACTTATTTCTATCCGCGGAGGTATGATACTAACTTTCGGTCAAGATTTGAAGCGGAAAACAGCTTCCAGCGTTAAAATAACTTATGATTTAAAAATAAACCACTAGATGGCCCACGCTGTATATGTAACTCAGAATGTTTAATTCAATTTAAATATTGCGTTCCGCAAGAGATACTATTATGAACATTGTTTTATATAATTTATGTTAATTAAATGTTTAGAATTATTTAGCGATGGTTGTATTTTTTAGACAAAAGGATAGATGAATGTGTGTTGAAAAAATTAAATTTGATTTAATAGAGCTTGTTAATAGTTTTATATAAACAAATTAAAGGGAAAGTAAAGTATAAGTTAATTAAGAGGCTGAAGTTAAAACCAGTAAACAGGAGATAGAATTATTAAACAAAAGCAATTTTAACAGTCATTACAGTTCATCAACCTAGCATTTACTTGTGATTTCGGGGATTTGTCCCAACTCAGGGTCTTACATAAGTTCTCTTGCATCATTAGAAAGATGTCAAATAAACTCAAACAATTCAAAAATGTAGATACCTCTTTTATATATGAAGGTTTTTATAATACAAACTCTTATACTACTGAAATAAATCAGCCAAGTAGAAGACTTAGCACTATTATTAGACTTGTTGAATTACGAGTATTGATTGAAAATAGCTTTTTTGGCCTTTAGTTTACAAAAATTGGCATTTCGTCCCGGTGATCTCACATGCACTCATCAGTTGACTATGAGGACCTTGTCAATAGGAATTTTTTGTTAAATTCAATTCATCTTACATCGATTTTTTGATAAAAATCCAATATGAACTATACCCAACCAAGATTAAAATTGTAATCATTAACGTTGGAAGATCTTGCCCGTGGCCTGGCATTGATTCTGTATGAAGGTTTTTATAATACAAACTCTATAATATACTACTGAAATAAATCAGCCAAGTAGAAGACTCTTTTATAGTCAAAACATCAGCACGACTACATCGTATTTATAAGAATTCAACTGACACATTCCATTCAAACTTTAGGTACTTATAATCTATAGAAGACCCGCCTCCTCAAATCAATACAGCTTTCGATTGACATTTTCATCGCTGTAGACCAAAAATGAGTGGGATATAGTGACTTATAGAAATTGTCATAATTTTTAATATACACACACGTCCCTTCATATAATCAATCGATTGATTGTGAAAATTATCTCACAATTTTATCGATTATTATCATAATATTCGAAGGATTTTATAAGTTGAATTGCAGGGTCTTCCCTTATTGCCTTCGCCATGTAGTTGGACAAATAATAAATAAAATAAAACAGGGTATCTGACTTCTTCAATGGTAAAATGGAAGTGAAAACTTAAGCAAATTCCCCATGCATTCCTCCTTTTTTGTGTAGCATTGATGAAGTATTAACAACTATATTAATGTATGTGGGGTGTTTCAATACTACATTTGAAATTCTGTTCTTAATTCTTCTTGTTTTACACAAAACTTCTACCTTCAAATCATGGCTTTTGTCCATACCTTCATTATGTCGTCATATATTTTCCAGTTTTGTTTATTTCCTCATACACTGAATGAAAAATCAAAGCTAGTTTAAAAGTATCTGCTTTATATTAAGAATTATGGCAATGTACATTTTTAACTTAATTTATTTATTTTATTACTCAGCTTTACAATTTATTTTCTATGGAGGTACTTGAAACATTTACGGGTTGATCAAACAAATTAATACATATACATTATGTACATAAGTCGTGTTTTTTTGAATAAGTGAACAGCTTAGTCAGCTAATCTTAACACGCGAACAAAACCAACGGTGAATACAGCAGTGAATCAGCAGTTAGAGTGAATATAAAATTAATTTAAATTATTTACAAGTTGAGAGTTGAGATGGCGCTTATTTCAACTTATAGAAAAATGTGAAGTGTGACATATAAAACATTGATTTTGGCATTAAATGTCATTGAATTATTCATAATAAGAAACTTTGAAATTAAAAGAAGAGTGGATATAAAATTGAACATACGCGTTTTATTCACTTTTAATTGCTGCGCTGGTTATAAGTTTCACCAAAACACACCTACTGAATAATTTAAAGATTTTATTTAAATAAAATAATCGTTTATAAATAACACAGGTCTACCAAAAAAAAAATTTTTTGGTGCCTTGAGTTTTGCAGCTAATTTTATTTATACTTCTAACGCTGATTTCAAAACTGAAAACCATTTTTCCCTAGCAGCTCTAGTTTTTGAGTTACAGAAATATTCAATTTACGCCAATTTAAAAAATTCATATGCAAGAAATTCATATGAAAGAATGTTCGAAGGGGAATTATTAGCTCCTCTACCTGTCATAGAAGGGTAATTATTACCCCCTCTACCTGCCATAGGAAGATAATTATATAATTAAAATAATAGAACCTAAATTTTGCTATATAAGACAACTGTGTTGCCGACCTGGACACAGTTTGTTTTTAATAGTGAAAGGGTAAAGTTGGTTGTAAAGAGATAAGTAAATTGTTTTCGAAAATTAGTTTCGGTATATTTGAATGTTGAACAATAAATTGTTTGGTTGTAAAAAAGTGAAGTGTTTTATTTACGAAATAAATAAGTGGAAGTTTTAAACAAAGTGAATAAGTTTTATTTATTACGAACCCTTGGTAAAACATTACAATACTTTAAGTGATTAAGAGCTAATTTTCAAAAATGTCATCTAGCCGCAGAATCTGTGTAAATCATCCCGAGCAATTTTGTTATGTATGTGGTGAATACACGGCAAATCAGAACAGAAAATCCATTACTGAATTTGTGAAGAAAGAATACAGCTATAGTCTTGGAAAAGATTAAGTATCACGAACATGGGTGGGTCATTTGTGTTGACTTGAAAATGGTTAACTTTCTCCTTGGACAGCAAGGTGGATACACAAAATATCCCTGCTTCTTGTGCTTTTGGGATAGCAGAGCTAAACAAGATCACTGGGTAAAAAAAGACTGGCCTGAAAAAGAGAACATATGGTTGTTGGAGGAAAAAATGTTATTAATGAGCCTTTGGTTGATCGGAATAAAATAATCCTGCCTCCACTTCATATAAAACTTGGCTTAATGAAGCAATTTTTTAAGGCTCTAGATAAGGATTCATCATGTTTTAAATTCATATCTACAAAGATGCAAGGATTAAGCATTGAAAAAATAAAAGCTGGCATATTCGATGGACCTCAAATCAGACGGTTAATAAAGGACACCAATTTTGTTGAATCTATGAATGAAAAAGAGCGAAAAGCGTGGACATCATTTGTGTCAGTTGTCGAAAACTTTCTAGGCAACAACAAGGCTTTAAATTATAAGGATTTAGTTCAGAACATGGTGACTGCTTTTCGTGAGCTTGGATGCAACATGAGCATCAAGGTGCATTACTTGCAAAACCATTTGGACCGGTTTCCTGAAAACTTGGGAGACGAGTGAAGAGCAAGCTGAACGATTTCACCAGGATATAAGGACAATGGAAGAACGATACCAGGGCAAGTGGGATACGCATATGATGGCAGATTACTGCTGGAATCTGCTAAGAGATTGTCCGAAAAAACCACATTGCAGATCAAGCAAAAAACGAAGCTTCTTGGGTTCCAGTACATCAAATCAGCAGTGAAAAATATATTGTATATGAAATGTACTCGCTAGTATCTTGTTAATAAAATTATTATTTTATTATTTTTTTATATTTATATTGGATTTTCAAAGAAAAAATGTTTTACTTTCTTCTTTTCCCAATTATTTTGGGTATTTCTAAGTGGTGTCAGGTTTGCAACACCCTACCCCATAACATGAAAACGGGAGCTGCTAGGCAAAAACCGATTGCAGATTCGTTTTCAGGAGGTCAAAAAGTATCGGCACCAAAATGTGTTTGAGATAATTATGCATTGGACTGCATTCCTGAGGTTTCTTTAGGGAATATTGAAATACTGGAATAGTAAATGTTGATAGGTTGCTTAAATTAAGTTGGTGAACAAATAAGACACCCATGTCAGATACGTCGCTTTCACGTGATAAAAATGTACCGTTCAGTAAAAATTTTAAAGAAATAACGGAAACCTTTCTCGTAAAACTTAGATTTCATACTTATCGATGTTTAGCAACAAACAGTTACGAACACACGAGTCCAAAAATGAATTAAGGCCACATTACAATTCCTAACAATTGCGAGTTTTGAATATTACGAGTACAACACTGATGGTAAGTCATTAATGAATAAAATAAAACGAACAGGTCCTAAATTATTTCATTATTTCATTCTCAACCGTTGATGAGTACCGATTATGATCTATCGAATACATGAGATTGAAGCCACATAACAAAATGGTCGATAAATCCCAGTTTTCCTAATTTAAATATCAAAATTTTTATGTCATACGCTTTCCTGAAGTCTGTAAGGACACAATTTACTTGTCTCTTAATTTTTATATTTATTTATTTGAAGGCTTTCACATTAAGAAGTACAATCTTATAGATAGTGATGCTTAAAGACGCATTTAACAATTTTAATTCGAGCTCTCCATTTATAATTAGGAAAAATAGTACAAATAGACAAAAGAAGAGGGAAAAAAAAGAAAAAGTAAAAGAGAAAATAGCATACAAAAATTAGCCAGTGTTTTGAGTGAAAAAGGACCTAAGCTTCAACCTAAACCTATTGGTGCCACCGAAACCACGAATATGTCTTGGTAAAGAATTCCATAAGCGAATAGAGTTAACAAAAAACTGCCGCTCAGATGTAAGACAAGAGAAACGAGGTTGGATAAGTTGACGAGATCTCATTGAGATTCTATAACGTATCTTGTTAAATAGGTAACTAGTCTGATTAGTTTGAATTATATTAGAGAGCAGGATAAGAGATCTGTAACGAATAAGATGATATTATAAAGCAGTTTTGAGAAGTGAGAAATCCGATCGAAACGTCTTACGTTAAATACGTAACGTGCGATGTTAAGTTTTCTCCTGCTAATAGAATCACAATTTCCAAAAATTTCACAGCCATAGTTAAAATATTAGGAATGATTGTTTTTGCTAACAACATACGTGTTCTTTGAGGGGTAAATTGGTGGGACATCCACAGCTGACGAAGTGTTCCATAGACTTTCCCAAAAGCTGCATTGATATGGTTATTCCATATCAGTGTCCTATTACCAACCATTCCTAGATTTCTTGTGGTTTCAACATATTCAATTTTTGAGCCCTGAAGGGAGATTTCGGGGAAGTAGGAAAGGTCTAATGGTTTCTTGCTAATGACTATGCATTTGTTTTTTAGTGGGTTAAGAAAAAGCCGATTCTTCTCAGACCTGGCGGAGATCTTATCTAAGTCAGTATTAGTTGTATTTCCGCAGTCCTATAGCAAGCCAAGGGGGCAACTCTTATACAATTGGACATCATCGGCGTTCATTTGTACCGAAGAGGATACTAAAGAGGGAATTTCACTAACATATAATGAAAACAATAGAGGTCCAAGCATCGAGCCTTGTGGAATCTCTCTACTATTAGATAGAAAGCTGGAAATTTCATTACCTAACGAGATAACTTGTGTTCTAGACTTCAGATAAGATGACATGAGTTTAACTACAGACATTGAGAAACCAAATAGCGTCAAAAGTTTGTTACAAAGGTTGGTATGGTCAACCATGTCGAAGGTCTTCGAAAAATCCAGTAAAACCAAAAATGTTATTTTTCCTCATCCATAGACCTTTTAATATTATCCACAACGTCAATAACTGCAGATATACAGCTATGGTGCTTCCTAAACCTAGATTGCATTGTAGAAATCAAATTATTGGTTTTGATGTAAGAGTTAATTTGTTTCTGAAGCACTCTCTCAAATACCTTAGATAAATAAGGGAGTATGGAAATGGGCCTTAAATCTTTACTAGTAAATAGAACTCTTACGAATGGGTATAATCTTTGATTTTTTCCATTTTTGATTTTTTGCTGGGAGAAGTATAGGCAGGATAATTTTGATAAATTTTGGATGAATTTCGTCAAAACAAAAGCATTTGATTTGACAGATAGCAAACATTCAACGATCTCAGAATTGTAAAACAAATTCTTATTTAATTTGTTTATGTCCAGGCCAGTGTCAATATTTTGTTTTATTTTACCCACTCCCAATTCTCTTAGGCTACGCCAAAGCTCGCTACCTTTCATTGTTGGTTTAATTTTTCTTTCATTAAATTTCTTTTTGGCAAGCTTAATTTTGGTTACAGCTAGATTGCGCAAAAAACGATAGGCCTGCAAATGAGCCTCTAATCTGTAACAACTCTACTCACAATATGCTCGGTTTCGTCTTTCTATAATTTGCCAAATTTCAACAGCGAGCCAAGGGCATTTACCATGCCTAAGACGTCTAACTTTTAATGGCACATGTCTATTAAAAAGAACATGGATATTATGATTGAGAAACTCAACTTGATCATATACAGACTCCATATAAAATACACGATTCCACTCAATACTTCGAGCATCCAATTCCAAAAATTATAATCAATGTTCAAAAAATCCCTGTCAATTCCAATCAATACGATTTTCGTCTAATGCTATAAGAAAGTTACATCAGATCAGCTCTTTGTAAAACCAGGTTGATTTCTCATGTAGAGAGATTATTAAAGAATTTTTCCAAATAGATGGAAATACACAAGAAGACATCGATAAAATTTAAAGTTAGGTTATACAAAATAGCAGAAAGTCATTTATTTAAATAAAATAAATAAGCCAAAGGTTCGTTGAGAGCAGAAACCTAGTGACTTACAATCCACCACTTTTATGGTGGATTTACATGTATCTGCATTTAATTTCTGCAAAAAAAAAAAGGATGCCAAATACAGAATTCATATTTGTTAGATAGAGTGAAAAAGAACAAAATACAGAAGAACTTCATTTCTACTTTATAGGAAATTCGAGAAATGCAGAAGTCAAGATTATAGTAAAGACGAATATGTTCATCTTTATTATAGCATCTTCGTCTGCATTTTGTAAATTTGCGATATTATGCGACATCTTAAGTATAGGGACATTACTTGCTAGATTTGTCTCTGCTAAATATAATAAAAAAATATTCTCTTTTTACTTGCGATATAGGTACTATAGGGCAAGTTCTGCATTTGGAAAAAAAATCGAACTCGAGATTTTGATCAAAGTTGACATTACGATGATAGCGAAGACGAAAAAAGTGGGTCCGACAATTCCGTCTGTCTGTCTGTATGTCTGTATGTCTGTATGTCTGTACCTCGAACTACAGCCTAAACTACCGGAGGTATTTTCTTCAAACTCGGTAGTTAAGGGTCTTCGGTGATTCCCTAGAGGAGAAATTGAAATTTTTTTTTTAGCTCCAAAACTAACGGTACCCCCAATACACCCGTAATGCAAAATCTTATTTATCTCGAAAACGGCTCTAACGATTTTGATAAAAAAATTAAGTGTGATATTATGGACATGGACTATATTTTGGTGAAAAATAAATTTGGGGGGAAATGGTATTAGGGGTACCTGTCATGGAACGGTTTTTTTGATTTTCGAATTATTCACCAATGGCTCCAACGATTTTAACCAAAATTTTTATGCAGGAGCTCCTTTGCATTTGAAAAAATATATACTTAAAATTTTTTCGAAAAAATAGTTTTTGGATTTTTAAAAAAATAATACAATTTTTTTTTTGAAAATTCAATATCTTGAAAACCGATACACTATTAAATTTTTAAATTACGTTTTAAAATGTATTTTATTAAATACTAACAATTTGCATATCAATTTTTTTTATAAAAATTTTAAGGAAAAATTAGTACACTAAAAACATGTTTCAGTGTGTCTGTATGTCTGTACCTCTCACTACAGCCTAAACCCCTGGACCTATTTCTTTCAATCTCGGTAGTTAAGGGTCTTCGGTGATTCCCTAGAGGAGAAATTGAAATTTTTTTTTTAGCTCCAAAACTAAGGGTACCCCCCATACACCCGTAATGCAAAATCTTATTTATCTCGAAAACGGCTCTAACGATTTTGATAAAAAAAATTAAGTGTGATATTATGGACTATATTTTGGTGAAAACAAAATTTGGGGGGAAATGTTATTAGGGGTACCTGTCATAGAACGGTTTTTTTGATTTTCGAATTATTCACCAACGGCTCTAACGATTTTAACCCAAAATTTTTAGCAGGAGTCCCCTTAAGTTTAAAATAATATTGTATATAAAAATATTCGAAAAAATATTTATTGGGTTTTAAAAAAAAAAAAAAAAAAAAAAAATTTGAATCAATATCTTCAAAACCTATGAACGATTATTTTTTGAAATTATTTCCTAAAACCAATATTATTAAATACTTAAAATTCGCATCCCACGTTTTTTTCTTAAAAAATTTTAGAGAAATTTCTTATATAAAAAATTTATTTAATAATAAAACGATTTTTTAAGGTTTATTTGCATAAATTCATACTTTTCCGGAAACCAGACGGCAATTTATGCATTTGAACATTATTATCTCATTAAATCCATGTTTTATATTTATAAAATGTATCTTAAATTACAAAGTACTTTTACATAAGAGCAAGTTCGTGCGATCCAGTCGTGCATTTTATTTACTACATGTTTTGTATCTTATCCTACTCTCCACTGTAAAATCAAGCACCACCACCAGGCTCTAGTTCGCAATACAAAATCACGCTCCATGATAATACTATAGGTTATATATACAAGATAATACATTTTAATAACAAATATCACAATTTTAAAGTGAGGAAACATTTATAACCATTTTTAAAGTTCCTCAATTTGCATACAAAATGTACTTTTTTTTTTTGTTTATTTTGACATTTTTCTTTGTGTAAGTACTAGTCGGGTTATTGTTTGGGACATTATTGAGAATTTTTGTTTTTTTCTTTTATTTATTGATTTTGTAAGGGAATTATTTGTTGATTACAGGGAAGTTTCCGAACCCCTTTAAGTTAAAAAACTGTTGGCATAAGCGGCTGCTTGGCAGCTTTAAATCCCCTAAGCGGAGCAACGAAGTTGCGTGAGCGGGATTGGTTCCCGAAAAGAGAGTTAAAATAATGAGAACGCGCGAATTGGGCCACCCACAGTACTATTAAGTTAAAAAACTGTTTATATACGTGCCTGCCTGTCGACTTTACACACTACCACTTACAGTTTTGTTAGTCAAAAAACACTTTAAAAAAAAAGTGAGGTTAAAACTGAAAGTTAATTTGTTTTTATTATTTAGCGATGTTTCTTCACTTTAATATTTTTAATCTGTTATAAGCAGGCCACAAGCTACCTGCAAAAGAAAATTAATATTATACGCGTGCTATCTTAAAAGAAAGTCGCTCCTAAAATGTCAGTTCACTTTTAAAATAAAGAGATGACTTTCCATTTAAGTTGGATTTTCACGACAAACTCTCAAAGAAATCTATAACAAAACTGGAAAAATTTGAAACAAAGTCAATGCTATATATCTATATACTATGTAGTCAAATGAAAACTTATGTCGATTTCCTTTACACATAAGAAATCAATTTCTGTGTGATTTTGATCCCTCGCCAGATTTTGCGTTCTTTAACACCAACAAAATCGATTTTTCTTTGACAGGGATTCAAATTTTCGTATAAAAAAAACTAAATGTATCCACTTTTGTACGGCCAAAATAAAAGCGGTTAATACTAAATTTTTAGTATGTTGTCCAAAGGCCCCTGGCTTTAATGACGTCATTGAGTCGTTTGGGCATGTTTTCTACTAATTTTTCGATTAGTCGGTGCGGAATGCTGGCCCAATCTGTTTGAATCCGGGACCAAAGCTCGTCTCAAGTTTTTGGTGCATTATCGTGCCGTCTCAGTCTTTTTTTTAAAAGAGCCCATACTTTTTCTATAGGTTTTAGGTCTGGACTTTGCGCAGGCCACTGCATCAATTGAAAGGTTTGCCTACCGAGCCAATTTTTCACGATCTTACCGGTATGCTTAGGATTTCCATCCTGTTGAAATAAAATTTCATCTTCTGGGTATGCGCTTTCGTCCACGAAGTTTGGTAAAATTTCCTCTAGAATACAAAGATAATCTTCTTTCTTCATTATTCCATTAATTTTCACTAACGGCCCGACATTTCACCAAGTGGAGCAGCCATACCACCGCTTTCATTTTGGCCGTGCAAAAGTGGATACATTGAGTTTTTTTTATTAAATGAATTAAAAGTTAATTTTTGTTTTCAGTTTTAAAATATGTTTTTATATTTTATGTTTCTTAAAAAATGAAGAGTTCAAACCGAAAAAAAATTTTTGTAATACTTTTATTTTTGCGAGTTTTACAGCAACTTAAAGTCAGTTTTGAGCATTATGTATCCACATACATATGCTCGCCACTGTACATGAAACACGCTTTTGCACACACACCAAACGAAAAATGTTCGATCAGGGATCATATTCTCTAGTGTGTAAAGGAAATCGACATTAATAATTTGTAAAATGGTAACAGAACAGTAAGAAATGACAAAATTAAACATAAATAAATTGTTCTTGTCAGCTTTGTATGACAAAAATAATGGCAGATCTAAGATCCTTGTATTGTCGTTTTTGTTTGGCAATCCGGAATCTCTCTCCGATCCGGAATCCCAATTGAACACTTTTTGTTTGATTCTGAAGTTTTGAAACATCAAATGTGGAAATAATGAAAATCAAGAAAAATGTTTGTTGAAATATAACCTTAGCACAATTAGGTTGCAAAAAATAGTTGTGTTCAACCAGGAAAAGGCCAGTGTAGTGTAGTGTAGTGCAGTGCAGGTTCATGAAAGCTGTCAGAGCAATTTCAAGGGAAAACGTCATACGTCAGATGTTAAAAAGATAAAAACAAATTAAATTCGGCGCAATTGAAATGCCTTATGCCTGCGCTGAAGTCGATGGCAAAGGGAGGAAATTCATTCTCAGTTCTGCGACGACGTTGTCGGCTTTTTAGGCACAAAATCTCTTCCTCCTCTTCACCGAACTTTCAAACACTTGCTTTCGGAATTCTTCGTCTAAATATTCACATATAGCCTTATTTAAGATATTATTGGATTAATTGGAGAACACTGAATCACCAGAGATTGCACTTCACTTGAAGTTAGCTCTAATCAATGTATGGATTTTATTTAAAATTTTTAATCAAAAATACAAAGTGCGGAAAAATCAACTTTATTTGTTAACAAAATATAATCGAATAATGACATCAAATGATTTTGACAGTTTTCACCAACCTGCACTAGCTCAAAAGGAAGTGCCAAATATTCTGAACTAGAGTACATTAGTTCAGCTCAATCAACGCTTATCAGTGTAAGTCAGTGCAGAAATTTTCTCAATGAACAAGAGTAATCCAGTGCAGCTGGTTGAACAGAACTAATCACAGCGGTTGAGTTTGACGTTTAACTATATGAATGTGTGAGTGCTTCTGGTTTCGATTCTGATTTGAAATCCAGAAGTAAATTGCTCTTCTTTTCAGAATCAGAAATGTCATTTTTTCCCAAGTGAACACTTTCAGAAGAGTCCAGAAGGCTTCGGGATTGCCAAATAAAAACGACATATGAGATGTATCGATGTGACGTACCCCTAGACTTATGGCTAGTGCGTTGGACTGTCAGCCGCTGCAAAAAAAGTTTTTTCAGGGGTGTTTTGTCTCTGGCGAGGAATTGACAAATCATGAAAATTGCTGCTCATTAGCCATTCGGAAGCGGCAGAAAATTGTAGGTCCCCTCCATTGCTGGTAACACGCATGAAGGAATTGTTGAGAGTTGTAAGTCACTAGGTCCTGGCTCTCTTCGAGCTGTTGCACCACTAAATTTAATTTTTAATTTATTTTCCCTTTTATAGAGTATTCCGATCCAAATTTCAAAAATATAATAATGTATTTTTTTTTAATGCTCAGAAGTTTTCTAACCAATTGACAGCCGCACCAATATATCCATGAAATTAAATGGCATTTAGCTGTCAGCTGTTTAAAAACAAAACAAAAGTATGAAATGTGAAGTACTCTATGAATCAAAATGGATGATTCTTCAAACTTTGTTATACTTATACTAAATACTTCTTTATTGTTCAGACAAATTTAGTATGTTTCTTGGAAATCAATGTGTCTATCAACTGTCAAACGGATGAATTTCCCAATGAATTGATGACATTTGATAGTAATCGGATGTTCTGTTACTTTATCCGCCTAAATCATAAGCGTCAATTCTTTAACATCGCTAACAAAGCTGAAATAGGATATCGTTCTGCGAATAATTTTTCAGCAAAAATATGTGTATGTAACATAATAACATACTCGTACCTCATATTTTACCAGAAAACCATCATTTTCTCACATTTTATAAACCAAATTTCTGTTGCCATAACCATTACTTGCTTCAGTGTAGCTACCAACAATCTTCTATTCCAAGCCACCGAACTGCTAATTTAATTTAGAACAAGAACAAATGAAAACTATCAAAAAGAATCCTTACAAATGCATTACCTTAAGTTTCCAAAGACCTGTACAAAAACTTTTCTATTCACGTGGATTTAGTTTCGCTGTGGTATCTTTGTCGTGTTATTGGCGAAATTTACTGTGTTCGGTGGTTTCTTGTCCCGTTTTTCTCGGTGTTGAAATAACAAAACTTTCAAAAAGGATTACTTCTGGTGATAACATTGGATACATAGTGTTTGAATGTGTTTTTGAAAAGTGCTTCTTCCAAAGATTTCGACTTTCGAAAGTCGATTGAATTTAAAATCAAATACAAAGCTTCCACTTTGTCAAAAAGGAAAATAGATATTCTGTGAATTGTAGCAAAAAAATTAATTAAATTAAAAGAAATTTGAAAAAAAGTCATTTAATAAATTGATAGTTATTGAATTTGTGAATTGGATATTTTTCAAACAAAAACCAATTACTGTAGTTTACTAAAAGCAAAATGCCTGAAGAAAATAGAGGTCGTAATGAAAATTCAATTGTTGACTATGACAGTGACGAGGATGATTTCGGAGGAAGAGTGGATGATTTCGAAGATGAGGATGAATTCGAAATTGACGAGTAAGTTACTTTCGATATATTTTTTGACTGCTCGAATGAATTCGAATTTTAGACGAAAACTAAACTTATGTACATATGTCATTGAAGAAAAATTAATCTCAGAACCCTTGCAACGCGTTTACTGTTTTCACTCCTGCCCTCACTATTCATCACCGATTTTATATACTTGGGTAACTCAAGTTCAGCAAAAACGTTCAGGTTTTTTGCTCTCCAGATATTCAAGAGACCTTCAAAAAGCAAAGGTTTTGTTTTTTTAAATATTGAAACAAAATAAACACCAAAAAAAACAATATTTTCCATCCGGTGATGTATTCTGTTTTGTTTTTATTAAAATGAAACACTACCATCACATGGCATTAAATTGAATAACAGACGAAAATACCCTCAGAGGAACTGAATTTGTATCGATTTCAGGATATCTCTGTTGGTGAAACTTAATAATAATCTGTCCCATGAGGTCAGATCTCATATAATAATTTGAATGGTCGTGAAACGTTTGGATGATTTCATCACTATCCAAAGAACACACAGAGTAGTAAGTATATGTAGTTTTACATATATATGTACATGAAGCAGCTAGGCAACCAGTCAGGGCAGTCATGCATCAGAGTATATATTTCGGGCGAATTTCCTTCAATAGAGCAGTATTTTGTCGCAATACTACATAATGTGAAGCTTTGCATTGAGGATGTAAATAATTCTTTGTCAAACAGTTGGAATACCGTATTTTGCATTTTTGTTTGTTGAAGATTTTAATTAAATTGTTTATAAATTAGAATATTAGGATATTCACATAAGTGCGACCAACGACTGACAAATGAACGAGCATTCGTCCATTTTGACATTTCGTTCAGATAGTCAATCACCAAGAACACAAAAACCAGAATTATTTTGAGGTTAAGGGGCCGACCCATAGAATCCGTTGCGTCCGTTTCGGCAAGGGATGCGGTGCCGTTGTCGCATTTAACGGAATGAGGGTGACCAAATGAATCCGTTGCAATATTTTGACGATTTCGCATTCAATTTTCAATGCACCACAAACTTCAAACGAACTAGAGATGAGTCAATTGGTCAGAAAAAGTGAAGCGGTACTAGAGATGTGCCTATGTATCACTGAGAGTGGTTCAATTAGTGTTATTCAGTAGCAGGTTTTGGTTCTGCTTTAGAAGTAATTTCAGTTACGAGTATGTTTAAGGATGTACATAGGATTTTAGTTAGTGGAGGATTTCGATATTGCTGATTGAATCGTGATTGGTTCAGAATCAGTGCCGTGTATACCTAGATCGAATCGAAATAGTTTTATCCTATTCGATTCAGTCCGGTTAAACAAGCTGAATCGAATCGAAAGCTCTGTTAATCTAACGTCTTAGTGGATCTGCGGTCGTGTAAACGTAGTAAATGTGTTCGAGGTTTGGCCTCATATTATTGTTACTTTATGGTATGATTAGAAATAAGTTACTTAATTTATCACATGTTAAATCATTTTGACATCAAATCTGAGTTTGTTTACAAAAACACAACTTTTTCCAATTTGGCGGACTAAAAAAACAACATGCTGTCTCTTTCTTTTGCATTGAAAAGTGTCAAAAATTACATTCAAACCATTACGCACATCAATCTGATTGAATATTGACACGCTTCCAGAATGAATGAGAATTTTCATTTGTTGTGGTAGGTTGTCAGCATGTTTTGACTGAGATATTTTGACTCAAATTGACGTAGAGTCAGTAATCATAATCTTGTCAGAATTATGGCTGAAAATATTGGTGACTTATACCATAGAAGAACCATAGATTTTAATATATACCTAGATAAACAACATCGCTTTCAAAAGTGAAGCTCGGCCACCATTTTGGTGGAAGCGAATACAACAACAATTCTATTGTGTTTTGTATGCTGTTTCTTTTTTGCGGAGGTGATTTTTTCTAAAATTAAGTATTTTTATTTGTTCAATTCATTTGTTAAATGCATTTATTTCCATTGCTTACATTTTTTGCCTCCAACAAAATGGTCGTAAAGCTTCACTTTTTCTCTGTACAAAAGATCTCTATGGTATATATATATATATATATATATATATATATATATATATATATATATATATATATATATATATATATATATATATATAATAAATTTTGTGTACCATTTCATTAACCACGTATCAATTTTAAAACTTTATCGTTAATGCCAATGGACTGTTATTGCTATTTCACTGACAGTATAAATCACAACTAGAGTAACATCTCTAAGGTAGCAGTTTGTCTCACCCCATCACTAGCAAAAACATGAAACTTCAAATTGCTGATGACAACGGCTGTCACCGCATTTGCCGGAGAGAAAAGTTAAAAGTTCGGCTACTTGTTCCGTTGCGTCCGTCGCATGCGACACCTATTGGTCGTCTCTTATGAAAAAGTGTATATTTAATCAAGCTGTCAGTTGCATACGGCACGGCAACGGACGCAACGGACGCAACGGACGCAACGGATTCAATTACCCCTTACACACGCCACATCGATCAACCTAATCGGCAAAGCACTTCGCTTTTGTATGGGCATTTACACGCCAATACACCGACGTAGAAGTACATGCCCAAATCAGCTGTTAAATGGTAGAGTTGTGAAATTTTAAATGAAAAGTGAAATTGACCGAAAAATATTTGAATTTTAATGCTCCAGAACCACTTTTTTGTGTTGATCAAAGCTTTATTGAATTGTTACTTAAGGAGATTGAATTTTACTCTTGCTTTTTCAGGCGATTTGTAAATTTTAACAACTAAAACCGAATAACATCTACAAAACTGTGTCGACAAACTAGTTCGGTCCTTTTTACACGCCATGTCGGCATACTACTTCGATTCCCAGAGTTCGCACTGCTATGTCGACACACATTCATTTCACACGACCCAAAAACCTTATCGACAATATGCTTCGATGAAGTAGATCGTGGTGTGTGTTAGGGGTATATGGGTCGGCCCCTTTAGTTGCGCGCGAACAATTAATTCGTTGCAGTGTGGATGATATGTGGAACGCGAATAGAGTTTGACATTTCGGAACAATCAAGATGGATTGAAATTCGCAGCTGCTAGTTTATATTTTTTTTAAATTTCTCTTATTTTAGCAATTCAAACGCAAATTTTAGTATCTTGACATTTAATTCAATTAGTTCCCTACCGTTCTGTCTAGTTTTTGTAAAAAATTTAGGCTTA
The DNA here is from genome assembly GCA_911387755.1 of Chrysotoxum bicinctum. Lineage (NCBI taxonomy): Eukaryota > Metazoa > Arthropoda > Insecta > Diptera > Syrphidae > Chrysotoxum > Chrysotoxum bicinctum. Next base: position 41,510,798 of record OU426989.1, on the reverse strand, counting down.
TAAATGTTTTAAATCCCTTTTTTTCTACTTAAACTTGTTTGTAATCAAATAGGGATTTGCATACAAGGTGGCGCAAAATTATTCATCCAATTGTTTTTTGAATTTCTTTTTTACTAAAAAGAAAAAAAAATGATTTTGAGTGTTGGAAATTTTTATTTCGAACTGTACAATTTTTTCTGTTAAGTAAAAAAGATGATATCCGTCAAGTGGCTGTCGCCAGTGTTGATACACATTTGTGCCCGTTTTATCGCATTTTCCACGACTTCCCGCAAGATTTCCGGTGATAACTGTTGGCATTCCTGTCAAATATTCTGCTTAAGGGCTGCGATTGTCACAGGCGTGTTATCATAAACCCGTGATTTTAAGTTGTTCCAAAGAAAGAAGTCTGAAATGGTTTAATCGGGTGATCTTGCTGGCCATGCTAAATCGATAAAACGGAAGATTACGCCACCAGGAAACGCCTCTTTCACAATATCCATTGTGACTCGTACTGAGTGTGCGGTTGCAACGTCTTGTTAAAACTACATATTCATCAAGCCCCCCTCATACAATTCCGGCAGTAAGGAGTCGTTTATAATGGCCCTGTAGTGTTCGCCAGTGACATTGCCCATATTTCCCGAATAAAAATACGTGGATGAGTGGATGTAATGGCTGTTCGTGCATCAAACGCAGATTTTCAGTGCCCCAGAAGTGAAGATTTTGCTTATTGACGGAACGCGACGCTTAAGTGGAAATGCGCCTAAACTTTCATGATGATTTTCGACACAAAATCGTCCTCCTCGATGTTAAGACAGTAATTTCACACGCGACGAACAGTTATCAGGCATTAACAGATGCACTGTTTGCACTTTATACGGCAATATGTATAAGTCTTTCACTAAAATTTGCAGTAGGGTCCGTCTGGTTTTATCCAATTGCGTGGCCCGCCGTCTGGTTGATAATTCTCCGTTCTCAGCGACATCTGCAGCCACAGTCGTGATATTCTCGGCCGAACGACCAGCTTGGTGGCGGCCACGCCCTGCATGGTCTCCTGTAGTTCCGGTCTTTTCGAGGCGAATATCTAAGCACCGGATTGTTTGCCAAGTTTGCGGGACACGATTAGGAAATCGACGTCGAAATCCACGCTTCGCCAACACCGATCGAATATTGGTAGAAAAAGCGACACAATTATTCCAACCGCTTGTGGAGAACAGCGCTCCATTGCTTGTCTGTTTGTATTCTGCAACTGTCTAGTTCACGAATGTCAAATATGCTTGACGTTCGACGCCATTTGCAAAAATTATACCATCTTCCGGTGAATAATTTTGCGCCACCTTGTATGTGCCATCAGTGTTACCAGATGCTTAAATATACTCGTAAAACCTATAAATTTACTGAATTTAAGCAAAGTGTTAACACAAAAATCTGCAATGAGTTTACATATTTCCATAGACCTGCGACTTTGGGAAAAAAAAAACCACGCAACAAAAAGTCTAGCGGGGCTAAATCGCATGATCTTGGTGGCCAATTCACGTCACCTCTGTGAGAGATAATCTTGGCAACCGCTGAGTGGCAAGTAGGGCCATTCTGCTGGAGCTACATTTCTTCCATATGGTTCAAATAGGGCCATAAGAAAATGGTTATAATTGTTCTATAGCATTCGCCTTTGACGGTGACAGCCTCACCAACCAAACGGTTACTTTTGAGGAATCATTGTCACCTGGTGAACCTCGTGTGGGTTGTTGCAGTCCCATATGCGGCAATTTTACTTGTTAACACAGCCATTCATCCAAAAATGCGCCTCGTCGCTAAAGATGATTTTTCGGCGAAAATTTGGGTGCTCTTTTATACGCTCCGAAACTCAGTCAGTTGATAAACGGCGTTGTCTATAGTCATGGACTTTGAGCTGCTGGGTCAGTTAGATCTCGTACGCGTGTAGACCCAGCTCCCCACGCAAAACTTACCAAGTTTAAGTCTGCAAAAGGCCGGGTTCTTTGCACGGCGAGCAATGGGTTCTGCAGTTCACTTTCACGGGGATGTTTTCGAGAGATTTTGCTTTCCTTTGATTTACGAATGATGGCTGATTGGTTACCGAATCGGTCGTCTCAATTTCGGCCACCAAACTCCAAACGTTTAAGAGTGCATTGTGAAGAGCCATCACGTTCTGTTCAATCGTGTAACTTGGTTATTTGTCATCAGTAATTGAATAATAAACAAAAGATTTGACAGATGTCACCAAAACATCATGGCCGCAACAGGTCTCAAAAATTATAGTCGCCCAATTTGAAAAACCCTTAAGTAAATGATTTTCAAAAAATTTTTTAGGTGAATTTTCAACTGATTAATTTGTTACTTTTTAAGGATTGGTGATTCTCATACATAGTATGTGTTTAATAAAAATGTTTGAGCAATGGATTGTGTAACTTCTTTGCAGAAGGGATTACCCCTGCACTGCAAATGCAAAGAATTCCTGAATTATCAAAAGATTGCATTCAACTTATTGCTCTGAAATGAATATAGAAACAAAACTATTGGAATCTTGAAAGTAAAATGATTGGTGATTGTAAAACTTAAAGTCGAAATCTTAAAGTGAAATTAATGAATTCAATATTTTAATAAAATTCAATGAATAATTTTAAAAGATTATATTCACAAAAGATTGCATTCTTTTTTCTGAATGCTTACCTTGTCATATATTAGAACATAAAATAAAGGCGATTCAAAAAATAATGGGGTTGTAAAACAAATTCGAAAGAAAACTTTTTTTGTACCTTCAGTAATTCTAGCAAATTCCAAATACGATATTTCGACTGTCTGACGACGACACGATTAAGCATCAATGTTCTGTCAGCGCTAGCGAATGCATGCATCAATGATTTCTCTACTAAGATAAGTATGGAGTGCTTACGGATCTTAAGCATAAACTTTAGAACAAATGGAGAGGATATACTTTAGGTCCTTTAGTACTTTATTCCACATGAATTTACAGTTTTATGTACTTTCCTTATGTTAATAAATTATTTAAACTCAGTTGCAGTTGTATATGTACAAACTATATACAGACTATAAAAACTGCACACACAAGAATTCACCCTTTTTTTTAAAGAAAAGCAGCATACCTACTCGTATGATGAACAAGAACTTTTCTCACCCAAAATTGGAAGAAAAATAACGAATATCTTAAACGTGACATGCACAAGTCTGGGGACTTGCATGTAACGACGAAAACCGACCCTTGGACTTTTTTTTTTCGTAAGAAAGCTATTTACGAGAGAATGGTCTTTTCTTTGTTTGACGTTTATTAGGACTCATGCAAGGGTTTTTACATGTGACATGCGAGAGCTAGTTACTTTAAAATTCTGTAAATCACCAAAAACAAATTTCATTCTCATAAATATATAAAAAATTAAAAGCATTTGGCTTTGTATATTCGTTAATATTATTTGATTGTTCATTGTCTTTTATCGTTTTGATTGATTTGATGATTAAAAAAATTTTATTTATTTTTTCATTTGAATTCATAAGAACCGGAGGATGGTTTTAAAAATCAAGCTTCTGTTAGTCAATTTTGAAATCAAGTCCAAATTTGTATTCTTTTCAGAAAATCAACTGTCATTCGCTGACCAATCGAAACCACCATTTTAATTTTTTTGGTGACAGAGGTTACTTAATATTGTTTAGGTATGTCATTTATAGGTATAGTTCGTTCCCTATCTGTCAAGTAAGACAGCCAAATTCAATCGAAGAATGTAAATTTAAGTGCTTTGCGATGACATTTAGAATAAAATCCAGAAATAGTTGTTACGATGTACTTCTTACTAAAAGAAACTGTCAAAAAATTAAAGGAAATAGAATTAGCTAGTTTCAGGAAAAGCCTAATAGACGCTTCCCATAGAAATAATCGGAATGTGTCATACCTGGCGAAAATACTAGTGCTGGATTTTTGTCGGTGGAAAACTCCAAAAGACACTTGTTAATATTTGGTACCAAGTAGTGTGGTACTCTAACCGCACGCAAACCACCGGGATCAATCAATCAATGAAAGATCGACAGAAGAATTTTTGTTCTTAATTTAAAATAAAATTGGGGAGAGTTTAAATTTTTAATACTTTTCCATTTAGAGGATGAGCTCATGCTTCTAACTCTCCAAGCATTGCGTCGTACATGAAAGACGGTTTCTATTTCTAAATTGATATGATTTAGCAGTCGCTGATTGTGTGATACAGCGTATTTTTTAACAAATTCTGTGACTATTTCTATTTGATGATGACGATGTAGATCACTTTTCTTATTTACCATCAAGGTTAATCAAAGGGCACGATAGTGCCCAGCCAAGTTCTGGCTCTACTCCCTTTTTACAGGAACAAACTCAGACGATTTTTGACACCTCCCTATCTTCAGTAGGTACCAATGAAGTCAGAAACCTAAAATTCTGAATATTTTCTAAGCTAGTCAGGCACAGGCGCCTCACCGAATTTCAATTTTCTAGCACAAGCGGTTCCTGAGATACTCGTATAAGGCCTCAAAAATCTCAAAAACCGTAACTGACTGACTGACTGACAGATCATCAAAATTATGGAGCACTTCCCGACATCGTAGAATCTTGTAATTTTGCACAACGGTAGGTCTTGTCATGCAAGCAAAGGAAAAATTGAGGTTTTCCATTCAGGGGGCGTGGTATCCGCCCACTTTCTCCGAATTGGTGTTGGTTGATTGGATCACTTCCGACTGCTGTAAAATGATGAAATTTGGTAAAACGGTAGGGCTTAAATTGCAAACAAAGAAAAAATAGAAAATCTGAAGTTTTCCATTCAAGGGCGTGGTATCCGCCCACTTTCTCAGAACTGATGTAAATTATATGGCACACTTCCGATTGTAGTAGAGCAATGAAATTCGGTAGAACGGTAGGGCTCAAATTGCATATAAAGGACCAACAATAAAAATTGAGGTTTTCCATTCAGGAGAGTGGTATCCGCCCACTTTCTGAGAAAATGTTTAATTTATATGGAGCACTTCCTATTGCTGTAGAACGATGAAATTTGGTGGAGCGGTATAGCTTAATGTACATTCAAAGCTAAAAATAGAAAATGTAAGATTTTTCATTCGAAGTGTCTTTTTATTGTCATTTTGAAACTATACATGCATCTTGAAAATTCATGACTTTTCTTAGAACTAGAGTGCTCGATTTGGTCCTCCATATTATGTTAACATAAATGCAAAAAGAAAACATTTGCATACCTGAAAAAATTATGAGTTTACATACAAAAAAAAACTCTTAACTGTGATGTGAACTATAATCAAACCACTAATAATTAGGCTATTAATTGGTGGACTACCTTCATTTAATAAAAGGAGTTAAAAATTACAACAAAAACATCATCGGATCCACAACAATTATTGCTTTTTTATGACTTTGAGCGGATGTAGATACTAGTATTTATAATTGAGGTAGGTATTTTAGTGTTAGGTATTTTGCCAGGACAAGAAGAAACAATTGAAAAACAAATCAAAACAACCATTAACAAAAAGAAAATATACCAAAAGAAATAGGAAGCTATTAGCTAAGTTGATTTTAGTAGGTAGATTCCACCCTTCTATCTTTCGTATCTTTCGACATTTTGACATGGCAAAATATTAAAATCTTTGCAAAAAAGAGTGGGATCAGACCAAAAACATAAATGTTAAAAAAAGAGCCAAGTTCTTCTATACAAAAACCTTTGTGTAACAAGTCAGCCGTGAAAAGTACTGAGATCTTAAAGTACACCAAGTTCTTACTTCATGAAGGTTTAATATACCAAATATTTAAAGTAGAATAATATTGAAACAGCTACAATGTAATAGAGGAATTTTATTATTTAATGATTACTGACTATTTTGACCAGCGCACAGTGTGGTATTTTGACCTGAAACGTGGCCATAAATCAATTTTGTCAACTTTCACTCTCAGGATTAAGCATGTGTCCCATAACAGGTATATAACCAGGCTACTGTTTAGTGAAGTCGATCTATAAATTCGTCACCCCCGTTCGCGACACCATCAGTTGCAACTTGCACTTTTTGAATAAGCACGAGTTTGTTTGCGATTTTTTTTAAAAAAAGTGTATTTTCTGTGTGTTTTGTTCTAATCTTAAAAATGATTTTTGTGAAAAAATTTGATATGGATATCGTAAATCAAGGTATGTACAATATTTTAAGCAAAGAAATTTTTATATATTCAACTTAAGTTCATCATATCGATGAGTTAAAGAATGTACTTACAAAATTTGCACTTTTTCCGTTGTTTTTACCAAACATTAGTGTTTTTGAATATTGGCAACACCCCGCAACAAACTTTGTCATATATATTATTTAACTTCTGGATATGTAGAACAATTCTGCATTTCAGAACCATTCACAAGTTTTCACCTAAGAAAAAACAAAGCATTTGAAAAAAACTCCTTTCAAGCGACCATATATTCCAGATGACTCTAATTCCACCTTGTCTCTGACCAGGAAACAGCTCCATGAGTTGGTAAGAGGAAGCTCACAAAGACTCCTTGACGGTAAACTTAAAGATTTGGATAAAAAATGTATGGATATCACAAACTGTCCCCCAGAGAAAATAGATGAACTTAAAAAAATTATCAAGGCGTTCAAAGCGAACTATAAACGGAGATGGCAACTCTGCAACTGCACAGAAAAGCGTTTCTTGGATAAGAATGAAGAGTGGCTTAGCGAAGAAGTAACACTACCTGTTGGCATACTTCCCGGAAGGTCTAAAGGTCGCCCAAGCAAAGAGTTCGGGGAATCAAGTGACCGAACAAAACGTCGAAAAACAGAGGAACTTCGAAAGAGTGTGTCCTTTGATGAACTGACATACGCAGCACAGATGAGTCAACGAGCAGCGGGAAATATTGATGTCGCAAAAGTGATGGAGGTTGTGATGAAAGATGAAGAATAAATAATAAAATAAAAACTATAAAATTAAATTAATCCTGGTAATTTTTTATTACTTGCTATAAAACAAAAGTTGCGGAAGGAAAAACAAAAAAGGATTAATCTGTTTATTCAATAATTCACTTGTACTCATAAAATATACAACTAATCCACATCACGAATTCTTCGTATTTTGGATTAAGAGGGTCGCAGGTATTTTAGACTTGGTTACCTGCATACTGGGACATAAAATTTTGGAATGAAATTTGAACACCCGGATTAAGAAACTTTCACTCATAAAAAAAAGGAAAAAAGGGATTTTCTAGGAAAAAGTATCTTTCAGTTTTTTTCTAATTTCTTATAAACTATGACATTTATCGGAATGAGGTTTTTAGTATTTGACTAAAAATATATCAGGTCATTGAATATTGACAAAAAAAATTCCTTGATAAACAATTATTTTTTTTAAATAAATTAAAAACCGAAAAAAAAATTTTTTTCTAAATTTCAAATTTAAAACTTAATTTCTCAAAAACTATTTATTTAAACAACTTGAATCAAAAAACAAAACAAAGAATAAAATATTAGCTTTAAAAAAAATTATAGCGCAGTGTTGTACGTGCTTTTTTTGATTTTTATTTCTTTCGGCTAATCGGGATGGGCATTTAAGTGGGTTTTACTGTACCTAAAAAATGAAAATTTATCCTTCCAAATAACTTTTTAGTCATTTGGTACCTATTTGATATGAAAAATGTGCCCAAATATTTTTGGCCAGGTTTTCGACCAAAATACCGCACTGTGCAGCGTTTAATAAAACCAAGTGTCGAGTTGGCTTTATTGATAAAGTAGTCAATTTTGGCAACAAAGTTAAGTTTCTTGTCACAAATGACTCCTAATTCACGGGCGGAGTTAACTGCAGGTACTAGATCACCATTTATAAAGTAGTTCCGGAGGGAGGTGTAAACGTTAAGTTGGGGCATTTACTGACATTGAGCTCAAGGAAGTTTTTTTTGGCACCAGAGAGAAAAAATATCTACATTACGTTAGAAGGCATTTACATCGGCAGGTGACTAGATGCGTTGATGGATTTTCATATCGTCCTCATAAAAAGATAATCCGCAATTAAAAACAAGAGCAACATTGTTGATACCTAAAATAAATAACAGTAGACCTAGATGGCTGCCTTGTGGTATTCCGGGAGGTACATTGAGGCGAAATTTTTCGTCACACGCTTTGCTAAAGCAATAACGATTAACGTAAACGACGATAGCCGGCACCTCATCTGGTCTGGTAGATTAATCTTCTTTAAGTTTTTCGATTTTTTCTTTTACCCTGGTATACAAATTAGACATTTTCACTTCGAAAAAATTCCGACAAAGCTGAATTTTGTTGGAGAGATTTATTTTAATCTTTTATGCATTTCCTAAAAAGTACCCCAAATTTGGGCTGGAGCAAAAATTAATTTGTTTGCAAAATTTTGTCCATAACTATCAGTTTTTTTTTTGAAGAAACTTTGTTGGTAAAAATTATAGCTTATTTATGTCTAAAAATATATACAATATGAAAAAAAAACTATATGTTCCTAGAATCAATAGGTTTTGAGAAAAACATGCTTAAACATTAAGGTATAGTAGATTTTGTCCAAGAAATTTAAACAAATTACACACTAAATTTTCTGTTATGGTATGTTGTACCTTCTTCTAAATTACATTTTTTGATGTTGTAGGGTCTAAAGAAAGGCCGCGATTCTGAAAAAGGTTTTTGAAAAATTGAATTAATACTGAATTTCACCCAGTTTCACTCTGCAAAAGAAGTTAATCCCTGTAAAAATGTAGGGTACTTTTTAAGAAATGCTTAGGTACTTCATTTTCATTTCATTTATTTCGTATTAAAGATATTACATTGTACTTCAAGATACTTAATCTTATAACAAGTATCCAAATTTAAATTACAAATTGTTGTGTGCAAATAAATGAAAAATAATATTTAGTTACATAGTTTTTTTTTAAAAATAATAAGTTTAATTGAGTTAGATAGAATGAATTAGACTATTAAAGAAAAATAAAATGTTCATTTATTATTCCTAATAAAAACTAATTTTTATTATTGTGACATGTGCTTGTGTAGATTCTCAAGAAATGCCCCCGATGAAACTTTTCTTTGCAATCGATGCGGAAGATTATTCCACAGTCGAATCGCGTTTACAAAATAAGATCGCTCCCCTACTGTATATGCAAATCGTGGTATCAATAGCTTAAGACCTCTAGGCGTGGGTAAAAAAGTTAAATATTGATACAAATACATAGGACAATGATTATGAATTATGGAATGGAGTTTAAGAATTGATCTGAATTCGAAATAATCATGCAAGCTCATTCCTAATAGTGACATTTTATGCCTAGAAACACTCATATGCCGCGGTATTTTATAAATGTACCTTAAGCTGTCATTAAATGCGACATTAATTTTGCATTTATAATCAGAATCTAGACAGGGATAAACTATACAAAAAAAATGGTAGTAACAAGCATTTAACAAAATGCAATTTCATATTTGAAAGCAATAAACTCGAAGATGACCTAAGAATTCGTAATGCACCATAGTCTTTTCTTATGGTATCTGATGTAGCATCACAACAACTCAATGCCCAATTAATAATAAAACCTAGATATTTTACACTTTGTACATAGGGTAAAGTTATACCATTGAGATCAAGGGTAGGACAATCTTGAGAGCACCAACAGATTTAAGTGGGGTTAGACGTATTTTGTTCATATCAAACCTATTCTGAATATGTAATAGATCTTCATTAACTCTAGTCTCTGATCAACCCAGGACTCCTAGACAAATAAATGGTTACATCATCTGCGTAAATATGAACATTACTATTAATAACTTTATCAGGCAGATCATTTACAAAGACGCAGAAAAGAAGGGGTCCCAAAACCGAACCTTGTGGAACACCTGTGTTAACAAGAAACGGATTGGAGATTCCTTTCTCAGTTTCTACAGTGCAGATTCACAGCTATGCTTTCTTCAAAACCCGATTGCCATTTTGAAAGCTTATTATATCTATCGAAGTCTTCCTGAGTCTGTTTGGCGAGTAACTTTTCAAAAACAGAAATGCTAGTAAACTGATGGGCCTAAATTGCGAAGGATCTGTAGGATTTGATTTTTTCGGAATTGGAATAATTTTGGCATATTTCCATTTTTCGGTGAACTGTCAACTGTATATACAAAAATTGAAAATATGTACTAGACAGGGAAGAAGAACAGGAAGAATTAATTAAATAAACTTAGGTGATAGGTGATCAGGTCCATTTCTAAAGGACTATAATCGCATTTTGGTATTTCACTCTCGATCACACAAACATTTTTCAAGTTTTTCCAAAAGATTTTTGTGTTTAACTCAGGGTCAAGGCTCTTGAAATAATACATATACGTTTAGTATAGCGAATCAAGGAGGTTATTGACATCTATTATATACCATTGAGTTTCGCTTAAACTTTCTGAAAAAATGTTCTCTTTCCTGAATCAATGTTTTTATTTGGCGAGTAAAGTATGGACTTGCATTATACTAAATATTTAAGACAGTTAAAACAAAATAAAATTCCAAAGAGCTAAACTTTTCCTTGATAAATAATATATTAAAATAAACCCCCATTAATGAGTCTTTTTTTTGTTTTCCTTTCTTTTCAGGGAAGAAGGGTAAGTTTTTAAAAAATATATTCTTCTAACAAATTAATTATTAAATTCAATTTGAAACTACGAATCGATAAAAAAAGAAACCCTCAATTATATTTACTAGCGCGTTTACACAAAACCGAACAAAATTAATAATAATGTGCCTGACACAGCTGTACAAAACATTTCCCGCAGGATATGTGGCACAAACAATAAGAGGAAGTTAAACAAAATTAAAATTAATAAAAAAAAAATCAACTCTATTCCCGATGATATATAATTAACTACGGAAAAGCCCCTGGCTATATGTATATACAAGTGAACAACCTGCAATATACTCGTAACTATTTATTATGAGTAATAATAACGTGATAGAGAACATTTTTTGTACAATTATTATCCTTATAACAATTACTATTTAATGCACGCAATCACATTTTTTGTGAAATGTGTGTGTGTGCAATTTTTGTAAATAGCTTTCACCTAATATTTTTTAATAATTTATTATAATATGTGTTTTCCAAAGGAAAATTACTTTAAAGGTAAGTTTATTAATTTTTTAAGCGCAATAATTAATTTAAGTTTAAAATTCGCTGGTGTAGCAGACATTGTTTTAAGAAATAATTGTATGAATTGAAAATATCCAAGGATTTCAGGTGTTTTTTTTTTATTTAAGTTTAACTGAAGTATCTCAGCGGGTTCAGGATCTATTTGAAGAGATCAGAGCCCCTGTTTAATATCAATTTTATTCAAGCTTTCTTTTAATTGTCATTAAGAACAACTTTTAAGGACAATTTGGATACAAATCTCCAATTTCATGACAAGAAAAATGAACTTGGCGATCTTGACAATTTGTTGGTAATAACAGCAGTATAAGGTTTATTTGACATTCCAGAGGTATCATTGGCTTGGACATCAGAGGTACTAAGCAACTTTGTTCGAGAGGAGTTCCCCAGGTTAAATTGCTGCTATCGGCATCTAAGCCCTCAATGAGTTTATAAAAGCATCTTTGATGTCTTCAAAACATGTATAAATGTGATGATTGTCATCGTCATCATCACCATGAAAAGAGTGGCGCCATAGCTTCAACAACCATGAAATCGAATTTCTTGGTTTTTAGATCCAACTCGACCCTCAACTTCTATTTTGCAGCAGCTTTATTCATCTCTTTATTGAAACCATTAACTTCATTGACTTCTGCTAATCTAGTCTTAATAATTAGAGTCTCCTACCTTGACTATAGACACGAATTCATAAAACTAGCCACTTATCAATAGCCTTCAACTTATTTACTGGGACTATGCTGGCGCCCTAAGTTATACTAAAATTTTTTAATTCTAGTGCCTTTCGATCTAAAACTACATTAATTTTTTAAAATTTTTTTTTCATTTAATTTCTTTATATTTTTTTATTTTTTTTTTTTTTTCATTATTTGTTTGAATTTGTCACCCTGGCTATCCCTAATTAAAATTACTTTCAAATATCTGACTTTACCAAAACTGGTCGATTTTTCGTTAAAAAAATTCAGATTTTGTAGATGTTTTTTAATCCATAGAGATATCAGCCATCCTCCAATGGAATTTGACAGTTTATGGCTTGGTAGATGGGTAATATACTATATTTTGACCTATTTAGAGTATCTCTTTCTAGATACTTTCCAAAAGCCCTAAAATCGCAATTTTCCTGAACAAAAAAAAAATCAAAAAAAATTTAGATTTTTCGGTGGAAAAATTAAGATTTTTTAGAAGTTTTTCAATCAATTGACATTTGAGATTTTTTGTACGTCTTTTACAAAATAGACATGAAGCTTTATTTGCAAATGTCTTGACATAATAAAAATCTCTGAGAAAAAAGATGCATTCCAGAACACATCCCAGTACCAAGCAAATGTTTTTCTGCACTCGATTTATATCAACAATTTTAATTCAATCTATATTCACTCTGATTGCTGACCAAATTATATTCGCTTTTGATGTTTTTATTCTTTTGCATGTAAAATTTTGCTAACTTGCCTATTCACTCTTTCAAAGAACACGGCTAATATAATATTTTCATAAGTCGTTTTATGGTCTTATATAAAATTTAAATTAAAAAACTGGATTTCTTGCTTTACTTTGTGTGTTCAGTCTGGATCGGATACATATCTACTGAACCGAAGGCGCCTTGCAAGGACGTCTCGAGTCCCATATCTTCAGTCCTACGTCGATTCGTCGTAGAATTCGACGTTAGGTTAGTAAACTTCAAAAATTAAGTTGTTGGTCGTTGAGATAGCACTACGTTGAACCACACCAGATTCCCATACGCAATCATCTTCCGGATGAGCCTGTTGCTGTAAAAGAACCGTTTCATCAGGGAAAAGACTTTCCCAGTCCTCGCTAGAGCAGCATTGCTTTATCAGTCGAAATACAAATACTGATCTAACCAGAAACCAATGCACTTTAATATACACTTTTACTGATCAAGGGCTGTACCATCACTAGCTAGCACACACCAGGTCCTTCCCGTATCCGTTGAGGCTCCATACAACAGAGTTCTTTTGTTGATTTTCAATCTTATAGAAGTCATGCTGTACAATAACTGCCACTTTTGGAGCTTTTCTGTGTGCTTTTAGATCTTCAGCAATTGCCCGATCAAGAGTACCTATCAGATCGCTAGTGTTAATGCTGAAAAGAATCGGCAAGTAATGGAGACAGAAACGGAATTTAGGATTAAGTCCCTAACTAAGTCACAGCGATAAAATAAATTCTCTAGTCCTAAAAGTACCTAAAGTACTTAGGGTAAAAATGGATTTTGAAATAAAACACCTAGTCTTAGTCGAAATCTCAGTACAGTTAGATTTAGGAATTAAATTCCTAGCCTTAATTAGTGTTAAAGCCAAAAAGGGTTCTTCTACTACGTCTTTCCTTGGAGTTCTCAGTTCCTATTAAATTACTGGAAGCAGTAGAGAGGAATCTGAATTTTATGAAAACTCCTCTTTTTGGCGACAGAAACAATTTCTTACTCAAATTCTTAACGAACATGAATGAAATTTTAAGAATTCAGTAGTACTGCCAATTTTTTTTTTAAAATGGTTGCTTCAAAATTTAGGTCAAAATATCACTATCAAAGCTAAGAATTTTGTCAAATGGTTGTTTAAAATATTGGAATCGCTTGGAATTTTCAATTTTTTTTTTGTTTTACGAGTATAAACGATATTGGTGGTGTGCGATCTGTCTCTTACTGTCAAACAACTGAGAGTTATTTCAAACGTGCTTAGCAAAGAGTATATAACACTGGGGCTAAGGTAACATTAAAAAAGTTTAAAATAAAGGTAGTCGTTAAGTTTTCTCAATTTTTAAAATTTTTTTTTAATGTAAGAATGAAATCGGTGAAGCCGTTCTCAAGTTATAGCGTGACCAGGAAAAAACCTAACATGGAATTAGAATTTGAAACAAAACAAAATACAGTCGACGTCACTTATAACGACGTTGCTTATAACGACCAGCCGCTTTTAACGACCACTTTTCCTTCATTTGGTTGGTTTTCATACAAATTGTACTAGTGCGACGTCGGATATAACGTCGCCGGCTATAACGACTCGTTGGATATAACGACGAATTTATAACAAAAAATACTTTTCTGTCGCCGCTTATAACGACTAAAAATCATATCGCTTTCGAGGAGAACGCTGCAGTGGTGGGAAATTATCCAAAGAAAGAGTAACATTATTGGTCACATGCAACATGACGGGCTCTATAAAAAGAAAACTTTTAGTAATCGGAAAATCGATATTACTCCGTTGCTTTAAGAATGTCAAATCTTTGCCCCTTTATTAAAAAGCGAACAAAACTATATGGCTGACATCAGATATTTTTGATTACATTCGTCAATGGGACAAAAAGTTAAAAAAAGATCCAAACTGTTGAAGAAATTCTGCAAGAATTAACTCCAGATGATCAAGACGAAGATAGTGAAGTAGATGATGAAGATCCAGAAATAAATGTTATTCCCCCTTCGGACATAGAAGCTATAAAAGCTATTGAATTACTGTGCAATTTTGTATATTGCAATGCTTACAACGAAAATATTCGGCCCTAGCGAGCGGAAAATTCTCCGATTTTGTACGATTCGGGGGATTTTTGCTTCGAGGTATTTTTCCGAACAGCTGTTCGGAATTTTTCTCCGACATTATTTTAACACACATGGCAAACTGCATTGAAGTGCGATCAAGTGCTTTATTTGTGAAATTTCTGACAGTTTAATGTAATTTATTTTTTCGATTTAGTCAGACACAAATTCATCGCGGAACAAATTGCTCCAACGCATTTGTGTATTATATTATTCTTTCCGATAGGATACCTTGAAAGCAATTTAAACCTCCGACAAAGTATGCATTGCGGCCTCGCTAGGGCCGATTATAAGCCATCTTTCTGGTCTTGAAAAAAGTTTAAAAATAATATTTAAAATAAATAAAAACAAAACAAACAAAATTAACTCATACAAATTTGAAAATATATATGTACATAGGTACGTAATATTGTTCTATTTTTTTTTTTTAATTTTTTGTGTTACGTCGGATAAAGCGACCGCCGGCTATAGCGACCAGTTTTGCTTGGTCCCTTGGTGGTCGTTATAAGCGGCGTCGACTGTATAAAACATGTGACTCAAAATTTAGTTTATCATCAAAAACTACTTCTAGGTCTTTTATTTCATATACTCTTGATAATTCGTATCCTTTGAGTAAATAATCAAAAACTATATGACTCAATAGACGACTGTAAGTCATAACAGAGCACTTTGACAGATTAAGCTGAATGTCATTTTGCTTACACCAAGACTCAAAGTTTAAAATATCTTGTTGGAATAAGACACAATCATTATAATTTTATTAATAACTTCGAACATTTTAATCATTGATAAATAAAACGAACAAAGGTGGTCCTAAATGCGTTCCTTCGGGAACACCAGAATGAAGCATTATCGAATTAGATTCCAGATCACCGATTTTAAGAACTTGTTTCCTGCCAATAAGATAGAAACTAAACCAACGTAGTAGGCTGTCATCGAAACCATATACAGTAGAATCTCGAAAAGATGAACAGATATAAAACAGGCCCTGTTCATCTTTTCGAATTGTTCATCTTTCCAGGCATCGAGAGTTAGTTTAAAAAAAACATATAGCTGCACATAAAAACATTGCATCTAACAAAATAACAATTCTATTATTTAAAAAAAAAAAACATAAAACATATAACAAAAATCCATCACTCGCGTTAAATGAATTTTTTTCCTTGAAAATAGCCTGCAATTTTTTGGCCTTGGTTTTCATCATGATCCTCGTAGCTTTAGGAACCATCTACACAACACCGCTTCCATTTCCGGCATTTCTGATTTTTATGCAATGTTTTGGGTTTTTCCGCCCCAGAAATTGATGTCTTACAAACTCTCGAAGTGATTGCCTTATGTTTTTTTATAATAAACAATCGTGGATATAGCGATTCCATATTTTGTTGCAATGCTGAAGAATTTATACAAGCTATGAGTAAACCACGCCCAAAAGAACCGTTACCAAAATTTAATACAGTTACTAAAAAATGTAACGACGAAATAAAGGGGATGAAGTAGAAAAGAATCGTATAAGAAATAAAGCGTTCATCTTTTCGAGTACCCAGATTTCAACCAGTTCATCTTTTGGAACACTGCAATGGTGAGAAAAAAAGCGTTCATCTTTCCGAATTGTTCATGTTTTAGAACCGTTCATGTTTTCGAGATTTTACTGTACATAATTTTAATTTCTTAAATAAGATTAGGTGATTAACCCTACTGAAAGCCTTAACAAAATCAGTATAAAGCACGTTAATTTGATATCTCTTTTCCACTGCTTTGAAACAGATTAGAGAAACAAGACAAATTTGTAGCGGTTGAATGACTACTTAAAAAACCGTGTTGAAATTCAGAAATATTGGCGCAAAACTTTAAACGATTTAGTAATATGTTAAAGCCATTTTAGTAAATTACTAAGGATTTTGCTAATTTTAAACGATTTTAACATATTACTTTCTCTCAACATTTTACTAAAGTTAAAATTTAAAATCACAAACTGGCTGCTTTAACTTTTTGTGATTTGCTAAATCCATATTACTTCTGTCATTTTCCTCGTACAACATTTCTTGGAAATTTTATTTGAAAGAGTTGAATTGTTTTTTTTTTTATGATTCGAGATCTAATTGTTTTTAAAATTAAATAAAATAATATAAAATGTTTTCGGAAGACGAAGATTTCGATATGTTCGAAGACTCAGCTTTGTGCGGAAAAGTAGGATGTTTTAAGTTCCCAGCAAATCCCTTTGAAGAGTTCTTGTGGGATTCCAATTTCACCTAAATTAAAAGTTTCATTAAACTTCTTTGGGAGAAATAAATTGTGGTCGTCTGGTCTCGTCATTTTGACTTCTGACAAATCAAATTATTTGGTCAGATGCACCATTTTTAATAAAAGACAATAAGTAATTTACTAGTTAGTAAAACGAAAGAAAAGGTTTAAAATTTTTGAAGAGTTAGTAAATTACTAAAAGTTTAACAAATTGCTAAGTAGTATATTGCTAAGCCCTTAATAATAGGTTGTTTAAAATTTTGCCCCATTGCTTTTTTTTATACCATGCAATTTTTTTTACAATTTTATCGAAAAGCTTCCGAATTGTAGAAAGTTTACTTACTGGGCGGTAATTTGTAACTTTCTTCTTGTCTCGGACTAATGTAGGATATTTTCCATTCATGTAAAAAATTACCAGTGATTGATTTAAAATGAATTGTAGTGGAAAACTTAGAGATTACAATAGGAAATACGCCATGAAAATCTGGTTTAATAGATAGCATAAGTTCCCATAAGGCAGTTGAAACTTCTTCTAAATCGCAATATACGAGTAAACTACAGCTCTCTGTTATAGGTACTAAATTATTACAATATTAGTTATTACCAACCCATTTGATAATTTTGATATATATTCTAGTTGCTATATTTGAATCAAACATCAGATTGAAAATTTGTAGAATTTTGCGTGTTTTTTAACATTACCCAGATGATAAATTTTAAGATACGAAATAGAAAACGTATTTATACCTTGAAACGACATCATGCACTTTGAAAATTGTCATCAATAAGTTCTTCATTTTGGTGCCCCTATTCCAGTCGTTTTGAACTTAACGAAAGTTTTTTAGAAAAAAAGTGAGAATTAACCAGCGGTATCGCAGGTTCAATTTATACCTAGTCCATTTGAAAATAAACGGGTTCCCTATTTTAGGTTTTTGATAAGACTTGTTTTAATCGTCCGCCCTTAGATAGGTTGTTAAAAATATCCGTTTTTCTTTTGCCGAGTTTGATCTCAATAGTTGGGCTGCTGCAAACAATAGTTTTGTTCACTGAATAAAAGTTCAGAGTAGAACAGAACAGAGCAGAATAGAGTAGGACAGAGCAGAACAGAACAGTTTCAATGAGAAATGTCAGACAAGTTAGAACCGTCAGTCGTCTGTTCTATCTTTCTCTAACTTAAAAGCGAGGTCAAGAAATCTTGTTCTAAACTGTTCCAAACTGTTCCAGACAGACTCATTGAACAGAAAATTTCTCATTGAACAGCAAAAAATTGTAGTTTTCTGTTCCAAGCTGCTCCAAACTGTTCGGAACAGCGTCACTGGACAAAACTAATATCTTGAAGTGATGTATATTGGCACCTGGTAAGTTGCTTTCCACACCACCTGGAAGTCAGTGTGTGTACTGACAAATGGAGATAGAATTTTTTACGCTTTGTCGTTCAATGTATTTCCCATAAGAAAAAAACGAAAAGGGGCTCGAAAAACATAAATTTTATTAATTAATTTTATATGAACGAGTATCAATATTATGATTTTAACAAAATAATAATATGTGTTTATTTCTAAATCAGGTGGAAAATATATCAAAAACATAATTAATCCTGTGCAATTTGTACTAAAAAAAAGTAAAGAAATTGAAGAAAACAACAACAAATACTTAAAAAAAAAATGGCCACACAGGGGTTTTATGTTTGTTTTATTTTTAATTAAATAGATAATTATTGATTTAAGGATAAATATTCTACCTTGAGACTAAAATACGGCTAGTCAAAGAAGACAATACAAGTTGCTTCTTAAAAAAATTGTTTAATCTGTCATTTACATACGATATGCTTACGATTTTTGAAGACAAATTACAAAGGATTAATTAAGTTTCTTATTATATTTTCAACCTGATTTAGAAATAAACACATATTACTATTCTTTAAAAATCATAAAATACATACCGGTTCATATAAATTTGATTAGTTAAATCAATGTTTTTCCGACCCCTTTTTGCTTTTTTCTTATGGGAAATACATTGAACGTCAAATCGAAAAAAAATCTATCTCCAATTGAAGGTTCACGCGCTGACTGCCAGGTGCCGTGACTCCATGTGTCAATAGAAAAATGTCAAATCTGAAAGGTATCTATCGAATTTCTATCATGCACAAAAAGCGCCTCTATATGTGAATCGCAGAAATAGTTTTTTCTGTCTGATCATTCCAAATAATGAAAGCATTC
This sequence comes from Chrysotoxum bicinctum, assembly GCA_911387755.1. NCBI lineage: Eukaryota > Metazoa > Arthropoda > Insecta > Diptera > Syrphidae > Chrysotoxum > Chrysotoxum bicinctum. Next base: position 41,491,653 of record OU426989.1, on the reverse strand, counting down.
AGCAAGCGAAATAAAAGCTAAGTTCATACTATTTAATTTTTAGAAAGTTATTTTTTTTCCGCAAAATGCAATGAAAGTGTTTGAAGTTGCATACTAATTTAAACGACTTACAAGTTCATAAAGTGTTTATTTTTATTTAAAAAAAAAAATGAGTAGATCTTACAAAGGTTAGTGCTTGAGTTAACCTTAAAAAAAATGAATTCCATTTCAATCATATGAGATATGAGCCCCAGTGGTAACACTGGAATAACCTGCACATTTACAGGTAAATAAAACTACATAGATGTTTGGGAATTAATTTCCCTATTTGGTGGTTCGACCTTCTGGAGAGCGCCATATTCATGGAAATTAAGTGCTACTTATCATCGTATTATGAGCTGCGGCAAATTCTAATAGGAAGACGTTATCTGTTTTTGTTTTCTTTCCGACCTCAACATTAAAGTTCTCGATCATACATTTGAAATTGTTCTTCGCGCATGTTCCACAGGCTACTTCCTTTAAGTTATAAACGTTCTACTTGATAAATTCTTCAGCTTCATCGGTGGTTTCGGAAAGTCATTTTGAGGCGGATCAGACTTAGCTGATCAATTATCGTCTTAAATTTGATAACTTTGATTCTTAGCCGATCCTATTCCTTGTATTTCCTGGATGGCGGTATCTGCCTTATATCTGGTAATGACAGACTTAAGATTTTTCAGAGGCTGGGAAGTTACCCCTACAACACAAACCAGACCCGGAAAAGTGTGCAGTTGCTTTACCTTAAGACAGCAGGCCGGACAATCCGATGTTTCCTTCATCACTTTCATAAACATAAACCCCTAAGAATGATCAACACTACTAAATGCAAAGGTTTATGGGTGTTCTTAATAAAAGCCTCTGACCGGAACCTTGTTGAAACCATTCAGTACCTCTAGTTTTTAAACTTGTACAAACTTCAGAGTCATTTTGATCGTTATTTTTATAACCATAACGGTGCTATTAGCCATTTATGAAAGCATATACTCGTACATGTACACCTACTACAACTCATCCACTTTTAATTCTATTTAGTTCATGAAAAATCTAGAATATTAAAAAGAACAAAAACAAACTATAAATAAATTTCCGCCTCCACACACAGTATGTTAAAAACCTTTGTCAAAACTTATACCCGACACCAGGTGTGAAACTACGTCTGCTTTTTCAATATTCCCTGACAAAAAGGGATATACCCACAACAAAACGTTTGCATGCATAAATGAACCAATATCCTTTTCATAGAAATTGACATGTGAATAAAAGAAAAAGGTTGGGAGCATTGGGAGCTGAGTCTGTGTAGTACCTGGTTTTTATATTTACCTACAAACATCAACATCTGGTGTTTCTAGACAAGAAGAACTGGCAGGTTTACGGACGCGACAACGCGAGGTATCCTGGCCATAATAATAACATTCAAATAATTCCATTTGACACAAATATTCCGCTGCATCGACACCATGCTATTCCAAGATAAAAGCACAAAAAAGCCAAGTTGCCACAATCAGAAGTAAAACTAAAAAAAATTTTGGGTTGAGGAATAACGACAACGACGTCGCGGTTTGTGTAGGTGTGCGAGGAGTTTTGTATGGTAAATGGCATCATATAAGAATACGTTTCTATTAAACTAAGCCAATGCATATATCGTTTGAAGCTAAGTACGAGCTAAAGAAGAAAACGTGGAGGAATATACAATACATTGCCAGGGCCGGACTGCGGGTCAAATTCGGCGGGCACATTCGGTCAAACCTGAGAGCCACATTCGATTCATTTTAAAAATCTATTTTCTTGCGGTTTTAAACTTATAACTTTAAAACTATCAAATTTTAATAATTAAGCTCCACTATGAAATTTAATTATATACAACCCTGCAATTTTTTTTACTAAGCAAACCTCATCTCATATATTCAACTAGCGCTTGGGTCTGAACTCTACCTAAATTTCGGATTTAACAAACAAATCTTAAAAAATGAAAGAACTCAAAGCTACCCCAAAAGTGTTTTATCAGGAAATTCAAAATCTTGCCTATCCTCGACCCTATAGTCCCAAAAAAGCTTACAACAGTATGGGGCCCCTCGAGGGCAACAACTTGTCAACATGCACAAAAAGATTTTTTTAGCCTCCTCTCGATGCTCACTTGGGTCCCCAACATTTGAATTCTGTTATAAGTTTACCCACAGAAGTCAAATTTTATGATAAAGGACTTAACAATCCCTTATAGTACCTGTCATGGAGAAGGTCTTGGGTTCGATTCTCAACCGCTGCTAAAAAGTTTTTCAGGGGTGCACTCCCTCTTGCCAGGAATTGACAAACCCTCTTGTATCTCTTGTCATGAAAAGTGCTGTGCATAAGCCGTTCGGAATCCGTCTCTTCTATGCCTTTTAACACGCACACATGAGTGGTTGAGAGCTGAAAGTCACTAGGCCCTGGTTCTCTTCAAACAGTTGCACCAACAAATAATTTTTTTTCTTATCATACAATCTCAACATAGATTTCGTTAATATAATCAGAGACAACAGTATGCGGTCCCTTGAGAACACCTTGCGCAATATTTTCTTTGTTTTCCCAACAGGCCCAAAAAGAATTTCTGAGGCTCGTTTGGGTACCCAACATTTGAATTCTGTTGTAACGTCACTCACTCAGTTTTATGAAGATTTTTTTTAAACTATTGAAAATACATGTACTCGATATTTTAACGAAGGTTTTGATCTTAACGAAGGTTTTTGATTTAGTTATCGGAATATACTGTCAGCAAAATTTTTAATGGATATACCCGACTTGAGTTTCCAAAATATGTGTGGAAGCCCAGTCGAAAACATTATAGGCCACACTGGAAGCCCGATTGGGACTCATCGAGATTTAAATTTTTTAAACATGTTTTACTGTTGAGAACAAATGCTTTCCGGACTTTCTTACATTTTCCTACATGTGAAAGCTTTGGGACCGGGGTCCTCCATTGTTTCGATTGAAGTGTTGTGCAACAGAGCTTACAAAATTAACGAAGGTTTTCATTTTAATTATCCGAGAATACTGTAAAAGCCCATCAGCAAAATATTGAATGCAGAGGCCCTTTTCGAGTTTCCAAAATACGTATGGACGCACACTCCAAATTCAATTAGGACCTCAAAGAGACTCCAATTTAAAAAAAAATATATGCTTTGAAAGAATTGAAATATCGCAGAGGATCTCATCTTGTTGGACACAAATAGTTCCCGGATCAAGGACAATGTTAACTAGACGGGGTGCCACTGGCAGATGATCCAGTCCAGGCAGATGACCCACTCCGTCCCTGCCTGAAACTCCGTCTTAACCATCCTTCCAGTTCAATCAAATACTAGATTTAAGAGCTATGTATATTTAAGTTAGATTAAGAATTAACTTGTATTAAGCCTTATAAATGGCGGTATTTCTCCCATCTAAATTACAACACCTGAGAAAGTCTTGGGCCCTGATGCCCGCCAATATTTTCACCAGGGCGGCAGTGTGTTATTCGGTGCTGTAGAGCTTAAAAACTTATGGAAGGTTTTCGTTTTAAGAGAGTTCTCGCCTCATAAGTTAAATATTTAAAATGAAAAAAAGCCCTCTTATTTTACCAAAATAAGTGTGGGAGCCGACTCAAAACATGACTTGTCCAAATCGAAAACGTCTAAATTTAAAAAGAACTTAAATCAGTGTAGAAGCACTCATGCGGTTAAGAACAAATGTTTCCCGGTTCCCAGTTGGCTGAGTCAGTCTCTGCACACCGCCATTTTCCTAGTTGAGAAAGCTTGGCGCTGTAAGACAATCAACTTTACCAATTATTTCTTCTTTTGATTCTTCAATCGGTTTTGATCTTTCCTCTTATGACATTTATTTGACACAAGGCACATTGTGCAAATCTCTGGAAAATTGACATATGTACTTGCGATCTTTTGAATTGCTGTAATTTTTTTAATAGTAAATGCTACGGACAAAATGCTTACTAATATTTTGGGGAATATGGCCGCAGTTACAGTTTTGAACAACAAAGTTTTTCTCTAAAACAACCCGTTTTTTTGAAAATTTAATAAAAAGACCATTTTCATGACCTTGTACCCCTCCCCACCGACCAGTGGTTATCGAATCTGTGAGGAACTATCTCAGTTTATAAAGGATCCCAGTACCAATGCTCATGGCTTCAGTACTAACACTATCTTTTCGCTGGTGTTTTTCCCATTTTCGTATACAGTTGAAAAACTTGGTGGTTAAAATGGGGGCTCAAGCCGGCACATCCAACTTAGCACTCCATCAATATAATACACTGTCACATTGTTCAGGAGGTCTCGCCTGTTCTTAACTGGCCACCAGTTTTTGGGTATTTATCTTCTTTGTCCTCAAATTCAATTTTCATAAATTTTCTTAATTCAGGCGCCCTTTAACTTCAAGCTCACTAAATTTCAAGATTCACTTTTACAGTACATGCCGGCCTTGAAAATATCGCACTGATGCCTGTTTCTGATTCCCGGTTGTGTAGTTTGCGCTGGTTGTTGTTCTCGTTTACGTTGGCTGTATCGCGTTCCGGAACATAACAAAAACAAAATTTTATCACGACACAGCAGCCACGAACGAGAGTGAAAGACGGGTTTAGTTTTTTTTTATTTTCATTCGTTCTTTTCCTCTTTTGGTTTCCTGTTTTCTATTGTGTGAGATTTTCATTTCACCTGTTAACGTGTGTGCTGGTGTAGCATATGATATAAATAATCGTGCACTTGAAAGATTTCTGCACATTCACGTCCGCATCGTAATCGAGTTCTAAATGAAATAAGAAAAAAAAAAAAAAACACCTCTGCACCACCACGACACCCCCTAGTGAGCAATATCAATCAGAATAAGACAAGAAAAGGATTCTCTGGCTGGTTTTCTTTTCTAAACATTTTCTCGACTCTTCTTCATATTATTATAATAGTCGGTGGTTGTGATGGTCGTTCTTGAGGGATATTGCTTCTAAACCACATTAGGTGGGAATGCATGCTTTCTCCTAAAAAAGGAATGAAAATACAAAAGTGGACGGATAATGGCGCTTATCTACCTTTAACTCGTTGACAGGGACTTAACTTGCCAATCATGCTCGGGCTCTATATCGGTGTTGTTTATAAAACCCAAACGTGCACATGAGCATTTGATTCAATTTAGGTGCACGGTTCCATTTATAGGGACACTTACATACAAAGTGATATCAAGATTCAAAGCTATGGGTTTCGCGATAGCTTGGTCTTTAAAATAGAAGTTTTAGTTTTCCTTTCCACCTTAAACCTGGATGTTGGAATTCCAAGACTCATTGCTGGAATACTGACATTCGTTTAATATCGTCGACGTCTTTTTGATTTTTTAGGCTAAATTCACATATTGGTGAAACTCTTAGACTTTCTGGCTGTACCTTCTCCACCATTCCCCCACCTTGCACTAAGAATCAAATATGGAGCCCAGTATCATTTTCCGTTTATCGTCCAACCCTCGGCAACGTAAAGCGTGAGTGCTTCTATAGGGGTTTTGTAGAATATCTTACATGTCTTACATGTGGGGAGATTTGAAACTATTTATTTCACAAAGTAGCAGCGGTTCCCATGGGTAATTCTTTGCTCAGGAGTCGTTAAGTCCGAGGTAGATTAACTTCTTAACTACGAGTACATCGAAGTAATTGTTTCTAATAGTGAGGTTTTTTCCGAGTCGGTGGACAATAACCAAATATTAATGAAAGTTCTTCTAATTGTTTTGTCAAAGTCAAAGTTAGAAATGACATTCCGCTGTCAAAATGTTTGCCATTTCAACCGGACGAACATAAACAATGCCTGGTGTTGGCTGATGGGGTGTTGAAAGTGATGGATGGAGATTCGGATTTTAGCCAAAAAATCATCTTCTCTCGCGAGGATCGTTTTTGACAGTGCGACTATGTCAACCATATGCTTTCATGATTTATAGTTTTTGAGAAAATTGAAAATGACAAATATGTTTCCACGCTTAAGAAATATAGGAGAAAAGCTTCACAACAAATAACAGAAGCTTCCTGCATCAAAAATCTGACGATATATCTTACTTAAGTAAGAATGTCTGAAATAAACTCTTAAAATAAAAGCCAAGGCCCAGATTGCACTGAGTTATACCTAAATTGTATGTTTTATATCTTTAATATCCGTTTTTATTTGAAAATACTTAAACTCTTAACATTTTTGTTTTGATATTTTTCATAATTTTTAAACTGTCAAAAGGCGACTCTAACATAAGTAAATATCCGTTGAAAATGACTTAAGCCGGAGCCACACTTATCTCGTGTGGTGGTTCTTTTTGTATATCGTTAACTGTGAGGGGAAAACAATATTCTTTATTAAAGTGTTGAATTGTGTCAAAAATTTTCGTTTTCGGATTGATTTATACCATATGTGGAAAACAGAAAATATTGCTCTTTGAAACAGACATAACTTTGTTCCTTACTGATTTAAAAAAAAAAATAATGACAGTTTGCAACACACAAATTTGCGCAAAGACGACACAACACACTCCACGAAACTAGTGTTGTTTTCGCTTTAGGTTAGATCATTGACATTTTATTCTTGCAGAAATAATTACTTCGAGATTTTCCACTTTACTAGATAGGGAACACATTGTTCTTAGTCTGTATCAACACTGAAGAAAATGTCAAAATTTTAAATTTATTTTTTCCAAATCTTAATAATTACAAAGAAGAAGCAGCAATAGACCAAAGAACTTAATTTTTTCTTCACACAGTTTCAGAAATGAATACCTAACAGCTGACAGTACGAAATGACATTTGGTGAGCTGTCAAACAAAATTAAAAATTTTACATTACTGTATTTTTCTGTAGCAATGGGGTTAGGGTGAAGTGAGACTGCAAAAGTCTTGCGAGATTTTTATCTAATCAGCATGTAAAAAAAGTAACTAGACCAGTTACTCCGGGCCATGAATACCCAGAGAGTGATCAAATGAATTGGCAAGAGTTTTTTTGGATAAAAAACAAAATGGCGTAATTCAAAGTCGTGTGCTTTAGCCGCCATTTAAAAAAAAAACGTGTTTAATCAATGTTTTCAGAATGGCAATAAGGGTTAATAAAAGCAGAGATGCTCCTAACTAATGCCTTATGTAGACTGGTTCATTTTCGAACCAGCCTCTGCTTACAATGAATTTTCTCATATTTGCCTTTGAGACCTGCGTTAGATCGTCTAGTTCTCCAACAAACCTGTTTCCGAAGTAGCGGAGGTGATTTGTTTGGAGGTTCGGACAGTCACAGAGCAGGTGTTTAATGGTTTCAATCTCCTCGACATCCTGACAGCTCCTACAGAAATCGGGTGCAAATGCACCCATTCTAGCGGCCATTGTGCCAATGGCGCAGTGACCCGTTAGTACACCTATCAGGATTCTGATGTTCTTTTTACTCAGCGATAAGATATACCGAGTTTCTTTTTCATTAATTCTAGGCCATAAACTTCTAGAGATAACGCAGTCGTCCCTAGAGGACCAGGAGTTATTGATTTGCTTTTTCGTTATTAGGTCTATTTTCCTTTTAATCACGCCAATCGGGATTTTTGGTCCTAAATTTAAATGGCTACTGCTGTTTTTATTTGATAGTGATCCTTTCCTTGCCAGTTCATCTGCTATTTCATTCCCTTCTATATTACTATGTCCGGGAACCCAGCAGAGGTTGACTTGGTTAGTGTTACAAATATTGTTCAGCATGTCTCGACATTTTGTTACTGACTTGGATCTTATAGTCTCACTGGCTAAAGCTTTGATGGCAGCTTGGCTGTCCACGAAAAATGTGATCTCCGACGAGTTCAATCCTTTCGTGCGTACCAATTCTGCCGCCTTTTCAATAGCATAGCTCTCAGCCTGAAAGACACTACACTCATCTAGGAGTTTGAATAATTCTTTAATATTTAGAGCTTCACAGAACACCCCAGCTCCTGTTCCCTCTTCCATTTTTGACCCATCGGTGTAAAAGGAGATACCTTGTTCACTAATTAGTGAGTTGGATTCCCATCCCCGCCTTTCGGGTATTGTAGCAGAGAATTGTTTGTTAAAATCTATTTTGGGTGGTAAGTAGTCTGTCGTCACATTAAGCCCTGCCACTGTGTCATACCTTTGCAGTATAGACCCATGACCATAACTGCTGTGCTTCCAAAAGTTCATTTCTTTAAGCCGAATCGCGTTTTTGGCTGCTGTGCATCTTATGTTCTCGTTCAGGACTGGAAGATTTAAAATAATTTCCAGGCCTGCCTGTGGCGTAGAACCCGACATCCACTGGATGAACTGCGGTCGCATGCCCCACCGTGTACCGAAGGTTTTTTTGCATGTGTAGAGAGCGCATAGTGCTCTTTTCATTCTTTCCTCTGTGTTCCGTTTCCATGTTAGCTTGGAATCAAGAATTACTCCAAGATATTTAGCCTCGTTGGAAAGTTTCAGAGGAATGTCGTTAAGCTTTGGAGGAGTAAAGTCCTGCAATTTCCTTTTCTTCGTAAACAGGACTAGTTCGGTTTTGGAAGGGTTAACTCCGAGACCGTTTTGTCCTGCCCAAGAAGATAGTTCTTTAAGTGAAGATTCCATAATATCCTTGATGGTGGTAAGATATTTACCCGATATCAAAATTACTATGTCGTCCGCATAAGCTACTATTTTAATGCCCTGATTCCTAAATCTTGTGAGAATTTTGTTAACAGCAAGGACCCAGAGGAGAGGTGAGATTACTCCTCCTTGTGGAATACCTCTTGTAACCGATTTCTCTACATTACTATCACCAAGTTGCGAGCTAATGATTCTGCCATTGAGCATGGTATAAATCCAGTCCACAATAGCAGATTGAACGCCAACTTCTTCTAGAGCAGATTTAATGGACTCCGTTTTTACGTTGTTAAACGCTCCTTCGATGTCCAAAAATGCTGCCAGGGTATGTTCTTTGTGCTTGAGACTTTTCTCAATTTGTGAGACGACCTCGTGCAACGCAGTCTCCACTGATTTACCTTTTAGGCAAGCGTGTTAGTAGTTGCACAGGTTGCTTGGTTTGAGAAGGTCCCTAACATGCAGATCAATAATTCTCTCCAGTGTCTTGAGGAGAAACGAAGACAGTCTTATCGGTCTGTAATCTTTTGCAGTCGAGTGTGTCGGTTTTCCAGCTTTTGGAATAAGGACTACTTTAACTTTCCTCCAACTGATAGGGACGTATCTCCATTTGATACAACTTTTGAAGATTACCCTAAGCCATGGGGTGATTATCTGTAGAGCATGTTGAAGAAATGCCGGAATAATCTCATCTGGTCCAGCTGGGTTTGAACGAGTTTATTGCCCACATAATCTTCTGTTCTGTGATAATCTGTTCTAATTCTGGTACTGATTGTAAGATATCTAAGGTGTTTGGTTGTGTAAAATCTGGTCCTGGATGATTCTTACAGCCCGGGAAATGTGTGTTCCATAAAGAGTTCAAGTGTTTCTTGGCTCGAGTTCGACCATTATCCATCGGGATGCTTAATGTATCCCGGACTCGTGGGATTGTATGTTAGGATCCTTCGAAGTCTCGCCGCCTCACTTGTGTTCTCAATAGACTCACAGTGCCTAGCCCATGAATTCTTTTTGGCCCTTCTTAACTCTTTGGTGTATAAGTTAAGTTCGGTTCTATATAAATTCCAATATTCCTCCGATTTACTCAGTCTGGCTTTGTTGAAAAGTTTTCTGGCCCCTGTTCTTCGTTTCTTAAGATCACTATTCTACCATGGCGGATTAGTGGGTTTAATGTTACGAGATATAGGGCAATGTTTTTCAAAGGCCTTTTTCATTTTACTAGTAAGATTTTGAACAGCATTACGAGTATCAATGGGTTGTCAAAAGCGTTTCTTCCTCTGGAGGATCGATTCGTTCATTCAACCATTTTGAGTACTTTGTCCAATTTGTTCTAGTTGGGTTCCTAAAAGGTTTTATCTCATTTATTTTCCTATCTAAGGTAAAGACTCTCCAATTCCCTACAGATATCTTATCATTATTACTCATAAGAGTGAGGTCTAGAATTTCTTCCCTGTTTTTATTACGGAATGTTGGGTGAACAGAGGTTTAAATGAAATAAAAAAGGCTGTGTGCGAGGTAGTAACAAAATTCCTTTTTTATTTTAAAGGCTCGTGTATGCCAAAATGTATTAATGTATGGGATATGACATCGCTTACAATGCCTGCCCAAGCTTCTTACGGTAGCGTGGATCCAAGGGGTTCAATTTCCAATTTCTCTTCCGCATAGATCCGGCTGGATTGAGCGATGGCTTGTGCTATATTCACGTAAAAGGCATATGTCGATTTTGGTTTTTTTTCGCGACTTCCGCAAACCCCACAAGAAAAAGTCTAGCGGGGTTAAATCGCATGACCTTGGTGGCCAATTCACGTCACCTCTGCGAGAGATAACCTTGCCCTCTAATTTTTCATCGGGTGTGGCATTAAGCAACGTCCAGCTGGAACTATATGTCATCTAGATTAATATAGTTCAATTTGGACCATGAAAAATTGGTTATCATGGTTCTGTAGCGCTCGCCATTGACGATGACAGCCTCACCAACGTCGTTTTCGAAAAAGTACGGGCTAATGACGCCGCCGACCCAAAATCCACACCAAACAGTAACTTTTTAAGAGTGTATTGCCATCTGGTGAGCCTCGAGTGGGTGTGTGTCGTCTCTTATACCGCAATTTTTATCTTGCGTTCAATTTATGTACGAATGTTGGCTGATTGATAACCGCTCCGGTCGGAGCCAGACGTTTTAAGAGTCGACTCTGAAGGGCCACCGCGTGTACCGTAAAGTGGGTGCAATGTTTGAACTCACAAACAATCATTTTGAGAATAAAATATTATCACCTGGACGATTGAACAATCGTGTAACTTGCCTTGGTGACTTGGCTTCAGTATCTCAATAATAAACATTAAATTTTACAGATGTCACGCAAACATCAACAAACTCTACCCGCGTGAAAAACCCTTATAACAGATTAGATACATATTGTTTGGTTTTTTTGGAGTGATTAAACTTTTATTTATATTTTATTCAAATGATTACAAAATCACTTCTGAGTCATTGTTTTCAATTACAAAGTTAAATAAAATATTGCATCACATTGACTCATACGAAACCATCATCGTGTTAAGATTGTGGGAGGTTTAAATTAAGTAAACGAGGTTGGCAATATTTATTTTTTTCTTCTTGATAGACATTAAATTGCAAAAATAATATTCTAGGGGACACCCGGGTTTGAACCGGGGACCTCTCGATCTGCAGTCGAATGCTCTACCACTGAGCTATATCCCCGCTTAAAAAAAGGTCAACAAAATATTAAAAAAAAAAAAACTGGAAAGCAAGGATCACAAAATTTATTGGAAGCATTTACAATTTTTTTTTGAGCTAAATTAAATTTATCATAAATAAAAAAAAAATTAAATGTTTTAAACCTAACTCCAACTTCTCTTTCATTAATTGTTAGATGAGTGTATATATTTTCGTTCTCAGATTTAATAAGAAATATGATCAACTGAAAAAGGGGTCTTCTTGGTCGGACTTCTTATATCTTCAACGATACCTTCTCTTTTTTAACCATACATACATTATATGTATGTACATACCTGAGCTTGTACATATACATATGTATTGACTCATATTCTTAATCTTGAGAAAATCATTCGATTAAAATTGATGTATTTATGTAATTAATGTATATACAACTTCAATTGTCGACACAGAAAATATTGTCATTATATCGATTTTTTTCCATTACATTTAATAAAATTACGTATACGCCATAGTGAGAGTCTAGTCTCGTAAAATTAGTATGTGTCTGTATATATTAATATATCGGCATTCCTACGGCGAAGTTTGTTTTGTTATTTGAAAAAGTAATCTTTGGGGATTCTAAATCCACAAAATTTGAAGAAAAAAAAATTCTACGTTGGTTGTCTGCCATTTTGAAAAAAAGGTTTATAATACAAAAATGCGGTTTTCTCGGAGTTTATTAGTTTTAGAGCAGGTTTCTATTTTGTAGGAGAAAATATTCTCCAAGGTATTTGCCTGTAAAACATTTTTGACAGCTCTTTTAGCTAAAAAGTGTAAAAAATGCATCAAAATTCGTTAAAGATTGGTTCGGGCAGATTTTGGTGGTATGTAGCGGCCAAGTTTTTTTTGGTAACATCTGTCAAATTTGTTGTTTATTATTCAGTTATTGCTGCCAAATCAGCATCGCAATTAACAAGATTGAACAGCACGTTCAAATGATGAAACTACAAATTTATTATCAAAATGAGTCTTGGTTAGTGCAAACGTTGTAACCATTTTACAGTAGACGTGGTGGCCCTTCAACGTTTGGTGGCCAAATTTGAGACGACGACTTCCTGAATCAATCAGCCAAAATCTGTACTTCGAAAGAACGCAAGATTTTATTTTCACAGCAGCCCCAAGATAGAGTTCGTGCAATTTTTACTTGCGACTTATAGGTACTATAAGGCAAGCTATGCATTCGGAAAAAAAAATCTAACTCGAGATTTTGATCAAAGTTGACATTATGATGATAGCGAAGACTAAAAAAGTGGGTCACGCAGTTCTGTCTGTCTGTTCGGCTACAGCCTAAAGAGCCATAAAGATAGATATCATTTTTAATTTTTTCCCCCAACACGGTTTTTTCTTTTTTCTTAAGACCAAAAATAACGGTACCTGCCATACGAATTTTTTTCGAAATCTTATAAATTTTTTTTTTCTCAAAAACTGTTCGACAGATTTAACAAAAAAAAAACACAAAGAAATTTCATTTAGGTAAAGCTAGCTAATGGTTGAACAAAATTTTCCGAAAAATGGTTATTTAGAGTACCCCCCATGGAACCATTTTGCTCTTATGTAAAAGTACTTTGGGATTCAAAATACATACATTCTATAATAATATGAAACATGGATTTAATGAGATAAAAATGTTCAAATGCATGGAATTGCGGTCTGATTTCCGGAAATGTATGAATTTACGCAAATAAAGTTTAAAAATCGTTTTATTAAAGTAATTTTTTATACAAAAAATTTCCATAAAATTTTTCGAGAACAATTTTGAATTGCCAATTTTAAGTGCTTAGTAATATAGATTTTAGGAAATAATTTAAAAAAAATAATCGTTCGCACGTTCTCAAGATATTGATTTTTCAAAAAATAAATTGGATTTTTTTTTAAATCGTTAGAACCATTGATGAGAAATTCGAAAATCAGAGTAGCGTTAATAACATTTCCCCCCCAAAAATTTTGTTTTACCAAAATGTAGTTCATGTCCATAATATCATACCTATTTTTTTTATCAAAATCGTTAGAGCTGTTTTAGAGATAAATAAGATTTTGTAATACGGGTGTATGGGGGATACCGTTAGTTTTGGAGCTAAAAAAAAATATCAATTTCCCCTCTAGGGAATCACCGAAGACCCTTAACTACTGAGTTTGAAAGAAATAGGTCCAGTGGTTTAGCCTGTAGTGAGAGGTACAGCTACAGATATACAGACAGACAGACGGAATTGTCGGACCCACTTTATTCGTCTTCGCTATCATCGTAATGTGAACTTTGATCAAAATCTAGAGTTCGATTTTTTTTTCCAAATGCAGAGCTTGCCCTATAGTACCTATATCGCAAGTAAAAAATAATTTTATCTTTATGAACAGTTTTCTCTAATAACATTCGTTTTTAGAATTCCTAGTCTATTACATAGGAGCAAGTTCATGCGACCCAGTTGTGCAAAAAATTGCAAATGATATCTACCAAGTTTAAAGAAAATCGGCCGAGTCGTTTAGCCTGTAGTCGAACAGACAGACAGACAGACAGACAGACAGACAGACAGACAGAATTGCGAGACCCACTTTTTTAGTCTTCGCTATCATCGTAATGTCAACTTTGATCAAAATCTCGAGTTCGATTTTTTTTACGAATGCATAACTTGCCTAAGTCGCAAGTAAAAAATTAGGAATTAAGACGTTACTATGCAGTCAGTAACGTCTTAATTCCAATTTACATTTAAAAAATAATTACATATCAAAACTTTAAAAATATTTTTTTTTTATTTTCGCACAAAACTCAAAATATTTTTTTTTTGTGCAATTTTTCATAAAAATTTTTTAAAAAATTTTATATTATAAAACTTATTTTTCTTAAGAAACCGCTACAACGATTTAAAATATGAAAATTTTCTCTAATAAGATTCATTTTTAAAATTTTAAAACTATTACTTAAAAGCAAGTTCGAGCGACCAAGTCATGAATTTTAAGTTAATCGAAATCGTTCGATCCGTGTTCGAGATAAATAAGATTTTTCAAGAGGGTTGCATGGCAGGAACTTTGAGTTTTTAAGCTTAAAACAAATTTCAATTTCTGCTTTAGGGAATCACCCACCCAGTTTGAAGAAAATCGATTAAGCGGTTTTTGCTGTAGATCGAGGCAGGGATCTACTTTTTTCTTGTTCTCATCGTAATGTCTTATTTGGACAAAATTTCGTTTTTTCCCAAATATCGCCTATTGAATTAATCCATGCAAATAGCTTGTAGCTATTTCTGCCACATAAATACCGTAACAAGACAGAGACGAAATTTAGTCATACTTACTCGATAGAGACCGATACCGAGATAATACTGACATTGTTTTTGTTTTTAAAGAGATATAACTTACAAAATTCATGTAGTCTCGTCTAGGCCTAACCACTATATGTGTTGTCAAAATGTTAAAAAAAGCAAGATCTTATTACAAATAAATCGTTGCTAAATAGGAGTACTTTAGCTCCAGCCCAACAGATCTTCACAGTCTTCCTGTTGATTTTAAACCCTCAAAAACAAAACAAAAATCATTTTATAACATGAAATATCGTATCATTCATTTTTACTTAAAACAGACAAAGTTGAAAAAAAAAGTACCTAAGGGGACACCCGGGTTTGAACCGGGGACCTCTCGATCTGCAGTCGAATGCTCTACCACTGAGCTATATCCCCACTTATAAAATTCTTGTCCAAGAGGCAGCTCGTGCTTTGACCAAGAACGAAGTCTTCGCAAACAAAAACTTCACATAAAGACTTAATTATTTTCATCTGAACTTATCTCAAAAGCTATTATTAACAGCTTGATGTTTGATAAGATGACGATGATGATTAAATATCAATTATTTTGTTTTTTTTTTGCGGTCGGCATAGGAACAAACGAAGTACGTTCGAAAATTAATAATCATAAATTCAAGTTGTTTAAAATCGAATCCTATCCTATGTTACGGCTAAGTAAGGTTTATATTTTTGTTAAGGCTTTTTGAAATGAAATTATCTACAGTCAAAATCGGATATTAGGACTAAAATAAAATTAGTTTTTAATCGAAAATTTAATTGCTGGTACTGGTAGTACTAGAAATTCTCCCTTGACCACAGTTGCGGACGTATTTTCAAGTATAGAGATTCGGTGGTTCGCCACACTACACGAATGTCGAATGCCTTATATGGCTCTTTTGGTTTCTCCCATATTCATTATCAGAGCTTCAAAATTAATGTAGCATCGTTATCTTCTCTGCAATCGTTCCCTATTTTCCTAACGCTCGCACTGTATTTAGTTATATTAAAGGCAGTTAAAACCCCCTTTAGTGCGCTGAAGCTATTTTATATTTATAAATCAAATATGTATATTAGAAGAACGTTATGTGGAAAGATTTGGCTAAGAAAGCATTTGCGATTTTTCATCGAGGCGATTAATAAATTGTCACACTCTTGTGATTTTTTTGCCGCTTGATTATTTAATCGCAAATAAATAACTTTTAATGTGATGAAATTGTTTTTATTTAGCTAAATTATCTATGACTAATCGTTCCTCAGGTGATATTGAATTTCCCCATTTTGTATTCTTATACACAATTTTGCGTCCAACTAGTTGCAATAGTTATAGTATTTCTGTGGCTATTCTTTTAAAACATCTTGGGTCTTATGAAACTGACTGTTAAGTAACCTATCCCTTATAACCGGATGTACCCAATACTTTTTACTTGCGACTTATAGGTACTATAAGGCAAGTTATGCATTCGTAAAAAAATCAAATCAAACTCGAGATTTTGATCAAAGTTGACATTACGATGATAGCGAAGACTAAAATAAATAAATATTTTTTTTTCTCAAAAACTGTTTGGCAGATTTAAAAAATAAAAATACAAAAAAATTTCTTTTAGTCAAAGCTAGATAATGGTTGAAAAGATTTTTCCGAAAAATGGTTATTGAGGGTACCCCCCATGGAACCATTTTTTTTGTTTTTGATTTTCTCAAAAACGTTACAACCGATTTTGATCATATTTTTTTTTTGCTAAAGCTCTCCAAAAACTTAAACACAATTGTTTATTCAAATTAAAAAAAAATTTTTTTTTGGATTCTTAAAAAAAATTTCAATTTTTTTTTTCAAAACTCAATATTTCGAAAACACCATTCTACGAGTAGATTTTTTTAAACTTGATAAATGAAAGTTTCTCAATATAATCTATAAGATGTGAGAAAAATAAAATGCACGACTGGGTCGCACGAACTTACTCCTATGTAATAAACTAGGAATTTCAAAAACGGATGTTCATAAGGATAAAATGAATTTTTTAAATTCTTTTAGTAGTAAGAGACAAAAACAGAATGCTATGCAAATATGAATTTACGCAAGAACAAAAATTATAAGTCATTGTAGTCGTTCCTTAAAAAAATAAGCTTGTATGCACAAAATTTTTAAAATATTTAAAAAAAAAAAATTGGTACGCCAACCTTAAGTTTTTATTATTGTACGAATAAGAGTCTAATTTCCAAAAAAAAAATACCAAACCGTTCTTAAGATATCGAATTTTTCAAAAAAAATGACTTTTTTTTCTAAAAATTGAAAAAATATTTTTTTTTTAAGTTTTGAAATGCAATGTTTTTTAAACTTTTTAGGAGCTTCTCTATAAAAAATTTTATTAAAATCCGTTATGCTGATAATGAGAAATTCAAAATTCGAAAAAATCTTTCTATAGTAGGTACAGTCAGTATTGTCTAGATTTCAAATTTTTTTTTATTAAATTATAGATCGTAAAAATTTATCAAAAGAAAAAAAAATTAGCAAAATTCTCGGAATCGTTTTCGAGAAAAATACGATTTTCGAAAACTATTTTTTTAAATTTGTATGGAAGGTACCGTTAGTTTTAAATAAAACAAATACAAATTAAAACCCATATCTACCAAGTTTGAAGAAAATCGGCCGAGCCGTTTTAGCTGCAATCGAACAGACAGACAGACAGAATTGCGAGACCCACTTTTTTGGTCTTCGCTATCATCGTAATGTCAACTTTGATCAAAATCTCGAGTTCGATTTTTTTACGAATGCATAACTTGCCTTATAGTACCTATAAGTCGCAAGTAAAAATTTATTTTACCTGAAACTAAAGGTACCCACCAGACAAATGTTAAAAAATTTCAAAAAATGGTTTTCAAAAATTGTATTTTTCTCAAAAACGGCCACTAGAATTTTGATAAAATTTTTTTTCTTTCAATTAATTTTTATGATCTTTAATTTAATAAAAAAAATTTTGAAACTAAGATATTACAGCTTGTAGCTACCATAGAACCATTTTTTCGAATTTTGAATTTCTCATTATCGACGTAACGGATCTTAATGAATTTTTTTATAGAGATGCTTCTAAAAAATTTAAAAAACATTGCATTTCAAAACTTTAAAAAAAAAATAAAAAATCGATATTTTAAAAACGGCTTAATATTTTTCTTGGAAATTTAATTTTCATTCGTACAACACTAAAAATTAAAGTTGGCGTACCAATTTTTTTTCTTAAAAATGTTTGAAAAACTTCGTATATAAAAGCAATTTTTTTTTAGAAACCACTACAACGACGTATAATTTTTATTCTTGCTTAAATTCATATTTGCATAGCATTCTGTTTTTATCTTAAATTTAAAAAATTAATTTTATCCTTATGAACATTTTTTTCTAATATAACATTCGTTTTTAAAATTCCTACTTATAACATAAGAGCAAGTTCGTGCGACCCAGTCGTGCATTTTATTTTTTCTATATTTATAAAAAGTATTAAAAAATTATAAATTGTCAAAAAAATTGAGCTTGTGGTTTTCGAAGTGTGGAATAAGAATACAAAAAGAAATAAATAAAAAATAAAATCCAAACTTATTAAAATTTGAGAACATCCAAAACAAAAAGTTTTTCTTCTTTTACTAAAAGATATTTTTTATTCTGTGAATCTGTTTTTGAGAAAAAAATGTTTTTTAAAATTTCGAAATATTACAGGTAACCTTATTCTTGTTCTTAAAAAAAAAGAAAAAAAAACATTTCGGGAGAAAATTTAAAAATACTTAATACCAAATTTTAAAAAAATCGGTCGATCCGTTTAGGCTGAATTCGAGCAAAGAGAGAAAAACAAAATTGCGAGGCCCACATTTGTCCCTCTTTCTTTTCATCGTATTGGCAAGTCTGATCAACACATTCGATTTTTTTACGAATGTATGAATGAATAAATATGGGAGTACTACAACCTACATACATATCTATTGTGCCCCGTTACGAATGCAGAACTTGCTATTAGTACCCTCATATTATGACTTCCCTTAAAATGTTTCAGGACAGGACCAGCGCGGGCATTAGGAAAGTTTGAGAGTATTTAAAAATAAGTACCGATTGAGCCAGGCAAGGCATTTCACATTCGTGTAGTGCGGAAAAAGAAAGTATCTCTGTATATTACGAGTACGTCCAAAGTTTGGTCAAGGGTAAATTGATGGGCATTCTCTCAAGCGTCGGTATTATGGTTGAATTGTTTAAGTGGGCAAGAGGTACATTTTTATCTATTCCACTAGAACACTGTTTATAAAAATAATGAAAAACACGAAACCGTACGGAGGTACTCCACAGATTCAAATGCTTCTGTTATACTTCTATAACCTATCATTTTTAAAGTTCTTTTAGATTACAACCATATCAAAAGGGGTTTTTGTAGACGTCGAATATGTGGTTATTCCAGACAAGGTGGTCTGTAATGCACATAGGGAGAACTGAAAATTGTTCTGTTTCCTAAATGCAAGTACCGCTCAAGAAAAGCGACATTGAGGTTTTGAAGCATTTAATTCTCTGCTTTTTTTCATTACCAATTTCAGACAATTGTCTGATAATTGATTAATATGAAAAAGAGTGTTGATGAATTTTACCCAATTAAATGTTAAACAAAAAAAAATGTCCAGCGTTGTCAAATCACATGACCGTTATTGTCAATTCAAGTCACCTCTGCCAGAGATATCCTTAACCTCAAATCGTTCATGCAAAAGCCAGTCGTGGTTCTCGCGTTTCTTTGCCCTACGAATGTTGGGTGAATCGGTCATGGAACCATTAATTTTAATGTTTAAAAATGTATTTTCTAGCTGTAGAATTTATTTCAATTTAATGAAACCTACTTTGATTAATTGTAAAGTATTTTTCAAAAGCCTATTTTGGAATGTTCGGTTTTCGAATTTTCATATGGGTATTATACAAAATTTACAAAATATTCTAAATTAATTAATCAAACTTGAATAATATATAAAAAAATATGAATTCATTTAAATAAGTTATTATAATAAATAAATTTGGTGGTTCAACAGCTCGGAGTAAATCAGGACCTAGTGACTTACAACTCTCAACCATTCCTGGATGCGTGTTACCAGGAACGGAGGGGACCTACAATTTTCTGCCGATTCCGAACGGCTAATGAGCAGCACTTTCCATGACAAGAGATACTCTTGGAGAATTTGTCAATTCCTCGCAAGAGGCAGTAGACCCCTGAAAAAAACTTCCTTGCAGCGGCTGAGAATCGAACTCGAGACCTTCCGCATGACAGTCCAACGCACTAACCATTATGCCAAGGTTATTAGACTATTAAAAAAGAATTTTTTTAGTTGCTGGATTAATATAAGTTGTGTTACAAGTGTAATTTGGGAATTAAAAGAATATTAACGTGTTGCATGAAGACGGGATCTAATTTATTGAAATATTTAACTTCTCTCAAAATGTATACGAGTATTATGATAAATAGTTCCTTTTTGCCGCAAACCCTATACAAACAGTACTTCTTACATACGATATATCGTTATTATTGAGGAATTGCTGAATGTTGTATTCGACACATGAACGACGTTAGTGCATAATCTAATGGAAATATGTAAAGTAACGGGCAACCATGAATTATTTAAAACTATTCTTCGTTCCAAACCTATTAATATTGAGTGTGTTTGAGTGTAACATGTAACCAGCGATTTCAAAATCTCTGACTTATATGTCACATTTCACATTTTTCTGCAATTGCGTTAAGCGCCATCTACACTCTCATTATTTCAACAATCTGAATTCACTTTATGTCCACTCTCATCGATGACTTAGATTGTATTCACTTTTGGTTTTGTTGTTTTTTTTTTTGATTTTACAATTTTTCTCAAAATACACGACTGTCAAAAGTTCCCGTGATTTCTTGAATCAAAAATATTAAAATCAGTCTTCTAAAGATAAGTGCGAGTGCAATTGAACATTTATTAGAAATTCATAAACTAATGTGATTTGCCGTCTGTCTATGAATTTCATTGAAACCATCATCAAAGCAACGAAGTGGTTTCCCTTTCATCCATCAAATGCGCTTCATTTACTGACAAGCTGTCAAATAAAATTCAAAAGTCACATCACCTGTCAAACTATATCAATAGCCATTAATTTTCAAAATAAACTTAACCGGATAACTCTGCTGTACCCATCATATATATTCTCTTTATAGTTCACTTACTATAAGGTTAAACCAACTATGTATCTTTTTATGTACATATACTTTAGTTTGTTTATACAAAATGTATAATTTAATCACATGTAACACAACGTTACATAGACAACATTGTTTCGCACTCACTCTGTCCTTTCAATCAACTGTCATGTTTCAGAGTATTCAACCCCACCTGCCATACCAATAGTAAGTCATGCCAGGGAAAGCTTCCATATATTTTAGTAAACGAAGTAGAAATCTCAAACAAGATTTATGAAAACAAACACGCCCTACCTATAAATTGCAAACGGTAGAAAAGTAAAACAAGTAAGAAAAAATCAGAGGTTAAAAAGTTCACTGACACATTCCACCTGGAAGGGTTAAGTACTGGAGTGTAAATTTTCGCACGAACCCTGAATAATTCCAATTATCACAACCAGTGGATATACAAAAAAAAAAAAAACAAGGAAGAAAATATAGCTCTGGAAACATTCGAAGTTCCGGAATAGCTTCTAAGTATAAAGGCGAGTTATGAACTTGGAGAAACAATTCTATTTGATTTTACAATTAACCAATTAGACAAGATATATTATAGGATAGTCTACACTAACAAGCCATCCACTTTGGACGAGCTCGAGACCAACATTCAAGACGTTATTTCGCAAGTCATCAAAAACTAGGTCGACCCGACCGTTTGAAACACAGCCAAGGAAGGAAGATCGGCCATTTGAATGTTGTGCTATTCCATACCTGATGACATGAATGTAGCTCCAAAAAAAAAAGCCAGAACCAATTTTAATCTTAGGTCCTCGGTCTTCACTACTACTGCGCGCTCCATCGTGTAAAATATCTCAGCTCTTGGCAACTTTTCCTCAATTATACTGATTCTTCTTCGACCGTTCTTCGTATAATACTTCGGTCGGCTCAATCTTCTGCTTTACGGTGGAAGCGATTTTTATTATTCCATCGCTTGACTTGCAATGCACTCGTTACCTTTTCGAAGCGTTTGAATAATTCACTACCACTTACCTCTTCCTATAATAAAGCTAATGGGTTTCTGACCCGTTCGTCATCGCAGACACTGTTTAGCGAGAAAATCTTCAAGATGTTTTTGTGGGTAACTATTCACGAACGTTTGCGGCGTTCTTGTGACACCGAATGTGACTTTGCAAGGGTTGAATCCATACAGAATGAACGAATTTAACATTTCAGCGAAATAGTCACTGCTTGCTTTTGAGCTTATAGAGTAGTTTCTCCATGTTTTGGACATCATTCCGAACACAATAATTGCGTTCTCGATTCGACTGCTTATATTCAGTTCGGTCCAACTATCAGCAGAGACAAATTATATATATTGAAAATTCTTTACCAATTCTACCGGTTGTCCAAAAATATTCCACTTCCAAGGATGATCCTTTTTGTGTTCGTACCCCATAGATCTTTAGTCTTACGATTTGCTTCTTCATCCTTGTTGTTATTTGTTGAAGATCTATGATCCTTATGAGAGAGTCAGCATAATTCAATATCATCCGCGCAGACCAGATGATTGAGGCGTAATCGCATAATCCACTGAATTCATCCATACGATAAAACTGCCTTCAGTACATCGCTTATCACCAACAGGAAGCCTTTTCTAACACCACTTTGGTTTTCAAACTATTCTGACAAACTTTTCGTTTACTAAACATAAGTTCAAGTTAGGGTAAAGTTACTTACTTAAGTTGGAACTGCTGTCTTCTGGAATAGATAACAGACTTCTCCAAGTTTCTCAATCACGTTGCCGTATATCTCCCTCAACTTGGTCACTATACCGGAGATAAGGGCTATCTCTGTTTGTCGTTTCCTCTGTCGTCGCTGTTCATTCGTTCTAGGTCTCGTTGTCATCTTAACAATTAAGCAGGTAGTCTTTTGACCAGGAACACTTCGCTGTTCGTCTCGTAAAGTTATTGATTGCATAGTCTTTGTTAGGTGTTATTTAACCTATGGTCATAAACCGGACCACAAATAGTGCATAGTGTTCTTCTCAAAGACAAGAATCAAGAGAGCTTTTATCTGCTGTGGAGAGGCTCTATGCTTCTGCACCATAGAGCAAGACCGCAACGATGGCTTCGGCAGCAACAAGAATTCTCCAACGTCAACGTGATATGTAATCTTTGCAGGATTTTAAAAACTCCACATGAGACTGTACGACTCATCCCTACCATAAGCTGGTTTGAAATCGAAAATTTGTGTGGATATCAAATTGGGTTTTGGGTCTTTTCCAGGACTTGGCGTTATGTGAAAATTTGGCCGATATTAAACTTTCCAGGTCTGAAACCACACTGATAAGAGCCAGTCATTTCTTCAGTAAATGGCTTCAGGCGTTGATATAATACGCTTGACAGAATCTTGTCCATCCCTCTGTAGTTAAAGCAGAGAAGGCGATCACCTTTTTTATGGATCGGGCAGATGGTGCTAAGGTTCCACTCGTCGGGCATACTTTCCTCCGACCAAGTTTTGTTTGTGACTTGGTGCTCACAAGATCATCTTAATTATTTTTATAATTTCTACGATTTTTAAGTCGCATGTGCGTGCATTCACATTTAACGCCATATGTCCTATTTCATGCGGCTAAAAAATCGTGCGATTGAAAATCACAAGTGCGTGCATGCCCATTTCTCATTGCGACTACGATTTTGAAGTCGTAGTAATTTAAATCGCAAGTGTGAACATATCCATTTGAGTACATTTGTTTCATTTAAACGTACGACAATCGCATCGCATCAAGAAAAATGAAACGAATTGCGACCTTTAAATTGTCACGATTTGTTGATATAAAGTGCGTTCATTCTCATTTAAATTCATGTTTTCTATTTTTGCGACTAAAAAACCGCGCGATTGAAATCGCAAGTGCGTTCCTAGCCTTAAAAGTAATGTGTTTTATTTGTTTGCGATTAAATAATTGCGCGGCAAAAAAATCACATGTGAGTGCATGATAATAATTTGCGACCGCGATTTTTTAATCGTCTCGACAAAAAATCGCAAGTGCGTTCCTAGTCTTAATCTTATCCAATTCTCCTATTTTTTCCGGTGATGCGATTGCCGCAAGCTAAAAGTAATTAAACTTATTTAAACGTTTATGCTCACACCTACTACTAAGAAATCGCAGTAGCTGTCGCAATAAGTCATATTTTTAGTTTTCAATGGCACGATTTTTACCACCAGTAATGAGACCTGCGGTTTTTAATGTGAAAAGTCACCTACTCGTAATCTATTTTATGCGACTTAAAAAAAATAGCAGCAATTAGCTCTATGTATTTCTCAAAGTGTTTTCTTTGTCGCAGAAATAATTTGATCAAATGAAAGTCAGCTTTCACGAACTTAAGACATGTTATTTTTGTTTCTTTATAAAAAAAAATCGCACAAACAGAGTGGCATAGATGTAAATTTTTACGTTCGCTATTTTTTTGTGTTTAGCCTATGGATTGCAATCAAGTATGATATTTTATTGGTATCACATTTGTTCATTCTAATCAAAGCTAGGAACGCACTTGCGATTTCCTGTCGCACGATTCTAAAGTCGCAGAAAGTAGATCAGAGGAGTTAAAATGTGATTGAACGCACATGATATTAAAAAAAACCCACAGGGTTTCTAAAATTTTGACAGAACATCCATAGTGCATCTTTAGTCTTAGGCGACTAAAAACTTCGTCATGTGCGTTCATTCGCATTGAAGCTCATGTGTTTTATTTTTGTGCGATTTGAATAGTACCGCGATCGAAAACGAATGGCTGTTCCTAGTCTAAACCTTATGTGTTCTATATTTTTCGACTGTAT
This sequence comes from Chrysotoxum bicinctum, assembly GCA_911387755.1. Classification (NCBI taxonomy): domain Eukaryota; kingdom Metazoa; phylum Arthropoda; class Insecta; order Diptera; family Syrphidae; genus Chrysotoxum; species Chrysotoxum bicinctum. The sequence goes on along the minus strand of OU426989.1, from coordinate 41,467,048 downwards.
AATCGTGCGACAGAAAATCGCAAGAGCATTCGTAGTCTTTTCACCAACAAAATACAAATACTTTGCGATTTCTTTGAAGTATAGGAGACCATTTATATTAAAAAGTGATTGATTTTAAATTTTGAAAACACGACAGAAAATACAAGTGCGCCGAAGTATGCTACGACCACGATTTTATATTCGCAGAAAAGTAAAAACGCAAATGAGTTTATTTTGTTAATTGATGTGCCAAATGGATGTATGTACATTTTTTCAATGAACTCATCCAACATAAAATTGTGCAAGCATTTTTTATATCTTCGCTTAACTCATAAGTGGAGATATTTATCGCTGCTATCTAATCGTATATTAAATATTATTTGAGTTCCTAAATATCAAATCAATCAATGATTGATAATTTAAAGTTGAACAGCAACTAGATGCAACCGTGTGCTTGCCATTATCTATCGATTTTCGCGCGTTCCAATCAGATAACTCATGTTCAAAAAATTTGTTTAAGAATTAGGGGAGTGGTTTTCCTAACCCCAATTGCCCCAAACTAGGCGCCAAAACGACGTCACAAATTATTGTTTACTTAAATGCACTCAGTGCCATGAGATTGATGTTATTTGGCACAATCATTTTTTGAATCAACAAGGAAATAAAAAAAAAACAATACCATGATGAAGAACAATGGAATTAATGGTATTTTTGGGGTGAGATTGATGGGGGGCATTTCTGCAATAATTAACTATTTTTAGATTAATTTCTTGTATTGTTTTCTATTTTTAGAAAAAAAAAAAGTTTTCGAAATATATTTTGCGATTCGGAGAGGATAAGGCAAAAATACTTTCAGTGTTTTTTTTTTATTTCAATTTTGTTTTTCATTTTTTTTTTTTGCAGCGAGTTTAAAAGTATAGATGGATATTAAAGAATTGATTCTAGACAGATGTTGGGTGAACTTTTGTTTACTTTTAAGGTAGTTTTCGAAGAAGTTGACGATAATAAAGGTACTGGCGTATTTTTAGAGGGCCTGCCTTCAGATAATACCAAGGTGTTGCTACAATAAAGATAAGTAGATCTTCTTTTTAATTATGACATCGGAAATTGTTTTGTTTTGTAGAAAACCGGAAGTTAACATTTCAAATGGAATTGTAAATGACTTGGACCATTTTTTACTTGCGATATAGGTACTATAGGGCTCCAAAACTAACGGTACCCCCCATAGACCCGTAATGCAAAATCTTATTTATTTCGAAAACGGCTCTAACGATTTTGATAAAAAAAATTTTGTGTAATTTTATGGACATGAACTATATTTTGGTAAAAAAAAAATTTGGGGGAAATGTTATTAGGGGTACTTGTCATAGAACGGTTTTTTGATTTTCGAATTTCTCACCAACGGCTCTAACGATCTAACCAAAATTTTTAATTTTTATGCAGGAGATGCTTTGCATTTGAAAAAAATATTAAATATAAATTTTTTCAAAAAAATAGTTTTTGGATTTTTAAAAAAATAATACAATTTTTTTTTGAAAATTCAATATCTTGAAAACGGATACACGATTAAATTTCTAAATTATTTTTTAAAATGTATATTATTGAATACTAATAATTTGCATATAAATCAATTTTTTTATTTTTAGGTTTGATATTATGGACATTGACTACATTTTGGTCAAAAAAAATTTCGCGACAAAATGTTGTTAACGGTACCTGTCATAGAACCGTTTTTTTTTTGTTTTCGACTTTCTCATTAACGGCTCTAAGAATTTTAACCAAAAATTTTCAGCGGGAGCCCCCTTAAGCTTAAAATAATATTGTATACAAAAATATTCGAAAAAATATTTGTTGAGTTTTTTTTTTTTTTTTAATTTTTTTTTGAAAAATCAATATCTTTAAAACCTATGAACGATTATTTTTTTCTTGAAAAATTTTAAAGAAATTTCTAAAAAAAAAATGTATTTAATAATAAACGATTTTTTAAAGTTTGTTTGCATAAATTCATACTTTTCTAGAAACCAGACGGCAATTGTATGCATTCGAACATTATTATCTCCTTGTTTTATATTTATAAAATGAATCTTAAATTCCAAAGTACTTTTACATAAGAGCTAGTTCGTGCGATCCAATCATGAATTTTATTTTTCTTAAGAAAAGCAGGAAAAATGGTTATTGGGGGTACCCCCATGGAACCATTTTGTTTGTTTTTGATTTCTCGAAAACGGTACGACCGATTTTGATCATTTTTTTTTTTTGCTAAAACTCCCCAAAAACTTGAATAGAATTGTGTATTCAAATGTTCAAAAAATAATTTTTTGGATTAAAAAAAAAAATTCAATTTTTTTTTTTCAAAACACAATTTTTCAAAAACCACATGCTAGATTTTTTTAAACTTGATAAATAAAATTAAAAAAATGGTCACGAAGAAAGGAAACATTTTTTAGTTATATAAAAGTTTCTCAATATAATCTACAAGATGTGAGAAAAGAAAAATATTTTACCTAAAAATAAAGGTACCCACCATACAAATGTTAAAATATGGTTTTCAAAAATCGTATTTTTCTCGAAAACGGCGCCTAGAATTTTGATAAAAATTTTTTCTTTCAATTAATTTTTACGCTCTTTAATTTAATAAGAAAAAATGTGAAATTAAGATATTACAGCTTGTACCTACCATAGGACCCTTTTTTCAAATTTTGAATTACTCATTATCGACATAACGGATTTTAATGAAAAAGTCCAAGAAATTGCATTTCAAAACTTAAAAAAAAAATATTTTTTTGAAAAGAAAAAAATCATGTTTTTTGGGAAAAATTCGATATCTCAAAAATGGGTCAATATTTTTTTTGGAAATTTAATTTTCATTCGGACAATAATAAGAACCTAAAGTTGATGAAAAAATTTTTTTTCTTAAAAATGTTTAAAAAATTATGTAATAAAATCATATTTTATTAAAAAACCACTACAACGACTTATAATTTTTGTTTTTGCATAAATTCATATTTGCATAGCATTCTGTTTTTGTCTCTTACTACTAAAAGAATCTAAAAATTTATGATAATTTCATCCTTATGAACAGTTTTCTCTAATAACATTCGTTTTTAAAATTTCTAGTCTATTACATGGAGCAAGTTCGTGCGACCCAGTCGTGCATTTTATTTATATGAGTACGGGGGCCTTAATGAAGACTGAAGATTTGCATTGCTAAATTTTAGTACAATATTACGGAGTGGATTCCAATAGAGATTTTTTTGACTCCCACTGACTACTGCATATCAGGGAAGCATCAGTATGGGCATCATTAAAGATTCTAAGGTTATGTTCAAATCAAGAAAGGACTGTGATAATGACGTTGTAACTAAAGACTTCGAAACAACTACCTTTATTGATGTCTCAAAAATGGAGTTTGGTGCTTATTCAGGAATCTTCTCTGAGACTTAGAATATATCTAGGTCGTATAGGCTACCCGAGTTTGCTAGTGTTTTTCAAACTGAATTACTGCCTATCAGGGAAACATACAAGGCACTTAAACAAGATGCGAACAAGAACCGCAAGACGGCTATTAACCGCCTGACTTAGACAAGTAAGTTACCGTAGTTTTAAAGCTAACCCTACTGAGGAAAACCGGAATAGGTACAAACAAGCTAGAAAGACCTGTTATGTTCATATTCGACAAACTAAATTTTTACACGACCAAAAATTATGGAAAAAAATAATATTATGTCCCAAAGGTATTACAAATTTTTGGTCATTTGTAAAAAGCGTACGAAACTAAATATTTTAAAAAAATCGACAATTTATCACGTTTGCCTTCTGAAAGCAATATACTGAAAAGTTGCATAATTAAAAACTAGCAGACCGTTCTTAGAGGGAGAAAAGTTTCCAAATTTATTTTTTAATCGTGAAATTGACTATTGTAGGCATTTATGTACAGTAGTATTATAGGTAAAAGCGCTAAGGGCCATGGATATGATTCTTCCAAGGTTCTTCCAAGGAACAGTTGCTGTGTGGGTTTTATAGTTTTTATAAGAAATTTTCATTTTTCCCTAAGCAAAATTGTATGACGAAACCAATTAAAAAAAAAAAAAGTTATACAAAAAACTATTCTCATAAAATAGAATCAAGTAAATTAAGCGAAATTTTCCAACTAAATCCATTTATTTCTTCAGCACCCCAGAAATATAACAAAAACCATAACTTTTGCTTCCTTCAAGAAAGATTTCCTTCATTATAAGCCACACCAGTCCATCAGATCCACACAAAAAGAGCACACGAACATTTAATCTTTCTAACTTGCTGCAACCTGAGTTCAAGGAAATATGATGCACTGCGCACACACATCACATAAAACTATTGCATGCCATTTTTTTGTGTTGTTTTTATAGAACGTCCATACGTTGCAAGTTTTTATTTCATTTATTTATAACCACATCCAATAAATCTTTCGAACTTCATGTTGTACATATTTTGCCATGAAAAAAAAAACAAATTTATAATAAAAATTGAAGAATTGAATTGACGAAAAGAAAAAAACATGAAAATAGAACGCACGACTGAGTTTGCATGTATTTGTGGCTTTTAATCCCACGATAGTTTTTTAAATAAAAGTTGTAAAAAAAGCACCAACATTTTGTAAACGTTTGCACCAAACAAAATTGCAAATAAATGTAGTTTTTTTAAGATTTTCGTCCGTCCGTTTTAAATAAGAACACTTTTCATTTAATTTGTATGAAAATAATTCAGTTTTAATTAAATAAATTTAATAATTAAACAATAAAAATAATAATTAGAAAAAATTAAGTGATTAACTTGACTTTGACTTCACACTTTACGCTTTGCAACTTAGCTTCTTGGCGATTACTTTTCGATTGATTATTTACTTAACTATATTTCTTAACATAGGTTTTACAAAGCTTTTATGAACTGTTCATTATTGTATGATTGGTTGCATGATTTTTAAAGCATACACTTTTTGGCTTTACTTTATAATGCTAAACAAATCTACTATTCCACATAAATGCCTTTACTCTACAAATTATTTTCATCAGCGTCGTCATATGATATTATTTCTCATTATTAAGCATGACGCAGAAATAGCCCCCACATTATCTAAATCTAAAACCGCCTTTTAACTAATATCTCAAGAACATCTCATTGTAAAAATATTAAATTACCTCCCTCCTCCACAGGTTATTTTTTTTTTTGAAGACTAAAGATATCAGTATATGGAATAATTTATTTTCGAAATTTTTGAAAATTTCAAAATTTATTCCCGAAATTAATTTTTTTTTTAATTTCTTTTAGTAAAATATAACTTACTAGCCGACCCGTACTCGCGTTGCTTCGCAAATTGTAACTACGAATATTTTCTTAGTATTAATATTAGCATATGAAAACATTTCTCAAAGGGACTGAGCATATTTGCTACAGTAATATTAATTTTAGTTTATATGTATAACATACCGTATCGAATTAGATTCTCTTTCACACTTGAAAAAAAAAGAGCTTGTTCATGGTTGTGCATATTATAAATATAACAATATAGAAAATAATAAAATTTATTTCAAATAAACGGGTTGACTACTTTCTGAGATCATTCAACCCAAACTTTAAAATGGTTTCGCTTTTATAGAAAAGTTCATGTGCACGGCACTGTAGTCAATTGAATGTCCATTTTTGTCACCCAAAATGCTATTGAGTGTATTCAAGTAACTTAAAAAATAAAATGTACGACTGGATCGCACAAACTAGCTCTTATGTAAAAGTACTTTGTAATTTAAAATACATTTTAAAAATATAAAACATGGATTTAATGAGATAAAAATGTTCAAATGTAGGGAATTACCGTCTGATTAATCTTTTGAATATTTAAGTAATTTTTTATATGACAAATTTCCTTAAAATTTTTCGAGAACAAAATTTGGGGTGCCATATTTTAAGTATTAGGTAGTATAGATTTTAGAAATTGTTTTTTTTTTCGAATATTTTTATATACAATAGTATTTTAAACTTAAGGGGGCTCCTCTTGAAAATTTTTGGTTAAAATCGTTAGAGCTGTTGATGTGAAAGTCAAAAAATCAAAAACCGGTACTATGACAGGTACCGTTAATAACATTTTGCCCCAAAAATTTCTTTGACCAAAATGTAGTCCATGTCCAATGTCCATAATATCACACATAATTTTTACTTGCGACTTATAGGTACTATAAGGCAAGTTATGCATTCGTAAAAAAAATCGAACTCGAGATTTTGATCAAAGTTGACATTACGATGATAGCGAAGACTAAAAAAGTGTGTCTGGCAATTCTGTCTGTCTGTCTGTCGGTTCGACTACAGCCTAAACGGCTCAGCCGATTTACTTTAAACTTGGTAGATATGGGTTTTGATTTTTCCCCCCACACGTTTTTCCTTTTTTTTTAAGACCAAAAATAACGGTACCTGCCATACGAATTTTTTTCGAAATTTTATAAATATTTTTTTTTTCTCAAAAACCGCTACACAGATTTAAAAAATAAAAACACAAAAAAATTTCATTTAATTAAAGCTAGGTATTGGTTGAAAAAAACTTTCCGAAAAATGGTTATTGGGGGGTACCCTCCCTTTTTTTGTTTTTAATTTTCTCAAAAACGGTACAACCGATTTTGATAATTTTTTTTTCGCAAAGGCTCTTCAAAAATTTAAATAGAATTGTATATTCAAATTTTCAAATTTTTTTTTTCAAAACTCAACATTTCGAAAACACCATGCTAGATTTTTTTTAAACTTGATAAATAAAAGTTTCTTAATTATAATCTACAAGATGTGAGAAAAAAAAATTCATTTTACCTTAAAATAAAGGTACCCACCATACAAATGTTAAAAAATTTAAAAAAAAAATGGTTTTCAAAAATCGTATTTTTCTCGAAAACGGCACCTAGAATTTTGATAAAAATTTTTTTCTTTCAATTAATTTTCATGATCTTTAATTGAATATAACAAATTTTGGAATTAAGATATTACAGCTTGTACCTATCATAGAACCATTTTTTCGAATTTTGAATTTCTCATTATCCACATAACGGATCTTAATAAAATTTTTTATAGAGATACTTCTAAAAAGTTTAAAACACATTGTATTTCAAAACTTTAAAATAAATATTTTTTGAATTTTTGAAAAAAAAAAAATCTATTTTTTCTTTTTTTTGAAAATTCGATATCTCAGAAACGGCTCAATATTTTTTTTTCGAAAATTTAATTTTCATGCGTACAGTAATAAAAACTTAAAGTTGGCATATTTTTTTCTTAAAAATCTTTTCAAAAATTTGTATATGAAAGCATATTTTTTTTAAAGAAACCACTAGAACGACTTATAATTTTTGTTCTTGCATAAATTCATATTTGCATAAAATTCTATTTTTATCTCTTACTACTAAAAGAAATTAAAAATTTAATCTCATCCTTATGGACAGTTTTCTCTAATAACATTCGTTTTCAAAATTCCTAGTCTATTACATAGGAGCAAGTTCGTGCGACCCACTCGTGCATTTTATTTACTCGGGACTTTGATCAAAGTTGACATTACAAGGATAGCGAAGACGTGTAAGTGGGTCCGACAATTCCGTCTGTCTGTCTGTATATCTGTACCTCTCCCTACAGCCTAAACCACTGGACCTCTGTTCTTCAATCCCGGTAGTTAAGGGTCTTCGGTGATTCCCTAGAGGGGAAATTGAAATTTTTTTAGCTCCAAAACTAACGGTACCCCCTATACACCCGTATTGCAAAATATATTTTTGTTTTTTTTTTTTTTTTTTTTAAAATAAATTCCAATATATTTTTTGAAAAATCAGTATCTTGAAAACGTGTGAACGATTATTTTTGAAATTATTTCCTAAAATCTATATTACTAAACACTTAAAATTGGCATCCCACATTTTGTTCTAGAAAAATTAGAATGAAATTTGTTATATAAGAAATTACTTTAATAAAACCATTTTTAAACTTTGGTTGCATTCATACTTTTCCGGAAATCAGACAGGCAATTCCATGCATTTGAACATTTTCATCTCATTAAATTCATATTTTATATTTATAAAATGTATTTTAAATCCCAAAGTACTTTTACATAAAGGCAAGTTCGTGCGATCCAGTCGTGCATTTTATTTTTTACTAAAATTAAACTTTAAAAACTGTTGTTGAAAGAAAATCAAACATAAAAAGAAGTCTTGAGACTTCCTTTATGTTTTTATATTCGCATACCTATTTTAATTTTTTTAGATTCCTTCAACATTTTGTTTTGTCAGCAAAACATTCCACTCAAACAAGTGTTTTTTCTTAATCTCACCAAAAAAAAACAAATACACTCAAAATCCAATTACCATCAAACAGGTTGGCATTTTGAGTAAAAACACAAACTTCCGCTCAAAATAGATAATAAAATCGGTATATTTCTGCCAACAGGTGGAACATTTTTAAATAGCTCAATAAAAACAGGAGTCGAACAAAATATTTAAAAAAATTTCAGTCATCAAAATCATAAGTTTTGAAAAACAAAATTCTTAGTTCCAGAAGAGAAAAAAAAAAAACTACCACTCAACCCGTCCGAATGTGTGATACTTCCTTCAGAATATCATTAATATCTCAAATGACAATGGATACTCTGCATCTCTCCCGGATTTTTAACAAAGGTGACGGCCGGTTTCACCCCTTTTCGTAGGCGAGCCTAATAACCTGGATATGTGTACCATGCCATACCACCAGCCACTTACAACAGGTGGAGTGCTTTTGTTCAACAAAAAAAAAAGGATATATATCACCTCCCACCACAAAATAGCTTGTTTATTCTCTTGGCACTGCCGCTCCCTCTCTTTCATGGCTATCACTGCCCTGCGCTATCGAGAATTGAGTGAGTTCTTTTACTTGCCACTTTTCCGAACCACTGTGGTGCAAGTAAAAGCCCAAACGCAAAGCATTTTCCTCAATGAAATTCCGAGCAATGTTTTCCGAGTTCAGTTAACGGTTTTCTCTCGGCGAGATTTGTTCGTCTCCGTTGGTTCGAGAAAGAAAATTTCAATGGTTTTTGTGTTATGAATTTCTAACGGAATTTCCTGCAAAATAACTCAGTGCAGGAGTTTAAAAATATTAAAAAAAAAATACTTACAAAAAAAAAAAAGGATTCACAAAAGGAATCCATTTCGGGTTAGTAGTTTGTGCTGAAAAAAAAAAAAAAAAAACTGAAGCACATCTTTCCCTGAAAATTTATATCTACCTACTCCTGGATGTGGCCAGGAGTTTTGAGAAATAAAAAAAAATACTTCCTCCCTGTTGCTTCTGGTTTTCCTCGTTCGTGTGCAATTGTTTTCGGTTTTTAGTTTTGAAATCTGGTCCCTGTTGCTATCGCTCGATGTCGCCGCCCGACCGCACTTGGCGTTGTACAAACAACCAGCAAAGTAGGGTGAAATCGTAAGGGAAGTAATTTTTAAGAAAAGTGTGGCTAAAGTGTCTCCAAAGTTCGCCTTAAAAGTCGCCCTGTTCTCTCTTCGTATCCCAAATGTCTGTCTCTGAGGTATTTCCAACGATAAAGTGAACACCTGTATTGCTTGTGATTGGCTGTCTTGCAACGGTTATTTGGTTTTATTTTATTGTTTTTAAACAAAAATATAAAAACTTTCCACCCCATTTCCGGTGGCTGAATAATTATTATAGGGGAGAGAAAGTTCAAGTGGCTTAGTAGATATAAATGTTACAATCTGTGCTCTGCATCGCATCCTTGAACGGATGTTTGTTTATATTTATCCAGTGGCAGTGTTAAAGACAGCATACATACACACATACTACAAGACGAAAAACGTATTGTTTTCGAAATAAGTTTGCCCCATTTAACGAATTCGAAAATATAAAGGTGAGTAGACTTTTGTGTTGCTTTTTTTTTTTTTTTTTTTTTTTTTTTTTTGTGATGTAAAAAAGGAAGACTGTTTTTGAAGGATTATTGTTTTTTTTTCTTAATTTTTTCCCCCATCATATTTTTTTTTCACTCTCATAAAAAAGGTTCTTTTCGCGTTTTATTTCCGTGCGACTGAGTGGGTTTGTTTTTTTTTTTTCATATCAACATTTTTACTTTTGGGGTAACTATTTGTTTTGTGATACTTTGAAAATTTTTATTTTTATTTATTTGATTGAAATCGTATCTTTTGTTATGGTTATGACAAAAATACAGTATCTATGTACCTTTATCAAAATAAAATGAAAATATTGTGTGGGGAATGTTTTTTTTTTTTTGAATTCTTGTGAACTTAATGGCTTGATTTTTCCTAGAATTGTGTATCGCAAAAAGCTGTTTTATGTGGACATGTCAAGTACACAGTGGATCCTTTGTATGGAAAATATAGACATAAATAGACAAAATGTTGGTAGGTATTGAAGACTGATACCAGTCGAATTAGATGACGTTAATGTTTTTTGTTTTAGTCGACATTATCTATAGAAAAAAAGTTCCTATTTTCATAAAATTCAAAAATCAATAATTTTGGAGATCAGGTTGTGAAAGATCATAATCATATATATGATATGAACTCTTCTGTTAACCTCGAAGTGGCTGCATATTTCAAAATTCAATAAGGAAACAAAATGTTAAGATATAATTAACTATGTTTCAACTAAAACTGGTATACCAATAAACCTTTTAAAGTGTTTTAAATTAATTAAAAAGGTATCACAGAATCTGAAATTAAACATGTCAACTTCAAACTAAGAGTGCCTTCGACTCTTCTTAATGATTTGTTAAAAAATAAGTCTATATGGCCGTTTTCAGTTCAAGTTAAACAGTTTATAAACTATCCAAAAAACGACAAACTCTCTTCTCAAATCCGTACAACATAATAAATAATATTGTTGATGCTGCTGTTGCCGTATCTGTATCTGCTGGAGATTCATCATCATCTCATTTTGGAAAAAGTAAACTTTCATTTTATTATCAAAACTTAGGTGGGTTAAGAACTAGACTTGATTCAGTATATCTCTCTTTATCTACATGTATTTACGATATTATAATTTTAACTGAGACTTGGTTATCTGAGAATCATTTAACATCTGAAATTTTTTCAAATTTGTATACTGTGTTTAGAAAGGATAGATGTAAACTAAAAACAGGAATGGGAAGGGGAGGTGGAGTATTGATTGCAGTTCGGGCTTCATTTCCATGTAAATCAATTGACTTGCAATCAAAATTTTCTTTCTCTAACCTAGATGTTGATCAGCTTATTGTTTCTATACAAATAGACGAAAATCAATTATATGTTTTAGCGAGTTATATACCTCCTAAGAGTACATTAGAGCTTTATAATTTACACTTGCTGAATTCTAAAAATATTTTAGATAATTTAAATTTACAACATTTTATTTTTGCCGGAGACTTCAACCTTGGAAATATAAACTAGAGTCTAGACTCAGATGATAAATATTTAATTTCGTTTTATCTAACAAATGAAATAGAAACTACAGTTATTGATTTTTTAAGTCAGTATGATCTACTACAAATTAACTTTCAATTAACTAATCTTAACCGTATTCTTGATCTTATATTTGTAGACAAAGAATATCATATTTATGTGCAAAAGTCCATGTTTCCTTTAGTAGAAAATTCAATTCATCATCTTGCATTAGAAGGCGATTTGATTTTATCTTTTATAGTTATTTGAAAAATGAAAATGTTACTAATACAATTATTTATGATTATAAAAATGCCAACTTTGATGCAATGATTGAGTATTTGTTATCTATTTCGTGGGAAAATATACTTAGCCATTCTGATTTAGGTATCGATTACGCTATTTTTACAAATATTTTAAATAATGCAGTTGAAAAGTATGTACCAACAAAATATTTAAAAACTAATTCTAACCCCGTTTGGTATAATAGGAGACTTACTAAGCTCAAAAATCAAAAGAATAAAGCATACAAATTATACAAAAATAACAAAGAAAATCTAATTATACGAAACAAATATATTGATTGTCAGCGCAAATTTGACTATTTAAATAAATTTCTATATCGTAACTACGAAATGAACTCAAAAGTAATAGCAAGCGTTTTTGGCATTTCTTAAATTCCAAAGGTAAATCTTTCGGGCTGCCTAGGTGTATGAAGTATCTAGACACAACTTCCAGTAAAGTTCCTGAAATTTGCAATTTATTTGCAAGATATTTTCAATCAGTTTATTCTTCAGAAACTATTTCAAATTATGATCTTCCATCAGGATTGAGCAAATATGTCGACATTGGTTCACTTGTTTTGTGTCAAAATGAAATAGAAGATGCTTTATTGAACCTAGATTTAAATAAAAGTGAAGGGCCAGACAAAATTCCACCTATTCTACTAAGAAAGTGCTCAAATGCCTTAGCTCAGCCACTTACAAACAATTTTAACCTTTCTTTAGCTACAGGCCAATTTTTGGAAACCTGGAAGATTTCATTTTTATCCCCGATTCTTAAATCGGGATCAAAGCAAGAGGTCACAAACTATAGACCAATCTGCAAATTATATGCTATCCCAAAATTATTTGAGAAAGTTGTGTATAAAAAAATTTCGCCTCTATTCCAAGAAAAAATATCATTTTTCCAACATGGGTTTGTAGTAGGTAAATCAACTACAACTAACTTAACTTTGATGGTGAATGCAGTTATAAATAATAAAGGGAAAAGGGTTCCAAACTGACATAGTTTTTACCGACTTTGCCAAAGCCTTTGACAGAGTCAATCATAAAATTCTATTGCACAAAATACTTTCTTTTGGCATTAGTTCGTCTCTTTTAAAATGGTTTGAGTCTTATTTAACTGGAAGAGTACAAATTGTTAAAATTAAAAACTTTTATTCCAATGATATTAATATCCTATCAGGCGTTCCGCAAGGTAGCCATTTAGGACCTTTACTTTTTCGTATATTTGTGAATGATATTCCAGATATTTTCAAACATTCTGAATGCCTCCTTTTTGCCCATGATCTCAAAATCTACCGTAGGATTACCTGCTTATCGGATTGTAGTCTTTTGCTAGAAGACCTGGTGAGATTGGTAGATTGGTGCATTGTAAACAATCTTCATTTGAATGTCGAAAAATGTCAAATACTTTCGTGTTTCAGAGTTCTTAATCCAGTTATTTTTGACTTCAATATCAATAACATAATTCTAACAAGGGTAAATCAAAAAAAAAGATTTAGGAGTAATCCTAGATGTTAATCTATCATTCCTTCCTCATTATAATTACTTGATCAATAAAGCAAATCAGATGCTGGGTTTTATAAAAAGGAATACCAGAGAATTTACTGATTCCTTCACTTTGCTATCTCTTTATAATTCTTTGGTAAGATCAGTTCTTGAATATTGCTGTACAGTTTGGAATCCTTACTATGCTAATACATCTGAAAGAATTGAGAAAGTTCAAAGAAATTTTACGCGGTATGCTTTTTATAAGTTGAATTGGAGAATAGTAACACCTTCCTATGAAACCAGATGCCTTTTGTTTGGGAAACGCGTCGCTAAGAGTAACACTTGAACTGTTTTTAATTTATGAGCAGTTTCACCGCACAAACTACGGCCGCAATGAGTTTGCTCTGAGATTAACTTTTATATGGATTGCACCAGAGAAACTTTTAAATCATTAGTTTTAAGCAAAAGTTAAGTAACGTTATTTACGAGTATTAAAATAAAAGATTAACTATGTAAAACATTTAAATGTAATTTGAATTTTATATACCCACCTACAAATTTGTAACTATATATTTACTTATGTATGTATCTTAGTCTGTAAGAGTATTATATGCTCTGGTTGATGAAAAAATAAATAATAATTATAATTTAATTTATATCTCCTACTGAATATTTCTGGAATATTTTGTGAAAACCAATTGTTAGCTAGCAGAGCTATAGGTAATACTTCTGTGGAATCTTTAGTTTCTAATTTAATCAATTTGATTAATACTAGTGCTGTCGATAATGATATGGGTTTAGTCACAACTGATGACATAAAGGATGTTCTGGGGCCAAATTACCACTTCAGTGACCGAATGATAGAGTCCCATCAGTGATCGAATGAAAATGTCAAATTACGGTAATCGATTGCTCGATGACGTAAGCGGTAATGCCAAACTCACATAATTCAGTCGCGTATTACTCGAAAACTGATGCGGTAATTTGGCCCCTGATTTCTTTTAAAAACTCGAAAGTCAGTGGGTTTTGACAATGTGAAAAACTTGTATTTAAAACATCTTTCAAGGTCAGGCTTGAGATTTTTTACAATCGTTGTTTAATTCGTGTCTTCAGCTCTGATATTTCCCAAGTGAATGGAAAATTGGTAAAGTTATTCCTATTTTAAAACCTGGAAAGATGGCAAATATTCCGGTTCACTACAGGTCGATAAGTTTACTAAGTTCCTTAAGCAAGTGCTTAATGATGTTCATTGAAAGGAATAATATTTTGCCACCAGAACAGTTTGGGTTTCGCCCATTTAATAGTACTGTTCATTAAGTGCATCGTATTACTAACAAATTAAGAGAAATTTTCGTTTGGCATGATTTACTTCTTCATACTCGTAAGATGTTTACTTTAAATTTTCCCATGTACCTAATTAAAATTGTTAAGTCTGTTTTGTATTCGAGAAAATGTATCGTGTCTGTCAATAACTTTGTTTCTGATATGTTTACTTGTATGGCAGGTGTTCCTCGGGGTTCAGTTTTGGGCCCGATTCTTTACACTGTTTTCACTCATTACTTTTCCAGACTTCAAAACTGCGAGACAGCTATTTTTGTTGACGATACGTGTGCTTCTACAATAGGAAATAACTTGCAATCTGATCTTAATGTAACTCAAACTATTTAGTCGATTGGAAAATAAAGATTAATGCTTCTAAGACCCAGGCCATCTTTTTTACCCGAAAAAGAAAAACCTACTTCTTACCAAGCTCAATGGTCCATATTAATGGTATTGGAATTAAATGGAAATCTTCTGTCAAATACCTAGGGGTAACCCTTCGGTCTACATGTACAGGAAACAATCAAAAAGATAAAACTAACAATTAAAATACTATGTCCTTTTATCAACCGGGAATCGAAGTTGAGTGAAGAAAATAAACTTTTAATTTACAAAGCTATTTTCCAGGCAATAATGTTTTATGTATCATGTGCTTGGGGTAATTGCGTAATTAGCCACATTCGTAGATTACAAATATCGCAAAATAAAACTCTAAAAATGATGCTTAATCTTCCTTGTTGTTTTTCAACTAATGAACTGCCTGCATTAGCAAATATTGAAATGGTATGCAATAAAATTTCGAAACTTAATGAAAGAAATAATATTTCTTGTATATCTTCCGACAATGCCTTGATATCTAATCTAGCTTCTAGTGGCGTGGCGCGAATAATTTCAAATGGTAAGTCGAAGCTTAGACTAATTACCTGCAAACGATAATTAATTCTAATATCGATATGTATCCTAAATTAAAAAAAATGTATTGCAGTTCTGATTTCCAAAACAACCAAGCGAAACAATTCATGTCAATTTTGTATACTTCAAATCATTAATTTATAAATTATAAATAATCCTAAAGCATAATAAAAGTGGCTTCGAAAGAAACCGTTTCTGGCAAATGCAAATGCAGTACATTAAGGAAAATTTAAGGTAATGTTATGAAAAAAATAAAAAATAAGGAACTTCAAAACAAAAGTATATTAAAGCATGAGATAAATAAGCAAATAAATATATTAAATTTTTCAAGTAATTCAATATCATGATATAAAAAATATCAATTAAAAATAAATAGTCATATACAAAAGTTTACAAATAGATGATTTATGTATGTTACCAATCTCTGTAAATTGTGCAATATGGGTTTAAGTTTAAAAAATATAATATTTTTGGCTACAATAAGTATAATGATGTATGTTATTAAAAAAAAAATAGCAAAAGTTCGCGTTTCTAAACAAATAAGAAATTATGAAAAGTGTTACTAAAAAAACTTCTCTTATTTACATATTATATTCTAAAGCTATTCTACGATCTTTTTTTTATAAAATCTGCTAAAACTCTTTCATAGAAGTCAGGTCTGTTCCCAATTTTTAAAAGAAGCTGCTTTTCTGTGGATATAAGTGCTAAATCTGAAAGCCTGTCTTCTCAGTCTTCTCGCTGAGAATTCATTAAATATGTATGAATGAATGAATGACCTACTCAATTAATCCAAGAAAGTGCAGCGGAAAAAACTCACACAATTCAGCAAATAAGTCAGTGAAAAGCGAGTTATTTTTTGCATAAGCAGAGAAGAGTACTTATAAACCAAAATTTAACAAATAAACATAACCTTCTCCTTCAGTCTTCAGTTCTTCACTAGTTAAATTTCTTGCGCACCATTTTGTTTGCACTCTCTGCGCAATCCACCATTGACCAAGTGACTTAGTTTTGAAATTGGGTAAACTCACCTCACAACACAACATTCACCAAATAAGTCGAAGAAAAGCGTGTTATTTTTGTGCATAAGACAGCGGGCGTTAGACAGAGTCGAGCCAAACTCAGAAAAACCATAGGTAAAACAGAGAAAGAAAACTAACATTGTTCTATCCAGTGAGAGATCTTATAACCCGATATATTTCGGGTTGCTTTGGCATGTGGTGGGAAGAGATTGTGAAAGAAATTATTCATGAATCATGATAATAACCAGCGTTACCACTTCCGGAAAAAAGTCGAAGTAGATTTGAAGAAAAAAGTGAAGTAAATTGAGAAAAATAGAAGTAGATTTCAAAATGGCTTTTTACTTGCTTTTAGAAAAAATGTTGCATACAAAAATTTTTTTCCTTAAGTGAATACATATTACCTATTAAATATGTATTTAAAATTGTCAATACATTTCTTTTAATTTTAAAGAAATTTCGCATAAAATTACTCATTTGCGTATTTGTTTTGTGTTGTCGTTCTTTTATTTTATGGTAATTATGAGGTTATATACTACTACTTAGAGTGCAATAGAGAAAAGGAAGTAGATTTGGGCTTTATTTTGTAAAATTGAAGTAGATTGAAACAGAGATTTTTAAAATGAAGTAGATTTCAGTATTTTTCTAATGGTGCGAAGAAGGAAGTAGAAAAAAGAAGTAGATCTACTTCAATTGAAGTAAAGTGGCACCACTGATAATAACCTGTGTGGTGCTGGTGTGGTGTGTATTTGATTGAAAAATGAGAATAAAGTTCAATTGAGTTGGTGGAGTGTGCAGCTTGTGGAGGTTAATGAATAGATACGTATTTAGTATATAAAGTGGGTTTTATGTTGGTCGTTATTAAGTAAATATTCTTTTGCAGCAAGGTGGTTTGTTATTTAGTAAACATTGTTGTTTAGCACAAAATTTAAAAGGTAATCCGATAGGATTCGGGTTATATGGACGCCACGCCACTGCTAGCTTCTTAGATATAAGTACACACAATTATTTATTAATTTTTTTTTTTAATTATTTCTTCATTTATTTATTTATCTCTTACTAAGGCATACTCGTATATTATTAAATTTGTTTCTTTTTTTACTCGTATTTGTCTATTTTTGTTATTTATTTATCTTGTTATTCATTTATTTTGTTATTGATTTATATAGATATAACATCATTATTTGTTATTTATTTATTTTTCATTTGATATTTTTAAAAATTTTTTTTATATTTTTCAATTTAAGACTGATCCAAATAAGGAGAGCTAAGAGGAATAGTTTTGCGAATTTCTGTGAGGGCATTTCGTCTACACCTGCAGCAGCAAGATTACACAAGGCTTTAGCCAAAGATAACACATTAACCTCTTTGGCACTTCGCTACGCCAATGGTAGCTTCACTGAAAAGGAGCAAAGGTCAACCCTATTGCTAAATACTCATTTTCCAGCCAGCTTACCAATGGTAGGAAATATGATAGAGAGAATACTTCTAAGGCCTAACCGGGAAGACTGGAAGATAGCTTCGACTATCTGTTGGGGCAACAGGATTGAATGGGCGTTAAGTACCTTTCAACCTTTCAAATCACCGGGCGAAAATGGCATCTTTCCTGTACTTTTGCAGAAAAGTAAAGAGGAACTAATGCCCTATCTTATTAGATTACTTCGAAGTAGTATTGCACTTGGGTACGTATCAAGTCTATGGAGAACGACAAAGGTAATTTTTATACCCAAAGTGGGGAAAAAAGATACCACACATCCTTAGTCATCCAGGCCAATAAGCTTAACATCCTTTTTACTGAAAATTTTGGAAAAGGTAATTGATAACTTCATTAGATCGGAAGTATTAGTAAACATGCCCATTAATCACCGTCAGCATGCTTACAGAGCCACTCTGTACGAACTAACTAATACAGTACAAAGAGCTTTAGATACTAAAGAAACGGCATTATGCGCCTTCCTTGATATTGAGGGGGCCTTCGACAACACCTCTCACTAAGCAGTTTATTCGGCTCTAGAAAGCAAAACGTTCCCATCACTATAGTCAGATGGATAAATAAAATGCTTAGTACAAGAACGGCGGAAGCATACGCAGGACTAAACATCCAGAAAGTCATCACAACAAGAGGCTGTCCACAGGGATTGGTATTATCACCCTTGATGTGGAGTTTGTAGGGGATGAATTATTAGAAAGTCTAACTACCCAAGGGATTCGATGTATTGGCTTTGCTGATGACATCGTTTTAACGGCACTGGGGAAGCACGAAGAAACTTTTTGTGATATAGTCCAGAGAGGGCTGTCTATAACTAGGAAATGGTGTATATCTGTGGGACTTAATATCAACCCTACCAAAACAACGATAGTACCATTTACCAGTAAAAGACTTCTATATCGCATGAAACCCATTCAATTGGCGGAAGAAGTAATCGACACCCAGAGGGAGGTCAAATATTTAGGAGTTACACTAGATAGCAATATCCTCTGGAACAAGCATGTCGAAATAATATATGCATATGAGAACTTGCCCTACAGCAGCGATAGAAACCATCCTTCATTTAACGCCACTACACGTGGCCATTGAAAATACTGCTAAGGGAGCCATAATGAGGTTTGCCAAGGAGGGTACTGGGACGTGTAAAATTATCGGTAACAGGGAAAAAGATTCGATACTCAGGTCCTAAGTAACAAACCTTCTTGACATCCCAAGAGATGGTACGATCAAAAGATATAATTTCGAAAATCATTTCAAAACAGAGTTAAGTTGCAAAAGAGACTAGCTAGGCGAAGCAGTAAACTACAGTCTTAAAGAAAATGCCATCAAATGGTACACTGATGGATTGAGAACAGCTGAAGGGACTGGTGCTGGAGTTTTTGGGCCTATAACTAAACTCTCCTTACCGATGGGACAGTTCACTAGTACATTCCAGGCAGAAGTAAATGCCATAGGCATATGTGTTGCAAGAAACCTCGATAGGAAATATAAAAACCAAAACATTGCCATCATGTCAGACAGTCAGGCTGCCCTAAAAGCACTAAGCTCGTACGCCATTAGTTCCAAACTTGTTTGGGAATGCGTGATAAAGCTTAGTGAACTGGGGCAAGAAAAACACTGTCACACTTCATTGGGTACCAGGCCACGTTGGTGTCCAGGGCAACGAAGAGGCAGACTCCTTAGCAAAAATAGGTGCATCGGCACCCATTACAGGGCCAGAGCCCTACTGCGGAATAGGAGAAAACGTGATCAAAAACAACTTCAAAACAGAAGAGGAGGCAAAAAGATCAAAAATCTGGAAAGAACTCCCTAAGCTGACACAGGCAAAACTCCTACTCGGGGACTACAACCGAGAGCGTTTTCTAACCTGCATTAGCTTAAGTAGGAATAACCTCAGGAAAATCATGGGGCTTCTCACAGGCCACTGTAGGTTGAGAAGACACCTCAACATCCTCCGCCTGGTGAACAACGCGACTTGCAGATTCTGCAACACTCACGAAGAGACACCTGTCCACATATACTGGGGAAATGTGATTCACTCGTGCATCAAAGGCATAGGTATCTGGGCAAGCACCACATAAAAGAGAGTGAATTATCCTCCCTTAAAATACTCCAAATACTTCGATTCCTCAAAGGAAAAGAACTGTAATGATGAGCCAACCTCATCCAGTTCTAGATGGGGGACACAATAGATCTTTATGTCGCAATGTTTTTATACCCCAATTTATTTATTCTTTCAAAGAGGTGCCAGAAATCTCAATGACATTGAAACAATTTGAAAAAAAAAAAAAATTATGGCTGACCAATTAGTAAAATTAGCTGACCTATTATCAGGATCTAAGAATCTTTTGGATGCTACATAATGTTTTCGAATATCCCGCAAATGTGGTGCCAAAAATAGCGCGAGGCCTTGTGTGGCCTTGAAAAAGTTTAAACTTTTATTAAAAATTTTCCATGGCTGACCAATTTCCAAAACTAGTTGACCTTTTTTGACCAAGTTCTGACCACTAAGATGGCTAACTTTTTTACGAATATCCCATACATGGGCTTGCAAACATCCCAGAGCCCAGTTGTATCACCTTTTTTATTGATAAAACTAAACCGGTATACTGTCTGAGCCCGCAACCTTGCCATCCTTCAAGCGACTTCTATGTGAGTAGATAGTCTGCCTTTTATAAAATTAAAAGCTTTGATCTCTGGATTTCATCATGAGGTAGTCTTCTGTAGTGTACACATTCAAAAATAAAATTTTAAACACTCGAGATCTGTTCTCAAAACAGAGTACATAGTTATTTACATATTTTATTTTGGAAAATGTACTTTAATGACGCACTTCCTTGAGACTCACAGAATTCAATTTCTCATTTTAATTCTTATTGGAATAATATCTATGGCAAATCATTCGTTCATTGATTGATTTAAATTCGAAATACAAATTTCCATTTTAAGCATCAAAATCAAAAACAAAAACAAATCATATCATTTCGCACTTAACTACGTGAATTTATAAATTAAATTTGGTGTTGTAAATATCAATTCTCGTGACTTCAATTCGAGGGCAAGTCGGATGGCAAACGCCAACAGCCTTGAAAAAAGAGAATATTATATTGAGCGTTTTTTTTTTGTTATCAAACAAAATGGTTGCCATATTAATATTTATGAATTTAAATGGAAACAGCTGTAGATCGTAGTTAAACAAAATTTTAAGCTCTCAAAGGTTTCAAATATTTTGTATAACGACGGGTATGAGTAAACTTAACATTACGTTGAAATTATTAAAAAAAAAATTACGATGGAGGACTAATCATATTAATTAATATCTATCTACCATAAATTCTTAAGAGAAAACTTTTTAAAAATTCTGTCTGGAAAAGATGCCCTTGGAAAATTCCTATCCTAAGCTAACATTGGTAAGGAATATTCAGACAAAATTGTGACGGAAATTTTTATACTTCAGTTTCCGTAAATTACAACAGACAAATGTTGGGGTATTTTTGGGGGTTTTTGTAGAAAATTTTAGATTTGATTTATTAAACCCCTTCAATGACGAATTTCCTAGCCAAATATTATCATAATTCACACGCTCTTTAGGTTTGATTGGGAGGCCTTTATAATGTTGAACATAAACAAAGCAGCGATGGAGATATTTGGGGAGAGGAAGAAGGTGTCGATGAACATTGGTTTTGAAAATTTGCAAATTGAAATGGGAAGGGAAAACCGTGCCGGGTAAATTATTCAAGTCGTTGTGCGACTTAAACACGAATCTCTGTATTTGACGGTACGACGAGGATGAACTGATGACTATTCCTAGCGAAACGGGTATCATGGGTGAACTAAATGAGGGAAGAAATGCAACTGGCTGCTTCGAATGAGCATTGCTCGTGAAGAAAGTGATAAAACAAGGAAAGACATTAAATATTTCGACGCTGTCCAAGAGATAGGAATGATTCCATGGCAGCTCTCTTCCCTACTAGTTTTAAGGCTCTGTTCAGAGTTCTATCTAGTAAATGAAAAGAAATTTTGACTGCACTTGCCAAAAGAATCCTTCATTACAAAATGTGTAACTCCTGAAAAAAGTGATCAAAATGTAGATACGAGTTTTTAAGTTAACTCACTGACAGTTTATAAGGTTTATCTGGTATACAATTATTGCAAAAAAAAAAGAACGAAATTCAAATCCCCACTTTAAAATTTAAGGCCTTTTTATGCTCCTGCAGCTGCTCCAGTACACTTTGCGCCCGCTGTCCTCATGAACTCATATGTCAAAAATAATCAGTAATCACGCACCCATAGTGCGCACCGTAGACTGCTTAAAAAAACGAAATGTGTTACAAAAAAACAGCGTGAACTTAAAGTTTTCTAGAAAATCTTTTGTTAACCATTTCGCTATTCCTTAAGGCCGTGTACATTGGTCGCTTACGTAATTTGCCTCCTACTCAACCTTTCTACACCTGTATGGTTTTTACACATTTCATGTTTTAACTTTAAGCCTTAACACACACCAACACGCACAATAACTTAATTTATGAATTTATGTCATTTCCTGGGAAGAATTTTAATGGGATTATGAAAAAAAAAAAAATCTCGCAATAACTTTTCCATCATCCCTTGGTTTTGGGGACTTGGGAGATGAAAGCCAAAAACCAGCCCTAGGGACAAAAAAATACCAAACAGTACTACCTTACTGTTTTATGCTACGCACATAAGCAGGTATGTGTCAAGAGTCAAAAGCAGATCTGAGGTCAAACATAATATCATTTAGTTATTGTTGAGTTGAGGGGTGGGGCACGATGGTTGTGTGTTCGCCTGTCAACCTCATGATAACAGGTTCGATCCCTGCCGTCGTCTATGTCGTTTTAATTCCATTTAAACCTTCTAAAAAAAAATTGTCATCAGTGGGTTGCTGGTTTACTCATTACATGTTGTTCAGGCATAACACTAACAACATGCAATTGAGTTAAACTATACTCTGTCCAACAAAAATTGTCAGTACAGGCCTTATGGGAGAGCTTTTTCTAAAGCAGTGGCGGTTGATGCACCCTCACTACCATGCGTTAGAAAAAATGCCACTAAAAAAAGAGCAAGCCACTGACTTTTCTTAAGGAATTGTTGTTGTAATTCTTTGCAAAAAGTTGTACACCCATGTATATCGACAACCGATATACGTATCTTCTCAGACAGTCAAGCTGCCTTAAAGTCACTGGACTCTGTCTCCATTAACTCACAAACAGCCCAAAATTGTCGATCATCTCTGGTGGAGAAGTCAAAACAGTTTAACATTCACCTTACATGGGTGCCGGGGCATAGAGACATTCCAGGAAATTGTAAAGCTAACGAACTTGCAAAAAACGGAACAATATTACCTTTGTTGGATAGCAAATCTAACATCGGTATACCCCTAGCTACTTGTAAACTCATGCTAAAGCAAGATACCATAAAGAAAGCTAACCACAGGTGGACCAGCACCCCAACTTGCCGGTCTACTAAACTGATTTGGCCATTGTTTGATGCTAAACGCTCAAAACAACTAATTTCTATTGGTAGATTGCATATTAGCTCCATTATAGGTGTCCTTACTGGGCACTGCCTAATAGGAAGACATGCTTTTCGTCTTGGAGTTCCTGCAAATGATTTTTGCAGAAGCTGCATGGATGAAGAAGAAGAGGAGTCAATTCCCCACCTTCTATGCTCTTGTCCTGCCCTAGCGCAAAGACGTAGACTCCACTTGGGAGACTACTACTATAACGATCCTAGTGATCTAAATAATTCAGACATTCATTGTCTCAAACGCTTCATTATTAGCTCAGGTGTACGTGGCCACCTCCATACAATTTCAAGTGTTTTAATTTTTTTGCGTCGCTCAGCGACTCGTCGCTCAATCGCTCAGTCGCTCGTCGCTCAGTGCGTGGCCGAAGCCTAAGGTCTCGGCCACGCACTGAGCGACGAGCGACTGAGCGATTGAGCGACGTCGCTCTGTCGCTTAAAACAATGACAAGTCGCTCAGGGTGTACGTGGCCACCTCCATACAATTTCATGTGTTTTAATTTTTTTGCGTCGCTCAATCGCTCAGTCACTCGTCGCTCAGTGCGTGGCCGAGGCCTAAGGGGGATTTTTGAAATCCTTGTGGTATCACAACGGACCAAATATTGGTCTAAGTGTGCTGACCTTTTCCGGTCAGCAGCCACCTTAACCTAACCTAACCTAACCCGTACACCCCAACATGACCGTCGTATCCCACTGCTGATGAATGAGATACTGTCAAGAGTGTCAACTGTCAAGTCCAAGTGTCATGTCACTCAATACGATCGTGCGCTCTTTATCTACATCAAAACAGTGTTACCATTATCATTCTCAATTGCAAGCAAGGAGCTTTTTCAGTGGTTTTCATTAAGGAGCTTTTGGGATTTGAAGCTTTTGAGAACACATTTTAAGAAGATGAGTATGTTGAGTGTTGTCGTATTGCTTTTCAACTTAAAAAAAAACGCGCCTATTATCTTACCGCTTGGCGTTGTGGGAAAAGGAAAATTGAATATTGTTTTCAGTCGTTTTGAATCGGCAGACGGTAGCCCTACGCGTTTTTTACTCTCATTTGCGGCGATTTATAATGTAAACTACGGAATCACTGTAAGAGCTTTAAAAGGCGACACACTTATGCTTGGCAATGCAACCAGAATGAGAGACAAACGTCCTATCTTCCCTGTGCTGACAATTTTTGTTGGATAGAGTATAGTATGCCCAACAAGGATGAACACGAATAAAATAATGTGAATTATTAGTGACATAGAAATAAGACACGGCATTTCTCCGCTTTAGCTCAGCCGTCGACAAAAGTCGACGTATATGTTATTTTTCTTTTTACTTTTCATTCATGTCAGTTTATAGAAAACTACATTTACACCAAAAAACTGATCTGATTTTAATTAACCCTTAACTAACCAAGAACACAACTGCCTTCTATAATCTCGTATATTGTGTTCCATTCAAACACCCTTAATTTTGAATTTATCGCCATTTTATGTTTCTGTCGGTCGCACAGCGCTGTTTTTTGACAGCTGTCAGATGTAAAATTAGAAGTTTTGTTATGAAATATAACCCAAACGACGCATGCATAGAAGTTTTGTGGATTTTCATGAAACGCGTATTTTTCGTTAACCATAGTCCACCTCTTCGCAGATTTGTCAATTTGGCGCATTAGATTTCTTCTTTTGGAATCTTTTGAAAAGAAAGGAATGTGTGCCAATAATCTAATAACTCAAGAAGAATTCCTGACCTGAACTGAATGACGAGATATTTGATGAACTTGAGTTGGTACTATGTGTGTGAATGAAAATTTTGTCCAAAAAATCGGCGACTGCTGGTGCCATTAGTCTCCAAGCGGCCATACATAATCAACATGTCTACACTCTTTATGAAAAGTGAAGTTGGGAAAAGTTGTCATACCATGACAAATAAACGTTGTTTTTTTTTTTTTTCAAATTTCCAAATCAGCGGTGTAATTTTATTAAAATTAAAAAAATAAGGAGGAAAAACTCGAGAAAGCCATAGTATCCCACATTCGAATAGTGCGACTGAAGAAAGAACCTCTTTCTTGGACGGTACCCCAGAAGTTAGGCTCAAGTAAAAACTGATGAGTATTCATAACTAGACGAATAATGCAACGGGCTATTTCGCTTAAGACATTTTGGGCAGCCTTACATGTGGTACCTACATAGAAAAAATAGAAAAACAAATTTCTTGAATCTTTTAAGAAGGCGCAAGCAGTTTGCTACGTTTTTGGCTACGAATCTATGATCATTCCATAAAAGATGATCGTTAAAATGGAGAGCTTTTTAGTTTCTTTGATGAAAACTCCATTCATGGATGATGGCATGGGCAGTATATTTTATTAGACCGACAGAAGGCAGCTTTATGTTTTCGAAGTATTAATACTGTTGAGATACAAATCTAATGAGCTAAGTATATTCTCCTACTAACTTTTTTTTAAAATCATTTACTGACGACTCCTTTATACCTGATTGTAATTATTTCAAAAATGTACCGAATTTCTCCCTCATTTCTTATCAAAAATAAGCTCATTTCTTATCAAAAATAAGCTGAATCAACTATATGATGAGTTTGTTCCCGACCCAGATGGTATCCCCGCCATATTTTTCAAAAAATACTTTTCAACACTCTCTCTTCCCCAAGGAGTATCCCCTGAGTTATGGAAGGACTTTTTCAGAACCCTAATACATAAAAAAGGCCCCAGTGTGAAGTTACGAACTATCGTCAAATTGCCAAACTTTCACATATTCCCAAAATCTTTGAAAGCATTTTGTATGATATTTTAAGTTTTCGTTGTAAGTCTCTCATTTCGCCTAGAGAACACGGCTTTATCAAGTGTAGCTCCACAACGGCTAACCTTTTTGAATTCGTATTCTTTAGCATCTCAGTCTTAGAAAACGGAAAGGAAGTCGACGTTGTCTCAACCGATTTCAGTAAGTCTTTTGACAAAATCTTACATAAGCTTATTCTATTCAAACTGTCCACCCTTGGCCTTGAACCTGTCTTCTTATGATGTATTTCTTCTTACCTAAAAACCCGTTACTACAAAATTCGATTCGGATCTTCCTTCACTTGTGATTTCTTAGTTACCACCGGGGTCCCACAAGGCAACCACTTAGGGCCTCTCCTCTTTATTCTTACTATTAACGATATTGAAATAATCATTAAACATTGCCATATTTCACTCTACGCCGACGACAATACAATTTCTTCCACACATGATGCCACTCTTCTACAACTTGATCTCTACAGTTTCTCTGTCTGGTGGTTGAAAAATTGCTTAGAACTAAATATTTCCAAATGTCATTTAATCACTTTTTCACGAAAAAGCATCCAATCTACTCCCCGTCGATACCTTCTTCATTATCAGCCCATATCCACCGCTGAGTGAATTCGAGATCTTGGTGTTTTATGTGATAGAGAGCTCAAATTTCTCACAAATATTGACGAGATTATACTCAAAGCAAACTTTACACCAGGCTTTGTGAAAAGTTGGTCCAAAGAATTCCCTGACCCCTACGTGACCCGATCTTTATACATAACCTTTGTACGCCCGCTTCTTGAATACGCCTGTCAGGTATGGTGCCCTTATCAAAAAATTCATATATCCAGAATCGAGAGCATTTAACGTCGTTTCCTACGTTTCGCACTTCGTGGTCTGTCTGGGAATGATCCTTTTATTTTAACATCATATCGAGAACGACTTCTGGTAATTAACTTGAAAACGCTGGAAGAATGACGAGCAATAAGCGACATTGCCTTCATTCATCGACTACTTTTAGGTTCTGTTGACTGCATAACTCTCTACAATTCCATCTCTTTTAACACTAATTGCCGTAATATAAGAAATCCTCGTCTCTTTTATCTGCCTACCCAGGGTACCTCTTACGGATCCATTGAACCTATTACTCCCATGCTTCGGAGGGTTAACTGTAACATTAACTGTTTCGACTTCAACCTCAGTCTTAATCCTCATTCCAATTCAATTCAATCCTAGATTTAAGTTAGATTAAGAATTAGCTTGTATTAAGCCTATTAAATGGGGGTATTGTCCCTACCAAAATTCAAAACTCTCTATTCTATATTCCAAAACCGAAGAACAGAGTTTTGAGCCTGAAAACGAATGAATGGTGTTGTCATTAGCGAAGAAATAAAGTGGTTAAAAAAGAGTGTTGGTCGCTAAACGGTGCCTTGTGGCACTCCATTTCGTTTTTTGAATATTATACTTAAAGCGTTCTAGATTAACTTAAATGGAATGATCAAAATGTAGTTTCTAATCTAAGGAAGGAGAGACTCATCGATAACAAATGTAAGCATTTTCAATATAAAGGCTTCTTGCCAAACTCTATCAAAAGCTGTAGAAATATTAATTGAAATTACTTTTTCTTCTCCAAAATGATGTATGGATTGGTTCCACTTTTCGGTGTAATATGCCGTCTGATATGCACCAGTGGACTAAGGACTTATTGCTTCGAAAGCTAAACTGCCGGTCATTAAGGGCCATTTGCTGATACGAAACAAATATTTATGTTCAACTTAAGTGCTTATGTTCTACTTTTTCCTCTACGTAAACTGTCATATAAGAGTTTATGTGGAACATAAGTATTTATGTTCCGTATCAGCAAATGGGCCTAAAGAGCTTTCGTTCTTCGAGATATTTCTGATGCTGATTGTTAATCAGTGTTTCCATAACCATGGAAAGAAAGGATTCCAGAAGATTCGCATTTTTAGGGATAGGCTAGATAAATGCCCTTTTTCACGTACTCGAAAACAGTCGAGAAGAGAACCGATAGACGTAAAATTCTGCAGCGAAGAAGAAGTTCTTCATGAATAAAACTTTGTTTTGGTGAGTTTTAGAACCACCCAGTCTAAAAAATCACCTGGCTTGCTTAGAATTATACTGTTACAGTTTTTAACCGAATAAAGTATTTTGAAAACCGTACCGGTACCTTGCGAGGTAAGGAGGCTCTGGAACTCGCCAAAATGCTCAATTACTTCATTATCTTTCAAATCCCAGCGGGCCTAAAGTATATTTACTTCTTGAACTACATAAACTTCCCAACTTATACTTCTTTTAAGCTTCTTCTAATCTTCTTTTAATCTATGAATTAGATATCGCTTCATATTTGTGAAGTTCGTTTTCCGTTCAAATAGCATTGAGTAATAGCAGACGGCTCTTTTGGTAAGTAACGGATATTTTGAATATTCTGCACTATCAAGATTGTTATTCTTAGCCTGGAATCTCAAAGTTCTCGTGCTATTGTCATTAGTCGACAAACGTATGGCTTTTGGCACCACAAGCCCGTAACGATGCTGCTGTAAGCTCACGGCTTTTGTGTTGTATTACATAAAGTAAGTACGGACCTTGGTTATAAGAAAAATATTTGCTTTCGGCTTGCAGTTTTTTTAAGCTTTTAATAGAAAAGCCTAATATTACACATCATTAAATCTGCTATTAATTTAAGTCTTTAGATAAAGTTCATTCTTCACTACTACAAGCTTAACAGCTAATTTGCAAATCTGCCTTTGGCTATAAATTCATATGCACAATTAAAAAAGTGACAGGCTCTGTCTGAGTTCTTGACATTCACATGGAAGAAAATGGAAAAGTTCAAGTTAGTTGTGCGATGCTGCAGGTGCAATGAAATGTACTTGCATAAGATAAAAACTTGCGAGACATGATGAAAATAACGTCAACCAGTTGAAAATATTAAATTACGTTGCCCTCAGGTTGAGAGATTCTTATACATTTTTTTTTCCGTTTTAATAGAAAATCCCATTAAAACGTGTCGCTTAGAATTTCGTCTGAATTTCTTCATTAAGGGAAGTCAGGTATGAAAGCTGTTTTGAAGGACAGCTTGTTAACTATCTTCAACTCATTAGAACTTTTGAATAAGGAACGATGTAACGTTCTTTAGAAATGATTCAAGATTGAAAATAACAAAACATATTAAATATTAAACAAGCAAAATAAGACTCTGGAGAATGTTTTTTCGTTAAATATGCATTGAAATTATGTCGTTTTTTTTTTGTCAATTCAAGAACGGCCGGCACTCCGTAACTGATTTTTATCTATTCACCTACTCAACTTCAACTTGAAATAAGTCCAAAGAAAAAGTTTATATCATCCCGTCGCCGTTGATCGGTCAGTCCGTGTCTTCATCTGCACATCCACTGTATAAACAATCTTGAGTTCAATCACCATCTGGACCGATTTGCTTCAAATTTTGTTAATAATTCAGCTTATACTATAGCTTTACAATTTTATTTCAATGAAGGCATATATTGCGTAAATGAGAAAAATGTCTCTTTGAATTTACTTGAAACATTGACATTCTTTATTCTCATAAATGAGAACATTTGAGTACTTCAACATGGACTGTAAGTCGTTGATAAATAAAACAAAAAGAACAGGGCCTAAATGACAACCCAGTGGCACTCCAGAATTAATTTTAAAATTGATTGATTCTCAACCGTTGATCGAATGATCTTATGAAATGTGGAATTAATAATACTCAAACCAAATTACAAAATGTAGTTTCCTTAATTTAAAAACACAATTCAACGAGAGAGTTTCTCATGTGCCTTACTGGGGTCTTTTAAGACACATTCAACTTTTCTTTTATTTTCAGATAAAACAATGCGTTTATATCCAATTACTTTAAAAAGTTAAAGTAAAGAGCTTGCTGCAATAAACTATTTGGTTTAAACAATTTCATCTCTCTCTTCAACGCGACGAAATGGCTCTAGAACGAAATTCGGTTACTTCTGTGCGTGCCGTGCCCTCCATTTGATTCCTTATATCCCCAGCTAGAATAATAGAATAGAATAAGGGCATTTGACGGAAGCTTACGCTGCGAGGGGTCCGATGATAACTCAATCGGATTTGCTACTGTTACAGAACAAGTCAACAAGATCCCGTCTTGCTTTTGAACTCAATCCAATCGGATGACTCCGTTAGAATGTCCACAATTTTCCATATCCATTCCCAGGTTTAGACAAGTTATGGTATACAAACTGCACACTTCATTGGACACTTCTATTCTATTTCTATTTATTTACTACTTACCTTCCATTGCAGCATCTATATAGTTGTACTGATTGAACATTTTAACGGAACAGTCACTCCTTGGTGTTTATGCCATAAATATAACTTCTCCATACCTTAAAGAGCAATCCCAATGCAGCTTTTACCTTGCCGATTCTACTACGTGCATCAAGTTCGGTCCCGGCTTTATAAGGGATGATACATCTAATATAAGGAAAACTCTGTACTATCTAGATCTTCTGTCTGGTTTTAGTTAAACGAATGAGCTTGAAAGGCCTAAGACTTAAGTTTTTGACGTATTTATTTTAACTCTCTCTCTCTCTATTAGGTTCAGCTTCCAAGTTCTGACTCATCTCGATTGTATCCAGAACTCTGGGCCTAACCAATGAGATGCAATTAGCATTGTCAAGATGTTTCAAGTAAGATGTCATGTTGCATTGGGCTTTTCCATTTCCGCATGAAAGTCCTGCATCACCAATTGTAGCCAGAAAATGTAGCGGTGATGAAATGCAACCCTGAATAACTCCATTTCGGACTGCAAAAGTTTCTGACAGCTTACTATGTAGGAAGCGACCTTTTACAGCTTCGTACGTAGCCTTGATCGATGATTGATGATAGCGATGATTTTCATAAGAATTCCTCTTTCCCTAATCCTAACCTTTTAACCTTAAGCTAACGGGACAACTTTTGTCAGGTGTTTATTTGAATGTCCCTTAAATTGATATTCATCATCCTACTTCTCTACAATTAAAATATGTATATATAACCAATATAGTAAATCTACAGACTTTCGCAACAATCCTGTGGTTTTCAAATTGTCTCTCACCCCCTTTTTGATATACCACCATAAAAATTCAACCCAATAAATTCCCCCAAATATACCTTGATTATAATTTCATATACTCGTTTATCTTATTCGCTTTCCATTCCCAAAAAAAAAAATTAAGCCGCTAAGTAGTAGCTCAACTGCTGTGGTATATTATATTTCATTTCAATTATTTGATCTCTTCCTGTGGGCAGAAGTATATTTCTGCATGTATGTAGTGAACACTGCATGAATGTATGAATATGAATTATTATCATACACACATCGATTCATTTTCTTTCGAAAAGGTTTTCTCTGTAAAACTCGAATCAATTTCCATTAGGCTTCAATACATTTATAGACTCGTACATAGTGATTTACATCAGGGTGGGTCAAATAAAACTTGATTTGATTTTCTTGGGGGGCTCAAAGAAAAAGGTCTTACAATATGAGCTCAAAGTCTTAGGGCAAAACTAAACATTCAGTATTGGTATAAAACCCTATCTTTTCTGTTTATTTACTAAGAATTTAAAGAATCCAAGAGTGGCTTTAGAATGAGCGTAGAGACTGCTTTCGAAACTATATATCAATATATCAATGTAAATAGAAAAACTTAAAACCGTATTTTAGCACAATGATATGCTTTGATACTTCGATACTTTTCGGTGAAGATTATTACTAACACCAATCAGATAGATTACTTGTATACTTAAATTTTTTGAAAACTAATGCAATCTTAAGTTTACTTTATGCTAAAGTGGAGTTTAAAAACGTCACCAAATATTAAAAAACTCATCATAATTTATAAGACACCGAATATTATTTATGAATATTAAAAGTATGGGTCCTAATTGGCTTCCTTAGAGAACACCATAAGTTACTATCAAGATATCAGGTTTCTCCTTCTATACGATTTCTTTTTTGCTTTTAATTTATAAAAATTAATATGTATCGGTATCTTCTACTTAAGCCTATTTTATTTCCTAACTCTTGCAATGCCTTGAATCATTTTAAAGGTATTAGAAATTCTTTCTTGTATACATTTAATTTTTTTCAGAATATTTAAAATTTTACTTAAATGTGTCGAAGAATTTCTTATATTTTTAACTATCGACTAATAAAATTCCAGAGTTTTTCTCACTTTTTTTTTCAAGAAAATTTTCAATATAATAAAAATTTTATCCACCCTAATGTACATGCACACAAATGCAATTATCCTTCTTAATATGAAGGCATTATTTTACCATTTTCCTTTTGTCTGGGACTGTATGAACCTGTGTGTGAATAAAAGTTTTGCAGACAAATCCTTAGGGGTGTAAACTTTTATGTTAATGATAATTCGTCATTTAATTTAATTCGTGATAATTTTTGCTTAAAATTATTGAAATGAAAAAAAGAAAAAAACAAAAGAAAATATTTTATAAATTTCTTGATAAAATCCAGAAGTTTATATTAAATAAAATAATAATTCGTAATGAAAAAATCATTTAAGCGCTCCTTAATTTAGTATTTACTCTTTTCTTGAGTAGCCCAGTCAGAATATATTTCCATTTAACACTTCAAAAGATTAAAGAGTGTGTTTTTTGAATAATCGTATTTCCACGATCAAAAAGAATCTAAAGTGTACTCCTTGGGATTGTACCCATTTGCGTTGGGCGCCATCTTGAATGTTATACAATAAAAATAAAATATATATAAAATATCTTGTTCGTTTTGAACTCTGAGTTATAAAAGTGCGAGTATCAAAATTCTAAATTCAAAGATTTTAGTTTTAAAACTTTGAAACTTGCGCAGCCTTCTGTCTACAAGACGTGATAAGAATAGATTAGAATTTTTACTTGCGACTTATAGGTACTATAAGGCAAGTTATGCATTCGGGAAAAATTCGAACTGGAGATTTTGATCAAAGTTGACATTACGATGATAGCGAAACCAAAAAAGTGGGTCTCGCAATTCTGTCTGTCTGTCGGTTCGACTACAGCCTAAACGGCTCGGCCGATTTTCTTCAAACTTGGTAGATATGGGCTTTGATTTTTTCCTCCCACACGTTTTTTTCTTTTTTTTAAGACCAAAAATAACGGTACCTACCATACGGTTTTTTTTTCGAAATTTTATAAATTAATATTTGTTTTTTCTCAAAAACTGTCCCACAGAATTAAAAAAAAAATTCATTTAGTTAAAACTAGGTAATGATTAAAAAAAAATTTCCAAAAAATTGTTATTTTTGGTAGCCCCCCTGGGTCCATTTTTTTGTTTTTGATTTTCTCGAAAACGGTACAACCGATTTAAATAATTTTGTTTATGCTAAAGCTCCTCCAAAGTTTAAATAAGTATTATTACATATTCAAATTTTCATTTTTCTATTTTTTGGATTTAAAAAAAAAAAATTTTTTTTTTTGGAAACTCAATATGTA
This sequence comes from Chrysotoxum bicinctum, assembly GCA_911387755.1. Lineage (NCBI taxonomy): Eukaryota > Metazoa > Arthropoda > Insecta > Diptera > Syrphidae > Chrysotoxum > Chrysotoxum bicinctum. Next base: position 41,433,341 of record OU426989.1, on the reverse strand, counting down.
TTTGGAAAACCCCAAGATCGATTTTTTTCAAATTTGACAAATAAAAGTTTCTTAACATAATCTACAGAAATTGAGAAAAAAATTTTGTTTTATCTAAAACTAACGGTACCTTCCATACAAATGTGAAAAAATGGTTTTCGAAAATCATATTTTTCTCGAAAACGGTTCCGAGAATTTTGCTAAATTTTTTTTTGATTAATTTTTACGATCTATAAATTTAATAAAAAAAAATTTGAAATCTTGATATTACAGACTGTACCTACCATAGAACGATTTTTTCGAATTTTGAATTTCTCATTATTGGCATAACGGATTTTAATGAAATTTTTTATAAAGAAGCTCCTAAAAAGTTTAAAAAACATTGCATTTCAAAACTTAAAAAAAAATATTTTTTCAATTTTTAGAGAAAAAAGTAATTTTTTTTTTTGAAAAATTCGATATCTTAAGAAGGGCTTAATATTTTTCTTGGAAATTTAATTCTTATTCGTACAATAATAAAAACTTAAAATTTTTTCTTAAAAAAATGTTTTAAAAATTTTGTACATAAAAGCTTTTTTTTTAAGGAACCACTACAACGACTTATAATTTTTGTTCTTGCATAAATTCATATTTGCATAGCATTCTGTTTTTATCTCTTACTACTAAGAGAATTCAAAAAATCTTTAATAACTTTCGTTTTTAAAATTCCTAGTCTATTACATAGGAGCAAGTTCGTGCGACCAATTCGTGCATTTTATTTTTTTTTTAAATTAGATTTAGATTTATTCTTTCCAAGTTATTTGAATTGATTTGGATGTTTAAAACAATTCGTAAATTTAATCAATTTTAAAGTAAAAAAGTAAATGTAACAAAAATGGAAATTAAATATTTAAGAGATACATTTTTTTGTTTTGTAAATGATAAGATAATTATCAAACAATGTAATAAGAGGCAAATTTCGATTTGTGTTTGGAATTTAGTTTAGAAAGAAAAGTTTTATATTTTTTTAAGTTTCTTAAAATTCGGAATATTTTAAAGATTTTTTGGAAGCGTATTCATAATTGATGGTACAAATAGCTCTATCTCAAATCCAACAGAGCCTACTATAGCCTGTCAAAGCTCTTCAAATCCAGAAATCTCACCATAACTTCAAAACTGCTGCTGTACAGGACCATGGTCCTGCCAGTACTCACATATGTATCCGAGACTTGGGTGCTTAGCAAAAGGCACTCCGACCTCTTAGCTGCGTTCGAGAGAAAAGTCTTAAGGAGAATTGTTGGCCCCATATGTGAGGAAGGACGATTCCGGAGACGGTACAATCATGAACTGTACGCAATATACCTAGAAGCAGATATCGTGACAAAAATTAAGCTCGGTAGACTCCGGTGGGCAGGGCACCTAGCTCGCATGAGCGAAGAGGAACCTGCTCGGAAAGTTCTTTGTAGTACATTCTATGGTAGACGACAGCGTGGTAGACCATGCTTGCGCTGGAGAGATGGCGTAGACCAGGACGCCCGAAGCCTTGGGGTGCGCAACTGGATGGCGTGCGTCGGCTAGAGACCGGGATAGGTGGAGAGACTTGTTGAAAGAGGCCAGGACCGGAACCCGGTTGTCGAGCCGATGATGATGATGTGAAGCCTCAGGTTGTTAATATATTCGCGCCATAGGAAGTTTTCATCTATTGTTACTCCGAGATATTTGATTGATTTGACTAATTCAATAGCATCACTTTTTGCGAAGTCGGACATTTTGGGTTTTGAAAGAAAATACTTATTTGCTCTTCTAGTTTGTTCGGCCCACGAATGTGCATCAGCTTCGTTTTTGTAGCATTAATGACCAATTCAAAATCTTGACACCATCGAGAGTCCTCATCAAACTCCTGTTGCATTATAGAAATTGCTGTCTTAAGACACCTGTGCCTTACAAAAATTGCTATGTGTCGTCTGCGTATGCAAAAACAGTGCTGTTTTTAAAAATTCTAAGAAGTGTGTTCGTAAAAAGTATGAAGAGAACCGGATCAAGTTTTGACCCCTGTGGTACACCATAACTAAAGTTTCTTTCTTGACTCCATGAGTTTCCAATTTTGACTTTAAAAATCTTCCTTTGAGATAGCTCTCCATCCATTCTCAAAGCGTTTCCCTAATGCCAACTTTGTAAAGGACATCAATTAGTTTTGTGTGACTTAAAGTGTCAAATGCCTTGCTGAAGTCCACGAAGATTACCAGCACGTGATGATTTTTATTGAGACTAATGTTAATAGCGTTACGAAATTCCCCAAGAAGTTTTCCCGTAATTTTTCTTTTTTGAAAACCATATTGTGATTATATAGCAGTAAGCAGTGTTTCTCAATGAGTTTTTGTTTAAACGTCTTACGACAATTTCTTCTAAGCATTTTTCAACAACGGGCACGATTGAAATGGGTCTTTAGTTCTAAATTTCGTTCTTTTTTCCTCCTTTATGTAGCGGACGAATAACTGATGTATTTAAAGCTTTCGGAACGAATCCTTGTGTCAGACTTCGGCTGATAATATTTTCGATGATTGGTGTTAGAAAATCAGCTTTAATTTTTATTGTCAGACTTACGGGTACGTCTTGCTCGAAGAAGGCCGCCTGCAAAACGTCTTGGACTTCGCTTAGCTCTTTATTTTGAAGTTATGGCAAAGTTGTTATCACAAATATTTAGACTGGAAAAAACTGCATATTTGATGCAGTATTGCTCACTATTGCTTCCACTAGAGCATGCAAGAACCTCACATAACTACTTTAGGTCTATCTTATTATCAATTACACCCAAAAATTGATGTGGGCTCTTAGTCTATAGGGTTTCCAGAGTATTTTTAAAACTTCTTTTTCATCATACTACTATCCTGAGTTAACTTCACATTTTCTTATACCTTTCAAGATACATCGTGTGTGTAACTCAAATGAAATGTGACAAGTTGAATTAAATCCTTGAATTAGCATTCTTAGACGCCTAAAAGTATTTCAGTCTTGTGAGACTAATTGTAAAATTCAAAATGTATCCCAAGCACTAAGATGGATATTGTAGATAATGAAAAGGTGTACACAATTCCACAAGGAATGATGTTATAAAATTTTTTTGACACAAATCTTCGTTACCAAAATATCCACAAATGTTAGTATGTAATAGGAAATCAATGATAAAGAGTCCTGTCTGTCTTATAAGGTTTCTTCTTGTGTCTTCCTTTCTTCTTCGCTTTATTCCTTAAACTCATATTCACCCTTAACACACCATAATTTTTCAAAGGTATGATTAAACGCCTGCCAAAATGTATTGCTTTAGAAAACAAACGACGAGTGAGATTGAACCTTATTCCTTAGGATTGAGGAAGCCTGCTGTTATATAGCTTTTGAAACTTGAAAGGTGAGATTTATATTGTTATAGGTTGATGCGGGCGTGTGTTACTTACCTAAGGTGTATCTAAAGTCGGTATACCGTGACGCATCAGATTGTCACAAGGATACATTCAACCGTTTCAATATAGGAACTTGGTAATAAATCCAAATTGAAGATTTTATTACAAAGGCGATAAGACCGCTGGGAAAATAGTCTTCCTTCATGTTGTGTGTGTGTGAGTTTGTGTGGATTTTTTGTTGTTGGTGTGGTTGCAGTTTTTTCTAGAGTGAATATAGACGAGTGTCTCATCTAAAGGGAACTGGATTTATTCGAAGAGGACCTACTCGTATTTTCTTCTATTTATAAGAAATATAAATTGAGGTATTCTGATGATAATAAGTCAATCATTCGAAAGCTTTTAGTCTGCGAAAAGATTGCGAAAGAAAAAAAATTGTATTGTGTTCTATTATGGGGTTTCTTTCTTTCGTGGACTTTATTTATTGAAATTACAAGTTCACCTAACTTAGGGGTTTGAGCGGGATGTGAGTTTTTAGTAGGTGTTTCAGGATAAAGTTGTCGTTACTTACTTAAACTTAATTGAGTGTTCTTATAGTACTGAATTTGGACTCTGGACCCATATTCTTAACAGAAAATTATGAATTTGGCTGGAACAATTCGTTGCTCTTAAAATGGTTGATCAAATCCAGAATCCTTAAAATATTCAATATTAAAGTTTTCCTCAAAATAAAATTATGTTAACAGAGACGATCAAGAAAGTTGGTCCAACAATTCCGTCGGCTTGTCCTCGATTTCAGTGTAAACTCTAAACGGTTAGGACGATTTTTCCAAATATTGGCACCTCCCTTTGTTGGCCATTATATCAAATGTTTTAATTTTTTTTTTTTAACATCAAAAAATAACTGTACTTGTCATAAAAAATCTAATTTCAAACAAATTTGTTTTTCAGTTTTCTTTGTTTGAAATTCAATATTTCAAAACGACTCTGTGGACTTTTTTAAACTTGGCTTCTATCATTTTCTGAACACTGTGCAGACGTTTTCACTGAACCGATATTTACGAAAAATCATATTTTTGACAAAAAACGGTTATAAAATTTTAAAAATAAAGTTTCTGTGTTATTGAATAGATAGGGACTACCATTTGAGAAAATCATCTCAAAATCGTTTCGAACAGAACTACATATCTACCTGAAATGGAGTATTTTTTTTTAATTTTCGAAATTTTCAACAACAGCTCAACCGGTTTAAATTTTTTTTATACATATACAGAAGTCTAAGTCGGGAAAAATATTGCATATCAAAATTTCATAAAATTAAATTTTTGGATTTTGATTCGAAATTTGTTATTAAAAATTTCAAAGAAATTTCGAAGAATAAAACTATTAAAATAAAAGTTATACCGTCTAATTTACATTTAAACATAAGTATGAGAGAGGCTCACGTTGTAGCTCCGCGTCTTCGAACAAGACAATAAATATTCGTTTGGGAGCGTTTAGGCGGGGTGAGCAATTTTTTGAAAAATTGACCTAAAATGTATTTTTTTTCATTAAATTAAAAAAAACATAATTTTTTAATATTCGAATATTTAATTTCATTAATTTATATTCATTCCTTAATTAAGTGGCGTAAAATTTTAGATTTTAAAAATTTTAATCGAATATAGCATCATACTTTCTCTACCCTTTTATTAAAGTTAAAATCATCGAATACCTATTTTATATTTTTAGTATCGTGCAATTTACAAACGCCATAAAAGGTCTGCTTAATTAGTTTATTGCACGAACTGTTATTGTTTTAGGTGTGTTTAGAAGCAATTTTTTACTACTAGTTAGAAAATGTTTAAAATTAAGATTGAGTTAGTAAACTCCTTTAAAGTTAGCAAATTATTAAGTAGTATCATACTAATACCTTAATAATAGACTGTTTAAAATTTTGGGCCAGTGATTTTAATGAAAAGTTCTTTAAAAAAAGTTATTTTAGATTCAAAATTAAAACAAAAATGAAAAACATATTCTTATTTAAAAAGTAAAAAGTAGTAGATTTTGAATTGTTTTTCATTGAATGATAGATCATTTATTTAAACCAACTAATTTTTATAAAAATCTTAGGAGCTGCTTTCGAAAACCATTTTTTTAAATATTGTATTGTAGGTACTGATATTTTTAGACCGACATTTTTTTATGCTAAAAATCTGCTGATTGTCAGTTTCAAAAAATTAAGCGTCTGGTTTTCGAAATTTTTTCTTTATTTTTAATCCCAAAAAAGATTGCTAAGAAATTCGAATACACAATACCTACTATAAAATTTTTTTGAAAGTTTAACATGAAGAAAATTTATGAAAACTACATATATGTACCATTTTTGAGAAAATCGAAAACAAAAGCAATGGTTCCATGGGAGGTACCATTAATAACCATTTTTTGATTTTTTTTTTTGAATCTTTGCCATATTTTGAATTCTGTTTTCTTAAATTTGCGTAACAGTTCTTTTTGGAAATCTCAGAACAAATTTTTTTTTTAAATTTTAGAAAATATTTTTTTTTTTTTTTAAACTGCTCCAGATATTTTTTTTTAACAAAAAACTCCAAAAACTTGATTAACTTAAAGCTAGATTACGGCTGACTTTTTTTTCTCTAAAAAGAAGTAATAAACTATACCTCTCACAGAACCATTTTTTGGTTTTTCAATTTTCTCAAAAATAGTTTATTCCAAAACTTCTAAAAAGTTTGAATAGTATTTTGTGTTTAAAATTTATCTTTTTTTTCTTTATTTAACATAAAATTTTTATTATTTTAAATGTTTCATTTGCTGGTGACCTTTTCTTTTTTAAAAATAATGCTTGTCCTTAAGTGGGCTCAAGGTCAATTTTTGGATGTAATTACACCCTTCGTCAGATTATTTTAACGAATAAGATATTTTTTTTTGTTTGTTTGAAATTTGTTTTCAATTTATCTGGAACTTGGAATGATTTTCGAAAATCGTATTTTTCTCGAAAACAGCACCCAGAATTTTGATACAAATTTTTTTTCTTTGGCTCAAACTCGAGATTTTGATCAAAGTTGACGAAAAAAGTGGGTTTCGCAATTGTGTCTGTCTGTATGCCTAAACGGCTCGGCCGATTTTCCTTAAACTGTTCGACTACAGTAGATAGCGTTTTTTTCATTTTTCACCCCACACGTTTTTCCTTTTTTTTTTTTTTAAGGCCAAGAAATGACGGTACTCCATATCTCCAAACCCCATGCTCGTTTTTCTTAAAACTTAACAGTTAAAACTTCTTTTTAATATACGAGTAATCTACAGGATTTGAGGAAAAAAATTTTATTTTATCTTAAAATATCGGTACCCACCATACAAATGCTAAAAAATGGTTTTTGGAAAATCGTGTTTTTCTTGAAAACGGCGCCTAGAATTTTAATAAATTTTTTTCTTACCATCTATAATTCAATATAAACAAAATTTAAATTAAGATATTACTGTAATTACCTACCATAGAACCTTTTTTTTAACTTTGAATTTCTCATTATCGGCATAACGGATTTTAATGAAATTTTGTATAGAAAAGCTTCCAAAAAGTTTAAAAAACATTGCATTTCAAAACTTATTATTTATTTTTTGGATTAAAAAAAAAAAAAAAAAAAAAAACAAAAAAAAAAATATCAAATTAAATTAAAATAGGTCAATATTTTGTTGGGAAATTTAATTTTTATTCCTACACTAATAAAAACTTTAAGTTGGTGATAAAAATTTTTTCTTAAAATGTTTTAAAATGTTTGTATATAAAAGTTTATTTTTTTTAAGAAACCGCTACAACGACTTATTCTTTTTGGTCTTGCATGGCATTGTGCTTTTATCTCCCACTACTAAGAGTCTACAAATTAATGTTATGCTTATGAACAGTTTTCCCAATGGCCGAACGTGAGGGTATCCATTGCTCCGGAGTTATAATGTTTCGCACGTACACCGAACGATATTTCTATGCCTTAGCCTGAATATTTTTCAAAGTTATAAACCGCGAACTGAATCCAATTATATGTTTCCAAACACCAAATTGACGAATTTTAACACACACTGAACTATTACTTTCAATTCAAGAAAATATAAAAATTCAATGCAGACCTTTATGTTGTTATGATACTCAAGGAAATTTTATCAATCATTATTTTAATACTTAGTCCAAAAATGACATGTACTTCACTTTTTCTGTTCTTCTTTTTCAGTGTTAAAAATGACACTTTTTCATGATTTTTATTTTTCATGGAAGGAATGATATAATCAATTCAAATTTTTTTTACTTGCTTATTATCATATTAAGTACAAAAAATTATTTTTTCATAAAAAAATACCGGGTCGTTCGAAAGCAATGCGCCTCGGAACGAGACCACTTCCAAAAAAGTTGTTCGCTTTTGGCCACTCTAGCTCCTGCACAAATGATCGAAAATTAAAAAAATCAAATTTTTTTATAAAAAAGAAGACTTCACTTCACTTCGTGAGAATGTCCACAGTTCCTCAATAACAATTCCATCCACAGGTGGACATGGCCTGTCCTACCTGTCCAAGTAAGAAAAATTCTCATTGAAATAGCACCAGAAAATCTTCAGTATTATTTGTATTTCTAAACACAAAGTTGGGCAAAAGTTGCCACCCTATCGGAGCGGAGGATACTATTATTTTTTGTAAATTCAGTCGAATTCTGCTTTGACATTTGTGAGGTGTGCAAATTGACGTCTACAAAGTACAAATTTGCCGCCATTTGTAAAAATAAAGCGTCTTTCGATAGGGTGACAACTCTTGCGCCAACTTATACTTGTACTTGTCCATAATGTGCGACGAACTTGTTTTTTTTTTCGAAGAAAAATCCAAGCGAGAACAACCTAAATATTTTGTATATTAAATTTAAACAATTCTGAGTAACTTGGTCTGCAAGGACAAGTAGGTACGTGTAACGCAGAGGTGCATTTTATTTCTCCTTAAATCTATATTCAGATTGGTTTTTTGTTGAGTTAAAAAATAATCCCTGGAATTTTGAATTAAACATTAGGTTCGTGGAGCTACACCCACAGAACTCACTTGGCAATGTTTGATCTCTCTGTATTATGGGCTAATTTTGGGCTATTAATAAACTACCTTAAATAATTCTATACTTTATAAGTCAGGATTTTTATTTAAATAATTATTTAATGTGTATGTGAATCTCACCTACCTTCCTCATACAAAATACATAGATTAAACATTCCGTTATCGAACCATTTTGTTAATTATGAACATTATGAGTGGTAGTTAAAAAGGCCGTGAAATACATACATATGTTTTGTCTCTATTATTGATATTCTTAATTTATTTCTGAAAAAAAAAAAAATAATCACACCAACAGCTTTACCCTCAATTATTGATAATAATTGATGTAAAGTATGAATAATGAAACATCGTTGCGGTGCATAATTAGAACATCCATTCAATTTTGTTGATATCGGCCATGTTGTTTTGGTGACATTCTGTCAAATCTATTTTTTCGTTCAAATGATATGTTCATGTTATTGCATGCGTTGCGCATATTTTACTGTAGACGTGGTGACCCTTCATAGTCGTTTATTGGCCAAATTTGAGTCAACCGGTTCGGTTATCAATCAGTCTAAATTCGTACGTACAAGATTGGAAGATCGGCCAAACTCGAGCCAGTCGATTCCTCTCCGTGCACAAGAACTCGGCCTTCAACTTGGCGAATTTTGCGTCGGGACTTTGACCCACAACGGCATAAGACTTGGCATCTAAGCCTTTGAAAAAAAAAAAACACTTTTTGTCTAATTCCTCACTTTGTCAAAAACCCTTTTAAACATTCCAAAATTTGTCCCCAATAAACGGTCTTTTTTTATAGAGTTGTGTATATTCCTCCCTATAGATAGATACAGCTGCCTTAAAATGCTCCTGCTTTATTTTGCTAATTTTTAATATTCAAAATTATTTATAAATTTGTTTGATCTTAATTGAAAAGTTCCTGTTTTCTATCGACGACGATGACAACTTCGAAACTGCTGAGTTCCGTAAATTCTGCCGAAAGGTTCCTCATTCCTATCTACTTCTTCAACCACAACCCAACACCATCAATTTTATTTAATTCTTTCCCATGAAACCTCTCGCCATCAGTTAGAAATTCTTTGACAACAAAAAGGGCTAAAAACTTTAAGCAATACATTTTAGCACTTATCTGTGCAGATTTTTTGCTTAAGAACCAAAAAAAAAGGACCTCAAAAATTCCTTTTCGGTGTCTCATTGTTCAACTCTTGAAAGGCTCTCTGGCTCTTTGGTGCTTTCATCATGAGAATTAAATTTTTCCTTCAAACGGACTCAAAGGACTTTAATTTCATTTTAACTTCATGGCGATGACGATGATGAGGATGATGGGGGGGCGGGCGGTGGCAAATGGCGCCTTTTTTTTTGACACATGTTGCTACAGCGCACTCATTTATTATGCTGTTTCCCGACCAGAAAACTACATTAAAATTCCACAGATTTTTTCATTTGCCACGGTGGATATTTTATTTTGGCTCTTTTTTTTATAACACAATTTGTCATCGGGTTAATTTTATATAATTAATCATTTCACTACCTAGAGTTTATTTGTGTGTGTGTATGTGTTCGCTCAAGTTGGAACGTGAAAATAAAGGCTCAGATATTGAAGCTAAAAAAAAAAAAATTAAATTTGTATCCGCTTGAGAATGCGAGCATATGGTAGCTTGTTGAAAACATTTATTCATTCACCCTCATTAAATTGTTAACAATTTATCATAAATATTTAAGTTTATAGTTTTAATTTATTGAATATACAAACAGGAAGCCAGTTGCACTTGTGATTTATAAAACAACAATGTCTCTGTCATGTCGTAGGAAATTCACAAATGCAGCCGTTGCCGCAGGTTGAATGAAATTAATAATACAAAAATATCGCTAACACAAATAAATTAATTAATGCAATAAATAAAACGAGACAAATAAAATGACCAAGAATACAAGTGTTGAGTTGAAAAATGACGAAAACATTCCCAGAGATTTAAAGTGTTGCGACAGAGGAAAACAAATCTATTTTTTTTGTTATTTTTTTAACTAGTAGGTCTTGGACGGTTTTGTTTCTAAAAGTTAATTGAAATAAAATGCACGACTCTGTCGCACGAACTTGCTCCTATGTAATAGACTAAGAAATCCAAAAAAATGAATGTTATTAGAGAAAAACTGTTTATAAGCTTTACTTTACTTTAGATGGCGCTCACAGTCCAGGGTGGACTAAGGCCTCAACCAACAAGCCCCTCCAGCTAGCTCGGTCCCTAGCTAGCTGCCTCCAGTTACGCACTTCAAGTTGGTTGAGGTCGCTCTCCACTTGTGCGCGCCACCTGAGGTGGGGTCTTCCTCTGCTGCGCAGACCATCAGGGGTGCATTCGAAGATTCGACGGGCTGGTGCGTCGGTGTCCATACGCTCCACGTGTCCCAGCCATCTCAGCCGTTGTATTTTCAGCTTCTTGACTAGGTCAACGTCGCTGTAAAGCCCGTACAGCTCGTTGTTGAACCTTCTCCTCCATACTCCATCGATACAGACTGGACCGAGGATCAAACGAAGAACTTTTCTTTCAAAGCACCCAAGCAGATTTTCATCCGTTTTAGACAGTGTCCATGCTTCTGCCCCATACAGCAGGACCGGGATGATGAGGGTCTTATACGAGGTCTCCTTGGTTCTTTGAGATAGGGCTTTATTACTCAAATGCCTTCTTAGCCCGAAGAAACAGCGGTTGGTAATAGTAATTCTTCGCCTGATCTCTGCACTGATGTCGTTTTGCTATGTTATAGTGGAGCCCAGGTAGACAAAGTTTTTGACGACTTCGAAGTTATACCTATCAATCGTGACGTTTTGCCCGAGTCGACGATGTTGAGATTCCTTTCTCGATGATAGCATATACTTCGTCTTGTTCTCATTAACAGCCAAATCCATTTTCGCCGCCTTCAGTTCAATACTTGCAAACGCACCGGTAACAGCTCGCTTCGTCCTCCTTATGATATCAATATCATCCGCATAAGCAAGCAGTTAAACTGACGTTTGAAAAATTGTACCTCTATTGTTGACGTTTGAGTTTCGTACAATTGCTTCAAGAGCGATGTTAAATAGGTTGCACGATAGCGCGTCGCCTTGCCTCCGACCTTTCTCGACATCAAAGGGTTCGGTGGTGTTCTTACCGACCTTGACGGAACAGCGAGATTTCTCCATCGTCATCCTGCACAAGCGGACTAGCTTGTCAGGGATTCCGAGATGAGACATGGCTCTATATAGTTGTTCTCTGTCCACGCTATCATACGCGACTTTGAAATCGATAAAAAGGTGGTGTGTATCGATTTGGAACTCCTGGGTTTTTTCCAAAATCTGTCGAAGTGTGAACATCTAATCCAGGGTAGATTTTCCGGGCCTGAAACCACACTGATAGGGGCCGATCAGCTTGTTGACAAGCGGTTTTAGGCACTCACACAGTACAGACGACAGGATTTTGTAGGCGATGTTGAGGAGACTTATACCACTGTAATTGACACTTGTCAGGGCATCTCCTTTCTTGTGGATGGGGCACACTATGCCGAGGTTCCATTCATTGGGCATACTTTCATCTGACCAAATTTTTGGGATGAGTTGGTGCATGCTCCCTACCAAGTCATCCCCACCTGCTTTGAATAGCTCAGCTGGCAAGCCATCCGCGCCAGCAGCTTTCTACGCTTTCAGCTTGGCTATCGCTGACCGCACTTCATTTAGGTCGGGTGGACGGAAATTTTGACCATCGTCGTCCAAGTTGAATGGAATGTTCCGCCTAGCTGCGGAATTTTGGCCTTCCTCGCCGCGCCGTTCAGGAGTCTGGACAGGCTTTCGTTCTAGCTTTGTAGCGCTGGGTGGATTGCCTTACCCTTTGGTAAAACTTTCGAACATCCCCCCTGCCGGTACAGTCCCCAATAGACTCGACCGCCCGCTTCGCATACTCTCTCTTTTTCCTCCTTAGAAGTCGGCGTTTCTCCCTTCGTCTTTGCCCGTAGAGCTCCGGGGCAGCTCTGGTTCTTGCCTGCAGCATTAGTTGGTAGGCCTCGTTCTTTGCTACGTGCGCCAACCTACATTCTTCGTCAAACCAGGGGTTTCGTTGTGGTGGCCTTGTGAAACCCAGCACATCAGTGGCGGCACACTGATGGCATTCTGGCAGTGTTTCCACAGGTCCTCCGTTGATGAAGCTGGAGGCGGGCTTGCTGAGAGATTAAGAGTGACGCGGTCTGCAAAAGTCCTGGCGACCTCCTGCGTTTTTAACCTCGCGACATTGAATCTTTTCACAGCATCCGTCCGTCGTTGTGGCGTCATGGATATCCGCATCCGTAATTGGGCTACCACCAAGTAGTGATCCGAGTTTATGTTGGCCACTCGGAATGTTCGGACATCCAGGATACTGGAAGCATGTCTCGCGTCTATCGCAACATGATCAATCTGGTTGACGGTTAGTTGATCCGGAGACCACCAGGTCCCTTTGTGTATATTGAGGCGTGGGAATCGAGTGCTAGCTATGATGACATTTCGCCCCGCCGCAAAGTCAATCAGCCTGAGTCCGTTACCGGAAGTGTTGTCGTGCAGGCTGTGTTCTCCGACTATCGAACCAAAGATGCCCTCCTTTCCGATCTTGGCGTTGAAGTCGCCAAGAATAATCTTGACGTCGTACTTGGGGCACCTATCATACGTTTCCTCGAGAAGGTCGTAGAATTCTTCTTTGGCTGAGTCATCGTTTTTTTACGAATGCATAACTTGCAAGTAAAAATAATAATAAATTAGGCTGAGTTTGACCAATGGCACTGATTATTTTGGCCTTCATTGCAGTTGTGGTTTATTAGTTTAGAGTTACGACTGCAGAAAACCTCACAAGAAAAAGTCGCACGGTGTCAAATCGCATTATATCGATGGCCAATTCACATCGCCTTCACGTGAGATAACGATGTTCCGAAATCCCTCGTGCAAAATTCCTCTTGTGCAACCACATATCTTCGGTATCTTTGCAATACAATTCGGCCCAAAAGAAACTGGTTATCATCGGCAAATAGGGCTCGCAGTTGACCGTGATGGCCTGGCCAACGTGCGACGTTCTCAAAGAAGTTGGGTCGTATGACTTTTTCTGAATGTATTTCAATTTGGCGGTTCCCGTGTAAATGTTGCCTTTTAATTGACGTACAGTGTGGCGGATTGTTCACGAAACCGGTCGACTTTAAATTATAACTTAGTACCACTTTTTTCTCACTGCCCTTGGTCAGGCCTAGTACATCCGTAATGATGTTGCTTCTGGCCAGACAACACCCGAAGGAAGGCATGTCTGATCTCTTTGCTGAGTTAAACTATTTAACTCAGCTTGTGAACTAGCCAACTCGATTACCTGACGTTGCAGATCATTCCGCAAATACGCTTTATCTGTTCCTCCCATCTGATTCTCATAAATACAATATAAAGTGTATACCCGTCGGATCACTATATCATATCAGCAAATTTTTCATAATCCGCCAACACAGTTAAAGAAAAAATTTCGAAGGGAAACATTTGGCATTATGAGAAAGCCATTTAGGAGTGTCTAAACAACATCTTTCGAAACATCAACTTTCCGGTAGTGACATACATAGAATCCATGGCTGATATGATAGCAGGCTTATTCTCAATGGATAAAAACTTTCATTGCTAACAGGATTAAAAGAGTTAGTTTCAAAGAGAATTCTTGGTACGATTATGACTGAAAATGGGTTATCAGGTTGAGGGAATTAAGTTCTGATGCTACAAAACAAACGTCTCTAATGATAACCGGAAAAAATACAGACAAGCGAGGAATACATGTGTTGCTCATATTTGAAGAACAAAGTTCTTACATGATCAAAATCTACATCACAAAATATTACAATATCCCAAAGGTAGTACACTCAAAAAATTTCGTGTGTAAATATTACTAATTCATGCGTGCATTCTACGAATTTTATTCGTGGTTTTCAGCCACGAATAGTATTCGTAGAATGGACGTTTATTAGTACATTTTACGAATATTCGTAGAAAAACAAACGTATATTGTACGAATACCATTTGTACAATGTACGAATATTAGTGTAATATTTACCAATGCCATTCGTATATTGTACGAATATCATTGTAATATTTACTAATGCCCTTGTATTTCATTCGTAAATTATACAGCTCCATTCGTATATTGTACGAATACTATTGTACAACATATTACCATTAAATATGTTCTCTGAAATTTCCTTAAATACCTATTGTAAGAAATAATAACAAAAGATATTTATGTTGTAAGTTAAAAATAGTTTTTTAATTCATTTTATTGTCATATATATGAATAAAATTAAAAATTAATTAATTCAATATAAATATAATTAAAAATCAATTAAACATTTAAAAACTCCTCATTTTATGTACCAAGGGCCACTGAAAATAAATTAAACATTTAAAATATTGAAAACTTCGGAAAAAAATTGTACTTACAATGAAATTATTTTAGGAATAAAATTTCCACATGTATGTTTGATCTGCTGCTTCTGGATGCTGTATATTAAATATAAAATAAGCGTTAAAGCATATGTATGTACATATGTCTAGGTACTTACGTCATCTTTTTGAAAAAAGCAGAAGTTAGTCTGATCCACCACTGCAGCACTTTATAAATAACATCACGTTTAAACGTGTTGATTAATAGAATACATTTAATTTTTAGAATTCAACACATATTATTTTTCTTACTCATGATTAGTAAATAATACTGATGCACTTCATGAAAATACGAAGTTATTAGTACATTCTACGCATAATGCGTACGGTCAACCTACGAATGAATTCTGTCTACTAATATTAGTTTTACTTAGTAAATAGTACGAATTTATTAGTAAATACTACGAATGCAAGAGATTAAAGTACGAAGTCATTCGTACGAGAAATTAACGAATGTTATTAGTTATATGTACACAATAATTCGTACAATGTACTCAAAGAAATTATTTACTTCTTGTTTACGAATGAAATTAGTGTATTAAACGAATAGATTCGTAGATAGTACGACAGTTATTAGTAAAATTTTACGAATGCATTCGTAGATATACCACTGTACAAATACTTCGTACATGTTACGAATATTCGTACAATGCACGAATATTTTCCCTACGAATATCATTCGTAGCCATTTTACTAATAAATTTTTTGAGTGTAAGAGAGTTCTGCCGCATATTAAACCTATCCAGTTAGCTGGTGAAGTAATTAAAACGCAGAGGAGTTAAAATATCTAGGAATTACACTAGTACACTCCTCTGGAACAAACACTTAAAAGCTATATTCCGAAAAGTCACAAAAACCTTAAAATCCTCTGATGGATGTACACCATGACGGTAAGACCCATCATTACTTATAGTGCGGTTGCGTGGCACAAAGAACCGAATTATCAACAACTAGGAAAACCCTAGCAAAAGTACAAAGGCACGGGTGTATCTATATTAGGGGAGCAATGAGAACCTGCTTTACTGCAGCTATGGAGGTTGTTCTCCATATATCCCCTCTGCACGAGGTCATCAAAATTGCGGCTATGAGAGGTATCATGAGATTCCCAAGAAAGGAACTGTAACAGGCAAAATCATTGGTTTCAGAGAAAGGGACTTAATCGGCAGGTCCACAGTAACAAATCGCAAGAGGTGGTATGATCAAAAAACACAACTTCGAGAAGAAGAAACAAACTACACCTTCGAAACGATGGAGAACAGGCGAAAGGACTTTGGGCGAAGAACCAAACTTTCTATATCGATGGGGCAACATGCATGAGGAAACACCGGACCACATACTAGGAAGATGTTGTCCACTCATGGACCAAAAGACAAACCATCTGGGACAAAACCAGGTGGAAGAGTCCGACCTATCCTCTCTGGGAGTGCCCCAAATACTATGATTCCTAAGATCAATAGATCTGGAGGAAGAACTGTAAGATGAGCAAGCTCATCCTGCTAATTTGAGTTTGCCACACAGTGTTATGGCTCCTCCTGTACTTAATAGCGTTAATGGTTCTATAGGGAAAATCTTCGTTCGCACTCGTACATTCGCAGGAGTCCTCCAATAAGTTGAAATACAAAAAACCGCTTGTCCAGTTTGTAAAATCCCTTTTATAACTTAAGAGGTGTCCTTTTACGTTGACAAAACTATTGCTTAAGCTTTTCCATCTGTCTAACTCTGGGTATTTTTGCAAGTAAATGAAAAACGGTATTTATCTAGCCAGTCCCTAAAAAACACAAATCTTCCTCTCTAATTACCGGCCAATTGCACTTAAGTTCCTTCTTTTCAAGATCATGGAATCACTGATCGATCATCAGCTCAAGAAATATCTCGAACGAAAGCCCTTAAATGACCGACAGTACGGCTCTCGTAGCAATACGTCCACTGGTGATCTGATGGCATATCTCACCGAAAAGTGGAACCAATTCTTACATTATTTTGGATTTTTGAAAAAAACTTAACAGAAGAGTCTCTTCTTCTGTGGACCTCTCAATAAAAGTTGTATTGGATGGTTCTAAATTTGATATTCATAAAATAATAATACACCACATACGTCAGGCCTATCCTTGAATATGCTAGTCAGGTTTGGTCTCCCTTCCAAATCACTCAATCTCTTAGAATTGAAGCTGTTCAGAGGAAATTTCTCAGATTCGCTTTGCGCAGTCGACCTTGGTCTGATCCCGTTATTTTACCCCCTTATGAAGACCGTTTGCAACTAATTGGCATGCACACCTTTTCTCAACGTCGCCGTATCGCTGACATAATATTCGTCCATCAGCTCATCATTGGAGCCATAGACTCTCCTGCGTTGCTCGAATGGATTAAAATCAATACCAATCCACGTAACCTTAGAGCTGTCCCCTTCTTCCGCCTCCCCATCCACCGCACCAACTACGGCCATTTCAATCCAATGAGCAGAATGCTTCGATTAGCCAATACAGCACAAAATATTTTCGATTTCTCCATTAGTTCCCCTTCCCTTAGAAGAACTCTATACACCTTCTCTCCCTAACCTCACTCCACCGCATTATTTTCTTCTTAGCGTTAAGTATATTATTTATAATTTAAGTTTGTATAATATAATTTAAGTAATTCGCTTGCAATAAGCTAAATAAATAAATAAATTCTGGTGTGCCCCAAGGCTCCGTTTTATCTCCTACACTCTTCCTTATATTAATAAATGATCTTTTGTCTGAAACTTCTAATCCACTTTATTGTTTCGCTGCCGACAGCACTCTCAGCTTTCCTTATTTTCAGACTTACAAGCCTGTTCTTCGGCTGTGAAACTAAAAGCGACAGCGTATGCTAAGCTCATTGATTTCGATCTACATAGCATTATAAGAGGTGGGCCAAATACAAGTTTGTTTTTAAAAATGCAATAAAATGAACTAAATTAAATTTTTTCTATGTATAATAGCTTTATTAATAAGAGCATACACTCCCATTAATTATGGAACATAACGTCGTTCAAATGGCTGCCTCGGCTAGAGTCAATTAGTCTGGTAAGCAATTTAGATTGGTGAGATTTTTTGTGCAGAACTCTCCTCGAGCTAGTGCGTGAAATGTTGAGCTATTGAAATCGATGGCGAGTTAATGTTTTTCTCACACTCTCGGCTACAGCAGCCACATTCTCGTCTATGAGCACCGTAGGACGACGGAGACCGAGAGTGTTCCCCACTAGCATACCAGTCCCACGAACTCTGCACAAACTTGCATACAGCAAGCGTGGTGGGTGCTTCATTTCAGCCAAAAATTCTTTTAAAAAAACGCACTGTTTTCGGCTACACAGTATTCACTTTGGAAATATGTTTTCAATATTTTCCAACACTGTTCAAGTGTAAAGTGACTCATTTCGTTTTGCGGAGGAATGATACTGACTTTCTGTCAAGATTTCGAGCAGAAAGCAGCTGTAGGTCCCTTTCATTCCTGGTAACACGCACACAGGAATGTTTGAGAGATGTAAGTTTTTTGGAAAACTTGATATCTCAAAAACGGGCTAATGATTTTTTTTCACAATGATAAGACCCTAAAATTGCCTCACCAATTTTTGTTCGCCCATTTTTGATGTTGACTTGTTAGCAAGCTATTTCGAAAACCTCCTGTTGCCTGATCCTAATCAATCCAAACTTAGTTTTACTCTTCCAAAGGTTTTTATCCCAGATCTCGACTGCTCATTCTCATTGGTGAAACTAATGTCTTCTTCGAGTAAAATGAAAAAAAAAAGATGAATTCATTAACCCTAGGGTTGATTGTGAAAACCGTATAATGAAGATAGCACGGACGATGGGGGAACTAGAGGGCGGGAGAGAGAAAAGAAGGTGTCGATTGGGTCTTGAATGTTGGTGCGAATAATTAGACTATTTCCAAAAAGATAGTCCTTCTAGACAATACAGGGTTGGTACTTCTTCAATACTGTCAACTACATGCACCCAATCGTTCTTAAAGTAAGTTGGATGATTTTGAAATATTAGTAGTAACACTCGTACATATCTCCTCCCTAAAACACTCCTCCAACTGCTCTATGAAGGACTTCTGTTCAACAAATTATTCCTCCCATAGACCATTTTCAAGGACAAGGCTGAGCTGTTTTTTTTTTTTATTTTTGTATAATTGCTTTGGCTTGAGAATAATGCTTTCCATCTGGTTTTCCATCGAGGGCAAAACAAGAAAATATACATTGGCACATCATTAGACCGTTGACATGCCATTTGTTGCAACACAAAAAGCGGGTGTAACAAAACGTTAGTCCTTCATTAACCTCATAAATAAACTTAAACGAACTTTGACGTCCTTCTTAGCAGACAACCGCAATAAAAACCACAAACTATCGTATGCTCTATGATGCTCTTCTTACACCACAGTTTCCAGTAGTTATATCCTTTGGCAAGGATGAATAAAAAAAATAATATAAAACTTTTTTCTATGATTTTTTTTTTGCTTTCTCCCATGCATTCTCTTCTTTCTCGGCCAGTTTTTTTTTTTTTTGCATCCATGTTCTTGTCCACAGACACCCATGTGTAACTTGGTATCCTTTATTTACATTTTGTGGATGGTAGGGTTAGACAAGCTTAAATTTTGGACTTAGAAATTATTATATCAAATTCTAATTTGGTAATTTGCAGTCACTCTGGCATGAAAATAAAAAAAAAAGAAAAAGCTATCTCTGGTTCTTTGGCCGAAGAGATTATTTTAAGTTTTTTTCTATTCTTTGTCAACGGTTTCAAGTTTGAGGTTATGTAGGGATGTCGGACAACGTGGTCTGGCTGCTTGCTTTTTAAATTACCAAAAAAAAAGTTTTTTTGTAAACACAATGAGAGATAATTATGTTACTCCAAGCGGCCAGATATGTAAGTGCACAGCTATAAAGACGATCTGTTTGTTTCGATTTCGACTGCCGCCAAAGTACAGACAACAAAAGGTTAAATTTAATGAGGGTTTTTGTTTGATTTTCTGAACTTAAAAAAAGACCACAGTTAAAATTTTTTTTCATTTTCGTTTGCATTTTTTTAAATAAAATTCCAAAACTCCTGTTTTATTCTCAAGTTCTCTTCAATTCACCAAAATACTTCACAACATTTTTTATGATGCGGATGGTAAAGGATAAAGATAATCCGAGACACAGATTTGGTAATCGTGAATTTGTGAAAAGTGGAAGAGAAAAGTCAGTTTTCCTGAAAGGTCATTGTTCAAAAGAAGATGGCGACTAGGATTTAATGATTTGGGTCATTGCAGTTTAACAGACTTAATGCGAAACGAACATATTTACTCTGCACAAATTTTATTTGATACGTATCTATAAAAGAGTTTTGCAATAAGCTTTTTCTATCTTTGAATTTGAATAAAATGAACTGTGAGTGAGATGTTAATATATCATAAAAATATCCGCTGAGTTTTCGCTGGTTGACGCGCATCTAAACTGTCAAATTTCCATAACTCTTCCGCATAATTTAGACTGAATTTGACGAATGGTATTGATTATGTTGGCACCGCCCTGGTGCTTTGTGGTTCATTGGCATAGACCTGTGACTTAAGAAAACCCCACAAGTCTAACTACGTTAAATCGATAAATTTCGGTGGTCAGTTCATATCGTATACGTGTGAGATAACCGTGGACGGAAGTGGCTTGTTTAAAATGTCCATTTTGGCACGGGCTGTGTGGCACGTAGTGCCCTTCTTATTGAAACCAAATATCTCCGGTTTCCATATCGTCCAATACGGGTCAAAAAGAATTGTTTATTACCGACCGATAGCACTCGCTGGTGACAGTGATGCCCTTGCCAACTTGATTCTCTAACTTTGTATATACGGGTGATGAATAACACCAACAGTGACTTTCTCTGGATGCATTGATTTGGTGTTTCTCGTGTGGATTGAAATGGGCCTCGTCCGTTGAATATTTCGTTTCGACCGAAATTGGGATCAATTTCCAACTAGTTGAGAGCCCACTTATCGTACACACGTCGTTGTCTATGGCCGATAACTCTGAACTGCTGGGTCAATTGAAGTTTTGTAGGCTCAAGTCATGACACAAATTGTGGTCTGCTAAAGGCCAAGTTCTTGTTCTTGGCACGGAATCGACTGCCTCGGATTTTCCTGCACACTCTTACGGAAAGTGGCAATAACGTACAAGTGTTGGCGGATTGCTCAACCAACAACTCGACTCGAATTCTCGCGGATGGATGATTATGGCCACCGTAAAATGGGTGAAGAGCGCAAAATGTTGCAAGAACAGAAGACCCACTTCCGTAAAACAATTAAATCATTTGCACATGTAGATGAACGCTATAACTATCCATGTTGATTTGGCAGATTTTAAATGACATCCAATGACAGATTAAGCTTCAACAATATGGCTGCACTTGTCAAAGTTCCGAAGTTCTTATTGTAAGTCACTTAGTTCAGGGTCTCTGCGAGCCTTTGGCTTCTTATTTATTTAATTTAAGATTCCATACGATCAATGTGTACAGAGAACACATGAACTTCCTCCTGGTTCATTCAATTAATGGAATCATTCTATCTGTAAATATCGAGTCTTGTTAAAATGTTCAATGATGGATCCTTCTATTGGGAAATCAGGTGAGCCGCAAGGCAGCCATCTGGAACCCATTATTTTTATCCTGACAATCAATGTCGTAAAACTTGTGATTGCTTAATATCTCAGAGTTATTTGTGATAGTGCGAGCATTTTCAGATCCCATTATCATAACATATTTGCCTATAGAACTATGTAAGTCTCCTATTGGTTTCGTAAAATGAAGGTCGAAGGAATTTTAAGACCCTTTCGTTACCCCCCTATTACGGTTTGCGAATCGAACGTTCGAGGTGATATTTTTTCATTAACGAACTGCACATTCGACATACTACGGTTGGCGAACTTTACAATTCGAGTTCGAAATTTGATTGTTTATTAAAAATATCAAATATTTGACATTTAAGTCGATTCAAAGGTTCTCGATTCGCCAACCGTAATACTAATTTCTCACACTCACATGTTTATTTGTTCGACTCGCCAGCCGTAATAAGGGGGTACGAAAACTCTTTGAAAAAACTTTGTTTGACCTCTGCTTGTATAAGTTGGGCAAGTACACATCACATCCTTTATATTAGGAGAATTAAAGCAATCCGTAGTCGATTTCTACGTTTTGCTCTCAGAGGTTTTTCATGGACTAACAACTTCAACTTGGCTTTGTTTCAAGATCGGTTTCAGCTCATTATCTTATAATATCTAAAAACACGTCTTGAAGAAACTGATGTTATTTTGTCTGATTTAACTAGTTCTTCTGTGCTCCTTGAGGCAACTCACATTCTCAAAGATCAGTATCCTTTCTTCATCAATAGAACTGATCAAGAGTAGAATAGAATAGAAATAGATCAATAGAACTGATCAAGAGAAGAAATGAATCCATTTCTAGAATTATATCTGTAATAAAACACAAACTTAATTTTTTTTTATTAGGGACGAACAAAAGACTGCACAAGAAGAAGATGTTACAAAAGTATACGAAAATTGCTCTTTTCAAAGTTTAATAATGTAGAATATTTAGGCTGATAATTAGCGATGGCTGTGGATTAAAAAGTCCTTAAGAAAAAGAGTACGACGACTATTTACCAAGAAGTATTTTATTCAAGTGAAAGATTAATATTGAGAATAATATATAGTGATTTAACGTTATAAATTAGGTGAATAAGTAATAGATATAATAATTGAAATAGAGATGGCAGAGATAAATAATTGTAAGTGTTGCCATAGTACAATAGTATGAATTCATTATATTTAATATACTCTCTCAACACTTAATAATTCAGAGTTTTATACAATCATATTAATAAATTTAATTCAAAAATATTATTCCAAGATTTGTAAAAAGATTCTTATGTTTTGGTAAAGACAAATTTTTGGTGAGTGGATCAGCCAACATATTGTCAGTCGACAAGTATTTCAGGTACACAGTTCCATCAATTATAGCTTCACGAATATAGTGGTACCTTATGTGAAGGTGTTTTGTACGTGAACGTCGTCCTTTATAGTTGGCTATGTATTGTGCACTCTGACTATCGGTGTATAAAATTATTGGTTCATCAGCATGATGTAGACCAATCTCAGCAAGCAAAAGCTTAAAGTACTTCGCTCGTTTTGCAGCTGACGTCAAAGTTACATACTCGGCTTCAGCGCTAGAAGTCGTTACGATAGATTGCTTACGGGATTCCCAGTCTATTGGAGCACCTGACAGAACGAAAATGATACCAGATTGCGACTTTCTATCATTGACATCTTCGGCATAACTTGAGTCAGCGTAGGCAATAATTGGTTTCTCTGATCTGCAATAAGAAATTTTTGTGTTAACAGTACCTTTTAAATATCTTAGAACAGAAATAGCTGGGTTCCAATGTTGAATTCTAGGGTCTTGGTTAAATTGCGATAGTGTGTTTACGAAATATGATATATCAGGTCTAGTAAATGTCGCTAAATGAAGCAAGCTTCCTATAAGTTCCTGATATGATTTTTTGTTAATTGATTTATTTTGACCCTCAATTTGTGGCTCCTTTTCAAGTTTAGTTTTAGGTGGTAACGGTAGAGATCGCGGCTTACAATTAGTCAACTTGTATTTTGAAATCAAGTTTAATATGTAGCTCGACTGACTGATTGATAGAGTTTCTCTCTTGCGTTCCCGCGAAATTTCCAATCCTATAGTAAGCTTTGGTTCACCCATGTCCCTAATTTCAAAATATTTTTTTAAATGCGATTTTAAATTAATATATTCAGAATTATTGTTTGTTGCAACAATTAAATCATCAACATAGGCTGTGATGTATGTATCTGTTCCATTTTGTTTTTTAAAATAAATACATTTATCGTAATTTGAGTTTGTGAATCCGATTTCTTGAAGTTTGCTATCTAACTTTTTGTTCCATTGATAGCCCGATTGTTTAAAACCATATATCGATTTTTGTAATCTGCAGACTTTTGATTTATCGTTTACGAAACCAGCTGGCTGCTCCATGAAAATCACTTCATCAAGATCTCCATATAAGAAAGCAGTTGAAACGTCGATGTGGTGAAGATCCAAATTATATTCTGTAGCAATAGCATAAAGCATACGGATCGAGCTGATCTCAGCAACTGGAGCAAATGTTTCGAAGTAATCTACCCCGTACATTTGTGAGTAACCTTTTGCTACGAGCCTAGCTTTCCTTCTTTCTATAGTTCCGTCTCTGTTACGCTTAGTTTTAAATACCCACCGACATCCGATAACATTTTTATCTTTAGGACGGTCTACGAGTTCCCATGTTCTATTTTTGTTTAAAAAATCAATTTCAACATTCATTGCTTGCCTCCATTCTTCAACATTATGGAGAAGATTCAACATCTTTCAACGATCCAGGATCATCAATTTCAGCTAGATACGAAGTTTCCTTATAATTGGGTATAGGAATGTTTCGTCTTGGCCTTAGGATTTGTCCAGCATCAGCAGTTACAACTGATTTTCCTTTTTTCTTTAAATTTTGTTTCGGTGTACCGGCATTTGTGTTAACCCCATTATTGTCACTCGATGTACTTGTATTTGTGTCTACCCCATTCTCGTCACGGCTTGTATTTTGATTACCTAAAGCTTCTTCATTGTGTTGCTCATCCTCTTCCGATATTTGTTCTGAGCAATCACTTTTATCACTTTCAGTTTTAATTTTGTTCCCCTTTTCTTTAAAATCTATTCCTGCTACACCTGTTTCTGGTATCTCAGTTTCTGTTATATTTGTTCCTGCTTCTCCCGTTCCGGTTAATCCCGTTCCTGCAACACCTGTTTCTGCTACACCCGTTCCTATTCCAGCATCAACCTTAAAATATCTATACGGTTTTTCTTTTTCAGTATCTTCAATGAAAACTACATCTCGACTTTTTATCACTGATCTCGTGCCATTTTTCCACAGCCTGTATGCTTTAGCATCTTCACAATAACCTATTAACAAAAACTCTTCACTTCTGGCCTCGAATTTGCTTTGATTTCCAGCTTTGTTTAATGCAAATGCCCTCGCCCCTATCTCCCTGAAATATGAAACGCTAGGAATCTTTCCTGACCATAATTCTTCAGGAGTTTTGTTTTTGTTTGATGTAGTTGGACATCGATTGCGTATGTGGGCTGAAGTATGAACTAGCTCTGCCCATAAAAACTCTGGAAACTCAGCTTTAATCTTCAAGCACCTTGCCATCTCGACAAGTGTTTGATTGGCACGTTCAGCCACGCCGTTTTGCTGTGGAGTATAGGGTGAACTAAACTCTTGCCTAATACCATTTGACATGCATAAGCTCCTAAAAGCATTACTGGTGTATTCCGATCCATTATCAGAGCGAAATCGTTTAATATTTGTATTCATTTGGTTTTCTACGTAATTTTTAAATTGTATAAACTTTTCTATCATTTCAGATTTCTTTCTTATTATATATGTATGTATACGAATATTTTTCTAGAGAAATCGTCAATAAAAGTAACAAAATACAACGACTTACTCAGTGACTCCGTTTTCATAGGTCCGCATATATCCGAGTGTATGAATTCCAAACAAGTTGTTGTTGATTTCTCGTGTTTATTATTAAAGGGCAGACGGGTTTGCTTACCTCGGATACATGTTGTACAGTCCAACTCGTAGCTCTTAAATTCTGGAAGCCCTCGTACAATATTTTCGCGTTGTAGATGTTTCAGTGATGCAGCGTTTAAGTGTCCCATCCTATTGTGCCACAGTTTGAAGTTCTCTCCTGCCTTAACAGATGGTACAGTCTCAGTGCTTCTGATGTTGCATGCCTTTTCTTTGATAGGATACACGAAGTAAAGCCCTTTCACCTTGTCAGCACTCATGAGATGTTGACCACATTTGTTTACAACACGCGCGTAATTGGCCTCAAAAAGCACTTTTACACCATTCATTGTTGCTTTGTTTATAGATATTAAATTTTCTTTAAGATCTGGAACATACAATGTATTAAAGAGAGAACAAAATAAAGGTTTTCCTATCGTAGCTGGATTGCAAGAAATCCCAGATTTCTTTTGAAGTTTTATAATTTTTTACGAGTGCAACCACGTGTGGTTCCATTGCAAGTAAAAGTTCACTCCGCGCATCGAGATCTTTATCATCCCATTTGTCTTGTTCTGCTTTTACTGCTGGTCGTGCTTCAAGCCCCTGAACAATTTTAAGAAAGCGAAGCTTATGTAAAACTCCTTCCATTTGCGCCCTCCAAGTAGGATAGTTTTCGCCATTGAAAATTGCGATTCTGCCTGGCACTGTGTTTGAAATCGACATCATATAAATTTTGAATATAGCGATTAAAAAATTGTAAAAATATAGTTTTAATTGAAATCAGAATTATATTTTACACCAGCTGGGCCCATAATCTGTAGAATATTTAGGCTGATAATTAGCGATGGCTGTGGATTAAAAAGTCCTTAAGAAAAAGAGTACGACGACTATTTACCAAGAAGTATTTTAATCAAGTGAAAGATTAATATTAAGAATAATATATAGTGATTTAACGTTATAAATTAGGTGAATAAGTAATAGATATAATAACTGAAATAGAGATGGCAGAGATAAATAATTGTAAGTGTTGCCATAGTACAATAGTATGAACTCATTATATTTAATAAATAAAAGCATTGCATTGGCTTTATAGACAATTTCTTCAATATGAGAAATTAAGGCATGTTTGAGTGAGAAGTTTACGCTAGGTCACATAAATATGTTACTCATAAACGTACAAATTGATTTGGGCTCTTCTAAAAATAAATCGATTAGTATTTTGACATATTCTAAAAGAGACTGTAAAAGCGACAAATTCACACTCGTATTATTATAGAAAGTAAAGGACCAATGTGACTACCTTAAGGTACATCAGAGTTTTATTGAATTCAAAAAAAAAAACTCCTCTAAACGAAATTTGATAACGTCTGCCCTTCAAATATGTTCTGACCCATTAAAACAAAGCTTAAAGGAAACCGAGAGTTTAAATAAAACAAAACTATATGACATTTTGTCGAAGACCTAACTGAAATTTGATTATTGTGCTTGTAGGGCTTAGCACTTGGCTCTCTTTTAGAAAATGTGTACGTTTGGTTTCCAAGAAACCCTTATTCCTTGGATTAGAAGTTACCTTCTGGATCGTTCAATACAAGAGAACCAGGACCTAATGACTTACAACTCTCAAGCATTCCTGTGCAGCAACGTAGGGAGCCTACAAATTTCTGCCGATTTCGAACTGCTAATGAGCAGCACTTTCTATGACAAGAGTACCTATATACTCTAAGAGGATTTGTCAATTCCTCGCAAGAGGCAGTACACCCCTGAAAAACTTTTTTTTGCAGCGGTTGAGAATCGAACTCGAGACCTTCCACATGACAGTCCAACGCACTAACCATTATACCAAGGGGTACTACCTCAGCTTTTCATACTCATTCTCAAATTCACGTCCATTAAAGTGGAATTCCAACTGGATCGTATGATAAGCGTATTTAAGTCTGATCTTTACATCATTGTTAAATGGGTTATAAAAAATCATGTGAAGTTTAATGCTCGGAAAACTCAATGATGTCTATTGTCGTTGAAGAAAAATGTCTCCCTTATGCCATTGTCCTTGAATGGCACTTGCATCGTTAGAATGACAACATTTTCAAGACCGCCAAAATGGCTGATAAATGCTTAGGAATTCCCTATTGCCGTAAGAATTTTATCACCCCCTCTGATCCGGTTACAATTTATAAGGCTTTTATACGCCCAAAACTCGATTACAACTCTCATCTTGGGGCAGGTACAACGCAAACTCCTCTTCAATTATTCGATAGAATTTAGAACAGAGCGTTAATACTGATGTGAAATAGAAGGGAGCGTATCGGAATCCCGCTTTTCAAAAATCCCGGAAAAAAGTTTTAAAATCCCGTCTGCTAAAATACTGCTTTTTTAAAATCCCGTCTTTTAAAATCCCGCTTGTTCAAAATCCCGATCTATTATAATCCCGCTAATCCCGTTTTTTAGAATACGTAGCTAAAACTTATTGATTTTATGTTGGTTATTTTCCAGATTCTTTAAAAGATCTTTGCATACACCCAACCTCGCACCTACCCCAAATCCTATATTGTGCCCTTACATACCTCACTGCTTACACGTCGTAATAAGAAAGGGGATTATAAAAAACGGGATTATAAGAGACGGGATTTTAAAAAGCGGGATTACAAAAAGCGGGATTTTAAAAAAAGCGGGATTATAAGAAACAGAATTATAAAAAACGGGATTATAAAAACGAGATTTAAAAAAAAACGGGATTTAAAAAAACGAGGTTATAAACAGCGGGATATCGTACCCAAGCCGAAATAGAAATATCATGGAATCATTCCCATCTCTTGGACACCGTCAGAATGTTTCATGTCTTTCCTTGATTTATCGCTTCTTTCACAAGCAATGCTCACTCGAAGTAACCAGAAACATTCTTTCCCCCAATCAGTTCACCCGTTATATCCGTTTCACTAGGAATGTTTATTAGTTCACATTTGAGCTTCATTATGGACGTACCTTTAAATATGGTACATAGATTCGTTTTCAAGTCACACAACTCGATTATAAAATCATCTACCTGGAACGGTTTTCCCTTTCCATTTGCCATTTCTCCCTTCCTTATTTCTGCATCGCTCTCGCTCGTGCTCGATCCATTATTAGAGTAGGTATCAATTAATCTGTGAGTTCGGAATCGGCAGAAAACCGAGGATCCTCTCTTTACCAGCTAACATGCCTGTAGTTTGTATGCGAAAAACATTTATTTTTAAAACTTGACAACTTTTAAAATCGTAATAACTCGGAACTTGTCGCCTGTATGGAAGCAAGTGTCAGAATCCTTTTGACCATTTATCTGGATGAATCTGATCTGATCGGCATGGCAGCATTGATTTCGGAAATGGTATGCTATGGTTTTTGTTTTAGCTGCTTTATTTTTATCAGTCCCTTTATTAGGGGTCACAAAAAGCTCAGGTTTCAATCAATGTCAAGGTTTTGAAAAGAAAGTCATCTCGAGGATTTTACATATTCTGTCTTTTTGCAATTGTTTTCGGATTGTGACGTTACGTCTGCATTCAAGTTGTCTGAATTTTCAAAAAAAAATAATTGTAATCAAGTCCATAATTAGTTCTACTACTGGTTATCCAAGTTGTATGAAATTCCAAGATTCAACAACCAGTGATATTCATTTAATATGCAACCTATTTGCTAAATATTTTCAATCTGTTTACTCGTTAGACTGCTTTTCTAATCACGAATTACCAATTGTTTCCAAGGTTTTCGATATAGGCTCTATGGTCTTGGATGTCTCTGAAGTAGAGGAAGTACTTCTTGAACTTGATGCAAGTAAAAATGAAGGTCCTGATGGTATTCCACCTTTAATATTGCTTAAATGTGCTACTTCACTGGCTAAACCACTTACTGACATCTTTAATGCATCACTATCTGGGGGCAAATTTCTAGATTGTTGGAAAATATCGTTTTTAACCCCTATATTCAAATCTGGATCAAAACAAGATATTAGAAATTACCGGCCTATTAGCAAACTTTCTGCAATGCCTAAATTATTTGAAAAACTTGTTTGCAATAGGTTATCTTTTCAACTAAGAAATCATATATCGGAATACCAACATGGTTTTGTGTCAGGTAAATCAACAGCTACTAATTTATCTTTGATGACTAATTACATCATAAATAATTTTGAAGATCACATACAAACAGACGTTATATTCACAGATTTTGCAAAAGCATTTGATCGTGTGAATCATAGGGTGCTTTTACACAAATTGTCTTCGCTTGGATTTCATTCTAAGCAACTGAGTTGGTTAAAATCTTATATCCCTAATAGGACTCAGATTGTAAAAATTGAAGATTGCTGTTCTGATAATATATTTGTCTCATCTGGCGTACCTCAAGGTAGTCATTTGGGTCCATTATTATTTCTATTATTTATTAATGACATACCTTCAATTTTTGTATCTTCCCCATGTCTTTTATTTGCAGATGATCTAAAGTTGTATCGTAAAATTAAGTGTTTAGCAGATTGTCAATTACTTCTTGAAGATTTACTTAGATTAACTGAATGGTGTCAAAGTAATGATCTTCATCTTAATGTATCTAAATGTCAAGTTTTGTCTTGTGTCAGACATTCTACGCGTATTGTGTTCAATTATAAACTAAATGATGTATGTTTAGAACGCGTTGATCGTAAAAAGGATCTAGGAATAATCTTAGATGTAAAACTCTCGTTTCTGCCACATATTGATTATATGGTCAATAAGGCTAATCAAATGCTCGGTTTCTTAAAGAGAAACACAAGAGAATTCAAAGATCCTCATTCGCTCAAATCTCTTTTTAACTCTCTAGTATGATCTGTTTTGGAATACTCGAATATAGTTTGGAATCCTTTTTACAGAAATTCCTGTAATAGAATTGAGAAAGTTCAAAAAAGCTTTACTAGATATTTGTTCTATAAATTAAATTGGCGAATTGACATGCCAACTTACAACACAAGGTGCTTATTATTTGGTATCAAAACTCTGGAAAGTCGACGTTCTTGCTTCTCTGTTATGTTTATCAGAGATATTTTAACGTATCACATAAAATGCCCATATTTATTAAATCTTATTAATATTCGAGTTCCTCAAAGAAATGTTCGGGATTCTAATATATTATATGAATTCTTTCATCGGACTAACTATGGCCTGAATGAGCCAATTACTCGTTGCATCAGGGAAACTAATGCTGTTTGTTATAGAATAGACATTTTTAGAAACTTTTCAAGAGAAACTTTTAAATTACATGTTTTAAACGAAATAATTTTGTAATGAAGTAACGAATCAAATGTAATAGTTAAGTTTATTTAACTAAAAATTTGTTATTTATTTAATAATAAACTAATGTATAATAATTATATCTAAGTCTATAAGAGAATATTATCTCTGATTGATGATAAATAAATAAATACGAGCCCAAACTCAAAATAGTTGGTCTACCGAGGATAGAATGCAAATATGTGTTCATTCTTAACCTATTTCGAAACAAAAACTATTTTTTGATATACATATAAAGTCCTATTCATTTTAAATAAGAAAAGTGGACAAAAAAAGAAAGTGGCTTAATAAAATATTGATATGGAGTCTCTTTACAAAACTAAATAACGATTTATACACATTTCTTAGATGCAAAATAGTTGGTCTATGATTCTTTATGTTGATTTTACCACATTGTTAAGCGACCTTTGGCCTTAATCACTGCTTCTATAATGCACCTTGGCATAGTGTCAACTAATTGTTGACACTCTTCGGCACCAAAAGATTCCCAATTATTTGTAATTGTGGATCTTAAATCTTGAAGAGTCCGACGCGGTTCCTTTCGCAATTTTTGCTTCATCGTGTGCCAAACAGTTTCGATTGGTGAAAGATTACGGCTGCTGGAAGTCCATTCCAATAAAGAATTGCTTCAGCAGTTAACCATAGATACCATTGTTGACCTAGCCGTATGACAAGAAGCACCATTCTGTTGGAAAATATACTCCGCATTGCTATATTGAAGACGTAGTATTGACGGAGGCAGCTCCTGTTCCAAAATGTTGCGGTACTTGACAGCATTAGCTATCCCAATTACAAAATGCAAATTACTCATACCACATCCCGACATGCACCTCCATACCATTAGAGATACTGGAAGCTTTACGGTTTGTTTAAGGCAGTCCTTGTGAGTTGTGAAAGGCTTCTTTAGCATTTTTTATCACTGGTCCTCGTTCATCACCAACACAAACTTCCAATCTGTACTGATCACTCCAATTAACGGACCGCCATTGACTAAAAGTCCAAATTTTTAAGTTGTTTGGCCCACTCAATGCGCCTTTTCTTTTGCTTAGGTGTCAGTAGTGATATTTCTTTTAACTGCGTTTTTAATGATTTAAGTTGTCGTAATTTATGCAAAACTTAAATATTTTAAAATAAACCTTATAAAATTTGTATCCAATTTTTTTCATCATCTGCTTACAACTGTTCACCGAAACACTTTTTTGAATTTGTTCTCTCCACTGAACCGTTATTGAAGCAGATAAATATCGTCGATTTTCTTTAAAAATTTGGCAATCGCGAGGTTTTGCTGTTAGTGGATGTCCCGTTCTGTTGCATATATCCACATTTCCAGAATTTTTAAACTTTGTTATTATATTCTGCACTGACGAGGGCGGTAAATTAAAATTTTCAGGGATTTCGTAGCTAGACAATCCTGTTTCAAACGCTTTAATCATTGATTCCCTTAGGTCTCCTGGTAATGCAACGCCACGCGCCAGGATTAACATGAAACTCTCGCTAGCTTGTATAAAATCATACAATAATCATTAATAAAACCAGTGCTTGTCATTTTTTTTAATAACGGTTAACTGAAACTATATTTAAATAGTCTTAGATCAACTATTTTGCACCCAAAAAAGAGTAGACCAACTTTTATGCTCTTATCTTTGTCTGAGATGAAAGGAATATTGTTGCTATTTGCTCTCTCAAATTTTGTTTTATTAGGTCTAATTTACTCTCAGTGAAACTACTTTATTAAATTGACAACATTTTTTAAATGAACAAAAGCTGACTGCCACTAAATTTAGGATATATGAAAAATTAATGTGTTATTAAATGAATAGACCAACTATTTTGAGTTTGGGTCGTAAACTAAAAAAGAATCAGCAAGCTCGGTGATTCGCAACACACCTCATCAATTTATGACCACCGTTTTCAATTTGTGAATTTTTGTTTTGGTATTTGATTTTGATTTTTGTTTGATATCACAGCTGCGGCTGAAGGGTAAATTTAAGCCAACACTTCCCCCCCCCCTCCGTACCACATCAAGGCAAAACCATCACATGCTTGTATGTATATTGTATATTCATAAAATGTAAAAAAAATCATTTCAAAATCAGACATCCGGGAAGTTTCTCTTTTCAAAACTTTTTTCTTTTGTTAAAATCCTTTTGCAACATTGACATTATTTAAAATAGAAGTAAAGACCTTACGTCATCTATACTCTATACTCGACGAAGGAAGCTGTTTCCTTCATTTAAGTTCGAAGGAACATTCTATTTATATCAGGGAATTGTGGTTTACCATATGAGAAATCGTGTCACACTCATGGAAGTTTATAATATTTTTGTTTGGTTAATGTGGTCGAGGCGAGGGTTGTAGATCCTAATCTCTGTCATCACCAAGGTCCATTCTATATATGGTTTTGATAGTCTTTTATCAAAATCAGAGGGTAATTTTCGTAGATTGATTCAAACTGTAATCTTATAAGCGCCATTAAATGGAATTGCTTTTAAGCACAACAACGAGTTCAGAAAAGTTTTGAGAAACTTCTGCATACATGCATACATGTGTGTACGTGTGTGTGTGAGTGTCTCACAAGTTAATCCGAATTAAAATATTTATTTAAATAGAAAAGTTTTCGTAGTGGACATTTGATTGAGTCTTATTATTATTAGGGTCTCCTTTATAGCTTGAATGTCGAAAAGCTTAAAATAAACACATGTATTTCTACAGCATAAATTTTGTATTAATTTGAAAAGAGTTTCTTTTCGGGTCGTAACATACTTAGATGTGGATTAACTAGGCTGACGACGGATTCAATTGGTTTCATGGTACGTCATAGCTTTTCTCCATTACCCGTTTCCATTGTCGTAATAATGGGTGTCTATTTTTAGAAGGAATGTAATTTTGAAATTTAATTATGTACTACATTAAAATTTGATGGTAGTGGCTAGGGATCTGCCGACAATAGGGAGACTAATGTTGGCTTCCAAGTCGTATGTCGTCGCCAGTTCATTGGAGGAAGTCCTAGTGGTTAACAACCATATTTTAGTACATTCTTAGCTAGTAGGAATGCAGAGAAGCTTCAATTTTTCGCCAAGTCAGAACACGTAATATGAAAAGATATCCACTTGCAAGATTTATCGTTTGTGGAACTGAAATGGTAGCGTTTATTAGGTTCCTTCTAGAAAAGAATTGTACAATGGAAAATGAACAACCGCGTGGAATTTAATGCCCATAAGCTGTCTTCTGTTGGCCAAGCAATATACCATCTATTCCTTTATCCATGAATAGCACATCAAAGAAACTGAATAGCTTTTAATAATTATCGACTTACATAACCTCTACCACGTGACTGCCTCAGCCCCCTGGCTCAGTTGCAGATTCTTTGCAAATGCAAATGATAAAGTTAGCTTTTTTTAACATTTGTTGGTGCAGTTATTTCACCAATTTGTTCCTACTAAAAAAAAGAAATAAGCTATGATTTATTCAACAACAATAATGTCAATGTGGCTAGTGGTGTTGCAAATTTGGATGTCGCAGCTATTCTGGGTGTTGCTGTTGGTGCCAATGTCGATGTTGATAATGGTGCTGCTGATGTTAATAAAGTTGCTGATGATGCTTCTGTTGTAAATGTAAATGCACAAGATTCCAATTGCAAACGTAATCCTAAACAACTAAATAAATATATTGTTGGGACTAGTAACAATAATCTATCTAGTTTAAATGTCTTCCGTAGACGTAAATGGCTTCATTTGTCATCATTTACACCTGAGACGACCTGTGATGAAATAATAACTTATGTATCATCTGTGTTTGGCATTGATGCGTCTATATTATGCTGCATTAAACTTATTAAATTAAATGCAAATGTTAATGAATTAAGATACATAAATTTTAAACTTGGTGTTCCTGCGGAACTATTGTATATTTTCCTGGATTCGAATGCTTGGCAATCTGGTGTTCGTGTAAGATTGTTCAATTTCTTTTCAAAAAACGAGGACATAATGCCTTCAAAGGTCAAAAATTAACGTTAAATCTATCTGCTCCAGTTATTACATGCAAGAATATTTTGCCGTCGTCTAAAGACCCTTGCTCAATATATTACCACAATGCAGGAGGTTTAAGAACTAAAGTATCTGAGTTTTTTATTGCTGCTGTTGATTGTCCTTATAACATTATTGCCTTGACTGAAACGTGGCTTAGTGATAACATAAACTCTTGCGAACTTTTTGATTCAACTTTCGATGTCTTCAGGAAAGATCGATGTGCTATTGCTACTGGATTGAACAGAGGAGGAGGAGTTTTGTTTGCCGTACGTTCTTATTTGAAAAGCAGAGAAATTCCACTAATGTATGCTTCTGGTTGTATTGAACAATTATGTGTTTGTGTTGAATTTTCAATTTCTAATACAAGTAAAATAAATGTTTATTTTTTTGTGTCATATATTCCACCTAATTCATTATTTCAAATTTATGAAAGTCATATAAATAATATTCAAATAGTTTCAAATAATTTAGATTCGAATTCTTTTATTGTTGTATTAGGTGATTTTAATCTACCGAGTATCAATTGGTTGTATTCTGATGAAGAAAAATGTATTTATCCTTTTAACGTTACAAAAGACGTTGAATATACTGTAACTGATTCTATGTATGCTATGAATTTTCAACAAATCAATTGTATTTATAATTCTATCGGTAGAATGTTAGATTTAGTTTTCGTTCATCAAGATATTGAATGTTCTGTTTCTGAAGCGTCTTTTTCTCTTTTAAATAATAGTGTGCATCATAAAGCTCTTAATTTATGTTTAAATTTTGGAATTTTAAATCAATTAACTATAACTAATTATAATAATGCCATATATGATTTTGCTAAAGCCGATTACGTGTCTCTAAATAATTTTATATCTTCTATAGACTGGGAACATATTCTGTCTGTACCTAGTCTTGATCGTACATACGATGTTTTCTGTGATGTGATTGAATCAGCCTTTTCTAGGTTTGTGCCAATAAGAGTATTTAGAAAACAAAATCGGCCTGTGTGGTTTAATAAGCAGTTAGTTCATTTAAAACGTGCCATGACAAAAATGTATAAGAAGAGCAGAATAAATTCTTCATATCAGGGCAGTTTCTATCAAATACGAAAAGAATACGAACACTTAAAAAAATTTCTTTATAGTCAATATGTTTGGTCTCTTGAATCTAAAATCAAGCGAAATTCTAAAGCGTTTTGGACATTTTTATAAACACTAAAAAAAAATCTGTTGGCTTACCTTCTGACATGGAGTTGGATGGCGTTGTTGGCGACAGTTTAAATGTTATCTGTGATATGTTTGCCTCATTTTTCCAGTCTAATTTTGTTAACCGTTACATTGATTGTTCAGTTTTGCCTGTTTGTCAAACCATAACTGACTTAGGTCATCTTTTTATTACTAAAAATGAAATTTTTTGTGAATTGTCTTCTCTAGAATCTAGTACTAATGTTGCACCAGATAATATTCCTCCTATTTTCTTGAAATTGTGTAAGAACGGTCTTATCAACCCGCTATTTATTTTGTTCAATAAGTCCTTGAGTTATGGTGAATTCCTTGATAAATGGAAGTGGTCTTTCATTTCTCCTGTACATAAATCCGGTTCGAAAAGAATAATAAGTAACTATAGGCCAATAGCAAAACTTCAAATAATTCCAAAAATTTTTGAAGCTATTATTAAAAGAAAGTTATATGCTTTAGTTCGCAATAATATTTCTGATTTCCAACACGGATTTGTAAGCGGTAGGTCAACTTTGACGAACTTGACTATCTATACAAATTTTTGTTTATGTGCATTAGAAAACAGATATCAAGTCGACTCGATATATACTGATTTCTCTAAAGCTTTTGACTGCGTGCAACATAACGTTCTTATAAAAAAACTGGAGTTTTTGGGTTTCCATTCAAATTTGCTTTCATGGCTTGGTAGTTATCTTACGGGAAGAAAGCAATATGTCAAAATTGGATCGGAAATCTCTAAGGAAATAGTAAATTTTTCTGGTGTTCCGCAAGGAAGTCACCTTGGTCCGCTTTTGTTTCTCTTGTTCATAAACGACCTTCCAAATCATGTTATGCATTCCAATGTTCTTTTATATGCTGATGATCTCAAAATATACAAAGAGATAAACTCTTTATCCGATGCTCAATGCCTTCAGAGTGACTTAAATAAAATATCTGTTTGGTGTGATTGCAATGGTTTGTATTTTAATGTCAAGAAGTGTTCCGTATTAACTATATACAGAGTTTTATGTCCTGTTTTATTCGAGTATAGTATTTGTAACATGTCTCTTAATAGAGTGTCTAGGCAAAAAGACCTTGGCGTTATATTCGATGAACATATGAAATTTACATGGCATTATGATTATATAATATCTAAATCAAACTCGATGTTAGGTTTCATATTTCGGAATGCAAATGAATTTAAAGATCCATACACTCTAAAGTCCCTTTATGTGTCTTTAATACGTTCTTTTCTTGAGTATTGTTGTGTTGTATGGAGTCCGTTTTATGATAATGCTCGTCTACGCATTGAAAGAGTCCAAAAACGTTTTACTAAATTTGCGGTTAGAAAATTTAATTGGTCTATGAGACCATCATATGAAGCTAGATGTGGCTTAATCAATTTAAAGCCGCTCAGTTTACGTCGCGAATATTTTTCTGCTCTTTTTGCACATGATGTTTTGACCTGCCACATTCAATGTTCAGAATTACTTTCTTTATTTAAATTATACGCTCCTATTCGACAGCTTAGGCCTAGAACAGGTGATTTTCTACACATTCCAGCACATAGAACAAACTATGGTTTTAATGATCCTATTACTATGTCTTCGTTAAATTATAATAAATATTAGGACGTAATCGATTTTAATATAACAAGATTTACATGTAAGAATTTGATTTTTAATAATTTTTAAGGATATATTATTTGTTAAATTATTCAATTTTATTATTATATAAACCTATTGTTTAATCTATTAAAGTTTATGTACTTGATGGATATTGTAAATAAATAAATAAATAGATTGCAAAGAGTTTTTGCTGGTCGGTAATGCTCAGATCCAAGACGTCTTGTACAAGGAGTTCCTCAGGGGTCGATTCTAGGCCCAATACTCTTTTGCATGTTCATTAATGAACTCCCCTCATGTGCTTCAGTTCACTAATGTATATGCAGAAGATGTTCAGCTTCATCTTGCCAGACAATTCCATCGGATTTATTAACTGTGTCTCTTGATTAATGAGGATCTTAACCATATAAATGATTGGTCTATAGCCAATTGCCTACTCATCAATTCTAACAAATCTCAAGTCATCGTTATATCAAAAAGAAAATTTGATCTCGAAATTCTATCAGACATTTGGCTGAGAGGTAACAAAATAACAGTAGTCGATCACTGCACTAGCCTTGGCTTTGTCATAGACCGTCATTTATCTGGCTACAAACATACCAATGTTCTTATTGGTCGCATCCATGGGTGCTTACGAAAACTATAGCCTTCCGCTAACTTTACCCCCTTTGCAACCAGGCGGAAATTGATATTTTCCCTAGTCATGCCCCTGACATCGTATGCTGAGATCGTGTACAGCAATCTTGACTCACTGTCTCAACGCAAACTTCAAGTTGCGTTCAACGATGCTGTTCACTATGCTTATGGGCTACAGAGATTTGGTAATATTTCCGACTGCTCCAAGCAATTTCTGGGTTTGACCTTGCAGCAATACATCAATGCAAGAAACTGTATTTTCTTACACAAGTTAATATATCTTAAATCTCCGACATATTTATTTAATAAACTCTCGTTCAATCGGTCTACTAGCAATATTAATATTATTCCTCGCTTAGGAAAAACGATTTACGAATTTTCTTATGGAACGTACGATCGCTCTATAGAGCTCGAGCTGCTCAGCAGCTAGCCGATGCCCTGTCAAAATATAAAGCTGACATAACAGCTCTCCAAGAAATCAGATGGACAGGGAATGGTATTTTACAGAAGGAAGAATATGACGTATATTACAGCTGTCATACAAAACACCATGTGCTCGGGGTAGGCTTCCTAATCAGCGAAAAAATGAAGTCTACTATCATCGGCTTTAACGCTATAAGCGAAAGGCTATGCACCCTTCGCGTGCGAGGCAAATTTACGAACATCAGCCTCATTAACGTTCACGGACCTACGGAGGAGTCCTCAGACGAAGAAAAAGAGACTTACTACGAACAAGTCGAGAGGGCCCTGAATGCCTGTCCAAGGTATGATGTTAAAATCATCCTTGGGGATTTGAACGCAAAAATAGGTCGGGAGCCGGTATTCAGGCATTACGCAGGCACCCATAGTTTGCATGAGAACAATAATGACAATGGACTTCGAGTCTTTGAATTGGCAGCATCGAAAAACATGGTCGTTGCGAGTACCAGGTTCCCGCGTAAAGATACCTACAAAGCCACCTGGGTATCACCTGATGGAGTCACTCGTAACCAAATAGACCACGTGTTGATAGACCGTCGCCGCTACTGGAATTTCATGACGGTACGAACGTACCGAGATGGCCAATATCGACTCGGATCACTTGTTGCTATGGTTTTCCGAGGGCGGATTGCCTTGCGAAGATGCATTGCATTCGCCGATCAGGTTCGAATCAACACGGCTGCCCTGCGCAATGAAAACACCAGTAACACCTTAAGTAATGCGTTAGGACTCGCTCCAGAAACACCTGATTCAGGGAGAGTAAGTCCTGGAGCCAGTATGCTGGGCGTAAATGAGAAGTGGACACGTCTTAAAAATACTGTCATTAGTACTGCCAACTCCATCTTAGACAGCAGTCGTAAAAATCGGAACGACTGGTTTGATGATGAATGCAAGCTAGCGACTGAACGTAAGAATGTTGCGTACCGAGCAATGCAACAATCTCATAGAACGCGGGCACGCGAAGAGGAATATAAAGAGCTCAGAAGAACAGAAAAACGGCTTCACAGACAAAAAAAATCAGCCTGGAAGAAGAACCTAATCTGTGAAATAGAAAACAGCCGAGAGCGAGGTCCGCGCCAGGAGCGGAAGTTCTACCAATCCGTCCGAAACATGACGCAGTACACACCACGCTGCACATACTGCAAGGACGGAGAGGGAAATCTGATCACCGATCCTGAAAGCATACTGGAGCGATGGGAAGAGTACTTTAATGAACTGCTAAATGTTTAGCTCACTGCAGAAGTGGAGGCTCCACTACTTCAAGAAGAATACCCTATGTTGCCGCCACCAAGCATAGAAGAGGTTGAGAAGGCTATAGGCCGGCTTAAACAGAACAAAGCCCCGGGAGCCGATGGCATACCAGCCGAACTATTCCATCACGGCGGGCCAGCCTTACGTCAAGCAATTCATGATATTATAGTGAACGTATGGGAGCAGGAAGAAATGCCAGAAGACTGGCGAAAAGGCATAATATGCCCCATACATAAGAAGGGAGATGTCACAACGTGCAGCAATTATAGAGGTATCACGTTGTTGAATACCGCCTATAAGATACTCTCCTCTATCCTACAAGACCGGATAACCCCATACGCTAAAACCGTCATCGGACAATATCAGTGTGGTTTCATTCCAGGCAAATCAACAACTGATCAGATCTTTACCCTTAGGCAGGCGATGGAAAAATGTCTAGAATTTAACATCCCAACATATCATCTGTTTATAGACTTTAAGGCCGCCTATGATAGCATAGCCAGGGTAGAACTTTACAAAGCCATGAGAGAATTCGGCATCCCAAATAAATTGACACGACTATGTAGGTTGACCATGACCAACGTAACAAGCCAAGTAAAAATAGCCGGATTGCTATCCAGACCAATCAACATCTTTAATGGGCTCCGACAAGGGAACGGTTTGGCCTGCCTCCTCTTCAACCTGGCGTTGGAGAAAGCAATCCGTGACTCTGGCACGGCAACAAGAGGGACCATCGTCAACAGGTCCAGCCAGTTACTGGCTTACGCAGAAGACATTGACATCATCGGAAGAACCGAACAAGCTGTACACGATTCCTTCATCCAGATCGAGAAGGCGGCACAAAATCCGGGGCTGCACATTAATGAAGGTAAAACAAAGTACATGGTGGCGTCGAATGCGAGAGAAACAGTTGGTCAAACAATCAAGGTAGCGGAGCACGAATTTGAAGTGGTGCAATCCTTTAAATACCTTGGGTCAATAGTAGCAGCCGATAACAATATAGAAGAAGAAATACGCGGGCGGCTTCTCAAATCCAACAGCGCCTACTATAGCCTGTCAAAGCTCTTCAAATCCAGAAATCCTACCATAACTTCAAAACTGCTGCTGTACAGGACCATGGTCCTGCCAGTACTCACATATGGATCCGAGACTTGGGTGCTTAGTAAAAGGCATTCCTACTTCTTAGCTGCGTTCGAGAGAAAAGTCTTAAGGAGAATTGTTGGCCCCATATGTGAGGAAGGACGATTCCGGAGACGGTACAATCATGAACTGTAAGCAATCTACCTAGAAGCAGATATCGTGACAGAAATTAAGCTCGGTAGACTCCGGTGGGCAGGGCACCTAGCTCGCATGAGCGAAGAGGAACCTGCTCGGAAAGTTCTTTGTGGTACATTCTATGGTAGACGACAGCATGGTAGACCATGCTTGCGCTGGAGAGATGGCGTAGACCAGGACGCCCGAAGCCTTGGGGTGCGCAACTGGATGGCGTCGGTATTTTATGGTAAATAAAACTTAAACCTGTACCTACAATAATAGCTATAGGATTATTAGAAGACAGTCAGCGAGATTAATAGTGCAAAACATACGATTGGCGTTATATTTTCATATGCTGAACTATTAATCTCCGATAACATTTTGGATTATGTTATCACTTTGGAAGAATTAAAATCTGCAATTGTTAAAGGAAAAAATCGAAAAAGAAGAAGTACCGTCGTCATTCAAAAGGTCAGTAATCTTCCCAATACACAAAAAAGGTGATATTACCGTAGCATCTTCTTCATGAATGTTGTAGACATATTATTTTTTGGTACATTTGTTAATAGATAACAAACATGGGTGGAGGTAAAAAATATCCTGTCAGACTTTCAGGCTGGTTTTCGGAGAAATTATTCGACAATTCACCATATTTTCACGATAACTTCAATAATTAAAGCCTT
Organism: Chrysotoxum bicinctum; assembly: GCA_911387755.1. Taxonomy (NCBI): domain Eukaryota; kingdom Metazoa; phylum Arthropoda; class Insecta; order Diptera; family Syrphidae; genus Chrysotoxum; species Chrysotoxum bicinctum. The sequence continues at coordinate 41,391,388 of OU426989.1, read as the reverse complement.
TCAAGAAATAAGAAAGTGTATGCTTTGTTCGTTGATTAAAAGTCTTATAAATTGAAATTTTCTCTTTTATAAGCTTTTGAAACTAGGAATTTCAACGAAATTTATTAATGTTTTAAGGAAACTACATATATTCAGGATCAAAACCAGCTGTATCGTAGGGCTCTAATTACTCGAATTGGTTTGCAACGGATAACGGAGTAAAACAAGGCTGCCTTCTGAGCTCGCTTTTGTGTTCTCTTTTTATAAACGATGTGGAGAAACTCGAATAGCCAATTCAAACATCAATGTTTTAAAGAATGCTGATGATTTGGGGTCTTTCAGAGTCACCAGAAAGCCTTCAACTCATGATCAATCGACTGGTGGAGTATTGTAATTAACACAAACAAATCAAATCAATCAGGAGCCAAATCACATATAATTGGATCTATAATGCTGCTAGTTTGGAGATTGTTAACGAGTACAAGTAACTGGGTGTGAAGCTCAGCCAATCGTTAGAATTCAAAACATATCTTGAATGTGTCTTGGAGAAACATCTTCTTGAATAAAATTGATGGTGTGGTTTTTTTTTTTTTTATTTTTAAATTTATCTACAAGCAATATTACAGCTAACAGATATCAGCACTCCAAGAGCAAAGTTAAAAGGTGAATAAATATAATATCTCGGTTTTAAATTTATTACGATTAAGACTAAGGAAATCGATATTTGAAGATACTTCATTGAAATAAGCAATGGATCTTGATAAAGTTTCCTTATAACCATAATTTGTCGTATGAGTTCTTTCGAATAAGAAGACTCTAGCTCGCATAGACCTAGTGGGAGCATAAATTGGAACTAGTGCAAGAAGTGCTGGACATTTAATATGGTAGCATAGTAAGTCTCTAATAAGCATTATGCTATGAATTTGCCTTCTTGATTGTAATGATTTAATTCCAAGTAATTGGCATCTAGCTTCATAACTAGGACTGAAATTCCAGCCCATTTTTTTAAATATATATTTCGTAAATCGTCTTTGGACTTTTTCAATCCGATCAGAATGAACTTTATAAATGGGGCTCCAAATAACATCTGCGTATTCTAAAAGTGATCTGACAAGAGATGTAAACAGGGATAGTAACACAAAAGGATCTCTAAAGTCTTTTCCATTTCGTTTTATGAAACCTACCAGCGAGTTGGCCTTTGGAACCAAATAATCGAGATGACTTTTAAAAGTAAGTGAAGAATCAAGTATAACACCTAAGTCTTTAACAATTGAAACCCTATCTAAAGTCACAGATTCTATTGCATAGTTGAATAACACATTTTGAGATTTTCTGGAAAAGGAAATCGCGTTACACTTTTTGATATTAAATTTAAGCCCATTTATCTGACACCAGTCAGATAGGGAATCAATGTCAGATTGAATGAGTTGACAATCATCTGAACTCGAAACTTTTAAAAATAGTTTGAGATCGTCCGCATATAATAAACATTCACAATACTTAAAGACCGAGACAATGTCATTAATGAAAATTATAAAAAGGAGCGGCCCCAGATGGCTACCTTGGGGAACACCTGATGTACACTGAATTTCTTTTGAATAAGTGTCTCCAATCTTGACTTGTTGTGTTCTTAAACATAAATATGATGATAACCAACGAAGAAAGTGAGAATGAAAACCAAAAATCTCAAGTTTATTCAAAAGTGTTTGGTGGTTCACAGAATCAAAGGCTTTACTAAAGTCAGTGTACACTGCGTCCACTTGAAATTTTTTTTCCATAGCGTTAGTGACATACGAAGTAAAATAAGTAAGATTGGTTATAGACGACCGACCGGAAACAAAACCATGCTGTACTTCTGATAGATATTCACTTGTAAGAAAATCAAGCTTAGTTTTAACCATACTTTCAAACAATTTGGGAATTGCGGAAAGTTTACAAATACCCCTGTAATTTTCTACATCGTTTTTGGAGCCTGATTTATGAATAGGGACCAAGTAAGAGAGCTTCCATTCTTCAATAAAAATACCTTCATGGAGGGACTTGTTGAAAATGATAAGTAAAGGGGTACAGATGGAATCACAACAATTCTTAAGCACTGCGGGAGGAATGCCGTCTGGTCCAGAACTATAATTAGATTGAAGTGATTTCATTCCGGATTTAACTTCTGCACTACTTAACTGGATCGACCCAATATCAATCCTAGTTTTTACGTTATTCAGTGAACTGTTGTTAAATCCCGAATGAGAGTAAACCGACTCAAAATAGTTAGAAAAAAATTCGACTGTCGACTCTAAATCCGATGATTCAACACCTCTGAAAAACATGGTATTTGGAATCCCTACTGATTTTCTTTTGGAATTGACAAAAGACCAAAACGATTTACTATTGTTTTTGATATTGCTTTCAATATTCAATATATAAGCTCTGTATAGAAACTTACTAAGAACTACAAATTCTTTACGTAATTTACTAAAATTTTCATAATCTGATTGATTTTTTGATTTGTTGTATTTCACGTACGCATTGCGTTTCTTTCTCTTTAAGTCGCGAAGCTGTTTATTAATCCAAGGTGAACCCGATGATTTTTTTTTAATTGAATAAGGAACGAATTTATCAAAACCCATTGATATAACTTCAATGAAGCGCTTATACATATTTTTCAAATCAAGAAACATAAATTCATTTAACCAATCAATATCATATAAAAAATTATTTAGTTTAATAAAATCAGTTTTAGAGAAATTATACGATTTAATATTTTTTTTAACATCATTTAACGAGTAAGTATAAAACTCTAAATCAAAGAATAGTTCCTTATGATGAATAGATTCGCTTAAGAGAGAAAAAGGTGCATTACTTAAATTAACTTTGAATTCATCACAACATATAAAAATCAAATCCAGTATTTTTGCTAAAGAATTTTCAATATGATTAATTTGCACTAAATTTAAAGAATATAAAAAATCAATAAATGTAACTTCGATATCTTGTTTAATGTTAAATGGAAATAACATTTTATCAGTTTCATACCACTTCCAATGTATATCGGATAGATTAAAATCACCTAATACACACAAGTTATCAGATATAGAACAAGTATTATTAATAAAATCAATACTGCTAATATGTTTTTCATATAATTCAAGTGAGCTACTTGGAGGCACATAACTTACAATAAAAAATACATTCGTTTTGGAAAACGCATTTAAATTAACGGAAATACAAACTTGTTCTACGTCCAAGGTTGGTAATATAACTTCTTTAGAGCAAAGATGGGAACGAGCGGCGATAAGTATCCCTCCTTCACGTTCTCTAGATGATTTACATCGATCGCGACGATAAACGTTGTAGATACTGCAATCAAATAATTCAGAAGAGGCAATTCCATTGTAAAGCCATGATTCGACAATGATGATAATGTCGTAGTATTTAACGCATTCACTTTTAAAAAGATCGGCTACTTTAGTTCGGAGGCCACTTGCATTATGAAAATAAATCTTTAAAGACGAAAGACGAACATTTTGGGTATTTGTTGTTAGGTTGTTATTCCTACGTTCTTCTCCAAGGAGTTTTTTGCCATATACACAAAAGGTCGAATTTTCACACCTATCGGCCAAAAATTTTTATTCTAATAGCACGGATGGAATTCCTCTTAAATTCTAAAACTTATGGAAACATCAATTCAATCGATTGTTTATTGCCCGATTTGGGCTTAGTTCCACCGCATCACTACTTATACTAAATTTTTTGTCTGGTAGAGCACAAAAAGGTAAAACTAAAAATGTCTCGATTTATCTATCGGTGTTCCCCAAGGGTCCATACTAGAACCAATGCTTTTTATGAATGATATCTTCATTAATTGTTTTTATCCATCTATATGCTGACAATGTTCAGATTATAGCAGACTTATAGCAGACTTTGAAAACATTTTGTCTTGATAGTTTGATAGTGTGATAGTACCTAAGTCATCATTTGATGTCTATGATCTTCCGGTGATTGTTTTAAACAACAAAATAGTTCCGTAATACAAAAAGCGCTTACAATCTTAAACCACATAAAGTCTTTTAAAGCAAGAGTATATGAAGGCCTTATCGAACTTTAGCCTAGCAGTAGTTTTACTCCTCTAACAAAGTTAGCGCGCTTATCAATGATAACTGTGCACTAGGGTGGTCCTTATTTTTGACTTTTGAATTATCCCCTTGGCAATTTCTCATTTGATTATATACCTCTAAATATGAAATAAGTTTTTTTGTTTTTTTTGTTTTTTTGTTAAGATTTAGAGGTCGCTACCAGCTGTCAAAATTTTTACAAAAATCATTGAAGAACAGCTTAAATGATGGTTTCATTAAGTGTTTATATCACATTTTCCGTGCAAGTGGAACTCGCATAGACAATCGCGAGAAAACGAGAACGCACGTGTTTTATTTGTAAAAATCATAGTAACGTGTTTTAACTTGCAATGGATGGCGTCTATAAGTAGCGGACTCAGACTAGAAATCAAAGTAAAGTTTGGATTATCGGACAATTATTATCCGAATCAAGCCAATCAACGTTGCCATCCATCGGTGAAGTTTTGCGTTTTTTTTACTACAAAAATGAAGAAAAGAAAAGCATACGTGAATCTGCGACTTTGACGGCTTGCGGAGTTATAAATTTGTGGGAAAAAGCTAGTACACGAATTAAATTAAAAAAACATGTCATCAGTAAAATTGAAAAACTATTCAAAGAATGGCAGAATCTAATAAAAAATAAAGAAAACAAGAAAAAAACGTTCAGAAGCATTAAAGAGAAAAGAACAAAACTGGCAACAAAAATTAAAAGATTTATTTGATATTGCTCATCGTGATGCCTTAAATATTATGACTTTAGAAGAAGAGAAGGAGTTTTTATTAGCAGTGCGACAAAATCGAAGCCAAACAAATGTAAGAAAATAAAAGAGAAAGGAGAACGCATTGAAAAGTTGCGCTAGCGTGGAAACAAAGATATCTTGGCTTTAACTGAAAAGTGCTCTTTTTCTTCATTTATCTTTTTTTTCGTCGTCGTCTAGTAAAAAAGCAACTTCATCTGACTTCGAATGCATATCAGAATTGTACGAAATGCAACCACCTCAGGAACGATCTCTAAAAGACATTATTAAGAGCCAATTAGCTTCCAGTCTTGATGTCTCTAAAGTGGATCAATCGCTTGCCCCATCTAGTGGTCCTGATACACAATTATTTAAAAGATTTAAGAACAATTGGAACATTATTGACCATAGCGACTTCAAAACAATAACAGATGATGCTGAGGCAAATATTTTTGCAGAAGTGACCGCAGACAGGATTTCTTTTGCCAAAAAGCAACTACGAGTACATCAACCTCGAGATGACTACAGAGAACTATTGAATCTCACTATCATTTTCTTAGGAGGTGCTCCTGAAAAGGGCGTTTTATTTACGAGACCTGCTAGTCTACATCGAGCTAGATGGATGTCAAGGGCCTTGTACTGTTTGAAAATCTATTTATTTAAGCATTAGTTTAAGGTAACAAAGAAGGACGAAAAGGTTGTGAGGCTTATGATTCTTCCAGATCCTAGGTATTTCATCAAATTTTTTGAAAAAAAGACGTGGAAACTTGAAACGAAGACACTGATTATGTAGCTGCCAAAAATATCGTTCATTCTTTGCGAGTAGTGAACGACGTAGCTGAGCGCGGTGTTGCTTTAATGGAAGAATATAATAAATTAATTACAACCAATGAAGAACAAAAGCAATATTTGATTTTGTTGGTAAAAGGGTATAGGAAAAAGTACCCTAATACTATCAAGTCAACCCTTTTATCTTAAAAATAAATGATTCAAATATTTGCATAATATCTTAATGTATAACAACAATAATTTTGTAATATTTTTTATATCCTGGCTATAAAAATAAAAAAAAAATCTAACAAATATAGATTTTGAGTTCTTATTTAAAATTCAAACCTTGGTAGCGACCTCTAAATGTCATTTAAAAAATTCCAAAAAACTACTGAAATACTACTACCGCGAAATTATAGAAAAAAAAATTTTGTCTTAGGAATAAGGACCACCCTACTGTGCACTCAATATAAATCCTCCCAAAACTTATCTTATCCTCTTCTTAAGGAAATATACCTTCTAATAAAGGTCACTAACATTCTCAGAAGAAGCTGAATATCTGGGTCTTATGTTGGATAAGAAGTAAGAAGCTTAACTAGAAACCTAACAAGAAATATTTTTAAAGAATGGTTGAAAGGAAAAAGTGGCTCTTTTCTTTTGCAAATAGGTATTGTTAATCAATGGAGTCTTCAACCCCGCATTACTCACAGACTATATTCTTCGGAAAAAAAAAACGATTCTAACATATAGTTTATTACTATGGTAGACAGGTTTATAGTACCCCTTGGCATAATGGTAAGTGCCTTGGACTATTATGCGGAAGGTCTCGAGTTCGATTCTCAGCAGCTGCAAAAAAAAAAAAAAAAAAAAATTAGGTCCCCTCCGTTCCTGGTAACACGCATATAGGAATGGTTGAGAGTTGTAAGTCACTAGATCCTGGTTCACTTCGAGCTGTTGCACCATCTAAGTTATTTATTATTTATAGACCGCTTTATAGTATATAGCAAATAATCACGATAAACTTAGTAAGGTCCATCGAAAACCATGTCTTTTTTCATCCTTTACAATAGACACTTTTCTTCGTTTCATAACATTTGCCATATTTGCCAAACAAATGGCTCCCACCAAAGCTATTCGTCTTAAGGCTTCTCACTGTGAGGAGAATGCCCACTGTTATTCTGAATCTATGCAGATAATTTTCTAGTAACATGGACTACACCATTGCACAACTACATTTTAATCAAAACTATGAAGCTCTTATTCCATCTAGGTTTACTTCTGGAAAATGAGACATTCTTCAAAGATGGATCGCTTCATTTTTACACAAATTGTCCGAAAACCGATAATGGGGTTATTTCGACTTCGTAATCATTGTACTTGTAGTACCCAGAATAATCGTCAGTGCGTTGGACTGTCATGCAGAGGGTTTGAGATCGTTTCTATGCCACTACCAAGCAGTTATTCAGGGGTGTATTGCTTCTTGCGTGGAATAGACAAATCTCTTGCCATGAAAAGTGCTGCTAATAAGTCATACGTCCACAAGAATGGTTGAAAATTTTGAGGCACGAAGTCCTGGTTTTTTTAAATTTAATTTTTTGATCATAGTAGCTTGTTCCAGAAAGAACTTTTACCAATAAAAGGAGGTTAATCTTGGATTAAAAAAAGAAAACGTAATATTAAAAACACACGTCCGCAACTTCTCAGAAATCTAACCATCTATTAAAACCCTGGACACTGTATATACAAACTCTAAAACCGCGGTAAACTGCAGATCATATCTCGTTGAGATGATGCCTCTTCTTCGTGCCGGGCCATAGATACATTCCCGGAAATGCTAAGCTAAATGAACTTGCTGAAAGTGGAACAACCATTTATATGTATATTGAAAGATAGAATAAATATTGGTATACCCATCTCTGCATGCAAACTAATTAATACTAAAAGCAAAATGCTATCAAGAGTACAAACCTTAGGTGAAACCACCTTCTTGGCCACAAAACAGATCTGGGCAAAGCTGGATATAAGCAGCACACTAACTCCATAATAGGTGTCATAAGAGGACACACTAAAAGGCAGGCCTGCAAATAATGCGTTTAAAGTTCACTGAAATCACTTTTATTTTTGCAATATATCAAATTCACAAATTAAATCATTTATTCAAATCATAAAAAATATTCAACCCACAACACTTAAAAAAGTAATTCTCATTTGTATGAATAGCTTAAAAACATATAAAACACTGTAACACACACAATAATCGTATGTCATACGAAAAATCTCCCCAAACTAAAGTCGTCCCTTTCAAATATGATTTCCCATGTTAGGCTCCTAGGAAAAACCACAAAATGCTTTTTTATTCAACAGAAAAAAAGTCAATTCTCTTGCCACACACTTACACAGACACCTGACAACAAAACAAAAACCAAAACAGGCAATGGCTGAAAAACAAAGGGCAAAAACAGCAGTCGTACTTATACAATTTTGATGACTTGGCGCCCGCCCGAGCTCCAGACTTCTGAGAAAATATTCTAAAAACTCACGTGCCAATTCCATAAACAAATCCTCTTGCCACACCACCAAATGGTCTATAATATTATTTTTCAGCGTAAACTTGTCTTTATTTCTCACTGTGTCAACTCAGGAACCACCAACAAAAATGGAGCCTCATAACCTAGATTATATTTAACATTCACTTTGGGAATAAAATTGATGTTTATGAGTGAAACTTTTTTTCCAAATGAAAGAATAACACGAGTACAAGAAACAAGTTGGTTTTGAATTATTTTAGGTGAAGAGTTTTTGAGGAATATAATTTTAGGTTGCATACGTGTCAGAAGTCTTGGTAAAATATTTGTTGTTTTTGAATGACGTTAAAAAAGCCAAAATTATTCTAAAAAAATAAGGCACGTTCAACTTCTGACATGTGTCCAACCTAGATTTCATGGTTGCCTAAGAGCTGTCAAACTTAGACACTGAATGAGGTTTATCTAAACCTTGATTTTATCAAGTGAAAAAGTGTTTAATAAAGCCCATTGAAAGTAACAGTTTTCAAACAGCATCCCATGGGTTAATAGTTAGTCCATTATACTGTCATGTCAAAATTAAAAAAAAGGTATATCGAAGAAAATACACTATATAAGAACTTATGTCTTCAGAAGACAATGGAATATGAAAACCAACAAGCCTATTCACTTGGTCAAACGAAGGACGCAAAAGATTTTTGGAAAGTCGTCACGAAAAAAATAAAAGGTTTAAATTTTACTATATGTAAGTTTAGGAGTATCTGCTGAGGATATATCAGTGCCCTTCAAAAAAACCTTTTCTATCTGACTAAATGCCAAAAATACGAAGAATGAAAAATATCCTGGAGAAGATGGTGTTACTTATCAATTTTTCAAGAATGGTATAGAAGGACTTACTTCCCGTCTCAAATCCCTCTTCTATGACGTTCTACATAAACAATATTTTTGAACATCTTCCAAGAAGGCAGTACTATTCCCGATCCCCATAAAGAAGATGACACAAATATTGTTGAAAATTATTGAGGCATCTCGTTTATGAACGTTATTTTTTAAACTATTTTGTTGTGTGCCTCAGTGTTGCCGAATCTCATGAAATCATGAATTCACTGAAAATCTCATGATTTTTTAATTTTTCCTAAATAAAAGCAACTTGGTCACTCGCTTGGAGCAAGTGTGGCAACTTTAAGTTGCAGGCAACTAAGTTGTCCAATGGGTGCAACGAGTTAGGCAATTATAATCAGCCCATGCAACTTCTTTATTATACATAATTTAAAAATACCTGTTCAACCTGCATCTCTTCTTTTTTGAAAAAATTGGATTCAGCCATTTATTCTCTATCATACTAACTTTTTTTTTTTTAAGATGAGTTAAGTTTTAGCTGTACTTGTACGTCATATCCGTTTTGTGGTATTTATGTTTGGTCCGATAACAAACTATATTCATATTCGCAGCTACCACAATGTAATTTTTGATGAAACTTATCGGGACAGTATTGTCATCAGCACTTTTTCAATCTTTAGGCTAGGACCGCACTTGCGATTTTTCGTCGAGGCGATTAAAAAGTCGTAGTTGCTACAAATTATTTACATGCACGCACTTGTGATTTTTTGCCGCGCGATTATTTAATCGCGAAAAATAAAACACCACTACTTTTTATGTGTAAGTAGCGACAGAAAAATCGCTTGAAAAAATAGAACTTGTTTCATTTTTATAATCGCTACGATTTTTAAGTCGCATGTGCGTGCATTTACATTTAAGGCCATGTGTCTTACTTTTTGCGACTAAAAAATCGTGGATTAAAAATCGCAAGTGCGTGCATGCCAATTTCTCTTTGCGACTACGATTTTTAAGTCGTAGTAATTTAAATCGCAAGTCTGGGCATATCCATTTGAGTACATGTGTTTCATTTAAGTTTACGACAATCGCATCGCAAGAAAAATGAAACAAATTGCGACTTTTAAATCGTCATGATTTGTTGGTACCAAGTGCGTTCATTCTCATTTAAATTCTATTTTTCTATTCTATTTTTGCGACTAAAAAATCGCGATTGAAATCGCAAGTGCGGTCCTATCCTTACTTAGCAATAATTGTGGGATTAAATTTATTTATCATATATACATACATATATTAGGTGTGTTTTATTCACTGCTGCATAGCTAGCGCAGCAAAATTTTCCTCGACAAACAACAACAATTTTATTGCTGGCGAACAAGAAGCCAGTAAAAAAAAAAAAACTTTAAATTATTGAAATGAAAATGGCGCTATGCATTAAATTTTAGAATTACATGTTTAGAAGTACATGTTTTGACATCAGATTTTGATATTTTCTATAATAATGGCCAACATTGAAATATAAATTGAAATTGACATAAGGAGTGAGTTTGATCGTTTTATTCGCACTTGAACGCTGCGCTGGCTAAGCAGCAATGAATAAAACACACCTATTATTTCGTAAGTACGTCTCCCTTTTCCGACTCTCACAGTGAACACATTTTAGTAAATGAGGTGTCAAAAGAAAGATAGATAGAAAGAAGACTATGCCAACTGTATTTTTCTTAAAGTAAAAATATGAAATACGAGTACTTGGAAAATAATTTGTTTTTTGCTAACTTGAACGAATTAATCGAGATCGAGACACAACCCATTACTTTCGATAAATTAGTTTCCCGATATATTTTTTGTGATGAGTTCTTGCTTATTTTATAACCCGTCTTAGGATGAGCTAAGCCAGGGCTGAACCGTGCGGAATATTTTGTCTCTTTGGGAAAAGCCAATTTGTAGAAAAATCACTAGAGCGGAAATTTTAGTTTTCAAGACATACAAATGCCAAAAAAATAATAAAAATTAGTTTTTGACCAAAAATTTAACTTTATAGTTTATTAAAGGCGATCGGTTGCGACAGTTGTTGCTGATCAAGCTTTGCAAAGCAAGAAAAATGATTTACAGAAAGTTAGAAACACATGATTAATTTTGAATACTAATAACTTCATTTGAAACATTTGCTTGCGAGAGTTCCCGTATGGGTACGCTAGTTAAATCTAATTTTTGTAGGGATTTTTTCTATTCAAAGACATCTTTCTGATTTAACAAAAGGCAACAGTTATTTTCGATCTCTGGTATAAATTATTAAGCCAACGTCAAATGTGTACATACACACACTGCCATGAAAATTTTCTTTTATTATGTAAGCAAAAAATAAGATACTCGTATAATTAAATGTTAAAAAAAAATTGTGAATCCTTGTAAAGGAGATAATTCTAAGAGCCCAAGCAATCTCATGATTTTTTAGAAATCTCATGATAAAAAATCATAAACATTTTTTTTTTGAATCGGCAACACTTGTGCCTGTCAGCAGACAAGAAAAGTGGATTAAAGCTAACATGATAATTTTAATATTTCAAGCGATTTTCAGCAAAAAAACTTCCAAACTGTTTACATTAGGCGTGTTTTATTGGTAATCTATATCTAGCTTAGTAATACAAGCACCAAAAAAACGCTTTATTCACTCTTTAACTCACTCTTAAAAATCTCCCAAAGTTGGTATCAGTGTATTTGGTGCCAAAACCTTCCTACTTGTTGAATTAACTTACACGGATGTGTTCGAAAGATTTGTATCTCGTTTTTAAGCTGGAGTTGAAATATTCATGAAAACGCAGATCGAGTTCATTTAGAGTTTTTCTCACTAATAAATTTTGCATTAACACTTAAAAAAATGCGAAAATATATCTTTTTTCTACAATCTACTCAAAATGTTCTCTTATCCCTAATGTATTGTATTTCTTATTTTTAAATTTGTAAAAAAAAAAAACTATTTTATTTGCTTTATACTGAATTCTTTTGAGTGTTAGAGATTTGAAGGAGCCTATTATATTCAGGTAAAAGTATTATATTTTTTATATAATTCGTAACTTTAAAGTAGTTTTCTAACTTATTCTTAACTTTAAGCATTCTCTAACTAATATCGTACTAAGACAATTTGTTTTAATAAATTGCTTCTGATCACACCTATAACAATGACAGTTCGTGCAAAAAACTAAGTAGACATACCTTTTTTGACGTTTCTAAATGTCAAAGAGTCATATGAATTTAGCACGATACTAAAAAAAAAATAAAATAGGTATTCGATGAGTTTTTATTTTTTATTGAATTTAAATAAAACGGTAGAGAAAGTATTATGTTGTATTCGTTTAAAATTTTGCAAAATCGTTATCTTAACCTAGTTTTATATTAAACATCCTTAACATCGTTTTAATTTCACAAAATTTTTGTGCAAATTTTGTCAGTTGTCATATAAATTCAGCGTTATGCCGCAGTTACACGACATTTCTCAACAAATGCCAGTGTACTGATAAAACATACCAATCGAAGCTATTCGCCTTCGCATAAATTGATTCAATATTTTGTGACAAAATTAATGGCAGTAGTGTAAAATCGGAATTATGGTATAAATTAAAAAAAAAATTTTGCATTTGAAAAAATATTTGTTCCGTAAATTGCGGAGCGATCACACTAAGGACTAGCAAAGTCAAAGTGTAACTAAATAAATACCAACGAACACACCCTCAAGCATACCAACATAATTTTTTTTTCGGACACCACCTAAACACCTCCTACATTTCAACATCCGAAACTCCATCTTCACTAAAATATTATTATTATTATTATTATTATTATTATTTATTAAACCATACATAAATGTACAGGGCAATACTTAAAAGCTAACAGCTACCAGGGCTTCTAGCTGAATATGAATAAAATGCACGACTGGATCGCACAAACTTGCTCTTATGTAAAAGTACTTTGGAATTTAAGATACATTTTATAATTATAAAACATGAATTTAAACTGAAATTGCCGTCTGATTTCTAGAAAAGTATGAATTTATGCAAACAAACTTTAAAAAATCATTTTATTATTAAATAAATAACTTTTTTATATAAGAAATTTCTTTAAAATTTCAAGAAAAAAATGTGGGATGCGAATTTTTAGTATTTAATAATATTGATTTTAGAAAATAATTTCAAAAAATAATCGTTCCGAGGTTTTGAAGATATTGATTTTTCAAAAAAAAAATTTTTTCAAAAAAACCCAAAAAACTATTTTTCGAATATTTTTATATACAATATTATTTTAAACTTAGGGGAACTCCTGCTGAAAATTTTTGGTTAAAATCGTTAGAGCCGTTAATGAGAAAGTCGAAAATCAAAAAAACGGTTCTATGACAGGTACCGTTAATAACATTTTGCCCCAAAATTTTTTTTTACCAAAACGTAGTCCTTGTCCATAATATCACACCTAATTTTTTTTATCAAAATCGTTAGAGCCGTTTTCGAGATAAATAAGATTTTGCATTACGGGTGTATGGGGGGTACCGTTAGTTTTAGAGCTAAAAAAAAAATTTCGATTTCCCCTCTAGGGAATCACCGAAGACCCATAACTACCGAGTTTGAAGAAAATAGGTCCAGTGGCTTAGGCTCTAGATCGAGGTACAGACATACAGACAGACAGACAGACAGACAGACAGACAGATGGAATTGCCGGACCCACTTTATTCGTCTTCGCTATCATCGTAATGTCAACTTTGATCAAAATCTCGAGTTCGATTTTTTTTCCAAATGCAGAACTTGCCCTATAGTACCTATATCGCAAGTAAAAAAGTTAAAGAATAATATATTGATTGAAGTTTACAGCTGAGGGGGCGGTCGGAGGAAGTAAGATATTGATCTGACGTCATCCGACCGCCCCCGCAGATGTTATACATAAATACAATTTATATATTCTGATGTAAGTTAAATAATTTTAAAATTTTAAAAACATTTTTTATATTTTGTTCGGATGGAACCAAAAGAAGATTTTTTAAGCTCTTGTTGAAAAGTTTGTTACAAGTGTCATTGATTTTAGGGCAGTCTGTGGTTAAATGTTTGATGGAAATCTGGATGTTAAGTTGGCAGAGGTGGCATATGGGTGGGGGGTCCTTGTTCAGTAGGTGACTGTGGGTGAGCTGGGTGTGACCAATCCTCAACCTGATAAAGCATTTGTTCATGATTGCAGACGTAGAGGTTGGATAGCTAGCTGGATTGCGATTTTGATTGATGGAAGAGTAGTGGTGATGATATTGAGACCAATCCAATATTTTCTTATTATGCAAATAGGCGCTAGTTAGTTTAGTTATATCTTTTTTGGTGGGCTGGTATTGTGAGATCGCTTGGTTTATGTTCAAAGCAGTTCTTTTGGCTTCAAAGTCCGCATATTCATTGCCCTTCACTCCAATGTGCCCTGGCACCCAAAAGATCTTCATTCGTTCTCCAAGTTTTATGATGTTATCTCTGATTTTCCCAATAAAAGACGATCGATTGTTTACGTTTTTGATGGCAGCTAAAGTTGAAAGACTGTCCGTGCATATCACTGTCTTTTTCTTAGATTTAGAAGCGATTTGCGTGGCTTTTAAAACCGCTAAGGCTTCGGCAGAATATATTGAGAAGAATGATGGTAGTCTTTCCGAAGAAAGCAGATTATTATTTAAGTCGACGATTGCGAAGGAAGTACCTTCCTCGCACTTAGAGCCATCGGTAAAGAGGATGATCCAGTTGTTTTCGATGAGAGGATTCAATAATTCGTGAAAATGCTGAATATATACCACGTTTGGAGTTGAATCTTTTTTAAATCGAGCGAGCTCTGTGTTGATAGATTCGCTTAAGAATAGCCAAGGAGGGTGATTCTCGAGATCTTTTTTTTTAATTTTTATTTCTATGCCGATTTTTCGCGCGAACATCAAAGTTATGTAGAGGGCTGATGGTTTTTTTGGTGTCTTGGAGCGTTTTAAGATTTTTTTGCAATCCGAAAGAATTGGAGAGTCATAGGATTCAAGTATTTTCCCTACAAGTCTTGATGTAAGGATATCTTTTCTTTCCTCGATTGATGAGAAACCACCCTCTGCGAGGATATTTCTTATTGGACTGGTCTTGAAAGCTTTAAGGCTGGCTCTGATTGCGGCGTGATATGTTGATTGAAGAGGTCGGATGTATGATTTCGCACATTTTCCATAAACAACAAGGCCATAATCAATTTTTGATAGAATGATGGATTTTGTAACGTTTATCAATGAGTTGGTATGCGACAAGCTATTTTTTGAAGCTAAATATCTTATTATGTTAAGCCTGGTAGCCAAATTCATACTCAATGCTAAACAATGTTCCTTAAAGCTAAATTTACAATCGAATACAATTCCAAGTATACTTAGCTTATTAACAGAAGGAATTTGAATATTATTTATGTTGATAACAGGGCAAGAACATGTAAGTTTTCTACAAATATGTAAGAGTTTGCTTTTGTTTAAAGAAATTTGAGCTCCAGATTGAAAGCACCAGGAATTTATTCGATCAAGGATCTCTTTGAAGGAGTTTTCCGTACGAGAATTTTCTTTAAACTTTGAAATAATGTAGAGATCGTCGGCGTAAAGAGTGTGGTCAATATTCTTAGATTGCGAAATCAATTCGCTTATATCATTGTAGGCTATTATGAAGATTACAACTGATAGTGGCGATCCCTGAGGAATGCCGTTATTCAGGTTGTGGATAGCTGAATAGGTGTTATTTACTTTGACTCTAAACTTACGATTCATTAAGAAGGATTTGACAAAAGAGAATATCTTTGGCCCAATTTTCCATTTGATTAATTTGTTCAACACAACATGGATGCCTATACGGTCGAAGGCTTTCTCAAAATCAATGGATAAGATAGAGATGTGATTTTTGGACGAAATTGCTGTAGAGACAAATTCGTCAATGTGAAGTAATGAGTCTATTGTACTGCGACCATGTTTAAAAGCGACTTGATTGAGGGCAATGAAATTATTTTTTTCTATAAACCAAAGTAATCTCCTCGAAACAATTTTTTCTAACAGTTTACTCATGCACGATAAAAGGGATATATGTAGGTCTGTAGCTATTTGTATCAATAGGGTTTTTTTTTTGTTTTTGGATAGGAATTAGGGTTGCCGTTTTCCACGGTTGTGGAATCACACCAGTGTTTAAAATATTATTATAAAGCAGAATTAAATGTTGTTTTACGGCTGGTGGGGCATTACGAATCATAGGGTAAGAAACTCTGTCAAAACCTGGGGTTTGACCTTTGACGCTATTGATACAGCTTTCAAACTCAATGGTATTAATAGGGATTTCAATGGCATTGGAAGATGGACTTAGGTAAGGTGGACAGTATATGATGTTCATGGCTAGGAGTTTGGATTCGCGAAATGAGGGGGAGAAATTGGAGTTGCTAGAATATGAGGACCAACATTTGGCAAAATGATCTGCAATTTTGTCCGATTCTGTAAGTGGAACGGATGGAGACATTATAACTTTGATGGTGTGAGGCAAATAGTTGCCAGTGAGGGTCTTTATGTCGGACCACATTTTTTTGCTTGGTTTTGGGATTGATGCACTCTGTAAACTTTTGAAAACTCTCGGCTTTGGAAAATTTTACTTTTTTTCGAAATACGGCATTTGCTTTTCGGAAGTTGATTAAGTTTATATCGTTTGGATGCTTTTTAAATATTTTCCAAAGAGATTGTTTTTTGTTACGTAGAGAGTTAAGCTCGGGGCTGGAAGATGTTTTTAGATTGGGGGATTGATACGTTAGCAGCGGATATTATACATTTTTTTATAAAGGCTGCCTCTTTATTGACATTTTGGGATTGTGTGTGGGACTCGATCAAATCGTTTGCAGTGCGTTGAAATTCGCGCCAGTTAGCACGTTCTGTTTTGAATTTCGGGATGGGTTTTGTGTGAAGTTGTTGTGTACCTAGAGTGATTGAAGTTATTATTGGGAAGTGGTCGCTGCGATGAAGAAAGGAGTTTCTTTTCCAAGAGGTTGAAGGAAACAGTTGCGGAGAGATCAAAGAGAGGTCAACGTGGGTAAACGTTTTATGTGTTGAGAAATGAGTCGGACTACCATCGTTCAACAGGGACAAATCTGTGTTTGTGAGGAAATTTTCTATGATTTTTCCTCTAGCATTAGCTGCAGGAGAGCCCCATAGGGGACTACATGAGTTAAAATCGCCTGTTATTAGCACTGGTTTACTGACCGAGTTGAAAATGTTTTCCAAATCAGTGCACGAAAAGGAATGTTTTGGATGAATATAGATTGAGACTACCGACAGTTTAATTTGAAGTTGAACTTCTATTGCTATTACTGAAATATTTGAGTTTGAACTGTAATTAATTACTTTGTGCGGAATGGAGCTATGAACCAGCAAACCAACGCCTTGCTTAGCAGTGGTATTGTCATCCAAATTGTGGAAATAAGCTTGATGTTTTAGGTTTTATTTGGGACGGAATATGTGTTTCTTGTAGTGAGATGATTTTTGGTTTGAGCTCGTTTATGAGAAGCTCAAGTTCATGATAGTTGTTGAAGTATCCATTAAGGTTCCATTGAAGGACGTTAAGGATCGATTTAGCGAGAAAAGAAGACCTTTGACCAGTATAATCAGTGTTATACTGTGAAAAGTCAGAAGGTGATGTATTATCGGTGGTAAGGGGGGTTTGACTCTGCCGAACTAGAGTTGGGTCGTCCAAATTACCAGTGGAATTTGAACGATCCAACCCGAGATTGGCAGAGTCTTTATTTTGGGAAATGGAATTATATTTATATGTCGTCATCATCTATATTTTCGTAATAATTTTCAGATGTGTTTGAGTGATTGAGTTTGTTTGTAGAGGTTTAGAATTAGTGTTGAGAATTGAGTTAGAGTGCTTAGCATAAGCGCTAGTAGTTTGTTTTGATTGAGACGAGTTTGAAGTCGAGAGTTTAGAGAGAGTGGGAGAGTGGGAGAGAGTGGGAGAGAGTGGGAGAGTGGGAGAGAGTGGGATTGTTGAGTGAGCTTGAAGAGAGATTGTGTGAGTTAGCTGCAGAAATGAGTGGATGTGATGAAGGGATAAAATTGGAGGTTGTTTGTGTGGTTGAAATTGAATTTGTGGATTCTGTTAAGAGGTGTTTAGAAAGAGAGTTGTGTACTGTTGTTGTATTGAGATTTTGGTTTTGTATATTAGGAAGATTGGACATTTTTGATTTGGGTGTGGGTGAGGTACGTTGTGGAGGAGGGAGGTCATTGTTAGAGTTTAAAGTGCTGGTTTCGGTGGGGGGAGAGGGTTATTTTTAACGGCGGAAGAGTAAGCTAAAGAAGAGAATGGGACTGGGTTTTGCTCGTTGTAAATTTGTTTAGCTTCTCCTAATGTGCATTTCTTAATAGTTTTAATTTTTAGGATTTCTTTGTCTTGCATGAAGCGCTTACAGTGCTTGAAAGAAGCAGCATGCTCTTCCGAACAGTTTGCACAAGAGGTGCGTGAGCAATTTGTGTCAGGGTGGGGGGGTAAATTACAATTTACACAAGTTTTGTTTCGGTTGCACCTTTTGGCAGTATGCCCGAGGAGTTGGCAGTTCTTACAACGCATCGGGTTGGGGAAGTATTCCTGCACTTGGAGGTTATACCATCCTATATTGACTGAGGTGGGATGTCGGAAGCGGTTAAAAGTAAAGAGAACAAGACCCGTGGCACGTGATTCTTCGTTTAGTGTTTTTTTAAATTTATAAATCTGGGTTACACCTTGGTCTTTCATTTCAGACCAAATTTCTTCGTCTGAAACATTTATTAAGCAAGGCGCGTAAACAGTGCCTTTAGAAGAATTCAGAGTCGAGTGTAGCATTACAGAAATTGTGCAAATGTTGGAAAGTGTTTTTTTTGAGAGGAATAAATCGGCGATTTTTTGAGATTTGACGAGAATCAGAAGATTACCGTCACGGAGTTGTGAGATATACTCATAAGAAGTGCTTATTCCGTCTATTGCTTTTTTAATGAGGAAAACGCTAAATGAGGATAGAGTTTGTTGGAATCTAAAGAGGAAAGGAGAATAAATTTGGGATCTATGTTGCATGAGTTGATTGGGAGAGAAGAACTTTGGTCTATAGGAGAAAATGAAGGTTTTTTCTTTTTACGTTTAGGAGATGGCTGATCAAGCATACTAAACCTGTTGCCCGAAGGCAAATAAGGCCCTGAGGCCATTTTAAATTGATGATCGCACTAGATTAAATTAATAACTTGCGCGGCACGATAAATTAAACTGAGAGAATAATTTAAGGGAAAATAAGAGGGAAAAGAAAATGCACTGACTTTGAGAGAGCAGAATGAAAAACAATCGGAAGACGATGTTGTCGGCTCAAAAGATAGTCGGTGACAGTCACTAAAATATTCTTTTCAATTACTAGCTTATTTTTATTCCCTAATCGTTTGTTGTTGTTTTCCATGTTAAATTTTGCGATGTAGCGTATTCACTAACCAATAAAACACGGCTATTAACGTTTGATAGTTAAACCAGCACAAGCCAGAAACAAGAAAACATATGTTGTATGTATGTGTTGTTTGTTAACTTTAAATCTGCTTTTGATCTTGGCATCCGAAATGATCAGATTTTATAAGCTTTCCCAGTGAGGTATGTCCACAATTTTCAATCATATAAAAAAAGAAATGTATGTCATAGCAAAATAAATGGCATTTTACGAACTGAGAAACGCGGATTGGTAGGTGGCGAAGTGAAAAGACTTAGGAAATTCGTGTGAAACATTGGAATTGCACTTTAAAAAAAAAAAAAATAATACAAACTAATCCAAGCACAAGACGGATTTCCATGTCATCCGCATATATTGATAGACCACAGTCGAGAACTTGAGTAATATCGTTAATAGCTAAGATAAACAGCATTGGGCCAAGATGGCTGCCTTGTGGTACTTCTGAATGTGCATTAAAAGAAAGGAAGAAAGATGATCTAATACGGACAACATACACAAGATAAACAGTGTAGGGTAACCCATGGAACTCAAACAAAAAATGATGATGTTATTTGATATTTTGTCGAAGACTGCTTAAGTCGGTAGCAATCACATCGACTTCGTCCCCATCGACCATTGTCTATAGAACATGGGAAACAAATTCTACTAGATCGGTGTTGTTGATCTACTCGATAGAAAACCATCTGAT
Organism: Chrysotoxum bicinctum; assembly: GCA_911387755.1. Taxonomy (NCBI): domain Eukaryota; kingdom Metazoa; phylum Arthropoda; class Insecta; order Diptera; family Syrphidae; genus Chrysotoxum; species Chrysotoxum bicinctum. The sequence continues at coordinate 41,371,239 of OU426989.1, read as the reverse complement.
CCTGTGGAAAAGTCATCTTTAAGCTTTTCAATTTTGTCTTTAACCATAGCTGGTAGAATATTCAGAGCTGTAAATGTAGTTTGAGAATAATTCTTTAAGCAGCGGGAATATTGGGTATCTGGTTCAATTACGCAATCATTTAACGATAGTTTGAAAAAGTTTGCAAAGAAATTGGTTATCTCGGTTGAATCAGACGAAGAATTTCCATTATATGTTAGGGAGGATGGGTAGCGATCGAATATTCTTTTAATATTAATTAATTCAAAGAAGCATTTGGGATTTAATTTGATCAAGGATCGTATACGATCGCAACAGATCGTACAGACGATCGCAAAGGAAAGAAAATTCTGCTTAAGCATTTGAGAAAGCTTGATGGTCGTAAAGAGATTAAAATTTCAAGTGTTTATGCCACAACCTATTTCTTCGGTTACGAGGAGATCGAAGTTTTTTTTTTATTGCTGATACACTGAAAAAATTTTTGTACATTCTTTTTATGAATGGCGATCATTCAGCCAAAATCATTAATTTTTAAGAAATATTCATATGAATAATGCACGAATTCATAAAAATTAATTTTTGTTTTATGACCAAGTCATGATTTTCATGAAAAACCATTCATAAGATCCAAAGCAATAGAATTGTTGTTGGAAAATCAGATTATGATTTTTTACATTTGAAGTATGACCAGTTCATACAAATTTTATTGTAAAGTTTTATGAAAAATTTCTTAAAATGCTTGAAACTATTCTTTTATTGTAGGAACAAAGTAACTGATTATATGAAACCACATTCATCAACATGAGCAAGTGATATTTTATGAAAAATTACTTAGAATTCTTGAAACTATACATTTTTTACATGCAAAATATCATTCAATGCATGAAACCATATTCATAAACATTTTTTTTTGTTGCGAATTCCAAGCAGGAAACTTTACATTTGAAATATGAACAATTCATACAAAATTTAATATGAAGCTGTATGAAAGATTACTTAAAATGTATGTAACTTTTCATTTGTTACATGCAACATATTTTTCAATGCATGAGTAACGGACATTTTAAGAAAAATTGCTTTAAATGCTTGAATCCATTCATTTGATGCATGCAAACAGTGAATTAATGAAAAAGTGAATTTTATGCTTCTGAACAGTTTTTTTACTAACATTAATTTTTTAAATTCTCAGTCTTTTACAATAAGAACAAGTTCGTGCGACCCCGTTGTGAATTTTATTTTAATAAGTTACGTATTATATATTTTTTACGTCATCATCTTTGACTTTTATTAAGACATAATATAATTATTCAAAAAGAAAACCAATTTAATGCCGCTATGAAAGTGCCGTTATAGAAATCTGGTGTTTTAAGAACTAATTCATATAAAATAAGATTAATTTGGTGTTTTAAAAACTAATTCATACAAAATAAGATTAATTTCATATTTTGCATGACTAACACTTCAATTTTAGGAACAGTTTGATTTTGCCCACTATTGTGAAAGAATTTATTCCTGAATCGTAGGAATTTTTTCATAAACTGCAAGCTCATTACTTACAATTTATGGAATATTTCCTTAAAGTGCAAAATATTACCGTTATACACCTATGGCTGTAGTCTGGTGTTTTAAGAACTTATTCATAAAAAACGGAATATTTTCATGTTTTGAATGACTGACTCTTTAATAGTAGGAAATAAGTCATAAACTTTGCGGTTACTATGCAATATACTTGTAATATCATATCAAGAGTTCATTTCTTGTTTGATATTATCAGTGTTAAAACGTGATCTTACAAAGTTACCAAAAAGTTTTCTTTTCCAAAGTTATTTTAAAAATACGAGTATGTATACATTTTTCAAAGTGTTGCGCATTGTGGACGACCTTAAATTTATTCAACTACTTGATTTATAAAATTTGTAAGTATTTAGTCTATAAGGAGCGAATATTTTTCATAAATTCGTTATATAATATTATTTAATTTTTCTAGATAAAAATGGATTTTGGTGTGTTGTTTGGAAATCGCCCAGGGATTGTCAGCAGATGGACAAATCAAGCCATCCGACTTAATCAATTTTTTCTACAAGTAAAACATTTAAGGGACAAGGAGATGAGGGTAATGCTGAAAAAATAGATGAAGCAGATGTCAAGGTGGTAATTTTATTTTTCTTAGTTCATACATATATATTTATTTCAAAACACATTAAACGTTAACATTAAACCTATCATCTTTGATTGCCAAAATTGCTTTTGTTTTAATGATTACTTTAAGAAAACCACGTTTAATATCCTTGACTAATTGACTTTGTTTTTTAATTTTTGTTTTAGATAATACTGCAGTGAAATTAATGTGGTGTCTGGGTAGAATGTTATTCGCCCGAAATAATTTTTCACGAAATGTTTTTCGACTGTCGGACACCCTGTATATTTTATTTATATGTTGTACGCAATAATTTGATATTCAAAAATATATTCAATAAATAAATTGTTCTATTTTTAAATAGTTTTCTTTTCTTTTCTTTTCTTTTCTTTAAGTTTTCAGGTATACCATTTTCTTGAAAATAATTTGCCATCGGGGCTTTTGTATTTCAGGTGGACGTGCACGTATAATTATTTGTTCTTAACACGAATAGAAATCATTGGAAAAAAAAAAGAAAAAATTCATTAGTTTTATGAAAAAATAGCTTAGGTTCCATAATTTCTTACATAAAACTAATGAAAAGATTCATACTAATATAAGAAAAGTTGCATTAAATTAATGATTGCTTCATTATTAAAAAAGAAACTTTTCTTACAATTATTGCAAGCAATCATTAAAAATAAAACTATCATTCATTTAATCAATAAAAAACGTCATAAATCTTAGGAAACTTTTCCTAGAACAAGTGTCAGAGTTTTTAAACTAATGAATAAAATCATTTAAAACACAGACCGATTTCATAAAATTAATGAAAAACATCATGAATTCCATGAATTTTTACATACATTGTCTGAAATTGCTCATACTTTTTAAGAACAATAAACATTATTTTCATGATTTTTTACATTAAAACAGTGAATCTGTTCCTTCAATTTATGTCAGAAGGTCATAAAATAAATGAAAAATATAGTAAAATTGAATGACAAAATACATGAAATTAAAGCAAAAAATTATGAATTTCATGTTTGTTTACTTACATCGAATGAAATAGTTCATATGTTTTGTGAATTATCGAGAGAATTTTTTAATGACTTCCAATCATTAATTTAATGCAGGAATTATTAATTTAAAGAACCTTTTATAGTCGTAGGAACAAATTCATAAAACGTATGCTTAGGATTTCTTTCTTTTAATGAACTCGATTCTTGGCGCGTTTTTAATGAATTTTTTCTTTAAAAACATGCAGTTTTTCCTTCGAATCATGTACCTTTTTGGTTCAGTGTAGGGATCGCTGAAGTAGGAAACGTAGATGAATATAGACAGGGATCTAGTATGGTTCATGAGTTGGTGTCTGTAGTTTCTGCGGCGGCGTTAAGTTCAACTTGGAAAGAGTTGTTGTTGCAAGGGTAAGATGGGATAAAAACATTTTTTTTTGTGATCCAAGCTTCACTTCCTCTGATCACTAAGTGATCGCTAAGTGAATGGATTTAGTATGGAGTATACACTTTCACTTTCCATCAATCTTGCGTTCCTTTGACTTACAAGTCTTGACTCACTGATAACCGAACCGGTCGCTTCAAATTTGGCCACCAAACGTTGAAGACTCGACTGTTAAGGGCCACTTCTTCTAAGTTTTACCATTTGATCCTACTATTCAATCGTGTAGCATGACATGTCCATCAGTAACCGAATAATAAACAACACATTTGACAGATGTCACTAAAACAACATGGCCGCCGCAGGCCGTCAAAATCTTGTCCCGCCAATTAAATTACCCTTTATAAGAGTAAATACGTGGGACATACTCGTGCAGCTAAGTAAATTCAATCAATGTAAAAAATTAATTGTACCGCAATCGAAAAGGACGACTTGCTTCTATACGAGTATGCAGCACCTGCTGGACAAACCCAAATGTCCACATTTATTAAAGAATTAATGTAAATAAAATACACGGATAATTAAGCAATGTTTTTCATATTTACACACCATCAATCAACTTAACCGAACACGCAGAATCCAGGATGTGATGTCCTTAAAAAATACAACATCTCGTGCGTTCAAAGTTAAAAAGTATGTTCCTGGTTCCTGCTGTTTGTTTCCGGTGCTGTTGCCATTTTCTGTATAAAGTGGAATCCCGTGTGAATAGCCATATAAAATATGTACGTATAATACATACATACATATATACAAAAGTATGTCACTTGTGGGATTGTAAAGGGGTTACCTACCTACATACTACATATATCAACTTGGGTTAACCAGAGGTAATCATCATTCAAATGTATTTATCCTCTTCAAAATAAAGGTTTTTCGTACTTTTGCCCAATTCTATACATCTTCTGTGTTTGTGTATATGTGTATGACTCGAGATGATGACAGGGTTATTATTATTTAGCAGGTTTACCAGCTTGGAGATTTTAACTGCGTGCTGTTAAATATTCAGGACCTGAGTGAGCGTATGGCATAAATGTGTTTTGTGAGGTGGTCTCCCAAGTTTAATTTATTCTTATTTCATTTTTTATAGGAATTTTTAAAAATAAAACATTATATTGTGAGCCATTAACAGCTTTGGGGATGTTCACTTTAATGATTTATTTATTCTGAACTTTTCAATGGATTAAGTTTTGTTAAAACGATACTTCAGAAAGATACAGAAAAATTCGATACTCAAAACTTTTATTTGTCAGATTGTAAACGTTTTTTTTGTATAAACTATTTTAAGTCGGCTTTGAGAGTGTTTTTGAATAAAAAACACTGCTTATTACGCCAATACTCAAATACAAATAGATTCAAATACTCAATAAACTCGACATTAAAAACAAAATAAATGTACTTATAGCGGGACAACTCGCAGCTGTTCGTGTATGCGTGTTGTCAGCAGGAATTGAGGATTCTACAGTTTTCTGCAGAGTCCAAAATGCTTAGACGAGAAACACTTTTCAGGAGGAGTGATACTCTTTGAGAAGATTTTTTTGAGTGGTTTTTATGACAGTACATTTGACAACTGTCTGATTATTTGCGCTCAAAATTTTTTTCCATTGCACATACTTATGTCAAAAAACGCTTTCCAACTTTTAATTGCCAATGTACGGGGCTTCGAAATTTGAGAACCCTATATGTGGGATATTCGGAGAAAAGTAAGCCATATTAAAGGTCATTAGTTCGATCGACATAAATGGTCAGTTAACTTCATTAATAGTTTTTGTATGCATAAAAAGGAGGTATCTTTAAAATCACCTATTGGAAAATGTTGGGAATTCATCTGTGGGATATTCAAAAAATTAGTATGCTTTCTTAGGAAGCGTTTATTAAAAAGTAAGTTTGTTTTATTAATTTATTCTTATCTAATCGAACTTTTAAATGGCATAGATTTTCTTGAATATCCCAAAAGTGACAAACTATGGCATAATTTTTTTTTGGAAAATGTTGGCAATTCTATTGTGGGATATTCCAAAAACTAGTATACTATCTGAAAGGTTATTAATTAGTTACACAAGGTAAGTTAGTTTCAATAATTGGTTCTGATCTGATCGCTTTTTCAAGTGGCATAGTTTTTCTTGAATATCCCAAAAGTGAGATGGCACTCTTTCATCTTGACAAAAGTTCTGAAATTCATGAAAATCGAGTATGGCTTAGCTATTACTGAAACTAACTGACCCTTTGCGACAAAGTAGTGGCCTTTTAGATGGCATATCTTTTTTTTTCAAACGTGGGCAATTCATCGGTGGGATATACCAAAAATTAGTATGCTATCTGAAAGGTCATTAATTAGTTAAAGAAAGTAAGTGAGTTTCAATAATTGGTTCTGATTTGATCACCGTTTCAAATGTCATAATTTTTCTTGAATATCCCAAAAATAAGTTGGTACTTAAAACAAATTAGAGTATGGCTGATCCATTACTGAAACTATCTGACCTTTTATGAAAAATTAGTGACCTTTTAGATGGCAAAAACTATTTTGAATACCCCACTTTTAGAGTACTAAGATCCCAGAGCTGACTGAACGCCCCAGATTGCTAAAAATCGCATTTCAAAATTGTATTTATGTCTTAAATAATAATTTAAAACTGCTTATACAAGTGTGTTTAATATTTAAGAGGCATCGACTTTCTAAAACAAGTGCAAATACAATTTCAGTATACAATGTAAAATGCAACACAAAATTTCCATGATATACATACATATTTACATGTTTATGTATGTTATGATTTTTGTAACCAAAAAATACATCATGAGCCACTGTTCGGAGAAGTTTCTTCTATATGTTAACGTATACAAATTTCTTCCTTTCTCTCATCGTAATGTATGGTTTGATTGAAATATTAGATTAGATCATTCTCTACGAATCAAGAACATATGGAAAGAATAAAGTGGCGCCCAACGCTCGATTAATATAAAAGAACCTCTGTAAAAATAATTCAAATAATAACCTATACTTTAATTCCTGTCGAATTTTCAAGTAGCATTTAGCTAAATCTCTCGACCCACCTGCATTACTACTCTGCATTGGATTCACTCACATGCATTTTCATTCAATGGTATCTGGTACTTAAAGAAGATGCTTCAATCACTCATCCTTATCACAACCTCATTTATTAGTCACTCCTTTTATAAGCTCCTTAACTCTGTGAATTGAGATTTTCTGCCATCGCTCTTCTTTAAAAAGAGACGTGACAACAACTAACCAAGAAGCCGGCCCAGTTGGATAGGGCAATCCCAACACTTGCTCTTCTAGTATAATTGACTGTACACCAGATTTAAAGTAGCACTTGAAAGCAGCTGCAGCAGTCCTCTTATGTCGATATCGAAGTGTTCCGCTCTATGTTTGCTGAGTATGTGAAAAATTTCGATTTAAAGTGCAGGCACAGGATGAGCAAATATATAAAAAGGACTTCAGATATAAAAGGAAAAGAAGAAAAACGAAGAGCGTAGCAAATAGAACGGAGTGAGTGCATAGAGAAGCATAATAACATAAAAAAAAGGATGTCAGGAAAGTGACTATTTTTAGACTGAACAAGCGTTTGTCCTATAAGACTGGCCTCCCTTTCTCCAAGAACGCTCCTAACGTCAAATAGATTCTCTTGAATGAATGGGAATCTATTTTTAAACGTCTACTACACAACTAAACCGAGACCAATGACGATGACAACAATTGAGTGTCGAGAGCAAATACATCCAAAGCACTTAGGTTAGTATATGAACACCTCCTCTGTGTAAAATACTCGTGTGCAATGCAGGAAGCTGCTGCACTATGGCCAGGACGAAAGAAGTATCTTCAAACTAATTACTGACGGATATGAGATTACGTAGTTCCTCGAAGCAGGGGGGCATTATCATTGTGTGTCCCTAGACTCTGAACCATCCCGGCCTGCAGGCCTCGTGGATTTCACAAAGTCTTCAACGAGGGGGTGGCACAAATGCATCATCACACCCACCAGATCACAGGACGATGCAAAGGATGCTTATGTAAGGTATTTTAGATGTCTCCATGGAGAATATGGGATGAATAGAACCACACAAACACACACCTATAAAAACTTGGTGGTGTTTAAACAACTTGACGATGGTTTCTAATTAAAGCTTGAAGATTCAGTTCGACCGACCTCCCAGAAGCACACGAGTGCGTGCTGATTACCACTGACGACTATACATACTCGTATCTGCCGTGTTATGTGATTTACCCGATTGTAGTGGGTTGAGGATGAATTTCAGATGTTGCAGGATTAGCAACTTAATTGGAATTTGACAACAACGAAATTTCGCCGCTAATTAGACCAAAGACTTTACAGTGAAAGCAATATACGGTATTAAATTCGTTCTGTAAGAAGTTATACGATTATGCTTTGAATCCGATATTTAAGGTCTGGAATTATCGATTGTTATTATGCACCCTTTTAAAAAAAATCAAGAAAAACTTGCTTTCACAGTCTCTCGAGTGCTAGGAATTAAAGAATAGTTTTTGAAATAAGATGGCACTAACGTACCAAAAAGCTCTTTTCAATCATATCTGTCCATATCCAGCTGTGTCCAGTTTTTCACGCTAAGTTGAATGTCAATCCTTCAACGGTATGCGCCACCTGAATCACTCAATTCAAGTATTTGTTGGATTTCACTTCAATCTCTATTACACAGCCACCTCAGTGTTTTATTTATAAACGTTTTTTGTTTCTATTTCGATGTAACTGTAGAGTTCGTTGTTGTGTCTGCTCCCCCATTCGCCATTTGTGCAAACAGAACTAAAAATCAACCAGAGAATTTTCCTTTGGCATGGAGAATAGACCTTTGGCAGTACCCATCTTTCTGCATAACAAAGGGTGACCTGATAACAATGATAGTTGAAATGACAGATTGAAAATAAGGCGAGTTTGCACATCTCTTTACAACTAGGGCAGGAATACCATCAACAGCATTTGTCCAGCCTGTCAATAAACAAAGACCAATCCTCCTCCTCTTTTAACTACCGTCCAATTGGACTTATGTCCCTTCTTTCCAAGGTCATGGAAACAGTAAAAAATTTTCAGCTAAAAAAATATCTTGAGGAATGAAAGAATGAAAGCCTCTTAATGACCGGCAGTATGGCTTTCGCAGCAACAGGTCCACTGGTGATCTGATAGTATATCTCACCGAAGAGTGGACCAAATCTTTACATCGTTTTGGAGAGTGTAAGATTATTGCACTTGATATTTCAGAGGCATTTGATAGAGTCTGGCATTAAGCTCTCTTATTGAAAATGCGTGCATTTGGTATCGATGAATCTTTTCTTTGTTGGATTAGAAATTACCTTTCGGAACGTTCACTACAAGTAGTATTGGCTGGTGTGCCACAGGGCTCCGTTTTGTCTCCGACACTCTTCCTTATGTTCATAAATGATCTTTTGCCTGAAACTTCTAATCCACTAAATTGTTTCACTGACGACAGTACCCACAGATTTTCGTATTCGTTTTTAGATTCACACCTTGTTCTTCGGATGTGGACTTCGAATGGGCAGCGTATGATAAGCTCTTTAAATTCTGATCTTGACAGCATTGTTCAATGGGGCATCAAAAACCGTGTAGAATTTAATGAAAACTCAATGCTCTTCACTATCGCTAAATCGTGACCCTCTCTCAATGCCACTTTCTATGGTTGGCACTTGCATCGAAAAGCAAGCAAGCTTTCAGTTCTAGGCCATGTGCATCACAGACTTTCTTTTGTGGAGTGATCACATATTTGACGTCGCCAAAAACTTTGCTAAGTTAGTCTTAAGGTTTTCTCCGCCGAAGCTAAAAGTTAGCCCTTCTGATCTGGCTGTTATATGTAAAGCCTTTATTCTTCCGAAACTCGGGTAAAATTCGAATATCTGGGCAGGTGCTTCAAAAACCCACTTGAGTCTCTTGGACAGATAACGGGGTCGGTGGAGGCGTATACTCCGAAAGATTAAATCTTTGTCTCTCTTTTCTTCTTCCCAATCACTGAAGCGTGTTCCAGGCAGAGCTTCTAGCAATAAAAGAAGTACTCTCTTGGCTCAAAGAAAACGTTATATGGACTACTGATATACGTATCTTCTCAGACAGTCAAGCTGCCATAAAGTCACTGGACTCTGCCTCCATTAACTCACTTACAGCCCAAAATTGTCGATTTGTTAGTGGAGATGTCAAAACAGTTTAACATTCACCTTATACGGGTGTCGGGTCATAGAGACATTCCAGGTAACTGCAAAGCCGACGAATTTGCAAAAAATGGAACAATCTTACCTTTTTCGGATAGCAAATCTAACATCGGTAAACCCCTAGCTACTTGTAAACTTATGCTAAAACATGATACCATAAAGAAACCTCAAAACAACTAATTTCTATTGGTAGATTGCATATTAGCTCCGTTATAGGTGTCCTTACTATGGACACTGCCTAATAGGAAGACACGCTTTCCGTCTTGGAGTTCCTGCAAATGATTTTTGCAGAAGTTGCATGGATGAAGAAGAAGTCAGTTCCTCACCTTCTATGTTCTTGTCCTGCCCTAGCACAAAGACGTAGACTCCTCCACTTGGGAGACTACTACTATAACGATCCTAGAGATTTAAATAATTCCGAAATTCACTGTCTCAAACGCTTCATTGTTTGCTCAAAATTGTTTAACGAGTAAGGGTGATTTTTGAAATCCTGTGGTATCACAACGAACCATACTCGTATATTGGTCTAAGTGTGTTGGCTTTTTCCGGTCAGCAGCCACCTCAACCTAACCTAACCTCTTGGACAGAATTCAAAAGACAGCTATAAAAGCTCACGAGTCTTATTTACATCAGTAGATCCTTCACCTTTGACCACTTCTTCTTCCCCCCTTTCTACGACTGTCAAATACCAACTGTCATATTTCATTAACATAAAAATGGAAACCAAATAAAATCCACCTAGAGCATAAAATGGACCCTGTATTTGGTCTAGCTGTCATTAACCGAAGTAAAGAAGGTTTTTTTTTGGTCACTTCCTTCTCAATAATCACCAAAGTGCTATCACCCAAAGAGTAATTAAATTGAAACAATTTCTATTGATTCCCAATTCCTAATTCCTAAAGCTATATCAGTCCGCCTAAAAGTATACATTTTTTGGTATTTTTTTTTTAAATACTCGTAAATGTTTTATGTGTAAGCTTTTGTGTAAACAATTTTGGAAATAGAATTAAAGATATAAAAAACGACAAATTAAATACATTTGCCACTAAACCAACCAACAAAAAACACACCCAATCAAAACAACCACAAACAAAAAAAAAATACACTTGTAATTAATTTTCGCTCCTAATCACCATCTATCCATTGGTCCTGTGAATCCTGTCCTGACCTACAAAGAATTAATCCACCACATGCTTGTATATTCGTACCTACAACATGATGAATTTAGATGAATTGAACTTTAAAAAAAAAATTAAAATATCGAAAACTAATTTTTAATCAAAAACCGATGTGGTTCTGATGTTGTTTTTTTGGCAGATTAATGAATATTTAACGAATATATATTTTTTTATTTCCAGAAACATTCATGTATGATGTTCATTATTTATAATTAAAAAGGTTTTAGGGCTTGTGCCTGGATATAGAAAAATTCAATTGTTTTTAAGATTAATTCATTTGCCGGGTACGAAGGTTTTTTGAGTTAGGTTGTTTTTGATTAGTTGTTTTTAGACATTCAAGAGAAGAAATTCTTTAAAGTGACACTTAAAACTGTCAAAGTGACAAAGAGTTACCAACGTAAATTCTTGGTTCTACTCCCTCTGTAAGACAGAATCCTGTGACCGAGTGTACAAACGTACATTTTCAGAGGAAAAACCAAACAGAAAATTTGACAAAAAATTCTGCAGTATCTTTATTATACTTCTGAAACTTGTGCTCATTCGGAAGGAATAAGGAAAATTAAACATCTCATCGGTAACCCTGTTGTAATTCCATTTATACCTATGTTATCTTCGATCAGGGGTGGTGGACCCACATTCCGAACCTGAGAGAAAATTTGGTAAAGAAGCATTTCCAGTTGATGTCCATTGATAATGTCAACACTGTCATCCCACATCAATTAACTGATTCCATTAGATAAAATCTCCAATTTCATGTTTTTGTAAGGTTTTGTATTTTTTTTTAGAAGCAAGGATAAAATATTTATCTCATAATTAATTTTGGTATTATATCTGTTTCAACACAAAAAAAATATAATTTGTCACAGATGTTGTACATTTTGTTAAAGTGGTCACATACATATGTATGAGGATGACTTGTTAAATGGCAACAGATCGGCCTTGCTAATTGAGCGGTATAATCAGTAAAGATTATTATTTTTTTTTTTACTTTTTCGCTTGAAGACTTTTATAACCTGGTATAAAAGTTCTAAATTAATTCCTGGCAATGATAGTAAAGTGGGCGTTGTATTATATGTTTATGTTCAAGATGTAATTGCTTGGAATTGAGTCAAGTTTGTTGTCAGCCATAGTCGTAAATGTTGTGTAAAAATACTCAATTTCCGTAATTCTTAAAAACCATTAAGAGTTGAATTTTTCATCAAATGTGTTTATCTAATATAAATAATAAAAAAAACAAAAACAATTCCTTAATATATTTTATACATTTTTTTGTATTAATTTGGTTAATTAATTTCTGCTTGGTAAAATAAAACAAAAAAAAAAACTTTTCCTGAATTTGAATGCAGGAAAGTCTACAATCACTAGGACTAGCTTTTTATTGTTGTGCCCCTAAAAAGCAAGCATCAAGCTTTCTTGTTGATAAAATGGGTGCATTTGCTATTGATGAATCTCTTCTTAGTTGCATTATAAATTATCTTTCGAAGAGCCGCATACAAGTTGTATTGGACGGTTTGAAGTGCCATATTCATAATATTTATCCTGGTGTGCCTTAGGGCTCCATTTTGTCTCCGATACTTTTTCTAATATTCATCAATAATTTTCTGTCTGATATTTCTGATTCATTTTATTGTTTTTCTGATGACAGTACTCTGAGTTTTTTATATTTGTTTGTACAGACAGGCGCGCAAAAGTACTGTTACAATTTAATTATTGAATTTTTTTTTTCCAGAATTAACTTTTAAAAACTTGCGAAATTTATAGACTCAGCACAAAACAATTTTATTTTGAAAGTCGACATTCAATTATTCAGACACACGTTCATATTAATTTTTTTTTCTTTTTCGGCGTCCAGTGCTCCAACAGTATACCGATTGGTTCAGAACTTTCAGCAACAAAGGGCTGTCTGTAATCTTTCTCGTGCTAAAGTTAACATTGCTTGCCTGCAAGCAAGTTCAATTCAATTCAATTTTGTCTTATTGACAATTTGGCTTACAACTAATAAGGTACTACATACATTATGTATAAAAATTTACATTTGTTGGCCCCCTATGAGCCTAACTATATATAGTGACTTAGGTTTAATTATTTTTATATAAAATTTACATGACGAAAAAAATAAAATTGAAAAGGTCGGTTGACTGTATTATCCTCCGGTTGTCAGTGGTGATTTTTGTGGGTTGTGGGCAGGAATGGTGTTTTAGCCGCGGTGGTAGGCTGAACCAATGTCAGCGTAGAACAATACTACTACATCGTTGTCCATGATTACGTTGTCATCCAGAGTTTCCATTACACTCAGGTACCTCGGTTCGGGATGTCGTTGTTCTGTGGTCATCCTTCTCATAAGCTGATTCGGGTGGTCGATGATGTTCCCCATTAGTTTCTTCGTTGAATGAACTAGATATTTGTCCAGTGGTATTAAATTCGCTTCCTGTAGTGTTTCTGTCGTTAATGGTCGAAGAAGAGTCCAGTGCAGATCCTCTGTATCTTCCTTTCGATAGTTGAAGTTCCTTCATAGCTGTCTTCGGGATGGAAAACCATACAGGGAAGGAATAGCTGATCACTGGTCGCAGGAGCTGGTTATAGATTAATATCTTTGTCGGTTGGCTAAGACCTGATCTTCTTTTCAGCAATGGGTGCAAACGGCTGAAGGCCCAGCTGGCCTTTTTCAGAACATTTGTTGAGTGCAGGTTAGGTGCATTCCCAGGTACTTGATATCTGGCTTTGCCACTATGGAGGATCCGGCAAGGAGTCTCAGGACCAGATTCCTGCAAATTGTTGCGGTGCGAATACCTATACCAGTTGAAGGTCTCCTGAAGCAGACAAGTTCCGATTTGGAAGTGTTGATTCGGATGCCCCATTTCTGGTAGAATTGGAAGAGTCTGTTTATGTGGGTTTCTACTTTTCGGACATTGATTAGTGGTGACATTGATGTGGCGTGGGTGAGCTAGTCATCAGCATACAGAATGTTCTCACATCCAATTGGAGAAGGTTGGTCTGAAGTCATCAAGTTGTAGAGGAAGGGGCTTAGTTTTGAGCCTTGGGTGACTCCAGCTCTGATGGTCTTCATGTTTGACTCGCAGTTATCTACTTGAACGAAAAATTTCCTGAAAGATATGAAAGAAAAGAGAAATTTTATTAATGGCTAAGGTATTTGCATAAGATGAAGTTTGTGGATTAGGACGTCTATCCACACGCTATCGAATGCTTTCTCGACATCCAGAAAACATCTGACGGTGACACGATTACTGTTGAGGGCTGTGGTGATATCCTGTTGGAATTTTACCAGTGGATGCAAGGTTGAATGTTTTTCTCGAAAGCCGAATTGCATGTCAGGGTAGATTGAATTTTCACAGCAGAATTTCTCAGTCTTCGTAGGATTAATTCTTCCAGTAATTTGCTGATGTCGTTGAGAAGTGATATTGGCCTGTAGTTGGAAGCACATTTCTTCGGAATTGGTACAATCTTCGCTGTCTTCCACTTCTGGTGGAAGTAACAGCTGTTGATGGAGTAGTTTAAAATGATTGTGAGGAAAATCATTACTGCATGTTGCAGCCTTTTCACGATGTAGTAGAATAAACCATCTGGCAGACTTTCTTGACTTCTTGAATTGCCGATGATTTCTACAACCTCCTCTAGATTGCATAAATGTTGACTATCGGTGGGATCATTTGCTGGATTGATGATATTAAAATTTATTTTATCCGGATTGCAGTGTTTGTTGAACTGTTGCCTCAACTTCTTGTTAGAAAGTTGGGTCAGTAGGTGGGTTCGGTGGTATTGGATATTATTGTGGTATTGAAAATGGAGTTCCGGAACATGATGTTGACTTGCTGTAGCTCATTCCAAACTATCTGGTAGTTTCTGTTGGTTGTATTCAGTTCACTTTGATGGATCCGCTGGAGACGTTTTCTCAGACTTTGAACGTACTCGGGAGGGTGCAAGCAAGTATTGATAAATATGTCGAAACTTCCACCAGGCAAGGTTCTCACCAGTTGGTGATGTCTAGGCGATCCTTGAAAAAAATTGTACGGTAGCTTAACCTTTTTCCATATAGGATTCAATTGGTTCACAAGTTGAAAGAAAATGATTCAATCTCATTAAGTTCTGAACTCGACGGCACTGCTCAATGGAGAATGAAAAAACGCGTAAAATTTAATGCTTCACAAACTTAATGCTGTCTCTAGTCATTGAAGCGGGACCCACCGCCTATTCTGCTATCCGTGAGCGGCAAATTGCTTTCAGCTTTTGGTATGTGCATCAGAGACCACCTTGTGTGGAATGATCGAATTTTTGACGTCGACAGAAATTCAGCTTAGTGTCCTTCGACGATGCAAGATCTGACAGTAATCTATAAAACCTATATTTATCAAAAGCGTGAGTCTCTTAGATAGAGCCCAAAAAGGAGCTGGGCGATTCCATTATAGCGGGTGCAACATTTAGACTCATTTGAAGTACATTTAATAATAAAATAAGCAAAATATTTAATGACATTATTACTTGAAGGGATACATTTTCACCTATTTATATTTAATCCATTTAGAATTCTAAAATTTAATAAATAATTTGGCAGAAGAATGGTTTCAAAGTGCGATCGCGGGTGCAACAGAATCGGCCCGACTTTTCTAGATCATAGTACAAAAAACACAAATTCTGTTAATTGTGAAACATTTATCATGCTATTCTTACATATATTGAACGACGTTGATTCAATTAACTAAATAAATAAAAATAAAGATAGAAAACAAAAGTAAGCAATGAAATATTAACTTTTAAATCAATCGCGGGTGCAACATAAAATTATCGCGGGTGCAACGCGTCTAACTTAAATTAGTAAACTGATTTAAAAAACTGGAAAAATATAAAATAAGGCACATATGTAAGAAGTCAGTACCTTTCTCTATTAATTATAATTTTATTTTTTTCAAATACTTCAATATTTTTTCGAAAATACATATATGTATGTTAGAAGTACTCCATCTTCATTGATATGGTTAAGGATAACCTCACATAACGATATTGTGATATTGCAGCCTACCTGGTGCAAGAAGGTACAAACCTGCGGAAATAACTTTTGGAAATACTGCTGCTGTAAAAACAGAACGGTATTTTAGAGCATGGATCTACTGGTAATATAGGGGGCTCAAAAGACCCTGTTGGAGATTTAGAATTTAATGCTTCGATTTTGACTCAATAAAAATACCGAAAACTTAACTTCACGAATGCTCATGGTCATTGTACTCTTCTCGATTCTTAACTTCCGACTTAATCAATTTCACATCTTTTATACCCGGCACTTGTCTGCTAATATTATCCCTTTTATAGGAATCACCTGTCATCCTTCAGTTTTATAGGCATTGCTTTGCTGGAATCAGTTTTTTTTTAAATACATTTTTTACTACTTTAACTACGTTAGTGGGACTCCTTGGGCGATTACGTTTCACTTGTGCGACTTTTTCAGTCTACAGGGACTGATGTAATGAGTGCCTGCCTTTTTTTGTGTTGCCTGCGTTTTTCCGTTTTGTCTGATTCTGGTCAGAATTTTAAAATTTGTATCTGCCTTAATTTTCTCTTTCAACACATACCTCCTTATTAAATAAAGAGTCCTTTTTCTGCATGAAGCTCAGCATATTTGTTAATTTTTTGTCAATTTTCTATAAAGCAGTCTCTTTTTCTTGTTTCACTTCCATTTAACCATATATTTTTATAAAAAAAAGAACAAAATATTATATTACATAGTTAAACAAAAACGTGAACAGCAGAAATTATTATTCAAAACATATTTTATCAATAAAATACAATAAATCACGTTATAATGTTAGTAGTCAATAAGTTGCACCCGCGATCTTAATATTGGGATCGCGGGTGCAACCAATTTAAATCAACGTTTTTTGTCGTTCAACGTACAATATATTCCTAATAACGACTGATTTAATTTTAGTTTTGTTTTCTTCTTACTTTTAGAAAGTTTCAAAACGCTAGCACTTTATTTCTGCCAAAAAAGTAAACTTTTATATCTTTTATATCGCGGGTGCAACAAACTTACAATGGCTTTTTGCAATCAATAATGCTAAAAATATAATAACAAATTCGTATATGTTTTTATGCAAACGATTAAATGGCATGTTGCTTTATACGTCTATTGAGTAAAGCATAACTCAAAACTGTCGGAAATAGCTATTTTGAGTATGTTACCAGTTGTAATAATTGCAGTTCGTACCGACTCTTCGTATGATAATGTTGCCAAGCGCAAACAAAAATGTTCTCTATAACTTAGGTCTCAGTTTTTATTTTTATTATTAAATATAGTATTTCCACTTTGAATATTTATCAAAAAAAGTAAAAAATATTGTAATTCAAAAATTGGTGTCAAAAATCGTCTACAGCGGAATCACCCAGCTTTAAAAATGATAAGTTATAGAACTATAACAGACAAATTTGTATCTCTCGAGCACCACCGCATTGTTTTTTATTTTTCAATATTTTATCGTTGAAATGGCCGATTGTATTCATTCCCTAAAATAATTCAACCATAATACTCACGCTACATAGAGTGCCCATCAGCTTGATCCGAACTTCGGACGTACTGTTTAATTCGGAGATTCTTTCTTTAGCCACACAACACGAATGTGGAATGCTTTACCTAGCTCTGTTCCTACCAACTTCGACATTGAAAACTTCAAAACCTCTTAAATTCTTTCCTATTTTCCTAGCGCTCCCACTGTGTTGAACATTTTAAGGGCAGTCAAAACCCCTTTTCAAATTTGACAAGAAGTTTGTTTTTATTCACATTTATGATGAATCAAGTAGACGGACAATAGAACAAATGACAATTACCTAATGGAGATCGGTACTGAATGAAACAAGTGCTTCCAAGTGAATAGGAGAATACCGCACAATATTACCGACATTACCGACGTAAATCAGATTAATTTCGAATGAACAGCAGAATAGTGATTAGTGAACTTACTTACGAGTACTTAAGGTGGCGCTATAGTCCGGGGGGCCATAACTATCAAGTTTCTCCAGCTAGCTCGGTCCCTAGCTATAGTTGGCTCCGGCTTCGAACGTCAAGTTGGTCGAAATCCTCTTCCACTTGTGTGCGCTAACTAAGCCACAGTCTTCCGTCCCTCGGGGTTGTGTTCGAAGGCAGTGATTAGTGAACAAAATAGAGCTGATAATAAAGTCTCAAAATGTAAGTTCTGTAAAATGTCTCTGAGTCTTCTGTTGGTCTATTTTTAAATAAAAAACCCAAAAACTCAGACATTTTCAAATTCGAATAACGAAAGTGTCCATAATAAATGTAATTGTCATAAAATAAAAAATAGGGTTCCGAAGTGTCCAACGACGATGATAAGAAGGGACTGTTAAAAAAGAAATAGGAATCTTCCCAGGTGTAAGCTGAGACCTCGAATTCACTCTCAATCCTAATCCACACGAAGGATAAGAATTCAAAATCAGTCATATTTTTTAACAAAAAAGTTTTTTGCTTGCCATCAAGCAAAGCATTTTATGATTTTCAAAAACAGTCGACAAGTGCAGCAGAGGGCCTCTAATAGACATTTCCTGGAGATATGTTTTTTTTTTGACAATTACTAAAAAATAAAAAAAAACCCAATGTCTGTCACGTTCAACAACTTAAAACTCATTATCCCCATGGAAACATCAGTTGCATGTCACTTCCGTTCCTCAATGTCCGGCGTATTTTCACATACATTCACCTCCAGGTAAGCCGGATACAGTACTTCAAAACCACCGCACTTCCAAAATACCTCAAAGAGCATAATTTCCAAGAAAAATATTTATTTACAAAACTCACAACCGTGTGTGATGCATGTCCGATGGTAATTATCTTTTCAACGTGCTTGCTGCACCATTGAAGAATTACTCAAAATTTTATTTTGATTTTGGTTTTGAATTTAATTATTTTATTTTTACACATTATTTATTAAACATCGCTAACAGCTCTAGTTGGATGAGTGCCAATCGGGTCGGTGATCGCGTTGGGGTTAAAATTAATTCCCAAGCTATCATCGAAAATATTCAAAGTGAAATAAATTCAGTAGGTACATTTGAAAAGTCATTGTGTAAACGTAAATCTAGTTTGTTGTCAGTTCTATGCACAAATTCATCGATATTTGAGTTATATTTATGTTTCCACCCCAATAAATGTGTTCGCAAAAATTAGCTTTAGGTAAATCAGAGATGTTCAGCTGATGGAACAACTAAGGCCGAAGTGAGGCAAGACCTATAGTTAATCGTAAAGTCGGAGAGGTAGTGTTGCGTTAGTGTGTTAAATCATATTTCGAATGGCTGAATTGTGACCTGGCTACTGCGAACACAAGCTCGCAAATGAATTGGAATCAGTGGAAGGCATCATCGAAGTTTAATTTTTTGTATTTAAAATCTAGGATCTTTTTTATTTAATGATATTCGCGCAGTAAAGGGGTTTTGACTACCCTTAAAAAATATTAAACACAGTGCGAGGGTTAGAGAAAAAAGGGAAGAGTTTAAGAGGAGAAACCGTTGCACATTTGTTTTGCAGGTTTGGATATTGAAATGGGAGCGAAAAACAGAGCTACAGGTAAAGCATTCCACATTCGCGTTGTGCGGCTAAAGAAAGAATCTCTGCCCTGAAGTAATTTTAGTAACACTTTCCGCCGTCTGTGTCTATATGTATGTGCGTTTGTGCGTCTGTACGTCTATGAGTTCAAGTTTACATCAAGCTGGAACCTAAAAGTCTTACGGAGCTGCTACAAAATTTGTAAAGGAACATTTTAATGTAGTTTAGTAAAGCTCATCTACGTATATCGGGTAGCTGCAATACATCAAATCCTTTTTTTTTTACACATTTTTTTAGAAAATGAGATTGTTTAAAAAATTGACATACGAATTGGCTTGCCTAATTTTATCAAGATTGGCCTCATTACATAAATTTTCAATGTTATGTCATTATAAAAAAACTGGATAGTTTGTAAAATTTTTATATATTTTGAACGTACGCCTATTTTTAACAAAAATATAATTTTTATAATTTTCCCAAATTATCAAATATTCAAATATTATTTGAATAGCAAATAGGCTGACGGACATGTGCTCCCTACTAGCATCTCACCATTTAATAATTTAAGTAAACATCAATCGGCATTAAATACCGTCTCATTATTCAACACTACCTTCCAGACTATAAATACGCCTAAAATATTATTTTGACAGTCAATAGGAGCACAGTGCAAAGAAAGTGGTTGGGAGACTTGAGAGTACTTCTCGTTTCTTGTTTGTTTACACTTTTCGCCTCACTTGCACTTAAGTAAACGAAATCAGCGTGTTTGCAGAAAAGGCAAAAAAAAAAAAAACAAACCAACCCATCGAAATTCGTTGTGTGTGAAAAGTAGCGAAGGTTATTTTGTGACAAGGTTGCCAGTTTTTTTTATTAACTGTCAGATTTATGTGTTGTTTTGAGAAATAATTCAAAGCAATGTATGAGGCTAATATGTAGTCAATTTTGTTCAATGGAAATACCACTTCCATGAGGTGCCTAAAGGAGCTGTCATAGCGGGTATTTTTCAGAAAGAACCAAAGAAATAACTCAAGCTTAGCAGGATTGGAGTTCTTACTTGTCGTGCTCCATGAGAGAAATACCAGGGCCCTATTTCAGCTCTACTACTCGAACATCAGCTACTTCAACAACATCTTACAACTGCATTTTACAGCTCCAATTTTCTGTTTCACATCCAACTCGAATTGTAGTATCATGTAGCTCCGAAAATGTAGTTGGTTCCAATTTTCTGTTTCACATCCAACTCGAATTGTAGTATCATGTAGCTCCGAAAATGTAGTTGGTTATTTGACAATTCGTAGGTTGAATTTCCGAACATGATTTCTTTCGGCGTATGTATTATGTTCACCATAAGGGCATCGGTAGTTTGTGGTTTTTTCGCGTTTACCTCCGACTTCCGGAAACCCAAACAAGAAAAAGTCTAGCGAGGTCAAATTGCATGACCTCTGTGGCCAATTTACGTCACCTCTGCAAGAAATAACTTTACGCTAACATCGTTTATGCAGAATGTCAATCGTGGCGTCCACTGTGAAACACGTAGATTCTCTGGAACAACATGTATCTACACTGATGTATTACAATTTACGAATGAAACAAAATTGATGTAATACAACAGTAACAATGCTACATTGTACTTGATGTAGCAACTCTGAAAAAGGGTATGAAATGGTCCTTTGCACATTTGGGTTGTGCCCTGACATTTACATCCAACTTTACCCCGACAAAGGTCGTCTATAATATCAGTAGATAACCTTAATCTTGTTACTTACAACTCTTAACCATTTCTGTGTGCGTGTGAGAAGGAATCTAGAGGTCCTACAATTTTTGGCGGATTCCGAGGTTGATCTGTCACTTCCAAGCACTAGGTAGTACCGTTCCAAAAACATTTTTGAAGTGGCTCAAATTTGATGGAATCAAGGCATAAAGTTGCAAACTAAAAATCCGAAGTTGTTGGTAAGATCTAAGGACTAGGCATCAATGGAGGTTATCCTTAAACTTAGCCTACTTAACCTGGTAATAGGAAATGCAGCTAATGGCGCTATCCTATGAATCGCCAGGTATGTCCTAGCAGGAGTAAATATAAAGGATCTAGAGAAAGAGACTCTATTTACAATTCTTCAGTATCGAGTTTACTTGGCATCTCAAGAGATGAAAATTGACAGAAAACCTTCAGAAACAGTGAACTATTCTTAACGCACACTTCACACACTTCATTTGGTTCCGGGAAATCAAAGTCTCGTTGCAAATGAAGACATATAATCTTCACAAAAAATAGGAGTTAAGAAACATCTAACTGGACCTGGACCTTATTATAGAATTTGATCAAAAATAGAATCAAACGGAAGAGAAGGCTATGAGATGAAAAATATGGACAGAACTTCTAAAACTGAGGAAGGCCAAAGTGCTTCTTCTCAGCTACGAGGAAGAACGTTTTACAACCTGTATCGAATTAATCAGGAACAATCTTAGAATAATTTACAGATTTTTCCACCGGTTCCTGCAAACTGGGAAGACACCTCAGTATTATCGGCCTGGTGAACAGTACCACATGCAGATTCTGTTAAGTTCACTAGGAAATACCGGAGCATATATTAGGTAGACCTAAAGATCGCAGTGCACTCAAACCCCAAACAAGTCATTCAATAATTGAAGAGTTTTAACAAAGGAAACATAGCCATCGCAGTTTCTTTTTATGAGAACCAGCCTGTCGGTCCAATTTCCCACCAATTTTCAAACATAGCCATCCTGTCTCACAACTAATATTCAAATGTTGGCTTCCATGAATTTTATATTGGTTTATAAGTATAGTAACGGGACATGCTCGCAATAAAAGTGGTCTTAATAGGATCAACATTTATCTTTTATTTTTTCTGGCTCACTAAAACCCTTTGAAAGCGTTTGAAAAAAATTGACTCTTGAATTCTGCAGTTACCAATCGCTGCCAGTAGACCTTTTGATACGAAAGCCGCATTGGCGGTCATTAATAAGCTTCTGTTCTTCAAGATATTTCCTAAGCTTTTAATCAGACTTTCCTTAACCTAAATAAAATGGAGTAAGTTCCTAAGGTCGATACATTGAGTGAGGCCTTTTCGCCTTTTTCGAAGCGTTTAGAATGCATGCTGTTTTCCATCGACTCGGAAAGAGGCCAACAGAATAGAGAAAATGAAAAAGATAAGGCTTTGATATTGCCAGCGTGGAAGAACACTTCTTGAGAATATTGGAAGAGAAGCTATCCCGGTGTCAAAACACTTTGTAGCAGGGTCGAATTAACAACAAACTGTTTTTCAAGGAAATTCAATTTCTCTATTGAGCTGAACAAAATGGTGTGGTTGAAGTTGAAGTTCCGAATTGGAGGCAAAGTTGTACATATTTCGAATAATTTTGTATAAATTACACAGCCCCACAAAAAAAATGTGCTC
Source organism: Chrysotoxum bicinctum (assembly GCA_911387755.1). Classification (NCBI taxonomy): domain Eukaryota; kingdom Metazoa; phylum Arthropoda; class Insecta; order Diptera; family Syrphidae; genus Chrysotoxum; species Chrysotoxum bicinctum. The sequence goes on along the minus strand of OU426989.1, from coordinate 41,348,303 downwards.
TGACTCTTGGATGAGACCATGTGTATTATAGGTTTTTTGGTTCGCTTATTTCAAATCCGGAGTCCGTTTGACCCAATCAGGTCAGGTTTAAGGGCATTTGAAGGTCAAATCGCGAAATATTCGTTTAAAAATCTAAAAACCTATATATATATATGTTTTTGGCATCGCTGAATTCGAATCCGGGCTTCTTTTGTCCCCAACATGTAAAAGTCAAGGTCAAACGAAGGTCAAATTCCTAAAATCTAACGATATGATATTTTTGACCACAGATTCTTGAAGAGCGGAATATTTTACATCTAAATTCACCTAGACTTGTTGTTTGAAATGACCTCTGAAAAATATTCCAAGGTCAAATATTCCTTTTGGATCTCTTGGCTGATGTATCGACAGTAAATCGGGATTTGGGGTCTCAAACCAGTTGACTCTTATGTTTTTGGAGTCTCTGAATCCGAATATAAGGTGCGTTTAGTCCCATTTTGCAGACTCTAGGTCATTTGAAGGTATCCATATCCCGTCAGAAGTAGCCTAAGATCACATTAAACTACAAATCATGATATCATTCGACGATGGTGCGATATTCGACCCCGTTACTTAGGCTTCTTCTGAAGGGATATGGATACCTTCAAATGACCTAGGGCTGTGTTATCAATCATTTGAATTAACTTTGAAGAGTTTATTTTCAGGGAGTATATTCCACTATTTAGGAAGCAGAGCGACTTACAAAGAAATTATTAAGGCTGTCTGAGTTGGCTTTTGCGTATTTCCAACATTTTTGCTTAGATGTTTTCTCTTTAACACAATTTCTGGTCTGATGTACCCAGAGGTACCATAAGGGCCAGATGTAAATAAAACAAGTCCAGAGACAGATTTAACTGCAATTTTGTAATATCTTGCACGATCTAAGGGGATCATAACTACGCTTAAAATGTTTGAAGACAGTGCGAACGTTAAGAAAAGTTGGAAGGTATTTAAGAGGATATACCGAGATGTTTTGAATGTCTGAATACCTATTTGAATGGGAGGGAAATATTGGCCCCGGTAAAGCATTGCACATTCGTGTAGTCCGGATTAAGGAACAATCTCTGAATTTAACAATACGTCCGCAATAAGACTCGGAGGTAAACTGATAAGCATTCCGAGAAAAGCGCATTGAATCTTGAAGAAGCTGGGTTGTTTGATTTTGCGAAAATCTAAAAAAAAAAAATGGAACGACTTAAATTGGTAACACTGAAATCATCTCTGTAATGACGATTTCGATTGGGGGATAATGGGAGACAATAGGTTGGATAAAGTCGAACAGAGCATCAAATTTGTTAAAAGTTGAATTTTTTGATGTGCTCATTCTAGTTAACCTTGAATTTTAACCACATGAAGTTGAAATGTTTTAACAAGAATACAACATCAGTTTTGATATATGTACATCGCGATTCCGTAATGAGAAAATAATAATGGTATTAAATGAACTTTGCTTAGCTTGTCACTATTAACAGCCTTTTCTAGACAGTCCTCCAAACTGCTACAGGATCAGTCTCATTACCGATTTATATAGCCAGTAAGTAATGCAGAGTTGGAGGTCTAATTTGTCTCCACTTTGGCCTTTTTGACTCTTACTTGTGTATTAGGTTTCCAGCTGAATTTGTATCTACAAAAAGACCCAAGTATTTTGCTAGTGGAATACCTTTGATCGAAGAACTTAAGGAATTTTATATTTCCTAGAGAATTGGACTAGTTCCGTTTTGTGAGGGTCGACTTCCTAGCCTCACCGATTTGCCCAGTTTGTAAGCTTGTTTAAAGCATTTTGTAGGAGTACTTTTAAGATGTTAGAATACTGTCCTGATTGAGGAATATCACCTTCGCCCGCATTTACAATCACTATGCAGCTCCCCGCTTCCTTGAGCTCCTACTCAAGAACAATTCTTATAAAGAGACCGACTGACAAACTTTCTTTTTCAAATCGTAGGCTCTTTCCAAAGAAGACCTTAACACAAATGCATCCTTTTCACTGTGCCAACTCAGGATGGTGACAGACCGAATAGAAACTACATAAAACTGTATAACCGTGCTTGTCAAAATTATATCATTTCCAAACCGGTGTGCCCCCTACAGCCTGGACGACCTGCAGTCAAAAACGAACAAATTACGCTGTCGCACCCTGTTGCCGAAGTCCAGTATATACTCTCTTCAAAATTTTACTTTTCGGAAATCTTAGAATAAAACACAATGTAGCTGGATTAAATCTTTTTTTTTTTTTGGTGGGGTCGAAAAGTAAGTTCTCATTTATTTAAACTTTTCACCTTACTGTCAAAAACAAGTTTGAAACCATGTTCAATTTTCTAATAGTTGGCAAGCATTCCAATGCTTTGTAACTAGAGTACATTTCGAGACCCTTTGGTGTACGTACTCGTATAAAGTGGAAGTGATGATGCTACTTTTTATTACCATTTGGTGATTTACGAGGTTGCACCGAGATTATTAAGAAAGTTTCGAACCCTTTTTTCTTGAGAGAAAGAAGTTTATCTTCAGCTTGTGCAGCGTTACTGAAAATGTGCAGTGAGATGATTAAAAAACAAAAAAAAAGATACTCCCATGTTTTGCTTAAGATGGAGGAAAATGGCATATCCCTTAGCTAATGAGAAGTTGTTTATTTAAGAAAAGCTTTTCATCTTAGAAAATGGGAAACAGTTTTTCAATAAAACAAACCATAGTGATGGCGGTGGCGAGTTTAAGAGAGTTTTATTACTCGAGATAATTGCTAAGCTTAAGTTATATTGCTTTTGCACTTCGATTTGAAATTTTAGTAGAAAAAGGGATGGGCGAGAGGGGAGGTTGTTGTGGTGTTTCTAAGTGGTCGGGTATTATTTCTAATCCTTTTGAGATTAAACTTATTTTCCGTGTTGAAAATGAGCTGAATTAAGCACGATGCCAAAGCATGCCAACAGCAAAATGTATCTGTTTTAACTCGTAAACTTTTTTCGCTTAATATAAGTAGTTGGGATGAATGATTTTTTTCGCTACGATGAATTTTTTACCCATCAGAAAATATATGATTTGGAAATTACGATGAACACTTATACGTTTGTATTGGCCGACATAAAAGATTTACTTCTCAATTTCAGAAATATACTTTCTCAGAAAGTCTTGACTTTTTATTGTTCGTTTGAAGCTTAGAATGTCATAAGACTGTATGAGCTTTGACTCGATTTGATTAATCACCGATGAACGGATTATAATATTGACCATGTTGGCAGTGTTTCTTAAGGAAAAAGTCATTAAGTTTGAGAAATAAAGAAAATTTTATGACTGCAATAGGTGTCTTAAACTAGCTGTTTTCATATGTTATCTGCGTGACTTAAGAGCAACTTATGAATTTATAAAATAAATAAGGAGTTTTAATAGAATATAAAGAAAAAGAGATAAAGAATTTACCCAATTAACAATTTGCTTATTCTCTTGAACGGAGGTGATTTATTTAAAAATATGAACTTTTTATTTCTTCATAAAAATGACAAAAACAGAGTTTGAATAAAATATAATACCCATACTTGGAATCAGGTTCAAAAAGCTTAAATTTTGGACATGAATGATATTAGTGAAAAATTAAACTCTTTTTAAATTTCGGAAATGACTCCCTTTTGCTATAGTACATAAAGAGTTCTTAAAAAAAATAAAAAAATCATTAAAGTGGCTTTTAAAAAGTTAATGTGAGTATAAAATGCTTAAAAATAACTAAACTTCAGTACCCTGAAGTCAATTCATCAAACCGTTTTTAAATAAAATGTACGACTGGGTCGCACAAACTTGCTGTTATGTAAAAGACTAAGAATTTTTAAAATGAATGTTATTAGCGAAAAACTATTTGTTTTAAAGTCTTGAAATGCAATGTTTTTTAAACTTCTTAGAAGCCCTTCTGTAATTTTTTTTATTAAAATCGGTTATGCCGATAACGAGAAATTTAAAATTCGCAAAAAATGTTTCTATGGTAGCTGAACTCAGTAATATCTTGCTTTCAAATTATGGATCGTTAGAATTAATCGAAAGAACATTAGTATCGGAATTCTCGGAACCGCCTTCGAGAAAAATACGATTTTCGAAAACCATATTTTAACACTTGTAGGAGGGTACCGTTATTTTTAGGTAAAATAATTTTTTTTTTCTCACATCTTGTAGATTATATTACTAAACTTTTATTTATCAAGTTTTAAAAAATATTTCGGAATATTGAGTTTTCAAAACAAAAATTTGATTTTTTTTTTTAAATCCAAAAAAATTTTTTTTTTGAAAATTTGAATACACAATAACATTGAAACTGCTGGGGAGCTTAAACATAAAAAAATCAAAATCGGTTGTACCTACCGTTTTTTGAGAAAATCAAAAACAAAAAAATGGTTCCAAACATTTTTTCAACAATTATCTAGCTTTAAGTAAATCAATTTTTTTTTTAAACTGCCGAACAGCTTTCGAGAAAAAAGAATATTTATAAAAAATCAAAAAAATTACATGGCAGGTACCGTTATTTTTGGTCGATATATACCAAATTTAAGGAAAATCGGGCGAATCGTTTAGGCTGTAGTCGAACATACAGAATTGCAAAACCCCTTATAGTACCTTTAAGTCGCAAGTAAAAATTTATTTAAGATTGATAGATAGATAGATACAAAATTTTATTTTCTGAAAGTTTTTACAAAGTCTTGGTTTTCATTATGTTCAAATTAAATTAAATGACAATAACTTTTTGAGTTGTCTGTCAGGTTAAAGTGTTTATAATAAATTCATTAAAACTTAGCGAATGATTTATATTTTTAAGAAAATTCATTTATAATTAGGTTTTGATATCTTAGAGCGTTTTTTAATGAAATTGTACAGTTGACTATAGTTTTGCCCGTTGAGAATTTCGAGGAACTGGTCACGGTTAAGGCTTTCACTCCCCAGGAATTGGCTTATATAAGTCCGAAAACAAGGGCACACTTCAACAAAGTGGTATGTATTTTCAGTAGCATTAAGGTTACAGATTGTACAAATGCCTACTGAACCTCTTCTAAATGCTCTTGCATTGAGATTAAGCAATCCGCACCTAGATTTTAAAATCATGCTAATCATCTCGCGTAAGTTACTGTCTTCGAAGTAGTTTGACGTCTCGGCATAGTTCAGGTTTAAGTATTCGTCGTGGAACTGTGATTGAAGCGCTCTGGTTGTGTGTTACGTTCAATGTCTTTCTAGAAGTTTTGTGCAAGTTTCCACTCAGACTTTGTTCACCAGTTAAACTCAATATTGACTTCATTAAAGAGTTGTGACCACCCATTTACCTAGTAAATCTGCTTTCTTACGATGACATCTGAAAGTTTTCTCGGTAGTCTGTTTTCGGGAAGGGTACTTTATTTACTCTTTGGATGTATTTGAAATGCAGTTCGAGTGTTGAAAGGAAGGCTTTTGGAAGTCCTGTTTCTAGATTAAGCACGTAAAAACATCTCTTGATGAAAAACCTTTGCAAATTTTTCGACTTCATTATGTTCGGAAAGTTCATCACTGATTTTGATGCAGCTTCATATATTTTGTACTTAGCTGAGTGTTGAATGTTTTTGTTTTTGATGAAGTTTGACCAGGTAGCATTTATTGAGATTTTAGACATGCTCTGTCCACGACATATTGTAAGTCAGAGTTACTCCTAGTTACTTTTATTTGTTAGATACTCGTATTTTCATTTCATCGTTGTTAAAAGTCCACATTTCTTCAGCTGCCCGGCGTCCACCGTTTCGAAAAATGACTACTCCTGATTTTCTTAAATTCACAAGCAGATTTCATCTTGAACAAGGAAGCAGGATTATCAGAGAGAAGAACAATATCGTCGACATAAAGTAAGTCTTTTACTGATATGCCTTAAACAGTTACTCCACCCGGTAGATCAGAGTGGAGGTCATTCAAAAATTAGATAAATAGCAGAGCACTGAGAACGCATCCCTGTTTTACACCTTGATTGATAGGAAAGAAATCGCTGATGTTTTTTCCATTCCATACTGTTGCAATGTTGTTGTGATAGAGAGCCTTCAGGATTGAGAGCATTTTTGTGGACATTCCCAGAAGTGTCAGTTTGTGAAATAATGCGTCTCTGTTTATATTGTCGAAAGCAACTTTTAAATCAATAAGAAACGCATAGAGTTTGTGCCCTTCACTAGGCACAATGTGAATATTCAATGATAAAGAAATAACACAACACATTTATATAACATTAGGTTTAGGTTTTATTTATTCTTAAGTTAGGTTTTTTATGTTTTACAATTGAACATTTTTATTTTTTAATAAGCCAACTTGCCACGACCGCGTATGTATAACTTCTGACTAGAGCTGTGTCAATCGGGATCGATTCGATTTTTTTGATCCGATCATCGAAAAGTATTGATGATCTAAATCAATCATTTTAATCGATCTCAATCTCAATCATTTACATGATTCTCGATTCTGGATTCTCGATTTTCTATTTCAATCTCAATCATTTCAATGAGTCTCGATTTTCGATATCAGTTGACTCGATTAATCATGATTTACTTGATTCCATTTCTTCCGATTCAATCAACGTGGATTATGAACGCCAAACGGACGGTGGACTGGAACTTCTGGATTGAACTCGGCATTGAACAACATGATCGGGTTGGTCGTTGATGTTGTAGGCCGCAAAAACAATTGTTGGGTTGAACTGATGTTATTTGATGTATCAGGATCCGGTATGTTTAATGTGGATTTTTGGACGTTTCTTAATCTATCGGCATCGTAGCCATCCTTTGATGGAATTTGACAGTTTATGACTTGACGAATAGAGGACGAATTCAGTTATGACGTACAAAGTATATTTCGTACAAAATGTTAGCCCAAAGCCCTAAAATTGCACTTTTCCGGAGCAACAAATAAAATCTCTTTTTTTTGGTATTTTTAGACGTTTTTTAATCCATTGACATCGTAGCCATCCTTTGATGGAATTTGACAGTTTATGACTTGACGAATAGAGGACGAATTCAGTTATGACGTACAAAGTATATTTCGTACCAAATGTTAGCCGAAAGCCCTAAAATTACTCTTTTCCGAAGCAACAAATAAAATCTCTTTTTCTTGAATTTTTTGACACTTTTTAATCCATGAAGTAGCCTCATCATAGAGTATTTTGTGAGAACTATAAAAACCACAAGTCAATCTTATCATCGAAATCGAAATTAATATCGAATAGGAACAGTATTGATTCATTTCAGTGAAATGAAAATGATCGAATGATCGATTGATTGAAAAGATCGGATCATTTTCGTAATCGATTGTTGAACGATTCGATCATTTGAAATGAACGATTTACACAGCTCTACTTCTGACGGAAAAGACGTTCATTTTATATTCTCTTTGACGGAGATGACGTGGCGAGCTTCAATGCTTTTTTGTACAGTACGAATTAAAATTAAGCGATAGTATTTTGAATGTGCGTGTACATGTTTACACGTATGTTTATATGGAACTTACAATGTAGCACGCTTTTTTGATTGAGTTGTTGAGTTGAGGAGAGATTGAAGATTTGATCTACAGTTGAGTAGTTTTGTCTGTATGCAGCTTGGAATTCTTTCAAAATCTAATTTTCTTCGACCCATCGATTAATTCTATTCAACAGAACAGTTGTGAATAGCTTTTATATAGTGTCCATAAAAGACATACCGCGGTAGTTAGTTACATCGTTAGGGTGGCCTTTCTTGAAAATAGGAAACATTATTGACATTTTGGAAGAATCCGGGGTTGTTCCTGTTCTAAATATGTCGCAAAATGTCCAATTGTTTTTTTTTTTGAAGCTGCAACGTTGGTTATGACTTAAGGGGGATTTACTTAAGGAATTTGCTTCAGTGTATTTTCAAAACAAACATCTCAATTGATATGATTTCAGGACCAATATAACGGCAAACCATTTCTTGGAACCAATTCAAACAGCCTGCCAAAGAAGATCGAAATTGAATTGCCGCGAAAATTTGCAATCCCTTTGGCGACCTTTACATATTTTTCTTTTCGTTTTCAATCAATCTCACCCCAGATAGCCGCAATTTTCAACAAAATTCATCTCGTTGGACCGTATTCCATTCAGTTGGTTTCGGTTTCCATTCATCTCGCCCTGGAGTTGTTTTCCAATAGAATTTCCTTGTTGTAAAATAAATAATTATTATTTTTAAATTATGTACATATTTTAACTTATATAACACAAACATTTATGCAAGAAACAAATCAACAATTTAAATTATTTGTTTCTTCGTCTTACGAAACATTAGATTTGTTAGAAATGAAAATACAAAAGTTTAAGATGCAAACCATGATTCAATTTCAAAAACAGTCTTCCCCGAATTTCTAATTTGTTTGCTCTGGTTATTAGAATACTTCTCATATTTCAGTCAAATTTTGAATTTTTTCTTTTAGATTGGACAAAAAAAAAAAAAAAATAAAATAAAAAAATCAATTCAAAAACAAAACAAAAAAGCACAATGAAAATGAAAAACGAAAAATAAAATTCGCCATCAAAGAAATGTTTGCAAACAGAAATTGAATACGAAATTAAATTCCAACAGGAAAAAAAAATACAAAAAAGGAAAAGCGGAATCAAGTTTTCGTAACCAGCAAATACAAGTTGCCCGAAAAAAAATTCAAGTTTCCATTTCACTCCTGGTTTGCAGGCTTTTTTCATCATCATCGTCATCACCGTCGTCATCATCCTCCGGTCGAATATTTTATTCCGCCTGGATTTACAAATGTGTGTCAGTGGAGCTGCTTCTCGTGGCTACCAGTGAAAAATATTAATTCTGCATTAATTTGGTCCAGGAATAGTGCATGGAGTGGCTTTGCCAAGGAAAATACATATTTAATCAGAAGCCGGTGGTTTTCTGTTAAAGAGAAATATTTAAAAGAGGATACTACAACAGGAAGAAGGAATACTCTTCGCTTCGGTGGTGGTGGTTTGTTTTGCCAATATTGTAATAACCATAGGCAGAGAAAAAAGGAAGAAACGTTTTAGATGCCTTTCCTAGGATGCCAAATGGAAAAACCTTGCTAGAGGTATGTTCATGGATTTTGTTATGTTTTCTATTTTTTTTTTCTTTTTGCCAAACTTTTATTTTGCTAACTTTGCCTAACTTTTAAAATTCCTTTTCGACGAATGTGCTTCAAAATAAAAATTAAATGTTGAAAATAATTTGCAATAAGAGGGAAAGGTTGTGTAATGTTAAATTGACGAATATTGTTTGCAATTTTTAGAAATATTTTTTCCTTTAGTTGAATAATTTTCCATTTGTTTTGAAAGTCCTTGATTCACCTACTTTAGCTTAAGTGGGTATGGTGGGAGCAGGAGGCTTTAAATTAAATTGATTGAAATAGAAACAGTTTTTAAATACAATCTTTTGACATTTTTTCGAACTTTAAAAATATTAAAATATGCAGTGTGTCAAAACGTGTACAGAATTCAACAAAAACTAGTTACTATTTTGTCAATGACAGTTTTTTCGCCGAAAAAAGTGTCATAATTTTTGCTTGAAGAATTGTTTTAATTATTGAGAATTCGTTTTTAGGAACAAATTCGTCTTAATTGATTCTGCCAAAAACCCTTTAAGTTCGCTGAAAAAAAGCCAAAACTTTTATAAATTACAAGATATGTAATTTTTTTAGTCAATATGAGTATCGTCTAATACTAGGTTGTCAAAACTTTTAAACAGAAATATTACTGAGTTGATTTCAATAGAAATGTTTTCGACTCCTACTGACTACTGCACTCCTAAATTGAGCATCAGTAAGGGTTTTAAGGTTATGTTCCTATTCCAGAAAGAACTGGGATGATGAAGTTGTGACGAAAGTCTTCGACACAACTCTCTTTAGTCTTTAATGGTGTCTCAAAGATGGAGTGTGGTGTTGGTTCAGGAATATTTTCTGGGACTAAGTTTTTCGGCTACCCGACTTTGCATTGTTTTTCAAGCTGAATTACTGGCTATCTGGAAGAGGACAATGTACTCAAACAAGATCCAAACCAGTACCGGAATGCGGCTATTATCATAGATAGTCAGGCTAACTTAGAGCGCCCACATAGTTGTAAGAGATTGAAAAATAGGCTAGTTTGCATTAATACAAATTAATTAAAAAAATATCAGTCAGGTGGCTGTTAAAACCATTAGTTCGACTACATCATCCTCCAAATTGGTTCAGCAATGCCGGAATGATCTTTCTAGTTTGATTATTCACCTCAGTGTCGCTCTTATCCCGGTTCCGGGTGATAGTGGCATTGATGGGAATGAACGGGCAGATGAGCTACTCCGGCAAGTATCAGCACTTCATAAATAACTTATAAAAAAATTCAACATGCCACTGGGAGTTATGAAGGGCAATATTCTCTTAATTTTTCTTAAGGAATCAAACTGCAGGTGGAGCAGTTTTATTTACTGCATTATACCTAAAAAGATGTGGCCCACATATAAAAAAAAAACCCGAACACTATCTGATATTCAGACCCGGTGGTATTCAGACAAAGCCAGGATCGTTTCTACCTTGATGGCTTTTCTTTTTATCGAAGGCTGAGGTAGCGTCAGCGGGTCCAGGGTCAATCCGAAGAAAGCAAAAAACTCGATTTTAGAAAGTTCAGAGCTCCAATAATGTCCATATAATTATTATTTCATATATGTACCTATAAATTTATCATATTCCTAAATAACTAACACGGTATTTCATGTAAGAGGCAGGCGGTGGGATTAAATCCCTAGCCTTGAGTGAAATTTAGGCAAACGCTAATTGGGATTAAATCTCTAGCCTCGGTTCAAATCGCAGAACGATTCAAATGTGGGATTAGATCCCTAGCCTCTAACAAACGTTCGGGGCAAAACAAAGGGGCAACAGAAAGTAGAATAAATTTCCCTAGCCTTGACTGATGTTAAAGGCAAAACGGAAATGCGATTAAATCCCTAGCCTTAAACAACAACAGGGCATGGGCAGACGGTAGGATTAAATCCCTAGCTTCGATTGAACGCTGAAGCAAAAACAAGAAATAGGATTGAATACCTAGCCTCAGTCCAAATAGCATCACGGTTCTAATGTGGGATTAAATGTCAGGCCTCAAACATAGTTTGAAACAAAATAAGAGAAGGGTGCCGAAAAGCAAAACGAACACAATACAAATTTTATAACCAAAGCCTCAAAAGCTTAGAAACTACGTTAGAGCTGTGTCAATCGCTATTGATTCGGTCTTTTTGATCCGTTCTCAAAAAAGATTGATTGATTGCAATCGCAATAGACCATATCAATCAATCCTAATGTCAATCTCTTGCCACTGAAACTGATGAACATACCATAAAGTGAATGAAATAAACGGAAAGAAGTTATGTTTCATTCATTGAACTTGTTTTCTGTCATTTCACAATACCAAATATGAATGGAAATGAAACGGAATGTATATTCTTCATTTTATGTTCAATGGAAGATGGCGTAAACGAATTCGGATAGAAGTAGATATAGACATATTGGAAAAAATATTATAGTTAAATGAACGATTGAAAACATTTCGTATCGGTCTTGTTCGATTGATTTCGATTGAACGAACGATTGATTGAAACGATCGAATCCTTGAGCCAATCATTCAATGACTGATTCGATCTTTCAAAATGAACGATTGACACAACTCTACACTACGTACCCAGCATGGATGGATGCTTCAATGGATATCCTCTTGCCTCAGTACTCTACAATTGAAACCAGACCACACAGTTAACGGTAGGCGAGAAGAATCGTCATTCTTCATTTCCTTTGCCAATGTCCTGCTGTGGCCAGGTTTAGAGCAGAATCGTTGGAAAGGACATTTTTTGACGAGATTGACGATCTTTCGGAAATAAAGTTCAAAGATTTGATCTCTTTTATTGCAGCGATGAGCTCTAGGACGACGTTCGGTAAGTTCTGTGCCTTACCCTTTGTTCGATTCCTTTGACCGGGAACTAGCGCACTGCGTGCTTTGACGGAGGTGTTTGGTGCATGGTTGGACGATCACGCAATCGGATAAGTTATTGATTCAGCACCAGGCGACAAGCTGTCTGGTTTGGCACAGTGCTGATGGTTTCGGATGCGAGTTCTGGTTCATTTGAGTGAGTGATCTGAATTCCGGATGATTCTGCAAACAAACAATAAGATACATCCAAATTGGGCCATAGATCTAGACTGCCAGTGCCACTCTACTATGAAAATGTTCTTAATTCAAAAGCATAGTCTGGTAAAGTTCTCTGGCAAAAGCTGCAAAAACTGTGCGTTGGTAAATAGTGGTCGAGTGTACTTGGTGAACACAGTTTGTGGTATTTGCTGTGTAGTAAATAAATCAAGATCAAAAACTGTTTACTTATCAGTTTTTTTTAAGCTAATGACAATGCTTTCAATTTCGATTTTGACCAATTAATCGATGAAGATGTTTTTGTAGCTTTGCCGTCGGTTTAATTGAACCAAATAAGCTTGGATGAAATAAATCCTAATATATTAAAGGTGACTCATTTCTTTGTTTCTAAAACACATACCATATATTGATCATAAATAAGATATTATGTACTTGTGATCAGCCTGTTTCCTGGTAATAGGCTAAGATAATTTCAATATTCAAGTCTAAAAACCAGGGCAATCCTGAGTTCCGACCAATTTGCAATCCTACCGTTTCTGTCGATATTATTCGGAAAGACCAGATGCATTTGAATAGTTACAACATTCTAAACACTGCTCAGTCAGCTTTTTATGCTGGAAGGAGTTGTAAAAATACCCCTCTGACTTGTGCTCGTGGTTATTCTCCAACATTCCTTACATTGTTAGACTTCTCAAAAGCGTTGGATACAGTAAACCATTCAATTCTCTGCAACAAGTTGATGTTGTTCCACAGGGTTCCATTGTGGGTCATTTACTGCTTTCTATAAACGAAATTCCCCATTCTACAAAACATTGTACTGTCCATATGTTTGCTGAATTCAGCTCTAAATTGGATTTGTTTAGCAGTGCTATTGGAAAGGTGAACGAAGATTTAGAAATAATTAAACAGTGGGCACACAAACACAATTCATCGGTTACTCCAGAGAAATAAAAAAAAAACTTTACATTTAGAAGGCTAAATACTTCCTCATTTCCACCAATAATATCAGGTCAAACGTCTATCGAATACGTTGCTAAGGTTATAAATTTAGGAAAAGTCTTCAACGATACTCTCACTTAGTCAGATTACACTGCAGTTACAATTGGTAAAGTTTACAATGATCTACGATTACTATGGTCTACTCAAAGTGTCTACCTGTTCGCCCAAATGGCTCGGCCGATTTTATTTTTGATGATTTTAAAATTTTTCCCCTGACATATTTTTTTTTCTTTCCAACCCATATATCCGTCTAAAACACCTATGATTTCATCTTGATTAAGATAGTTTTTTCCGAGTTTACTCCTTCCAGTTTCTACCAAAATACGAGATTTTTCCAAGAAATGGAACACATTTTCACGTTCTCTGAGGTTGCATAATCCAGACATATCTCCCAAATCACTCCTGTGAGGAATATAGTTCAGGGGAAGTATCTCCCTTCTTGCTTTAAAAAAAATACATACGTGCCTATGAAGTGAATTTCTGGCTTTCAGAGTGTAGTCCTCCCACTCCGGAGAAATAGTGTATGTCAACAGTACTCTGCTAAATCTCTCCACGACTCAAACCATGGTACTTGTTTTTGAATCACAAGCATCGTAGTTTTCTTTGGTAATCTCCTATCATCCATTGGGATTGTCTTTAGAACGTAGTTTATCTGTAGAAGACCAGTTTCAAGCTTTAGTATATGATTCGCAGTACTATTACGAGTAGGTAGCTTAAAGATTCTTTTAAGAAATAACGCAGAAGCTGCTCAACTTCTTCAAACTCTTTGTGGCCCAAAACTTGAGCTCCATAGCACATTATCTCCTTAGCTGGAGTTTCAAAAATAGGATATTTGGATTTGTAGTCAACATCTTTACAATAAACCACCATCCTCCTTGGTGCATTTAAAGCGTGTTTGGACTTGGCCAACTTGTCAACCATATGGTTTTTCCAGTTCAGCTTTCCAAAAATCCACACATCAATATAGTTGTATTCTTTAACGACTTCAATGCTTTGAGCTCCAAATTTCCAAGTTTCACTGTGGCAGTTTTGGCCTCCACCGTTTCGGAAAATCATGATTTTGGACTTGTCTATAGTGCCACCTAGAGCTTCCACTTGTTGCAGTACTCAAACAATCTATTGATCATCAACTGGAGACTTCCAGGCGATTTTGCTATAGTTCCACAATATCATCAGCAAACATAAGTACTTTGATGAAGAGATACCCTGAAACAGGAGCTCCACCTTGCAATATGTCTATGAATAGAGCAAATAATAGAGGACACCGTTTTCGAAAGAATCGAAATCTAAAGAGGTTATATTAATATTAATTTCTTATAATTTTTTTACAAACGCTAATTAGCTTTTACTAAATGAAGTAAACAAATGTTTAAAGAAATCTGTGAGACAGTTTTTGAGCAAAAAAAAAAAAAATATATTTGTATCGCAAGTGGGAAAGTGAATTCCTTTTTTTGACAATGGGCGTACCCTTCATTTAAATAATTCAAAATAATTTGGGTTAATTTTGTTAAAAATATATATTTTGAGTTCTTTTTTACAAGAATAACTCAAAACAATTATACAATTGTGAATTATGCCCTTATTGGAGAAAAGAGGTACAGAAACATTATTTAAGAACAAAATGTCAGTGGCAAATGTATCCATTAATCTTTTTTTTTATCCCAGACTAACTAAATAAGTAAACTTTTATAATATATTTTCATTTGCCTACATTTTTGTAAGTTTTCCCCTTTTTTTCGTAAGTCAGGTGAGTCAGGCGAAAACTTAATGTGTCTCTGGAGAAATATAAACATCCCTCTTGCACGACATCCAAGTACCGACTTCACATTCTAACCCAACTCAACTAAAAATATAATTCAACTTGTCAAAAAAAAAACAAACAGCAATAACTTCTTTTCATTGGCTAATTATTTCTCCTAAACATAATGTACATATATTTATTATAGTTCGTGTGAAAGTATAATAAAACGCGCACAGTGCTAACCATTAAAGTTTTCAGCTTCTAGAAGATACACTTGGTGTTTAATTAGGAAGAACTGTTTTTACAAAATTAATTATTCATTTCGTTAAAGTTTTACACCATGTGTGCTATACACCCGAGCTTATGTTTGGGGCAGACTTATCTCTATATACCTAATTTAATTTATTACTTTATTACTTAGTTGTTTTCTTGATATTCTCAAGCAAGTTTCTCCATAAGAAACAAACTGTTTTTGATTGAGGAAGAAGCTTAGTTCGAGGATTTCATTAAATGACATTATCAATAGGTTTTTTCTTTAAAAGTTTATAGCCAGCTCAGCAAATGTTAAAACTAAAATAGTAAAAAATCTTATAGATCAAAAATAGTAACGAAAATCTTATAATTTCATTTTTATTGTTGTTCTTTAAGTTTAAATTTATTTTTAATGTTGTTTGTACTAACTTTAAATTTCCAGAAATTTAATAAATAAATTAAAATAACTAAGTGTCTTATAAGGTACCGAATAAACTTCTGCTGATTCTGAACGGATAAGATGAGAGTCGCTATTTCATGACAAGAGATATTGTTGACACATATGTCATTTTCGTATGCAAAAACCATCACACTAATGTTGTTTTGTTTCATTTAATTTTAAGCTTCTAATTATTTGGGAAGAATGTGAAAGCTTAGGACAATTGGTTTGGAGTGTCTGAATATCCCAATTGGAGGTAGATATTGAGTCGGATAAAGTGTTCTTCAATGGTGTAGTGCAGCTGAAGTATGAAACTCTAATCTTAGCAGTATATCCAAAGTTGGACAAAGACATTAAATTTATTATTATTGTATCCACCATTTTATATTTCTTGGAAAACTAATTTATAAACATCTCTACACTTGAGCAAAATGTTTAATGTGTTGAGCAAATGATACGCACTAAATACATAATACAACCTACAATTTTAAAAAAATCGCCTTAATTTATCTTTAAATAGTCGGAAACTGTAGAGTAATATGTCGGCATTGGGAGGTAAAAATGTTCTAATTTTTATTATGACATTGATATCAATAAGTTGACCAAACAATTCTTGAAATTTCCCACCACATCTTCACTTGGCCAAAAGATATAATTTTATGAAAATTCCCCTTGGGCCTCTGATTCATCGTTTGAGTTTTCTGGAATCGATTGTACTGCAGTTGTTGAACACTTTATGTAAGTTATGTCAAATACAGTTGGAATTAGAATAGATTTTGACTTACAATACATATCTTTGTAACACTGTACTAACAACTGGCCAAGATAGTACCCTTATGAAAAAAAAAAAAAAATAGAATGACAAAGAATTTCGACCAACACCTATTCTTCCTTTTCTTACCTATGAATGTCTCAGATTAGGATAATGCAAAGGCAAATAAATTGTTATCTAAGCAGAGCCAATATTCTAACACCTTTCCAGTCTGGTTTCCGGTCAAAGCATAGCTGTACGACAGCACTTATTAACGTGACTGAAGATCTGATCTTATTTGCTGCTTTCATACGTAAGTGAAAGAAAACAGTATGTCAGTACTTCCAAGGATGTGTTCCAAGGATCGATCTTAGGCCCAATTCTTTTTTCGCTCTAAATCAATGAATTGCCATCCATATTAAAATACTCATTTGTACAGATGTACGCATATGATGTACAGCTTTATTCGAGTAGTCCACTTGGTCTTATTGAAAACTGTGTTCATAACATAAATCATGATCGTCAAAGCATCCATGTTTTGTTCCAGCAAAATGCCCTGTTTTAAACCCTTCGAAAACCAAGTGCTTGGTTATTTCAAAGATGTCACTTAATTTTTCTTATTTCCCTCGTTGGGCATTTGAACGATGTTATTTTTCATACAAAATGGCTTACATGGGCCATCCAAATATTCAAGAATTTTGTTAATACTTCACACTTCACACACAGGTTCTTTTATTCCATTTCAGCATTTAACCGCCCTTATTAAAAAACCCTTTAATTTCAATCGTCACATATGCAATCATCAGGCTTCCACCTGTTCCTTGCTCCACTGAATTGGCTTGCAAGCGTATTTGAAATTTTCGAACACGAGCGTGTTTCCGGCACTTCTTCGACGATTTGAAGGAAATCTCTGAAATTCCAATCAAAAACTTGTTGAAATTTATTAACACTACCAAATGGCTTGAAAATTAGTAAGCTCTATCAACCAGCCGACCACGATGTCAAACGACATAAAAAGAACCCAAGATGACAATTATAGAAAGAACGAAAAACGAAGCACGTATGTTTCTTGTAAGAGCAATGACAAACGGAGAATGGGCACCTCGCCTATGCACCAGCCATAGCCACTACTACGGTGAAGGGTGAACACTTCTACTACTCTTTAGGTCCTCGGACCTGTTACGTCCGTAGGGTTCCCCTTGCGGAGCATAGGGCATTCTCCTACGCGCCATCGTATACGGTTTCTATAGATGTACCTGAGCTCTCTCCAACTCTTCCCCAGTTGTGCTGATTCCTCTTCGACCGTTCTTCGCTAAGTACTTCTGGGTCGGCCCACTCCTCTGCCTCGCTGCGAACGCAGCCTTTGCCTTCCGGATTCGGCTGGTTATATCTACATTATTCAGTCCCGGCATCAGTAGAGACAATACTCCCAAGGTATTGAAAACTCTCTACCGTCTCTATTGGTTGTTCAGAAATATATATTTAAGTAGATGATGAAGTACCAAGGCTGATCCTTTTAGTTTTTACCGTATTGATCTTAAGTCCGACGGTTTAGGCTTCTCTCTCCACCCTTGTTGTCATCTGATGGAGGTCCATGATCCTATGAGAGAGTAAGCACACGTCATCCGCGTAGTCCAGATGTTTCAGGTGTGATAGCAGATTCCACTGAATTCCTCCATTTAAAGTCGACAAAGCTGCATGCAGCACATCACTTATTACCAATAAGAACAGTATTGGTAACAGCATACAACCCTGTCTAACACCACTTTGGATTTCAAACTCCTCTTACAACCTTCCTTTATGTAGAACGTCACATTTGGAGTCTTCATTTGTAGCCTTGAGAAAAGCGATCAATTTATCCGGGATGCCCCTCCTGCGCAAGGCCAGTCAAATAAATTCTCTATTAACACTGTCAAACGCCTTTTCGAAATCGATTAACAGTAAGTGAAATGGTGCTCGTTATTCAACGCACTGTTCGATGATGATCCGCAAGGTTCTGGATGTGATCCCCACAGGAAGATCCAGTGCGGAAACCTGCTTGTCTTCTAGGTGGTCTTTTATTCGCTCTAGGACGATTCTTGCTATAACCTTCGCTACAGCAGGCAGCACGCCTCCAGTTTTCGCACTGCATAAGGCCTCCTTTCTTTGGAAGCTTGATAATCATCCCCTTTTTCCACTCTTCAGGAAAACTTTCTGTTTCCCAAGCTCTTTCTATGAGTGGGTGCAGGAGCTCAGACGATGTTGCTGGCGCTGCTCTTAAGAGCGTCCAGTCCAACCACTTTGTTGTTCTTCAGTGCTCTGATTGCGGTTAAGATTTTTTTTACTACTGGGGGAAACAGTGCGTATTCTTGAATTTATTACTACGGATGGATTATTAGGTGTTAGGTTGACTTCGCTGGTAAAAACGCGATTTAAAACCGTAGAAAAGTGTTCCTTCCACCTTTTGAGCTGCTCCTCATCCGAAACTAGCAGTGATCCGTCTATGTCCTTTACCAGGTGTTGTTTAGAGCTTTGGACACCTGTTAGCTCTTTGGTAATTCTGTAGACGGTCCTACTGTCGCACCTACTTGCGGCCTCTTCTGCTTCTGTTGCCAATGCGTTGATATAGTTACGCTTGTCACTTCGCACGCTACGGTGAACTTCTCTCATCTTTATGCGGTACGCAGACTCTAGCTCGTTTCTACTTGCTGCTGACGTTGCTGCAATGCGAGCTTTGAGCTGTTTTCTTTCTTCGATCCTAGCCCAAGTTTCTTCCGAAAGCTAGGCACTATTTCTTCCTTGCGACCGACCGACTATACTTTCAGCACCTGATATGAAAACATTTTTCAGAGCACACCAATGGTTTTCGATGGAGGTGGGTTCCGTGGTACTGATTGCTCTCAATCCTTGTGAAAGATGGTCTCCTAGTTGTTGGCGGACTGCGGGATCCTTGAGTCTATCGGTGTTGAACTTGGGCATTCGGGTGTTTTCTTGAGATCTAAGAACTGTAATCTTACGGTAGCAACCATCAACCATCATTCTAAATCGCCGACTGATCGCGAAGTGATCAATTTGGCTAGAACTTGCTTGTCTGTCCGTCGACACCCAACTGATTTTGTGGCACGTCTTGTGCTCAAACATGGGTCCTCCTATAACAAGGCGGTTGGCGTTACAAAAATCGACAAAACGTTTGCCATTGTCGTTCCGGTTTCCAACACCATGCTTTTCCATAACATGCCTGAGCCCATCATTGTCATTGAACACGAGTAAGTTAGTAAGTCCACCTCTTCTTAAAGTTCGCAAAAAGTCAGCCCCATCGACTTATTCAGCGTCTCTGACAAAACGAACGGTCACAAACCACTAACCTATCAAACTAATCTTCTAGACGTTGCAAGGAGCCACATGCTCATACGGGTCTCGTGGAGGGATTATCTCTCAATTGGGGGTAAAGGAAAGGATCACATCCTTAAAGGTGATTATGTGATGACAGACATTTCTTCAATGACTTAATAATACCCTCCGACACTTCGGGCTATAGCTTGCTCAAACTCATCAACACTCTTAACGGGCTTGAATGACATATGATTTTTCAATGGGAGTGACAATCCCTAAAGTATCACAACGGATCTACATTAATCTAAGCGTGACGGTAACAAGATCAACTATCAACCTATTAATCTAACCCATCCCATGTTCTCCATTTTTCTACTGCACCGCTGCACCACAGATAATGTTTTCTAATATGCAACTGGAAGAGGCATATAACAATTCGTATTTGCATTTTCGAACAAAAGTTTCTTTCAGTTTTCGTTTGAAAACATTTTACGGATAGATTTTTATGTTAAAAGAGAGCCTGGGTTCGATTCCCAGCTGCAGCTAAAATATTGTTCAGGGGGATTCTCCGAAGAAGTGGTAAATCATCGAAGAGTATCTCTTGCCATGAAAAGACTAAGAGTCGTTGGCCTTAATTTATTATATATTTTTGAAAAAGGCCTCATTTCGAAATATTATGTTATCGTTGGAAATAAGATTCGTTCATGATATTTCACAAGTTTTCCTTTCAAAAGCTCTTCAAATCAAGTTTTTCGCCAACCAAGGACCGTATTTAAGCTATTAATACCCAGTATACAGTTTCACGAATGATGAATTGCTTTGCTATTTGTCTCGCTAAACCTTATAAATCCATTCGTTGTATACTTGATTATTTAATGCATCGGAATATCTACAAAACTTTATCTTCCAATAAACATATTGGCATTGTTCAGTAACAACGAATTAATACTCGTAAGCTGCTCACGCTCAGTCGTAAGGATTAAATGTGCGTGTCTGTGTGTTGTAGCCTTCCTGCCATCCATTTTAAGCATAAACACGAACCTCAATACAAACAATAATTATTGCTTAAAACACGTGATATACCATTTATTCATTTGTTATCATGTTTTTGGGAATTATTGCATTTTCATAATCGATCAAAATATATCCGCTATTATTATTCCTGGCACAATGAGGCTTTACAAAATTCAATTCGAATGTATTCCAAAACAAAAGAGTTAAACTCAAACTGGCCACAAATTTCAATCCTTAAGAACGTGTCAAAGCTTAAGGAATTAATGTTGTTGCTTAAGCTTCATTTCTATCTCTGTCAAATTTATTAAGATCGCGTTCACTTAGGGGGTGTTTCCGGACGGCTGAAATTTACTTTACCAATACAAAAAAAAAATAACAATTTTTACACAAAAAGTTGGACGTCGAGAGCGACAAGGAACGATGGTAATTTATATCCGCTAATTAGAGTTATAAATCTACGAAATTAGAGACACGATTCCTAAAGTTGATTTATTCGGGACTGACAAGTAGAGTAGAGTTAGAACCTACAGGGGTTTGCAATTAAAAACCAGAGCAACTGGTTGGCTGTGGTCGATGTTTCGCTGTGGTTGCTGAAACCCTCTTGTTAGTTAGTTGTTTGGGGCTGTTGCGGTTACGCTGAGTCTCTAATGGCCTTTTTGGGTGACTTCTCTATTGGAGGCTGGAATGATGGCTATAAATTACAAAAGGCAAAGCAATTTAAATGCGAAATAGGCGAAAAGTATTATTATTTTTGGTTAGTGTGCCGTCGTGCAAGTTTCGCAAGATGGTTAGTTCTGTTATTTGATATTATTTAGTCATCAACTGGAGAGCGTTTAATACGTTTTAAATTCAAGTAAAAAGGTATTTTTGTTTATTTAATTTAATTTATTTTCGTTGGTTGGTGTTGGTTTTTGAAGAACGTTTCCCAATGGAACTCTTTTAGAACTTGCAAGTTAACTGTGAGTAGCATGTCATGATGATGGTGGTAAAATGTATCTTGGTTTTCGTGCCTGAAATCAGCTCTCACTAGCTATGAATATGTAGGTACTATAATATGTTCATTCGTTTGTCAAGCTCTTCCTTCTCAGACATTGATCTTGGTCCAAATTCCAGCAAGAGTTTGTTACCCCAGGGTGTCTTTTGGGTTGTACAAAAACAGCTATTCATGTGGAATTCTTAGCTGTATTTAGACCCCACTGAATCGATCGTAAGTAACTAGACCAATCATTCTTCTTTTCGTTGGGATAAGTGATTCGAGAATCGTGCTGTTGCAACGTTTTATCTGGCTGTTGGCTGTTAGTTGAAACAATTTGGCAGTAAACGGTGTTCGTTGGTTAGGAACGATTTTTCATCGAACACTTAAATACCCCGTAACTTCGGTCAAAATATTTAGAATACCACGTTTTTTTCCCGGCTTGACGGTAGAACGGAATATTTAGTGAAGTTGTCTTCAATTGCAAGCAAGTACCTGATCTCTTCTTTTCTGACAAGGAACGGCCCCAGGAGATCCAGATTTACTGCGTCGAAGGGCAGTGCAACTTGTTCAGAATGATGCACTTTACCTTACATGTATGACCTTGATGTATGACCTATTCCCTCATCTTGGAAAACCAATTCGTCGTCCTTAATCTCAAAAGTTTCTTCTCGTACCTCACATCGTCATGGCAGTGCTTCAATACTCGCCATCTAAATGCTTTCGATACTGTCCACTTCTCTTTACATTTCACAAATCGGAATAAGTGACATCCTTTGACTAGGTAATATTTCTTCAGATTTGTCTTTGCTGGCATCATCTAAGCAACGTAACTTGCTATCTCGCCACGGCTTAGAGCATTATAATCTACTCACGCTCAAGGGATTATGATTACCCTTTACATGTTTCAACACAGCGTGGGCGTGAAGTTACGGAAGAGAAAGAAGGATAGGAAAGATGTGTGGCACGATGTTCTGAGACTGAAGGTGGTTGTCTCAGATTTTTTTATCTCCAGGGATGGCGGCTGAATTAAAGCGGAGAATTGCCGTGTCTTAATTTCTATGTCCCTTATAATTCGCATTATTTTATTCGTTTTTCATCCTTGTTGGACATACTAGTTTAACTCAATCACATGTTGTTAGTGTTATGCCTGACAACATGTAATGAGTAAACCAGCAACCCATTGATTACAATTTATAGAAGGTTTTAATGGAATTAAAGACGCCATAGACGACGGCAGGGATCGAACCTGCGCCACGGCCACCCCCGGCCACCTTAAAATGCTTACCCAAGATATACACTCTGAAACGTTCGAAATTCTCTACTCTGGCTTTCTCTGGAACCTATTCGTCTTCATTTTTGAAGTAAAACTTCTTTTCCGGCGTTGGGGGTAAAAAATTTTCTATGGAGCTGTTAGTGACATGTCAAAACGACACGTTATCCGTCAAAGACAGCGACATGTTTTAAGAATACAAAATGTTTGTACGTTAATAGGTTAGAATCTTACAGAGGCTTTGCTTGAGAGAAAAGAAGTTTTTACTTCTACCGCGTGTACCTCAGTACACACAAACTTTTTTTTAGCTTTAACTACCAGCGCCCAAATCTAGGAACGACCTTTTGGTTGTTTGCTTATTGCCACAATCGCCTGGCAATCAATCTATAAAGACCCTATTGTAAAGTTCGCCAACCGTAGTATGTAGAATGTGTAGTTCGCTAATGAAAAAAATTTCACCTCGAACGTTCGATTCGCAAACCGTAATAGAAGGGTTTATAAGAAATTGTTTAAGTTTCAACAAAGGCGACTTGTTGGTTTCCTGTCAAATTGAAGTTCCAATCACTCTTTGTGAGATTACTGAGTCGTTAGTGCTGCAAAAGTAGCAAAATCCATCACAAACTATTCGAAAAAATCCCGCTATCCCGAGGAACTGACGAACCTCTTGGATACTACGTGGTCTTGAGAACTGCATCTGTTCTGTTTTTCGATCCAATACCTTCTATGCTGATCTAAAAGCCAAGAAATTCAATGTTAATTAAAAAAACACTAGCCTACGTTATGCGTTATGCCTGGTTCTTTCAGCACCTTAAGGCACCTCCCTAGGTTCTCTAAACCTTTTTAAAAGATCTGACAGGCAATAATGGTGTCCTCTATATAGATCTCAGTGTTTCCTTTCTTTAATCGGGGAGGATACAAAGTGCTCAAGTTCAGAGTCAGGTTCTCATTGAACACTCTGCGTCTTAGGGGACTTGTGTTGGACACTTTCAAGTCTGATCTTCACAAAATATATGCTGGTATTCCCCAGGGGTCCGTTTTGTCTCCAATTCTCTTTCTCATTTTTACAAATGATCTCTTGTTCGTAACTTCTAATCCACTGCATTGTCTTGCCGGCGATTCTACCCTCAGCTACTTGTTCTCAAAATCACATCCATCTCCCTCGGAAGAGGAATTTCAACGGTTCCGTATGAGACGCTCATTAAACTATGATCTTTAGAGCATGGAGTATACAAAACTGTGTGGATTTTAATGCTTCGAAACGCCAATACCTTCTATTGTAGTAAGAGCAAATTGTACCCCTTATTCCATTGTCCTTGAATGGCACTTTAATCGAAGAAACCGAAAAGCTGTCAGTACTCAGTATGTGTATCAACGACGATCTTCGTCGGAATTACCATATTTTCGGGATCCCCAAAAACGCTGATAAATTCAAAGGTTTTTACTATGGCTGTAATAAATTTGTTCACCTCCTTTGATCTGGCTTTAATTATCCGTCCAAAAACAATAGAACTCAAAACAGAGTGTTAAAACTGATGGAAACAGAACTGTTATGGAATTATTTCCACCTCTTGAATACCGTGTCGGGCTACACTCCCTTTGGAAATAAATTTTCAATATTTCCCAACGTTGATAAAGTGTAAAGCGACTCATTTCGTTCCACGAATGTATGATACTGACATTCTGTCAAGATTTCAAGCGGGAAACAGTTGTCAGTGTCAAAATAACCTATGATTGAAAAAGAAACCACTAGATGGCCAGCATGTATATGATCAAATAAGAGTATTGCTTAATTCCTGTTGATATTAATTGAAGAAAACAAAATGTATCGCTATTAATTAGAACACCTTTGTTACAGTGGTATTTCATACTCTATCACATTGCAGATGTTTTGTCTTTTATCCATCCTCTTATGTGCTTCGTCCGTTCTCGTAGATTAAAATGCATTCCCATCCATCTATTCCTGCTTTAGCAGTCCTATCACGGGATATATGTTTCTATTTTAAAACCACTTGATTACTGTGTTAGTATGGAGAACTATTCGAACATCGTTTAACCCTCCACTATCACCATTTAAACACACAGTTTCCATTAAAGAAACCAAGGAACTATTACCTTCTTCGGATAGTTCAGAGAGGCAAGAAAACCCATGTTTCTTCTCACAGCGATGCATTAATCATATTTGTGTAATCTCATATAGAAAGGGTTCTCACAGCACTATCTAGCACACGTTCCTTTAAATCCTTCGTGTACGTGTTAGATCCCTTTTTCCATCCAACAGCTACAAAAAAAAAGAAGAAACATTACAAAATGAAAACAAGGTTACGAGTTGCAGGGTAGCGTAGAACAGCAGCTAAAACAATTGCCATGTTTGAACGGTCGATTTGTTGGGTTCTTGTCGTCCTTTCAAAACGTGCTCTTCCACTTAACCGTGCCATGACCTACCACATGGGGATGAAAAGTGTTTTCCATAAGGATTTTCGATGCTGTTCATTATTTTCTGTTGTTTTTTTTTTTCCTGTCTTTATGTGTTTTCAATAATCCACTCTGGAATTATTATTCGCTTTTATATAATAGTGACAAGCTTTTCGTCCTCGGAGGTAGTTCATCGACTCTGAAACTTGATACGATTGGAATGGAGCTCGTAAATTTTCCTCCAACTAAAAGAAGCTGTCAACGATAATAATAAATTTTTTAAACAGGGGTTTTATAGATGTGGTGGAACACCCATCGCTGTCTCACTATACTATATGTATGTAGCTCCTACGGATGTTTTATGTTTTGTATCTTAAAGTTATTTAACAACACATATTTCATTTTTATGAAAGTTGATATCTTCTCCCTTTTTCCCAAAAGTATTTTATTTCGTACTGTCGGTTGTAAATCATTCACAAGTCTTGGAGCCCAAGATACGACTAATAGCAGAGATGAAAAAAAAGCACCTAATCTTGTTCTACTTATTCACTGCTCCGGTGCACATAAGGGTAGTTCCAACTAAAACTCGGCACAAATTTGTGTTTTTTCTTTTTCGGTTTTTAACTGTTTTGAAATTAAATTTAAAATTTTTAGTTTTCTTCCAAGAGAATACCCAAACAATTTATTGGTCAATATAATATTATCTGAACATGAATTCTGTCAGTCCAATTTTCACTGACTAAATGACAGATGGTTCCTGTAATGTAGGTCAATTTTTATGTTGATATGTTTCCGTTGAAGTAGGTGAAAATAAGCTACAAGAATTCTGAGCATTCCCATACAACATTTTTACAAAGGGATTTATTTATAGAGAAACAAGAGCAATTAGTTGTATGTCTCTTAATTGTTGTGATGCTTTTTTTTTCAAAGGCTGAGGTAGCGTCAGTTTGTCCAGGGTTAGTCCGAAGAAAGCACAAAATTCGGTTTTGAAAGTTCAGAACTCCAAATAATGTCCGACTTTATTCAGTTTTAACTTAATTCTAACTAACAATGTATTTCATATACTCGTACAGTTATGTCCAATTCTTAAATAACTAACACGGTATTTCATATAGTTCACAATTTTTCATATACCTAAATAATTGACACGGTATTTCATATACAAGGGTGAGACGGTGGGATTGTATCCTTAGCCTTGACTGAAGCTATAGGCAGAACGCAAGTGGGATTAGATCCCTAGCCTAAGGCAGCGACAGTGCACGGTCAGACGATAGGATTAAATTCTTAGCTTTGATTGAATTGCCTGGCAAAATCGGTAGTGAGATTAATCTCTAGCCTCGGCTCAAATTGCAGCAGGGTACAAACGTAGTAGGATTAAATCCCTAGCCTCAAACGAAATTCGAGACAAAATAAAGGAGAGGTACCGAGAAGGCAAAATAACACACACACAGTTTTACGGCCAGAGCCAAAAAGTTTAGAAACTTCTGGACAATACACTACATACTCTATCAGTGTGTTTCAAGGGATAGTCTTCTACCTCGGTACTCGGTATTGGTACATCCACAACAATAGGCGAGAAGAAATCCGATTTTGTATCGATTTTCCACCTTCCTATATCATATCCATGGCCATCAGCAAATGTGAATACATAAAATTAAACAAAATGTACTCCTCTCCTCATATTTTGTTGTTGTACCACCGACGACTAAACTTCAATGTATGTTGTATGTACATCTCTGTGGGCACCTAAATGTATGCAATGGTTTTTGTATGTTAGGTGGTTCGGCAGGTGAGTAGCTGAGTAGTTGCGTCGGCGTGCCGCGGTGGGTGAAGTATGTGACTTCGTTACAATGTTGATCGAATTTCGGTTACTGAGCGATCCATTTGTATTGTGTAAACATTTTTGATTGTAAACATCTATGCCGGCGGTAAGGTAAACCAAAAACGTGGGATTAACGTATACGTTCCATGCAACCCATTAAAACTACACGTTCCGTGCAGCACGTTACCTTTCGCAAGATTGCATTTAAGACCCTGTTTACATTACAACCTTGAGCGGTCCCAAAAAGAGTTTGACTATGGTGTCAATGGATTGAAATCTCGATTGTAGTACTTTCCATTGATCGTTAGAACTAAATATCTTCACTCCCCCCACTGCACCTCTCACTCAACATGTCACAAAGAAGAAATGTTTGTTTCAAATGTCATTGCAGATTCGTTCAATGTTTTAAACAAATCCCCTTCACGATAGTGATGGACAATATTGAATTTTATCTGACATTTAGTTGACATTTAAAAAATCCGAAGAAATGTTGATTTGTATTTTCTGCTCCGGAAAATACATTTCCAGAGCAATCGGTTGACATTTAAAATGAACGATCCTCGATACGGCAAAATAAAATTTTTTCCTTATCTGTCAAAACACATAACGTAATTTCAAATTAGATATTCTATATATTTACATCAAAATACAGATCGTTCTCCATCTGTCAAGCCATGAACTGGACGATGTCCACGGTGCCAATGAATTACAAATATTAATTTTTTCGGCTAATATTATTGACAATTTCAATTACAAGATAATAATGACGTCATTGGCTTATAAATCTCTGACAAAAGGGAGTGAAATGAAGTACAGAAATGTCAAAAAAAGTCGGAGGATTTACAGTGTGAACATCGCCCGTCTAAAGCAGAAAATAGACATCAATGACTACAAGTTTCTTTTTCAGTTGTTTCGTCTTTTTGACATATATGTATGTATATTTGTGTGAGGTGAGAAGTATTGCGGAAAGAAGCTACGTTTCTATACCCCCCCTCCCCCTCAATTCAGAGCGAAAAAAAAGTATTGTGTAATCAGGCGTCATGACTGGCTTGATTTTGATAATGTGAACGCTCCATCCAGCGGCTTGTCAACCATGCTAGATGGAATCAAAAATGTTTTGATATTTTGGATGCATGACAAGCCTTTTGTGAATCTGAACGCATGCTTGTCTCAAGACTGTAGCGATTTTTATTTTCCATGAAGTTCTCGTGCTGTGCATATGGGAAGAAAATGTTTCAAAATGAGTTTTTAAAGCAATAGCGGTAATTCTTTATTAGATTAATATATGTTTTCTGCATGGTCAAAATGAGAAGTGGTGTTTGACAGCAAGCATATTTGACGAATGTGTATGCTTATGTTTTTCATCCATAAAATATTCGTTATGCCGCACTTGTCAAACAAATTTGATAATTTGAACGCTCTTATCAATAAATAGGTATGCCTTAACTATAAAAAAATCGCTTGATACGTGAATAGACGTTTGTCAAATTTAGAATAGAGTTTCTCGAACACTAACATTTTGAACGCAGAGGAAAACGTCAGTTAAATTTTAAAATCCAAAAAATAAAATTGTTGAAATACCATCAATTTACAAGATTTCAAGAAACATAATTTTGAATGTCAAATTAACTCGATAGGATCTTTGACAACATTGTAGGTAGTTGATTTAAGAAGATTCCATGTTATATTAACATGAGACTCTTGAAGTTTAAATAAGACAATTTAAAACATTTCGACATAGTCGCAGGGCTATTTTTTAATGAAGTTTGTGTTAAGCAAGGCTTGTTTCTTGTAAATTTTTATTTAACTACATATACTTTTAAATTGACTTTTCATATAGTTATTTTTCTATTTGCTTGCCTTATGAAATTAAAGTTAAAACAAAAATTTTGTGGTTAAGTACTTCGTGGAGAAAGAGTTTCTTGTCAACTGCATTTCCCTGTGAGTATTGTTGATCGGGAAGAATGGAGTGGACCTATAACTTTCTGCCCAATCTGAATGGGTAAAATTAGTGGCACATTAGTAGTAGATTTAGTAGATTTTGATATACAATGAAACAAGCTTTGTGTGAGGTATTAGCAAAATTATGTTTGTAACATGACATCGTCTTACGGTGGCATGGATCCGTGTGGTCCAATTTTCAATGACCCTGCCGCATAGATCCGGATGAATTTCACCGTTGGCTGTGTTGTGTTCACATAAAAGGGCAGCGGTCGATTGTGGTTTATTCGCATAGACCTGAGACTTCAGGAATCCCCACAAGAAAAAGACTAGCGGAGTAAAATCGCATGATTTGAATGGCGAATTCACTTCACCTCTATGAGAGATAACCTTACCTTCAAATCGTTCTTGCAGACTGTCAATCATCACGCCCTAGCACCTAGCGCCGTCCTGCTGAAACCTATCGTCTAGGTCCTTGTGGTTAAATTTGGGCCATAAGTTAAGTTATTGGTTGTCAGTTTTCTGTAGCGCTCGCCATTGACGGTGACTGCCTTACCAACGTCGTTTTCAAAAAAGTACGGACCAATGACGCCGCTGGCTCAGAATCAATACCAAACGATAACTTTTTTTAGCATGCATTGTCACCTGGTGAGCCTCGTGTGGGTTGGTGTCGTCTTGTATATGACAATTTTGCTTGTTAACACAGCCATTCATCCAAAAAGCCCAATCAGTGACCAAATGGCGTTGTCTATGGGCATGAACTTTGAGCTCTTAGGTTAGATCTTGTACGGGTGTAGTCCCAAATTCCGACGCAAAATTTGCCGAATTGATGTCTACGAAAGACCGAGTTCTTATGCCAGGCGAGAAATCGACTGCCTCGTATACTGCTGTATACTTTCACAGATCACGGGGATGAGCTCGGCTTATCTTGCATTTTTTGACGAGCGAATGGTGGCTGATTGATTTCCGAACCGGTTGTCTTAAATTTGGCCATCAAACGTTAAATAGTCGACTGTGAAGTGCAACCACGTCTACCGTACCATAAAATCAGTGCAACGAGTATTAAGGAGCACTCATTTTGGTACTTAAGTTCTATCATATGGATGTGCAGTTTATTCGTCTAATTTACCTTGGTGATTTGATATCAGTAGCTAAATAACTAACAACAGATTTGACAGATGTCACCAAAACAACATGGCTGCCACCCTTTAGCTTGGTCTGTTTATAAAAATATTTTAAACTACATCGTCTCGTTGGCTTATGAAATAAACCATTAGTCTTGTGATAGAATTGATGGTACATATTTCCTGTCTATCTGTGTTATCAAAAGTGCTCTCTAAAATCTTTTCCCCAAATTAAGTGAAGAAGTGTGTGTACAAAGGTAACATTGCCATATGTTAAATCTAACATGGCGTCATGTCAGCTACACAGGCGTCTTTTTTATTCAACTAAGACAGTGTGCCGCAAATTTAATTTGACAACGGATGAAGTAAACTTCACATGAAAGCAATTTTAATGCTTTGATTTGTCATTTAAATTCGAAAATCGTGTAAGTTTAAAAGTTAACAAAGCTAATTTATCAAGATTTTCATGTAAATTCAATGGGATTTTTTATTAAAGTTTAAAATATATCATGTTAGATCTTACCCTATAAAAATATTCTCCTTACTAAATATTGAAAAATATGCTATATAAATGTATGTTCCAATTTTCGTACAAATATATAAATATAGGGGACATCTGGTATTCAAAACTCAGTTACTTCTTAAATTAGTATTTAATAAAAGAAAAAAAAAATACTTTTAGCCTGGTTTTTAATGAAATATCCTACTATATGCGCTGTTGAGTATAATAGTCTCGATAGAACCATAAATAAACCTTGCAATAGGCTGCGAAACAAAATGATATCATAAAAGAAACAAACTCCATTAAGTAAATTTTAGTATGATAATGAGATAAAAAAAAGAAGAAAAATGTTCCACATACGCCCTACACTCATTTTGTATTATTCAAAATATGTTCGAAATTACTTATATAAAGAGCTCGTTTAACTTTTTTAAGACTTTTTGCATGTTTGGTAAATTGGTAAATGGGTTATTTAACTAATGAAATCTTTGAGTTGAGTTGAGTATACTGTGATTGGGGTATTAACCGAGCGTGAAATATTTATTTTTTCTTGAGATGAGACGGAATAAGAAAAGAGTTTTTTTTTTTATGACGTTTGCTTTTTCTTTCCTAAAAGGCACTGAAATGTATAGCGAAATTAAAATAAAATGCTTGCTTCTTTTTGTAAAAACCTTGTTTGAGGCATAAAAAACTTGTGTTCATATTTCATTAAGACATTAAAAGTTTTAGGATTTTAAATATAAGGAGCTATGTATGTTCAAATGTATAAGATGATGGAAAAGATTTGTATTCTTGATTAATGATGCAAAATGAGCCACACTGATTTCAGAACTTTATTTCAATTAAATGTGATTAAAGTAAACGAAGAAAAATTTCAAACAAGAATTTAAGATCCCAAACGTTTGTATGGGGCTTCATCCAGGATTTTATTGGGAATTTGAATTTTCTACTTTTTTTTTATTGTAAACTTTGGCAATCATACATAATGTATATCTTCACTTAAATCTTCTGTTTATAGGGATCATTACAAAAAATATTAAAAACATCAAAAAGCTTCTTTTAAAAGTATGTTCTTGAGATGTAATTCTACTTGTTCTTCTCTAAAATATATATTATATGGTATATATATATTGTAAATTTGATGTTGTCAAATTATATTGATTCCTTGCTTCAAACTTAAACTTCTAAGACTAATACCTGTGCGAGTTGACAAGCTCAGCAATTGAATCAGTTGCTGGAGGATTAATGGCAACTCGCTTAAGACATACCGAATTTCGTTTGTGAGATTTCGGTCTTCACGAACGGTTCCAAGATGGACTTTGGGTAGGATCATATAGTAATCTAGACCAGACTGCCGTGAAGCTAGAGCGGTTCGGGCTCCCACCACTCATCCTGGCATCTTGCTATATGCTAGTAGAGCGAGCAGCAATCGAAGGATGGGACGTGGTTCTAGGATGTGATGCTAACTCACATCATGCTCAATGGGCAAGTACCGACACCAACCGTAGAGGTGAGTCTCTTTTTGAATTTATTATAGAACATAATTTACTGGTAGCAAATAGTGGCAATGAGCCCACTTTTGTTATAAAAAACAGGGAAGAAGTGATTGATATAACTGTTACTAATAATTCAGATACAGTTTCAATCGACCAATGGAATGTTCTTAAAGAAGAATCATTCTCAGACCACAGGCTTATAGGCTTCTTGATAAATGATACAGTGGAAACTCCGAAACCTTATAGGAATCTCTTTAATAGGGAATTAGAGAAAAAACTCAAAAATTTCAATAACACTGCGATTCAAGAACCCAAGCATATTGATCAAGCATCAGAAGAACTCAGGGTGATTCTTAGTAACGCCTTCGAGAAAAGTTGTCCACTGAAACATATAGGGAAAGGAAAAAAGAAACCACCCTTGTGAACGGTAGAACTCGGTAACTTGAGAAAAGAAACAAGAAGACTTTTCAATGCTGCCAAAAACACTAGAAATGAGAATGACTGGGAAGTATATAAAACCAGTCAACGAAAATTTAAAGCAGAAACGCAACGAGCGAAACGAAGCTCATGGAGAACTTTTTGCAGTGAAATCGAAGGGACAAACGAATCTGCTAGACTAAGGAAAATTCTTTCCAAAGATTCAATCCCTTTAGAATCTCTTAAAACGCCCACTGGGTGCTGGACAGAATCCTGCAATGAGACTCTTGAGCACTTGATAAATACTCACTTCCCGGGTTGCGGGTCAAATGACAGCAACCTGGAAACAGAACCCTACACGGAACACATTATACCATCGGATATTATAAAGGAAGAAAAGATAAGATGGACAATCCATTCCTTTTCCCCGTATAAATCCCCTGGCCTTGATGGCATCTTCCCAATGATGCTACAGAAAAGCGAAATCCAAATAATACCCCTCCAAATAATACCGCTCCCCATTCCTAAAATGGGGATATGTTCTTTTATCATGGCGCGAAGTCAAAGTGGTTTTCATTCCAAAAGCTGGCAAGCCCATTCATACAGAAGCAAAAGATTTCAGGCCAATTAGTCTGACATCGTTTATTCTTAAAACGTTTGAAAGACTGATAGACCTACATATTCGTGGCACTCTGAAACTGGTTGATTTATCCCCAGCTCAGCACGCCTACACAAAGGGGAAGAGTGTAGAAACGGCACTTCACAGCGTCGTTAGCATGATTGAGAAGACATTGAGCGACAAAGAATATACCCTTGCTGCGTTACTCGATATTGAAGGAGCCTTCAATAACGTGAACAATAAAGCGGTAAAGACAGCTCTATTAGACAATAAAATCGATAATTCGATAATACGTTGGGTTATGTGCATGCTAAAGAACAGGCAAATTAACTCGGAACTGGCAGGGATACAGATGAGAGTGTCCACATCCAGGGGCACCCCACAGGGGGGAGTTCTCTCACCACTCCCTCGGGTGCTAGATATTAACACAATTCTCATTAATTTAAAACACTGTGGTGTGAAGATAGTAGCCTACGCTGACGATCTTGCGTTATTAGCTACAGGTAAATTCTTACCCACTATCAGTGAACAGATTGAATACGCCCTTTCTAAGGCGTTAGATGGTTAACCCGTCAAAAACAGAATTAGTCCTCTTCACAAATAAAAGGAAAATACCAAACTTCAGAATACCTTCAATTGAAGGCACCCCGCTGAAGATTTCAGATCATGCAAAGTATCTTGGTGTGATTCTAGATAGGAAACTAAACTGGAGTCTTAACACTAAGGAAAGAGCGAAAAAAGGAATGATTCCATTCTACTCCTGTAACAGAATCTTTGGGAAATCCTGGGGACCTAGTCCAAAAATTATCAGGTGGATGTATTTGGCGATAATCAGACCAATACTAACCAATGGTAATTTGGTATGGTGGAATGCAACGGAAAAAAACACGAACCTCAAAACTCTGACAAAAGTATAGAGACTCGCGTGCATTGGGATTACGGGTGCCATGAGATCCACACCAAGTGCAGGGTTGGAGGCGATACTTAACCTGAAACCCCTAGACCTTTTCGTACAAGAATCTGCAGCATATAGCGCCTTAAGGCTAAGCCAGACTAATAACTGGAAAAACAGGGCAATAGGACATGCTCAAATTCTTCAGAAATACTTGGGTGATAGCATCATTACAGATTATACAACACCCGAGCTTGACTTTTATAAACCATTCCAAACTGCCTTTCCAAGCAGAGAAGAATGGCTGAACAACCAACCCTACACCAGTGAATCAGAAATAGCAATCTATACTGATGGCTCCAAAATGGACACAGGTGTTGGTGCAGGCTTTTTCTCAGAACCTCTTGAACTAAACAACTCACTTAGGCTCCCAGATCATAGCAGTGTCTTCCAAGCGGAGGTCCTGGCAGTGACAACAGCTGCTAGACAGATATCAATGATGGCGATACCACGGGCTGATATTACCTTTTACATTGACAGCCAAGCGGCAATAAAATCAATTTCTGCCACTGTGATAAAATCGAAGCTTGTCTCCTGCTGCCGCGAAGAGCTTAAAGTTCTTGGCACGCAGCATAATATTAGACTCTGCTGGGTACCGGGACACAGCGGCATACCAGGTAATAAAAATGCCGATGAGTTGGCAAGACAGGGATCAGCACTCGACGCTAGTCAAGCAGAGATGGTAAGCATCCCACTCTGTAACATTAAACAGAAAATTTCAGACATAATCCTAAGGAAATGCAATGAAAGGTGGAATCTACTTGACACCTGTGATACTACTAGGAAAATATGGCCCTGCTTTAACAAGCAGAGAACTGACAAAATTATACAACTTAGTAAGAAGTCCCTTCGCTCTCTTACGAGCATAATCACCGGACATAATTTATTGAAATACCATAAATTTAAAATGAAACTAAGTACAGAT
This sequence comes from Chrysotoxum bicinctum, assembly GCA_911387755.1. Classification (NCBI taxonomy): domain Eukaryota; kingdom Metazoa; phylum Arthropoda; class Insecta; order Diptera; family Syrphidae; genus Chrysotoxum; species Chrysotoxum bicinctum. The sequence goes on along the minus strand of OU426989.1, from coordinate 41,313,203 downwards.
GACCTATGCAGAGGATGTGGTGATGAAGAGGTACATGAAGACACATCACACTTTCTCTGTCATTGCCCGTCACTATGCCACCAGAGAAGGAAATGGCTTGGTAGTTTAGCTACTTCTTTAATAGAAGATATTTCTAATATTTCAGGAATAACATATTGAACTTCGTCAATGCCTCAAAATGGCTTGACTGATTAATAGAATACATAGGTTTTATCAGGAAAGAGTAATAACACTCACGGGTAACACAATGGATCTACATTGATCTAAGTGTGACAATAGGGGTAGGCATGAGCCAAGACATCCAAGACGCAACACTGGGCACTATCTCCCATGGTACCAGAATATAGCTTCCGGTGGAGCTTCGCAACCGAGGTCACATCCAGTTGAGTTACTGCGAAACTCAGGACCTGTTAGGATACACTCACCAAGCAATCGATCGAAGTAGAAATCAACAACCGGAGTGTGCAGCCGAACGAAAAGAGTAGAATTCAGAAGATTTTGTTGAAAACCTTACACGACAGACGGTGAAAAAAAAGACACTTGTCGGGTTGTGAAGCAGGTACAGCTCGAACTTTCTAACAAATTGTATACTAAGCTGTCCCTCTTTGCTGAAATCTCTATGACATACAACCTAATGGGAACCTACATGAGCAGAAGGTTACAGCAAATCTTACTTATATAGAGACTGTTGGAAAGAAAAGTTGTCAGGACTCTCTTCTTTTATAAGATGCACCAGCCTAGCCCGGGCCAAAAAAGCATTCCTACGAAAATACGATGCGAAGTAAATGATTTGGAAAACTACCCCCCTCCTTACCTTATCATCAACTTTCTTCCCACTCGTTTTTTGTTCTTGTTCTTTTATCTTTATTATTTACACCCTAGGGACTTGCCCTATCATCACCTTTTCTAACCTTACATAACCGAACCGAATTCCACCTGAGAGTTTGTTCGCAAAAAAACAAGGGTGGTGTTCTGAATTATTCCACCAAATTCCAACTTGTTTCTATTTATAGATAGGGAGGTTTAAATATTTTATGTGAAACGGGAAATCTTAGTAAATAAGTAAAAATGAAACATTTAAGACAAAAACAAAAATCACCAAGTAATTAACAATCAATTCACGGGTTTTTTATTGCTCGTTGTTTGAGGCCAAATAAATTCGAATGGATTTGTTTGTAAATACCAAGGGCTGCTGCTCATCCTTCTGTGATTTTGATATTACTTCTTGAACAATACTCTTCGGATTCTTTTTTGAACAAGGTACTAGCATAGCACCCGGCCCACCAAGAAGCGGTCTATTGTTTGTACAATGGCTTCTTTTACAAGAAGACTTACTCAGAGCTGTCTTTCAAAACATTTTCATTTAATAAGAGTCCCTGAATTTACTCTCACTTGCTTTTTGTAGATTGGCGAAAATGGTGAACTGTTTCTATAATTAGGCCTTCTTTTAGGCGTGAGAGGTTTATCATTTGAAAAATTAGCGGTGGTACTACCTGGCGCTTTATTTATCCCACGTTTGCTTACCCTATTATTTGATATATTATATATTATATTATATTTTAACTAATTAAGTACAGTGAAACCTGCTTATAGTCGCATGAAAATGACAGCAAAAACTTGTGACTGAAATCGGGTTGTTCTTGTATGTCATAGTGATGTGTCCCGCCAAACAAAAAAAAAAACCATTGAATGTCGTGATTTCCTCATCAAATATCTTCTAAACATAGACGTTACAAGATTCGTCATGCAGTGACGATTCTTCTACGCCTTACCTTCTATACATAAAACATCTCGATCAATTTTTACATTTTTGCAATATATCCTACAATTCGCTTAAAATTTAATATTAAAAATTTTACGCTTGGCTATGCTCTATTAGAATAAACGTGAGCTACAAACAAGCTGCAAACAAGCGTATTACGCGTGAGACGTTTAAAACGTTTAGACGTTGCAAAATGTCCATTTCATCATTTTAATTTAAAAATTTTTTATAGGTAAATCCCGGCTTCAATTCTCCTTAATTGACTTACCTAAAAATAATGGACATTACTTTATAAGCCGTAATTATGAAGTGATGAAATATGCACCCAGCGCAACGAACATGACCATGTTAAATTGGAAATTGTCATTTCATTCATTCAAAAACTTTTCCAATTTAATTTTTCCTAGTTCACTTTTTGAGTGTATTCATCAATTTCAATTTAATAAAATTAATGTAAAAACTCAAATAAAACTTTGACATGAAACTTTTAATGTGATTTCAACAATAAAAAAACACATTTCACTTTCTCAATAAAGACGAAAACTTTTATAAACACTCATACGCCATAATGAGTGCAATTTTACACAATACACAATCATTTCAGAAAGGTTTTTTTTTTTTTTTTTTTTTTTTTTTCCCGTGGGTAGGTGTTGAAATCTTCAAAAGATTCTATGAGGACCGAAAAACGCGCGCTCATAGATATGTGGGACTCTCCCGACCAACAACTCTGCCCCCATAAAGCCTTACGGAAGGTAAGACTCTATGCAAGCAGACCGTTAATCAGGCCGACCGCACTAAAACCACCTCCTCCTCCCGATTGCAACTAAGTTCATATGGAACTTATCTAGCAATTTATCTTTCTCGAAGTTAAGTAACGTGTTGTAGGCAACTTTCCGGTGAAAGTTCCTACTGGTTTAATTATAAGCTAGTTGAATAGCTTCTTTCTATTTTAAGCGATGATTTAAATATACATAATACAGTACAATAATTTCACCGTACTAGATCGGAAGGTTTGGTCCTTCTCAAACGTCGTACTAAATTTGTCTCGTCAAGAATTTCTAAGATTGTTCTATTGGTATGTTCAACTAAACGCTTTCTATGCCTTTGCGAAAAAGTTTTTATTTCTTCGCGAACCGTGGGGATTCCAAGATCCCTGTGAAGATCTTCGTTTCTAATATACCACGGCGCATTTACAAAGGACCTTAATAATTTGTTTTCAAAAGTTTGTAGACTATTTAGATTTGTATCGTGGGTACAACCCCAGAGTTGAATACCATATGTCCAGACAGGCTTAAGTACCTGTTTGTAAACTAATAATTTGTTTTCGATACTAAGTTTAGAATGTCGTCCGAGTAACCAGTACATTTCCCTTAGTTTAATATTTAATTGATCACATTTATTTTTAACATGTGACTTCCATTTTAATTTCGCGTCAAGAGTCATCCCGAGATATTTTGCCTCATTTGCAAATGGAACTTGAGTTGTATTAATAAAGACTGGTAATCTATTAATTTTCTTATAAGTAAAGTCCACGTGGACTGACTTAAATTCGTTAAGCGCTATTCGCCATTTGTTTGTCCATTCATTGACATTGTTAAGAGCATTTTGCAATTTACATGTCGATTCGTTAGCCGTTTTGCCTACTGCAAGTATTGCGGTATCGTCTGCAAAAGTAGCTACAATTGTATTGTCTGTTTGGGGTATGTCGCGTGTAAATAAAAGGTATAAAATGGGAACTAGAACACTACCTTGTGGTACCCCAGCCACTATTTCTTTAAAATCTGAATAATCATTTCCGTGCCTAACGCGGAAAATTCTTTTCTCTAGATATTCTCTAAGAATGTTGTATAGTCCTTCAGATAGGACTTGTCTCAATTTGTATTTGAGGCCTTCGTGCCACACTTTGTCAAAAGCTTGAGACACATCTAAAAAGACCGCTGAACAAATTTTATTTTCTTCAAAGGCTTTCTCGATGACATCGGTGATTCTATGCACTTGATCAATCGTCGAGTGCTTACTTCTAAAACCGAACTGGTGTTCAGGTATAAGACCCTTTTCTTCTATTATGGGCTGAAGACGCTGAAGAAATATTCTCTCAAAGACCTTCGACACTACAGGAAGAAGTGAAATGGGCCTGTACGATTTCTTTTCATGTGATGGTTTGCCAGGTTTTAAGACCATTATTACTTCTGCGACTTTCCATTGATTTGGAACATATTCTAACCTTAGAGTGGCGTTCATTATGTAAAGGAGGTTTACTAAACCTTTCCGTGGGAGCATTTTAAGAATTTCCGCAGTAATTAAGTCGTATCCTGGTGCTTTTTTTGACTTCAGTTTCTTAATTTCTTTGCTTAATTCGGCAAGCGTAACATTTCTTGTGATGGAGCTTTCATTTGAATTTATATTCACACTTATATCATCATTCAATGCTTGCCCATTGAACGGCTTAAATGTTTCCTCTAGGTAATCAGCGAAAACGTTTGCTTTCTCTTTATCGCTTCTTGCCCATTCATTTTGGTCTTTCATAATCGGGGGTGCTGGAAGCTTTGGTTTTTTCGTAGCTTTTATCGCTTTCCATAGAGAATAATTAGATTCTTTACCTGCCGTCAAGTTTTCAAGGCAATTTCCAGCTTCGCGGTTTTTAAAATCTGATATCATCTTTTTAAGCAAATTACTGAGGTGATTTAAATTAGCTTTGTGTTGGGGAGCACGAGTTTGTTGCCATTTTTTGCGCGCTTTTCGCTTGTCTTTAAGTACCTCTTTTATCTCTTGGGGATATTTAGCTTCTCTATAGCCTGACATTTGTCTTTGGTAAGGAGTATTGTTCCATGCGGCTTTTTGAACAATATGCACAAAATTATCTACCGCTTCTTCAAGCTCAAGAGGTGTTTGTAGTGATACCCTTAATTCAACATTATCTTCAATATCTTTCTTAAAACCTTCCCAGTTAGTTTTACCGTTTGTTAACCTAGGTGGTGTTTCAATTTTAACAATACTTTCGCTCATAGTGAGAATAACGGGAGAGTGGTCAGAGAAAAGATCAAAGCATTCCGTTATTTTTATTCGATTTGACGGTATTCCCCTGACTATAAAGAAATCAATCAGGTCAGGTATTTTCGAGGTATCTGTCGGCCAATAAGTTGGTTTCCCACTAGAATGAAAATCACAATTATTCTCCATACCGGCTTCATATAACGCTCGGCCCTTTTGAGAAATGCATCTAGAACCCCAAAACGTGTGTTTTGCATTAAAATCGCCACCGATTATTAAAGATGGTCTAAGTGATTTTAGCAAGTTTGAAAAATCATTTTTATCAATTCTGTACCGTGGAGGGCAGTATATAGATGTGAAATTCAATGTATCATGTTTAGTTTTAACCTGCACACTTATAAGCTGCATCGGTTCAAGTTCAAGCTTAAGGCCTATCGAGTGTTTGATACATTCTTTTATGTATAATGATGCTCCGCCTCTTGCTTTGTTCGACGGATGAATTGCATGGTAATCTAGATAACCGTTTATATTGAAATTTGATTCTTTTTTAACGTGGGTTTCTGATATTAGACAAATGTCGATATCTTGTTCCCGTATGACCATTTCTAGTTCTTCAAGTCTTTGCCTTAATCCGTTGGCATTCCACGTAATAATTTTAAGGTTTTCCATCATGATTTTTTTTTAAAACGTTTGGGTCGAATAAAATCTTCGATTTTTGCTAACCTATCAGAAATAGTTCTATTGATTTTGACCTGATCTTCAAATTTTGACAAAATTAAAGCCAAGCATTGAGATAGTGCGTCAGAGTCAGGTTGATTTATTACGGGTGCAGCCGCCATTCTGGCATTTGTGTTTACACTACGTTTCTTTGGAGATGTCTGTGCAGCTGCCATTTCGGCGTATGACTTAACAGTACGTTTCTTTGGAGATGTCTTTGACGTTGATGGGGTTTGATTTTCTTTGCCGATGCCGACTCTTAGTGTATTTATTCTTTTAGGAGTCTTAGATATTGGGCTTTTTATTTGTTTCTTTGGTTTTCTTTCCATATGAATTTTTTCTCGGCGTTTTTGTAGCTCTTTAACTACTTCACAGCCTCTATATCTTGCCGGGTGACTTCCATTGCAGTTTATGCACTTCGCTGGACTTTTGCTATTTCCAGTGCAGTCAGCAGTTAAATGTTTTCCCGCGCATTTTACACACCTAGGTTCTTTTTTACAATAGCTTTGCGTGTGGTTGAAACCTTGACAGCGTTTACACTGAGGCACTTGCTTTGTACGGCTTTTCAGAGGTTCGATCTTAACAACGAGGTTCAGTATTGTTTTAATTCTGTAGATTTCCTCTAGTTTTTCTGTCTTATCGAACGTGAGTATAAATAGTGGGAGACCACGCTTTACCACGACAGTTTCTCTGTCTTTTTGTTGTTTTTCTTTTTTTACGATGTTCTCAGCATTTAAGATCTTGTAATTTTTTTCTTTAAGATCACGGATTACATCGTTTTTTTGACATGAGGAATGTAAGCCTCTTGCAACGACTCGTAAAGGTCTTTCTGATTTGTTTTCGTAGGTATACCATTCTACATTTGCTTCGTTAAGTCTTCGCGAAAGCAGACGATAGCTATCGGAGTCTTTTACACAAACTTTCCACTTGTTGTTATTAAGCGAGATAACTTTAAAATTCGCTGGGGTTAACGCCTCAAGGATTATTTTAAGCTTATTGTATTCCGCAATCCCGATGACATTAATCGGTGGCGGTGGTCTTATTTTAGTAGTTTTTTCTTTCTTATTCGTATCTTTTGGTACATTTACTTTTATTATTTCGGAAGACGAGGTTCCCTCTGGCGAGGAGAATGCTTTACGTTTTTTGCTAGGTCTTTTTGAAGACGTTTCTCTTTCTAGCTCTTCTTCGTCTGTTTTATATTCGCAAACACCCAGCTGCTGTGGAGTTGTTTTCGAATCGTTTTGTCTTTGAGTTTTTTTCAACTCTTCATTTTCTTTCCGAAGAAGCTCAATTTCTTTCTGTGCTTTCTTTACGGCATCGCTGTTATTTCGTAGAAAATGTATTTCTTCTTTCAGCTCTTGATAGAGTTTCAAAGTTTCGTCGAGTCTTTGACGAAGTTCGTTATTGTCTTTTTCAAGACATTCTATTTTCTCCGAGTCTTCTTTTTCACGCTCCGGCGCTTTGGGCGGACTCTTTTTCCCGGAAGCACTCGATGTTGATGGTGGTGATCGAGCTACCATTGGTTTTCTTGAAAAAGGATTTATCAATTTATCAGAAAGGTTGATTTTCTATTTTTATTTTTAATGAGACATAACTTTTAAGAATTAATCAAAATGAGAGCAATCTTTATGATTCATCACAAATAAAAAGAAAAAACAATATTATACTCATTGCATACATTTTAAGGAGAAATAATAAAAAAAATTAATTTGTTGGGGCTACAGGTCGATGAGAACCAGGTCCTATAGCGATTTAAAATGTTGGAGGGTAAGATGTGTGGCATATTTCCATGATAAGAGCGATTTTGGAAGAGTAAATACCTTCTCTCTCGCAAGAAAAACATATTTTATGTTTACGGTGTCAACGTGAAAGTCAAACGAACAAACTATTATACGCAACGGGTTATTACTTTTAGGGCATACATTTGATTGTAGCGTATAATCTCTGTTTTTCTGTTTTATTTACATTAGTTTTGCTATGGAAATGTTAAAATTAGAAAACGGTTTTAGCCCAGTTAAGTCGGAATTCAGTCAAATTTTAATAGATGGTACACTGACAGAAAAATGTTTGTACTCAGTACATAAATATATTTACTCATCACATAGATGTCTGCGTGTATAACTTATGAACTTATTAAATGCTCAAATATGTACTGACTATATAAACAATTCTATGAATGTCATAAATAGAAGCCTTTTCTCGATTATGTAGTGGGTACAAATTGAAAAAAAAACTAAAAATTTTAAACTTACGATTTTTACACCATGCCTTAGAAGCTTGACGTGTACTCAGTACATGTTTGTTTGAGTTAACACACATTACTTGTATTTACCAGATAACTTACTGTAATGAAAACACTTTCTTATGGCGAGTTTTAAATATTTATGTAGTCATGACATATTTTACTGTAGCTGGTTCATAGTTATGTATGTATTGAGTACATATCATGTGTATTTAATGCAGGAAAGTGATAAATTTGTTGTAGATTTTGTGGAAACCAGTAATGTAACCAGTACATGAATGTCAACTGTACTCTGTATATAGAGTTTAAGAGGCAATAGGTTTTTCCCTCAATAAATGTTACATATCGAATTGTGGCCGCCATATTAAGTTTGATGGGTATTTACTTAAAAATTATTGGAAATTATTAAGAGGAATATTTTCCAAATAGAAAATTGCTACAATATAACTTTAAGCCCATTGAATCATAAGTTCTTAGAATTCAATTTTACTGTGTGAAAACTAGGCATACTTAAACATCTCTCAAGATACATAGGGTCCATTTTCAATTTTTGTAAAATAAATACCAAAGCGACAACAGTAATTTGGGTGGTATCTTTCTGAGCTTAAAGTGTTGCATAATCCCAATTTAAATTCATCATCATCATCGGCTCGACAACCGGGTTTCGGTCCTGACCTCTTTCAACAAGTCACTCCACCTATCCCGGTCTCTAGCCGACGCCATCCAGTTGCGCACCCCAAGGCTTCGGGCGTCCTGGTCTACTCTATTGCTCCAGCGCAAGCATGGTCTACCACGCTGTCGTCTGCCATAGAATGTACCACAAAGAACTTTCCGAGCAGGTTCCTCTTCGCTCATGCGAGCTAGGTGCCCTGCCTACCGGAGTCTACCGAGCTTTATTTCTGTCACGTTAGCTGCTTTAGGTAGATTGCGTACAGTTCATGATTGTATCGTCTCCGGAATCGTCCTTCCTCACATATGGGGCCAACAATTCTCCTTAAGACTTTTCTCTCGAACGCAGCTAAGAGGTCGGAGTGCCTTTTGCTGAGCACCCAAGTCTCGGATCCATATGTTAGTACTGGCAGGACCATGGTCCTGTACAGCAGCAGTTTTGAAGTTATGGTGAGATTTCTGGATTTGAAGAGCTTTGACAGACTATAGTAGGCTCTGTTGGATTTGAGAAGCCGCCCGCGTATTTCTTCTTCTATATTGTTATCGGCTGCTACTATTGACCCAAGGTATTTAAAGGATTGCACGACTTCAAATTCGTGCTCCGCTACCTTGATTGTTTGACCAACTGTTCCTCTCGCATTCGACACCACCATGTACTTTGTTTTACCTTCACTAATGTGCAGCCCCAGATTTTGTGCCGCCTACTCGATCTGCATGAAGGAATCGTGTACAGCTTGTTCGGTTCTTCCGATGATGTCAATGTCGTCTGCGTAAGCCAGTAACTGGCTGGACCTGTTGACGATGGTCCCTCTTGTTGCCGTGCCAGAGTCACGGATTGCTTTCTCCAACGCCAGGTTGAAGAGGAGGCAGGCCAGACAGTCCCCTTGTCGGAGTCCATTAAAGATGTTGATTGGTCTGGATCTCAAACCGGCTATTTTTACTTGGCTTGTTACGTTGGTCATGGTCAACCTACATAGTCGTGTCAATTTATTTAGGATGCCGAATTCTCTAATGGCTTAGTAAAGTTCTACCCTGGCTATGCTATCATAGGCGGCCTTAAAGTCTATAAACAGATGGTATGTTGGGATGTTAAATTCTAGACATTTTTCCATCGCCTGCCTAAGGGTAAATATCTGATCAGTTGTTGATTTGCCTGGAATGAAACCACACTGATATTGTCCGATGACGGTTTTAGCGTATGGGGTTATCCGGTCTTGTAGGATAGAGGAGAGTATCTTATAGGCGGTACTCAACAACGTGATACCTCTATAATTGCTGCACGTTGTGACATCTTCCTTCTTATGTATGGGGCATATTATACCTTTTCGCCAGTCTTCTGAGATTTCTTCCTGCTCCCATACCTGCACTATAATATCATGAATTGCTCGACGTAAGGCTGCCCCGCCGTGATGAAATAATTCGGCTGGTATGCCATCGGCTCCCGGAGCTTTGTTCTGCTTAAGCCGGCCTATAGCCTTCTCTACCTCTTCTATGCGTGGTAGCTGCAACATAGGGTATTCTTCTTAAAGTAGTGGAGCCTCCACTTCTGCAGTGAGCTGACCATTTAGCAATTCATTAAAGTACACTTCCCATCGCTCCAGTATGCTTTCAGGATCGGTGATCAGATTTCCCTCTCCTTCCTTGCAGTATGTGCAGCGTGGTGTGTACTGCGTCATGTTTCGGACGGATTGGTAGAACTTCCGCGCCTGGTGCGGACCTCGCTCTCGGCTATTTTCTATTTCACAGATTAGGTTCTTCTCCCAGGCTGATTTTTTTTTTGTCTGTAAAGCCGTTTTTCTATTCTTCTGAAGTCTTTATATTCCTCTTCGCGTGCCCGCGTTCTATGAAATTGTTGCATTGCTCGCTAGCTTGCATTCATCATCAAACCAGTCGTTCCGATTTTTACGACTGCTGCCTAAGATGGAGTTGGCAGTACTAATGACAGTATTTTTAAGACGTGTCCACTTCTCATTTACGCCCAGCATACTGGCTCCAGGACTTACTCTCCCTAAATCAGGTGTTTCTAGGGCTAGTCGTAACGCATTACCAAAGGTGTTACTGGTTTTTTCATTGCGCAGGGCAGCCGTGTTGATTCGAACCTGATCGGCGGATGCAATGCGTCTTCGCAAGGTAATCCACCCTCGGAAAACCATACCAACAAGATAGTGATCCGAGTCGATATTGGCACCTCGGTACGTTCGTACCGTCATCAAGTTCGAGTAGTGGCGACGGTCTATCAATACGTGGTCTATTTGGTTACGAGTGACTCCATCAGGTGATACCCAGGTGGCTTTGTAGATATCTTTACGCGGGAAGGTACTCGCAACGACCATGTTTTTCGATGCTGCCAATTCTAAGACTCGAAGTCCATTGTCATTAGTGTTCTCATGCAAACTATGGGTGCCTGCGTAATGCCTGAATACCGGCTCCCGACCTATTTTTGCGTTCAAATCCCCAAGGATGATTTTAAAAACTAAAAACTTGCCCTATATCTGTAGTATCTATATGTATTGCAAGTACATAAGTAAAAATTAGAGGGAATTACGGCTAGAGCCTAAATCTTATATCTTAACTTACGCCCTTCAACCGTTTCTGTGTGCGTGTTATCAGGAATGGAGAAAATCTACATTTTCTGCCGATATCGAGCGTCTATGAACAGCACTTTTTTGAGAAAAGATCCTCTTGAAAGATTTGTCACTTCACATGTTAGCAGCGGCTAATAATTGAACCCAGGACCCTATACATGACAGCACTAAACATTATGCGTCGTAGTACTACAAACTTGAAAACTTATTTCGGAACAAACTTTTCTTTAGGACGATATCTTCTTAAAATTCTTTGTCCTTATAGATGTAAGATGAAAATACTATAACATTTGAACCAGCCCCTCAACGTTTTAATATTTGCGTGAACCACTTCAAGCAGCTCAGGTTCTCCCTTTGAACTCGTGTTGAAGTGTTTGAATATTTTGGACCAAAGTCACAACTATGCCGAACAACAAGTAATATTAAATAGAAGTACCATGTTCCAATGTAATAACCAGGAACAAAATAATCCAATTAAGATTTGAATGAAATTTATGTGATACAATATGACTGACGACCGAAACTCGCCGCGGCGCGTGGCGCGCCGTAATGTCCTTATCATAGACACGAAATGGCGATGGAGCGTCCTTTGCATGAAATTATTGCACATTCAATCTACGTCAGCTCTGGCATTGTTGAAGAAGTTAAATGCTCAAGTCAGCCATTCATTTTCCAATTCTAATTATATTTCATTTTACTACACCGCACAATGGAAGGTACTTCAATTTCAACTATACCTACCCAACCGACGACGACGACATAACCTCAAAACGATTCTTGGAAATTTTCGGAGTCGTAAATATGCTTTTAAATGTGCGCAATTGAAGCTCAAAAACGAACATGGCACTTTTACTGGATGATGATGCCATAGCAAACTTTTAATTATTCTCGCAATTAACGCTATAGTCGAGATGGCTACACACGAACAAATAGTTCTAAGTTCGAATACACTTGAGACTTATGAAGTCCTTAAAAATAAAATAAAACTTAAAGTACCAAATACTAGAAATTAATGGCTCCTTAGGTCATCACACTAAGCATGGGTGGATTAACTGATTAGCAAATTTAACTGCTTCAGAGGACCTAACGATTTCTGATTCTTTTTAAAAGCCTGTGAATTGGATACTCTTGAATTATACGGACCTTAAACGTTTAACCAGCTTGAAGGTTTTCAAGAAATATACTTTTCAGGATTTCGATTTTTGTAGAGTTAATCCAGTTGTGTTTTTAAAATTATGATTGTAAATCGTCTGGTGTTTTTGTTTTGTTAGGATCTTTTTAATTTTTTGGGATTTTCAGATTCTGGGATTTAGGTTAGATCTGCTAGAGTTTTTATTTTTGGGATGAGGATTTATCTTTAAATTAAATTCACAATCCTAAACCAAAATACTTATTCCCAGGTTCCCGTTTTGGATTAAATCTTAGAAAATAATATTGAAAATCCCACAAATAATTTCTTTAAAAAAAAATCTATAAATCTGAATGTTTTCTTTCTACAATGCTCTTAAGACCGATTTGATAACAGGCTTTAACAAAATTCTGATCAAAATTCAGTTTAAAAAAGTTATAGTTGTCATCGGTAGACAGAAGCTGCCTTTGGGAATTTAAGTTTAGGGACATTAGACTTGGGGATTATCAGTTTGTGAGTTTTTGCTTGCACATTTTGGGTTTCCTAATTTTTGTACTTAGATATTATGTCGGTGTTTCTAGGTCTATTCTATTTCAAAAAATAAAATTTTGATTTTTAAAAATTGGGATTTTGTTTCATATGATTTTTATATTCTGAAATTTGTATTTCTTAGATTTTCTGTTGGCTTTAGTTTAGTATACGTTTTAATGACTGTTATGTATTTTTCTTGGATTTTGGGTTCCTAAAATTTTGACTTTTAAAGGGATTTCAATTTTAAGCATTTTCGATTATTTAAGTTTTTGATTGAGTTTCTTAGGACTTATATTTTTTTTGGGATTTTGGGTTTTTTAGATTAAAATTTTAGGGATTTTGGCTTATAAGAATTGAATATTAAAATATTGGATTTTCAATGATTTTTTTTAAGAAGTAATCTTTTCTTAAAATTCTGACATTGATAGGACAAAATTTTCAATTTTTTTTATAATTAATGCGCACTCAAGGGGATTTGAATATCCCTCAGATGTTATACGTAATTTAAGAGGATTGAAAATGAGATGTTGAGGGACATTGTTTTTGAATTTCTAGATATAATAATGGGAGGATAAAACACATTCGTGTAGTGCGACTAAAGAAAGAATATCTGTACTAAGGAGTTCGTCTGAAGTTGGGCTCGGAGGTAAATTGATGAGATTGACGGTTGAACTGATGAAGAGAGGAACGCAACTTGATATTTCAATAGAAGACTGTCTTTTAAAGAAACGATTAAATAAAAATTCTTATGCTGGATTAAGACAAGTGGCAAATTGTCAGAAATGTTTGCCTCGAAACTGTCAAAATAGTAGATACATTTCCATGTGACTCATATACATATAAAAATGGCGCTGTTAATATAATGACAACGCATCAGAAAAGAATATACAAATTCTTGTGTTAAGTCATAATTATGCAAGATGGCGGCAGCAGCACATTTACACGATGTGATGTATTGGGAAAATAAATGTCACTCTGACTTGACAGTTTCCTTGTGACGAAAATATTGACACATCTTAGACTATTTCCACTATCAAAAAATTATGTATAGGTAGAAAGTAGAGAAAACCGTTGAGTTTTCTCAGTCGTGTAAATATGGACTTAGTAAGAAATAGTGTCATAATCTAATTGAACATAATCAAAATCCACCCTTGGAAAGGCAGTCACAGACTCACGCGATAACATTTAAGATTCAGTCATAAAGTCGTTAGTACCTAGGGTAGTAAAAAAAAGTGCTTTATTTCAGTCTACGACTGAACTTATGAAACTAACGTCCGCTCTCCTGTGCCAACATTCCCAAACAAATTGCCATACACTTTTATTTTATTCTATCGTAGACTTGCTCGAGAGTTCCGTCAGTCACTAAATTATAAAGGGATCCTATTTATATCCATCTTATTGCATTTGAAGTTATTGGCTTTGGTGCAATATGTCATTGCTCGAAATAGTATGTGTGGAAGAAGGTCTCGACTTTCAAGTCATATAAATCGACTAAATGACTCCTGCTGGATGCTGAATTTCACTATTGCGTCCGTTATTCTTCTTCAGTGACGCATTTTTTCTTTCATCAAAAGCTCATTCTAAAGGACAACGCCGAACTTGACGTTGTTCACGAAAGCACTTAATAGTGGCACATGTATATTGATGATTGCGAGTTGGATAGGAGAGTGCATAAAGTCAAGTAAACTCTGCTTGTCCTTTGGTATGGATGAAATTGGACCCAAGTAAAACGAACCTATTGGCCCATAGAGGAGGTGACGAATGTTGAGGGATGAATTTTATTGATTGGAAATTTTTTGAATCAACATGAACTTAATTTTATTGCTGTGGGGTTGGGTGCACTCACAGATGGTGCAATTATTTTTTTAATTTCTTGTAATACGTCAAAGGATTTGTATCCATACCACCGCCGAATTGACTTTGAAAAATTGTCGAATTGAAAAAAAAACCTATTAGCATTGACGTGGAAAAATAAATTGACTTTCTGCCCGTTCTCCTTTGTTCATTTGAATTTGTTTTTTGTGTATCGGAGATACGTACGTCAATATGGGAAAGTTACAGAAGATTAATGCAAATCTAGATAATTGAATCATTTTTGGGGATTTCGTTGTACTTTGGAGATTTCTTCCTTCGATGAAATGGTTGATGAAATTTGTTTTTAAAACAAATGTTATGGCAACATGAGATAAGTATTTCGCTTGTCACTTTAAGGTAACGATAGCAATTTTATTTTGAATGGGAGGAAAACAAAGCACTTTCGTTTGGGTGCTAGGGATGTATATCAATTATATTCTGGGAGGTTTCGTTGTATTAAATGTCCCCAATGGGTGCGTTTAGAAATATGTGTAAACGATGTCCAGGCAGAATATATGCATCGTATCCTTGCTGAAACTGAACCTTTCACACGTCTGCTATGTTTTTTGGAATGATGATCGGATTTTGTTTTCGGCTTAAGAATGGAAGTTTAAAAAACTGTATCTATTTCAAATGCATCAATCGGAAGCTTACGTGAAGGTTGGTAGAAATGGCGGCAAGGAGCATATCTTGCTAAGTGACCCGATTAGCGCTGGAGTGCGTTGTTTCGATATCATACACTCGTTTGACCTATGGATTTAATGAGATCTGATGAGCTCCCCGTACACTTTACAAAAGTCATCCAGGTTTGCCTCAGAACCATTTTGTTAAGTAAAAGTCGTCAAGAAATAACTTTCCGAATAGTTGGGCTCTGCATGTTCCCCTATTAGACAGTGTCCATTGCTTGTTGCAACTACCCTGGCTAAATCTTGCCTGGATCTGCATATTAGGTCATTTGTTCGGGGCTTATTGTAAGTTAATAACATGTTTCTAGACTTAATGCATTTGCGTAAACTGCCTCTCCTACAAAAGATTGTTAAAATAACTTCCGTGGTACCTATCATATGTATTACCCACTTTTACCCTGTATCGAATATTATTTAAAGCAATAAGTAGCAGATTAGGCCCACAGATTTTTGTACTTTAAAGCAAATCCAAAACTTATAGCTATTATAACAAAAAATAGACAGTTTTGGAAAAATTTCAAAATACTTTAATAAACAAGTACAATATTTGCTTATAAAGGGTTGGTGATTTGATTGACTAGATTTTTTTTAAATGAAGGGGAGAAATAAGTTTTGTCGTTCCGCTTTTCATTAACATCATCCGGAACATCCAATTTTTCATAACTCTGGCGCATACATCAGGCTGAATTAGTCCAAATCCATTGATTATGTTGGCTTTCAGAATAATGGCTGGTTTTGGTTTATTGACCCCTATAAGCGACTAAAGAAAACTTCAGAAGACGAAGTCTGACGGGGTGAAATCGGACGATCTCCGTGGCCAGTTCACATCGTCTCCAAGAATGATAACCATGTTCGGTAGAGCACGGGCCCTGTAGCACACAGCGCCGCTGCCGTCCTGTTGAAACTTCTTGTCGTTGCTGTCTAATAGACCAATTATGTCGCCAGCAGAAAATCCACACAAAACCGTCACTCTGAAAGCATTGATGGATCTCGTGTGGAATGAGTTAATCCCAAATTCAACAGTTTTGCTTGTTGACGAACCCATTTATCCTGAAATGAGCCTCGTCGGTGAATATGATTTTTTGACCGAAGTTGGGGACAATTTCGAGAACCCAGTTTGCAACCACACGTTGTTGTCTATGGTTATTAATTCTGAGCTCCTGGTAATGTTGAAGTCATGACGCAAAAAGCCGATAACTTGTGTCCGCTGTGCAGAATTGAGCGTCCTGGGCTGGTGTTACCGGATTGTTCACTAAACCGGTCGATTCGAATTTATGCACCACTTTAAAAATAGTCCTCTCGGAAGGACAATTATTTCGACTGGAAAACGGCGCGGGCGGAGGCAGGGAAAATTTTCTCGAATAGAAGACCAACTTTCATAAAACAATATAATACTTTGCACATGTTGTTGAACGCTATAACTCTCCATATTGATTTTGCGGAACTGATTGAATAAGTGACAGGCAATTTGACAGATAAAAAATACAGCCGAACTCACCTGTCAAAGTTCGGTAAGATTAAGTATGCGCGATTTCTGATTCGGACAGGTAGATTTTCACTATTCGTGTTGGCCATGTTGGTTTTGTTGCTGTTAATTTTCAATGTGCTTTAACCAGTTGAAACGAGACCCCGATTTCAACAAAAAGAATCATCGTGAAATACTAGCCTCATTTTTTTTTGTATAAAAAAACTATGTCAATCCAATTGAGGTTCACCAAGTCCAAGTAGAAATGGTTTAGTAGAAACTCATTAGAAGTTGAAAAGATTTCAAGTCGTTTCCTTTCGCTCTTAATTTTTTTTTTCACAATTTCCCAATAAAAGATTAGTATTTGAACTTTCAAAATTTCAAATAATTGTACCCTTTTTGGTTCAATTTTTTATAAAAAATTAGTGAAAATTATTGATGAAACGTCAAACTTCTCTATTGACAGAGACAGCAATCTTAGTTGGCGTTGTAATAGTTGCACTTGTGCTAGTGGCTCTCTCTTATCGCTTATTGTCTAACTTGTTATTGTTTTTGTTGTTTATTTTTCCAGTCTACCAATTTACATTCAACAGATTACAAATTATGAAATACATGTATCTTGTTATAAATTAAAATAAGTATTAAAATTAAATTAAAAAATTATCAATTCAAAATACCTTTTTTGGCCTTTAGTCCACAAAAATTACGTATTGACAAGGTCCCCACAGTCAACTGATGAGTCCATGTGAGATCACCCGGACGAAACGCCGATTTTTGTAGACTAAAGGCCAAAACAGAATTTGTCTTAATGAAACCCAATAATGAATTGGCTTTAGAAACAATATAATTATTGTGTAAATTAAATTCCAGCTTCGAATCAAAAATTACTCCTAAGTCTTAGAATTGATCAATAATTTTCAGCGGCGAATTATTTAGCGAGTAGTTGGGAATAATATTAAACAAAATTCTATTATAAGCCATACAGGCGCACTTTTCGACATTGAGAAACAAATCATTTAACTTACACCAGTCAACAAAACAATCAAGATCATTTTGAAAAAGTTGGGAATCATTTAAAGCATTCAAAGGCAGTGAGAATTTTTAATAGAACTTGGAAGATCATTAATGAAAAGTAAAAATAAGGACGGACCCAAATGACTGCCTTCAGGAACTCCAGAAGTAACTTTAATTTCTTTTGAATAATAGTCTCCAATTCTCACATATTCTTTTCGTCCAGATAAATATGAAGAAAACCATTGAAGAAGTTGGCCATGAAAACCATATGCTTTTAATTTCTCAAATAGAATCTGCACATTAACTCTACTAAAAGCTTTAACAAAGTCAGTGTATACAACATGTACTTATTTTCTACTATCCATCCAGAAGCCATGTTGACATATACTTACTTACATACTTGTTGCTTTATAATAGAGTTAAAATTATTTTGAACAAGACTATCTAAAAGTTTGGGAACAACTAATAATTTAGTTATCGCTCTGTAGTTCGACACTAAATTTTTTGAACCCGATTTAAAAACTGAATCAATAACAGAAATCTTCCAATCATCAAGGAAAATGCCTTTGGAAATTGAGCCATTGAACAATTCCAGTAACAGAATACAAAGCGATCTTGCACGATAACGAAAAACAATAGGATAAAAACCCAATATATCTGCAGTTTTCTTCGGTTTAAATTTCAATAAAGAGCTTTCAATTTCATTTAATTCAAAACATATACCTGCACAATCAAACGCAGATGGGATTGTGTTAATGTGACAATGAAGAAGAACTGTACACATTTTCAAAAAATTGAGCGAAAAAATCTACAGTAATCATAGGATCACTCAATGAATCATTTTCAAAAACCATATTTGTTGGAAATCCAGAACTATTGCGTTTCGTATTAATGAATTTCCAAAATTATGTTGCATTATGTTTTAAATTATTTTCAATCGAATGGACATACGAGTAATTAGCATACATAAATTTAGAAAGGAAAACAAACTCTTTTCTGAAACGAGAGAAATATGCATACGAATCGTCTGAAGTCGATATCTTATATTTTTTGAAAGCAATATTTTTAGCATTTTTCAATTTAAGAATTCTTTTGTTGTACCAAATTGGACGAGAGTTTACTTTTTTGCTATACATGGGTATACAATTATCTAAAGCATTTTTAAATATTGATTTAAAACAGCTGAACTTGTCAGATATATTTTTACCAAAAACTCATTAGACCAATTAATATGATTAAATTTACAAAAATTATCAAAATTATAATTTTTTTTTAAAAATTAACAGATTTATGATGAACAGAATTAGAGAGCAATGGAAAATTCGCCATGACAGAATACTGTAAATCTTCTGAAACAAATGCTAAGTCTAAAAATCTTCCAAGTGTTTTCGTAACCTTATTTATTTGAATAAGATTATTTGAAAACAAAGAATCTACTAACGAAACATCAACTTCCGAGGAATTAGAAAATGGAACTAAGCAATTATTATTTGTTGGTGTCCATATAATACCACCACAATTAAAATCACCAATTACACAAAATTTATAATTTACATATTCTGGCATGGAGGCAACTCTATCAATATTTGACAAGTGTTTTTCATAAAAAGATAAAGAGCTTTTAGGTGGAACATAACTCAATAATATCAGGAAACCACAGCCAACAGCATCCGCACGTACGCAAAGTTGATCAATATGTAAAATATCAGCAACAACAACATCAATGTCAACTGCAACAGCTCCAAGAATGCGCTTAACAGCAACCAAAACACCACCACCTCTTGATTTATTTGCATCAACTTGATCATGACGAAAAACAGAAATTAGAGAGGTTTAAAAAAACTCTTCGTTGAGCCAAGTCTCAGTAAATAAAAAGGATATTGCGATTAAAACTTATTAACCGAAATCTAAAGCTATTGACAAAAATAAGGCGAATCAGGATATTTCCATAAATTTTTCCGATTTGCAAAAAGTTTCGGAGGTTTTTACGCAAGCAAAATAGGAAGCAGGGCCAATCGAACAGCAAACAACAACAAGTGCTGAGTCTAACATTCCAACTTATTTCACATCAAATTCTTATGGTTCAACAATGACAACCACTCATACATCATCATCACATCTTTAATAATTTCTCAGCCCAGTGTTTCAACTTTTTTTCTTCAACTCTTGCAGTACCTACATCTTTACTATCTCTTACACCATCATGATAACCAAACTCTGTTGTCTCAATTTAGATGATAGGCGTGTGAACGACAAGACTGCTCTTCGTGCCATAGAACTGATTTTAGGGCATGTTCATCTCACCTGAAAGTGCCACAAAGATCGTGCTATTTTTCGCGGTGAGATTTTTTCTTGTGGGGTTTTCCCAAATCAAGGGTCTTTGTCCAAAAGTCTGCTAATCTTAAAGTAAGTAAACATGAGGCCTGCCGCTTGAGTTCAGGCTCATCCAGCATCTTGGAAATTGGACTTCTATGATGACCAGAAAACCCGCGAAGACCATTTTCCATATAATGCCATTGGTGGGCCTTTTTATTGATATCTCACAAACAACAACTAATGATGTTCAATTTTTCTATTCTAGAATATTCGGTATATCTATTTCTAGAATATTCGGTATCAAATTTTTAAAGATTAAATATGTTTTTCTTGGGAACCTCAACACAACATCAAAAAAAAAAAAAAAAAAAAAAAAAAAAAACATTCACAATGAAAAGAACAATGAACTCTCCAGGAGAATTAGATAAAGGATAAAGACAGTCAAATAATAGAACAAAAGATGGTGATTTTGTTTTGTTATTTTCACAAATGATTACATTCTACAAAAAACAAAAAAAAAAACCGTTTCAGACAAGAAAAGCAATAAATTTATGAAGAGAAACTTATCTCACTGCTGCCGTTCTGTTTTCATTTTCTCTTCTGAATTCGAAATAGATTGTTTTACAAGCCATTGCTCTCTTTATGCTTGGACGAACTATGTCTTCTACTTCATTGCATAGATCCCTCCATCACAAAAAAAAGGAGCCACATTATTGCTCGAAAAACAAAAGAAAAAACATATTCCCTTTATGAAAACGACACCGAAATATTTGGCAGAAGGCGTCATAGGAATTAATCACCTCTGTCCAACCACTGTTTCGTATATTATCCCACGGAAATCAGTAAGTGGAGAAAGTAGGTGAATAATGTCCTGGAGCTGGTGAAATTAATTACAGTCCCGCCTTGTTCAGCAGCATATCTTTCTTATAATGCTGGAAGCCTTAAAAGACGAATAACTTCTCCTATTCCTCGGAGAAGGAACTTATCCAACATGGCTGTGTTTGGTGGTGAGAAATTGCGCGTCATAACTCAGTTTCTGCAGTTTGTGTAGGTTTTTCCGTCGAAGTCCTCAAGTTCTAAATGCGGAGCTGCTGTGCTGTTGCATGTCCAGGGTGTTCTATGCTCCTCAAATGACTTATAGCGGTAATGTTTTTTGTTTAGATAGTTTTGTTGTTGGTGTTGCTGTTGTTCCTGACATAGTACCTAACTCCCATGGTTTTGTAAATGTTTCCTTCGAAATTAAGCCGTTTCGAAGATTTATAGTTACAGCAATAGCAGGCTGTGTCTTCCATCTTCGCTGAATATTCATTATATTTGTCCACTTCAGGGTTTTATTGGACCAAGAAGGCAACGCTGGAGTTCAACTTTCCATTGTCTCTCCGCTACTGTTCTGTATGTTTGATATGTCGGGTGAATTGAGTTGGAAAACGCAACCAACTCAGAACGTTCAAAAAATTGATTTCGCTAAAGGAGTAAACCATTCAAAACTTCCATTCAAGTTCATTGAGTTTTTCATCGATGTAAGGGTTCTTTCTATGGAAATGCTATAGATAAAGTTCATTAGAATGAGGTTGAGATTTTTTGATCTTTGAATTCGGAAATTTCCTTTTATGTAGGAAGTTCCATTTGTTGGCATAGGCTGTGTGAATATTTCCAAATGGTTGGAGAAATAATAATACATTTTGGGTTTGCAGAGTTAAATTGATTTTTCTTTTGTGGGGACTACCCACGCTCGCTGGCTGCCGGAAGAATGGAGTACCCAGGGCTTGAAAAGGGTTTTTTGTATGTTTTTTTTTATGTTTTATCATGTTTATTCATTTCTGGGGAAATATAAATAAATGTAGCAACGTATAAGTTTCTTAATGGAAATGTTATATGTAGGTTTATCGATATCTGCGAATATATCGTTTTTTTTTTGAGGGAAATACAAATTTTGTCTTTATTTTTAATACAAACAAACCCTTTAAATTTTGTGATGATCTGTCAGTGTAAAAAAATAATCAGTGAAGGTGTACATTTTATCGCGATGAAGTTCTCGAAAGAACATAGTTTCAAAATTATTACAATCGAAATTCGGAAACGGTGATTGCAACTTTTACAGCCCACATTCCACTTTTTAGTCGAACTAATGGTTCAAGCAGACGGATAGAAGGTTCTTGAGTGGATAAATTTGAGTAAACATATTATTATTGAATGGTACTGGTACAGTTGAACAGCGCAATAGTCTACATTGTGCCGAATTTTGCGTAAAAATCATAATATACACCTTTACACAGTTAGATAACTTCAAAAACTGAAGCTTCTTCATCGTTTGAAGTGAGAAATATTGTCTAATAGGGCTCTACAAAAGTTTAAAGGGAATATTTTGTTTTATAATATTTAAGGGATTTCGAATATTTTCAAAAACTGCTTCGTAACTTACACACTTCGTCTTACTCGGCAGAAAGTTCCAATCCACTTGTTTCTACAATCCAAA
Source organism: Chrysotoxum bicinctum (assembly GCA_911387755.1). Classification (NCBI taxonomy): domain Eukaryota; kingdom Metazoa; phylum Arthropoda; class Insecta; order Diptera; family Syrphidae; genus Chrysotoxum; species Chrysotoxum bicinctum. The sequence goes on along the minus strand of OU426989.1, from coordinate 41,290,766 downwards.
GTAGCAGCTCTTTCTAAGGGTATTCTTTGCCCGACCTTCACTAATGTGTCAGTACTGGAACCAATGTTTACTCAAAGAGCACCGATCTTCTAGAAGTCGCTTTTTTGCATAATTTTGCGCCCTCTAAAGAAATTATGACTACACTAAAACTGTTAGATTACAGTGCGAGCGTTTTAGGAAAATTGGAGAGGATCTAAAAGTAGATACCGATTCACATTGTTTTTGAATGTCGCATTATCATAATGGGAGGTAAATATTGACTCAGCTTCAGCATTCCGCATTCGTTTAGTGCGGCTAAGGAAAGAATCTCTGAATGTAACAGTACGTCTGAACTTGGGCTCAAGGGTACACTGATAGGTACTCCCTGAAGCACATTTAAATAGTTTAAACGAAGAAATGCAACTACATATTTCACTAGAACACTCTTTATAAAGATAACGGTAAAATAGCGAAAGACAAGAAAAATTGCTGCGGTGCTGGAGAGATTTAAATGTTTCTGTTATACTTCTATTAATTATCGTTTTTGAACCTCCCTTTTAGATTCCATCCAAAAGTCTCAAGTGTATTATTGGGCACCTGCTCAGATATGGGAATTGTAGTCAACTTGGACGAATATAGGCCTTATAGATTGCAGTCAGAAGGGGTGAAAAATTTCTTGTAACGTCGATAAAAACCTAAACACTTAACTACGTTTTTGTCGACGTCAAATAAGGTGGTCTGTGATGCACAACTGAAAGCTGTTTGGTTTTCTCAATCAGAATTTATTGAGATTTTCATACTCTGCCGTTCTAAATCCACATCCGAAGGACTAGGACCTGAATCTGGAAACGAATATGAGAATCTTAAAGTTCTGTCGCCAGCAAAATAATTTAATGGATTAGAAGTACCAGAGAGAAGATCATTGATGAATATAAATATAAAATATTTCTGGCATTTTGAAGTGAGATATAAAACCTATTACTACGAAAGCCACACTGTCCGTCGTTGAAAACTTTTCATTCTTTAAGATATTTTTTCAACTGATAATAATTTATCAGCATTTCTATCAGTGGAAAGAAGGGGCGTGAGTTCAATTCGACTTTACGATTGTTAGACTCAGACCGGGAAAATTGTATTTTCCATCCACTCCGAAAGACACATGTAGAGTAGGACAGATGAAAAACTAGTGGTTTTGCCAGCGTAAAAGAACACCTGTTCAAAATAATGGCGGAGATACTATTCGGGCAAGTGTATTAAGATCTTTCAAGACTGCCAATAGCACGAATTCGAATGAATATTGGTCCCATTGACTGCCGACAACAATTTCTTGGAGTGTAGAATTTTTAGCAAACTAACTTGCTATTGTAAAAGAGCTAATAAAGAGAGTGTCATAGAAGATGAGCGTTGTAACCGAAGACGGGGTGGTATTTCGAATATTTGTTACAAATGACAAAAAATTCTTACTACCTTTGGGACATTGTAGTATTTTTTACCCAAATTTTTGGTCAAAATTGTTTTTGACGAATATGGGCGTTGCAGTCCTTTCTAGCTTGTTCAAATTATGAAACAATCAAACATAAAACATTGCATTAGGGCTAATACTTGGGGTAATATACTTGTCAATTTAAATAGTAGACATCAGTTTCATATTTTGTACCCGCCTCACCCAACGGGCACAAATGTGCCTGGAATTTTCTGTCAGCCTATGGTTGTTAGGGAATTAAGTTCCGATCACCTGCCAGTCATTATTGGTGTTTTTGGCTCTCCTCTAATGCAAATAAATGAAGTTTTCGACTTTAAAAATGAAAATTGGTGCATTTAAAAGACAAATACGTAATAAACTAGAAATTATGCCTAACCATTTTGCAGGAGAAGTCAATGAAAATGATATTGACGAAAGTATATCACTTTTTACAACGTCTGTTGTTGACAGTGTTGAACAAGCTGTACCAAAAAATTTTGAAATAATTCGTATGATAAAGGTTAGGAACAGTTTAAGGACAAAATGGATGAGAACAAGAAATCCCTTCTTACAAACAGAAGTTAAAATTCTGAACGTTTTGATAAAAGACTCTATTGATAAATTTAAAAATAGCTCCTGGAATCGTAAATTACAAAATTTTTGTTTCAATAAGAGATATTCAATCTATAATATCTAGTTTAAAAACAAGAAAAGCTGTAGGATTTGATAAACTTAAAAATATGTATTTAAAAAATCTTCTAATGCCTGGAATAAGGTTTTTAAAACAACTGTTTAACTGTTGTTTTAAAATTGGTTATTTTCCATTGGAATGGAAGACAGCAAAGATAATACCGATCTTAAAACCAGGTAAAAATGGAAGCGAGCCTTCCAATTACAGACCAATTAGTCTGCTTAGTTCTCTGAGCAAATGCTTCGAAAAAATTATTAAAATTAAACTAATAGCTCACATTAACCGAAATAATTTGTTTCTTCCAGAACAATTCGGGTTCAGAGCTTATTATAGTTCTGTACATCAAGTACACTGAATAACAAGGCATGTTAAAAATAACTTTAGACTTGAAAAAAGTACAGGAATGGTTCTACTTGACATTGAAAAAGCATTTGATACTGTCTGGTATAATGGCCTTCTACACAAACTCGTTACTTTTAATTTCCCTGATAAAAATGATAAAGTCATTTCTTTTTTCAAGAAAGTTCAAAGTATCTGTTAACAATTGTTTGTCTGAAATTTTTTAATATTGATGCAGGTGTACCTCAAGGATCGGTTCTTGGTCCAATCTTATATAATATATTATACACCTCAGATTTCCCTAGTTTGATGTATTGTGCAAAGGGTATTTTTGCAGATGATACCTGCATCTATACTTCAGATTCAGTTGGTTCCATAATAGAAACCAACCTGCAATTTGATTTACATATCTACAATACAGGCATTTTTCAATGATTGGAAAATCAAATTAAATGCTTCTAAGACGCAGGCCGTATTTTTTACGCGTAAAAGGAAAACTTGCCTCTTACAAAGCAATAGCCTTCAAATTGGTGGATCTAGTGTTAATTGGGATACAAGTGCTAAATATCTTGGAGTATTTCTTGATGCGAAACTTACATTTGGATTACATATCCAACAAATAATAAAGAAAGTCATGCTTATTTTGACATTCTCATGAATAGTCTATTCGTTAGAATGATTCTATTCCTTCGAATGAACTTTCTTAATTTTGAGATTCGAACGAATAACATTCATTTGCGAAAGATAGCATAAAATGAACTTTAAAAAAGATTCATTTTCATTATCAGCTGTTTGAAATTTACTATATTTCTATTTTAATTAGTATGACCGTTTTACATTTTTTTTGTTTCTAAACATTTTATAGATGTTGGATAAAGAATCAAGATACAAAATAAATAATACACTTTTTCATTATAAAGTAAAGTTTAACCATAAAGAACTACATACATATTCATTTCATTTTTTGTGTCAACTCAGCTGTTTTGAAACTATTCTTAAAAAAAATAAGTTGTTCATGACGCGTTCTAAATTTTTATTTTTTTTTTCGTATACACTTGGTCACACTAAAATATCAAAAACAAAAGAGAAGTGCTTGTGAAATGTCAAAACCAAAAGATGAAATCTTTGTTTATTTGTAATAAATTGTTTTGTTTATTGTTTAATAATTTAAATTTCTTGGATAAAAACATAAAATAATAAATAAAAATATGGCATTTGTGTTTATAAATTAAGATGTTGTTGAAGAAGTGCAGAGGAGAAGGATAGTGGATGCTTTCTTTCTTTCCGTATCAACGCGGGTGGTAAAAAAAAAACCTTTGCTACCTCCGGGTTTTCTTCCATTATTTTGATTAACTTTTCCTTTTGTTCGCGGTTTGTCCAGTTATAATGCGACCTTTAAACATAAAACAACAACAAAATTAATAAAAGTAATTTATTTTCCATGAAATAATTAAAAACTTACATGGTTTGTTGCTTACTCGAAAGAAAAATTCAAATGATATTTAATTCTATTCTTTCGAATGTCAAAATTGAATTAGCTTTAGCAAATGAATGAACTTTCTATGGATTGGGTGAACTTTCGATTTGTTCGATTAACATTCTAATCGCCGAGTCTCAAAATTAAGTTTCAACGAATTCGACTCACTTTCGAACGAAAGAGAATGTCAAAATAAGCACCAGTAGGTATCACAATAAAGATTCTATATCCATTTGTAAATCGACGTTCCAAGTTAAGTACTAAAAATCAATTTCTTATTTTCAAATCAATATATCAAGCTTTAATATTTTACGGGTCTCCAGTTTGGGGTGAATGTGCGAAAACCCATATAAGAAGGCTTCAAATAGCCAAAACAAAATTTTAAAAATGATGTTAAGATTGCCATGGCATTTTTCTACAGAAGAACTGCTCACTTTAACTAAAATACAATATGCTAATTTAAGAATTCTGAAATTAAACGAAAGATACAAACTTTCAGATAATATGTTGATTTCTAATTTAGTTTCATAGCAAGTTTATATGTTCTCGTGTTTATTATTACCATATTTTGTATAATAATTCATTTCTTTATTTATTACACGGTTAATTTATTTGTTTGTTCATATAACTAATTACTTATTTGTTTATTTATGTATTAATTTGTTATTTATTTTCCTATGTATTATTTATTTATTTATTTTTTTTATTATTTATTTATTATTTATTTATTATTTATTTATTATTTATTTATTTATTATTTATTTATTTATTATTTTTTAATTTATTTATTTAATTATTTATTTGTTTATTTATATATTTATTAATTTATTTATTTATTCATTTGTTTATTAACTTATTAAATTATTTATAGTGATAAATCCAACAGTGATATTATTTTTTTGTATTAAGACTGATTTTGTTAAAAATTATTGTGCATTTATTTATTTATTTATTTATTTTTGTTAATTTATATCTCACTTTATTATGTATAATGTAAAACTATCTATTTATATATAATTAACTTCCAATTAAGTTGAATGAGATATTCTTCACACTATTCTATGGAATATTTCTGTGGAATATTGCTTGAGCTAAAAGTTTCTAGAACACATTTTTTCTCGAAAACAAACGATTTTTGAGAAAGTAAAAATAAAACATTTTCTTTACCTTTGACCCCTAGTAACTTTGTTGTCTTAGAGTTATCAACCGGTGAGGAACTCTTTCAGATTATAAATGCCAAATTTTAGCCTCTTACTATCATTGCCCTTGTGAAAACCTACTCCTGGACATACTCCGAATAAATTTGCATTCTTGTTGAAATTATAAACCACACATACATTTTTAAGTGTCCTATATAGAACATGTTGCCTTCAAAAGAGTTTTCGCACGAACAGTCTAGTCAATCGAATTAATTTATATGCTACAGTTAACTTTCAGCAATTTTAATTAATAAATTGTATCCTTTAACTTATGTATTTGCCTTACGGACTATTATACGTACGGGTAACCCAACCAACAAGCTTAATTTTCCTTTCGTATTTATTTAAATAAAGTTGAACAACTAAAATTATTTATAAACCTAAGTTATTTACCAAACCTGTACTCAATATTGTTTTATGAAAATAAGTCTACCGTTCAAATTATGCCACAAATAAAATCAACCAACCTTCAACTTTGTGTGTTTTTATTTTGAATATTAAAATATACTCGTACACGGAAACAACACAGCCGAATCAAAATTTAATATTTTTACCTTGAGTTGATTCCCTAGAGGATTTGGACTTTTTTGGTAGCCTTAAGCACAACCAGCTTTCAGGATCTCTATTGCAATAAGTTTTGAAACATTTTTAATTTAATTGTATTTCTTTTTAAATTTATATACCTGTATAATAGGTGAAAAATTCAAAAGAATCAATTGGATACAAAAAAAAATCGCTTTGCAAATCGTCGCGATTTCATTAATTAATTTTGGATTCCGAGATTATATATTTTACAGAACAGAACCGTAGTTTGGTTTAACGTGAGTGCCTGCCGTTTCTGGCTTAACCCCACGGGAGGCCTACCTCCATCGGATACAGATTGGGTTCTGACCATTAACCCCGACATAGCCGAAGCCATCTCGGTCGCAAAGTTGTGACATGTTGCAGGCATGAATACACCTCTTGCTTTGGAGGCGAGGTCTATCTAACAGCTCTTGAATTCGAGCACGCTTGAAACCCATATGTTTCCGCATTTGGAGTAAACTACGCCACCACGATACTCCCACTAGGGGGCCTACCTCATAGATAGTCTGAGAAAGAGAGCACGCACGCGACAGCTGCACCTTTCTATCTGAAGATAGAATAGGAGAGCCAGAAGACGTACGCTATAGCCCTCAGACTCCTGGCCACTATCTCCCGTCGTGCCAGAATATAGCTTCCGATCGAGCTTCGCCACCATGAAGGTCACTTACAGATGAAGTTCCTGCAAAACTTCAGGGTCTGTCAGCCCCAGATATGCACACACCCAGCTATAGTCGAGGTAGAAAAGGTAGAAACCACAACTAAGAATGTGCACCCCTCTGGTGAGTTGTTAAACACTCCTTAGCGGATTCCTACCTTAAGAACACTGTCCAGACTGTTCCTATCAAGTTAGTTCAGTTACTATTGCAGTAACCTATCCACAGGCTCCGCGAGGAGGTCGATAGGAACCGGAAGTGACAGCTTTGTGCGAGGTAGCAATACCGGCCCACCGATAAATCGATGGACGAGCCCATCAAAACATCAAACCAGCAGAGTTCAACAGAGCCTCGGACATGCCTTAAACTACTCAAGCACGCCATCACCCCCACCTGCAATAATTTATATTTTACAATTGATTTTCCTGATGCACACAAATCAACTTTTTTAACTTTATAAAACAGCTATGTAAAATACTTGAATATTTGTCTTTACCCGCCCTTTCACCATAGAGCGCCCTAAGTACATTTTCGGTTCACTTTTCCGCTAAACCGCCTCTGATTTTAAGCAATGTTACTTTAATTTGTCATTTTCCATATAGTATATGAACCTTTTAAGGAACAAGAAACCTAACCAATACTTCCGCAAACTTTTTCAAACTTCAGCCTAACGAGAAACGCCTTAAAACCTTACAACTTGTTTTACAAAATAACCCATTACCATCAATTTGAATGGAAAAAAAGTTATCCCGCCCTTAAGCCATCAATGAAATGTAAAATGCAAAAAAAAAAATATGTCAAGAATCCTTAGAAAAGTTTGATATAAAGCATTTTCTGTACCGACTCTTTCTTTTCCCTGAAGTTCATGAAAAATGAAAAAAACAAACTTCAAACAGAAGATGCTGGTTTTTCTTCTGCTTGCTTAAAAAAAAGAAAGAAAAAAAAAACAATTTTCTTACCCCATTCCCAAGGATACCGAAACGTCGTTAAAAAAAATGTATTACGTGTCTTACCCCGTTTTAGGTCCATTCTTATTAGACCATGAAACACTCAGAAAAAGCTATCCATCCATAGTTAAGTAGGTTTACCGCCAACGCGCAACCTAGTCCCCAATCCCTTAGTACAGCTGATGGTATTATTTATCGCTACAAACAGCCGATTGCCTCCATGGAAATATCGTTTTTTTATGGTTATTTCCGTCAGTCGATTCGACAGGATTTTTTTTTTATTATTTAACCGCCACATTTGTTTAATAGTCGCGGTCAATCGCAGTTCGACGAGGGAGCAAAGGCAAACAACAAACGCTCCTGACGTCAAAGGTGTGTGTGTCTGTTTTGGCAGTTTCTTTATTTAATGATGTTCTCAGACCTGGCAGTGAATAGGCAGATTGACGGGTGTAAGTGAGTAAAGCGCCATCAAAAACATTGCGAGCTATTCCTTTTAGTCTTCACCTGCAGCAGCTGTGAGTTTTGAATATGAATAGCATTTTAATATATATTTTTTTGTTGTTTAAACAAATTTTGTGTATTTATTTTTAAAAAATGTTGATGTAAAGAATTTTAAATTTTAAGGGCGATATTTTGATACGTTGTAGTTGGTCTGCTTTCCAAGCTACTAAAGTCGAAATAAATGACACTACTTAATAAGTTTCAGAATGAAAGTAAGAGCTGAAGATATAAGCTGTTTTGTGTTCTCCGTCGAGCTAATCTAATCTCTGGGGAGAAGATATGAGTTTTCATCAGAGTTATAATAACAATAGCCAAAGTAATTTTTGAGTGGAGAAACTATCTAGTTTTTTAGAAATTTTAGAAGTCTGTTCAGGAGGGCTTGCAATTTGCAAGTTGCAAACAAGTTTTCCTCAAGTTTTATTAACGAGGTTAAGAACGTTGCGCAATATGAAAAACACAGCACACTAAGATATCAAGCTCTTAATATATCACCAGCCACAAGAGAAGAAATTTCTTGTTTGGAGCGTTGTTGTCCATTCGCTCGATGTGACCGAGCCAGTGTAGTCGAAGTGTTTTGGCTTTTTGGACTACATGCACATCTTGGTACAGCTCGTATAATTCACGATTGAATCTTTTGCTCCATTCGCCCTCTTCGCATATAGGACCAAATATCCGCCGAAGAATTTTTCTCTCGAAAGTGCCCAGTATCAATTCCCCCATTTTACTTATCGATCAGCACTCGGCGTCGCCGTAAGACTGGTAAAATGAGGGTTTTGTATCGCTTGCACTTAGTCTTTCAAGAAATGAGTTTTGAATCCACTTGTTTGGTCAAACAGAAGTAGCAGTGGTTCGCTAGGGTAATTCTTCTTCGAAATTCCACTAAGGTGTCGTGCGTTGGTTTGATGTTTGTTCCGAGGTAGGTGAACTCCTTGACTACTTCGAAATTACTGCTATTAACAGTGACGTTTATACTTTGTTTTGTCTTCATTAACTTCAAGACCAACGCGTTTCGCCTGTTCTTCAATAGCTGTGAACGCTTCTAGCACAGCTCGCTTGGAGCGGCCAAGCAGTTGGGAAGACTGTTGAAGATAGTGCCTTCCAGGTTAACACCACTCTTGCGCACTATCTGGACTAGGTGAAGAAATCAGATGATAGCGCATCTCTTTGTCCGAACACTGTGCACGTCTGGAATATCTCGGATGAGCTTTTACCCATTTGCACGTTGCATGGCGTATTTTGTAACGTCATGGGGCATAGCTGGATACATTTTTTTTTCGGTTTATGCTATGATATGCGGCTTTGAAATCGATGAAAAGATGGTGGGTCTCGACTTGAAATTCGTTGGTCTTTTCCAGGATTTGCCTCAATGTGAATATTTGGTCTATCGTTGATCTGCCTGGCCTGAAGCCCCACTGGTACGTGCCGATCATTGTGTTGCAGAAAGGTTTTAGACGCTCACATAGTACGGTGGATAGGATCTTTTACGCAACATTAAGCAGGGATATGCCTCTGTAGTGTTTGCAGGAAATAGGATCGCCTTTTTTGTAGATTGGGCATATGGAGCATTTGACCAGTTGTCGGGCATACTTTCATGCACCCTATCCGGACATCTCCTCCATATTTGAAGAGTTCCGCAGATAGACCATCCGAGCCTGCGGATTTGTTGTTCTTAAGCTCGTGGATTGCTTTCTTAACCTCTTCAGTACTGAGTGGTGGGACTGGATCTTCATTGACTGGTCTTATGCTTCTTTGATCTCCTGTGGCTTCCTCTAAATAATGCTCATTAAGCAGCTGCTGCTTGAAATGCTGCCTTAAAACGTCTACAATTCACTGGTGCTTCGGTAACTAGGTTACCTTCGCTGTTTCGAAGAGCTTGCGTGCCAGTCCTATGACCTGCTTGGCTGTTTTGTAGAACCGGCGGCTGTTGGTGGCGGTGCTAGACTCCCCGAGATACCTGAGCTGAGAAGCTGCGGATACGACTTAACTCAAAAGTAAAAAACAAGCAACCTTCTAGAAGAATTTACTAATCTAATAAGCAATAATCTTAACAAAAACTACCACAATCTAGATTTTAAATAGGTTTTCGTTACGAAAAGCTACTAAAAATGCTGGACAAAATTACGATTCCAGACTTTAACTTGATCACATTTCAAATAGCAAACAAAGCCTATAAAGTGAAGACAAATGACTGTAATAAGGAGTTCCACAAGGGTCAATTTTGGGTCCTTTGGTCTACATTGTACATACATATATGCAAACCAACTACTTAACGTCTTAAAGAATAGTATAGGATTTGCCTTTGCTGATAACACAGCAATAGTTGTTAGGTAAAAAAACTTTGAAACAGCAACAAACATACTCGTACCTAATGCAAGGCGAATTTGGCTCGATAGTAAGATGGTGCTATGACTTATAATAAATGTAAAGAAAAAATAAACTTATGCACAGCAGATCTTCACATATACTAAAAACACAAATAAACATAAAGTTCCATTAAACATGCGTGCATTTGGCATCGATGAATCTCTTCTTCGTTGCTCTATAGAAAGTGAAGGCTATGGGCGGTGCTGTATAGGAAGTCTGCAAGAGGGCAAATCCTAGCATTTGGCGAATTGTAACATGCTGTGAATGGAATTGACCCACCACTTTTATCTTCGAGACCTCATTATGCAATAGCGATCAGAGAACAGTGGCTCTTCTCATTGGCGAGCTGGACAATACCCCAACACTCTAGGCTTGCTTCATATTTCGATCTGGGCCTGATAAACTATACGTGCGCCCATAGACACGTCAAACTATTGTGTCATATTCTCTTGTCAATAAAACGCAGTTATAGGAAAAGTTTCTTCGACAAAATTTAAGTGTACACTAAACATCGTAGAAAATGACGTAGACTTTTATGCAGAGATGATTACAAATGTAAGCCTTTCCGATATGGGAACTTTTATTCTGAATTTGGAAAAACTTATCAAACCAAATTCATGGCTTGATTCGAGCTGTAAAAAAGGTATTAGGGTCAGAAAAGTAACTTTCCGATGTTTTAAAGCCAAACCTACCGACGAAATCCGGAATAAACTCAAACAAGGTTATTAAACCTGCACTTATTATGTTTGATAAACCAAAGTTTTGCTTGACCAACAATTAAGACAATGTCCTAAAGGTTTTAAGTCATTTGCAAAAAAATATACGGAATATTACTTTGTCTTCAGTTCCCACATTTGTTTTTTTTTTGTCGGCCCACTAGATAAAGCTAAAACTGCGCTAAAAACACAATTCGCTGTTAATTCGGCGCTTCCAAAAAGTGTTATGACGCCTCCGGCGATTGAAAATTCAAATCTTCTTTTGCACTCGTACTTCTCTTGATCTTGATATACAAAAATCAATCTACTGGCACCGATAATATCCCCCTCATTTTTAAAAACGGTGCTTTTCAATGATTGCAAAAATATTGCGTAAGCTTTTCTATCTGCCCTACTCTACTGGTCTCTTTCCGAGTGGGTGAGAGACAACACTTGTGCAGTCTGTCCCTAAAAAATGGCAGTTCTTCTTCACCTCTAACGATCGCCAAATTGCACTTACGGCCTTTCCTTCCAGTGTCACGGAAACGCTGATAAATTCTTAGTTCAAAGAATATCTTAAAGAACGGAAACTTCTCAATGACCTGCAGTACAGCTTTTGTAGCAAAAGGTGCATCTGATTGTATTGCTCACCGAACTGTGGCTTAAATATTAACATCGTTTTGGAGAAAGTAAGATTGTTGAACTTGATTTTTGATAGAGCTTATTTTCACGTTCTTTTATTTATTTATTTATTTATTTATTTATTTTCATCAATGGATATATATCTGCTGATTACATTTAATATACTCAAAATATAAATTATAAAATACATATAAATATTATATACATATAATTGAAATTTACATTAAATAAAATCAAAATTATATTATTTACATACAAAATTTAGCTGAAAGCATGTAAAGCATTTCTTTTGAATTGGTTTCTATTCATTGCAATGTCGACTTCATTGCAAATGGAATTGAGCAATGATAATGAACGCGAAATGGGTTCATTTAATCCATAATTAGTTCTATGGGTTGTAACATAGAAAAGGACACATCTGTTCCGTAATATTCTCTCTGGGACATAGAATCCTATAAGATTGAGTAATTCAATAGAATTAATACGGTTTGAGAGAATATCCTTTATAAACATTATGCTTTGAGTCTTTCTTCTGACTTCAAGTGTTTTCATACTAATCAGAGCACATCTTGAAAGATAAATCGGCATATCACCTGACCAATTGAAATTGCGGAGTGCAAATCAGTTGCGTTTCGTTTTAGAAAGCCAAGGAGTGAATTGCCTTTGGAAACTATAAAATCAATATGGGCACGAAAATCTAATTTAGAGTCAACGATCACTCCGAGATCTTTTATAAATTCAACTCTTAAAAGAGCCTCACTGTCGAATTTGTAAATAAAATCAATAAGGTTATGTGACCTAGTTGCACTGAAAATTTTACATTTGGAGAAATTTAATTCAAGGTGATTATATCTGCACCATTCAAGGAGCAAATTTATATCTGCCTGAAGTCGGTGGCAGTCTAAAATCGACTGTATGGCATAGAAAATTTTCACATCATCGGCAAACATTAGACAAAGTGCGTTTTTAAAAACTAAAGGTAAATCGTTTATAAACAAAACGAAGAGCAATGGGCCTAGGTGACTACCTTGAGGAAGACCTGAGTCCACATGAATATGGCTTGAATGATGTCCATTTATCTCAACAATTTGCTTTCTGTTAGAAAGATACGAGTTTAACCACTTTAGAAAAGAGCTATTACAACCCATCTTGAGTAGCTTTTGTAAAAGCAAACCATGATGGACTCGGTCGAATGCTTTGATGAAGTCTGTGTAGAGGACATCTACTTGGTTGCCTAGTTCTATTTGCCTTAAGCAATAGTTTGTAAAAAGGCAAAGGTTCGTGGCTGTTGATCGACCCTTCATAAATCCGTGTTGACTTGGTGACAATGACTGTTTTACAGAGAAATAGAACTTTTCAGTGATAACTTTTTCTAAAAGTTTTGGTATAGCCGAAAGCTTCGAAATTGGCCTATAATTATTAATTAAATGCTTGGAACCACTTTTGTAAATGGGATTAATAAAAGATATTTTCCACTCTTCTAAGAACTCACCCGATGAAAGAGATTTGTTAAAAAGTAGAGTTAGGGCAACACCTATTGTGGAAGAGCATCTTGATAACAGGGAAGGAGGTATTTTGTCGTAACCCGCTTTTTTGGAAACATCAATTTCGGAAAGAGCAAACAAAACTTCTTCCAAAGATAAGCGTGTGGGCTCAAAGTTGATCAATAGATCTACATTTGAGTACATAAGATTTATGTCCTGAATAAAATCAATGTTATAAGACGACTTGAAAAATTTTGCAAACAATTGACAAGATGACTGTATATCGTTATATTGGGCGTTATCGTATTCCATCGACTGAGGAATATAGGAGGTGCTGTTACGCTTAGAGTTTATAAAAATCCAGAACGATCTACTGTTTTTCTTTATGTTTGATTCAGTAGTATCTATATATTGCTTATATAGGAAACGGTTAAGAAAATCAAATTCTCTTCTGAATTGAAAAAACCGATTTCGATCTTCAATAGACCCTGTTAATTTAAAACGCTTGAAGGCTTTGTTTTTTATATTTTCTACGTTTTTTAGTCTTTGATTATGCCATGGCAGCTTGAAAGGCTTTTTCTTTTTAAAAAAAGGCACGAAAAGTTCCATGCCCTCAAAGAGAATATTTTTAAAACTTGTGTACATTTCAGCAAGGGATTTATTTTGGAATACATTTTCCCATTCAAATGTCATGTAAAAATTATTTAAAGCAATGAAATCAGCATTTGCAAAATTAAAGTTTCTTTCCACAATGGGTGGATCAAACGTATATTCATAATAATCTAAGTTGACATGTAATGCAATGTGGTGAACAGAATTTTTTAATAATGGAAAGTCAACTATCTCTACATTATATTTTAAATCATTATTTATAAATATAAGATCAAGAATTCTTCCTAAACCGTTTTTAAAATAGTTTATTTGAAATAGATTAAAAGAAGATAGTGAATCGACAATCAAACTTTCGACTTCCCTATTTGCATTAAATGGAACTAAATTTTTTTTTTATCGAAAATGCGTATTTTGTATTAAAGAATCTTTTCTCCGTTGGATTAAAAATTACTGCATTGAATAGTGTCAAGTCTAAAATTCATAAAATAAATGCTGGTGTGCCACAGGGCTCCGTTTTTTCTCCGACTCTATTTCTCATATGCATCAATGCTCTTATACCTGTTTAGCTTCTAAATTGTTTAGCTAATGGCTAGAACGATGCGTTCGACAACCGTGGTTTTTATAAAACCATGTGTTTTTAGGTTTAGCTTTCCTAATTTCGATCAGAATCTTACAAATTTGCTTTGAATTTCATTCAGTGACGCGCAAGGCTCTAATCTTACGAAGCCTTAAATTGGTAATTGAATTTTCAAGGGAAAGAAATAAAAGTTAACGTTAAAATATATACTCGTTAACATTTAGTTGTCACAAAAATGATATTTTATAATCTCAAAAGAATAAACGTTACTAGTTCTTATCCGAACCCTCTTTATAAAAAACGTCAGATATACACATGTATGTTGTACAGCTGTTATTAAAAGAACACAGCTGCTAGAATTACATTTATCGCATTTAAAAAAAAAACTCGTTTGTATCCCAATAAGCTTCAATGTCATTAAACATTTTTCTTAGAAGTATTTTTAACATGAGTTCCTAATGAAAGGTTTATAATATAATTTTATTTGTTTTATTTTTATTTACCAAACAATAAAAATCGAAAAAAATACAATTTCCAAAATCGCAGGAATTCGCTTTATGTCTTTTCAGAATACAAAGTGGAACAATCATGTTTAATATAATTTTCGTAAATGCGAATATAAATTTTATTTTTCGCATTAAAATGTCTTCACTCACTTCAATTACTATAAACGATCGCCTATTGTTTTCTAATCAAATATTGCTCTATAAACGTTCTATCGATTTCTTGTTGTTTACGATTCAATTTAAGTGGAATAGCAATCAACTGTGAATCACTCATTTAAAAATATTCGAAAGCTGTGAAATGTATAAAAATTGAATTAATAGCCTTTTCCCCAAGCAAACACGAGATGCAAATCTATTTAAACAGATCGTTTATGGAGAAAATCATTTATGGTTTTTGTCGCGTGATTATCAATTAAATCGCAAAAGAAAAACACGAATAAGCTTTTAACGTGAACACAGGCATATGGTTCAAAGTTATCGCAACGATTAATATAATGAAGATCTTTTGTTGATGATTGGTCTGGGAATAAGAGTATAATCGCGCGTAGTTCTGTCGTCGCAATCGCAACTCACTTGCGATTATCTGTCATGTGATTGTTTGATTGAAACCTAAAACACCATCTCGCAGGGCACATTTGATTCCACTTAATCTATTCAATTTTGCGACGAGAAAACGCCTTGAAATAGAACTCGTTTCATTTTGTTACAGTTGCGATTTTTAAGTCGCATGTAATATTTTGTTTTAACATTTACAACCGTCTAATTGAGTACCAGTAAGTGCATAATCTATTACTATTGCGAATTAGATTTTTCAGTCGCAGTAATTTAATTCACAAGTGTGAAGATGTGAGGATAAACGTGTAACTGCATTTTATTAGTTTAAATTTTGCGATTATCGCATCACAAGATAAATAAAAAAAAATCTCAACTTCTGAAACATGCTGATTTCTTAGTATCATGAACATTTATTTACATTTAAACTCGTGTGTTTTTTTTGCCCAATGTATCGCGATATTTTTAATAAATATCGCATTCGAGTGTCGAGGACGGGGTAAGTCGATCCATTTATTCCATTTAAGTATCTTTTGACATGAGGATTAATTGGATAAATAGCATTCTACTTCATTTAACACCCAATTGCTTGCAAGTGTTGATGGTTTTGGCCAATTATAATTTTCCAATCAATTTCAACAATATTATTAATGGAATTTTTAAAAACTCTGTTTGTTGACCTAAGTAAGTGCTGCACAAGGCAGTGTTTTGCGATGAAAACTCTGACCTACAAAAATTGAAAACAAATTAAAATGACGCAGGACAAATAATAATCTATATGTTCTTGGTTTTCAATGAAAAATGTATATGGGCACTGACTGGATCTGTCTATCCATCAATAATCCAGGATAAGTACTGATCCAAAGTACTCAGAGTATGTATTGAGCTTCGACAGCTTTGGGTGAGCAGTGAGTAATAATAAATCACCAAGAAGAACAAAAAAAGTTGTAAAATGTAATTCTCACTTCGGAACAGAAATTATGTGCCAATCAATCAAATCTGTCGGTCTATTAGGCATGTAGCTAAGTTAGGTATAAGATACGAGTACGTCTCCCTACCAATTAAATTCTATTACCTTTTTCGGAATGAAAATAAATGAATGTCTTCATGACTTTTACATGGGTTCAAAATACATACACGATATACGGGATAGGAATAGAGTTTCGAAATATCTTTCGTCATTGAGATCATATTCGTAGTTCTGTACCAGAATGCCTTTATTTATGCATCACTACCTTAAGCTAAAAACATCTGAATAATTTGTATCTTCCAACTTGGTACTTATTTAATTTTAAAAATGGATAATTATAGCATTATATCTCCCCATTAAGGCCGCATTTTATCGAAATACATACAATTAATCTAGAATTACGGTTACTGCGGACTTTTGAAAAGGATTTATCGATTAATATTCAATGAAATCAAAAACCCTTTTACATAGCCTACGTTTTCTGTGCTTATCATAGCTGTCACAAGACAGAACCCATTACTGGGGAAGTGCAGAATTAAATATTGAATAGTGAAAATATAAATAGTTATAGTTCACACTCAATTCGGACCGAAATATACATATAATAGGAAACCGTAAAAAGAAACAAGAAAATGCAGGTACATATGTGTGTCAGTAGAAATCTAAAAAGCAAGAGTAACAGGTTAAGCTTTAACTTTCAAAAAACTCAATGACATTGGAAGGACTTGTAATTTTCGTAATATGTTTAGTGGCTTCTGAAACTTCAGACTGTAATTTAAGGGATGTAGGTATCTCAGACTGTAATTTGGTGACGCTTGAAATCAAAGACTGTATCTTATTTTCAGACTATAATTTAATGAGGAAATGGCGATTGCTTCCTCTTGTAGTTAAAAGACGTCTGTCAGATTGCCTGCTATCTCAGACTGTGGTTGCAGGACAATTGGTCTCCCAGATTGTAATTTAGCAGAGTCTGAAATCTATTACTGTAATTTAGTCACGACTGCTGTGCTAGACTGTAATTAAGTGACTCTGATATCTCATACTATA
Source organism: Chrysotoxum bicinctum (assembly GCA_911387755.1). Taxonomy (NCBI): domain Eukaryota; kingdom Metazoa; phylum Arthropoda; class Insecta; order Diptera; family Syrphidae; genus Chrysotoxum; species Chrysotoxum bicinctum. The sequence continues at coordinate 41,273,484 of OU426989.1, read as the reverse complement.
ATTAAGTGGAGGTCTGATATTCAGACTGTAATTCAGTGAGATCTAATATTCAGACAGTAATTTAGTGACGGCTTGTATGTTAGAGTGCAATTGAGTGACGTCTTATATATCACACTGTAATTTGATTAGTTTTCTAATATTAAGGTTATAATTTAATCATTAACTCTTTCAGTCACGCTTTTAAATGAAATATGAAATTTAGAAATTTTGTCCATAAAAACATTAGTTATGTTAAGTAGATTGTAAAAATATAAACCATTTTTGTTTTACCTTGTTAGGTTTATGAGAAAAATGGTGGTTAGCAACGGTGCCCACCGTGATTATTGGAATTAAAAAAAATCAGATAAACCAATTTTAATTTTTATTTTCATAATGTTCAAAACTTAACAAATAATTCTAATGCAATAAGCCATGAATAATTGTTTGTTTTTATAAATTCCAAAACTTAACAATTAATTCTTAAGCAATAGAAAAATGTAATTAAGCTCTATAGAATACCTCAAAGCAGTTTTTTTATTTTTTTTTCGCAAGCAAAATGGAATTTAGCACGTTTTGCACTGCCAAATAGTTTAAACTGGATCTTTTTTAGTACTACATTTGCAGCATCTTCTTGGTGTTGATCGTTGTGGCTGATGGTGGCTACTTTTAAAGCGGATTTCTCTTGAAAGTGTTGGCTTGTTTCTTTTTATAATTACTGGGTTGGGAGCTGCGTTAGAAATCAAATTATCGTCTGAATTGAAACCATCAGATTCGATTTTTTGATTACGTCATTCAATAACATACCAAAAGGATGATCATCATCATGTGGTTCTTCACCTGACTCTTCATCACAGTAACTGTTATCTGGCCTTTAGTCCGCAAAAATTGGTGTTTCGTCTTTCGTCCCGGTGGTCTCACATGAACTCATCAGTTGACTTGTGAGGACCTTGTCAATACGCAATTTTTGTTAAATTCAGTTCATCTTACATGCATTTTCTGAAAAAACTCCAATGTGAACCCAAACCAATTTAACGGTCAAAATCTTCCAACGTTAATGATAGCAATTTTAATCTTTGTTATGTATAGTTCACATTTGATTTTTGACAAAAAATGTACGAGTATGTAAGATGAACTGAATTTAACAAGATTTGCGTATTGACAAGTAACTGTTATCATCCGACGGTATGTTCTCCAACAAACAGTTCAGAGCACCTCTGTTCATACGTTTATGGTGCATGGTAAAAACTAAAATAATAATAAATTCACTAACTAGCTAAATTATACACTCGTCACGGTGGTTAGCAACACTAACCACCTTACATTTATCCTCATAGAACATCACGGACACAAAATTTCAACGCCCTTCTATTACACATAAATCACAAATACAAGACTTTATAAAAAAAAAAAAAAAAAAAAAATCCGAATGATTACCTTTTTATATTTATATTTAAATCATGAGCAACAATTCTTCACGTGCATCTCTGGATAGAAATCCGTTTTGACTAATAAGACTCATTCGGAAAAAAAATTGGCATGAACTAAGTCTAAGTCGTATTCCATATTAACGGGATCAACAAAAGCAATACGCTAAATATCATGGAAACAAGATAAAAAACAATCTGAAAAGGTGGTTATCAACGCTAACCACCAAGGCTGTTAACTCCTATATTGGTCTTGTGACGTCTGCTATTTCAGATTGTCTGCTATCGCAGACTATAATTTTGTGACGCTTGAAATGAAAGACCGTAACTTATTGAGGTCTAATTTTCAGACTGTAATTTTGTAAGGTCAGATATTCAAGCTGTAATTTAGTCAGCAAGTGACGTTTGCTTCCTCATATAGTGGTTAAACGACGTCTGCTAGTGCAGATTGCCTGTTATCTCAGACTGTAATTTCAGAACTATCTATTTGTCCCAGATTTTAATTTAGCAGAGCCTGAGATCTAATACTGTCATTTAGTGACGACTGCTATGCCAGACTGTAATTAAGTAACGTATACACACTGATAGTGGTTTGGTGACGTCTGCTAATTCAGATTGTCTGCTTTCTAAGACTGCAATTTAGTGACGTGTGATTTTCAGCCTGATATCTCAGGTAAAAAATATATAAATTTTTATTTATGACTAAGAAAAAACTTAAAATTTGATAAAAATTGGAAAAAAACCTGAGAATTGTGAATAAATTTTGTGGATTCTTTGGTAAAAGCATTTCACAATGGTTTTATATCACAATGTTACTAAAACCCCCAAATTATATCAACTAATTGGCTTCCATTCGACTTATAGGTTGATTTCAGGCAAGAAAAAAAATCATATAGAAGAGAAGATTTTTTCCCGAAGTTTTGCAGCAGTTTTCTAAGAAAAGTTTAAATTCAATTTGAAAATATACAGTATTTGTCTATAATTTTATCATTCCAATAATATATAGTATTCTTTCATAGGTAGTTATATTTTATTTTATTATTTTTTTCAGTTTAAATCTGTACAAAATTCATGTTGTGCTGTCAGCCGAAAAAGATAGTATTTTCTACGAGTACATTAATATAATAAATTTAAATTTTGAATAATCACAGTCGAATTATTATTATTTTATCTATTTAAAAAGCTTTGCTTATATTTTTCTATTTTTATTTAAGTGAAGTGTACAGATTGTCCTAGGTTTCTCTTTCTTTCTTAAATGTTTGTGGGACGTTATCGACTGATAGTATGGATTCTCCCCAGACCGCAACTTGTGCGAAAAGTTATATAGAGATGTAGCTTATTGATTCATTTTCTGGTATGGACCTGTCAATAATTCTATTCATCATAAAGCTGTTTGTTTGACATTAAAATATTTTGATTATGCTTCTGTCTTGCTTTATAACAAACTCAAAGCTTATAACTACGCAAGGGCAGATTTTATTGCGCTCAATAGCTTCTTTAATGTTGTAAATTATAAGGACTCTTTGGAGAGAAAATCCTTAGAAAATACATATGTGTTCTCATTTTAAAATTAATATGTTTGAAGCGATTGAACGTTTTGTTCCTATCTCAATCAAGATAAAAAACATTTAAATTTCCTTGATTTAACTTAAGGATTAAAAATCTAGAAAATGCCAAGAAAAGGACATTAAAGCCTTATAAATCAACAAACATTTTGAAAGACCATGTAAAGTTTTTCCAGTTAAGGATATAATTTGATTTTTTAAACAAGTTTTTGCATAGGCAGTATAAAAATAATACAGAACTACATAATATAAAAGAAATTGAAATCCTTCTTGTTATTTTTAAACTCCAGAAGAAAAGTTTCATTGTTTTCCCAAAATATGGATTATGAAAGTCAAAAATCTGATAATATTCAACCTGCATGTAATATTTTTACACAATTCTATCGAACTTCATATAACAGTGACTCAAATCGTGAATACTAGTAAGTTATATCCAGATGTAAATCTCTTAACCGACTTTTCGTTTGTAAGCTTCTCGGAACAGGATATTCTGGAAAGTGTAAATGATATTGACACTACAAAAAAAGCTGGTTTTTATTTGATTCATCCTATTTTACTTACAAAATGTTCAACTTCCTTATATTCTGTCTTATATGGTGATTATTTGGACAAATGGAAAATTTCCTTCAATGATCCTTTATATAAAAGTGGTCTTAAACGTTTAGTGAAAAATTATAGACATTTCAAAACTTTCTACGCTACCAAAGTTTTTTGAAAAAAATGGTTACACAGACAGTCTACTTTTCTTTTAATGAATCATTATTCCCTTACCAATATGGAATTTAAAAGGAAGATCGACTTGCACAAATTTAAGCCTTTTAACAAATTTTTGTAGCAATCAAATAGATAATGGTAAACAAATGGTTAAAATAATATCTATCCAATAGAAAGCAGATTGTAAAGATAGATGGCTGCACCTCTAGCATTATTGAAGTTGTATCGGGTCTTCCACAAGGAAGTCATGCAGGACCTCTACTTTTCATTATATTTACTAATGACATATCTGCTGTTTTACGATATTGTAAATGTTTGATACACGCAGATTATGTAAAATTTATAATTCAACGTCTTCACTCACAGACTGTTTATTTCTGCAGTTAGACATAACCAATCTTTTAAAATTGATGTAGCTACTAGCTACAATCATCTGGAACTAAACTATTTAAAATGTAAAATATTTAGTGCTACAAGATCTTCATCTCTTATAAATTTTGAAAATTCCCAAATTTTAGTCTTATAAGAGTCAATACTATTAACGATATTGGAGTCCACTTTGATTCAAAGCTAGACTTCAGAACGCCTAGAGGAAATTGTTTATTAGAATTTTTAAAATGGAATTCAAATCAGGATGCCTATACGCTAGAGACCTTATTTATGTATTTCTTTAATTTTACCAGTCCTAGAATACTGTTGTGTTGTCATGAACTGCTGTACCCCAAATGTGGATTTCATTGGTCAAATGGCTATGAAAAAGAGCAAAGTACATTGTTTGTTTTAGGTTTTCAGGAACGCTGTATTGGATTCAACCAAAAACTCCAGCAAGCGAAGACAGTTTTTTCGATAGTTTCGAAATGTGGAAGTTCCAATCTAACGCTGAGTCTACCCAGAGGCCAAGATAGCTTTTGCGCGTTCATCCAAGTCTCAATCTTTTTAAGATCAGTATTCATTTGCCGCTCGATCTCTGCAGATGAGTTTATAGAATACAACAAGCTTATGTCATCTACAAATAGAACTGGGTGTCCATTCAGTGGAAAGTTTGCAAAGTCCTGTACGTATACGCAAAATAGGGTTGGTCCAAGAACACTTCCTTGTGGTACTCTTATCGTAACCGATTGTTTTTCACCCGTGCAATCGTCTATTTTGATGTACTGAAAATGCTCTAAAAGATAGGATTTAAACCAATTGAAAGAGTAGCCTCTTACTCCTAGGGCAAAGAGCTTTCTCAACAAAATTGTATGGCCGACTGTGTCGAAAGCTTTTGACAGGTCTATAAAGAGTGCACTAACATTACTGCGGTTGTCCTTATTTTTTTGAAGGTGGGATACCATATCTATCAGCGCTGTACTCGAGCCTAACTTCTTCCCGGAAGCCATATTGGTTAGAGGTTGAGAGATTATTACGCTCGATATACTCCACTAATTGCTGGTTTACAATTTTTCAATAATTTTTGATATTGTAGGTAGTATTTGATTGGATTAGGTCCTTACCGGACTTACCAAGTCAAGGTGCTCTCTCATAGATTTAAAAAGGCTTAAATGTCGCAGGCAAGTGCAATGCATATTATTTGTAAAAGATATTTTAGACAATCGAATATCTTCTATGGGATTGCTTTTTAATTCGAAAAGGAAGTGAATTATTCCACATAGCTGCTCATAGAACTGACAACCGGTTAAATAATTCGTTTTAACGGAGTAAGTAATGAAATCGGCCTTTTTATGAAAAGTGATCTTTTTAAGAAAATGTTACTTCATTTATGTAATTGATTTTTGTATTTATTTTGTTGGTAAATTAATTATTATGTTAGTACCAAAAGTTATTATATATAAATATACTTTTATTACTTTTGAATTTTGTAATCAGCTGATCCTTGAAATTTATTGATGGAATAAATAAATAAATATTCAGATTCCGAGTGCTGATACTTCTTCTCTTTCTTACAGTTCATAAAGTGCGAGTTAAATTTTTATTGGTTCTAGGTGGCTTCTTGGGTTGTGGTTTTCTTCCATTAAAACTTATATAAAAACTAAATTTGAGGCCATTACAGCTTCTATAGAGCCTAAACCTAGTGTCTTAGGAATTTCAACCATTCGCATGTTCATGTTAGTAGGAATGGAGGGGACCTACAACAGTCCATCAGAGCAATTAATTCGAGAAACTATGGATCGTTTTCGCCATAAGTGTACTCTAAACTAATTATTAGATTAAGAATTTTTATTTTTCAATTTGTTTTATATACAATTTGACTTAAAACTAACTAATTACTTAATTAAATCATGTTGGCTCAACAATAGGGGCCCAACGTTCTTCATTTGGCTTTACATAATGCTCTATTGCTTACAATATCATATTATTGTTTTCTTAATTTAATTCATGATTTTTTAATATTAATTGTATAATAATTTTTGATGAGTGGGCGTTTTATTCCCTGTAGTACTGATTGTTGTAGTTCTCGTAAAAGGAAGCGTTGTCGTTATGGATCATCTCTTCAAATTGATCGTCAGCGATGGCTCGGGTGTATAGATACCTGTCACTAGGCTCTAGTTCATGCTGGAGGACTTGTTGCACTTCTGTGTTCCTGATGATTTTTCCGGATAGCTGCAGCAAATACTTGTCCAGCAATATTAACTTTGCTTCTTTGTACAGCTTCCTTGTTAGTATATATTTCTTCGTCAGTTGGTTACGGTATAGTCCAGTGCAAATGCGGAGCATCTTTCTTTCAAAATGCTTCATCTTTTTCATTGCTGTAAGTGAAATAGTAAATCAGATGGGAAAGGCGTAGGTTAGAACGGGTCGGATAAGTTGTTTGTAGGTACACAAGCAGCTTGGTCTTCTTACTTAGTCCATTTCGCCTCTTGAGAAGCGGATGGACCAAGTGCAGAGAATAGTTGGCTCTCTTCAACATCAAGCCTGCATGCCTTTTGAATTTGAATTTGTTGGAAAAGTTGATTCTTAAGTACTTCGTTGATGTCCGGAAACTTTATTTATTTATTCTTTCTTCATCAAACAGAGCTTTTAAATCTCTTATAGACTACTTAATAACTAACATTCATAAGATAGGTACATGCATGAATATTATCCACCAAAGTACAAATAAGATAACAATGTTTTTTTTATATAATGCTTTTAAGTTTATAAATATAATTAATTAGTTATTATTATATCACTATGGTAGCAAATTTAGTACGTTTAAGACATATAATTTAAAAGTTTCTCTATTGCAACTGTCAAAAAAGTCTAATCTATTGCAAACCAAATTAGCTTCCCTGATGCAACGAGAGATTGGTTCATTACGACCGTAATTCGTTCTATGGAAACGCTCATTAAACAAAATGGTATCACGAGAATTGCTTCTAGGAACGCGAATACTAATTAAATTAAGTAGCGGAGGACAATTAATATGATATGAAAGTATATCCCTGATAAACATTATTCCAAAGTATGTACGTCGTTTTTTCCAGATTTATCATACCAAGCAACAGGCACCTGGTTTTATAAGATGGAGTATCCATTGACCATTTTAATTTAAAAAATGCGTATCTTGTAAATTTCCTTTGTACCTTTTCAATTCTTTCACACGAGTTTTTATAATTTGGGTTCCAAATTGTACTGCAGTACTCGAGCGATGATCTAACCAAAGAATTAAAAAGTGACTTAAGTGTGTATGGGTCATTAAGTTCTTTGGTGTTCCTCTTAATGAACCCAAGCATCTGATTTGATTTATTGGTAATGTAATCAATATGTGGTAAGAAGGAAAGTTTAGCATCTATAATAACGCCTAGATCTTTTTTCTGTACTACCCTTTCTAAATCTGAATTATTGATTGAGTAGTTGAAATATATAGGTGAATTATTACGGAAACAGGACATAACTTGACACTTTGAGACATTCAAGTTTAAAAAATTTATCTTGCACCAATTAGCCAATCTATTCAAATCTTCATTTAACAGAGCACAATCTTGAAGGGATTTAGTGACCCGATAAAGTTTAAGGTCATCCGCAAATAGGAGACATAATGAATTCTTGAATATCTCAGGGATATCATTAATAAACAAAAGAAATAATAGCGGTCCCAAATGGCTTCCTTGAGGGACACCAGATGGTACTAAGATTTGTTCCGACAAAATGTCACCAATTTTAACTATTTGAACCCTATGAGTTAAATAAGATTTGAGCCAACCGAAAAAGTTTGAATGAAAACCAAACTGCAAAAGCTTTTTCATAAGAACCTGATGATTAACGCGATCAAATGCCTTGGCAAAATCGGTAAATATAATATCTATTTTGATTGCATCACAGCGTGTTGCAAACGCTCGTCTTCGAATGACAGTCACTGGTGTTCGGAAGCAGATGATTTCAGTCTTTTCGCTGTTTATCTTCACTCCCCATTTGACATAGTATTCCCATAGGTTTTTAATGTGCTCTTGCACTTTCCTGACAGCAATTTCTGGTGAAAAAGCGGTGGTGTATGTGATGGATTCGTCTGCATAAAGCTTCGTCTTTGTACCTGGTATGTTGGCTGGTTGATCAGCAGTGTAAATGTTGAACAGCAGCGGTTCAAGTTTTGATCCTTGTGGAATTCCAGCGTTGATTCCCTTGGTTGATGACACATGTTTTTCTGCCTGTACATAAAAAAGTTAATATGGGTTAGGAAATTTTTGATTATTCTTACCAAATGATTAGGAAGTCCGTGTTCCGACAGTTTGTCGAAAGCTTTTTCGATGTCCAGCAAGCACGCTTCAGTGGTTTCCTTTATGTTGAGTCCAAGTGTAACATCAGTATGAATTCCCAGTAGTGGATGTAGGGTAGAGTGTGACATCTCTTTCTCTGCAGAAAACGTTGAGTTTCTTCAATATCAACGACTCCAGTATCTTACTTATACAGCAAAGCAACGAAATTTGCGATATCCTTCCACATTTACGCGGTTATTCTTCTTCGGGACGGAAACAACTTTTGCGGTTTTCCAGGCTGCAGGGAAATAGCTGTTGTTCAGGCAGTTATTGAAGATTATAGTCAATAGGAGAACAGCAAGATTTGGTAACTTTTTAAGTACGTACCTAATTAGAAATCTTGTCGCTTCCTGCTAATTTTTTTGGAGTTTCCAGTGAATATAATGTACTCTAAACTAAGACGTGTCGTACAGTGCGTACAGAAAAAGCGATTGCTGATTTGCAACGTAGTGTTAATGATGTTCGAAACCAGCATTTGACGCGTTAATACCGACTGATTTACTGTGAAGGGTGTGTGAAAATTTGGCTTCCAGATTACACCATAAACATGCCAGCCATGGCGGCCCGAAATCATATTCAAACATTAACGAAAAAAATTACCTTTCAAATTAAATCAATTTAATCGATATTAAAAACATTGTTCTGTGTTTTGTTTCAAATTAAAGTTCTCCGCCTCTAAACAAAACCCACTTAATTATATTTCTAATACATTTTTCGAACAATCTCCTTTATCTTCTGCAACATATAAGATTGATGAATTGTTGCATGCAACCAATCTTAAAACATCACACCCTAAAATAGTGTTTAATGGTGTTTTTTTTTGTCAAGTATGTACTTTAATGTATTTTCTTGCGCCTTTTTGTATTGTGTTATCGAGGATAAAAACACACCTTAACGATAACAATCTTGAAAATGAAGCATTAGCCGTCCAAAGAAGTAAAAACAAACGAAATCCATTAGCATTGTATTCCCTAAGGAGCAAATCCCGTGCACAAATAACAAATAACAAAACTGCGCAGTAACTATCCCTTTCCTTTTGTGCTATAAAGTCTTTCTTTTCTTAGTTTGAAAACCTTCTTTAAAATAACATAAATCACAACAAATTAATTATTGTGAGGTTAGGAAGAGCGTGCATGTGTACTGAATTTGATACACCTTAGAAATTGCCACGAGGCACGAAACAAACTTCTTCAAAGTTTTCTGTTTTTTTTTTTCCATTATTTATATATTCTGTAATTATCTTTGAAACAAAAACATTATCTGCGAACGATGCCAGGGATATATAAAATTGTTGACTACAAAATTGTGTGTTTATAGCATAAAGAATTAAAAGCACAAAAGAGGGAAAAACGGTCCAATATTTTTTCTTGCTTGTAATTCATAAATTCATGAAGGAACAGATGAAAGCAACAAGTTTTCTTCCAGCAGCAACAGGAAAGGGTGAATTTTTGAGAAAGTACCATAATGGATTTTAGACGCAACAGTGGACAGTCGTAGAAATGTTGGAGCCTTATGACAACAAATACTTGCAAAAAGGGCCCCGTTCAAAACACATTTTCGAAATGAAACCAGATCGTTACGAGAAAAATAAGTTCTCTTTGACAAATTGAAATATTTAAAGATGTTTCTCTTGAAACTTAGTAATTTTTATCATATTTTGGGTACAGTACTATGTACCTTAATGTGATATCTCGCCTAAATAGGGCTGGGGGCTGGTTGAGAAGCAGGAGAAGAATGTTTGCAAATTAAAATGGCAAGTAGAATCGGGCCTCGGTAGATGATTCCATAAGCGTGCTTTGAGACCAAAAAATGAATCTCTGTATTGACAATACGTTTAAAATTAGGCTCAAGGGTGAACTGATTCAAGAATGGCTACTTCGCTTGAACATTGCTTGTGAACGAAGCGATAAAACAAGGAAAGACATGAAACATTCCGGCGGCCTTCAAGAAAGGAGATGGGAATGATTCCATGATAGTTCTCTTTCCTATCAGCCTTAATGCTCTGTTCTGAATTCTAAGTTCTACCGAATAATTGAAGAGAAGTTTGCGTTGCATGTGCCCAAAGATGTTAGTTGTACTCAATACTTGAACAATGAACATATATAAGCCTTATAATGTAGCTGGATTATAGGGCAGCTCGAACGATAAGTATGAAAAGTTAAGGGTTAGTCGTCGGAAAAAGAACAAAGTAAGACACAAGATCTTTTATAAAAATGTGAAGTAGAGTGGGTGACATAACGAAGCCCTGTAGAACATTCCAATTTATTTTGGGAAAGTCAGACTTGAAACCCTTGCATCCAACATGTATTAAACGATCAAGCAGGTAATTTCTAATCCAAAAATAAGAGTTCGATGAGAGAACTTGATGCCAAACTATACCAAAACAATTTAAAGATCTGTTTCTTTGATGAGATATACCATAAGATCAGTAGAAGAACGATTGCTGTGAAAGCCGTATTGCCGATCATTCAGAGACTTTCGATCTTCAAAATATTTGATTTATATGATGATTAATTAGCGATTCGATGATCGATGAGAAGAAGGGACGAATGTAAAGCCGTACAGCTCGTCGTTGAACCTTCTCCTCCATACTCCATCGATACAGACTGGATCGAAGATCAAACGAAGAACTTTTCTTTCCAAGCAACCAAGAAGATTTTCATCCATTTTAGACAGTGTGCTTTGAAAGGAAGGCTCTACAATTTATGTTCAGACGTATAAATTCTTCTTTTAGCCGCACTACAGGAATGTGAAATGCTCTACCTAGCTTTGATTTTCCCTCTTATTGCCATATACATATACGATATACATTAATTGGAAAGCATTGCTTAACGTCCTTCTCGGTGCCCTCCATATTCTCTAATACTCGCACTGTGTCCACTAACATACATAAATAAAGAGTATTCACATCCTGTGTGCGTGTAAGTTACGTAAAAATTGTTATTTTAAAAGTTCAAAAATACGGGTTTGTTACTTTTCAGTCTTGAATGAGGAATGCCCAAAAAAATTTAATTCACTTTTTGGATCGTAAGATTCCTTACAAAAAAGATTCTGCAGCTTTTTTCCACACAATCCATAAGTTACAAAGGTATCACAATTTCAAAGTATCGCAATTTCATTTTTGATCGGAGAAAATTGTGAAACGTCTTGTTACTATATTTAGAGTGCTGCGTAAATTATCTCGGAAAACATCTTTTTCTAAAACGGATTCATATGACTCAGAGCTATAAAATTTCAAGTACAAGTTCCAATACGGAGACTTGTACCTTGCATTTCAGTACTGGTAGATATTGGTACTTGAAAATGTCAAGTACTTTGTCGCCAGTACCAAGTATCAGTTACTTAAGTACCAAAGTTCTTGAGCAGTACTTCCAAGTACTGTACGGTTTCTTTCAAGTACTTCACCAGTAATTTCAACTTGGTTTTTTTTCCTGTGAAACCGAAAGAGTTAAACAAAAAGTTTTAACAACCGTTCAGGCTTAGTTAACCTTCAATTAAAACTCTCACTCAATCGCTAGAATATGTACCATTCTTGAAGAATACATAATAAACAAATTTAAAAAGCAAGAGAATAATTTATTATATAAAATTAAATGCGTTTTTATACATGAATTGCTAGAAAAAATAATCGGTCACCAGAAAAATGTTTTTTGATCAGAAATTGGTTAAGTTCCACTTTGTTCACTGGAGTTCAAGAGTTCTTAAAATCTGGAATAGAATATTTTCCATCAAGTTGCTCGCTTAAAATTTCTATATCAAGTGGACCCACAGTTTTTGGTGTGCTGTTCAAGAGTTGCAAGCAAATATCAAATATCAAAATACAATTTTAAAATACTGATTACTCGTATGGAAAAAAGTGTCATATTATTTTTTCTAGAGGCTTCAATTATCTAAGAAAGTAAATTAAAATTATTTTTCGACAATTTCGCCATTTTATAGCAGAATTTAAAATCTGGTATTTTCAACTTTTGACTACATTTTTGAAATAATGATATTCTAATCTCAGAATCAGTGGATTCTTCTACGGGTCACATAATACAATCATTTTATAAAAAAATAATTTTTTTCATAAAACTTTCCGTGTACTCAAAAAACATGTAGGTATATTTGAAATGTGATCCCTTTGAATATGCAATATCTTGTTACTGATCAATTGTATGAACAAAAATCATCAAACGAGTATTTATGATTTTTGACCAATTTGGTTTTTATATGAATATACGAGTATCTTATGATTGCTCTTAAGAAAAAAGTAAATAATTGATCCGTTTTTATATTTTTTTTTTTAATTTGGGGAATATACTTTTGAGACATTTAAGTTGATGGCACTTCCCTTACGCAAGTATGTCATATCCGAGATGTGATTCTGCTAGTACAAACTATCTTGGTCTTAAAATATCAGCCGGACAGTGATAGCTAAGATGGAAAAGAGCTTATGCAGTCTGCAATAGTTTCGTATGGTAACTCTATTTCAAATCGTAGTTGAGTATAGCTCCTAGGTATTTTTACGTTAAAACATATTCGAACACAACTGAGCAGCAGTGCAGTAGATGAATAAATTCCGTATTCTCTATGCAAACATCGAAATTTGTGATTTTTTTTCAATTTTGTGCTCTAGAATATGTAATGAACGAATACGCATGATTTTTGTTTTTGGTTACAAGTTATAATTATAGTTGTAATTATAATTATAATTGTTGTTGCATTATTTTCTTTGCCATCTCAACGTTTATATGGCTTACTACAATTACAGAAAAATCAGCGCATGCACTATGCTTGAGAACTGAAAGTAAGATAGTAACATTATGTTATAAAAAGCAGTGGTACTAGCTTTCTTCCTTGTGGGACTCCATACACACATCTCCTTCTTTGCTGTACTTTTTTTATGGTTTTGACCTTGGACTTTCTTTCTATTAAATTAAAAATAACATTGGCGTTTCGTCTTGGCGATCTCACTGGTTCCCAGTTGACAAATGAGAGCCTTGTCAATACTCAATTTTTGGTAAATTCATCTTACATTTAATTGGACTTGTTGAATTATTGATTCAAAATAGCTGTCTTTTTGGTCTTTAGTAAATTCACGTAATTTTTAAACCATTTCAACTGCATTAATAGATATTTTTGTTTGACTAAGAGTGTTGGAAGCCTTCTTAAAGTCAATGAATAGGACTATAAAGTTTGATTCTTATCCCTAATCAGTCTGTTAATACTTTTGTTTTGTTTTCCGAACTGATTTCTAACCAAAAGCTGGTTCTTCTCTTAATACATGCGTATGGATATAGTCTTCACTTTCAATAAAACTGAAATAATGAAGATTAACATCTTTTTTCTTTTATGGTAACATTCGTGAATTCGTGTTGACTATTTTTAAGGAGGGCCTTTTTGCGAACTTATTTTCGAGGTCTCCAAAATTTTCCATATTCTGAAAGTTTTATGATATAACTTCGCCTTAACTACTTGATTTTTTACCTAGTATAGAGATCACTAGTTTCCAAGATTTTTTTGGGGCCCGTTCTTGATTCATATTTTTTCGTCATAAATTGATTTTACTTTCAACTTTTTTATTTAAACTTGATTAACTTTTAATATGGACACAATTCACCAATGGACTTCTTAGACATTTTTTCTGCTCCCAAAACAAACATAAATCGGTTTAAAAAACCAAAGAAACAATTCCCAAAACTTATCTGTGGTGTTTGGTAGAAACGTGAAAGTCCATGAGATAATTTTCGTTTTTACGTCCACTTCACATGGAACTAAGTCCTAAACCAGTCGACTGATTTTCTTCAAATTTGGAACAATTATGAGAATATTCTTTAAAAAATTATGTTCTAAATTTTAAGAAAACCGAGTTACCCGTTAGGGTTCTAGCTATATGTTAAGTGATGATTAGAACGCAAATTATTTTACGGAGTTATCATGTTTCTACCAAGCACCACAGATATAATATTTCTAACCAGTTCATATGAAATGCAATGTTTGCGTTGCGCCCCACAGTAAAAGTGTCGTCTTCGCGTACATAACTCTATATATTGGCGATCCAGCCCTGGTCATACGGAACCAGCCCTAAAGCTTGTGGGTAAGTATTTACCTTACACAAAATTCTCATATTTTTTCAATTCCACCCCTTGTAATTTTATTTCTGTGCTTCTATCTCCACTGAAGATCCACTTGAAATTAAAAAAAAAAAAATAACAAATGGGGATAGATGGTAACAGTTTAAATTTTTAAGAGCCATTTTCATAAAAGGTATAAAGTGCGATAACAAGGAGCAGTAGTAAAACCGGAAACAATGTTTGCGCTAGAGCAGTTATTGGCGCGCCCTACCGGAACCACACCCATTCTCCTCTATCATGAATAAACCGAAAGTGCAACTTTGTGGTTTTGAAAATATATTCATTCCTGCCACAAAGCTCTCAGGTGAAGCCCTATTGCTGATGTAATATGAAATCATAAAGTTTATAGTTTTTGTGGTGAAAAAAAAACGATGTTTACTAAACACGAAGTAAGAGATCCTTGAAGTTGTAAAGTGATGGCGATAATGTAATGTTTGTATTCTTTATTTTTCCGGACAAATTTTTAATCTCTGAAACCCTTTGTTTGATTAAAACACCCTGACACACACACACACATACACAGAGGCAGTAATAAGGGTATCCTCTTCTATGGTTATT
The DNA here is from genome assembly GCA_911387755.1 of Chrysotoxum bicinctum. Lineage (NCBI taxonomy): Eukaryota > Metazoa > Arthropoda > Insecta > Diptera > Syrphidae > Chrysotoxum > Chrysotoxum bicinctum. The sequence goes on along the minus strand of OU426989.1, from coordinate 41,258,395 downwards.
TTATGCGCCGCACTTTGATACAAAAAGATAAAAAACCCAAAGTATTTTAGATTATGTTGTGACAACGGTCAAGGAAAATCGAAATAAAGATACACAATCTAGGGCCTAAGCGGTTGTCCTTTTTTTTGTTTTTTTGCAGTGTAAGCATTTAAAGAGAGTCCGTGCCGAGGACGATGTCGGGTGAATATACATTTGGACTTTGAACGTGTTCCAGGATATAGTTTATGTGAATAGGTTTCCTTTTTTTTTGCGAGGTCAGGACATTGTGAGTGAGTTATTTTGTAAGGATTTACAAGGCTGATATTTCATTAGCATAAAGTAATCTGTTTAGGTTGCAGTAATGGGATAATTTGATAGCAATGATTATTCAAAATGTATACAAGACACTTTGGAAACTTTGAATTTAAAACACTTCTTATGATGAGATTGGAAGCCTTTACGGACGTTAAGTTTCGAACCTGCAAAACTTTTGAAGTTGTGTATGTATGAATAAGTGTCAAGCAGAATAACTGTTTAGTGCTTAAAACCATGATCTTGGAAGGATCCCTTTTAACAGTTTTATTTCTTCATGACAGATCGACGCTTCCAAGCATATCGAAACGTATCTTTCATAAAAATTTTGAAGTTTTCATTGATAGAAGTTTCTCAACAACAAATTTGACATTTTATTTTCAGACTGGAGAAGCTAAGAAATCAAGAGACACTATTTAAGAAAGGGGCATAATATTTTAATGAACATCTAAAACGATAATATACATGTAGTTAAAAAAAACGTTAGCTGAATCTATACACCGAACAGTGGTGTAAGTATTAACATCGTTTTGGAGAAAGGAAGATTATTATGGTTGATATTTATATAGAGTTTAGTGTCGAGCTTTCTTATCGAAAATGCCTAACTTTGCTATAGATGAATCTCTTCTTCGTTACATCAGAAATCACCTTTTGTACCGTTAAATACAAATCGTATTGGATGATCTTAAATCCGATGTTCATAATAAAAATGGTGGTGTGTCTCAAGGTTCCGCTTGTTGTGTGACACTCTTTCAAAAGTTCATCAATGGTCTTCAGTGTGAAATTTCGAATCCATTAAATTATTTTACCGATAACAGTACCCTCCACCGTTACCACTTCCGAAAAAAAAAGTCTAAGTAGATTTGAAGAAAAAAGTGAAGTAAATTGAGAAAAATCGAAGTAGATTTCAAAGTGACTTTTTACTTGCTTTAAGAAAAAATAATACATACAATTTTTTTTTCCTTAAATGAATATTATTTAATATTCAAAATTGTCACTACATTTCTTTTAATTAAAAAAAAAAACTCGTAAACAATTACTCATTTGTGTATTTGAACTGTATTGAGGTTCTTTTATTTTATGGTAATTATGGGGCTACATACTACTACTTAGCGTGAAATAGAGAAAAAGAAGTAGATTTGGGCTTTATTTTGTAAAATTGAAGTAGATTGAAATAGAGATTTTTAAAATTAAATAGATTTCAGTAGTTTGCCGATGGTGCGAAGTAGGAAATAGATTTTAAAATATCTAGATCTACTTCAATTGAAGTAAAGTGGTACCACTGGTATCCTCAGTTTTTCATATTTGTTTCTAGAATAACCTCCTTGTAATACGGATGTGAAACTTGAACATCATCAGCATACTGGCTCTAGGACTTCATCATCATCATCATCATCATCGGCTCGACAACCGGGTTCCGGTCCTGGCCTCTTTCAACAATTCTCTCCACCTATCCCGGTCTCTAGCCGACGCCATCCAGTTGCGCACCCCAAGGCTTCGGGCGTCCTGGTCTACGCCATCTCTCCAGCGCAAGCATGGTCTACCACGCTGTCGTCTACCATAGAATGTACCACAAAGAACTTTCCGAGCAGGTTCCTCTTCGCTCATGCGAGCTAGGTGCCCTGCCCACCGGAGTCTACCGAGCTTAATTTTTGTCACGATATCTGCTTCAAGGTAGATTGCGTACAGTTCATGATTGTACCGTCTCCGGAATCGTCCTTCCTCACATATGGGGCCAACAATTCTCCTTAAGACTTTTCTCTTGAATGCAGCTAAGAGGTCGGAGTGCCTTTTGCTAAGCACCCAAGTCTCGGATCCATATGTGAGTACTGGTAGGACCATGGTCCTGTACAGCAGCAGTTTTGAAGTTATGGTGAGATTTCTGGATTTGAAGAGCTTTGACAGACCATAGTAGACTCTGTTGGATTTGAGAAGCCGCCCGCGTATTTCTTCTTCTATATTGTTATCGGCTGCTACTATTGACCCAAGGTATTTAAAGGATTGCACCACTTCAAATTCGTGCTCCGCAACCTTGATCGTTTGACCAACTGTTCCTCTCGCATTCGACGCCACCATGTACTTTGTTTTACCTTCACTAATGTGCAGCCCCAGATTTTGTGCCGACTGCTCGATCTGGATGAAGGAATCGTGTACATCTTGTTCGGTTCTTCCGATGATGTCAATGTCGTCTGCGTAAGCCAGTAACTGGCTGGACCTGTTGACGATGGTCCCTCTTGTTGTCGTGCCAGAGTCACGGATTGCTTTCTCCAACGTCAGGTTGAAGAGGAGGCAGGCCAAACCGTCCCCTTGTCGGAGTCCATTAAAGATTTTGATTGGTCTGGATAGCAATCCGGCTATTTTTACTTGGCTTGTTACGTTGGTCATGGTCAACCTACATAGTCGTGTCAATTTATTTGGGATGCCGAATTCTCTCATGGCTTTGTAAAGTTCTACCCTGGCTATGCTATCATAGGCGGCCTTAAAGTCTATAAACAGATGGTATGTTGGGATGTTAAATTCTAGACATTTTTCCATCGCCTGCCTAAGGTTAAATATCTGATCAGTTGTTGATTTGCCTGGAATGAAACCACACTGATATTGTCCGATAACGGTTTTAGCGTATGGGGTCATCCGGTCTTGTAGGATAGAGGAGAGTATCTTATAGGCGGTACTCAACAACGTGATACCTTTATAATTGCTGCACGTTGTGACATCTCCCTTCTTATATATGGGGCATATTATGCCTTTTCGCCAGTCTTCTGAGATTTCTTCCTGCTCCCATACGTGCACTATAATATCATGAATTGCTTGATGTAAGGCTGGCCCGCCGCCGTGATGGAATAATTCGGCTGGTATGCCATCGGCTCCCGGGGCTATGTTCTGTTTAAGCCGGCCTATAGCCTTCTCTACCTCTTCTATGCTTGGTGGCGGCATTCTTCTTGAAGTAGAGAAGCCTCCACTTCTGCAGTGAGCTGACCATTTAGTAATTCATTAAAGTACACTTCCCATCGCTCCAGTATGCTTTCAGGATCGGTGATCAGATTTCCCTCTCCGTCCTTGCAGTATGTGCAGCGTGGTGTGTACTGCGTCATGTTTCGGACGGATTGGTAGAACTTCCGCACCTGGTGCGGACCTCGCTCTCGGCTATTTTCTATTTCACAGATTAGGTTCTTCTCCCAGGCTGATTTTTTTTGTCTGTGAAGCCGTTTTTCTGTTTTTATGAGCTCTTTATATTCCTCTTCGCGTGCCCGCGTTCTATGAGATTGTTGCATTGCTCGGTACGCAACATTCTTACGTTCAGTCGCTAGCTTGCATTCATCATCAAACCAGTCGTTCCGATTTTTACGACTGCTGCCTAAGATGGAGTTGGCAGTACTAATGACAATATTCTTAAGGCGTGTCCACTTCTCATTTACGTCCAGCATACTGGCTTCAGGTCTTACTCTCCCTAAATCAGGTGATTCTAGGGCGAGTCCTAGCGCATTACCAAATGTGTTACTGGTGTTTTCATTGCGCAGGGCAGCCGTGTTGATTCGAACCTGATCGGCGAATGCAATGCGTCTTCGCAAGGCAATCCGCCCTCGGAAAACCATACCAACAAGATAGTGATCCGAGTCGATATTGGTCACCTCGGTACGTTCGTACCGTCATCAAGTTCGAGTAGTGGCGACGGTCTCTCAACGCGTGGTCTATTTGGTTACGAGTGACTCCATCAGGTGATACCCAGGTGGCTTTGTAGGTATCTTTACGCGGGAACCTGGTACTCGCAACGACCATGTTTTTCGATGCTGCCAATTCTAAGACTCGAAGTCCATTCTCATTAGTGTTCTCATGCAAACTATGGGTGCCTGCGTAATGCCTGAATACCGGCTCCCGACCTATTTTTGCGTTTTATTATTATTTTGCGATTTTAACATCATACCTTGGACAGGCATTGAGGGCCCTCTCGACTTATTCGTAGTAAGTCTCTTTTTCTTCGTCTGACGACTCCTCCGTAGGTCCGTTAACGTTAATGAGACTGATGTTCGTAAGTTTGCCTCGCACGCGAAGGGTGCATAGCCTTTCGCTCATAGCGCTAAAGCCGATAATAGTAGACTTCATTTTTTCGCTGACTAGGAAGCCTACCCCGAGCACATGGTGTTTTGTATGACAGCTGTAATATACGTCATATTCTTTCTTCTGTAAAACACCATTCCCTGTCCATCTGATTACTTGGAGGGCTGTTATGTCAGCTTTATATTTTGACAGGCCATCGGCTAGCTGCTGAGCAGCTCGAGCTCTATAGAGCGATCGTACGTTCCATAAGAACATTCGTAAATCGTTGTTCCGTTTTCGTTGCGTGGGTTGTCGTCGTGAGATCAGTCCGTTTCCGAGGCTTGTTGTCGGTGTCATAATTCTTTTAGTTTTACGGGACAGGGAATTAGCCTATCGCCAACCTGAGAAACCAGCCTGATCATATTAGCCAAACCTTTTTAAAGGGCTTGTTTCTAGCGGCCGCCGCCGCGGAGAGGCTATGATCACACTTCCACCAGTCCCGAACAGTTACGGCTCGTGCATGTTCTCCATTTGCTACATGTTATTCCCCCTATTCGTCTGATGGCTGACCGTCAGGAGTGTCCAATAGGGATTCAAAAAATGCGTAGAATTTAATGCTTCCCTGTTCACCTGCGTTCTGGAAACCGAACGGCTTTGCGCTATCGGTAACTTCATAACACAAAACCTTGTGTAGAATGATCTCATATTCGTTGTTGTTAAAAACAATTCTAAATGATAAGGTTTCCGTGGAAGATGCAAATTCTGATCTGGCTGCAATCTTTAATGCATATATTGGTCAAAATCTTTAGTACATATTTGCGCAAGTCCCCCAAAAAACTACTTACGTCTCTTGAATAAAATCCAAAAAAAAAATAATAGAAGTTTCACAGTCTTATACATAGCTATTTTTATAAATAGTGTTCCTGTTTAAAATCCAGTTGCTTTCCTCCTCTTAAACATTCAATCGTAAAACTTGCCCTTCAGGAAATACCCATCAGTTTACCCTTTAGGCCAACTTCTGACATACTGTTTGGTTCAGAGATTCTTTTTTTAGCCGCACAACTCGAATGTGGAATGCTCTATCCAGATTTGGTTTTCCATCACATTATTATACGTCGAAATTGAAAACCAACGTACATTGGTATTTTTCCTAGAAACCTTAACTTCAAAAAATGTCCATCTAAAATTAAATTTCTCGTATTTTATGAAAATTGAAAAATCTCAAAATTATACTATATATTACTCTACTAACCACGCACAATGATGCCTGATTTTGCCGATCGATGGGAAACGATGCTTTCATCAAAGCCTAGGCCGTTGACAATCTCACAATCAATGTTAGATACTTCTTCGAATTAAAAATGGTTTCCAGAGTTGATTTGGAAACTACATAAAATACAAAAAAAACTCAGTACCGTTTCAATCATTCAAATGAAGCAGGTATTTTTAAAATATCAACTTGGCATATTAACCAATTTCAAGAAACTTTTTAAAATTTAAAGAAATTACTTGAAATTCAATAAGAAACCCAATTTTATTAGCCAATTTTTGGCAAAAGTGTGCCAGTCAAGATATGTTTAAAACTTTCCACGTTCCATCACTTTTTAGCACGAACAAAGTAGGTATAGCTTTATTCATTTAATTCATTAACAAAGAACACATCCTTAGAGTCTGAGTACCTCCATGAAACAAAAATCATTTTACCCACTACTCAGCGCCCCCTTTTTTCAACCTAACAAACCTCATCCTTTATTCCATCGTTAATGACTTATTTATGGTCACTGTAGGATTGTTGTTGTTAAGGGTGTAAAATTTAGCTGTGCTGCGTAGTCACCAAATGTAGGATATTTTCGAAGAGTGATGAGTAAAATTAAAGCTGCCATAGCTATCAGGTAGCTCAGCTAAGAACGTTGTAACCCCCAAAATGAAATAAATAAGCCTTGTGTTTGCAGTAAGGTGGCCAAATAATAAATAACCAGAAGGATATTTCAATTTACGACTTGCTATACCCATTAAGCAAAATGTAAAATTAATTCATCTATAAAAGCAACATCGTCTACACGGTACACATAAGGATCAACCTGAGATATAAAAAATAATGAAGATATAATACAAGTCGCACTTAATTCCCGTTATGCCATGAGTTTCTTTTTCTAGAAAGTATCAAAATTTAAAATTCATGATTCCACTTCCATCCAAGGACGTCGAACGAACGCCCCACCTTACGTGCGGCTAGCTCGCAAGACTGGTATTTCAGACGAATCAAGACACATAAATCCTTGAACTACAAATAAAACTTCAGCTTCAACTTCAACCGTATATGCGCCTAAGGGGGTTTTCCCCTCCCCACTGCTGCGTTGCGATTTCATATCTTATAGTTCCAAAGTTGCCAGCGGAATAACAATGTCTAAGGACATTCGCACAAAGTCAAAGAGTCCCCTCGAGGGAAATGAAGAAATGCCGCGCAATAGCATGCTTGGGAAAAATTCTATTGAATTAGAAAAAAGAGTTGGAAAATCATTTCCATTCGATCCTTATAAATGGATCCTGTTTCATTTTCTGGCAAATTGTGTGCTTGTTCATTTCACCTTTTATTCGTTCCGTTGGCATAGTCTTTCATAGTTGTCTTTGAGCTGCATCATCTGGTTTGTCGTTTGTGTGTTAGTCTTTTGTGAAATTAGATTCCGGATTTTAACCTTTAATTTTCCTTCCTACAGAGAGGGTCTGGCTTAGGATCATTGCAAAGATATTTGTATAGATTCCTTGTCACGATGGCGATGGCTTCCACTCTAACTGTACCGCAAGTTTATTGAATCCATTTATTACGTTACTTTAAAGGCGGGTTTCTCCTTTACAGCTGGTGTTTTTTCCAGCTCTTTGTGGACGAATAAAAACATTTTCCATTTATAAAGTTGGTATACCTATGTGTATTTCTTTTTTACTCTTTTCCGTACCTAGGTTTGTGGGTTGTGTACGAGGTCCTTTTTGATACCAAACCACTTCCTGGCTTCTTTTTGTGAATTTATTTATTGTCGTCTGGATGTTGGCGTTGAAAGAAACACTCTATGACACCCGCACCCGAGTTGCTGTGAGTGTGTATTGGAAGGACGATTGTATAGAAGATGTTGACGAATGGCGATGGCTGAAAACGAGAAGTTATAAAGTGAAGGTTTTGAACAGAACAGGCTTCAATGAATGAGTAGAATTATCTGTTAAAAGATATTGAATAGAAAAAAGGAAAAAAATATTCCAAAAAGGAATCTTCGGATATTCTATGACGAGGAAGAAGAATACATTTCTTTTCTGCTTCGTTTTGTCTGATGATATTCATGGTGACTGGTTAACGAAGTGTCTTCAAGTGATTTTTCATGTTTTTTATTGCGACTTTCGGTCTTTAAAAATTCGGTAAAAAAAAATCGATGTTTTGAGATCATATTATAGGCGGAGAAAACAGAAGCTGAAACCTATTTTTGCTCTATAGAGCGAGTTGTAATTGTAATCGAGCTAAGATTACGATGAAGAAATGCTATACCCAGCTAGAGCCTGAACGGATTAAAGGATTAGGTTGGAATTTGGTAAATAAGATTCTCTGAAAACGAAATTGAAATTTTTGTTTTAAGTCATCTCCTAAACAGATAGCTCCATGCAAAAGTTTTTTCCTGAAAATGGGGTTTTAACGATTTTTGAATAAAAATTCAAATAAATTAAATAATGTGCTGTCAATTTTTGCAAATAATTTTATTTGTTTCGTTTAGTTTCGTACTTCTCGTTAACAGACTTTTTTTTTTAGGTGACTTTGATAAGTTCAAGGATATTTGTAAAAAAAAGATGGAAAATTAAAATTTTGACATAAATTTTTTTTATAATTGACGCTTACTAAGGGGGTTATGATCACCTATTTAATTTTTTAACATAGTGTGGGCTAATAGAAACGAGGGGGAAAATTGAGTAGAAGATAACAATTTGAATTTGTCTTGAATGTCTGGACATTTAAATGGAAAGGAGAAACAGGGTTTAGTAAAGAATTCTACATTAGTGTTGTACGACTAAAGAAGGAATTTCCATACTCAATAGGGTAGTCGATGTAAGGCGTATTTATGATAATAAATAATTGCCAAATGAGAAGAGGAAAGTCCTTACAACTCCTTAAAAATCCTAAGCATTTCGCTGTATTATAAGCAATACCTAATATGTGGTCGTTCCACAACGGATAAGAATCGAAAGATTTTCAGCTTCCTTAAAGCAAGTTCCATTTAAGGTTACCCATTAAAGGTCTCCAAACTTTGACAGGCGATTGTGACCATATTGTTATAGCTACATCTGTCAAATTGAATGTCATTTATTGAGTTTCGCCAAATCAACATGGAGAGTTATAGTGTTCAACAACATGGGTCTTCTGTTCGAATGCTTCTTCCGAAAAATTATATTTAGCGAAGAGTCTCATTTCTGGATAAGTGGTTGATAAAAAATAATATCGGAGACAATATGGAACCTTGTGGCACACCAGCGATTTTTTTTAAGAACTTAAAACGTATAACTGGTTGTATAGCTCATTACTAATCCAGCGAAACCAAGTGGTTCATATCCCACTAAAGGCCAAAAAGTTTTTTGATTAAACTTGAAAATATAAAGGCTAAGCACCACTTAAAAGGAGTCTGATGATCGGCTTGGAGCCCGTGATATAGCTATAAATTCAGCCTATACTATAAACTTGAAGGTATGTAATTCATTCAAGTCGTTGTTGGAATATTCAAACCTTCAGAAGTATTTTTGTCTATAAGAGAGCTTGATACCAAGCGCTAACATTGAGCGCACTTATCTTGATGTTGCCAAAAGGATTTTAGGGCTGATATTCGGTGAGAAAAGTCATCAAACTACTAGTGAATCAAATATGATAATAGAGCTTTAATTCGTCAAGATTTTTATAAGCGATTGATCAGCGTTTCCATGACTTTGGAAACGAAAAAAGAAAAAAAGAAATGTCAGAGCAATCGGTTGGAGGTTAGAGGTCAGTAATGGTTGAACAAATGCATTTTTACATCCAGAAGAAAAATGGCCTGGTCTTGTAACTGCCTGATTTTTTTGTTGTTCCTGAGAAATTTAAGTATAAATCACAAAATTAACGCTTTTAAGAAACTTTGGGCAGGGGGATTGCCCAAAGTTTCTTCCCTTTTAGCATGTTGTGTTCCTTCAGAGAGAAAAAGTGTTTAGCCTAAAAATATTCAGCTTATTCTCAGACGTATACCTCAAGTATTTTGTAGGTAGTGCCAAAATAGATAAATAAAAGTTTACCGCAGCCTAAAAATCTATTGTACCTTCATTCAGAGCTGGATGAATTCGCTCATTACTCAGCCCTTCCTCAAAATTTGTATCGTTAATACACTTAAATATTTGGATTACTCTCAGGAAAGATAGTTTGTTCTCCTCTATTTGATGTATTCTCAGATAACCATGAATTTGGTGAATTTTTCATTGGGACTGCATGTAGCACTGCTCACATGATCATGAATAGCGAGGTTTCCTCTGAACTTCCAGTGACTAATGAGAAGATCCGTTATTGTTTTCAGGTTGTCCCTACTAAAGTTAATGCAAGATTTTAAACGTTTTATTTGGTTGAACTTCCAAGTATTTTCACCTCTTTCTGCTTTGGGAGTTCTGCCAATATTTGTGTGCTTATGACCTCCTCTTCTGTTTTAATTTTCTACTATCCCGCTATAGGGATAATGACTCATTTAGAGTAGTCATTATAGTGCACACCTATATGTGGCCTGGTATCCAATACAGTATGATATTTGTATTCTAGCCGAATTCCTTCAGTCTACCTACACACTTCCAGAGCACCTTGAAACTGATGGTGCAAGAAGTTTTTCCTTATGAGTGCGGCCTAGCTGTTTCAGATCATGGCAATGGTTACGGTAGGTTCTTTTTTTTTTAATTTCGAATTTCTCATCAACGGCTCCAACGATTTTAACCAAAGTTTTTATGCAGGAGCTCCTATGCATTTGAAAAAATATAATCTAAATTTTTTTTCGAAAAAATAGTTTTTGGATTTAAAAAAAATAATACATTTTTTTTTGTACACACGATTAAATTTTTAAATTAAATAAAATGTATTTTATTGAATACTTACAATTTGCATATCAATTTTTTTTATAACAATTTTAAGGAAAATTTAGTACACGAAAAACATGTTTCAGTGTGTCTGTATGTCTGTACCTCTCCCTACAGCCTAAACTACTAGACCTATTATGTCCTTCAATCCCGGTAGTTAAGTGTCTTCGGTGATTCCCTAGAGCCTAGAGGGGAAATTGAAATTGTTAGCTCTAAAACTAACAGTACCCCCCATACACCCGTAATACATTTTGGTAAAAAAAAAATTTGGGGCAAAATGTTATTAATGGCACCTGCCATAGAACCGTTTTTTTGATTTTCGACTTTCTCATAAACGGTTCTAACGATTTTAACCAAAAATTTTCACCAGGAACCCCCTTAAGTTTAAAATAATATTGTATATAAAAATACTCGAAAACATATTTTTTTTCCTTTTTGAAAAAAAAAAAATCCAATTTATTTTTTAAGGAAGAAGAAGGAAAAACGAAAAATAAGTTTTTGTTTTTGTTTTTGTGGACTTTCAATTGATTCAATTTATTTTTTAAAAAATCAATATCTTGAAAACGATTATGTTTTGAAATTATTTCCTAAAATCTATATTTCTAGGCACTTAAAATTGGCATCCCAAGTTTTGTTCTAGAAAAATTTCAAGGAAATTTGTTATATAAAAAATTGCTTTAATAAAACGATTTTTGAACTTTATTTGGGCAAATTTATACTTTCCCGGAAATCAGACCGCAATTACATGCATTTGAACATTTTTATCTCAGTAAATCCATGTTTTATATTTATAAAATGTATTTTTAATCCCAAAGTATTTTTACATAAGAGCAAATTCGTGGGATCCAGGCATGCATTTTATTTTTTGTGGCATTCAATCGTACCATGATGCACCACCATATTGTCTAAGGCTACGCGTAAAGTTGTGCGACAAAGCGATGCGATGCGAGAAGCTTTGCGACAAGCGATTCGAGATGCGAGAATTAGATGCGGGATAGTGCGCACAGTAGAAGCGATTTTCTGCGGTTATGTTGTTAATCCCTTTATAATTATTGCCACCAAAATTATAAAATTGTAATTGCACTACACAACACAAGCACTGAAATAACAAAATTTTACTCTTTTTTTGAAACCTCAAAACTAACAATATGAGTCTTCTCGCACGAACTCGCTTGAAAAAGTGGTCAGAACAGTTTGCATGCGAGAATTTCGCAACACTCGCATCAAATATCGCTTCACTGTGCGCACGTATATAAGAATTAATGTAAATATTTTTCTCGGACGCAAACGCTTCTCTGCACTATTGTACGCGCAACCTAAGAATGTTTGTTCCTAAATTCACTGGTTTGCCTCCAAGTCATCTATGTATGTATTCAAAGCTGTCATCAGAAAAACCAATAAGGTGTTTGTTTGCCTTGCGTTGTGAGACTTTCCAGTTGTTCACCCTCTACAAGACTGCATAGTAAAGGTGGCTTCCTATCTATAATCAATGCCTCTGTCCCTATTTAAAATTTCGGACTTAAAAACTCGCTTCTTAAAAAAAAAATTTATCATTAAATAACGAAATTTTTAAAATGTGAGATATTCAAGGGTAAAATTTTTGAAATATAAAATTTCGTTGCTAGAGATTAGGATTTCTGCTCCATCGTACCGCTGGCGCTGGTTCTCAAAAATCACAAGGAGTCAACTTGGAAGAAAAAGTAAGAGCAATTGGTAGCACAATTGGTGTGCAATCAATGTCCTTTCTGTTCGCCACTTAAAGTCGTTAAATCAATATCTCTCCAAGTCAACACCAGACTACAATGCCATCTTACGTATGTTTAATTTCGCGATATGCGTTACAGAATGTAAACTAAACTAACTAAAACCCAAATAACAGATGCCTTTTTTATTTTATTTTTAAAAAGCTCAAGTTGATTGACTTCTCTAAAAACTTAGTAAAAACACCTGCAGAAAATAATTTGTTAAACACTTGTGTATTCCAACTTATTCTAAATAAAAACCAAGTATCAATTTTGAAAACAAAATTTATACATCCAGAAACGCCAGTCCAATTTTTTCGCTTCTGAACTGCGAGTGTTGCCTCCTCAACCGTGTTCTCCACAAAGGTTATTCTAATCTACAAAATTGAATATCCAAATAATATACACTGACCAAGTAATTTCTTCCTATTAATACCGAAAATCAACTCTTGAATATGCAAATATGTATTTACTAAAACTTTCGTTCATTTGAACTCCAACCTTATGCAGCTCAGAGTGCAATTTACAATAGCTCTTTTTGCGAAACCAACCCAAAAAAACTATGCGGAAACTTAATGAAACATTTCTTTGACCACTTAAAAGTGGTTCAAAAACAAAATTCATACAAACCACAGTGAGCATGTTTTGGATATGAGTTTTTTTTTTGCATCAAAAGACCCAACCGCCATTATAGTCCCTCAGCCATATGGTAAAGCAAATATTTGTTAACAGAACCAATAAAAAAAAAACTTAAAATCCTTCGAATGTCATGGTGCATGTGAAGTGCCAGTCAGTTGGTTCCAGGTAAAAAGGATGTAAGGCTATCAGTGAAAAATGAAAGAGGGCTCTAAAGGATTTAACTAAAAAGATAATAAGTGGTAACCATTTGTAGAGATTTAACTGGTTTCAAAGTAGTTGCGTTGCAGTCAATTTTATTTTCGTTTTTGTTTTTGAGATCAAGCCAGCCATAAAATGGTCTAAAAGCGGTTGCATATAGTTGGTTATCAAAAAAAATATTTTGATCTGGTTGTGCTTCAGCTTACAATAAAAGATTGCGCATGTAAACAACTGGTTGAAAACTCGTTTGTAAAAATAGTTAGTCCCAAAATAGTATTCTGAAATTCCATAGTTTAGTTTAAAATAATAAATCGGAGAAAATAATTAATCATTACTGCAGTATTAGGTTCCAGAGTTGGTCTTTAGCCGTTAAGGTATAATTTTCATTATTTCATTGTGCTTTAGTTGAACGTAAAAACGTTTCGCATACACGTTTCGCATACTCGTATATGTAAGCAACTGATTTGAAACTGGTTTGCAACTATAATTGGTACCAAACGTTTTCTTCTTCTGATGATGAAATTCAATAGTCAAGCTTAATATAATATGTCCGATCAAATGATCATCCCTGTTGTATTAGATTTCAGGGATGGTCTTAAGATTTTTTAGGTCTTAATTTCCTTCAACAAATTAGCAAAATTACCGTAAGAAGTGTGTTTGGTATTGATTATCAAATAAAAAGCCTTTGTCACGTTCTTGTTCTGCGGCATTTTTAAGTTGCCCCTGGGTTGAAAAAAACATAAGTAGATGTGCATTGCATAGTTCCAATAACCATCATCATCGTGGTGGAAAATTGTATTTTTTTTGTATAGATACAACGTTCTGTGCGGGCGCTTCTCTGTCTGCTTATGCAGATAATACAAAACAAAATGCAAAAATATTCAACCAATTCGTGTTTGTGGTTTTGGTTTGTTTTGCACTTTGGTCAAAAGATTGGATCGTTAAAATTGTGCCAGCACTAACAATTTTCACTGTCCATTCAAAATGTAATAAGAACTATGCGAGTTACTACTCTTAACCTTATTGCTTTGAAAAAAAAAAAAAACAGTTTCCATACGACGAAAGTTTCTCTAAGATCAACTTATAACGTTCGTTTATATTGTAAACTGAAAATGATATTTCTAGAGACTCCTGTCAGTAGTGCATATATAGATGGAGGAAACTAAAAAATATTCGCCGAGGATAAATATTTTGATTGCAGTGCTCTAAATGGAAACTTATGAAGAAACATCAAGAAAAACATATAATCGTACCTAGATATCCTCCGATGCTAGATGTGTCTATGTTTAAGGTGGGAGGACGAACGCCTTTGTACGACAGCTATTTTTTTGCCATCCTTAATAGTGCACGGGCCGCCGCCGCCGCGCCGTAGGCAAGGCAACTTAATGAATGTGCAATTTAAGTTGGAATTCCAAAAGCTTTGTTTTTGTTTAGTTTATTTTTGTTCTATATACAGTCGACTCCCTCTAAGTCGAACTTTCACGGGATATCAAAACTAGTTCGAGTTAGAGGGAGTTTTAAAAAAAATCGAGTTAGAGAGAGTTTTTTTTTATGATTTATTGAATTTAATAACAAGTAAAATAAATAAATAAACCTAAGCTTCTTGCTTTTATCGCTCATTAATCTATAATTATGTATTATAAAAAAATATTTTTTCAACTTAATTATTTAAAAAAATTGTAATTTTATACATCACAGTCATCACAGTCGGCGTGTCATCAGTGATCGCCTTTTTATAAAAAGATGCTATTTTAAATAAGCAATTTTGAATTTCTTCTTTCATTTCAATTGCAGATTGCAATGTACCAATTGCATTTTCAATTTAATTTTTCTCTGGTATTTCAAAGTCTATTATTTCAGCTCCATCTTCTTCTTCAGCTCCATTTTCACCGTCATTAGTATCATCAGCATCTGCTTCCAAAATTGACTCGTTATCAGGTATTTCAGTGGCTACGATGCGGTCATCGACTTCAACATAGTCCTTCCAATGTACGCCTTCAACATTATAATGAGCTTCTGTTAGCCTTTCCCAGATATTCTCGATTTCTTGGGTGTCTTCGTTGTTACATCTAAGTTAGCTAAGCGGAATATCATCTTCGTCATCCCACGTCTCAGACTTAAATTCGGCCTTTTTGAAACAATTTTCAATTGTCAATGGAGTAACGTCCCCATGCCTTTAGGATTTCGCGCACACAATCGAGAAGTGATATTTTATATTGCTCTTTTTTGGTTTTCCAAACCCTTAACATCTTGGTGAGAAGAGTGCGATTATAGTGTACTTTCAAATTTTGTATTATACCCATGTCCATTGTCTGAACTATTGAGGTCATAGGGGGGGGGGGGGGGCAAATACTCAAGCTTTATAAACTTTAATTTATCCTTAACTTGTTTTGGGTGAGTTGGGCAGTTATCGATAATGAATAGGTAATCCTTTGCGCTTTAATCTTCCAAATTTAGAATCAAGTTTCAAAAGCCAACTTGTGAAAAGGTCTGATGTCATCCAAGAACGATGGTTTGCTACATAGTCCACCGGCAAAGTTTTAATTTTATTGAAACAACGAAGATTTTTGCTTTTCCCTATAACCAGAAGCTTTAGCTTTTTCGACGACCTCTGATATCTATTGTTTTACTGCTTTCAAATAAACCAACGAATGCTTTTTTATTGCCTTGCAATTTTTTTTATGAATATCTTTTTAGGAAGAGATTTTTGTGTTTGATAATGTTGTAAATTGCAGGTATAGCAGCGTAGCACACTGACATGACGGTGACGGCGCAGGCGATGCAACATAAAGAGTACCAAAGAGTTCGAGTGTGTGCTTTTAATAAGAATTACAAACAATAACGAGTTTCGATTTGAGAGATTTTTTTGATTTTTTTTTTCGGCAAAAGAAAAAAATTCGACTTAGAGGGAAATAAAATAGGTCAATAATCAAGAGAATGTGTTCGAGTTAGAGGGAAGTTCGACTTAGAGGGAGTTCGACTTAGAGGATAGTTTTTGTATGGAAAGTTGAGGGGAATGCAAAAATACGGTTAAAAAGTTCGAGTTAGAGGGAAATTCGACTTAGAGGGAGTTCGACTTAGAGGGAGTCGACTGTATCTACTATTCGTTTCGTATTTTTCATTCACGGGGTAGAGCAGAAGACATTTTCCTTTTGGATTCTTTCTTCCGCATCGTAGAAATTGCACTAATGGCATGGAATTTTAACTAAAAAAATTAAAAGAAAAAAACAATAAAGTTCAAAAAAAAAAAAAAATGATTTGTGAAATAATAATTGTTTGTCGACTCGTCTCTTTCTCCAAGAAAATTATATATGTTTGTGAGATATACAAACCTATTTTCCTAATTAAGTTTCAGTTTAAATTATTTTATTTAACAGTTTTTTATAAACTGGCAATGCCGTCTACCAGGTTGCCAAAACAAAAATTATGTAACTCCTATGATTAGTTTTTATAAATTTTAAACATAAAAAATGTTAAAGCTAATTTAAAAATGTCCGTCAATTATCCTATCGCGATAGACCAGCATGACCTAAGGCTGCGCATACATTGGTGCGACAAAGCGATGTGCGATACGAAAAGGTATGACACAAGCGATTCGAGATGCGATAATAAGGTTGAGCGTACAGTTGTGCGACAAATCAATGCGATGCGATAAACGTTTGCATATGAGAAAAATATTTACATTGAAGCGATATTTGATGCGACATTCTCGCATGCCTATCGCAAGCATCTCGTACACAAACTGTTCTGACCACTTTTTCAAGCGAGTTTGTGCGAGAAGGCTCATATTGTTTGTTTTGAGGTTTCAAGAAAAAAATCAAACGAGTAAAATTTTGTTATTTCACTACCTACTTGTGTTATGTGGTGCAACTTTTTCATAATTTTGGTGGCAATAATTGACAACACAACCGCACAAAATCGCTTTTACTGTGCGCGTGCGCAATATGTCGCATCTAATTCTCGCATTTCGAATCGCTTGTTGCATCGCTTCTCGTAAGCGATTTTGCGCGGTTGTGTTGTTAATTTGGTTATAATTATTGACCTTCAAAATTATCAAAAAATTTCACCACACAACACAAGCTCTTAAATAACAAAATTTTACTGGTTTGATTTTTTTATTTAAATGTCAAAATAAACAATAAGAAACTTCTCGTACAAACTCTCTTGAAAAGGTGGTCAGTTGAGTTTTGAGCGAGATGCTTGCGATAGGTATGCGAAAAAATCGCAACACTGGCATCAAATATCGCTTCACTGTGCACACGTATACAAGAATAAATGTAAATATTTTTTCGCACGCGTATCACATCGCTTTGTCGCTCCACTTTACGCGCAGACTTAGGCTTCGGCCACACTTCGAGCGACCGAGCGTCATCGCTGAGCGATAAGTTCCGAAAATGCCATTGTCAAGGTCGTAGTCTTTTAGTTAAAAGTCGCGTTCATATTTAAAAAACTGTTATTAGATCGAGAAAATGAAGATTTGATCGTGGAAGGGCAAGTTATGTTGAATCTTCGCAGATATTCATATCGATTTTGGCAATACTGTCGTATGTCAATATAATATTTTGTTAACAAAACAAAGGAAACCAATTACACTGAAAATAAAATCTAGGTATATATGATAAAAATCTAGGTTGATTTGACAAACATTTTGTCAATATACGTCCAACAAAAAGTTTTATCAAATTGACAAAAATTATAGAATTTTGTTGAGGTAACAAAAAATATTTTGTTGTATCCAAAAAATTATTTTGTTATGCTAACAGATAAATTTGTTGAAATAACAAAAATATTTTGTCAATATGACAAAATTTCGTAGAATTTACAAAATTAATTTGTCATATTAACAATTCTTTTGTTGTATTAACAATTTGTTTGTTAGAATTATTGTTTTTTTATTATTATCGGATTAACAACATTTTTTTGTTAAATTATTAAAATTGTTAAATTAACAAAATTGTTTTGTTACATTAATAAAATATTTTGTTAAATTAAGAAACATTTCTTGTTATATTTTGTTAAATTAACAAAATATTTTGTTGAATTGACAATTTTACAAATTTCTTTTGTTGAATCCACAAAAAACAAAATTAATTTTGTCAAAATATTTTTTTTTTTTTTTAGATTTAAGTCCACAAAAATCGACGTTTCGTCCCTACGACCTTACATGCAACCATCTGTGAGGGCGTATGGACAGTACGCAATTTTTGTTAAGTTCAGTTAATCTTACATCGATTTTTTAACAAAAACCAAGTGTGAACTATATCCTTACAAAATAGTTTTATCTATCTGACAATATTATTTTACCAATATTACAAAATAATTGAACCCCAAAACAAAATATTTGTCATTTTAACAAAAGTGTTTTCATTTTTTGTTAAATTGACCAAAAAAAATTAACAAAAACTTTGATATTGACAAACATTTACAAAACAGATTTCTTGTAGATACAACAAACATTTTGTTAAAATCACAAAAAAATTTTGTCGATGTGACAAAAATCTCTGTTTTATTTTGTTATATTAACAAAACTTGGTTTGTTAAACTGACAATATTATTTGTAGTGCATATTTTGTTAAAATGACAAAAAATCATGCTGGATTATAAAAATTTTGTGAAATCAACAAAATCATTCTTTCGTATTGACAAAAATTTTATCAAAATGATTAAATTGTTTTGTTAAAGGTCAACGAAACGTTTTTGTCAATATTACCTAGAAATTTATTTTTAGTGTAGTGCAGAAAAGCGGCTGGTTTTATTACTAAGGTTAGGTTTTTATTTTTTATTCTCTATTTTTCGTCGCTTTTTATCTCTACTTTTTTAAACTCGTTAAATTTTGCCTTAAATGGCAAAGGCTTTTGAAAAATTTCAAATTTCAAATTTCAAATTTTCTGTGCTTATCTTCTCCATGGACTTACTTGTCGCTCAGCGATCGACTGAAAAATTAAAACAGATTTAATTGCAAAGCGACGTCGCTCTATCGCTTAAAAAAATCGCAAGTCCCTCAGGGTTATGTGGCCAACTCCATTTAATTTCATGTGTTTTAATTTTCTTGCGTCGCTCAGTCGTTCAGTCGCTCAGTGCGTGGTAGAAGCCTATAAGAGTAATTAAACAGCTTCGGGATTTCTATTTCAATTAAATTCGATAACATCTCTTACTGCGTTTGCAGCCAAAGAAAAATCTTCTTTTTTACTGTAACACCGGACATATTCCAAGGAAATAGAGCACATCCTCTTTTTCTCTTTGATTGAAGAGATCACATTTGATTATTATCGATATTTGATCCATACTGTACTCATCACTAAGTTTCTACGTAACAAATTGTTGCATATAGTAGACTAATATATGGACTTAACGTCGACAGTACCTCCATTCACGGAGGTTATTTAAATCCAAATTTAAGGGGATCCCACACCACTGCGTAGGCTCCAACCACTCAACATTCCAAATTGTTCTTCGTCTAATGACTTGACGAGCCACTATTCTTGGTAGCCTCTCATAAAAAAATGACCCAACATAATTTTGGTTTTTTATTAATTTAAAAAAAATCGCTTAGGGTTCCGAGTTCTATGATTTTCAAAGGTGAAGAATAGCCAATGTTAGTAAGACTCTTGAACATTTTGCCAGGTTCTTTGAATAGGTGTATTCTAACTCGCAGGTAAACCTTGTCATCCCTGGTGGAAGTCCTCCGAAGATTGATATAGGGTCAATACAATTAGATTTGTTTGATGTTTTAAAAGGCTTACAAGGTCTTAAACCAAATGCCAAGCCTAATGTTGATGGTATTCGTGCCCTTATTTTCTTATCTTAAGAAGATGTATGTAAATACGCTTTTCCCACCTCTGCTAATTATTTTCGATCTGTGAATGTCATCCAGAGTTTTTTTGGGCGAATGGAAATCTTATTTTTCAATCGGGCTCAAAAAAAAAAATGTTGAAAATTATAGGGGAATCTGCAAGCTATCCGGCAATTCCTAAACTTTTGGAAAGTTTCAGTTCACTTTTTCACAACATACTCGTACTACATACTTCGTAAGATTGAAGTATTCGGCATTAATTCAAGCTTACTTAAATGGTTTTACTCCTTCTTGACCAGTAGGACTCAAAAAATATAAATCGATGAATGTACCTTCAAGCCAATTAAGTTCAAGTCAGGTGTTTCTCAAGGCAGCTATCTTGGTCCTTTGCTTTTTCTTATGTTTACTGATGAGTACGTACATATGTGCTGATACGATATTTTTGAAGGAAGCGACCGATGATGACTGCTTTATGCTTCAAATGGATCTTGATAATTTATCTCTCTTTATTTATTTGAACCTTAATGTTAAAAAAATGCGTCGTGGTCTCTATTTCTAGAAAACAATTCGTGGACGATATCCAGATTGCAGTCATCTACATAGAACTGTAAAATACAAAGACTTGGATGTTACTTTTAACTCCAAATTTTTATTTGCTGCTTATCTCGATGCTGCTATGGTTTATAAAAAGAAAATCAACAGATTTCTTCGATCCCTACACTCTTTTCTCTCTTTACCACCTTAGTATGCAGATGTCATCTGGAACCCTTACCCAAAATCGATTTTAGATATAATCTAAAAGGTTCAAAATTGTCTTACGAGGTATGTTCTTTTTTATCGAAATTCTACAAATCTATAGCCTGGCAGAAGCTTTTTGGTTTGCAGCCGCAAACCCGTAGAACTATTCATGACCTAGTTTTTGTGCAAGATATTTTTTGTTATCAAATTAAGTGTCCTACTTTGCTCATCATACATTCCATATACGCTTCAACGAGACCACTAAGAGGAAAGACACCTCCGTTTTCTGTCTAGGCGTAGAACCAATTTATGTTATGAACGAACCAATTTCAAGGTCTGTTAGAGAGTTCAATGAAATAAATAGCATGCCCCAGAGATACATCAATGTGTAGCTTAAGTGTGCCAATGAAGAGGGAAGAGTCCTGTTATCAACATCATGATGTAGTTAGGGGTATTCGAAGGTAGGCGAAATATTCCGATATTGATTCAAAATCACGAAATTTATTACTATGGGTAATGTCTTTGTTGGCGAAACATTTACCCATGTAATACCGATGGCATTCTTGGCCTTGACAAGTTTCTCATTGAAATGTTAAGATTCTTAGTATAACAATGAACCGAACGAATGTTGGCTGATTGATTAGCGAACCGGTCGTCTCAAATTTGGCCACCAAACGTTGAAGAATCCATTGTGAAGGGTCATCACGTCTACAGTAAAATTAGTGCAACGCTGACATCGTTTGTATTAACAAAACATTCTTCATTATAAAGTTTACCATTTAGACGTGCTGTTCAAAATTGTAACTTGCCATGGTGATTTGGCATCAGTAACAACAGATTTGACAGATCTAAGCAAAATCACCCGCGCCAATTGAGATGATTATAGTTTAAGATAAAATAAGATCCATAGGATTGAAGTTATTATGAGTTTGAGAAAAGATTAGACTTGAAGATTTAGTTACATCTTACTAGATTTTCAAAAAGTTGCAAGATGGGCCAGTTTATATTCATAAAATTGCGTTGTGAAGCTCACTGAGATCGTCACATAAAAAAAGTTAAGTGCAATATAAATATATAAATTCATCGGTCGCCATATGTGCCAGATCAAATTTTATCTCTTTTTGTATTCTTTGTTCATTACTTTGAATTTCAAACATGATGAAATGTTCAAAAATGAAATCTAAGTCTTATGAAAAATATGTTTCTGGTCACTTGTTCTAATATTACCCCTTGGTTATTGGATGGACTATTATGCCTCAGGATTGTTTTCGCTCCTCAGCCGCTATCAGCTATAAATAAAAAAATAAAATGCACGACTGGGTCGCACGAACTTGCTCCTATGTAATAGGCTAAGAATTTCAAAAATGAATGTTACTAGAGAAAAACAGTTCATAAGCATAAAATTAATTTTAAATAGACTAAAACAACTCCTTTAGTAGTTTGAGCTAAAAACAGGATGCCATGTGTTTCAAGCAAATATTAGCTTATACAACAACAAAAATTATAAGTCTGCACTGGTTTCTTAAAAAAATAAGCTTTTATATTCAAAATTTTTATAACGTTTATAAGAAAACATTTTGGTACCCCCATTTAAAGTTTTTATTATTTTTCAAATAAAAATTAAATTTACAAACAAAAATATTGACCCGTTTCTGAGTTATCTAATCTTCCAAAAGAAATTTAGATCTTTCTTTTTTTCTTCAAAAGCTGAAAAATTATTTTTTTTTTAAGTTTTGAAATACAATGTTTTTCAAACTTTTTAGAAGCTTCTCTATGAAAAATTTCATCAAAATCCGTTTTGTCGATAATGAGAAATTCTCAATTTGAAAAAAATGGTTCTATGATAGGTACAGTCAGTAATATCTTGATTTCATTTTTTTTTTATTTGAATATAGATCTTAAAAATTAATCAAAAGAAAAAAAAATTAGGTAAAATTCTCGGAACCGTTTTCGAGAAAAATACGATTTTCGAAAAACATTTTTTAACATTTGTATGGAGGATATCGTTATTTTTAGGTTAAGTAAATGTTTTTTCTTACATCTTATAATTTATTTTAAAGAAATTTTATCTATCAAGTTTAAAAAAAATCGAGCATGGAGTTTTCAAAATACTGAGTTTTCAAAAAATATGTTGAATTTTTTTTTTAAATTCCAAAAATTTTTTTTTTTGAAAATTTGAATACACAATAATATTGAAACTGCTAGGGAGGCTTACCATAAAAAAAAATGATCAAAATCGGTCGTACCGTTTTTGAGAAAATCAAAAACAATAAAATGGTTCCAAGGGGGGTACCAAAAACAACAATTTTTTGTTTTTTTTTAACCATTAACCATTTAACTAAATGAAATTTTTAAAATTTTTTTTAAAGAAAAATCTGTGGGACAGTTTTTGAGAAAAGAAAATATTTATAAAATTTCGAAAAAAATTCTTATGGCAGGCATCGTTATTTTTGGTCTTAAAAAAAAAAGAAAAAAAAGTGTGGGGGCAAAAATCGAAACCCATATCTACCATGTTTGAAGAAAATTGGCCGAGCCGCTTAGGCTGAAGTCAAACCGACCTACAGACAGACAGAATTGCGAGACCCCGTTTTTAGTCTTCGCTATCATCGTAATGTCAACTTTGATCAACATCTCGAGTTCGATTTTTTTTCTGAATGCATAACTTGCCTTATAGTACCTTTAAGTCGCAAGTAAAAATTGTTCAGGGTTACTGTATCTTGCGAAAAAGTAGCAAAAGCTCTAAAAATATATCTCGCCATGAAAAATGTTTGTTTTTGCAACGTTTTGGATTCTCGAGAAATTTTTTGGTTACCTCCATTCCTGGCGACGCGACGACAAGCACACATGAATGTTTGAGAGGTGCCTCTATTTTATTTATTTTGCATTATAACTCGTTACCATTTAATATTTTTGTGTATTTGTTGCCGGTTTAATTATCAAATTTCATCCTTGATATAAATTTGACTTAATTATTTATATTAAAAAAGAATTACATGCAAACCTATTTAATTAAATTTGTGTTTATAATTAAATCTATACAAACTTATTAAATGGCGCCCAACGCTTATTTAATATGAACTTATTTTCAGTGCAACCAAAATCGCGCTTAACTTAAAGCCTCAAGTGTCTCTATTTCATGAAATAAATCAAAAATACGTCATCATACTTGTATTTCCTTAAATTAAAAGACGTTATTTAAATTGTTAAATCTGATAAGCTTGTATTCTATAATAAGAGAAAAGCTTTTAAAAAAATATATTTTTTCTTCTACCTTTTTACCTAAACTTTTCATTACTTGTTTTTATTAAACTTATTAAACTGCGTCTGAAGCTTTCAGTAAAGCCTTGTAGTTCTTCTTTTAAGTATCAACTTCAAATTGATTAAGTTTATCTTGAACTTTTTTAATATAAAAAAATCAAAATCACCTATTAAATCTCCTTCTAGAGTCAACTCTCAATGATGCTTTTAAATTTTCCTAAACATCTCACAAGAAAATCTCAATTTAAAAACTTTATTCGTTGAAGTTGAGTTATAAAATTGAAGCTCAAGCTCTTATTAAGTCTTTGCTGTGAGATAAAATATTGATGAAAATTCTTTTTAAATTCTCCCTCTCTATCATCACAGTTTGTTCATTAGAAAAAAAAAAAAAAACATCGCCCACTAAAGATAGAAACTCCTCAAAGATAAATAAAAAAAATCTTTCGCTCGTCTGACACTCATTTTCGCAATATTAAAGTGATGTCTTAACTCAATTAGTTCCACCACTGCCTTCCTACTTCTTGGAAAATCAAGCATCTATCATAAGATAGATTTTCTGCGAAACATGGTTGAGGAGCATATTTTCGATAATAAACTCAAATGAATTGAATTGCGTGTGTTTCTAATTCTTGCAATACATTTTCGTTCATCATATAAGTCTTCGTTATTAATAATAACATAAGTACCACTAATCCTCGGCTTATGGTATTAGAACAATGATAATGATAATGGCATTTCATTTACAAATGTCAGAGGGAAACAGGCTTAGATCTTGAACGGTGCCATTTTTGGAATTTCTACCATTTACACAAGATAGTCACTTGGAGAATGTCTGCAACAAAAATTTAATTTCTTATTCAATTAAAGCGTCTTTCAATCAAAATCAGTGTCTGTCTTGTCTGACATTGGGCGCCATTTTGTGTTGCTTTGTTTTGTTTTTGTCTTCTTCTCCGGAATTCCATTTGCTTTAAGGATGCACACAGTTACAAACATGTCTTATATGTGAGACATCTGTGCGCCGAATTTTACCCGGCAAAAGGAAATTTGAATGAATCTCCGTTTTACTCTTGGAAGATTGATGGGTTCCACTTTCAGAAGGAAAAGTAGAATTACATCTAATCACCTGTTTAACGAGGACCAAAAGAGGGTACAACTTTGCTGAGATTGTTTACTTTTTTTCACTTCTAACTTTATAAAACTTTTACCTGTGGAGAAAGATGTAAAGCGAAATAATTGAATGCGGCAGTGATAAAGGTTTTCATGTCTTCTATTCTTAAAAAAAAACTTCCCGGCTGGAAATGGTGGGGGACTTTGGGGAAAGTAGGGTATTTTGTATTTTTTTTTTTTTTTTTGATGAAGGTTGACAAACGAAAGAAAAACGTTCTCAGTTTAATATTTGATTTCGAAATTTAATTTGTTTTCATGTCGGACAAGCATTTGAGAGTTAGCTGCTCTCGGATCTATACGGTAGTAAATGAAATTCTAGTCGAATATCTATTAAGTTTTGATCTGTTTGTGAAAATTAAAACAATTAATTCAACAACTGACACTCATAAATATCCAGAAAAATCTAGCTCAGA
Organism: Chrysotoxum bicinctum; assembly: GCA_911387755.1. Classification (NCBI taxonomy): domain Eukaryota; kingdom Metazoa; phylum Arthropoda; class Insecta; order Diptera; family Syrphidae; genus Chrysotoxum; species Chrysotoxum bicinctum. Next base: position 41,233,010 of record OU426989.1, on the reverse strand, counting down.
ATAGTTTGTAATATAATTAAAACCTATGGAATAAATTACCCTACAAGTGTTCTGGGCCAAAAACGAGTTTATTTAAGAAATTCAATCTGAAAAACGTTATAGAATGACAAACACAGCTCTTATTAACGGGCTTCTAGTTAAGGGCTTCCGCAAAAAAGTTCACGATTAATGATTGATAAATGAATAACATAAACATTTTTTGTGAGTCGTTGAGTTATAGTTTAAGACTTTAAATCTTTTAAAAAATATACAATAAAGTAAAAATATAGTTTACCATAATATTTTCAAAAGAGACCATTTTACCCATGCTAATATTAAAATACAGTACAAAAAGAACGTTGAATAAGAAAATAAAATGGACAACTAGGTCGCTTGAAATTGCTCTTATGTGAAAGACTAAGAATTTCAAAAATGAATGTTATTGGAGAAAATCTGTTCATGAGTTTATGCAAGAACAAAAGTAATTAGTCGTTGTAGTGGTTTCTTAAAAAAAAAATATGCTTTTTATAAAAAAATTTTAAAACATTTTTAAGAAAAAATTTCGGTACGCCAAATTTTTAATACTGTACTGTTTTTATTACTGTACGAATAAAAACTAAATTTCCAAAAAATACTACACCGTTTTTGAGATATCGAATTTTTCAAAAAAAAAAAAAAAAAAATAGATATTTATTTTTTCAAAAACTCAAAAAATATTTTTTCTTAAAGTTTTTAAATGTAATGTTTTTCAAACATTTTATAAGCTTCTCTATGAAAAAATTCATTAAAATCCGTTATGCTTTTAGTGAGAAATTCAAAATTTGAAAAATGGTTCTGTGGTAGGTATAGTCAGTAATATCTTAAATTCAAAACTTTTTTAAAATTTTTTTATCAAAATTCTAGGCGCCGTTTTCGAAAAAAAATACAATTTTCGGAAGCCATTTTTTAGCATTTTTATGGAGGGAACCGTAATTTTTAGGTAAAATAAATTTATTTTAATGTTTGTTCTTAAAATTAAAAAAAAAAATGTGTTTTTAAAATTCGTATACACAATAGTATTCAGCCTAGCATAGAAAAATTAACAAAATCGGTTGTACCGTTTTTAAGAAAATCAAAAACAAAAAAATATTCCATTTGGGGACCATTAATAACAATTTTTTGGAAAAGTTTTTTTTAAACCTTACCTTGCTTTAACTATATGAATTTTTTTTCAAACCAATAAGTTGGACAGTTTTCGAAAAAAAAAAATATTTATAAAATTCGAAAAAAATCGTATGGCAGGTACCGTTATTTTTGGTCTTAAAAAAAGAAAAAACCGTTTTGTAACGAAAATCGTCCGAGTCGTTTAGGCTGTAGGTGAATAGACAGGCAGAATTTCGAGACCCATTTTTTTCGCTGTCATCGTAATGTCAACTTTGACCAAAATCTCGAGTTCGATTTTTTTTAACGAATGCATAACTTGCCTTAATTAAAAATGTTACCATACAGTAATTACGTTGGCTAGCAGAGGATGTGGCTATTTAAATTTACAAATATATAAATATTTATTTTTTAATATTTAAATTTGAATTAAACTTCTGTTTAGTGTTAATCTATTGCAATTATGAGATATTTTAAGTTAAAAATATAAAGGTATTAGTACCTTACAATCGTTCAATAAAACTGTACCGTCGCGTCGCTTTCTATTAAAGCACATTGTTGCTTCCCTGCTTTTGACAATTCGTCCTACAGTATTGTAGTACAGTTCTAGTTATTCTCCGTACTAAAATAGCTTTAACTTGGAACTTGCCGAAAATTTATAAAATCTAATTTTTTTAGTTCTCGGGAGAAAAAATACGGATTTTACTGAAACGACTTCTTTCTATTCTAAAAATGTTATCGAAATCGGTTCAGAAGTTTCTGATACACTAGCAAGCCCCAGCCCTTGAAACTCCAATGCCAATTAACTATAATATTCTTATTATTTATAAAAAGAAACACCCTTTAGCTTGCAATTTTAGTCCTGTCATATTCATAAAAGACATTGCTGTCACTTCTGACCTTGCCGCATTTGTAAAGTTCGCTATTAACATTTCTCCACCCCAGTCCAACATTTTTTGCATTCGTGATACATAGATACATAATGTCAGATGTACAGAGTAAAAAGACTTCGACTTATTTCCACTGAACGAAGGCAATCTGTGTAGTTAAAACAAAAGCTCATCGTTGAAACGTAGTGTAGTTCAAACTCATTTCAACTCTGTATACATTTCCACTTAAGTGAGACAACACTCTTTTAATCTCTATTCTGTGTATGATATACATACTCGTATCGTTTTTGCGATTCGGCTTCTTCTGTAGAAGAATAAGAGTCTGAGTTCCGGATTTCCATGTCTACAAAGCTCAATTATCTAGCGTGAAAACTTGAATAGGAGTTTTTTGTAAAAGCTCAAAGCATAACCTTTTACTTCAAACATTCTTAAAGAGCTAAATTTTTGAAAGAACCTTATATATCCGTTCTGAAAAAATACTCTAATTTTGGTCTGGTGATAAAGTTTTTTTTTGTGAAAGAGGGTGAAATTCACGTTTTTTGAAAATTTCTCAGAAACTAAAATATTTTTTAAATGAGAAGGAAATTTGTACCTTGTACCATGTAAATATGCGCAAAACACATACAGTCATTGGCAAAATTATTTGCACAACGTAAAATTTACACAAAATCTCTTCATTGAATCTTTATAACTTTTAAAATAAAAAAGATTTTGTTTATATTTATTTTTATTAATAATGAATACATATTCTCAATACGGTACATAAAATAACAAAATCGAACTCCAAACGGTTCGTTTTAAAAACATAAAAACAATAGTGGCAAAATTATTTGCACATCATATTAAACCGGCAAAATTATTTGCACATGTGTGAATTACTGCATTTAACACCACTGGAAGCCAAAAAGTAATTTTTTTTTTGAAATGAAACGAAACGTTGTTATGAAAATAGCATTACCTAGTTGGTTGTGCTTCCTCCTTTTGCCGCAATAACAGCAGTGAGGCGCCTGGGCATTGAGTCTATCAAATTTTGAATCTGTTCTGACGGAACTGTACTCCAAGCTGTTATAAACTCTTCCCAGTTTTCATTTGAAGATCTTCTAATGTCTTCAGGAATTTTTGATTTAATAAGATGCCAAACATTCTCAATGACATTTAGATCAGGGCTCTGTGGGGGCCATTTTAAAACTTCTTGGTCTACCCCAGATAAAAAAGTTTTTATTATCCGGGCCGTATGTATAGGAGCATTATCTTGTTGCAAGATAAAATTACTCCCGATGAATATTGACCCTGCCACTAGTGCAACATCATTTAATTTTTCGAAATAATGCGACTTTGCCATAGGGTTGGAGCATCTAACAATTGGTCCTACGCCACAATATGATATGCATCCCCATATCATTATTTTACCTCCTTCGGAATGCCTTGTGAGTTGTGTAACGGGTCGTTTGTTTTTTGATTTGCGATCGGAGTAATAAAATTTTCGGCCATAGTTACCATCCAACGAACAAGCAAGTCTCATCAGTCCAAAGCTCCATAGCGAATTCTGGTCTGAGGATTTTATTTTTTCTTAATATATGGGGGTTTTTTTGAATGACGTAGGTGTTTGTTTTATATTCTTTCAACCTCCGTCGTATCGTCCTTTCACTAACAGCGGTTTCACGATCTTTGTTCAAATTATTAAGCACATTTCGAACTTTTGCACTGCGGTTACTTTAAATGGAGCGGATAATTTTTGTGTCTTCCCTTTTGGTTGTGGCCCTTTTTCTTACTCTACCAGCAAGATTTTTTACACTTCAATGAGTTTTTTGTTTTTCTATGAGGTAATAAACTGTCCTCCGGGCGCAGCGATATTTACATAGCTAAAATTTTTGCTGCCGGAACACCAGATCGGAACTCGGAAACAATAGCCGCACGTTTTTGTGTTGAAAGTTCATTCGTTGTAGCCATTTGAAAAACTTTCCCGACGGCAATATCACAATAAATGAAAAAAATAACTAATTGCACCGTTCACTATGATTATTCGGTTAAATAAACTACCTGTAGTCGGTCTAAGCAGTTCATTGCACTTGTGCAAATAATTTTGCCGTTTTAATATGATGTTCAAATAATTTTGCCACTTTTGTTTTTATGTTTTTAAAACGAACCGTTAGAAATTCGATTTCGTTATTTTGTGTACCGTTTTGAGAATATGTATTCATTATTAATAAAAATAAATATTAACAATATCTTTTTTATTTTGAAAGTTATAAGGCTTCAATGAAGAGAAGTTGTCTAAATTTTACGTTGTGCAAATAATTTTGCCAATGACTGTATTTTTTTCTTCTCATACAGTGTGAACTTTGGCGTTCGATTCATTGCACAGTTTATAATATACATAATCACGGTGGAGTCCCCCTTTTACAGGGAATTAAGTGAACTACAAATTATTTCCGAAAAAAATAACAATCAAGCGAAAAATATCAAAAAACGTTGTTCTCGAAAAATTAAAGAATGGACGAATATCGGCATTGGAAGATGGGAACTTTGACATGTTATTATTCAAAGACGCATAAATTTAAAAAGCCTTATTTTTTAGGTACTTTAATTTAAGAAGTTATTTTTTTTAATGAAAGTCAAATCTAACTTACTTATTTTACTTAACCGACTCCCGATCCATGAAGTTTCTCTCTCTGAGACAGAGCAGTTTTCCATCCTCTGAGATCCCGAGCACGCTGCTTCCAATCATTTAGGCAAAACGCTCTGGCTTCCGGGATAGCTAAGACTTAAACTGAAAGTTCGGTCTTTCTTGTCGCCACGAACCTGGGGGCTGGGATCTCTCTTAGCTGGAGCATTGTTGTACATTCGCTCAATGCGGCCGAGCCAATGTAGTCGACGTGTTTTGGCTTTCTGGACTACATCCACATCTTGGTACAACTGAAAGAGTTCACGGTTGTAACTCTCCTCCATTCGCCGTCTTCACAGTGAACCAAATCGCGTAGGTGATATTGAAGAAAATATTTTGTTAATTTTTGAAGAATCAATTATTCAAATCAACAATTTTTCATAGTATTTTTCTTCATATTGAAGACTGAATATTCAAAATGAAGAAGGTTTCTTCAAATGATGAATGATTTAGTATTTTATTCAAACGAATGAAATTTTGTCATATCTACGAAAACAATTTGTTAATTTTTGATGAAGCAATTATTCGAAAATTTGTATTAAAAGTTTTTCTTACTATGTATGTATGTATATCAACTTAAAGCAAGACAAAAAATAAAACCAGTTTAAAAAAAAATCATTTTTTGAGGAAATTTTCATTAAGGACACCTACTAATTATTAATTAAATTTCAAGAAAGAAGGATGAAATTTAATCAATTTCACAAAATTTAGTGGATTTAACACCATAACAAAAAATTTTATGCATTTCTTTAAAATGACAATATTTCTTGAATATACGAGTAACAAAATTTTCTTCAAAACAACGGATAGGTTTCATTAACCGTATATTGATCACCCTTTCTTCAATTCTACCTACATTTTCTTCAATATGACTACCAAATTTGGCAAATTTGGCAGCGGTAGATGGTAGATGAACTCCTTAACTCCCTAGAAGTTCTTGCTATCAATAATCGGTGGATAGATGTTTGCTTGTTTGATAATACTTGGTCTTGTCCACATTTACTCTAAGATTCATAAGTCTCGCCTGATCTTCAACAGCCGTGAAGAAATCTATTACGAACGTTGGGAACGGCTAATGTCGTCGATATCGTTCCCAAACTCCAACAGATGGACTGATTTGTTGAATAAAGTGCCCTCCCCACAATCTGCTCTTGATCGCATCTCCTTTCCGAAACCTTGTGCATACTTTGGATTGTTCGAAGGAGTTGCTCCCCAGTTGACCATTGCACCGCGTATTTTCAATTGTCACGCGATCAGTTTTCCCGGGATCCCGAGTTCGTCCATCGCCATATAGAGCTCCTGACGATGAATGCTATCATCATTCTGGTCCTATAACCAGCAGCCAGTTGCTTGACTTTTTTATAAATTTTTAAATTCGAATAAGTTATTTTCAAAATGGCAGCATTTATTTAAACCCTAACACCACAAAAAAAATGATTTCATAATGAGTAGATGTACCCAAACGCCATTCCAAAAAAAAAGAGGCTGGGTGCGACCCACACTGATAAATTCCCATTTGTGTTCTTGAAAACTTTATATTTAGTTTTTTTTTCAAATAACCAAATTTTCAGCGAAACAAACTTTAGCTGTAAAATTCAAACAAACATTATTTTAAGATTGAAAAGCATTTTAATTATTTAAAGAGATTTGAAATTGAGATTGTTGATGTATAAGTTGTTGGTTGTTGAAACTGTCAATTCGATACTTGTCAAAATTTAACCATATGTTAATAATTGTATTATGTCGATACCTTCCCGTAAGAATGTACTAAGCGACACTTTTTTCGAAAATGACTTTTTGCTGAGGAAATATACTATATGTTAAGGGCCACGTTTTGGCCTGGGTTTCGCCAACCTATTATGCATGACAAGGAAACTAGAGTACAAATAAAAAAAATTATCAACTGCCATGTTTTCTCATTAAAATAATGTTGCCCCCTGAAATTTGTATTATCCGCCAAAAAAATTATGCTAAGCGACATTAATAAAGATCTCATTGTCGTGAGCAACAAAAGATTTTGTTAGATGTCACTTAGTTTAACCAAAATTGTCTCTTAGCACACTATGATTCAACTAGAACTTTCTACGTTTTTTTCATTTCCTGAACAATTTTAGAATTGTCGCTTAGTATACATTCTTACGGGAAGATATCGATGTATAAAACAACAAACTTTATAAGGCACTATCGGTGTTCATTCCCAAGAAATTCGACTTGAAATACAATTTTAGCTAGTTTTCACTAGAATTTTTAAGTTTTTTTATTAAAAAAAAAACTATTGATTCAATATTTGTCAACATTTTACCAATTGTACAAAATTATACTATGTATAAAATAAACTAAATTAGAAGTCAATATCACCACTAGTTCTCCAGAAATTTGAGTCGAAAAACAATTTTTACCAATTTTCAATAGAATTTTATATAGTTTTTTATTTTTTGTAAAAAAACTGTAAACTGATTTTTTTTGAAATTTTCACCAGTTGTCAAACACATTCATGTCGATTACAGAATTCGCAGAATTTTACTCCCGGTGAGTTGACTTGATTCGCATCCGCTGTAAAACTCAATTATGAAATTCGTCGGATGAACTACATTGTCGATTTCTAAAATTACCTTATCATTTATGAACTTTCGTATCGACACTGTCAGCAACAAACATTTATTCAACTGGCCTAGGCTGTGATAATAGTATCGTTTTCGATCAACGAAATCAAGCATCGTTGAGAGTGGTTAGTACGAAGATGGTGGACGGTTCAAAACCAACCGTATGCTCTTTTTTTTTTTTTTTTTTTTTTTTTAAATTTCTTGCTCTCTGGTTGCGTTGCTATTTGTGCGTTTTTTATTAAAATTTGTTAAACAAACACTTTAGTATTCAGTATGATAAGCTTTTGACTTAAGTTTTTGTACTCTCCATTGTTTATTTTCGTTTAATCAAAAATTCACTTCAGATTCGTCTCGAAATTGGTGCGAATGTAAAATGATAGAAATTGTATGGAGTGCGCATGGATTGCGTATTCTGTAATACCATTTAAGTTGAACGAAATGTCAGTGGTGCAGGGATTGTTACCGACATTCGTTCAACTTTCATTCGTCGGATTCAGTAATAGCAAAAGTTTGGAAATGAATTGAAATTGTCACTTTAGCTCATTCGCCGAATTCTGTAATAGGGGTGATTATTTTTCGTAAAATAAAATTATTTTGAGTTTCAAATTGTTTTCTGTTCTTAGAATATCTGGGTTATGAATTTTTTTTTTCAGTTTCTTTTATTTAAAAAAATAACGGTACGTTCATTTTATTCCAAATTCATACCAAATCTGTATGACCTTATAACGAGTACATTAAATTTTATTTGAAGTCAATAGCATTATTTTTTCGTGAGATATTTGAAACTAACCAAAATTTTTACTTTTTTTTTTAAACCGTTATAGTGAAAAAACTACTCACTTAATTTTAATAAACGCCCTTTCAGCCTCTTTCGAAGTTATTATCTATTAAACAAAATTTATTTGAAGTCGATATCTTTACTCGTTTTTGAGATATCGACGACGAAAAATGGTACCAGAACGTACGGACGTACGAACGTACGAACGTACGAACGTACGTACACACACACTCACAGACATCTCTCTAAAAATGATTGATATAGCCTCTAGGGACCTTGAAACCTCGAGAAATGTCAAAAATTCTAATTTGACAAATCGGACCGATTACAATAACTCCCTATGGGAAATTAAAAACTTTAGTCCCCGCTCGTCTAATTTAAAGTACTTTTTCAGTATAGTGTAGTATTAAATCTCCAAAAAAAAAAATTATTGACTCGTTTTTGAGACGCTGAATTTTCAAAAATTTTCTAGCATAGCCAGAAATCTAAAAAAAAAAAAGAAGACACACCGGTTGGTATTGAACGATCGATAGCGATGCTATTATCAAAGCCTAGGCCGTTGAATTAATGTCTGCAACTGACAGCGTCGATAGGAAAGTTCATAAATGATAAGGTAATTTTAGGAATCGACAATGTACGAGTAGTTCATGCGGCGAATTTCATAATTCAGTTTTCAACGGATGCGATAGGTCAACGGATCGAGTTAACTCACCGGGAGTAAAATTCTGTAATCGACATGAATGTGTCATAGGAGGTAGTCAATATTTTACTAATTTCTGATGAAAGTTTCATTTCAATCAGTCGGAAATCGATTTCGAATTTCAAATAAAAATAATATTCGTTTTTGTTTTAGAGGACAAACTATTTCTCTCTTAAAAGGGTGAAAATAATCACACCTACCTGTACATAGATACATTATATACATTCAAACAGTACGGTTCTACTTGAAGGAATTTTTTATTTGGTCCTGTCGTTCAAGGATATCAGTGATTTTTTTTTTCAAGGGTCTATGGTTGATTCATACATTGCATTGTTCCACACATAAAAGCTGGACTTTATTAGAAATTTTAGTTATCTCATAGTTCTTTGTATAACGACCAGGAGTGGCCTCGCTCTCATGGTAATAGCTTCCCAGAAGATGAGACAAAGAAATTGAGAATTTTGTGATGTGAAAATCCTTAAATCCTTAAATGTTTGTCGTGAAAAAAATACAAAAATATATATGTTCAACTTTGTTCCCCCATTATACCATTCTAAAAATAGGGCCAAAGTAAAAGATAGGTGAATACATTCACTCTTCATTCCTCTAGTAATGGGTTTAGCGTCGCTTGAAAATAGGAATATAAAGGTTCCACAATCTTAAACGTGCCTAATTTTTATTAATTCAAAGCTGACAATCTGAATACGAATTGCTGAAGAAGCATGGGATTTTTTTTTTACATTTTTTAAACACGCTGTTGAAATTGGTTCTATTTAGTTTTTGAAGATTACCTACCAAATTGAAGTTCTTCAAGTTTTTAAAGAAGGCTATTGAAAATTTTCTTAAAACATCTTTCAAAATTCCCTTATTCAAATCTCTATTCGATATTCAACCCCAATTAAAAGAGCTTTAATTAATTTATGTACATTCATCATCTTACATCCCACTTCAGCAATCTACTTGTGTTTAATCATTAGAATGCTAAGACAAGAGCCATAATAATTAGCTTAGCGGTGTATACATTTGATGCCTGAGTTTGTTTGGCGAAATACGCTTCACCCACACAAATCAGATAGATGATGCCAATATCAACCATTACGTATTTGAGAAGGATGAAAAGCCAAAACAAACAAGACGAATTAAGCACTGACACTGTGAAGTCTGTTCAAGAGCCTTCAAGTATTGTAGTTCTTCTTCTTCATCTACATCTACATTTGTTCATTCATAGATTGACTATTCGTCTTCGACCCTCAAATAGGGATTTAAGCATTTATCTAATTGGTATTTATGGAAGTCGTAAGGTTTCACCCTATGATAAGAGTACATACCTACATACTTGTGGGTGGAGGAAAGTTCCATTCAAGGGATGCCTTGAGAAAGGATACAAGATTATTTACATGTGGTTAGGGATGTGTTTATATTGGAAATAGGACTGTTTGAAGGTAGGGCAATAAATGGGATTGTCGAAGTTTGGGTTTTTATAGGTCATCCACAGAAGAGGCTTACGCTCAATTTTTACTGACTGGTGAAATAAGATCAGATACCGTTTGTTGCTTTAAGATTTACCAAAAACAAATGTCATCTTAAAGTCTGCTATGTAAAGTCCTCCAATAGCTTTCAGTGTTATTCTGTCTAGAACACAGCATATACACTTGGACAAAGTTGCACTTATTTATATTCATTATTTAAAACGCCATTCAAGTGTAGTTCTACCAGAAATTGAACAAGAACCTCTCCTAAGCCATCTTAATCTGATTTCAATTTTTGCATTACGTTTCTCTTCTATTTGAAGAGCGTTACATCATGTTCCAAAACTTTTCAATTCAATTTGTTATGTTCGTTTTCATTGAACTGAACCAAGGATCCCAATTCATCTGGATGGATTGTAAATTCCTAAAATATTTCACCTTTCCTCCCAACAATAGCCAGCTCCTTCATATAGTTCATTTTTAAGCAAACTTTTATCTCAGATAGCTTAACGGGGAGGGAGATATAAACATCTTAAAAATTCATTCAATACTCTCGAAATTCCCGTTCAAGCAGCTAGCTAGCTATAGGAGTACTTGGAAGCAAGGAAAAGTACAAAAACAGACGTAACATGATCTTAGGGAAATTGTTCTGCATTTGATAAATCTATATGCATCATCAGTTTCACGATGGATGGCTGCATTATAAATATATCTTTTCGTATGTATGTATGTACATTTGCCATGACGACTTCTAATCAATTATTCTTGGAATTATTTTGTATTCGTTTTTCACTTTTAGTCTTTTATTATTTATTTTGCAAAATGTCAGTTACATTCTATAGATTCTGTTGAAATACAGTGCTGTGTAAAGTCTTTTTGATAATTTTTAAACTTGGCTGCTTTTCATTGCGAGAGTGAATAAAGGAAGTCAATCCATTTTTTTTTCTCTACGATTACGAGTGTCCGACTTCGGTGGTATCCAAAAATCTTTTTATTTCAATTTTAGCCCACGAATCTTTTAATCTCCAAACGCTAAAAGTGTTGACCTAAAAAAAAATATTTGTTTTACTAGATAGATAGTCATAACCTGGGGGGTAAAGCTATCGATAGTCTCAGCCATTAACCTCGAAAAATGTAACTTTTGCATAAAATTGAAGGGTTGCTTATGAAGAAACCGATAACCCAACGAGAAGCTCTAAAGTACTATTTATTGCAAGAAGCCATAGGAATAAATACATTTTTACAACAGTTCAGTCATATACTGGACTTAACCTACAAATCCCTCTAAGATCTTTTGAAAAGTTCATTATATTTCTTTTGTTTTGAGGCACAGTGTTATCGATATATTTCGATATTTTTTTCTTCTTGTTTAAATGGTTGAATTGGCTCGGAATTTAAATTATTTTATTTTCTTGGACATATTTAATATAAACTGAATTAAGTGTTTCAAAAACTCAACATTGACTTAAATGTTTATGTTTTTAAGAATATGTAGGTATTGAAAAAAAAAATTAAATAATAAATTTGAATTTCACTCAAAATTGCTAAGCTGGTTAACGTTTTACCTCACTCACAGAAGTCAACAAGTGCTAGGAAAATTATTGGCTCATCAAGTGTTCCTCAGGGAAGCCATCTTGGCCCACACCTTTTCATTATCTTTATCAATGATATTATTTCTGCGATTAATCATTGTGATTGCCTGACATACGAAGATCTAAAACACTTCTCAAAAGTTAAAGCTTTTGAAGATTGCCAGCCCAGCTGATTCAATCTGACCTCAATTGCTTGTTGAATTGGTGCCATAAAAATGGTCCTAAGCTTCGTATCAAAAAGTGCAATTCAATTTCTTTTTCGCCAAAAACATTAGGACTATTGTTTGATTATGGCATTTAATCTTAGGCTATAATACTTGATTCTATCCTTTCTTTTAAACCACAATTTCATTACTTAATCTCTTAGGCCAACTCGTTGGTGGGATTCAGCAAGCGAAATGCAAAAGATTTCAGAGAACCTTACATACTTCTTTCTTTGTACATTGCTTGTTATGCCAATTACTTTGCTTAAAATCAAATCAGGACAACCTCCATAGCTGCGGTAGGGCAGGTTCTCATTGCTCCCGTAATATAGTTCCACGCGTGCCTTTGGACATTTTCTAAGGTTTTTCTAATCTTGATGGGTCTTACGAGTACCATCATAGTGTACATCCACCTGAAAATGCTGGGTTTGCATCCCTATGACTTGCCTGTTGCAAATCGTTAGTGATTTTGTGGCTCTTCCGACTATAGCTTGTAAGTGTTTGTTCTAAAGGAGTTTACTTTCTAGTGTAATTCCTAGATATTTTACCTCCCTCTGCATTTCAATTACTTCACCAGCTAACTGGATAGGTTTCATGTGTGGCAGAAGTGTTTTTCTGGTAATTGGTAAGATTATCTTGTGAGGCTATTGAAAGTCCTACAGATAGACATCATTTCCTTGTAATTGTTAGTCTTATTTGGATAATATCGCAGAGTTTCTTCAAACTTACCTGCTGCAATGATAGCGATATCATCGGCAAATCCAATGCAGCATAAACCTCGGAAGGTAAGATTTTCTAGCAATTCATCCACTACAAGACTCCACAACAAGGGTGATAATACATCAGCCTCTTGTTTTGATTACGTTTTTTTACATTTTGTTCTACTTGTGTCTCTGTGTCTAGTGCCTAACATTACTTTTAGCCATTTGGTTATGGTGATGGGCATGCATTTCCTAACAAGAGCATTGCCTACAGCCTCGTGGGGTGAGTTGTCGAAGGCTCGCTCTATGTCTAAGAATGCAGCTAATGCTGTTTCCTTTATATACAAGGCTTTTTGTATCTGATTTGTTAATTCAAACAGGGCGGTCTCGGTTGATCTGCCCGCCCTATATGGGTTGTCCATTACCTTTCCCAAAGTTTTAAGTGCAAATGATGTTAAGCTTATTGGCCTGAAAGATTTTGAATGGTTTGTATTATTTTCCCTATTTTGGTAAGGAAAATTACCTTAGCTGTTCTGCATAGACTTGGTATACACCCAAGGGCAATGCTACTCCAAAGAATATTTATGAGATATAGCATAAGGTCTTATTTTTCCTTCTGTAAGAGAGCTAGGAAGATACCATCGACACCTACTGATTTGTAGGATTGAAAGTTATTAACTACCCAATCTATCTTTTTGCTTGAGCAAATGGTTGTAGCTATTTTTCAGTCATCTCTGTTTGGTATGAAAGGTATTCTCTCTACAAAGTTACCATCCAATGGTTAACTGCCTTGGATGTGTGTGATGAGCAGAAGATTGGAATTGAAACCGATATAATCACCCTTATTCCGATAGTCGTTTTACTAAAACGCCAGTAAAACGACAAGGCTCTAGAAACGAAAATTGGAATTTTATTGAAACGACTATCGCTATAATGCTTAGAAAAGTAAAGAACGTAGAGAACGCTGCCCTTTTCATATTATTTAAACCCAAAATGTAGACTCTGGAACCTTGTCGTTTTAAAGGCGTTTTATTAAAACGACTATCGGAATAAGGATGAATATAAAATTTTCTTTTACTGATATCGATTTCTTTTTTTTTTCGAAGTGAAATCCAAGCGAATTTCTTTTTTCAGATTTCGATTTTCTCAATTTTCAGGTAATTTCAATTCGATGAGATCTAGTTGTGTGAATTTATCTATTGTGAATTTTTTTTTGAAAAATTAGAAAAAAAAAAAATTGATATGATTTGGCTGCGAAATTCTGACATGCTTCCCATCGATGCATCCTATGACTCCAAAAAATTAAGGTTGAATTTTCTTGTCTCTATATTGATTATTCCAAGTTGAATTCAATTTGGACAAATTTTATTCTCCAAATCAATATCTATGACAGTACAGTACTTCGACTGATATCTTCAATATCAAACTGATCTTTAGAAATTTCCTTCGGCAAGAAAAAGTAAGCCAATGGCCACTTGCTACTGTACCGGATTTGAAGCTTAAATGATTTGGAAGCACTGATGGAAAGGCACTTTTATGCCTTTTTTCGATCAGATTTAGCTGTGTGAATCTTTAAGGCACATACGCAGCCTCCGCAATTCCAAATCGATTTAAATGATATCCAAACATTTTTCTTCTGCATATTCATGCCCTGTACGTCGTAATGCCACTGCAAGCAATGAAACACTCATTTCAATATTTTATAAAATAGCTTTTTAATTTTTGAATTCACACACAAAATTTCAATAGCAGACATAAAACTTCACAAACGAAATAGATTTATATTTGCCAATTGAGAAGTGACAGATGACAGCTGTTTCCAATTTTTCGAAATTATGAAAGTGAATGAAATGTGGAACACTGAAAACAAATTCACTTTATTTGGAAATTTGTGTTCATTTCGATTCACTCGATTTTTGGAACCTTCCTGAAAGAAGTAAAATCGAACAACTACTCGATATCGGTGCGGGGCTTTAGGTTTCAGGATCAATTACACTCTAGCTTCAAAGTTGAATTTTATTTTTTCAATTTTTCCAACAAACGGCTTCCGAAATTTGTCAATAAAACTATTCCAAAGGAAGATTTAAGGTATATTATTTTCCAATTTTATAAAAAAGATGATCAAAATGAAGTCATTATACAATGACAATTCAATCTTGTTCCTGTGGAGCTTTATATGAACAAAAAGATGAAAGTGTATGCGTTTTGTGTTGACCTTGAATCGGTGTTTTATTTAATTTAAGTTGGTTCTCTTCTTTACAAGTTGACAAACAAAGGACTTTCGCAGAAGTTGCGTAAAATCATCCAAGACATTTATACGAACAGATATGCAGCGATGTGGCATTAAGAAATGCTGTTACCTTACTTCAGAACGGTATTGGGTTGAAACAAGGTTGCTAGGCCCCACATTGTTTTCGCTCTTCATCGATGATTTGACAATCGTTTTACCTGTTGGTATTCACTTCGACTAAACCGATTTAATGACTACTGTCTGCCTTAGATCCTGTAAGTAAACCTATTCAAATCTAAGATTATGATCTTCATAAAAGTATGTACGAAATGAGTGTTAGCATTGTGGTCTAGAAAATATGGTTTTAAACTTACGGCTTCACTTTAAGTTTAAGGAAACACCTCATGAATAAATTGATGCATGCTAAAGTGCCTTAAAATATGACATGACATGAAAGATCAGATTTAATCCAGTACCAAACGAATATAAACCCACAGTTCTATGGAGCACAATATTGGGAACAAAAGGAAAGTGAAACTCTTGCGAGATTTAGCTTTCAAAATTCCGATAACTGCACTCTCTTAATCACTTCGATACTAGGCTATGACCATTGTGATACACATTTTAAAGCTGCATGCAGGCTATATCTGTCGAATGGCAAAAACAAAAAATCACGAAAATTGCAATTTCCAAAGAAAAACTGAGATCTTATAATCGAAACGATTAAGACTTTTGAGCTTAATATAGAAAAAAGAAGAATGTAGTAGGTGGCCTTATGATATAATTGCTGCTCTTGATAAAGATATGATGGATTGTTGTCTTGTTGAAAGCCCCATTTCATCTTCAGTATATGGGAACATAACTTCCTCCGTGATCTTCACATAAAGATGCTGATCCATAATGCCTTAAATGCGGTATATGGGACCAACACCATAGAAGGAAAAACATGCCTAAACCATTATGCGGGATAATCTATGTTTTATTGTCTTGGCTGTGTAGCGTGGATGATGTTCTGTGTTTGGAGGCCTTCTTACATATTGAGGAGATCCCTTTCCACCATATAACACAATCTTGGATTCGTCTGACCACAGAATATTCCTCCACAAAAACATGAAAATTCAGGGACTTACCAATGATTTTATTTGCACTACTATTGCTTTGACCGCAATTGTATAAACGTCAAATAAACGTCGATTTGATCGTCATTTTTCGACGCATACGAACGCTCTCTGGCTTATCGATTTCTCGTCGTCAACTCGATTTTTTTTTTTACTGCAGTGTTACACCGCAAATGATGTCATCGAATATGAAACTTAATCCAACTGAGTTATCGAAAAAAAGCAGTTGGTATTAAATTAAAGTTTCGTTCTGGGTTTTCGATTAATTTTTGACGCAATTACTCGTAACGTTTTCGAAAACGGCCGTTGCACAATTGTTTCATGATGGTTGGCACTAAACTTTATCGATTTCTCCGTTAATTAAAATTTAAGATTGTGACGTTTTTATGACAGATACAAATCAAATACGGCCTTTTCGAAAACGTCAAATTGACGTCCATTTGATAGTGAAAAAATTGTCATTTTTTGACGCAGATGCTCAAATTGACAAATTTGCGACTGTCGTGCCTACATAAAATCTGTTTGTTCAACAAACACGCTTCCAGACTTTTCAATATCAATGTCTGCAAATCGATTTTAATACTAAAGTGTTGCGAAGCAAATGATGTTATCGAACATATGACTTTAGCAAACTGCTTTATCGAAAGTAATGCTTTTGCGTAAATATTTCGTCTTGCGTTTTCCATCCATTGGCTTTTGCCGTTTGCATTTAAAACCATCTTGCATTTGCATTTTTGATTCAAATGATGTTTTCGAAAACCGCTTATATAAGTCAGCCAAAAATTGTTGCACAGCTCTGTTATTTCACGAATGACATGTTTTGTTATTTTATCTGCTCATATCTATTGCACACAGTCACAATTCACAATTTCAAACCCAACGATATGATCTTTTTTTTTTTAATATTGATTACGGCATTGCGCCAAAAAATACATTCTCAACATTTTATTGTAATTTTAAGGGTAAATGCTTCTTTTTATGACCCCAATGCACGTACAATTGGAAATTGATTGTTTTTTTCCCGGGTTCATGTTTTTGAGTATGCACCTTGACCTTTTGAAAAGGGCTAACACACAATTGAAATTTAATATTGAAATACCTATTTCAAATCCGATTTGCATAATCTCCTTTACCACTCAATCACATTCGTTTTTCGTTTATATCCTTTTTCTTCTGCAAATTTAATGTTGTTGGAAAGAAGATTGGAAGAATGGGTATTCTTAAAAAAGATTGAAATCTTTTTGAGGGTCTTTTCGCATTAAGAAGATATTAGTGTATTGCAGATGTAGAGGGAAGCAATAACAAGAAAACAAATAAATGCTCTCGTATTAAAGGTTATATAGAAAATAATGATAAACTGTTACATTGAGAGGGGGATGATATTTGTCGGTAGAAGATAGAGAAATTGGAAAGTGAGTGAGACTGAAGAGGTAATGGAATCTGTTGCGAAAATTAAGTCTGGTTGATTATCCAATGAAAAATAATGAAAGTTTGGGCGACATTTTGTCCGCTTCACCATTTTACGGTTGCCATAATCGTCTAGGACTAGTCGCACCGTGGTAGACAAATTTGAGCCCACCGATTCAGTAAACAGTCCGGCAAGACCCGTCCGTAAATGCAAGATCTGCCAAACAAAATTGCCGCTGTTTATGAGAATGTGCAGGAGAATCCAAGCCACTCAATTCTGCGCCGCAAACAAGAACTACGTCTTTCTCAGACACAACTTGGCGAAGAATTTGGTAACAAGACTTCGGCTCGGACAAACTTCAACCCACCCAGGAGCTCACAGTTAACCACCAAAGACAAGGACGTATATTTGCTAAGTGTGTTCTTGAGCAGGTGCATGTCGCCCCTCATTTCGGTGGAAAAATCATATTCAGCGACGAGGCCCATTTCTGAAAGAATGGATTCATCAAAAATGAGGAAAGTAAGCTCAGTATTTTGTTGTACAGTGCTTATAAAACAATCGATTACTTCTATGTCGCGTAGTGTTGATAATGATCGAAATGTGTCAACTCGTCATCGTGCCTTACCACAACTTGATCAAATGTGTGCTGTATCTTGTACCAGCCGGATTTTAGTTTGATAAACGATTTAATTAAAATACCAAGAGATGGTAGTATTGCTCTCCCACGCCCGCCATCAGAGTGCAAATGCTATTTTAATTTCACAAAAATAAATTAAGATTACCAATTCCAAGCATGAACACAAAAGATTAACCATCATTTAATAATAAAAAATGTCTGCACCATTCCACTGGCATTGCATTGCATCCTGCAACACAATTCGATATCCTTTTCAATTTTAATAAAATCGGAATTTCAAGTTCCCTATATTGTTTGACTGTGTGCACAAGCTCACATCAGAAGTAATGTTGTAATGATTTCACTTATACTGTGGTGCACTGTTATTATTGTCAGTTACATGTGGCATGGAGCTTAGTAAATTCTAATATCCTGCGAACATGTAATGGCTTTCATTGTGATAAAAATCTACATCCAGAAAAAGAATATTAAAAAATATGAAAATAAAAAATTCACATGAATGTACACATGCATAGGTAGAGATAGAGCTTCTATGAAATTGGAGTGCCAAGAGTCATTCAATGGTAAAAAAAACGTACAGAACGTAACACCCATGAATTGCGAATGAGTTCTTCAAAACTGAAATGACATCCTAGAAGCGAAAAACAAATATATCTTCTGCCATATAAAAAACGAGTTGGTAATAAAACTTCAATGTTGTATACGAGTATTGGGAGAAGTTTACATTAATATTACATTTTTATTTTAAGACCTTTTTTCATCAGGAACTTTTGAAAGGTATTAGGGTTTGGTTACTCATAGTTTTAAAAAGACGTATTTTAGTGCTAGTTGGAAAAACAACTTTGTCAATCACATAAATAAACTTTATATCAACAGGAAGGAAGGAATGCTTTTATATTTATAGGCTCAACGCCATTTTGAATAAACTGTAGATATCAAGTAGGCAGTTTTATGTTCATCATCTTCCGGCGTAGACCAACAATTTTGGTTGAGTAACATTTATTACTTCAAATAATGTATATCAATTTTAAAAGGATATTCAGAACTGTCAACAGGGAAACTTGGTCGATGCAAAAAATTGTTCACTCCTTCGGATCTGGATGTAATATACGAGTATACAATTCCAATATTTGGTCAGGTGCTCTAATAAATCCAATAACCCACTTGAGTCTCTTGGAAAGAACTCAAAAATGATCTTTAAAATAATAGGTGAAACATGTACGAGTACAACTCCCGAACAATGTGTCATAATTTTATTATTTTTATAATCAGTGTTCTAGTGAAAAAGTTCGTTGCGTTCTTACCCAACAAAATAGATTCAAGCGTTATACCCTCACTTTGGGAAATTCCTATTAGTTTATCCTTGAGTTCAACTTGGGACGTTCTGTTAAAATTCTGATATTCTTTCTTAAACCGCACTTCACGATTGTGGAATGGTTTAGGCTCAATAAATGTGAAATAAGACTCATGGTTCAATCAGTCTGCATAAAGCATATTTTCAATATGGTCGACGGCTGAAAGTAAACGATATATCTTAAAGCTTAGACTTAAAACAGTACTCAAAAACTCAATTTGAAATTGTGCTAGAAAAACAAGTGAAAGATTGCTCGTATCAAATTTTCGTCTAGAGATGGCAATAATTTGGGATTTCGCTGGATTTAGCGTAAGGCCATTACACAGCGGCCAATTGTGAATCTCATCCAGATCTTCGTTTATTCTGCAAGTTAGATCGTCCAAAAAGTTAAAAGAAAGATAAATTTTGAGTATTATCAGCTTAGAAATGTAACATGTCATTTTTTGCAAAGATGTCGTAAGTCATTTATAAACATGCAAAACAAAATAGTACCTAAGATAGAACCCTGTGGGATGCTAGCGAGCAAGCTGATAGAATCAGAAGAATTATTGTTAATTTTAACCTTTTGAGTTCGATGACTTAAATAGTCTTGTATGAGACAAACCGTGTCACTGAAGCCAAAGTAAAGTTTTAGTTTCTTGCACAGAATACTGTGAGAGAAGCGTTAAAATTCATTTGTCATACTGAATTCGAATATGTTCAAGGACCTTAACCATAGCCATAGAACAGCTGTGGACTGCTCGAAACTCTCACTACACGCACCGGAGAACATATGTTACGAGCTCGTATGTGGTTTGAAATCTAGTTTGACAAATTTTTTTCCAAGATCTTAGACAGGCAAGGCAGTATACTGATGGGCCGAAAATCTGATGCAATTGATGGATTGCTTTTCTTAGGGACGGGAGTCACCTTTCCACGCTTTCACCATTTTGGAAAACAAGAGGTCGTAATACAAACATTTACTAAATGGTTAAACGCGGGTATAATTTGTGTTAATATCATTTTAATAAAACTTATTGGAACTCCATCTTCACCAACAGAGTTGGATCCTAAAGAAAGGATAAACATGACCAATTCGTTCTCAGAAACGACTTCAGATTCAAATTCAGAAGAAGTTGTTAATTGTAAAGCTAGATGACTGTAGGTTTGTTATTAACAAAGCCTATTATCATCATTTGGATCCGGAAAATTTTCAACCACGTCCTTTCTACCAATATCAAATAAACGCATGCTATTCCAAAACTTAAGTGAAGTTTGATCAAGGCTTAATTTTTAAATGAAATATCACTTTTTAGTACTGCGAGTTAAAAAAGACTAGTGGTCACGAGCTTGACAGAAAACATCCAATTTATGGGTGTTGGATGGCTCTTCAACTTTAAAAAACAGCTTACGACGGATTTTTATTGAATTGAGGACTTCAGAAATAAACCAAAGGCAGTTGTTGTTTCTTATTATGACCGTTTTTAATGGAACATGCTCTAGGTATAGAGTTGAAGCAATAAATGTTGAAAGAAATCGACTTTATCATCAACATTTCATAACATAGTGACGGAAGATTTTGGAGCTCTGGTTAAGTGTAAAAATCTCAAATTGAATTCGTCTACTGGTACCACCGATTATTTTTCATCACTACAGATTCTAACTTGACGGAACTCTGGGGTGCCAGCACGTAACTTGATACAATCGAGTCTAGTCGATGTAATCGAGTATATGGAGTTCCTTATTTGATTCCAACGAATCGATAACAATCGGCTGATCATAAGAAAGAACTGCCTGTTCTCGATTGTATCGACCTAACTCGATCGTATCAAGTTACGTGCTAGGGCCCCTGATCAAAAGAACCGTTCGAAAACCACGTATGTTTGGAATAGAATATTATTTGTATCATTTAGAAGTACAATAAGTACAACAAAAATTGTAGGAGTCGTTTTCGAGAAAAATTAAAAAAATGTAAACAAATTGTTGTATGCCATCCATCTTTTCCCGATGATGAAAGAAATATAAAAATACTCTCAACCATTAAGGCTGAAGCTCAATTTTGTTCATAAAATGTAAGCTATCTCACGAGCTTCGACTTGTTAATCGTTTTGTACAATATTTGTGACACTTTTAACCATTACTTCAGTTGTGACGACATTTCGAGGTCCTCGGGCCTCAGCATCATTTGTGCTAACACGACCACAAAAAGATTCAGGGAACCGCTGGTGCACCATTCAATGTGAAGGAGCAGAATTTCCATAATATTTTTCCTTTATCTTGCCACGAAAAAACAAATATTTAATAATAACCCGAAATTCACTTATGTTCTTAATAAATTTGTTAAATCCTTAGTATTTGACAGATGTATTGATTCTTAAAAACATAATGTCAAAAAAAAAAAAAATCTTCCTTGTGATCGGAGCGCCACCTATCTCCGAAATCTCTGCAAATCCAATGACGGATAGACTTTTTTGTATTTTAAAAACCACAAAATTTTTTATTCAACGAAACCAATGCTTTCTCTTTAAAGTCAAACCAAATTTAATTAACGTAGAATTAATTATTTAGCTTTACGATTATGATTAAATCATTAACGAAGTTTCAATTACACAAAATCGCTTAATTTTTTTTCCCCTAAACAATATTACTTATGTAGCTTTTTGCTTCTTTTTTGTTTCAGCAAACATTCTCATAGCATTTCTGTAATCTCATACCATTTATTCAGTAATTTATGTAATTTATTATTTTCCCTTTTACCACTAATGCGATTATGAGATAAAATTCCAATTTGTACATCAAGTCCTAAGTTGAACTATCGGTGTGGGTTGGCCATCGCAAAAATTGTCCATTACTTTTTGCGTGCCAATCATTTCAATCGAAGGGGAATTTCAATAATTTCAATAATTGTTCTGTCATGACTGAGCGGTTCGGTAAGTAATAGATCGAAGCACCATTAAGTGTTTTTTTTTCGTTTTGTCATCGAATAGATAGATGTTATGATGAACTTTGCTCCTAAGGTATGTGTATCTGACTTTTTTTGTTCTTACTTATTAATTCAGGGATGGATCCTTTGGAAATGAAAAAGGCGCAAGAATGTAGTCTCGTGAATAAATAGTAACTCCAGTAGGGCCATTTTTTTACTTTCTCTTCTTTTGTAGTCAAAATCCCTGTAATATTTTATTTTAGACATTTTTAAATACAAATAATTCATACAAAATATCTCAAAAACTTAACCACAAATTTATCAAACCTCTGCAGCTTAACAATAAGTAGTTTCATCTAAATCGGTATCTTAACCTTTCTATGGAACTGCAATCAAATTACCTGTCCAAATTTAAAACACTGATTATTTACTCGGCAAATTTTCTAAAGTTCTTAAAGAGAGGTAACTTTTAACGCCATCTGTGACCGAGGCGCAATTGTAACTCTTCATACAATTTTGCCTCTCTCTGTGAACACAGCCCTAACTGAAAGAACAAGGCATAATAACAAGAGCAAAAATCTACCAAAAAGACGTTTTAGAAGAAGAGTTGAAGCCACTAAGAGGTACTTAATAAAAAGGACTTGGTCTTCCCCAATGAATTTCGTAAAAGCAACAACTCAACAACTCTTATTTATCAATTTTCATAAAAAAATAACATGGCTGTCAGGAGATATCTTTGCCTTTTGAATTCATAGAATTCAATTAAAGTATTGCATTCATTGACTTCACTTTGAAACTGTGACTTCAAATTTGTAATCACCATTAATTTTACATTAAATAGATTGCAATAATTTTTTCTTCATTCATTTAACTGCAATCAACTGATTGAAATCTTTTGAGAATTCGTACATTCTTTTCATTCTTCCGCATTCATTTGCATTCTCTTGAATTCATTGCATTCCTTTGAATTCCATTCTTTTTTTTTTAAGTTTTTGCGTGCTCTTGCAATGAATGTGGAATGATTGATTGTAAATAATTTGAAGTCATAGTCTCAAAGCGATGTCAATGAATGTAATCGTTCAATTGAACCCAATCAATGATTTCCAAAGATTACATTCACAAATGATTGCATTCTTTTATAATCAGTGTGATATCAAGATAGTTGAAAAAGAACTTGGTATTTGAAGGTCATGTCAGCAAGTGAATCAATCGAACTTCATAGAAATCTCCGTCTGAATACTCCAACAGTAAATCAGGTTATACTTACTTCGCCTCATTTATATCAAACTCATACAATCCATCCCTTGCTGTATACTCGTTCAGTATTCCAAATATCCAAGACCAAGAATGAATTTTCATAATTGAAAAAATAAAAAAATATATTCCACAACCCATATCCATCATAAGATCGAACAGCAAAGTATTTAGGTGGTGCCATTACGTCTTGGGAATTCCTTCCTGTAGATAAAGAAAAATGCTACTCTTCCTGTGTAATGATTATATGACTTTGTAAATAATTCCTCGCACCCTGACGTTCAGTCCATGGATTGGTTTTGTAATCGCGTTCTCTGGAATTTTTTTTTGTTCATCTTTTTATTTTAGCTCTTAACTTCATGAGTTTTTTTTTTACCGAAGAGAGGTGCCATGCCACAGGATAATAATTAGATTCCACTGGGATACTGACATTTTCGTTTACTCACTTATCCCATTAGGTTTGCAGTTCTTCGTTTTGATGATTGTGAACTGTTTAAGGATATCCCCTTGCAGCCATTAAAATTAGATTGCTCCTTTTTGGTTGTTACAAAAAATAATAGAAGAGCATACTCTACTATAGAAATTGGTTAAACGAAAAAAAAAGAATTAAAAAGGTCTGAGGATGTTTTTTTTTTTTTATTCTTTTTCAACAAAAGAAAATGGGATTATTCTAAAAGTGGAACAATTGTTGGCTTTTATGGTTTTATTCTTCGAAAATTTCGGAAACCAGGAAAATAAGGGATCTTAAAAGATTGAGATGTGTGTTCTTTTAAGATGGTATTAAAATTTTGAAGTGAGTGTGTTTCTTTTTTTGTTGGAAATGTGTCCTAGGGAATTTGAAATCTAACAACGACAAAGCTTCTTGAATGTCTAATAAATAGGAACATAGGATTAATTTAATCGACTTGTGGAGGAATTTACTCAGTCTTTAAGTGTCTAGAATATATTGACAGACAAAACATTTATATATACATCTATTAGACTAAATCGATACATCTAGAATATATCCGTGGTGTTTGAAAACTAGGCCGAGTTACCTGCATTTAATTATACAGAGTGTTTCAAACTAAGAGTGTCAAACTAAGAAACTGGTGAAATACCAGAATCTCCCACGTTGGCCGTATTTTTGAAAATATCTGTCGTAATTGATCTATTAAATCTTTTAAATCTATTACCTTAATATTCATATATATGTATGTATGTTTTTTTAATTTAAACACACTTACTGATGCTGCAGTTGGGATTGGGCAAGTGGCTTAACCAACAAGCTTCTACAACCAGTTCGGTCACTCCACTTTCACACGCTAACTTGATTGAAATCTCTTCCCACCGGTGTTTGCTGTTTGAGTCGTGGGTTTCCTTTACTGTGCCCGCGCTGCCGTCCTTCGGGATTTGATTAGAAGACTTTCCGGCCCGTAGCGTGTGGGTCCATTTGCTCTACATGACCCAGACATTCCAGTTATTGGACTTGAACTCGTTTGATCAGGTGGATTTCGCTGTTCAGCATGTGCAGTTATTGGTTGCATCTTCCCTCTACTTTCTATCTATGCAAACGGGACCAAAAAATCCCCGGAAAAAGCACATGTTTGCAGTCAAAGACATCTTTTGTAAAAAGTGTGTTACTTCCCGAAGTTTCCAAGATAGTAATATTACTTCAGAAATTCTATTTTGTAGGTTTTTAAAATTGTATAGACATTTTTGAACACGTTAATGAAAACGTTTATATAGGAAAACAATTTTTAATCAAAATACTTTAAGGGTTTTTGATTTTTTTTTTCACGAACTATTTACATCCGTGTTTAAAAATGTAAGTTCATTACGGTGCTCCTTCTTCTTCTTCAAAATATATGCTTCTTCAATATAATGCTTGCACATTTTTAGGTCTGTTATTAGGTCTATGTCCTATTATTCTGACGTTGGGCTTATGACGCGATCGGACAGTACTACACTTTTAGCGTTAATTAAAACAGTAGGCTAAAACGCTCTGGTACATCAGCAGGTACTATGCCCCTGGTGGCATTCAAAACAGTAGGCTAAAATCGCTGCAACGTCAATGTTGCGTGTGAATTGAATGTGGTGAAGTACAATTCTCATTAGTAATACCGAAGTATCATAAAGTGGAGAAGCATGTAACGCTTCGTTACAATGCAGAACCGCATTTGTCCCGCTGGGTTTTTAAAAAGGCGAAGATTTCTCTGCAAATTGACGATCAATTGCACTTACGTCTCTTCTCTCCACTGATCAACAATTAGCTTAAGGAATATCTCGAAGAACGAAAGCTCATTAATGACCGGCAGTAAGACTTCGATGCAATAACTTCACTGAAAAGTGAAACCAAGCCATAGTTGACAATTCTAAAGAATTTGTTAGAGTTTGGCTCAAAACTGTTTTATAAAAAATTCGTGCGTACAGTATCAAACACTCTTTTTCGTTGGATTGGAATTAATTTGTATGACCGTTTAATTCGAGTTTTTCTGGTAGGTTTTCAGTTCGATATTCATAAAATAAATTCTGGTATTCCCCAAGGTTCCGTTTTGTCTCTAATACTCTTCCTTATCTTCTTTTTTTTTGTTTTATATACAATTTGACTAAAAACTAACTCATTACTAAATCAAATCATGTTGGCTATTTGCTTACAATATCATATTAATGTTTTCTTAATCTAGTTCATGATTTTTTTTTTAATATTAGCAGTATAATAAATATTTATGAGTTGGCGTTTTATCCCCCGTAGAACAAGCTGTTGTTCTTCTCGTAAAAGCGTGCGCCGTCGTAATGGATGATTTCTTCAAATTGATCGTCAGTGTTGCCTCGAGCGTATAAATACCTGTCGCTAGGCTTTAGTTCATGTTGCAGGGATGTCTTATCTTATCTTCATAAATGATGTTTTGTCTAAAGCTTCTCATCCACTTCATTGTTTCGCCAACGACAACGCCCTGGCCCTCAGCTTTTCATATTAGTTTCGAGACTCATAACCCTGTTCTTCGGTTGTGGGACTGAAACAGTTATGCTTAGGACATTCGATTCCGATCTTGCCAGCATTATATAATGGGGTATTAATAACTTCGTTGATTTTAACGCTTCCAAAACACTTTCTTCTTTCGGCCAACAAAGAAACTGAAATGCTCCATAGTCTGTATGTGCGATAGAGATCACATAATGATCATATCATGATCATATAATCAACGTAGCTAAAAATGTAGCGAAATACAGAGGTTTTCTTAAGAGATGCAAGACATCTTTTTGCCCTTAGGATCTGTAGACGATCAATTAGTCATTCATCTGCGCCAAAACTTTAGTATAATTCTCATATTTGGACTAGTGTCCCCATTTCTCATTTTAACTTGTTCGATGGAATCCAGAACAACTCCCAAACTTATATTATTGAAACTTTTGTTTCGCTTGAAAACCGTCGACCATAACGTTTCCTGTCTCTCATTTTTTGTATCGCTTATACTATCAACAAAGTTCATATGAAATTGCCAGCTGCATTTCTCCCCCCAAACAATTCCGTCGTCAAGCTTGGAATGCTCATCAGTGTACCCTTGATCCCACCTTTGGACGTACTATAAAATATAGGAATTCTTTCTTTAGAATCTCTGCTAGAATGTGGAGTACATGGCCCTTCCAGATTCTTCCAACTCATATTGATGTACAAGCTTTCAAGACCAATGTGTATCGACATCTCCTTATTAAAAGGGTAATCATTACCCTTTGAGTGTGTGCAAACAAGGAAATCGGCAGATGTTATTTTGAGGAATTTGACACATTAATCGGTATGCAATTATTATGATTGAATTGCATTTAATCGCTAAATCTAAACAACTTTCATTAATTTCTTTCTTCGACATTATTACAATTTTTAGAATCTATTTTACGTTAGCCTTGTTTTAGATTTATTTGCTTAAAGACAATTCAAAAAATACTTAAAATATAACATTCTTTTTTCGAGCTTAATAATTAAATTTTAAAACCTTTACCCACACGTTTTTGCAATCATAGCTTCAACGCACATACATACATGTACACGAATCAATAATTTCTTTTTTTTTCATTGTTTTTATCTACATCAATTTGCAAAAATTTACAATTCTAATCGGCAACATATTCGAAAGTAGAAAAAATATTCACATTACTTCCCGTGTTATAGAAATGTTTACGCTTATCCGGCAATTAGTTGGAATATTCCGCTGGTTTCCTGCAACAGTTGCAGGAAGTAATTCTCTTTCCTTGCCACATGCACAGTGCAGTATTTGGTTTGCAGAAAAGAAACTCCTTTGTTTGTT
Organism: Chrysotoxum bicinctum; assembly: GCA_911387755.1. Taxonomy (NCBI): domain Eukaryota; kingdom Metazoa; phylum Arthropoda; class Insecta; order Diptera; family Syrphidae; genus Chrysotoxum; species Chrysotoxum bicinctum. Next base: position 41,205,101 of record OU426989.1, on the reverse strand, counting down.
AGGGGGGCCAGTAGTAACGAATTGTTTTTTTCTTGTTTCTGTTAAAGAATTTTCTATTTTCCACGATTGAAAGAAGTGAAATTCCACAAGGTTCTTTAGTTAGACCTATGGTTGTTTAAAATGGTAATTAGAACTAGTATTAAAAACTAATTTCTAGAAGGCTAATTTTTAAATTGTCAAATGTTAAACTGATATCTTTGGTTTAGAGGTTACACTTTTCGATACTTAACAACAAAACATTTCGTTCACATCAGAATTTAAATCCATTTTAACCTTTCCACAGACCAGATTATAAGAAATTGTTTAGAATGTGTTGAAATCTTCACCGTATATAAATGAGATTGAGTAGTTTTAAACTAATGGAAAATTATTTATAAATTATATAAATAGAATTGGTGTTAAATGACTGCCTAGAGGATCTCCAGAATAACCTATAAATCTTTTTGACTGATAGCCATGAAAATTCACAAAATAGGATCTGCTAAGATAATGAGATCTAAGCCAAGCAATGCATTCGATATTCAACCCAAGCTTGCTCTTTTTTGTAACAACTCTTGATGTGAAAGTTGGTCAGAAGTCTTTACTATCTTCTATTAGAACACAATATGTTTGTTTTTCACAGTAAAAGGAATCCATACAAGACTCCGCTAGTCTCACGATTAATGTCGAACAGCCTTTCAAAAAACGATGTTTGTTACGAACCATTAACGATTTTCTATAAAAACTTCCTGTTTCGCTAACAATTACTGCGAAAATCTTCGGTCTAGCCGGCAAAAAAGCTATTGGACTTTATTTGTCAATAAATAAATTAAAGCAATGTTTAAAAACTAAGCTATCTAAGCATCGCTACAAGAAGAGAGCGGGATTCTGCGAGAATTCTGAAGGGCTGCTGTTAGTTATTGGAGTCTTGAGGAAAATCGAAGCTTGCGCTATGATTCAATAGCTCAAAGACATTTTTTCAAAGACCATCGGCGACTACAAACTAAAACGTTACATGCCTATAGAGTGTGGCACTCCGGAACGTAATTGTCCCCAAGTTCATAACACCAGCACTTTCCACAATCCAAAAATGAATAGCGATGATCTTAAAACCAAGATTGTGATTGAGGCTATCGACAGGAGCTATATAGATGGCACGATTTCTTCTGATCGATGGCAGATGGTGAAAGTGAATCTCTCGGCAGGCTTCTTAAGTGTCACGAGGAAAAACCCTGGACCACCTGCCATCACAAGTGGTGGCGGTTGGCATCAAGGTCATGTCGAACTCATTGTTTGTGACGATCAGAGATCGTGTGAGCTATATCAAATTGCTGTTAGCAAGTTAGTCGAAATCTGGAACTCGGGTTTTTTACATAGGAGCATATCCCAAGTAGAGCTAGGGCTCGCGCATGGATACCGGCTGAATCTTCTTGTATGGAGGAGATCCTCCAGATAAACAAGGTGATCAATCCAATATTCTCATGTAGAGCGAAAATATCTCAGACCTATTAGTCTTTCACCATTCCTTCTCAAAACTTTTGAGCGACTAATTGATATTCAACAAGTGTTAACACTAGACTTTTGTCTACATCTCAGCACGCATACTGTAAACGGAAATCGGTGGAAACAGCTCTTAATTCGCTGGTAAGAACCATCGAATACCCTCTCCATGATAAAGAGTATACTATGTTTGCTTTCCAGGCGGAGCTTTTGAGGATTAAAGGAGTCCTGTCTTGGTTTGAAGAAACGTGATATCAATCAATGATATTCGGACCTTCTCGAAAAGCGAAGCAGCCATTAAAGTTTTTGATTTGATCTCTACCAGCTCTAATAAAGATGGCGCAGCAGTTTACCATTCACCTCTGCTAGGTGCCGGGCCCATATCTGCTTGTTAACTTATACTAAAGCATGATTATATACAGAGAACAAAACTTAATTGGAACAAAGCACCACCAAAGAAGAACCCATTGGTTTTACGATTATGGAGAAAGTTTTGAAGATTAAATGTGATTAAATGACCAAATGCAGCCCTGTCCTCAGCACACAAGCTATGTTTATATTTATAAAATGTCTTCCACAAAGATGACTTAAGTAGAAACTGGACATAAAAAAATAAGCGAAGAAAAATTTACTTTAAACCCCCTTCGTTGTTGTTGTTTCGGTTTTGTTTTGAAAATTTTATGTAAATTCTTTGAGAACACATAAATTGTTCGTTCAGCATATATGTCAGGTTAAAATATTTTTGTCTGATCCTTGCAAGGAGTTTGTGTGTGTTTAATATTTCTCATTTTTTATGCACAAAGTGCTTAAGCTGTATATCTTCTTTCGAAAAAACAAAAAACAAAATTGCATACTTTCACGTAGCTCATCGTATAGTCAAGGTACATACCCAACACAAAATGAAGACGAAACTTTTAATTAAATTCCGTGTATAGTCTGAGTGACTTTGGCCACTTGCTTTAACTTGCATGTGTCATGCATGGGTATTAGAAAATATACCATGTCCTTGCTGGGGTTATGAAATAATATTGATTTCTTTTTACTTGCAATATGTGTACCTGTTAGATTAAAGGGTAAGTTTTGGTTTTGTGAAAAAAAAATTACTCAAGATTTTAGTCAAACTAAAATGATAATGGTTTTAAATTTCTTGGTGTATCAGTCGTTTGGACAAAAATAAATCTAATGAGGTCGAATCGCACTGAAACCAAGCCTTCAAATCGATTGAATATCCAATTTTGTGTGAGCTGTGTGGCACATAGCGCCGTCACATCCATACGAGTATAATCCAACTCGCATCAAATTAAATCGATCACTAGAGCTCTCCATTGATGGTGAAGGCAATGTGATCGTCGTTTTTGAAGAAGGACGAATCAATGAAAAGGCCGCTGTTCCGAAATCCACACTTTACAGTAACCTTCTGCTTATGTATTGTAGGCTTCGAGTTGATATTCACCGTGCCAAATCAGGCGTTTTTTTTTTTGTTGACGTACCCGTTCCTTTAAAAATAAAACTTCTCGCTCAAGATGATTTCTTTAGGGATCCGCTTCCAAACTCCTTCCTTAAAATGGTGCTACAGTCCGGGTTGGACCAGGGCCTCAACTAATAATCTTCTCCAGCCAGCTCGGTCTCTGGCTAGCTTGCCCCAGTTCGCACGTCAAGTTTTTTGAGGTCCTATTCCACTTGTGTGCGCCACTTGAGTCGCGGTCTTTCTCTACTGCGCCGTCCCTTGGGATTGGATTCGAAGACTTTAAGGAGCATTTGGATCCATTCGCTCTTAATGACGTAGCCATCTCAGTCGTTGGACTTTGTTTAACTAGGTCAGTTTCATGGTTATATCTTCTCCTCCACTCTCCGTCTATACAGACGGGACCAAAGATCACACGGAGAATTTTCCTCTCGAAACGTCCTAAAGCGTTCTTATCCACTTTCGACAAAGTCCATGTCTCTGCACTATAGACAAGGACCGGGATGATAAGAGTTTTATAGAGGGACACTTTAGCTGCTCGGGAGAGGACTTTGCTACTCAAAAGCCTTCTTAGTCCAAAGAAGCAACGATTGTCAAGAGTTATTCTCCGTTTGAATTCGGCGCTGGTGTTTTTGTCCGTTTCATCATGATTACATGTTGATGAGCGCTGTAAGTTGACATGACATAGCGACTTCTCTTTAGATTCTGAAAAAAAAATGTAAAAATAACAAAAGATAAAACAACATGGCCGCCATGAACTGTTAAAATCCATCTTTGCTTATTGGTACTACATTTCTTATATTTGTGCATTGAAAGCAAGAAAAACGCCAAATGACCGCGTTGGTCAACCACCCAAAACAAAAATCATGAACACCTTTTTGTGTCCAGTATTTACATAAGTTCTTATTATCAGGGTAACCCATCAAGGCATCCATACTCCCATTAAAACTCCTCTTCAAACTTTGATGGGTTTCCGTTTGGGTATCTTTCAAAATCCCTCAGTCTGTTGTTATTAAGACTAAAAAGCTTTTCCGTTTCTCATTTTTTTCTTAAAGATTATTCATGGATGGGTTCCGACAATATAACCCTTTTTCTGGTGAATTAAAAAAAAGACAATTCTTGAAAAAGGTGTAAACAAAATAAACAAAACTTGTTGGGGAAAAAATTAAATACTTTTGTTAAGCTTTTTTCTAGAGGTTCATGTAAATTCGTGCTAGTCCGGGGTAATCCCAAAGAAAGCGAGTAAAAGTAGAACTATGACCATTTACCGATTTTATGGTATATTAATTCGAAGTAAAATACTTAACCCAATCTCTCAGACAGATAGACCAATTAGAGAAAATGCGATAGGAATTTTATTTCAGGGAAAGATTATTCCGAAGGAAAAATACTAAGTATTTATAATCTCTCACTCAGAAATAACTTCAACTTAATAATTCGGAGTATTTTTGGATTTTTTTTGCGATATTAGCTTTTTCGTACCTTTAAGATTCGTTTTAACTATATTTAAAACACTACTAAATCAAGAAAAAGTAAAACGATGTGAAGATTGAGCATAGTTTACACAGTGTTTGTCTTTAAGATCAAATAGAAAATAGTCCGAAAAATTAAGATAAAGGTCTCAAAGCCAACAAAACCTCGGAACCCTAGGTACAAAGAATACCCAACTCTTGTGGCTGGGTGTACCTACTGCCCATATTTATTTTTTGTTTCCTTCAAGAGTCATTATTTGTTTGGTTTAGTGGATATCTTCTAAGGACACTTGTCAATAATCCGTACTAATTAGTGTGAGACTTTTATCTTTCGAAATCCACTGGGATCAACACCAATCAATGAAATTATTGTCATTTCTTAATTTAAGATCACATTGGGAAAAGGTTAAACTTTTAATACTTTACCATAGTTTTTAGACCGTTAGCTCATGAGGCCTGGTTCTTCTTAGTCTCCGAACATTTAGGCCTATTCGGCGAGATCTTTTATTCTTCTATTCTGTTATTCTGCTATGAATTTCCATACAAATGTTTGAGCTGTCAACAAATCTTTTATGAATTTTAATTTTGGTATTCAGCACGCTAAAATCTGTTATAAAATCTGCTAAGAACACTTTTATGAACTGTCAAACGTTCGAACATAGAAAAAATTTTTTACGAATAGCATTTTTGGTATTCAGCATGCCAAAATCTGCTATGAAATCTGTTAAAAATCATAAAAGAATATAAGACCAACTTCTGTGACTATCATCATAAAAGATTTTAATAAGTACACAGGTGCATCATGTAAAAATGAATATTTATCTTTAATTTCGTCAACGAAATGTTCTTTAAAAGAGACAAATGAAAGAAAATATATGAATTTTTGAATATTACAACAACAACTTGAATGAACTACCACCGAGGGGGTTCTTATTTGGCTGGAGTTATAGCTATTTCACGGTTGCCAAGCCGATCATCAGACTCCTTTATTAGTGGTGCTTAGCCTTTATACTATCAAGTTTAATCGAAAAACTTTTTGCCTTGACTGAGATTTGAACCCAGACCTAGCGTCGTCAGAAGCCAATGCCCTACGCATCACGCTACCGAGACCACCTGATCAGGTCCATCCCAATTTAGGTTTTATCGTTTATCAATTATCACTTGAGGACTAGCGTTTTTATTAGTCATTCAAGTTTGTTGTTGTAAATTCGGTTTCTTTCTATTTCTCCGAACTCTGTTTATAAGCCAACAATTCGTTGTATATTATAAGGAGGGAGATTTTAATGAAAGATTTGACTCTGGTCAAGTTTCAAATGTATTGAAGGGGTTTTTGTATGGTTACAAACATGCAGTGTGCCTGCGAAGCTTCATATATTTATGAATTTTTGAATATTACAACAACAACTTGAATGAACTACCACCGAGGGGGTTCTTATTTGGCTGGAGTTATAGCTATTTCACGGTTGCCAAGCCGATCATCAGACTCCTTTATTAGTGGTGCTTAGCCTTTATACTATCAAGTTTAATCGAAAAACTTTTTGCCTTGACTGAGATTTGAACCCAGACCTAGCGTCGTCAGAAGCCAATGCCCTACGCATCACGCTACCGAGACCACCTGATCAGGTCCATCCCAATTTAGGTTTTATCGTTTATCAATTATCACTTGAGGACTAGCGTTTTTATTAGTCATTCAAGTTTGTTGTTGTAAATTCGGTTTCTTTCTATTTCTCCGAACTCTGTTTATAAGCCAACAATTCGTTGTATATTATAAGGAGGGAGATTTTAATGAAAGATTTGACTCTGGTCAAGTTTCAAATGTATTGAAGGGGTTTTTGTATGGTTACAAACATGCAGTGTGCCTGCGAAGCTTCATATATTTATGAATTTTTGAATATTACAACAACAACTTGAATGAACTACCACCGAGGGGGTTCTTATTTGGCTGGAGTTATAGCTATTTCACGGTTGCCAAGCCGATCATCAGACTCCTTTATTAGTGGTGCTTAGCCTTTATACTATCAAGTTTAATCGAAAAACTTTTTGCCTTGACTGAGATTTGAACCCAGACCTAGCGTCGTCAGAAGCCAATGCCCTACGCATCACGCTACCGAGACCACCTGATCAGGTCCATCCCAATTTAGGTTTTATCGTTTATCAATTATCACTTGAGGACTAGCGTTTTTATTAGTCATTCAAGTTTGTTGTTGTAAATTCGGTTTCTTTCTATTTCTCCGAACTCTGTTTATAAGCCAACAATTCGTTGTATATTATAAGGAGGGAGATTTTAATGAAAGATTTGACTCTGGTCAAGTTTCAAATGTATTGAAGGGGTTTTTGTATGGTTACAAACATGCAGTGTGCCTGCGAAGCTTCATATATTTATGAATTTTTGAATATTACAACAACAACTTGAATGAACTACCACCGAGGGGGTTCTTATTTGGCTGGAGTTATAGCTATTTCACGGTTGCCAAGCCGATCATCAGACTCCTTTATTAGTGGTGCTTAGCCTTTATACTATCAAGTTTAATCGAAAAACTTTTTGCCTTGACTGAGATTTGAACCCAGACCTAGCGTCGTCAGAAGCCAATGCCCTACGCATCACGCTACCGAGACCACCTGATCAGGTCCATCCCAATTTAGGTTTTATCGTTTATCAATTATCACTTGAGGACTAGCGTTTTTATTAGTCATTCAAGTTTGTTGTTGTAAATTCGGTTTCTTTCTATTTCTCCGAACTCTGTTTATAAGCCAACAATTCGTTGTATATTATAAGGAGGGAGATTTTAATGAAAGATTTGACTCTGGTCAAGTTTCAAATGTATTGAAGGGGTTTTTGTATGGTTACAAACATGCAGTGTGCCTGCGAAGCTTCATATATTTATGAATTTTTGAATATTACAACAACAACTTGAATGAACTACCACCGAGGGGGTTCTTATTTGGCTGGAGTTATAGCTATTTCACGGTTGCCAAGCCGATCATCAGACTCCTTTATTAGTGGTGCTTAGCCTTTATACTATCAAGTTTAATCGAAAAACTTTTTGCCTTGACTGAGATTTGAACCCAGACCTAGCGTCGTCAGAAGCCAATGCCCTACGCATCACGCTACCGAGACCACCTGATCAGGTCCATCCCAATTTAGGTTTTATCGTTTATCAATTATCACTTGAGGACTAGCGTTTTTATTAGTCATTCAAGTTTGTTGTTGTAAATTCGGTTTCTTTCTATTTCTCCGAACTCTGTTTATAAGCCAACAATTCGTTGTATATTATAAGGAGGGAGATTTTAATGAAAGAGAAAACGATAAAACCTAAATTGGGATGGACCTGATCAGGTGGTCTCGGTAGCGTGATGCGTAGGGCATTGGCTTCTGACGACGCTAGGTCTGGGTTCAAATCTCAGTCAAGGCAAAAAGTTTTTCGATTAAACTTGATAGTATAAAGGCTAAGCACCACTAATAAAGGAGTCTGATGATCGGCTTGGCAACCGTGAAATAGCTATAACTCCAGCCAAATAAGAACCCCCTCGGTGGTAGTTCATTCAAGTTGTTGTTGTAATATTCAAAAATTCATAAATATATGAAGCTTCGCAGGCACACTGCATGTTTGTAACCATACAAAAACCCCTTCAATACATTTGAAACTTGACCAGAGTCAAATCTTTCATTAAAATCTCCCTCCTTATAATATACAACGAATTGTTGGCTTATAAACAGAGTTCGGAGAAATAGAAAGAAACCGAATTTACAACAACAAACTTGAATGACTAATAAAAACGCTAGTCCTCAAGTGATAATTGATAAACGATAAAACCTAAATTGGGATGGACCTGATCAGGTGGTCTCGGTAGCGTGATGCGTAGGGCATTGGCTTCTGACGACGCTAGGTCTGGGTTCAAATCTCAGTCAAGGCAAAAAGTTTTTCGATTAAACTTGATAGTATAAAGGCTAAGCACCACTAATAAAGGAGTCTGATGATCGGCTTGGCAACCGTGAAATAGCTATAACTCCAGCCAAATAAGAACCCCCTCGGTGGTAGTTCATTCAAGTTGTTGTTGTAATATTCAAAAATTCATAAATATATGAAGCTTCGCAGGCACACTGCATGTTTGTAACCATACAAAAACCCCTTCAATACATTTGAAACTTGACCAGAGTCAAATCTTTCATTAAAATCTCCCTCCTTATAATATACAACGAATTGTTGGCTTATAAACAGAGTTCGGAGAAATAGAAAGAAACCGAATTTACAACAACAAACTTGAATGACTAATAAAAACGCTAGTCCTCAAGTGATAATTGATAAACGATAAAACCTAAATTGGGATGGACCTGATCAGGTGGTCTCGGTAGCGTGATGCGTAGGGCATTGGCTTCTGACGACGCTAGGTCTGGGTTCAAATCTCAGTCAAGGCAAAAAGTTTTTCGATTAAACTTGATAGTATAAAGGCTAAGCACCACTAATAAAGGAGTCTGATGATCGGCTTGGCAACCGTGAAATAGCTATAACTCCAGCCAAATAAGAACCCCCTCGGTGGTAGTTCATTCAAGTTGTTGTTGTAATATTCAAAAATTCATAAATATATGAAGCTTCGCAGGCACACTGCATGTTTGTAACCATACAAAAACCCCTTCAATACATTTGAAACTTGACCAGAGTCAAATCTTTCATTAAAATCTCCCTCCTTATAATATACAACGAATTGTTGGCTTATAAACAGAGTTCGGAGAAATAGAAAGAAACCGAATTTACAACAACAAACTTGAATGACTAATAAAAACGCTAGTCCTCAAGTGATAATTGATAAACGATAAAACCTAAATTGGGATGGACCTGATCAGGTGGTCTCGGTAGCGTGATGCGTAGGGCATTGGCTTCTGACGACGCTAGGTCTGGGTTCAAATCTCAGTCAAGGCAAAAAGTTTTTCGATTAAACTTGATAGTATAAAGGCTAAGCACCACTAATAAAGGAGTCTGATGATCGGCTTGGCAACCGTGAAATAGCTATAACTCCAGCCAAATAAGAACCCCCTCGGTGGTAGTTCATTCAAGTTGTTGTTGTAATATTCAAAAATTCATAAATATATGAAGCTTCGCAGGCACACTGCATGTTTGTAACCATACAAAAACCCCTTCAATACATTTGAAACTTGACCAGAGTCAAATCTTTCATTAAAATCTCCCTCCTTATAATATACAACGAATTGTTGGCTTATAAACAGAGTTCGGAGAAATAGAAAGAAACCGAATTTACAACAACAAACTTGAATGACTAATAAAAACGCTAGTCCTCAAGTGATAATTGATAAACGATAAAACCTAAATTGGGATGGACCTGATCAGGTGGTCTCGGTAGCGTGATGCGTAGGGCATTGGCTTCTGACGACGCTAGGTCTGGGTTCAAATCTCAGTCAAGGCAAAAAGTTTTTCGATTAAACTTGATAGTATAAAGGCTAAGCACCACTAATAAAGGAGTCTGATGATCGGCTTGGCAACCGTGAAATAGCTATAACTCCAGCCAAATAAGAACCCCCTCGGTGGTAGTTCATTCAAGTTGTTGTTGTAATATTCAAAAATTCATAAATATATGAAGCTTCGCAGGCACACTGCATGTTTGTAACCATACAAAAACCCCTTCGAAAGAAAATATATTAAAACACATATCATATAAACATATAAGTAGAGTATAGCGATGAAACATCGTTGTTTCGATTCGAAACATATGAGGTAAAATCGTGTTCCATTGTATGGATACCAATGGTGTGTAAGGCTAGGCGCGCACATTAAATTTTTAGTTGCACAACTGTTTGGTTGCTAATAGAAAACAGATGAACTATTTGGTTGAATGTCCGCGCAGGTGCATATAATTATATGTTACACAAAATAGCCTTAGGCTATAGGTGCGCACATTCAATTTTTAGTTTCGCAACTGCTTGGTTCGAGCAACTTAAAGTTTGTGTTTTGATACAAACTAAGCGATTGCCTAAAATGAGTTCGCTATTTTGTGTAACATATAATTTATAATTATGCACCTGCGCGGACATTCAACTAAATAGTTCATCTGTTTTCTATAAGAAACCAAACAGTTGTGCAACTAAAAATTTAATGTGTGCGCCTAGCCTAAGAGTTTACTTTTCTGTTGGTCATCCATTTTAATTACTTCAGATGAAATATTTTACATAATCACAGCTGATTATGATAACAGATTTAATTCAGTTTCATAACAGATCTCGTTTTCGAAGTAGCATAACAGACTTTTATAAAAGTTCGAACCTCTGAATACCAAATATAAGATCTTTTAAGGTGGAACTCTTTTATGATTCATAACAGAAAATCTATAGCAGAATAACAGATGTGGCAGAATAGGCCTAATTGTCTCGTATATTCAAGAAGATTTCCGTTACGCAATCGCTGATTGTTTGATAGAGGGAGTTTTTAACAACTTCTATCTTCTCGCGAAGATCACTATGTATTCGTATGTACAAAGGAGCATTTCCTCAAAGGATCTTGTTTGAAACATTTTTGGTGGGTCCAGCTTTTATTTTTCTTGTACAGCCCCATAGCTAGATATCACAAGTTCAAGCGCATTTCAGGATTTGTTTGTATAACATTAACATTTTTTTCTGGATAGACAGACAGGCCAGGGTATCTTTCCCAGTAACCAGATAGAATTTTCTGTGCCTCAAGTTAGTTCTTTTCTTTTTTTTTTGGATGGGCTCTTTCCATTTCAGCCCTTCCCCCAAAGTAATTCCAAGTTATTTGGAAAATTGGGGTAAGATATCGCTTTACTGTTCATACAAATTGGGACATAATTTAGATTAACGCTTGTATCCTTTGCTTACTTCTTTTTTTTTTTCGTTTAATTTGATACCCCATTCTTACATCCAATCTCTAGCCTTATCGACAATATTTTGCAGTTTTCCTTAGTCCTTTCTTAGCAATATCATCAGCAAAGGTGGCCATGATAGCATTGATGTCCTCTTAAGTAACATTACTAAACGACAAAACGAGAATGATGACAAATACAGGAAGGGTCCTTGAACACTTCCTTGTGGTGCACCGGATAAATTTTTCTTAAGTTCCCACCGTACTCTAAAGAGTCAGTTCATATCGTAGGATTTCAGTTTTTTGTAATACTGCATGGGAAGGTCCCTATGCAGATTGTAATCTATAGTGCCAAGTCCTTGCGCAACATTAGAAAACAGAACTTAAAGACTTGCTTCTATTCAACTAATTCGATACATTTGGTTTTTCTTGGATTGTGTATTTCAAAATCCAAACTAATAGTGGAGGATTAGTGTTGTTTCTTCAATTATTTTTCTGGGTGTTTTTAGGAGCATTTTAAGATCTTTTGACATGATTGGTATAAGGGATATTAGTCTATAAGATTATACTTCTGTTGGTGGCTTACCATGCTTACGTATAACTATAAATCCTGCAGTTTTTCATGGTTCACTCATCTTGAATTGCAGTTTTCTCAAGGCTATTGAAGGCATTTCTATCAAAATATTAGCAGTTATAAGATCGTATCCTGCTTAATTTTTTGTTAGAAAACTCTTTTTTTGACATTTGTCTCGTAGTTACTCAACCGTGATAAAGTGCTCTGAAGCTGGATTTGTTGAGAATGACTTAAAGAGGTTACCACTTCTTTATCGAGTTTTCGATCCAATTCCCATTTTGTGACATTTTTGGCGGCAATTTTTAGACGCTTAGCTGCTTTTTATAGGAAGCAGTACCCCTTGGCATAATGGTTAGTGCTCGATTCGATCCTCAGCTGCTGCAAATGGTTTCCAGGGATTTACTGAGTCTTGCGAAGAAGGTACAAATACCCCAAGAGTATCTAATCTCTTGCAATGAAAAGTGCTACTCATATTAGCCGTTGAGAGTTGTTATTTATTATTTATTTTTGGGGGTGGCCGTGGCGCGATGGATGTGTGCTCGCCTGTGAACCTCATGATCACAGGTTCGATCCCTGCCGTCGTCTATGTCGTTTTAATTCCATTAAAAACCTTCTAAAATTGTCATCAATGGGTTTCTGGTTTACTCATTACATGTTGTTCAGGCATAACACTAACAACATGTAATTGAGTTAAACTAGTATGCCCAACAAGAATGAACACGAATAAAATAATGTGAATTATAAGCGACATAGAAATATAAGACACGGAATTCTCCGCTTTAGTTCAGCCGCCATCCCTGGAGATAAAATACCTGAGACAACAACCTTCAGTCTCAGAACATCGTGCCACACATCTTTCCTATCCTTCTTTCTCTTTCTTAACTTCACGCTCGCGCTGTGTTGAAACATTTAAAGGGTAATCATAATCCCTTGAGCGCGTGTAGATTATAAAAAAAAAAAAAAAAAAAAGGTTCCGGTCCTCTACGAGATGTTGCACTACGACACTCCGGAACGCTGGTTAAATCTTGTTGCTCCACTGATTTCGATAAATGCACTCACGTACAACCGGGTTCTAAGGTCAAAAGCTTTACACAAAAATGGCGTTAGCAAGTGACATTTTGGTAATGCATTCTGTAAAGTAGTATTGTTTTCTAGCTTATCTGAAAAGTTTAAGGTTATCACTATGATCAATAGTTGTTTATCAGTTTCTGATCAAGGTACCATTGAAAATATCAGAGAAATGAATAATTTCGAACAACGCCCGGATGTCAAATTATTTTATTAAAAAAGGTTTAATGCGCTTCTCAAATTAAAAAAACAAATAGACAGTACACAAATAATTGTCGCTGATATATGCAAGTAATAAGAGATCGATTTCTGAAATAAATAAAATGCACGGCTGGGTTGGACGATCTTGCTTTTGTGTATTGTTCATGTTTAAGAGGCTAAGAATTTTTAAAAATTATTATTATACATATATTATTGTTCAGAAGCTCATGATTCATTTCAGTAGTTGGAGTTTTAAACAGAGTGTCATGCAATTTCTAAAGCAAATATGAATTTATTGAAGAACAAAAATTATAAATCGTTGTACCGGCTTCTTAACAAAAGCGGTTCCTAAAACATTTTTAAGAAAAATTTGTGCAAATGAAAATTTTATTTGAAATAACGAGTGATTTTTTTAGAACTATCGGAAATTAAAAAAAAAACACATACAATACAGAAAAATGCATGAAATATTTATTTAAATCCATAGTACGGTCGATATAATTTAATGTTTGAAGATTATTTCATGCATGCGCATAGTCCAATTTTGGCACACTCTTTCTAACATTTCGGCCTGTATCTTACGAATAAATGCTTTAATGTTGGTTTCCAGTGCGTCAATCGAAGCGGGCTAGGCGGCAAATTGACCGTCGCCAAACGTGGAATAAACTGTTCACCGAACACGCGTCTCAATTGGTCCATTGTTACGCGTGCTGTTTGGCATGTGGCACCGTCTTGTTGAAACCACAAGCTCTTCCGTGTTGCGCAAAAAAAGTTTGTTATCATCGCACGGTAGCACTCACCATTCACAGTAACGTTGCGATTCGCATCATCTTTGAAGAAATACGGCCCAATGATTCCGCTAGCCCTTAATCCGCACCAAACAGTGACTTCTTTCTGGATGCATTGGTAGTTCTTGCAATGCTTCTGGCAGTCTTGACTCCAAATACGGCAGTTTTGCTTGTTCACGTGTCCATTCAACCAGAAATGAGCTTCGTCGCTGAATACAATTTTTCGATAAAAAGTGGATCTTCGGCCAACTTTTCAAGAGCCCATTCACCAAAAATTCAGCGTTGTGGTAGGTCGTTCGGCTTCAATTCTTGCACCAGCTGCACCTAAATCCTTCCGCAAAATTTTCCACGTAGTGGAGTAACAGAGGTCATCTCATCACTAACACTGGTCGATACAGCTGCGATGTTTTCCTCAGTTCACACTCTACGTAAGCGTGTTGGTGGTTTAACGTCCAACAATTTAAATTTGGTGCGAAATTTAGTCACAATAGCCTGAATGGCCGATTAAACTGACCATAAAATGGAAGAAGCGCGCGATGAACTCTCTTAACAGAGCACGCATTTTGATCATAAAATTCAATAATCTGCAAGCGTTGTTCGTTTGTAAGACGATTTATGGTTAAATTATAGACCAAACTGAAGGTGCTTGACAGTGACACAAAACACAAAACGTGCGTGAGCTGTCAAAACCAGTTTTGCCAAAAAGAAAATAGCAACAAAATCACCCATTATATCGCTGACTGATTTTGAGATATAGAAATTTCCAACTGAAAACATTGAATTTTTTTCCAAAATTCTAAGTTTTAAAATGCGTTTTTTTTAGATCCGGTATGTGGATAATAAGAAAGTTGAGAATACAAAATAAAAATTTCAATGGTAGGTTCTGTGGGTACCGTATTAAATTCAATATTTTTCATTGAATAATAATTAATGGTTAAAATTAGAGGAACCAACAAAAATTTGAATAGAAATTCTACCAGCTGTTTTCGAGAAAAATATGATTTTAAAAAACTATTTGTTAAAATTTGTAGAATGGCTGCCAATAGTTTTAGATAAAATCTCAATTTTTTTTTCCGAATCTTGTTAGTAGTGTTAAACAATTCTTAATTATCAAGTTAAAAAAGAGGATTTTTTATTTTATTGAGTACCCAGAAAAAGTATTAAAATTTTTCTTAAAAATCCCAACAAATATGTTTGTGAGAATTAAAATGCACAACACTCTTTAAACTTTAAGGAGCTCTAGTATACGAAATTATTTAAAGCAGTTGAACCGTTTTTGAAGGGTTCTATTGAAGGTCCAATAATAACCATTTTTTTTATTTTCTTATCATTAGCCAGCTTTAATCTTATGATTTTTTTTTCGAACAGTTTTTGGGAAAAAAAAACATTTTCTTAAGTTTCGAAAAAATATTTGTATGGCAGGAACAGCCATTTTTGGATTTAGACAAGGGTCAGCGTGTCAGGTTTAAACCAAATCGGCCGAGTCGTTTTTTTGGACTGTAGTCAAACTGACAGAATTGCGAGGCCCATTTTTGTCATTACGAAATTGGTTATGAAATGCATAACTTGCTATTAAAAAGAACCGTACGATTTCTGTCGATAAATCAGAGAAAATATGAAAATGATATCTCCTGAAGAGACAAAACGTTTAAGATGCCAGACAATGTCAAGGTATGATGAAACGAATTCGCAGTAATACGGGTGTCTTTAATATTTTGTTTAAAAAAAAGAACAGTTCGAGAGATGGGTTTTGCGCCACTTACCAAGAACCCTCTTTAATCTTTGTCGTTTGTAAAAACATGGGTGGTCTTCAGCAAATGGAAGTGTCACACATTCTTGTTAGTATCTCATAATTGTGTCCATGATTTGCCTCCCACATATTATGGCCAGAGGATTTTATTTTCGTATACATACTCGTACATTGGAAATGCCCTTGAGAACCGTTTTCTCCGAATAAGTGTTTCATTCTTTTTCTAGGTATTTTTGCGCTTCATCTCCTCTAGAATCGTCTGTATTTCAAAATTGAATAAATTTTCAAGTAGATAAGTTTATTTTATACATTTTTATGTATCTGATTTAAAAAAAAAGATGAAATTGGTGTTGCAGCAAAAAACTGTTGCTGTGACAATTTGTCAGTAGATGGGAGATTCACCTACATAGATATGTGTATTCTTTTACCCAATGAATTTAAACATATACCGGGTAATCTGTAGGCTTGGGAAATAGAATAATAAAGTACTGTTTTCATTCATATTCACTTTACGCATGAAGAGATGCATTAAATTTGGGATTGACAGCTTGTTTGCTTAATTGAATAAGACACACTTGGTTAAGGCTTGTAAAGCACAATATCTATACGTCTGGATATGAATCCTGCGAAAACAGGAAATTTGATTAATAATGCTGTTTCTGAGTTACTTTTTATACTTAACGATATTAGAAGCTTGCTTGCTGTAATCCACGAATTTAAATTTGATTTACAAATTGGAAAGGATGAATTTAGGAAGCTGTCTAGCTGGACTTATTCTACCATATTAAACAGTACGAGTTTAATATTCCCACAAAATTGTGAACATAAATGGAAAAAGTAAATTTTGAAAAAGGAAATCCTATTCCGCTTACTTAACTGCTAGGTAAAAGCTTACATAAGAGGGATGTTCGATAAGTCAGTGACTTTAGAGATAGATGTCGCTCAGATGGCATTGAATTTTTTTCTCAGTTATCTTTAGTTTTTTTTAGGCCAAGACAAAAAAATTCAAATAGATCTTTCAATTATTAACCGTTTTACAAATTCGAAAGAACTTAAAGTTGAGTTATGAATAAAGCACTACTTTTTGCTTGGTAAAACCATAAAACTGCTTTTACATGGAATGGTCCAAAAGTGTTGTAAGTGTTCGTTGTGGTCGTATGGACACAAACCACGCTGAGCATCCAGGACGTCCAAATGAAGTCACAACTGAAGAAATGGTCATCAAAATAAACGATATTATGTCAGACGATCGCCGCACTATGGGACCAAATGATGAAATCCATCTCAAAAATGGTTTTGGTGAATTTCGTAATTTGAAAAATCTAATGATGGGATTGCATACTAGAAACAGGGTTCTTCCAAACACAGTAAATTTTTTGTATCTTACTTTTGTTCTAGGTACCTAAAATAACCGTTAAAAATGACATTTCGATATTTTTATTTTTTAGAATTATTAGAAGTGAGAGTTTGAAGTCAATTATTTCGTATTTTTCTGGACAGAATGTATAAGTATTATACCTTTTTGAAAATCCCAAACCCTCTTCTTTACAAAACAGTTATATTTTTTTAAATTTAGTTCACCAGTAAATTAATAAAAAAAACTGAGTAAGGTGCAGTATCTTTTTCATTTTTTTGTTTTCAATTAAAGTTTTCTCTGTTAGCTCCGGCTGCCTCCGTTTAGTTAATGGCTGTTTTGTATTCTAAAAATATTTTTAATTTGGAAGAAAAAATAAAAACTTTCGCATTTTCATGCATTTTTGTTTAGGAAGAAAAAACGTATGATGAGAAAGAAAAATAAGTTTTTAGAATAAAAATTCGCATTCTTATAACTTTATTGTTAAGTGATGAAAAAAATTAAAATTTGGCAAAAGTGTGGTACCTTTATTGATGCACATAAATATGTATTCCAAAAAGTTTTAGACCATTATTTTATTACTTTAGCTCAAAATTAAAAAAAAATGTTATTTTTGGTCAAAAATTCAAAAAAATAACTGTTAAAACATGTGCAACACATTTTCATAAACATCATATAAGTGACTATATGTTTCCACAAAATTTATAAGTTTTTATCAGTTATTTCCAATATTATTAAAATTCAAAATTTTATTTTTAGAATAAAATATTTGTTTTCCAATTTTAAACTTCCTTACTCATATTTATATTAAAAAAAATCATAATTAAATAAAGATAAATGCCAAGCATTTGAAGGTGGGAGAGGGTGTGTAGGTACATATAAATAACAGAAAACAGAAGAAGACAAAAAGTTAACAGTTCACTTAAAAGAGAACTGCATACAATATGTAAACTGAATCGTAAACAATACCAAAAGCAACAACAAAAGCATGTGAAAATAGTCTAAAAGGTAATAGAGTTGGCATGCGACAGCCAAATTGTTGTTGTAATATTAATCAATCAAGAGGCAACATTCATAGATAATGTAATGAGATGACTAAGCTTTTATTCTCAATAAAGCGTTTGAAGGATTCGCATTAAATAAAAAAAAAAAACTAAAATGAGAGAATTTATTTGCAAGGAAATGTTCAAGATCAGCTACGAACGAAGATGTTCTACACACTTTATTATATACATCTGATCCGCATATATCTAGTCTGGGAAAACCAAGAACAAAAAATGATAAAAAAGCATTGTTTGACGAGGCTAAAGAACTTTTAAACATGCATTAATATCGATACATAAAGTTTTTTTTGTCTTAAGGGCGAAACACTTTTATATATCAAAAAGGGGCGTGGCAGTTCACGGGTTTTACTAAAAAATAATACTTTTCATAAATTAACTTCTACATATAAAACTTAATCAAAAAAGAGGCCTGCTTTTAATGAACTTTTAGCTGAAAATTAAAAAAAGGGGCGTGAAAGTGGGCGGGAAAGTAGGCAGAAAAAATATGCATCTAATGTCTTGAGTTTAAAGAACCTCAAACAAAAATGTTCGGCTTCCTGGTCACTAAAAATAAGAAAATAACAAAAATCAAAAAAATATGGGCGTGGTAGTGGATGGATTTCACAAAAATTACTTTCAGATGCTTTCACCGGTAAAAGAAAAAAACTGTACAAATTTCATCCAAATTGTTGCAACAATTCTTGCTCCAATAAATTTTGACCACATAAATTAAACAAAATCTACAAATTTGTTATTTTATTTTATTTAAAAAAAAGAAAATAATTTATTTCTATATAAAACGTTTTAATATTTTAAATTCTTGGTTATACAAGTATAAGTGTGCAAAATTTAAAAAAAAAATATTGAGAAACGAAAAAGTTATGGATTTTTGAGATGCTCGTGAGAGATCTAACATTGTAGCCATTTCAAATGATAGCGTTATTCGGATCCTGGGTATGAAAAAATTATCGGCAAGATGGGTGCCACGTTTGCTAAACAAGTAAACAAAAACTGATCGTTTGTTAAGAACTCTTTAAGCGCAATTCAATAATGAATTTTTTCGGCGCTTTGTAACTGCTGATGAAACTTGAATACACCACTTCACAGCAAAATTGAAAAAAAAAATCGAAACAGTGAACTTTTTCAGGTGAACTTGGACCCCAAAAACTCAAAAATGGTTACGTCGCGACGCTTCGGCGCGGCGTTGGTAAAAGATATGGCAAATGTTTTCTGATATTCCCACAGCGTAATCTTTATTGATCATTTGGAAAAGGGAAAAACAATTACCCGGAACTACTATGCCAATTAAATGATAGAGATTCAACTCGGAATTGGTGGAAAGTGGTGAAGAAGAAAAAAGTTCTGTCAGTACATTCGTCCGCGGTAGCAAAAGCAAATAAACTGAATTGGGCTATGAACTTCTACCTCATCCACCCTATTCTCCAGACTTGGTTAACTGTGATATGGAATT
Source organism: Chrysotoxum bicinctum (assembly GCA_911387755.1). Lineage (NCBI taxonomy): Eukaryota > Metazoa > Arthropoda > Insecta > Diptera > Syrphidae > Chrysotoxum > Chrysotoxum bicinctum. Next base: position 41,185,609 of record OU426989.1, on the reverse strand, counting down.
GCATAGCTCTTAAAGGAGACTATGTTGAAAAATAAAATTAATTTTAAAATATAAAACCATTCTTTCAATTTTAAGTCACTGACTTATCGAACAACCCTCGTAATAATCCAACAGATTGTGAAGACTTGCCCCGAATTTTAAATTCGTGAATTGAAAAAGTCGATTTCATAACCAGAAGTTTTAGTTAAGGAATGTTTTGAAAACTTTTAAAGGATTTTTATTTTTAAGCAATTTTATTCATTGAACCTAAAGGGAGGATTCCAACTAAGTAATTGTGATTTAAGAAATAAATTTAAAGCTGGCTTCAAGTTGCCCATTATTTAAATTGGGGATCTCCCGACGCTTTCCATGGTCTTGTGGCCTTAGTTCCTGCACCAACTGGATATAACATTTTTCGGCAGGATTTTTCCGTTGACTCAATCACATTGTGAACCCATATACATACATATGTCAGTTGAACTCTAACGATTGACACTGAATTGACTTTACCTTCCCAGTTGAGTGGGATTGGTGAAGTCTTCGGCTGGGCAAGCAGCTGGAGATTTCTAAGGTCTTACTCGTGGAGCAGTGAAATTAGTTACGTCCCCGGCTGCTTTTGTGGCTGGGGATTTCGAAAGTTTCACTGGAAGGGTTAATTTAGGTTGATCTTGGTTGGTAGGGGTAAGATTAGTAAAGTCTCCGGCTGCTTATGTGGTTGGAGATTTTGAAAGTCTTACGGGAGCAGTGAAATTAGTAACGTCCTGCTGCTTTTGTGGCTGGGGATTTCGAAAGTTTCACTGGAAGGGTTGATTAAGATTGATTAAGGTTGATCTTGGTTGGTAGGGGTAAGATTAGTAGAGTCTCCGGCTGCTTATGTGGTTTGAGATTTGAAAGTCTTACGAGGTTCAATAAGGGTTTCTTATTTGTTCCTATTAATAGTAGCAAATAATAGGGGGATCGTCGTCTTCGTTCTTTAGAACAAAGACTAGAGGCATCTTTTTTAGCTTGCCGTAAGGTGAACAAAGATAGGAGCGTCTTTGCTTGTTTGCCGTAAGGTAAACTAAAGACAGCAGCGACTTTCCTTGTTTACCGTAAGGTAAACTAAACACAGGAGCGTCTTTCCTTGATTACCGTAAGGTAAACTAAGGACTAGGATGCACATTGAGTTGTTGGTTTCTACCCCGGCTGACTTTTTGGTGAGTATCCTAAGGGTTTACAGGCCCAGGGTTTTGCAGGAGACCATCTGGAAGTGACGGGTTCAGATCTGGTAATTCCGAAGCTGAGTAAGAACTTGGACTATGTCCTTGTTTCGTTCGCCTAGGAAGCTCCATGAGATGACGAAGTTGCGAAGCTCCATCGGAAGTTATATTCTGGTACCATGGGAGATAGTGCCCATTGGAGTCGGAGGTTGAGTTTTACCCTCGGCTCGAACCCTATCTATGAGGTAGGCCCCCTAGTGGGAGCATCATGGTGGCTTGATTTATTCTAAATGCTGATACACACGGTTTTCAAGATTCTTTTCTTGAATTCAAAAGGTGTAGACAGACCTCGCCTCCAAAGCAAGAGGTGTGCATATGCTGCAACATATCACAACTTTGCGACCGAGATAGGTTGCTATGTCGGGGTTAATGGTCAGGACTAAATCTGACTCTGATGGTGGTAGGCCACCCGTGGGGTAGAGCCGTAACAGGCAGGCATCCACGTAAAACCCAAAGACGATCTTTACCTTCCCAGTAGTTTACTTTCCATCTACTTTGAAAAAAAAATAAATAAATAAATAAATTAGAGGCCAATGGTTCATAGAGACCTTGAACTTAGAAATTTACAACACTCAGCCATTCCTGTGAGCGTATTTGTCGACATAATTAGAGGGGATCTTAAATTTTTTTCCGAGTCCGAACAGATGATAACAGAGACAGAGATGCTCTTGGAATATTTGCCACTTCATCGGAACAGTCTGGCAAACATTTTCAAGTAGTTTAAACCATTTAGGTTTCCTTCGTTAAGCCTTATTAAACTCACAACCATTGTACTGAAATCAATGTATTCGTTAATTTAGACATTACGTTTACATAGCATTTGATGACCAATCACAAAGAAAACAAAAAAAAAAGAATGATTTTGAGGTTATTCGCGTGTCTTCATTCATTCGTTGAAGTGTGGATGATAATGTGGAATGTGAATAGAGTTTGGCAGTTTGTAAGGTTATCAGATTGCAATCGGTGACGACAAATTTATTTTCACTCATTTCTCATATTTAAGCAATTAAAACCCAAATTTTAATATCTAATTATTAATTTTAATTAGTTTTCTGCCATTTCGTTTAGTATTTGTAGAGAATTCAGGCTTATATGTAAATCCCATTTGATTTTTTATTCGTCGGTCGTTGATGCCTCTCATGGTGAATAGTTTTTTTAGTCAAAATTTGTTCTGACTTAAATTAATGTAGAGTTGAATAAGTTATTATTAAAAACCAATTTATCCTGAATTCAAAATGGTGGAAAGAATTAAGAAAAAAAATTCTTTATCGTTTTCGTTCCCCTTCTCCCATATCAAATTTTGCATTCACATTCAAATGTTGTAACCCTTCAAATGTGGATTTCAAAAATGTCATCAAATTTAAAGAATTCAAAACCCTTCTGCCATCAATTTAACGGTACCACTAACAAAATTTCTTTTAACGTTTGAACGAATCGCATATCTACTTATTTCACTTGGTTTTTTGTTTTTATGTTTGTATAAACATAACATACTACTCGTATATACATGGAGTAACCGTATTATATGAACCCAATTCATCCATCATTCATCCCCTCTTGAATTTTGATACACGAATTGAGGTTGTGTGCTAAATCACATGAGGATATTTTGTCCCATCGTGTTTTGGCAATCTTGAATTCCATAATAATCTACTTGGCGTCTTACGTGACACAATATTAACACAATATATCTGATAACGGCATCATTAAAAAACCATTTCTTTTCAGTCAATACAGTCTACATCACAAGATTGAGCTTGTATATTTTTAAAGTAAGTTTTATCTTCCACAACTCTGCGTTCTATAATTTTGTACGACTATTTGACCAAAAGTTAGGTTCTTAGAAATAGTGCATTTTTATACATACATTTCGTGCTTAAATGAAAATAGTATTTTACCAACTTCAGAGAAGTTGATGATAAAATTACAACAAAATCTGTCAAGCTTTTAAAAATATGTGCGAAAATAACCCAAAATAGATGACATTTCTCTTTCAAGAAAACCTTATAATCTATTTCATTATGTAAATGTTTTGAGGAAAACATCTTTCAGAATTGCTCTTACGAAATCTAATCAAAATTTTTAGAGAAAATTTAAAAAAAAAATCAAAACCGGATATCCCTAAATGCTACCTAATCTATTGAGAAGAGCTTGGATAAAAATAAATCAGTTTAACATTTATCAAAATTTTCTCAAAAACAGCTATAACGATTTTAATCAACCTTCATGCCTGTGATTGTTATAAATCTACGATATCAGTAGGTACATACAATGTCAATATAATGTTGACGGTTTATGTATTTTGTGAATTATTTCCGTGATTTTTGTTAGTTTATCAATTTTGTACTGATTTACAGATAGGAACGTTTTCAATGACGCCAAAAATGCTGCTTTCCACAATTAAACAACAAAACTAATCTTGAATTTAAATAGAATGTTTCTCATTCTAGTAACAATACGATACAACTCATTATCTAATTCTTTGTTCCTTCAATATTTGGCATATATTTTCTCATTTCCATTTCGAACGAACATTTTAATTATCTTTCAACTCTAATCAAGCGACTCGGACTGTGTCACGCCTTTCAATTTCAAATAAATAAAAAACCTATCAAACGACAAATCTCACCAGACTGTAAGCTATGACAGCAATGGAAAATGCGTGACAAATGGAGAAAGAAATAAAGTGTCAAAATATACATTTGTTCCACATTTGTCTACATGGAGGAAAAATGATTGCCTCAGACCATCTGGGCATTTTCTACTGCCACAGACCTTGACTAGAATGTAAGGTTAAACGCAGTCAAAAGCCTATGTAAACAGCAAGATTTATTCATAAGATTTGTGTTCAATAACGTAATTCACATCTTAACATTATGTCATACTCACAAAAATGGCGACAGCCATTTGCCATCAAGTGGTAATAAAGATAGTGTTGGGAAAAACTTAACGAAATCATTTTTACTTGCGATATAGGTACTATAGGGCAAGTTCTGCATTTGGAAAAAAAATCGAACTCGAGATTTTGATCAAAGTTGACATTACGATGATAGCGAAGACGAAAAAAGTGGGTCTGACAATTCCGTCTGTCTGTCTGTATGTCTGTATGTCTGTATGTCTGTATGTCTGTATGTCTGTACTTCGAACTACAGCCTAAACTACCGGACGTATTTTCTTCAAACTCGGTAGTTAAGGGTCTTCGGTGATTCCCTAGAGGAAAAATTGAAATTTTTTTTTTAGCTCCAAAACTAAGGGTACCCCCCATACACCCGTAATGCAAAATCTTATTTATCTCGAAAACGGCTCTAACGATTTTGATAAAAAAAATTAAGTGTGATATTATGGAATTGGACCATATTTTGGTGAAAAAAAAATTTGGGGGGAAATGTTATTAGGGGTACCTGTCATAGAACGGTTTTTTTGATTTTCGAATTTCTCACCAACGGCTCTAACGATTTTAACCAAAATTTTTATGCAGGAGCTGCTTTGCATTTTAAAAAATATAAACTAAAAATTTTTTCGAAAAAATAGTTTTTGGCTTTTTAAAAAAATAATACAATTTTTTTTTTGAAAATTCAATATCTTCAAAACAGATACAAGATTAAATTTTTAAATTACGTTTTAAAATGTATTTTATTAAATACTAACAATTTGCATATCAATTTTTTTTTATAAAAATTTTAAGGAAAATTTAGTACACAAAAAACATGTTTCAGTGTGTCTGTATGTCTGTACCTCTCACTACAGCCTAAACCGTTGGACCTATTTCTTTCAATCTCGGTAGGTAAGGGTCTTCGGTGATTCCCTAGAGGAGAAATTGAAATTTTTTTTTTAGCTCCAAAACTAAGGGTACCCCCCATATACCCATAATGCAAAATCTTATTTATCTCGAAAACGGCTCTAACGATTTTGATAAACAAAATTTAGTGTAATATTATGGACATGGACTACATTTTGGTCAAAACAAATTTTAGGGCAAAATGTTATTAGGGGTACCTGCCATAGACCCGTTTTTTGATTTTCGACTTTCTCATTAACGGCTCTAAGGATTTTAACCCAAAATTTTTAGCAGGAGTCCCCTTAAGTTTAAAATAATATTGTATATAAAAATATTCGAAAAAATATTTATTGGGTTTTTAAAAAAAAAAAAAAAAATATAAATCAATATCTTCAAAACCTATGAACGATTATTTTTTGAAATTATTTCCTAAAACCAATATTAATAAATACTTAAAATTCGCATCCCACATTTTTTTCTTGAAAAATTTTAGAAAAATTTCTTATATAAAAAATTTATTTAATAATAAAACGATTTTTTAAAGTTTATTTGCATAAATTCATACTTTACCAGACGGCAATTTTATGCATTTGAACATTATTATCTCATTAAATCCATGTTTTATATTTATAAAATGTATCTTAAATTCCAAAGTACTTTTACATAAGAGCAAGTTCGTGCGATCTAGTCGTGCATTTTATTTTTTAAGATGTGTTGAGAGGCACACAATTCTCTTTTATGGTTTGTATTTTATGTACTCAAAACAGTTCCTCGAAGAATTGTGTAACTCGTAGAAGAACATGGATTTTATGGTTGTCCATTTTATTTATTGAGGATTGGCGTAGCATAAGTTTTGCTAATAAAAAAATTTCCATTAAGCGCTTCCTATTTTTAAATTTGCAAAAACAAAATAGATGAGCTAACATTAGGTTCGCTAGGTGGCGCCTCCGAAACGTTCAACCCATAACTCTGGCGTCAGAGGTGGTTTGTTCGAAAATACCTCTTGTGAAATGTCCGTTGTGATACGAACTATTTGTCACGTTGTCCCGTCCCGTTAAAACAAAATGTCTTCGATATCCATATTATCCAATTCAGGCAAAAAAAAATTGGTTATCATTGACCGATATCGCTCGAAGAAGTAAGGACTGATGCATGATACCGACTGGCCAAAATCAACATCAAACAGTGTCAATATCGGGATGCATTGGAATTTGTTTCTATTATAAATTGTGATTGTCCCAATTTCGACAATTTTGATTGTTGGAGAACCCATGAATACAGAAATGAGTAATTTCGCTAAATACTTTCACTTTAGTACAACAATTCAAACATTTGCACATGTTGTCGAACGCTATTACTCTCCATGTTGATTTGGCAAGACAGATTAAATCTGTAAGTAGCTTTAACAATATGGCCCCATCTACTTGTCTAAGTTTCGAGATCCCTATTGAGAATCCCTTTATAATGCATTTGTCCAGCCTGTACCTAAGAAAGGCGAGTATTTTTCCTTTTTATACTATCGCCCGATTCACTTACGTCCCTTCTTTCCAAGGAAACTAATAAATTATTAGCTGAAAAAAAAATCGTGAAGAACGAAATCTTTTCAATGATCTGCAGCTTGCCTTTCTTAGCAAAAGGTCCACTGGTAATCTGATGGTACATATGTCTCCCCGAAAAGTGGCGCAAATTGTAACATAATTTTGGAAAAAGTAAGATTATTGCACTTGATATTTCAAAAGCATTTGATAGATCTTGGCATCAAGCTCTCTTATTTAAAATGCGTGCATATACTATCGATGGACCTCTTCTTCGTTGGACCTCTTAATACAAGTTAATAGGTTCTTTCGTTCAACTTTACCCAGGGTTGACCCAGGTTTTCTTGACAACCCTCAGCGTTGTCAAAAAAACTGGGGTTTTCGGTTTTCAAAAAACACCCAAGGGCTGTCAATTGTTTTGTTGACAAATAAAAGCAAGAAACCAATAATTCTGTGTTCTGATAAAACTTTAAATTTGTTATAAATTAGGTTTTAAAATGTACAAAAACAATTTTGCGTTGTTGCTGAATATTTCACCTAAAAAAAGTTTAGTCGTTACCTCAACTCGCCACAGCAAAATACCTAGATCTACTTCAGGGCGAGTTCAGGGCGACCCCAGGTCCCAAAAAACACAGAATTTACTCACCAGGGTGACTTCAGGTTTTTCAAAAAACGATTTAGGGCGACCCCAGGGTGACTTCAGGGCTCAACGAACAAACCTAATAATTTGTAAAATAAATGTTGGTGTGCCACAGGGCTCTGTTTTGACTCCTATTTTCTTTCTCATTATATCAATGATCTTTTGTTTGAAACTTCCAATCCATTAAATTGTTTTGCTGACGACAGTACTTTCAGCTTCTCATATTCGTTTCCAGATGCACGCCCCTGTTCTTCGGATGTGAATTACGGTTTTTGTATGATATCAAAATTGGTTAAACCGCTTTGGGAAAATTCAAAGCTAAAAAGAAAATGATCACTACGGGCCCTATAATAGAGTGAAAGCGTGTAAATAAACGCGTTGATAAACAGGTCCCCTTCCAAAAATTGTTTTACAAAAGCCGCTCTAGTCTTACGATTTTAATTGAATTGGTTGGTAATTCTATCGCTTCAATCAAATTAAACGACAAGTTGATTGTATCTTTACAGATTTCTTCAGTAACGCGTGTGACTAACTCTCATATCGAATTATCATTTCGGTCAAAAATTTTAGTTGAATTAGTAGATACGATGTTATAGCTGTCTTAGTATGAAACTGGGTTAACAACGATGTTGCAATTTTTAATCGAATATAGCATCATAATTTCTCTAGCCTTTCATTAAAGTTAAAATAATCGAATACCTATTTTTTTTTTAGTATCGGCTATTTACAAACGCCGCAAAAGGTCTGCTTACTAAGTATATTACACGAAATGGCATTGTGTTAGGTGTGCTAACTAGTTAAAAAAAATTTAAAATAAAGAATGAGTTAGTGAATTACTTTTAAGTTAGCAAATTGTTAATAATAGGCCGTTTAAAATTTTGCGCAATTGTTTTCAAATTATAGATTATGGGAATAACACTAGTTTACAAATTTTCGGTTTTTGGCGAGTACCTCAACAAAAAAGTATTTTCCAGACTAATTTTGGCTCTCTGAACACGAAAATGGCAATCATTTATTTTTCCAAAGAAGCGTTTTCGAGATATGACCAAAAAACGTGTTTTTCTGCTCCTTTTCCATGTATAAGCCTAATTCTCAAAAACGGTCAAACTAATTAACATATACTTTATAGTTTTGAACAGATATTTTGTTTGTCTTTCCAACAGTATACAACTTGTGTAAATCGGCCCAACAATCATCAAGAAAAAGCTGTTCAAAGTTTTAAAAAACACAATTTTTTGCCGTTTTTTGAAAATCGCTTGTTTTAAGTCATTCCGTAAGGATAGAAAAAAAAATATTTAAAATAGTTTTAAGATCTCAGGTGAAAGATATTGTTTTTACAAAGCAAAAACGCACAATATCAATGAAATCGGATAATAAATGTGGAAGTTATAAAACATTACGTGAAGGCAGATCATTTCAGGTTTTTTCTTTTTTTCATAATATTTTTTGAAAATATGAAGTATTGTTTACACTTCTTCTTTTATGTGGCGTTGAATCTTTTCCATGATAGCAATATCCTGGTGGAATGTTTCACCTTGTTCATCGCTTTCGGCTCCTAAATTCGAGGGAAAAGTTTCCAAATGGCTGTGCAGGAAGTGCATTTTCAAAGACATGCGAACACCTGAAAGGAATACAAATATTTAAATTTTAGTTGTCAATAGAATTCATTGTTTTTGAAACACTAATTTGCTAAATACTCACCAATAGCATGAAATGTAATCATCATTTTTTCGATCAATTGACGATAGTTTGTACTTCTGTAGTTTCCCAAAAATCCATGAACTACGTCTTGAAAAGCATTCCATGCTCTTTTCTCGTTTGTTTTTAGACAATTCAAAAATCCGGTGTCGCTAAACAATTTTTTTTATCTGTGGACCAACGAATATACCCGCCTTAATTTTTTCGGTCGACAGCTTGGGAAACTTTGTTTTCAAATATGTTAATCCTTTGTTTTCGGGATCTTTTGCCAAGGCTTTTACAAAATTTTTCATAATGCCGAGTTTTATGTGCAATGATGGAAGTATTACATTTTGTTTTTCAACAAGTGCTTTTTCAGCAACGTTGCTCTTTCCTACTACATGATTTTCACGAAGTGGCCAATTCCGTTGGATGAAATGCTTTTCATCTGCTCTGCTATCCCAAAAACACAGAAAACAGCAGTATTTTTTGTAGCCACCCTACAGGCCAGTAAGTAAAGCCACGACTTTTAAATCACAGCAGATTTTCCAGTTATAGGAATTGTATTTCACAAGTTGAAGAAGTTTTTCCATGGTCTTGTAGTCCTCTTTTACATTTGTGGAGTGACCAATCGGGATTGATGGTTTCGTGTTCCCTTTATGAAGTAAAACAGCCTTCACGCTATACTTGCTGCCGTCGATAAAAAGGCGCCCATCCTTAGCTTTGTGGTGTTCTGCAAATTCAGCAAATAATCCTGTCACATCATTGCAATAACAAAAGGCACCCGTTTTTGAATAATACCTTTCAAATTTCTTATTCCGATTTCTGTAATAAGTGACTTTTGTTTCTGCTTACAAGCAGTTAAATTCCTGCAATCTCGAAACGAGCAACTCAGACTTCTCTTAAGATAAGTTGAGATCACGGCATAAATCATTGAGTTGGAATTGATTAAATAGCTTTAGTTTTGGACTTTCAATTTGCAAACTGCTGATGATACTGGAACTCAAATCTGATACTTCTCCGGCTGTTAGTTTTGTTCCTGGTGGTTCTTGTTTTGGATACCGAGAAGAATGTGGCGCCGTCTTTGTTACTGATTGTACTTCGGGATAAAAAGCTTTCCGAAATTTCCCTCCTTGTATTTTAGTTAAGCAGAAGTAACAGTCAGTCACATGATCAATTGGGTTTCTCAATTCAACTGGCTTTCCAAACGATAAATACTTCCTATTTCCGTTTCCAAATGCAATTAACCTCACAAAGCACGTAGCACAGGTTGACAATATAGCATTACTTTACTATAAAGCACTACAGTAAATGCTCTGAATTTGTATATTTTTTTAAACAATTCTTAAACAGGTAGATAAAACTAAAAAACATATTTTTTTGAAAAAAACTGAAATGGTCTGCCTTCACGTAATGTTTCATAACTTCCACATTTATTATTCGATTTCATTGATCTTATGCGTTTTAGCTTTGTAAAAACAATATCTTTCACCTGAGATCTTAAAACTATTTTAAATATTTTTTTTTTCTATCCTTACGGAATGACTTAAAACAAGCGATTTTCAAAAAACGGCGAAAAATTGTGTTTTTTGAAACTTTGAACGGCTTTTTCTTGATGATTGTTGGGCCGATTTACACAAGTCGTATACTGTTGGAAAGACAAACAAAATATCTGTTCAAAACTATAAAGTATATGTTAATTAGTTTGACCGTTTTTGAGAATTAGGCTTATACATGGAAAAGGAGCAGAAAAACACGTTTTTTGGGCATATCTCGAAAACGCTTCTTTGGAAAAATAAATGATTGCCATTTTCGTGTTCAGAGAGCCAAAATTAGTCTGGAAAATACTTTTTTGTTGAGGTACTTTTTTTGTGTAAACTAGTGTAATCGGTCATTTTGTAATGTTGTTTCAATCTTATTTGTTTAATAGATCATGCTTTTAACGCTTCGAAACCGAAGAATTTTAAATTAAAGTCTGAAATACCACAGGGTAGGCATTTAGGTGCTGGGCTGTTAATAAAATTTATGGATTAATGGATTATCGTCTATGTTGAAGAATTCAAACTTTCTCACTTTTTGCCGATAATGTTACAATTATCAAAACTTTTTCAAAAACTCGCTATTGTGAAGGGTTAAAGTAGGACCATGATTTGTTTTTCAACTGGTGTATTTGTAATGGTTTCTTGACATTGATAAATTTAGATACAGATAATAGATTTACGAGAAAGGTTTTTGTTATTTCTTAAAACTATGAATTAAATGGTATATCGTTATTAGGTGAAAGCTAAGTATCGGTCGTATTATTGTCTTATTTAATTTTAAAACTTGAATTCATAGAACACATTTGCGCAATATTTTGAACTAACCTAGTCTTCAGGTATTAGTATTATATTACTTACCAAATTCATAATATTAAAGTAGTGTGCTTAATCTTTGTTTAAAATATTTTATATCTATTATCATGCAAAGGCTATTTTTTTTTAAATTACATTTGAACACGCCTTAAATAATGACAGTTCGTACAAAACACAGAAATTTTTTGACGTTTGTAAATGTCAAAGGGTCATATGAAACTAGCACGATACTAAAAAAAATTGCAATATTATCATACTAAAACAATTTTAACATCGTATTAATTCTATAACTATTAAGGATAGTCTAGGGGATTTTCGGATCTTTTTGCTACAAAACTATTTTTCGTAACATTTCTACGACTCATTTCTAAAAATCCTTACCAAATTTGGGCACAGCTGTACCACTGTCATAAAGCCGGACTACAACAGGTGCAAAAACAGATTTTTGCAATTTATGATCAAATGGTTAGATTGGGAAAATCTACCGGTCTAGAAAATTTCATCATTCAGGAACAGTCGAAGTGCTCCTTATAATTGGTAAGAATTAAGAAATGGGTGTGATCGATTTTCCATTTTTCATCATTCAACAACACTCGGAAGTGCTCTATTTTGTTTATAAGAATTTTTGAGAGAGTGGGTGGATGCCACGCCAATGAATTCTCTAAGATTATCCTCTTGTCATGAAAAGTGCTGCTCATTAGCTGTTCAGAATCAGCAGAAAATTGTAGGAACTCTCCATTCCTGGCAACTCAAGACCTACGGGTGTGCAAAGTAAGAATTTTCTACGGTGTCAGGAAGTTTTCCATAATTTTGATGATCTGTCAGTCAGTCGGTCAAGTATGGTTTTAGCAATTTTCGAAATACTAAATCTCAGGGACAGGAACCACAAATGCTAAAGAGTTGATGGTTGGTGAGGCGGCTGTGCTTGATCAGCTCAGCAAATGCTGTGGATATGAAGTATCTGACTTAATTCGTACTGAAATTATAAGGGGATCGAAAATAGCCAAAGTTTGTTTCTGTAAAAATGGCGTATAGTGCTGCAAACTTGGCCAGACAATTCTGTGCCCTTTGATACAAAATTTGTATCCAATGACACAATATTTTGCAAGTAAAATTCAATAAAGAAAAAAAAAAAAAAACTAACAGGGGACACCCGGGTTTGAACCGGGGACCTCTCGATCTGCAGTCGAATGCTCTACCACTGAGCTATATCCCCGCATATCATTTCTGCTGTCAATTGGTGGTTTTAATTTAGAGTAAATTATATATCTTGCGATAAAAATGTTAACTAATTCTTAATGCATGAATAATGAAAATGATAATTGTTGATGTTGCATTGAATGGCTTGTCTTTTGATAAGAAAATTGAAATAGACAGATTGTTCTTATCAAGCAATTTGGTATACGAAAAGGTTTTGGTTGATTTTCCCCTTAAAAAAACAAAAAAAAATGCAAAAATGAAACCGCAAAATTCAGACTTATTTAAAAAAAATTACCGTGTCGGGAAAGCCACCAAAGCCCTTATGATATGCAAGAGACTTACAGTTAAGCGAGGGGGGCGCAAACCATGCATGCTTAGGTGATCGGAAGACCCATAATTACCTATGGTACGAGTACATCGCACAAAAGAGCCGAGTTGCATACAACTAGGAAAGCAATATCAAAAGTCCAAAGTCTGCTTGTTTATGCATTCCTGGAGCAATGAGAATTTGTCCTACAGCAGCGATGAAGGTTATTCTTAATCTGTTCCCATTACATGAAGTTGTTGGAAGAGCTGCTAAGGCAGTAATTATAAGATTTTCTACGGAAGGGACTAGGACCGCTAATTTATAAGCCACAGGAAATGGGACTGTATTCTAAAGTTAGCAGTAGCTTACCTTAATGACATTCCTAATGATGGAATGATTGAAACTTTGCAAAAAATTAGAACGGTGTTAAGTTGCAAAAAAAGAGTGAGTATAGGCGAAACAGAAAACAACTCACCCAAAGCCAATGTCATTATGTGGTACATGATAGAAGGGAGGTCTAGAACCAAACTTTTCATACCAATGGGACAATCTACTAGCATTTTCCAGGCAAAAGTCATTGCCATAGCGGAATGTGCAGGTCAGAATCTCGAAAGGAATTACCGAAACCAAAACATTGCCATAATGTCAGATAGCCAAGCCTCACTCAAAGCACTAAGCTCATACGCCATTACGTCTAACTTGGTGTGGGAATGTGTAGGCAGGCTTAACCAACTTGGCAAGAACAATAATGTCTCACTTCATAGGACATGTAAGTGTCCAGGGAAATGAGGAGGCAGACTCCCTAGTAAAAATAGGCGCAAGTACTCCTTCTATTTCCAAATGCAGATTCTGCAAAACTTATGACGAAACGCAGATGGGAAGTACTAATGCATCAAAAAAACAAGTATCTGGGACGCTTCCAGGAAAAAGACAGTGATTTATCCTCTCTGAATGTACTCCAAATAATCAAACTAATCAAAGGGATAAACTTGGAAGAAGTGATGTAGGATTAGCAACTCATCTAGTTCTGGATGGGGGCACAATAGATCTTCAGGTCGCAGTGCAAACCCGCTCTCAATATTCATTCATTCATTCAAAGGACTTTTAAACAAAATAATTTGATAATAATTTTGCAATATAAGTTTTGAGAAACGACAAAAAAGCATATTGAGGAAGAAATTCAGTTTTCACATTAATACTGCATGAGTAATTTCCCTGCACGAACTTCGTCCATTCGTTCCATACACGATAAACTTTTCAATTATGGGCAAATAAATCTGAATTTCTTTTTATTATAATAATTAAAAGTCCTATAGGTGGTCGTTTATAAGAGAAAAAGAGGACTTCCTTTTGTTGTACCCATATCATCAGGTCATACTCTAGGTAGGACACATATAGTATAAGAGAGACGTTAAATCGAAAATAAGACCAAGAGGCAAAACCCCCAAGAGGACTATTTTCATTCTGCAACACAAACAGGATAAAGGATGTGCATTTTGTTGAAGGTATAGCAACATCAGCAGTTGAAAAATTAATGTTGTAAGTCTCCTTCTTGCTTTTTAATGTGGTCCCAGCAGGAATTAAAAGGTATACAAGTATAAAAACCTTGACAAAAGTCCCACAGTACACTGATTTATTTCATCATAAAAGAAAGTTGAACCGAATAACGAGAATGGACTTCCTTTTGTTGTTTTGCAAGCTGAACTTGTGCTCTGTGCATCACCTCATAGAGAATAATAAATATAAAACTTTTCATCTAGTAGTTTTTTGTGAAAAGTGCATATCATTCCAAACAGGAAAAACATAAGTAAAATATTCAATTTTCAATTTCTTAATTAAAAAAAATGTATACAGTTTGAAACTACTGTTTCTTTTCAAATAAATTTCAAAAAAGTAATTCATGCATTCACGAGATAAGAACAACTTAAGATTGAAAAAAATATTAACTTCAGTTAATCCTGCGAACCTGCCATTGCGGTTCAAGGCAATATATGGAAGGAATGAAATATTAGTTGTTGCATTTAAAAGTACCTTTCTGCAAAACTTGGTTCGACTCAAATATAAGACAACGTTTTCTTAAAAAAACACATTCGTGTAGTGCAACTAAAAAAAGAATCTCTGTACTTGATAGTACGTCCGAAACTGGGCTCAAGGGTAAACTGATGTACATTCCTAAAAGTACTTTTGAATTGTTTGAAGGGAGGAATGAACTGGCTATTTCACTAGAGTGCTGTTTATGGAAATAGCGGAAACATTGCGGCGCGGCGGTGCTCGAGAGATCCAAATTTTTCAGTTAGACAATAGTCGCCTATCATTTTTATAGCTTTCTTTTGAATTCTGTCCAAGAAACTCAAGTGGGTTTTTGAAGCACATGCCCAGATATGGGAATTGTACTCGAACTTCGGAAGAATAAAGGCCTAATATATAAACCAGAACAGATGGGGGAACTTCTTGCATCGCGGCGCAAAAACTTAAACATCATAGTACAATGATTTAGATTTCTGTTTCAAACTTGTTGCAGGCTTTTTGTATGGGATTCCCTAGAGGAGAATAATCCCAACTAATTCTAATTTTTGTGTTAGTTCATCTAGAGTCGGTAGCTGCTATACACACAAATTGTCTTGGTTTTTTTTTTTTTTTTCAAATTTTATCAAAAACGGTCCTAGCGATTTTGGTTAAACTGCATGCGTCTGTGATGTTGTGAGACATTGTAACAAAGCTGCGGTTTTACGATTTTAGTTTTTAGTGCTTTCAATACCTGGCTTACATTTTCGATTGTGATGACTTGCAAAAATTATTATTTCAGACTTCGGTGATGGGTACTCCTCAACGTCTCACAAGTTTAAATAAATAGCGTTGGTTACGAGCAATAAAACTACTGTTGTTGTCAAAATATGGTCTAGAAGTTATTGTATTTAATGGCGTACGAGGTATTTTTCTGAGTATTGAGATATTTTCATGGCATAATTAAAATTGGCAAGAAAAACACGGCACATGCTTATTAAATATTTAACCGAAAAAAGTTGATCCTGATATCAGGTATTCCTTTTTCGGTTGTAATTATATTAACATTTTAACGGCGCTTACGAGACTCTGACCATCAGATTCGGATCATTTATTTACTATAAAAATGCAAAAAAATCGCTTTTTTTTTAAGTTACGTGGTATTAGATATATTGGTTAAGACATTATGAATGGAAGCAGCGAAACCAAAAAAAACCTCAAACAAAGTCGTTATTGCGGGCGACTTCAATGTACACAATTCAAGTTGGCTCCGCTAATCAGGACAGACAATACCCGAAGGAAGATATGTTAAGATCTTTGCTGAGATGCATCGCCTTACTCAGCTGGTAAATGAGCCAACCCTAATTCCAGATGTTGCTTGGCACTCACACTCTCGATTTGTTTTTTCCTCCTAACCCTGATAGTATAACAGTAAACTCTCCATTCCGCACTTCGGATAATTGTGTAATATCAGGTCCCATTCATCCAGTTAAAAAGAAACATCCCACTACGAACCTTTGGCAATCTCGTATTACCAACTGTGCCCGTATAAATAGCTTTTTTTGAATTTTTAACAGGTCACTATGGTTCCTCAATAGTGACGTTGATGCCAGTGCTTATATGATGACAGAAGTGATTTTTTGTGTGGTACGTACTTTGATTTCTAACAGAAACATAAGTGTAGATCCTAAAGAAAAATCTTGGTTCGATACAAGCTGTAAAGAAGCTATCAGGTTGAGAGAAGTAAGTTTCCGCTCTTTTACTAAGCCAGCCCAACAGAGGAAAATTGGAAAAAATTGTTTATAAGTCAGAAACCAATGCAACGCTGTTATAAAAAGAACCAAATTCTTACTTGAACAGAAATTAAAGCAAAAAATCCTGCAATGTCCCAAAGGCAGTAGAAATTTCTGGTCATTTGTCAAGAACGTGAAAAATTCAACTTCATCTTCAGTTCCAACACTCATCTACAATGACAAACCAATAACTAGCTCTTCAGATAAGGCAAATGTACTTGCAGCTCATTTTTCTGCTAGCTCTACGATGCCTGTTAGCAACATTGCCCTTCCTGTACTTGAGAATGTAAATCATTCAATGAGACAGGACCATTTCCGCACTCGTACAGTTGCAAGAGCCGTTCGAGATCTTGCTATAAGCAAATCTGCTGGTCCTGATGGTATACCCCCCCACTCTTCTGAAGAGTTGTTCTTCATCGCTGTCAAAACCTTTACGTAAGCTTTTGCATCGCTTCTACTGTTCTGGAATCTTCCCTAGAAGATGGAAAACAGAATTTGTCTAGCCTGTTCATTAAAAATGTGATCTCTCCTCCCCCTCCTTCTATCGACTAATTGAACTTACGTCCCTTCTTTCAAAGGTCATGAAGTCGCTGATAAATCATCAGCTCAAGAAATATTTCGAAGATCGAAAGCTTCTAAATGACAGCTGCAATCGTTCCACTGGTGATCTGGTGGCATATCTCACCGAAGAGTGGAACAGATCTTAACATTGTTTTGGAAAATGTAAGATTATTGCGCTTAATATTTCTAAATCATTTAATAAGAGCTTGGCACCAGGCGCTCTTATCGAAAATAAATGCATTTGGTATCAACAAAACCCTTATTCTTTGGATTAGAAATCACCTACGAGTTCGTTCAATTCATGTGGTATTGGACGGTTTCAAGTCTGATCTTCACTAAATAAATGCTGGTATTCCCCAGGGGTCCGTTTTGCCTCCGACTCTCTTCCTCATTTTTTGAATGATCTCTTGTCTGAAACTCCTAATCCACTTCATTGTTTTGCGACTAATTTACTCTTAGCTTCTTATACTAGATCAAAAATTCACGTCCATTTCTTTTGGAAGTAGAATTGCAACAGTATCGTATGATTTGTTTATTAAACTCCTATTTTTACAGCTTTGTTAAAGGGGGTATAAAAATCGTGTGGAGTTTAATGCTTCGAAAACTCAATGCTGTTTATTGTCGTTAAAGCATGATGTACCCCCTATGCCATTGTCTTTGAATGGCACTTGCATCGAAGAAACCAGAAAACTTTCAGTACTCGCTATGTATGTCAACGACGATCTTTGTTGGAATAATCATATTCTCGAGACTGCCGAAAATGCTGCTAAATGCTTAGGATTTCTATATCGATGTAAGATATTTTTCACCTCTTCTGATATTACTTACCGTTACAAGGCATTTATACGTCCAAAACTCGAGTATAACGCACACCTTAGGGCAGACGCACCACAAACTTCTCTCCAATTACTGGATAGAATTTAGAACAGAGCGTTAAAACTGATAGAAAACAGAGCTATTATGGATTCATTCCCATCTCTTGAACACCGTCGGAATATTTCATGTATGTCTTTATTCTATCGATTCTTTCACAAGCAATGCTCACTCGAAGTAGCCAGTTGAGTTCCTCCTCTTTATCAGTTCACCCGTGATTCCCATTTCGCTAGAAATGCTCATCAGTTCACCGTCGAGTTTAACTTTGGTCGTACCGTCAATTATAGACATTAGCTTTTTAGTCTTTCTCCCTAATTTCACCATAAACTGTGCTTTGCTTAACATTACAAGGGTCCTTTAAAAATACTTGAGCGCGTGTGAATTATAAAAAAAAAAACAAACAAAATTCTTATGAAGTAGTTCAAGCTGTATTCGGTATACGAAAAACTTCGTGTATATTCCAATCGTTACTGAAACAATTGTAAGCCTACTTATTATTTTTTATTCCAGTAAAGACAAACAGTAGTTGTTGAGAACTTATAAACTGAAAAGTTGCACAAAATAGACAAATCTAATCTTCTCTTTGAAATTGCTACGTGTAAATGCAAAATAATAAGAAGATCGCAACAGAAGCAAACATGCATTTTACAATTTTACCCTATTTCCGTGAGTCTTCCTAATCTTTCAAATATAAATTTGAGTGAGTATAGATCAACAGAATTAGATAATATTTGTGCGGATGTGACTACTGCAGTTGTAGGTCCTTGGCGAAAGGATTGAATAAGTAATAATGGAAAATAAGTTTCCTTATTCAAACAAATGTTATCCTGATTTGCAAATAATTAAACAAACTTAAATAACCTTTTACAGAGAATTAAATTTTGCCTAACGTAAAAGAAAAATCGTTGTGTATTTACAATAAAAAAAAATAATCAAAACTTCCAACGAGCGTCAAAAGACTTTCTTCCATTCTAAAACAATGTTAACTTCAAAATCAATACCCGCCGTAGAATGTTTTTTTTAACATCTTTTAACATTTTCTGAGAAAACTATACCTATATTAAGTTAAAGAATGTTTTTATTTAAGTTTTTTTACTACATTTCCCCAGAGTAGAACAAAACACTTGTTCTGCGAAAAAGTTTTTTTACGAATTCAAAAAAACACAATTCTATTTGGTTGCTCTTGTGTGTAAGCTAGAAAATGTTTGTTGATAAAATGAAAAAAAAAAACAATCGTAATTTTGATTTGATTTTATAATAAAATCAAGTCGTCTCTGTTTTCATTGCATTGAGGGTTAAATTTATAAAACTAAGTTAAATTTATAAAACTAAGTTAAATTTATAAAACTAAGTTAAATTTGTGGTTGGTGTTATCAAAGGAAGAAAAATCTAGCAAATAAATTAATTTAAGTACGATAAACAATAAGATTGACGACTTAAATTATAAACGTAAACTGCAATGTTCGTACATTTAAAATAAAAAGTTTGTTATAATTTAATTGAAATTGAAAAAGTACAATTATAATTTTAAAACTGGTCACTCTTAGGTTCTTCTATTTCAATAAAATCTAATTAACAATCATTTTATTTGATTCAAGAGACCCGTCCCGTTTTCGCACGGGAAGCACTTATTATCTGTAGCCAGATGACTTCTGTTAAATGGATGAGGACGGTTACGTGACGATGTTTTAGGAGGTAACTCCATAGTGATTTAGATTGTTACCAAAAAATCCGCATTCAGGGTTGTAAAAGAATACAGGCTTTTGTAAATGCAATCTTTAATACCATCAATTCAAACATTGCATTAATTTTCTTCGCTTTAATACTTCTACTTCAAATTATGCAATCACCATTCATTTGGCATTAAAAGGATTCCAATAATTTGGTCCCCATTCATTTTGAAGCAATCAATTGAATGTAATCTTTTGAGAATGTATGCATTCTTTTGCGTTTTGCAAAAGAATACAAATGAATGTACACAATACATAAAAAGCACACAGAATTGGCACTCCGTAATTTTTTGTCTTTCCTAATATCATGTTTATACTTTATGTTCACAACACATGTAAGTACTGGAATTAAAACAAAATTTTTTCTCCTCTAAAAAGAAATTCTGGGAAGCCTGATATTTTATAGCTCTGGTTGGTTGTCCAGTTTCAGCAGTGATGTACACTATTTTGTGATTCCAACTCTGGATACTCGTTAATATCGATTGAGAATTATTAATGAAATTTCGAAATCATTATGTGGCTTGTGGAAACTAATGAGGTCATAGAAGTTTTGGATTACATTTTCTGAATTGATTTCAAACTTAAAATTGTGTTGTATAGGAGTTTTTTTTTTTGCTTATACTCGTTAATGTTTCTAAAGTTAGGTTAAGTTAATTAAAGTTAGGAAATGCACTTATTTTAGTTCAATATTGTTGTTGAATTTGGCAATAAATAAAGTTTCATTTTATAAGCCCGATATTAAAACTACATATCCTATGGTCGATTTAGTTTGAAAACTTCGTATTTTGGACCTTAGAAGCTTTAAAAAATGGTTCATAAAAGCAAAACGAATTAAGTTACTTGTTTAGGTAACACTGGTCTATAAAATGATACAATTTTCTATTACAGAAACTTACTTTTCCGGTTTTTGATTCTTTTTTATTTGAATCTGAACTCAGAATTGCTCGATAAAATCAGTTCTTTGAAAAAGTTTAACCTTAGTTTATAAAAATAACTTATTATAACTTATTTAAAACTTTAGAAATGCAAAAATACGTTTTGAACGATTTCATTATTTCTAATCCCCTCTTCATGGAGTCCTTATTTGCCATCTATGATGTATTTAGTACTACAAATATTCAAAAATAAAATAGATGAGGTTATCAATAACAACTCAGTAACAAATTCTTCAAAGAAAAAAAGAGAAATTTGGAGAAATTTGAAGTGAATTTTGAAGTGGAATCTTAATACTTTCAGATGTAGTACCTTAATGATCACACTATTCCGGTCCAGTTACCTCTATTTCAAGGAGAATTCCCTCAGTTATAGAAGACCTCTTTCATAACCCTAATAAATGAAAAGAGCCAAAAGTGTGAAGTTACTAACTATCGTCCAATTGCTAAAATTTTACATATTCCAAATATTGAATGCATTTTGTCAAATCTATGTCTACCTCGTTGAGTTCGTTTCCTTTGTCTAAATCGATTTCAGTTATACCTTTGACAAAATTTCACATAAGCATATTATATTCAAACCGCCCCCCTTGGGCTTAAACCTATCTTCTTAAGATGGATTTCTTCTTATCTGAAAAACTTTTACTACAAAGTTCGTTTAAGAACTACCTTCTCCAATGATTTCTTAGTGACCTCCGGGATCCCACAAGGTAGGCACTTAGAACTTCTCTTTTTTATTCTTACGATTGACGATATTGACGACAACTGACGATACCAAGTTTTTCAAAATCATTTTTTCTCTCGACAGTTTCCCTGTCTCGTGCCTGTAAACTTGCTTAGAGCTTAATTTTACCAAATGGTATTCAATCAAAGCTAGTCAGGCACAGGCACCTCACCAAATTTCAATTTTCTAGCATAAGCAAAAACCGTAACTGAATGACTGATAGATCATCAAAATTATGGAGCACTTCCTGACATCGTAGAATCTTGTAATTTTGCACAACGGTAGGTCTTGTCATGCAAGCAGAGGAAAAAAATATAAAATTTGAAGTTTTCCATTCAGGGGGCGTGGTATCTGCCCACTTTCTCAGAACTGATGTAAATTATAATGTACACTTCCGATTGCAGTAGAACAATGAAATTTGGTAGAACGGTAGGTCTTACTTGACAAGTTTTCTTTGAATGCCCAATTCGAAAGGTTTTAAAAACTTGACCAGTGAACCCATCAAACTTAAGTCAGTAATCATTAAATAATAAAATTTCTCTATTACATTGTAGCTGTTTCAATATTATTCTACTTTCAATATTTGGTATTAAACCTTCATGAAGTAAGAACTTGGTGTACTTTTAGATCTCAGTACTTTTTACGGCTGACTTGTTACACAAAGGTTTTTGTATAGAAGAACTTGGCTCTTTTTTAATATTTATGTTTTTGATCTGATTAATTTTTCACGAAAACGCATCCAATCTCTGTCCCGTCTCTACCTTCTCCATTATCAACCCATATCTACCGCTGATACAATTCCCGAACTTGGTGTTTTTTGTGATAGATAGCTCAAATTTCTCAATTTTTGAGATTATTTCAAAGCAAACTCAGCACTAGGCTTTGTGAAACGATTGTCAAAAGAATTATTTGACCCCTACGTGACCCAATCCTTTACATAATCTTTCTTTGCCCTCTTCTTCAGGTATGGTCCTCTTATCAACAAATTCAAATACCCTTAATCGTGAACATTTAACGCCTTATCCTTAGTTTTGGCCTGCATGGTTGGTCTTGGAATAAACCTTTAATTCTACCACAGCATCGAGACCGACTTTTCTATTAACTAACTTGAATATGCTGGAAGAATGAAAAGCAATAAGCGACATTTTCTTAATTCATCGAATACTTTCAGGATCTGTTGACTACACAACCCTCTACAATTCCATCTCTTCCAACACTAATTCCCATTATCTAAGATATCCTTGTCGTTTCTATCTGCCCATTAATTTTAACTTTTATGAGTCCAACGAACCTACTACTTGCATGTTTTGAAGATTAATTGTTACTTTAACTGTTTCAACTTCTTATTAGTTTACGAGGTACTTCAACTTTTCCTTATATGACAGGAATTGCTAGTTTCAATTTTTTCTCTCTGTCGCTTTAGTATCTAAAGCTGTAGGTCAAGGCACAGATAGACAGATGTCGACACACAGATATCGAGTAATGAGAACATTTTAGCTTCTCCGATGCAAGTGCCGTTTAAAAACAATAACATATGAGGTATATTTCGCTTCAACGACAAAAACCATCATTAAGTTTTCGAAGCATTAAGATCCACACGATATTTAAAGCCCCATTTAAAAATGCTTTAAGGATCAGAGTTTAATGAGCTTATCATACAGTTCCGATGCAATTCGGCAAAATAATGAAGTGGATAAGAAGTTTTAGAAAAGAGATCATTTATAAAAATGAGAAAGAGAGTCGGTGACAGAACGGAGCCCTGTGGAATACCAGCATTTGTTTTATGAGGATCAGACTTGTAAGTTTCCAATACAACATGTATAAAACGATGGAAGGCAATCTTAAAAATAAGGGTTTCGTTGATAATAAAAACATTTTCAATAAGATAGCCAAACTCTATCAAAAGCATTAAAAATATTAAGCACAATAATCTTACTTTATCCAAAACAGTGGATTGATTACTGCGAAAGCCGTATTGGTTTTGGAAAGAAAGGACGTTAGTGCAATTGGACGATAATAAGAGGGGGTAGAAGATTGGCCTTTTTTAGGAACATGCTGGACAAATTCAGTTTTCCTTTGCTCTATGGAAGATTCCAAAACAGCAGGAGCGATGGACAAGCTTTTGCAATTGTCTTGATGACTAAGGAGGAACACCTTTTCAAAAAAATGAGGGGTAAACCGTCAAGACAAGCGAAGGATTCTTGCACCTCTAGGAGTGTGGGGGCATTGTTGCTGTCAGGTAACGTAGAGGTATCAGCAAAATAAGCGCGTAAATTTATCTTATCTGAGGATCTAGTTATCGGGCTATCGTTATAGATGATTGTTGGGACCATAGATGACGAAATTTTTTCCTTTATGATAAATAATCAAAAATTTCTACAACCTTTGGTACATTGCAAGATTCCGTTTCTTTACTTCTGGTCATGTAAACATTTAATTCTTTTTATAACAGCATTTCATTAGTTTCTGACATAGTTATACTTTTTCCGATTTTCCGCAGTTGGATTGGCTTTGTAAGAACGGAAATTTACTTCTCTCAATCTGATAGCTTCTTTACACCTTGTATCGAACAAGGAGCTTTCTTTAGGTTTTATACTCTTAATTCTGTAAGGAATAAAAGTATGCAACCCAATAACGATCATATCAGCACTGGCATCAACGCAACGTCACTATCGAGGAAACATAGTAACCAGTTAAAAATTCGAAAGAACTTATCAAGAAGGTCCCAGTGGGATATTTCTCTTTAGTTAAAGAGATAGGCCCCGAGAAATTGGCTGATTTTACACAATTTTCCAAAGCTTCGAATGGGGAGGTTAAATTAATGGTAAACTTATCAGGGTGATATGAGAAACTAGTCGAGAGTGTGGGTGTTTTACCCGACAAAATCTGGTATATAAGTAGGCTCAACTACGAGCTGAGTAAAGTGACTTATCTTTTTGAGTTAGATCACAACATTTATTTATTTTCGGTTGTTTGCTGTTCTGAGAAAACTGAGATTAGGTACACTAAAGTCGACCACAATAATGACTAGGAAAAAGGCAGTGCTAAACTTCTAAAGAGTTGAATTGCTGTAAGTTTACTTATCAACCAGTTTCCTGACTCAGTATGCACTAGATTTGCTTTTGTTATTATTTGTGCAAGATAGAACCATAGATTTACTTTAGTACTTTTTTTTTTTTAGAAAATATGCATATTAATTGATGATAGACAATCAATGTTATATTTTGGCCATGGAAATATTTAGAAAAAAGCGGATTCACAATTAGCTCATTTTGGAAGAAACCAATTACAATTTATTTTAAAGACATCGATAAATTAAAGCCAAATTATTTATGCCTCGACTTTATCCAAAAACATCTACCTTAATCTCCAACATTTTTAAAATATCGATTTATCAAAACAAAATTAAAATGAACCCTCAGGTCCACATCTTGAGAATATACATATATTTCTGCTTGTTTGTATTATATCATGAAATTGATTGCAATACCAAAATTGTATAAACAGAAATTGAATTGAAGCTACATAGTGATTAGTCTTAATTGTCAAAACCTTAAATAAATTCCAGGAATAATAAACAACCTTCGAAGTATCTATGCTTCAACCTAAATGCATCTATGGCTTGGGAGTAGGAAGCCAATTGAACATTCATTTAATGGAAACAGGACTTAAGACTAAATCGATGGTATTAAGGTTGTGCAAATATTTAAATTATTTAATTCAATAAAATGCCTAATAACTAGGAATTTATGCAGAAGAAGGAGGAAGAAGGAACTACCTACGTTATGCAAGGAAATTATACGCCATCTTCTTTAAAGTTAAATAAAGAATATTCAATATGAATTCATAGAATAATTGAAGGGCATTCACGATAGTTAATATAATTCCAGACTTGACTATTGGCTTCTTCATCTAACGATAGACATTTGCCTCTTAAGTTGTACGCATTGAAGTAATCTCAAGACCCAACTAAAGGTATTTATTAGGTATTTAATGTTAAAAGCTTTCCTGCATCTACTGCCTTCTAGCAAAATATGGTGAACTTTTTCTATTGAATTAAGTTTTGACATGATTTAAAAATAGATTGAGTGCGAGAAACAAAGTCGGTTTCAATGAATATACTCATGAAGTCTTGTCGACTCCTTCAGAGATGAATCCAAGGTTATGAATATGAAATAAGACTAAGTTAATATGCCAACATAAATACATAAAATTCCCTTTGACTAAATTCCTTTATATCAAGAGCTGAAAAATCTTCAAATCCAGACCATAAATCAAGGCAGGTACGTACTCGTAAAATTTGTTAAAGCGATTACACGGGAATATCATCTACTTAGCCAAACCATTGAGAAGATTTTATTTCAATCACCAAAGTTACAAACTCAATTTGTTCGAATTTGTGGAAAATCGTTCAGATTGATTTTTAATTAAATTTTGATTACATTCGCAAATCCTTTTGGCCAAAAGTACCTACGCAAATTTCAAAGCCATACGTTAACTTCAAGTGGGCCACTGGCAATGGAAGTCTTTTAATTTTGATTCAGTTCAATTAAAAATGTTAATATGTGTTACCAGGTGCAGAGGGTAATTACTCTGACAAAATTAGGACACCGCAACTTTTTTTTCGGATTATTTTCAATTGGACGACTTAGTTAAAAAGAAAGTACATTATAGTGATATCGAAGAAAAAAAGATTCTTCGGTTCTTAATAAACTAAAATCTTAATTGGGTGAAAATATCCGTGAAGTGAACAGTTTAAATTTGTGTTACAGCTCAACCCACGCTTGTCTCCGGTGGCAGTTAAAAAAAAAAACCCGAATACTTACAGCTGGTATATGCTCGACAGGGTCATCTCAGCAACCGAAGTATGGGAATTCCTAAAGAGAAAATACAAATATGTTCCAAGTCCTAAGGGATCACCACAAAAATTCCCAAAAGAAAGTTACGCTACGAACTACGAAAAATATACTTCAAGAAATTCGAAATTTGTGGCAGATTTTCCAATACGAATCTACTTCGATTGGATTTTGTGATAAATTTTCCGGAATTCATTGGAATTCGTGATAGGGCCGAATATAATATTTAAACTGTTGAATTTAATGGCTTTGTATGAGTCTGGAAAAGTGGACAGAATTTCAAAAAGCTGATAAATTTTTTTATCTCAAGAAAAGGTGATCGGAGCTTGGTAGAAAGTTGCAGAAACTTTTGTCGGAGTTATATTAATAAGACTGTAACAATTGAATGAATTCCGAGAAGGATTACTGATAATCTCCAACATCACAAAACTAAATAAGAATAACTGCTTCTTCTTTCCAAATCCAATGCATCTGTTGATTTTGAGTGAAAAGCCCTTTTACACATATTGTCAAGTTCTTGTATATGAGCCGCTTTTTTGTCTCGGGCCCCTTTTAGGGACCCTGGGATGATGGTAGACACCGTCATAGTTTCAAGATTTTTTTTTATTAAAATATAGATCATCGTAAAAATTCATCGAAAGGAAAAAAAATATCAAAATTCTAGGCGCCGGCCGTTTTCGACAAAAATACGATTTTCGAAAACCGTTTTTTAGCATTAGTATGGTGGGTACAGTTATTTTATTATTATATTTTTTTTTCTTACATCTCGTAGAATGGAAAAAACCGAGCATGGGGTTTTCGAAATATTTAGTTTTGAAAAAAAAAATTTTAAATACAAAAAATATTATTTTTTTTATTTTGAATACACAAAACTATTAAAATTTTTGGGAAACCTTGTCATAAAAAAAATATCAAAATCGGTTGTATCGTTTTTAAGAAAATCAAAAACAAAAAAAAATGGTTCCAAGGGGGTACCATTAATAACCCTTTTTTCAGAAATTTCTTTTCATTACTTAGTTCTAACTTTAAAAAAATCTGTCGAACATTTAAAAAAAAAAAATTATTTATAAAATTTTAAAAAAATTAGCATGGCAGGTACCATTATTTTTGGTCTTAAAAAATAAAGAAAAAAATTTCAAAATACTATCTACCAAGTTTAAAGAAAATCGGCCGAGGCGTTTAGGCTTTAGTCGAACAGACAGACAAACGGACACAATTGCAAGAACCACTTTTTTAGTCTTCGCAATCATCGTGAACACAGACGAGAATTTCTCGGCCGAACGACCAGATTGGTGACGGCACGCCCTTCATGGTCTCCTGTGATTCCAGTCTGTTTGAGTCGAGTTGCTAAGCGACGGTATTCATACTGCGTTGACAACACCGATTATTGTTCAAAAACATCGACACCATTATTCTACGCTCTCGTGGAGTATATCGCTCCATTTCTTTGTCTGTTTGCATACCACAGCTTTTCAGTTCGCAAATGTCCAATATAATTGACTTCCGACGCCATTTGCATAAATTATAACATCTTCCGATGGAGTGATTAGTTTTGCGCCACCTTGTAGATATTTTTGAGTTATTTGTGTTTGTTTAACTTCAAAACTGCTGATATACAGGACCATGGTCCTGCCAGTACTCACATATGTATCCGAGACTTGGGTGCTTAGCAAAAGGTACTCCGACCTCTTAGCTGCGTTCGAGAGAAAAGTCTTAAGGAGAATTGTTGGCCCCATATGTGAGGAAGGACGATTCCGTAGACCGTACAATCATGAACTGTATGCAATCTACCTTGAAGCAGATATCGTGACAAAAATTAAGCTCGGTAGACTCCGGTGGGCAGGGCACCTAGCTCGCATGAGCGAAGAGGAACCTGCTCGGAAAGTTATTTGTGGTACATTCTATGATAGACGACAGCGTGGTAGACCATGCTTGCGCTGGAGAGATGGCGTAGACCAGGACGCCCGAAGCCTTGGGGTTCGCAACTGGATGGCGTCGGGATAGGTGGAGAGGCTTGTTCAAAGAGGACAGGACCGGAACCCGGTTGCCAAGCCGATGATGATGATGTGTTTGTTTGTTTAAGACATAAAGGGTTATAGGACATTTAAAACGAACAAAAAATTGTTAAATAATTTTTTGATAATAGCAGGTCAATAATTTGTACTCAACTCAACGTGCCTATCGGCTATTTTATGGAGTTAAAAATGTTCCAAAAGCACTCACTATTCGTGCTGTGGTGGGCAAATTTGAGCAATATGGGAACGTTAAATATGTGAGGCGTACGGGAAGGCCTGTTTTGGAACGATCGGTATGGAAAGTGTTGCAACCGATCCTGCAACATCAACACGACGACTCACGTTCAACTCAGTTAGACAAGCATTCAAGTCCTTGTTTTTGGAAATTAATTTGTCGTAATTTCAATTCGTTAAAAGTTTAAATCGTAGTTTTAAAAAATGGGTCATAAAAAAGAATTAAGATAAAATTGCAGAAATACTTGAAAGAAGGCACGGCGTTATTGACAGTGTTTTGGTATTTTGAAGAACGTTTTCGGCTACAGCAAACTCATGAAAGGCGGAATTTACGAAGCCACTTCAACCGCCGCCGCCGAGGAAAGAGCAATTCTCGAACCTGCTTGAAATTAACATTCTGGTGCAAAAAATTAAGGTAAAATCGAGCTAGTCTTTCATTGTGAAAAATGTCATACGGGGAGCTGATCTTTTGCATTTTTTCTTCAAAAATGGACGCTGCTTCGTATGTCGGTGCGTTGAAAAAGTACTTTCCACATTTTCTCACCTTTTTCAAGACAACGCGCCTATCCATCTATTAGTCAGGAAAACAATTATAAAACCAACTTCGAGCTTATGGAGTGACATAACCTAGGATTATTTTGCAAACTTTATGATTTAATGCTGAATATACTTTATGAATTTAATCTTAATCAAGGTGGAAGTGCTTTTCATTCGGTTGTTAAAAATTGCATTATTTTATATTCAATTTACTAGATGTATTCTGATGAGCTAAAGAAGACGAGTTTTTTTTTTTTTTTGTTAAAGCTTGACATAAGCGTGTTTTTATAAAGAAGGGTATTCATTAGAGGTCTGATATTCATGAAGGATGTATTGGATTTAAGTGGCAGGCAGTGTATAAACCTTTAAATATTAATATATAATTTTGAAAAAAGTATGCAACAGCAGGTCGATTAGATCTTTTTATTTAAAAAATCCCAGAATCAGTATTTAGTGAACCGAAATTTCAGATAATTTCGTCAGATAAGTTTCAAGTTTTCTGCAAAGAATTTGCATCTCACATTGTTCCTATCATAATACGAAAGGCCTAGGTTAAATAGTTTGAAGTCTGTTCGTTAAGTGAAAAATATCACTCTGGTACTGAATATACCTGTACTTGGACTTGCTGTATCTCATATTTTTTGCCACTTACTTACTCTATCTTCTGGACCATCATGCTTCAATTCAAGCCTCATGAATAATTTGTACATACAAAAAAAAAAATCCATTCTGATGCCGGAGGAAAAAAATTTTGATTGCAAAAGAAATAAATCCTTTGCAAGTGCACGCTCAGATGCGTACACCTATTCTCGGAAAATAAAAACTCACAAAGTGACATGGAGGGAAAATTTAAGTCCTCTTTTTTCCGCCTGTTTTTAGGATTGTAATACAAAAAAAAAAAAAAACTAAAGGTCCTTTGTCGTAAATGCACTGGCTTATTGTTCCGGACAGAAAACTGTTCCGTTATTGACAATTTTCTCTCTTCATTTTACATATATGGATATGGATACTTAAGTTTGCGTATCATATATGCAGCGATTGTTGTTGTACGTATACAAACACAAAATGTATCCGGCTTTAATTTGATGGAAATAAAGGTAATAGTCACAAATATGGAAAATGTAGATACGTCTTTTAAGCTTAAGTGAAGATGAATGAGATGTTTTCGAAGAATTTCGTATCTCAAGAAACAACAATTCTTTAAGTAACTGCTCAATGTATAGATGCACCATCTTTTATGTCAGAAGTTCCTCGTAACTTACGCTATTTATTTGAAACACGCACTTTGACAATATGCCATGAGTGATACACCAAATCTATATTACTAAACTCTTTGATTTTTTCGTATCAGTCACTCTCTCTTGCGAAAATGTGTCTTTCGAAAACAAGTGGAAATCTATTTTAACATACATAAGATCTAGGTGTATATGTATAGGTACCCTATTGCGCGAGCCAAAGGCACTAACTTGCTTTAATGTTTACAAATGGCGGCAAATGTCAATTATTTTTTTTAATTTGTGAAGTAAACAGATACAAAATGCATGTTTCGCTATATTTGTAGTCCTAAGGAACGCGCATTCCGAACGCAACATCGGTTGTGTTGGAGTAGCGTAAATTTTAGGGCAGATTTGCTGATCGTCTGGCACCAACTACGACGTCTACGACGTTAAGGCCATGCTGAGAAGAGTATGTGACAACACGAGGTCCTATAAAGGCTAGCGAGCCACGGAACAAAAATTCACCTGAGAATGCCGCAGCTGTGGCCGAACATGTCCCAGAGAACCCCAGTTTATCGACCGGACGATATACGCTCATGGTTCCTCCATGGTGTGCAGTTTACGTTGGAGGCATCGTCGGGCCTTATTTTTTTCGAAAACATTGCAGTCCAAATGACAACTGTGTACGCCGAGCATTTGAGAGCCATTGCTTTTTGATTTTGTTCTTCTTTAGTTGGATGAATAAAGACTGCAGAAAATGTGGTTCCAAGAGAATTGAGAAAGATAGCATACTGCCAAACCGAAAATGGGTGATCTCAGGGCTGAATTTCCAGGTTGCATAATCTCTCGGTAAATTAAAATGTACGGGAAGATCGCACGATTGAACCGTTAAAGACTCCTTTTTAGTGTTTTTTTCTAAAGTCTCGATTCTTCCATGTCAACTCAGACTTAAAGCTCTCAAAGAAAATATCAGTCAAGAATACGATGACCTATCACCAGAAGTTCTGGCAGTGATGAGAAATGTAATAAATCGAGCCCGAAACCTCAACAAATCTAGCAGCTGTCGAAAAAATTAAGGCTTAAAAAAAAGACACTCTAAAAGCAGAATCAAAGTTTTTCATTCATAAAACTGATTCCAGTTCAAAAACATCGAGTCACAACTTTTGCGCCACCTTGGTTAATAAACTAGTTATATTCCATTTGAATTTTCAGTACAGGCCTTTTGGTGCAAATCGTTGACTTTTTCATTAGATTTTGCTAAGGAGCTTTCAAGATTTACGTTTTTTAAGAGCTTTTTAGAAGAAATTCTTCAACTAGTAGGAAAAAAGGTGTTACCACATTGTGTTTTTCTGTTTTCGTTTTTCTTTTCATGTTGGAAAAACACTTAAAATGCAGTTATTCAATTGTTGGCCATTTTCTTATGGGAAGTATTACGAAAAAATGTTTGTTTTGATTTTTTAGTACTTAATCGTTTTTTTACTTGCGCCTTATAGGTAGATACTATAAGGCAAGTTATGCATTCGTCAAAAAAATCGAACTCGAGATTTTGATTAAAGTTGACTTTACGATGCTAGCGAAGACTAAAAAAGTGGGTCTCGAAATTCTGTCTATCTGTCTGTTCTCTAGCCTAAACGCCTCGGCCGATTTTCCTTAAACTTGGCAAAAATAACGGTACCTGCCATACGAGTTTTTCGCAATTTTATAAATATTTTTTTTAACTCAAAAACTGTCACACAGAAATTAAAAAAAAAAATCATAAAATTAAATTTAGTTAAAGCTAGGTAATGGTTGAAAAAAAAAATCCAAAAAATAGTTATTTTTGGTAGCCCCCATTGGAACCATTTTTTTGTTTTTGATTTTCTCGAAAACGGTACAACCGATTTTTATCGTTATTTTTATGTTAAATCTCCTTCAAAGCTTAAATATTATTGCTTATTCAAATTTTCAATTTTTTCTTTTGGATTTTTTAAAAAAATTAAAAAAATTTTTTTTTGGAAACTCAATATTTCGTTTTTTTTTAAACTTAATAAATAAAAGTTTCTTAATATAATCTACAAGATTTGAGGACAAAAATTTTGTTTTACCTAAAAATGAAGGTACCCATCATATAAATCTTAAAAATGGTTTTGGAAAATGTTATTTTTTCTCAAAAACGGCTCCGAGAAATATTTTTTATTTCGATTAATTTTTACGATCTATAATTTAATAAAAAAATTGAAATTAAGATATTGCTGACTGTAGCGGCAGAACGAATTTTAATGAATTTTTTCATAGGGAAGCTTCTTAAAAGTTTAAAAAACAAAAAACTTTCAAAAAATATTAAGAAAACAAAAAAAAAATAAATCAATTTTTTTTTTGGAAAATTCGATATCTCGAAAACGGCTCACAAGTTTTCTTGGAAATTTATTTCTTATTCGTACAATAATAAAAACTTTTTTCTTAAAAATGTTTTACTGATTTTGTATATAAAAGCTTATTTTTTTAAGAAATCAGTATACAACGACATAAAATTTTTGTTCTTGTTAAAAAAAAACACTATGATAGCTGGTAACCCTCCTGATCTTTGTCACTGTAACAGGTTTAAGACAATTTATAATGCTCACTGCGGTAACCCTGTAAGAGTTTTAAAATGGAGAGATCTTATTGAAATCCATAATAGCCAGAATGAAAACCAAAAACCCTATCTTTCCTGTCCTGAAAATTAAAATTGTTACAATTCCCAATAGTTGTAACGCGTTAAAGTATAGAGTGGCGTTTTGTATTATCAACTATGCACACTAATTACTGAGTCATTGTTTTTTACAATCAATTTTTTTATCCAGAGTTTTTCCTCTTTTCAAGAGCAGTACATTTTTTTCTTTCTCACACAATCCATAAGACATCACATCAAAAACACATGAATGGCGACACATCACAAATCACCATATCATGAGACAAGTGTGTTATCAGTTTGAATCCAAGATGTCTTCCGATAACTAAACTTTCGATTAATAAAAATAATTTTCCTTCAATAAATATACCAATTAAAGCTGTAAAGCATCAATTATCGTAGGCAAAACTTTTATCTTAAGCCACCCAATCCCCTCAAGCAATAATATCCTGAAATTTATTTGAATTAACTTCGATAATTAAACACACCCGTAGTCTCATTCAAGAACGCCTCGCCGATTTTTCAACATCAAAAGTCTTCTTTCTCCTAAAGGTAGGTACCCACTCTTTTTCTAGGAAGATAAATGACCATAAGGCAGATTACAAAGAAATATGAAACGCAGCCAGAGAATAGAGCCGCAGGAAAATGACGGAATCTATCAAAGAAGGATAATCATTTTGGATTGCTTGCGGTGGAAGTGAAGTGACAGTTCCATAACAGGAACAGCAGACTAAACTAACTTACCCATCAACAACACTAAACGGCTGTAGAAGGCGACTTAGCGGAGTTTATAATGGATGGCTAAAAGCCTGATCGTTTACCGTTGTTTTCTCATCCCACCACCACCGCCGCCATTGGCCGTTGTCATAGTCGTCTCCGTCGTCGTCGTCTGAGTCGAGGCCAAACCGCAAAAATAAAAAATATTCCCCCTACCTGAGAGATAGGACTGAAGTACTGGCAAACACGTTTCTATAATCCTTCAAAACATCAAACTGAAAAGCTTTCAACTATAAGATAAAGGTGCCTAACTGTAAGGGAGATTGTCTTGCTTTTCTGTCTTTTTCAATTTGTAAGTGACAGGTGCTTAGGACTCCCGGATCCTTGTACGCTCATTAAAGCTTTTCAAATCGGTGGTTTAAAGGATTAAGTTTTTTTTTTTTTTTAAACGATGAAACTATTGGTATTTTAAGAGGAAGCACAAAACATCTCAATTTTCATGTTTCCAGGATAAAATTAAATATCTACTAAAAATAGAAAAAAAAAATCGAATAATGTCGGACGAGGCAAAAGTTTTAAAGTTTCATTTTAACTTTGTCAGGGTTTAACAGGGGCACGTGAGAAAGAGCGGAGATAATGGATTTTTCCTGTTTTTCCTTTTCTCAATTTAAAATTCTAGACTGAAGGTAGATACATTATGCAGGACGAAGCGATTGAGATGCAGACAAGGACACAATCCTAAAAAAAGACTTAGGTTTATTCTCGGCGTTTAAATGGGATGAAATTAGTATTTTTAGTAGAATACGAGCAGTCACATGCGTTTGACTATGTGAATAATATATTTCACGAGATATCAATAGAAAGAAAACCTCTAATAGAGTCGTTTTTTTGATTAATTAATTACATTTTATATTTTTTTTTATAAAAAAAATGATAAATATAGAAAAACAAAGAGGACTTCAACGATCTGATGGGTCAATTTGGCCTTTAGGCCAGATCTTATGTCTGATATATTGAGTATAAGAAGGCGTATTTTTCCTGTTTCCTTTGAGTAAGCTATTATGATTCCGACCTGACAGTGGCGAAAACTGCTACCCAAGTCTCAAAGATGCCAATACCAAAAGCTGATATAAACTTTTTCATTGATAGCTAAGCGGCAATAAAAGTGATCTCTGCCATTGAAATCAAATCGAAGATTAGTCTCTGTTGGGTTCCTCGTCACAGTGGAGTCCCAGGTAATGATAGCACTGACGAGCTGGCAAGAATAGGATCAATATTTGATCTTGATCAGGCAGACGTAACAGTTCAAGTTCCATTCTGTAATCTTAAACAGGTAATTGAGACCAAAGTTCTAGCTATAACAAAACAAGTCATGGAACTTGCTCGATTCCTGTCTTATAACTAGAACACTGTGGCACCTAGTGAGACACTTCTTCAACGACTTGGGGAATCGCCTGCAACCACCTTCAAAAAAAAAAAGGAAAAAAAAGGTCACAGACGAAAGTAAAAGTACGAAAGAACAGCTTAACACCGATACACGTGATTCTTGTAGGAGCAGATGAGTGTCAGTGAGTCTCCCTAACATTGGTAAAATCCTCGGGAAAGGGACTTCGACTTAATCAGAAATACAGACTAAGCAAATGAACATATACACCAAACACTGACCTATCAAACTCATTTACCAAACGTTGCAAGGAGCCCCATACTCCTATGGGCCTGGTAGAGGGTAAACGAAAAGATCACGCCCTTAGAAGGCTTCTACCTCCCCTTAACCAGATGATTATGTGACGACAAACATTTCTTCAATGGCTTAGAAGTACTCTCTGACATTTCAGGCTATAGCTTGGTGTAACTTATCAACAGCCTTTACATGCTTGAGTGACATAAGATTATAATGTTTCAATACATAAGAGCCACAACCCCTAGGGTAACAAGATCAACTGTCAGCCCATTAACCTAACCTAACCTAGTACCAACATTTCGCTTTTATCGGTTTTTTCTTAAGTCTTTCAAAAAAGGATGAAATCAATGTTCCGTTTAGGTTCAGGAAAAGAAGATCCACAGAAGATGCTGTACTGAAACTTTTCTGATGAAGTTAAGTCTAGCCTAAATGAATCTAAGGATTCGACTTTCCTATTCATTGCTATAACTAAGTCTTCTGATATGTTAAACCATGCACTGTTGCTCGATAAATTGCATAAAATTGAGTTCGCCTATAACTGAATTAGTCTTTATCTTAATACCCGCAGACTAAAAAGTAAGAATTCAAAACATGTTAAGTGATGAAAAACTTTTAAATTTAGGTATCCCAAAGAGTTCTGTATTGGGACCAATTTTATTTTTAGTATGCTTCAATTCTATATTTCTCCAAAACTTTAAGGGCCTTGGCGGACGACACAACAGTATTGACTTGCTCCACAAAAAACATCTTTTGATTTAAAGGGAGCTTAAGCATAAAAAAATTATGAAAATCGGTGATACCGTTTGAAAAAATTAATAACCGTTTTTCAACCATTATCCAGCTTTAACTAAATGAAATTTTTAAAATTTAAAAAAAAAATCTGTTTTTGAGAAAAAAAAATTAGAAAATTTTGAAAATAATTCGTATGGCAGGTACCGTTATTTTTGGTCTTAAAAAAAGGAAGCAAAAAACGTGTGGAGGGGGAAAATTAGAAATGATATCTACCAAGTTTAAAGGAAATCGGCTGAGTCGTTTAGGCTGTAGCCGAACAGACAATCAGATAGAATTGGGAGACCAACTCTTTTTGTCTTCGCTACCATCGTAATGTCAACTTTGATCAAAATCTCGAGTTCGATTTTTTTTCCAAGTAAAAATCTTATATAGAAAACGCGGTCTGGCTCTACGGCTTGATGAAAATATTGATGTACATACTGAAGACAGTCGTAGACATTGCCTGTGAAAGCAGCGGTAAAAAAAGGAAAGATATAGAACATTCCGACGGTATTCAAGCGATGGGAGTGATTCCATGATAGTTCTGCTTCCTATCAGTCTTAGGGCTCTGAATTCTATCTAGTAAATGAAGAGAAGTTTGATCAGTACCTGCCCAAAAATGTGAGTTGTACTCGAGCTTAAGAAGCTTAAACGCCTTATAAATTGTAGCCACGGGTGAAAAACCGCGATTTTGGCGGTTCCGAGGATGTGGTCATTTGATCGAAGATCTTCATTGACAAACATACCGAGTACTGACAGCTTTTCGCTTTCTTCGATGAGAGTGCCATTCAAGAACAATGGCATAGGGGGTATATTTAGCTTCAAAGAAATTAAACAGCGTTGAGTTTTCGAAGCATTTAACTCCATATGTTTTATTATACCCCATTTAGCAATGCCTTATTGTTACAATTCCACTTCCAAGGGAGATGGACGTTAATTTGAGAACGAGTGGTGTAATAAGCTGAGCTGAGCAAAGCATCAAAGAAGTGGATAAGAAGTTTCAGGCAAAAAATCATGTATCAAAACAAAAAAGAGTCGGAGACAAAACGGAGCCCTGTGGAACACCATCATTTATTTTGTGAAGATCAGTATTAATACCGTCAAATACAACATGTATTTAAGCATACAGAAGGTTTTTCTGTTCCAACGAATAAGGGTATCATTGATACAAAACGCACGCATTTCCGATAAGAAAGCTTGATTCCAAACTCTTTCAAATGCCTTAAAAATATCAAGCGCAATAATCTAGCTTTTTTCAAATTATTGGAAAGATCTGTTTCGTCGCTCGGTGCGATATACCATCCGATCACCAGCGGAACGATTGCTTCGAAAGCCGTACTGCCAGTCGATTAGTAGTTTTGATGGATAGAAGGGTCCTAAATGTAATTCCAGAGCAGTTGGAGCGATGGAAAAGCTTACGCAATGGTTTTGTCAGCGAGGATGAACACGTCTTTATATATAAACGGTATGATGCAAACCGTTTATTTTAATTTCCCAATTATAGTAATGTTATTATTATTATATTAGCATTTAAACTTCAGAATTTTCGACAGACATCCAATTTAAAGCTATGAAAAACATAAGTGAAATTAAAATAACGCCTAAAGTCTAGTACTCAGTTCATGTGAAAATGAAAATTTCATATAAAAGTGACTGCTGGTTCACTGTCATGAATTCCGCAACGGGAGGTGAGTACTAAAATGTGGATTGGAAAAACAAATATGTTCCACAACTTTTTCCACGCTATGAATTTCATTTCTCAATGTACAACCATCAGGAAAAAGTTTAAGGCAACGTGGAAAACTGTGACATTTGTCAGTTGATTTTAATATTTTGTTTCAAAACAAAAAATTGAAAATTTATAAACAGAAAGAACGAATCAGTTTAAAAATAATTGTCATTTTTTTTTCATTCAAAGTGAGTATCAAAAATTCACGTGGAAAAGTTTATTCTAGTTTCATTTTTATTCTTCGCGTGTAATTCGGAACGTATTTATTTTTCATTTCACGCTAGGTGAGTACTAGGCTTAAAAGGTAACTCTCTCTGAAAATTATATCCCCAAGCTCCTGATTCAATCAATTTGGTAATTAAATACTAAACCTTGGGTTTTCTTGAGAAATACCATCAGGTAGATTTGTCCGTAATTTAAATTCATTCCATCCAATATACTTAGGCTCTTTTTATTTCGCAACAAAATGTTATCCTTAAAATTCTTCAACTTAAAATAAAAAAAAAAACAAGAAGCAAAATCGATTTTCCAATGTGCTCGCATTTATAATAAGGTAATTAATGTACGAAAATTGCTTCTTAATTATTTCACTACAGCTAAGTTCGTTTTCTAGGCAAATTGTATAGATTCCGAGAAAGGAGGAATCCTTCGACTTGAAGTATTTTCTTTTACGACAACTTGGGTACATCGAAGGGGGGTGGCGGGGGTTTTAAATTAATTTTATTGGCAATTTGAAGAGTCTTTAATATTTTCCGAAACTCAATTTGGTTTTACAAATGTTTAACTTAGGTAAACCTAATTATACTGGTCAACAAAGTTCTTGTTTCAGAAACCAAACAATACTTTTCCGAAGGTTGTTGGATGAACTCGAATTGGAAGTTGGGAAAATTCTATCACCCCACGATTTTGAGAAAGTAGAAAAACAAAAGATTTTTTTCTCTGTTTCGGAGGTTATGTTATTAGGTGTGGTAATTTTTTTCAACATAAATTGTAACGGTTTCTGAAATAAACTTAATTTCTTTTTCTTTAATTATGTTTCACTCTTTCCAATTTTTTTTTCTTCAGCTAACCATCAAAAACAAAAAAATTGTTATAAGTCATGAATAGGAATAAAATAAAGAAAATGGTATGAAAACTTTTCTTTACCCTTAAATAATACAATTTTAAGATTTTCCAAAAAGTTAAAAAATACTTAACCATCATAAATTAAGCCGAGCACTCAGTCTTTCTGGTTGGATGTAGATTGTGGAAGCTATCCTAATTCAATAAAATCGAAACCACTCAACCGATGAGAGCTTAACGACTCTACCAGTTTTGATAAAATATTCAATCATGAGTACAGTTAATTTAAGGACGGGTAAAGCGCCCACTGACACACCCACTTGACAAAAAATTTGTTTTTAAGCCGCAATGTTGATAATATAACTAATTTAATCAAATATAACTAGGTATGAGTAATTAAGAAAAAATATCGTTTTTCTCGAAATAGAAAACAGATAATTTTGTTCGCCAACTTAACAACTCAAGCTTCTTATGTGTCAGGACACACAAATAATTTTCAAAGTCAAATCTTAAACTGGTTTTAAGAAACGCCACCCTTTGTGTATTCGAAATAAATATAAAAATTCATTCGCCCCAAAATTTTCGGAAAATTTTTCTCTTTCAAAGATCAGCAAAAAATGAAAATTTCAAATCACCTAAAGTTGAAATGGGATTTTTTTTTGTCGAGTGACTCTCTTATGCAATATTGGATATAATAAAAATATACGGTAATAATCCAAAAATATGGTATTTTTTTCAAATATAAAAATTGTATTTTTTAAACATTAGAAAACGCAGTAATATTAAAATCACTTAGGACACCACAAGGACAATTACGAAGTTTTATAAAATCAAAATAATAAAAGCCTCAAAATATTAAAAGCCGTTTTTGAGAAAATTTGGAAATAAAATGCACGACTGGGTCGCACGAACTTGCTCCTATGTAATAGACTAGGAATTTTAAAATATGAATTTGAATTTATGCAAGAACAAAAATTATTAGTCGTTTTAGTGGTTTCTTAAAAAAAAGCTTTTATATACTAAATTTTTAAAAGATTTTTAAGAAAAAATTTTGGTACGCCAATTATAAGTTTTTATTATTGTTCGAATAAAAATTAAATTTACAAAAAAAAAAACATATTGAGCTTCTAAGATTCGAATTTTCGAAAAAAATGGATTTTTTTTTCAAAATTTCAAAAAAATATTTATTTTTAAGTTTTGAAATGCAATATGTTTAAGACCTTTTAGAAGTTTCTTTATAAAAAATTTCATTAAGATCCGTTATGTGGATAATGAGAAATTCAAACTTCGTAAAAATGGTTCTATTGTAGGTACAAGCTGCAATATCTTATTTTCAAATTTTTTTTTATTAAATTAAAGATCGTAAAAATTAATTGAAGGAAAAAAGATTTTATCAAAATTCTAGGTGCCGTTTTCGAGAAAAATACGATTTTTGAAAACCATTTTTTTAAATTTTTTCACATTTGTATGGTGGCTACCTTTATTTTTAGGTAAAATAAATTTTTTTTCTCACATCTTGTAGATTATATTAAGAAACTTTTATTTATCAAGTTTAAAAGAAAATCTAGTTTGGGGTTTCGAAAAAGAAATTTTGAAGTTTTTTTTTAAATTCAAAAAATCAAAAAAAATTTTTAAAAATTTGAATACACCATTCTATTTAAATTTTTGGGGGGGCCTTAGCAAAAAAATTATCAAAATCGGTGGTACCGTTTCTGATAAAATCAAAAACAAAAAAAAATGATTCCATGGGGGGTACCTTCAATAACCAATTTTCGGAAATTTTTTTTCAATAACTACCTAGCTTTAACTAAATGAAATTTGTTTGTGTTTTTATTTCTTAAATCTGTCGAACAGTTTTTGAGAAAAAAAAAATATTAATAAAATTTCCAAAAAAAAATCGTATGGGAGGTACCGTTATTTTTAGTCTTAAAAAAAAAATAAAAAAACGTGTGGTGGGGAGGAAAAATCAAAACCCATATCTACCAAGTTTGAAGAAAATCGGCTGAGCCGTTTAGGATGTAGTCGAACCGACAGACAGACAGACGGAATTGCGAGACCCACATTTTTAGCCTTCGCTATCATAGTAATGTCAACTTTGATCAAAATCTCGAGTTCGTTTTTTTTTTACGTATGCATAACTTGCCTTATAGTACCTTTAAGTCGCAAGTAAAAATTAACTTAAACTACACTGAAAAAATTTTTGTACATTCTTTTTATGAATGGCGATCATTCAGCCAAAATCATTAATTTTTAAAGAATATTCATATGAATAATGCACGAATTCATAAAAATTAATTTTTGTTTTATGACCAAGTCATGATTTTCATGAAAAACCATTCATAAAATCCAAAGCAATGGAATTGTTGTTGGAAAATCAGATTATGATATTTTACATTTAAAATATGAACAGTTCATACAAATTTTATTGTAAGGTTTTATGAAAAATTTCTTAAAATGCTTGAAACTGTTCTTTTATTGTAGGAACAAAGTGACTAATTATATGAAACCACATTCATCAACATGAGCAACTGAAATTTTATGAAAAATTACTTTAAATTCTTGAAACTATACATTTTTTACATGCAAAATATCATAAAATGCATGAAACCATATTCATAAACATTTTTTTTGGTTGCGAATTCTAAGCAGGAAACTTAACATTTGAAATATGAACAATTCATACAAAATTTAATATGAAGCTGTATGAAAGATTACTTAAAATGTATGTAACTTTTCATTTGTTACATGCAACATATTTTTCAATGCATGAGTAACGGACATTTTAAGAAAAACTGCTTTAAATGTTTGAATCCATTCATTTTATTCATGCAAAAAGTGAATTTTATGCTTCTGAACAGTTTTTTTTTAGTAACATTAATTTTTTAAATTCTCAGTCTTTTACAATAAGAACAAGCTCGTGAATTTTATTTTAATAAGCTACATATTATGTATTTTTTACGTCATCATCTTTGACTTTTATTAAGACATAATATAATTATTTAAAAAGAAAACCAATTTAATGCGGCTATGAAAGTGCCGTTATAGAAATCTGGTGTTTTAAGAACTTATTCATACAAAATAAGATTAATTTGGTGTTTTAAAAACTAATTCATACAAAATAAGATTAATTTCATATTTTGCATGACTAACACTTAAATTTTAGGAACAGTTTGATTTGGTTCACTATTGTGAAAGAATTTATTCCTGAATCGTAGGAATTTTTTCATAAACTGCAAGCTCATTACTTGCAATTTATGGAATATTTCTTTAAAGTGCAAAATATTACCGTTACACACTTAAGGCTGTAGTCTGGTATTTTAAGAACTTATTCATAAAAAAAGGAACTGACTATTTAATAGTAGGAAATATGTCATAAACTTAGCGGTTACTTCATGCAATATTCTTGTAATATCATACAAGAGTTCATTTCTTGTTTGATATTACAAGTGTTGAAACGTGATTTTACAAAGTTCCCAAAAAGTTTTCTTTTCCAAGTTTATTTTAAAAATATGTATACATTTTTCAAAGTGTTGCGCATTGTGGACGACGTTAAATTTATTCAACTACTTGATTTATAAAATTTGTAAGTATTTAGTCTATAGGTAGCGAATATTTTTCATAAATTCGTTATATAATATTATTTAATCTTTCTAGATAAAAATGGATTTTGGTGTGTTGTTTGGAAATCGCCCAGGGATTGTCAGCAGATGGACAAATCAAGCCATCCGACTTAATCAATTTTTTCTACAAGTAAAACATTTAAGGGACAAGGAGATGACGGCAATGCTGAAAAAAATAGATGAAGCAGATGTCAAAGTGGTAATTTTATTTTTCTTAGTTCATATATTTAAATTGCTTTTGTTTTAATGATTAATTTATAGAAAACCACATTTAATATCCTTGATTAATTGACTTTGTATTTTTATTTTTGTTTTAGATAATGCTGCAGTGAAATTAATGTGGTGTTTGCGTAGAATGTTATTAACTCGAAATAATTTTTCAGGAAATGTTTTTCGACTGTCGGACACCCTATATATTTTATTTATATATGTTGTACGCAAGAATTTGATATTCAAAAATATATTCAATAAATAATTGTTCCATTTTTAAATATTTTTCTTTTCTTTTTTCTTTTCTTTTCTTTTCTTTTCTTTTCTTTAAGTTTTCAGGTATAACATTTTCTTGAAAATAATTTTCATCGGGGCTTTTGAATTTCAGGTGGACGTGCACGTATAATTATTTGTTCTTAACACGAATAGAAATCATTGAAAAAAAAAAGAAAAAATTCATCAGTTTTATGAAAAAATAGCTTAGGTTCCATGATTTCTTACATAAAACTAATGAAAAGATTCATACTAATATAAGAAAAGTTGCATTTAATTAATGATTGTTTCATTATTAAAAAGAAACTTTTCTTACAATTATTGCAAGCAAATGATTAAAATCATTAAAAATAAAACTATCATTCATTTAATCAATGAAAAACGTCATACATCTTAGGAAACTTTTCCTAGAACAAGTGACAGAGTTTTTAAACTAATGAATAAAATTATTTAAAACACAGACCGATTTCATAAAATTAATGAAAGACATCATGAATTCCATGAATTTTTACATACATTGTCTGAAATTGCTCATACTTTTTAAGAACAATAAACATGATTTTCATGATTTTTTACATTAAAACAGTGGATCGTTCCTTCAATTTATGTCAGAAGGTCATAAAATAAATGAAAAATATAGTAACATTGAATGACAAAATACATGAAATTAAAGCAAAAAATTATGAATTTCATGTTTACTTACTTACATCGAATGAAATAGTTCATATGTTTTGTGAATTAGCGAGAGAATTTTTAATGACTTCCAATCATTAATTTAATGCAGGAATCAATAATTTTAAGAACCTTTTGTAGTCGTAGGAACAAATTCATAAAACGTATGTTCAGGGTTTCTTTTTTTTAATGAACTCGATTCTTGGCGCGTTTTTAATGAAGTTTTTCTTTAAAAACATGCAGTTTTTCCTTCGAATCATGTACCTTTTTGGTTCAGTGTACAGAATGAAACTGCGAAACCAAATTCGTTGTTCAACTGAAGTTTAAACCAAAAGCGGAGTTTAAACTCCAACTGTGAAACTGGGGGTAAGAGATATATTATTTGGAATTGAGAGTTATGTTTTTTGTTAAAAATAAATTGATAAACTTCTTACTATTTACCATGGCCTATGTTACAACCTACCCCATTGTCGGGATATGATGAAATAACACGGATCTTAACACTCTATATCTTGACATTTCTCGGCCAATATTTATGCGCTTTATTAATGGCTTTTGTAGCTGAAATTTGGTTTCAAAATTTAGCCTTGGCTCGGTTATTTTCAAAATTTTAGGAGGATCATTGGTTTCAGTAAAAAGTATTACTTTTAGCCCCGCTCTCCCCTACTCCTAGAGTTTATTTCAAATATTTAAACTTGCTTTCAGTAACTGGAAATTACTTATGTTTTTAGTGATGTTAAAATATTTCATATATACAGTAAACTAACTCCGATTTTATCGTTCGAAAGTGCATTGATTCAGATCACAAGGAACCTCTTTTTTTTTGGAAAAAGTAAATACCCAAATTAGCAAATCTTGACACCCAAACAAGAACAACTCTTAGTCAATTTCAATCAGCAATTATAATGAACATAAAATGAATCTAAGTTGCTGAAATGTTGAGAGTTCAGATGGCACTGCCTTCAACTGTAGAACAATGTGAGATTCGACATACAAGACACTGATTTTGACACTGACATTTTAGCTATCATAATGGATAATAAACAAAACGCACAATTCGCTCATTAGATAATCAATTCAGATTAAATAAAATGCACGACTGGATCGCACGAACTTGCTCTTATGTAAAAGTACTTTGGAATTCAAGATACATTTTATAATTATAAAACATGAATTTAAAATTAAATTGCCGTCTGATTTGTAGAAAAGTATGAATTTATGCAAACAAACTTTAAAAAATCGTTTTATTATTAAATAAATAAATTTTTTATATAAGAAATTTCTTTAAAATTTTT
Source organism: Chrysotoxum bicinctum (assembly GCA_911387755.1). NCBI lineage: Eukaryota > Metazoa > Arthropoda > Insecta > Diptera > Syrphidae > Chrysotoxum > Chrysotoxum bicinctum. The sequence goes on along the minus strand of OU426989.1, from coordinate 41,140,724 downwards.
CAAAAAAAAAAATGTGGGATGCGAATTTTAAGTATTTAATAATATTGATTTTTGGAAATGATTTCAAAAAATAATCGTTCATAGGTTTTGAAGATATTGATTTTTCAAAAAAAAAATTTTTTCAAAAAAACCCAACGACTAATTTTTCGAATATTTTTATATACAATATTATTTTAAACTTAGGGGGTCTCCTGCTGAAAATTTTTGGTTAAAATCGTTAGAGCCGTTAATGAGAAAGTCGAAAAGCAAAAAAACGGTTCTATGACAGGTACCGTTAATAACATTTTGCCCCAAATTTTTTTTTTACCAAAACGTAGTCCATGTCCATAATATCACACCTAATTTTTTTTATCAAAATCGTTGGAGCCGTTTTCGAGATAAATAAGATTTTGCATTACGGGTGTATGGGGGGTACCGTTAGTTTTAGAGCTAAAAAAAAAATTTCAATTTCCCCTCTGGGGAATCACCGAAGACCCATAACTACCGAGTGTGAAGAAAATAGGTCCAGTGGCTTAGGCTCTAGATCGAGGTATACAGACATACAGACAGACAGACAGACAGACAGACAGACAGACGGAATTGTCGGACCCACTTTATTCATCTTCGCTATCATCGTAATGTCAACTTTGATCAAAATCTCGAGTTCGATTTTTTTTCCAAATGCAGAACTTGCCCTATAGTACCTATATCGCAAGTAAAAATATATATATATATCGTGGCCTCATCATTAAGACAAGGTCAAAAAATTATTGCATATTTCTTTTCAAAAAAAAACAGAAACCTAGTAATCAAGCAAATCATACATCCTAATATAATTCAAACACCAAATGCCCACTGGCACCTTATTAGCAATTCTACAAATTTCAAAATTGATAAATCATCCAAGCAAAACCAATCAAAAATTATAATCTCATTTGTTTTACCGACCTACGTGATGGATTTAAAGTATCTCTGTCATTCCATTAACAAATCCATGAAAATATTTCCAGAACAGGTGGGCAGAATATTTCACCCTATAAGGTAAAACCTACCTGGTGTGGGCTCATACATCTGCAACTAGCAGCCATCTGTATAAAGTTCGTCATCAATTATGTCGGCCAGAAGTTGTAGGCTTGTAGGTGTAGCAAAATTATTTTGTTAGGCTTTGTTTTTGGCCAAATGGTAGTTCAGGTAAGTTCCGTTGAGTGAACCCACGCAACGGCTAATAATTCCTAATTAAGAGTTTTCGTATTTGTTTTAAAATTTTGTTTCTAATTAGAATTGCTACAAAGTGAAATTTTTGACATGCAAAATCACCAGTTCAAAGTTCTACAGGCTAAATGCATCCATTCACGAGAACTCTCATATGTCCTCGCTGACAACCGTTCTAAGGGATGTCCAAGTTCCCATGTGGAAATTAGTATTTTTGAAACAACGACGGACCGACGAGAAACCAAAAAAATACACTACAATGGTAGAATAATGACATGTGATTTATACAAGGCCATGGAGAGAATAAGATTCTTTCGAGATCTGATTTCGCCCATCTTCAAAGGTCCTCAAAAAGGCAACTTTTTAATTTCCCATGCGAGTGGGAACTTATGTGATTCGAGATATTTATATTCCTAGACAAGCTAGTGATCTCCAAATTTAAAGTTTTGGAAAATTTGGGCAAAAACAAATTGGAAAAACTTTCTAGTCTTGAACTTAATTGTTCAATAACTAAAATTTGCTAAATTGCTACAAATTTTCAAGCACAATAAAATTGACTAAAGTGGTGTTTTTTATTTATTTATTTATTGATAAGTCTTTATTGATAAGTCTCTCTTTGTTCTTCCAGCGTATTCAAGTTAATTAATAAAAAAAAAGTCGGTCCCAATATGGAGGTAGAATCTAAGGGATATTCCAAGACAGACCACTAAGGGCGAAATGTAGGAAACGACGTTGATTCTGGATATATCAATTTGTTGATATGGTGACCATACTTCATAAAGGGTGCGAAGATAGGATCGAATTGTTTTGACCATCTCATCAATATGTGTGAGAAGGTTGAGCCCTCTATCACATAAAACCCCAAGGCCGCGAATTGTATCAACGGTGGATATGGGTTCATACTGGAAAAGGTAGAGACAGCAAGAACATTGGGTGCGTTTTCGTAAAAAAGTTGTTGAATAGCATCTGCAAATTTTAGGCTGTAAGCAATTTATAGGCCCCTGTCGAAATCAAGTTGAAGAACAGTGGAATCAAATATCGAAGAAAAGGCCCTGAAAAACTTGGTTTCGGTGGCGGCGTAGAGTGAAATATGACAATTTTAATATCGATATTCGTAAGAATAAAAAGGAAATGTCCTAAGTGGCTGCCTTGTGGTCCCCAGATGTAGCTAAACAATCCATCCGAGAAGCTAGATCTCAACTGAACTTTGTAGTAATGTTTTTTTTTTTTGTAAGAAAAAAACCATCTTAAGAAGATAAGTTCAAGCTCAAGGATGGACAGTGTGAATTGAATAAGCCTATTCGAAATTTTGTCAAAGATCTTACTGAAATCGGTTGGGACAACCTTGACTTTTCTTTTGTTCCTTAAGATTGAGTGTTCATAAGCTACGAAGGTTAGACATACCTTCGACAAAATTGGGACTATGTGAAAGCTTAGCAATCGGACGATAGTTTGTAACTGCACACTTTGGGTCCTTTTTATTTATTGGCGTTATGAAAGAAGTCTTCCATAACTGAGGGAATACGCCTTGAGATAGGGATAAATAGAATATTTTTAAAAGGATAAGAGAAATTGTGGAAGAGCATTTTTTGAGAAATATGGAAATTAAACTGATTAAGCTTATTTTACTTGTACTTGTCATAAACCCGTTTGTTTTTATTTTCCAGTTTTCGTCTATTTCTGAATTGATTTCTATCAAATTCTTACACAAAGGGTCCAAAGAAAACGCACGATCTTAATTGTAAATAAAACAAAAAGTTTTCAGAGAATTATCTTAATATTTTTGAAGAACAAAATATCGGCCAAATGCTCGCCACGGCTTCGGAGGCATACCTCTATCCGATGATCCATATTTTCAATGACTCTGAGACATAATTGAGGTTCAATGCTATTAATGTGCCGAATTATCTCATCCTTTAGCTTTTGAATTGATCTTGCCTTATTGATCTACACTTTTTCTTTTAAATATCCCCAAAGAAAGAAAGTCCAACGTCGTCAAATCACATGATCATGGCGGCTAATTATCATCGCTACGACACGTGAGATAACACAGACATTGAATTTCTCGATCAAAAGAGCCAGTATTTCGTTGGCTGTGTGGCAAGTGACACCATCCTGCTGGAAGCACATATCGTCCTGATCCATATCCTCAATTTCTGGCCACAATCTCGCGATAGCGAACACCATTCACGGTAACTGCTTGGCCGACCTCGTTTTCGAAGAAGTATGGCCCGATGGCGCCGCCAGCCCATAAACCACACCAAACAGTCACTCTTTGTGGATGCATCAGCTTTTCAACAATCACTCGTGGATTCTCATTTGCGCAAATGCGGCAAGTCTGCTTGTTAACGAATCCACTGACGTGAAAGTGTGCCTCGTCGCTGAAGATGATTTTCTTTGTGAAGTCATGATTCACTTCTGTCTGTTCAACCAACCATTCGGCGTATTGACGGCGCTTGAAACAGTCAGTAGGCTTCAGCTCTTGAGTCAATTGAACCTTGTAAGCTTGTAAACTCAAATCCTTATTCAAAATTCGCATCAGTGATGTTCGTGAGATGTTCAACTGTTGGGCACGACGACCAGTCGAGGTTGCAGCTCTTCTGCCACGCTACTCGTATCGCGAACAATAGGAATGTATTCCGCAGAACGAACTTTGCGAGCATGCACAGGTCTTTTCACATTTGCTAAAGACCCGGTTTGCTGAAATTTGCGCAAAATTCTATCGATTGTGGATACATTTATTCGATTACACTGACCAAAAAAATCACAAAGTGTACAAAATGCATTTTGATTTGAACGCCCATTTTCGTAAAAGAATTCAACAATCTTAACGCGCTGCTCAATTGTGTGCCTCTCCATGGTTGAATTTGTCCAACACTGAAACAAATAAATGTCAAATTAAGTTGGCCAAAAAACTTGACGTTAAGGTGTGACTCACAATTAACATCGTGCATTGTGGTTAGACCACTCTCTATAATCTTAAAAAAAAAAAAAAAAATATCGATTAAAAACTCAAAATTCATGAAACATGGCGGCAATTTTCTTTTTGAGCTCAAAACTATTTTTCAATTTATTTTTCGTCAATTTGAGAAACGTGTTTCGTTCTTCTGTGCAACAAAAGCAGTACTTTTAAAGATCATCAAGAATCATTTATAAATAATTATGGATGAAACTCACTTCTCTTTTACATTTAATTGAACATCGTCAGTAATTAGTGGAACCCCCACAAAATAAACATCTCTGTTCAGCGAAATTTCTTAATGCTTTTCCATTTAATACCAAATCAACCCTACTTAAATTATGCCTTACCCGAATCAGCGTTTTCTCTAATTTATTTCTTTTCCATAGACCCTACTCTCGATTTTTCTTCTTTCAAACGAAAATAAATAAAAAAGGAAAGGTTTTCATTTGCTAATTGAAAGAAAACCAGAGAAAGGACAGGCAGAAAAAAAATTAAGTAAGTCTTATCCATTCAAATTTACCCAAGAAAACCCCCCAATCGGAAAAGGAAGTAAAACGGTCCCACAAAAAGGATCTCCAACCAAAACTATTCACATTTTAATACTATATGACCAACAGAAAAAGAAAACCCAAACCTTTCAAATTCTTATATAAATTTTGAGAGGCCTTCCGACTACGCCATGAAAAGCTTTCTATTCTTAAAATTGCAATTAGGCCAGTAAAAGCAAAAAACTTGTGCATGCAAAAAAGATGAGGAAATAAAAGTCTACTACATTGAAAATTGACTACGCTACGCTGGGTGGTTGGCTGCTGGCCTGCATTTTTGTTTCCGTTTTATAAAAATGTCAGATGATATAATGGTGGGAAGGGAACGTTCCTTGAATAGGTAGACAATTTATCTATTCAAGTGAAACTCAGCCGTGCTAACGTGCTCAATTGACATGCTTTCACTTCCAGTATAGAAAGTTCGTTAACTTGTCATGTCAAGCAGATATACTTTACTTGCCAACACTCCTACAACAGTCCAATGATGTGCTGTCTAAAGCATTTGTTCTTTCAGAAAGGGTGGGTCTAGTTCTGGCTACGAGGCTGCGGTTGGGTGTGAGAAATTAACGGCCTGCATACCGGATGTATACTTGAAGTCTTAGACCCATATATTTCTAAAGGGACGTGTCGTTGGCTTACAAAAAGAAGTAATAGTGTACTAATGTGAATTTTGGCAGTTATTTAATTTTCAATATTGTGTCAAGATATTGGGCTTCACATTTAAAAAATAAAATGCACGACTAGGTCGCACGAACTTGCTCTTATGTAAGAATTTCAAAAATGAATGTTATTAGAGAAAAACTGTTTATAAGAATTTTTTAAATCATTAAAACAACTCTGTTCGTAGTGGAACTAAAAAAAGGATACAATATTATAGAATATTTTTTTAAAACCATTATTTAATATGTATATCAGAAAAATTTATTAATAAATTATGATTGACGTTAAACAAATTAAACATGTTATTCAATTGTGAATTCTGCTCACAGTTGGTACGATAGTGTTTAATGTGAATTGGGTCACGAAAACCTCTTAGATTACGATTCGGAACATTAAAATTAACACGAGACAAAAGGTTTAAAGCATCGATATTACCATCAATAAGATTAACAATACAAACATAAATAAGAACGTCTGCGCTCCAGACTGGGTAAATCTATGAGTTTTAAACGGCTACTATATGAAGGAAGATTTAATGGATTCTGCCAGCCTAAGCTTCTAAGAGCAAATTTTAGGAACCGTTTTTGAATTTGTTCAACTCTTATTTTGTGACAACTGTAGGAGGGGGTCCATACCTGGCAAGCATACTCTATAATGGGTCTGACAAATGTGGTAAATAGTTGTTTGATAACATAAGGATCAGAAAACTGAAGTGATTCCCTTTTAATTCAACCTAATACTGAATTGGCTTTATTACATGCCATATTGATATGCTGTGTGAATTCGAGTTTCTTATCGAACAATACACGAAGGATAGATACATCATTTACATTTAACAGATTTACGCCATTGAAACTATAGTCAAAAGATAAAACGGACAATTTTCTTGTAAAATTTATAATCGATATTTAACAACAAATAATTACGTGCACACCAATTATAGAAAGCATTTAGATCAATTTGAAGCTTTTCACAGTCAGGATTGCTAGACGATGTTAACATCGTCTGCATACATAAGACAATTAGTACTTTAAAACTGAATGAAGATCATTTATAAACAATATAAAAAGAACTGGACCGAAATGGCTACCCTGGGGAACACCAGAATTTACGACAAAACTATTTGAATGGTAGGCGTTAAAATTCACTGAATAGGATCTGTCAAGTAAATAAGATTTTAGCCAAGCAATGAATTTTACGCTGAACCCCAGCCTACTCATTTTATTAAGCAAAACTTAATGCGACAGTTTGTCAAATGCCTTACTAAAATCTGTAAGAACACAATCCGTCTGTTTTTTTTTTGTTTTTTTTTTTTTTTTTTCAAAGAATCGACACAAAACTCCGCTAACTCCATGAGTACGGTGACAGTCCAGCAGCTCTTTGGTTATGATATGAACAATAAACGATTTTGTGTAAAAGCTTAATGTTTTGCAAACAATTGCTTCAAAAATTTTGGGAATAGCTATTGGACTGTAATTAATAATTTGATCCGTTTTACCTTTTTTATGTAGAGGAATTAAAAAAGATTGTTTCCATACATGAGGAAACTTACAAGTAGACAATGAACAGTTACAAAGAACAAAAAGTGGCATCGACAAATTATTGACACATTTTTCCAGATGCCATGTGATTCAAGCAAATATTAGTTTATGCAAAACCAAAAATTATGAGTCTTTGTAGTGGTTTCTTAAAAAAATAAGCTTTTATATACAAAGTTTTTAAAATATTTTTAAGAAAAAAAATTGGTACGCCAACTCCAAGTTTTATTACTATACGAATAAAATATAAATTTCCAAAAAAATACTAAGTCGTTTTTGAGATATTGAATTTTCCAAAAAAAAATATTTTTTTAAAGTCTTGAAATGAAAAACATTTTTAAACTTTTAAAAGCTACTCTATAAGAAATTTTACTAAACGCCGCCGTTATGCCGATAATGAGAAATTCAAAATTTCAAAAAAATGCTTTTATGGTAGTCACAGTTAGTAGTATACTAATTTCAAATTGTTTTTGTTAAATTATAGATCGTAAAAATTAAACGGAAGAAAAAAATGTTTATCAAAATTCTCGGAACCGTTTTCGAGGAAAATACGATTTTCGAAAACCATTTTTTAACAGTTGTGTGGTGAGTACCGTTATTCTTAGGTAAAACAAAATTTTTTTTCTCAAATCTTGTAGATTATATTTATTAGGAAACTTATTTATCAACGTCGAAAAAATCGAGCATGGGGTTTTCGAAATATCGAGTTTCCAAAAAAAAATTTGAAATTTTTTAAAAAATCAAAAAAAAAGGAATTTTTTAAAAAAATCAAAAAAAAAAGGAAATTTGAATGCGCAAAAATATTCAAACTTTGGAAGAGCCTTAGCATAAAAATAATGATTTAGATCGGTTGTATCGAATAAAAAAAAAATGGTTCCAATGGGGGCTACCAAAAATAACCATTTTTTGTAATTTTTTTTTTCAACCATTACCTAGCTTTAACTAAAAGAAATTTTATGAATTTTTTTTTAAATAATTCTGTGCGACAGTTTTTGAGAGAAAAATATTAACAGAATTTCGAAAAAAATCGTATGGCAAGTACCGTTGTTTTTGGTCTTAAAAAAAAGAAAAAACGTGTGGGGGGGAGGGAAACTAAAAATGATATCTACTAAGTTTAAGGAAAATCGGCCGAGCCGATCAGGCAGACAGACGGAATTGCGAGATACACTTTTTCCGTCTTCACTATCATCGTAATGTCAACTTTGATCGAAATCTCGAGTTCGATTTTTTTACGAATTCTTAACTTGCCTTATAGTAGCTATAAGTCACAAGTAAATATATGAACTACGAAAAAAATATTTTGCTAGAACTACATACAAAGGAATCTGGAAGTTGATATAATGAAAAAATTCCCATTGCGATTTGCGGACTTCTGCGTTTGTAGAAAAGAAGATTTTTTTCTCTAAATGCTCCAATTGGTACAAATCGTCATGAAATCCATCCAGCAGCTCTGCGTAATATGCCCCAGTGATCGTTTTACCTTTTTCAAGGGAATCGATGTGAATAATACGGCGTTCATTCCAAAAAAACTGTCGCCATGACCTTCTTCGCTGACAAATTCAACTTGTCCTTCTTTAGATAACAAGTAAGGTAGGTGCGGGTAATAAGGCCTGGCTAAGGGAGACTTGAAATTAAACAAAAACTATTTATCAGAATGGACACATTTTATTGTTAATTAAGGTATTAGATATATTACTATAAAAAAAGAACAAAACATGTCAAGTTCTGCCTTAAACAAAAACAATATTCAACATTTCTAAAAACCTTGCCAATAGGCTTTATTAAACTATAGTCGGGTAATAAGGCCTAAGTTTTTGAAATTACTCAGTAAACCAAAGTTGAGATAAAAAAGATATAAATAAATTAATATTGCCTTAAGCTTTAAATACAAGACATTATTTCTTTGTCTAACAGCCATCAGGACAGTCAAAATTGAATTAATCATTCGCTGATAAGACAACGCATTCTTCATGATACCACCTAGTGAATATATAACATTGCCTCATATCAGCATTTTGGTCTACCTCACAGCCGTGACAGTACGAACTCATCTGGATTCATTTACCACTACTTTTAACTTTGGGGGTTACGGTATCTTTTATTGCATTCTTAACTTTGTCAAATAGATCTTTGGTGACTGGAGTTCCTCTGTAATTTATGGTTTTTCTTCTGATTATTGTGGGAAGGTAGGATAATAAGGCCTGCCGTCAAATTTGATAGGCCTAAATAACCCCATACACTATTTGTAAAGGAAAATTAAAAAAATAAATATTGAAATTATAATAGATTTTTGAAACATACAAAATAAACAAAACATTAAATAACGGAAAACATAAGCTCAAATTTATAAACATTAGTCTAATTTTGGAAAAACTACTTACGATTCAATAAGAGGATTTCTTATTATTTGTACCGTAAAATCGCCTCTGGTAATAAATGACACAACAAACATGACGATTACCGAGCGAACACGTAGCGGCAAGTCTGATGAGTCATTTACGACTGTAAGCTACATACATATTAGGCTGACCATTAGTGCCTACTACTATTATAACTTAATTTTTTGAAATTTAGGCCTTATTAACCGACAGGCCTGACGAACAAAAAAATATAAATTAATAAGAGGCCATTACTACTGCTCGTAGAGAGCCAAATCCTAGTGAATTACAATTCTCAATCATTTCTGTGCTCGTGTTACCAGGAATGAAGGAAACCTTGAGCTCATTCCGAACGTTTAAGATGAGCAGCAGTTTACTTGACAAGAGATGCTCTTAGAGTTTTTCTCACTTACTCGCGAAACATGAAAAACATTTTTGCAGCAGCTAAAAGTGAAACCCTTAAACCCAAGACCATGCATGATGCAATGGGTTCTTAGCTTCAATTAAATCAAGTTCATTTGAAAGATCTTTCGTGAGGAACTATACTGATTCTGTCCAATTAATCGCACAGAGTTGTAGATGCAATATAAATCTTTGTAAGTTCTGACGTGTACATAATATGTCAGAGCAATTATTGCTCAGAATTGGTATATTTCTTCTGTCACCATATTCCTCTGCCTTATAAATTATCTTCTTTGTCGCTTGAAACTAGGGTTACAGAAGGTTTCTTATCTAAGAGACAGATGATCGGGGCTATTCGTCAAAATTATTCTTCTGATACGGGGGTTAACTGCGATCACGGGCAGACAAGCTTGTAGCGCAATTAACTTTGAAGTGCGTCATTTAAATGCCATAACTCATTTAAACCTGTGGAAGGAATAGATGTGGGGAATTGTGGACATATTCTCGCGAAGTAGACCAGTGTGGATGAAGTTCAAAAAAGGCTGTAATAGATTTTGATGTGTCTTATTGTTGTGGTATGATGCGTACTTGCTTGAGCACAATCATCAAGAATCGGATCACTCACCAAAATACCACAATCCGCATTCGAAACCATCTAAACTGTGACTGTTTTTTTGACTGGTCCTGAAGAGGCGAATAATCCGGAAGATTGATCTTTCGGCGACTGTGCTTCATGAACGGCCGTCAAACCCCACAGTCCTCTGGATCACAGTCTAAGTATTCCAATGCAGGTCACGTTAATGAAGTAATCAAAGTTAGTGCTAGACTCATTTTGTCGCCTTGAGAGAAGTGATCAAGTCTTTGATCTTCATTTCAGAAAGTTCGTCCATGTCGTCAAAAACTACCCTTCGAAATAATTGTTTTTTAATTTAGGTCAAAGCAGGCCATTTTCAGAGGAAATTAATGACTGTTTTCTTTTCCAATAAGTTCCCACAGCTAAGACAGTGATTGTTGTAAAGAATGCCTAGCTTCGCTGTTTACTCTCCAGTTGGCCAGTGCCATACAGAAGGCAAAGGTCCTGGTTATATCTTGCCTGGATTTCAATCTTTTTAGAGGATGGGCTTATGAAGTTTTCAAAGGCATGATTAAGGAAAGTAACCTAGATTTTTGATGTGAAATATCAATTCCTCATTTCGGACATATACTTTCCCTAGCCAAAGGATGAATTTCGGGTTAGAAACCAATTAGTTTTAATTTGACTACATCCTTTTAGACATAATGCAGCTAGCTAAACTATTCCACCTGCGTTTTCATTCGTTAAAAAAATTGAGAGAAAGTTGCCCTTCATACATTATTTCGAGTGCATTGTTGGCTATTTCCGCAAGTAACACCAAGTGACACCAAGGTTAATGTTCATGGTCGCAACATTGCTCGACTTATTTGGAGGGTCAAATGGTCGAATCAATAGCTTTAACAGTCATCTGTCTGTATGATATATCAGCCTTATTCTTCTAGTTTGGATCTATCTTGCGTACTTCCCTGATAGCCAGTGATTCAGCTTGAAAATCACTCCCTAAGTCTGGTAGCCGAAAAGACCGAAATATATTCAGAGTCTCATAAAAGATTCCTGAACAAACACCACACTCCACCTTTGAACCATCAGTAAATATAGTTTATGTCAAAGTCTTTTTTCACGACGTCATCATCCCAGTCTTTTCGGGATTGAAACTTAAGCTCAGAACTTTAACCGAAGCTCATTGCAGGGCTTCGTTTTGTAGTATGTTTAACATGTTTTGGCAGATCAGGAGATCGATTTCTTTAGTCTTAACGCCTGCAAGCTACTTCTTGAGTATATCAAGTGGTAAAAATTAGCGTACTAAAAATGATTCTTATTTTTTTTTTAAATTGCATATGTAAAAACTTCTTTTCATACACAACCGCTGTAACGATTTATAATTTTTCTTTTATTTTTGATTTTTGTGTACACTACAAAAGGCCTATTGACTACCCTGAAAATGTATAAACAAAAGAAAGAAGGAGGGAAATATTGAGCCGAGTGAAGTATTCCGCATTCGTGAAGTACGGCCAAAGAAAGAATCTCTGAACTTACATGCACGTTCCAAGTTATGGTCCAGGGAACTAATATAAGCACTCCCTTAAGATCCAGTATTGTAGTCAAATTGTTGAAGAAGAGGAACACAACCGGCTAGAACCCCCAACAAAATAATTAAAGAGATGAGAGAAAAATGCAAATGAATTTGTTATAGTTCTATCACCTATCATTTTTAAAGCTTTTTTTGGATTCTTGCAAAGTAAGATTCAAATTTTCTTATGAAATCTCATGACTCTCGGTTTTAAGCTCCAACCAGTAAAGGATTTGTTTAAGCCACTTTAAAAATGAATTTCATGCTTCTGAACATTTTTCTCTTGTAACGCCGATTTTTGAAATTATAAGATCAAGTTCGTGCGACACAGTCGTGCATTCTATTTTATGTATGCTTGTTTTCTGTTATAAGTTGTTGAGTTGTTTGAGAAAAACACGCATTTTTGAAGTTCTCTTGATTTCTATCTTTTTAGAGGATGGGCTTATGAGGTTTTCCAGGGCATGATTGAGAAAATCAATCTAGATTTTTGTGTGAAATATAAATTCCTCATTTCGGACATAAATTCACCCTAGCCAAAGGATAAATTTCGGGTTAGAAACCAATTATTTTTAATTTGAACAAAGATCCGACCACCCCGCTTTGAATGAACACAAAAGCAAAACAACCCCAGAATTACATATCAGAGATCAATCATACATGCAGCATACGAGTATGAATGCCCCCAACATTATAATGAGCAATTCCATGAAACTCCATTGTGAATTAAAATTCTATTATGTTTGTTCAGCCATTTTGAACGCCTGCATTACTATGCTGGCAAAGCAGCAATTCCACATACCTAACAACGAAACAAAGAAACCAGCCCCCTTCTGTATGCTAACCAACACAGCTTAAGGGTATTTCTTCACATTCAGCATTCAGCGAATTAGGTCGATTTGGTTGATTAAACAAAAAGCGTAGAACAATTGGACGTTCGTTTCCTTGTTCGCGACCGAAAATAATAAGACAGTTGTGTTATTATTGGTATAGTGGGTGGCCAGTGGGCATTTGGAAAAACCCTTATCTGAGTCACTTCATCCCTTTCTCTGTTGTTACTCGTATTTTCTCGCCTAAATCGCCTGACTTTCGGTTTAATAATTCATATTCACATTGTTACCTGTTGGTTTGAAAAGGGGTGGGTTGTTTCTTTAAAGGACATCGAGTCTTTCCTTAAAACTCTTACTGTGGCTTACACAATTCTATTGACAGGTGGTTTGAGGAAAAAAAATTAGACGAAAAAACGATTAAACGACTTCGGTCTGAACGACAAAAGAACACTTGCTCGTTGAGCTTACGGATGAATAAACTGCAAAGTCATTCACCCGATAACGGAAAACACATTATATCAACACAAATCCCTCTCCCTTCCTGGCCTTCACCAGCTTATAGAGGATTACTGTCGATTTTCTAAGTCCGTAATTCTTGTGTGTAAACTGGTAGGGTGTTTTGAGTTCTATACAGGCTCGAGGAAAGAGATGAAGGATATTTCTGAAATTTGACAGATTTTATTTGAACTTTAATAACCGACAGGCATGTCGCTTAAACATTTTGTATTTTTTTGTTGTACTCGTACCTATATTTGTAATGTAATTCTGGAATCTTGGTGTATACATAAGCCCTTTGTCAAACATAAAAGTTAACAGGGATTTACTGATTATTTTATTGATTGTTATTATTCATCTTTTTATGGAAGGGTAGTGTTGTTGGAAGCGAGAGAGTATAGTTGGGGGCTTCCTGATGGAGACGAAATGTTTTATTAAAATATAAATTTGTGTGACTTAACATCTGGCCACGTGGCAGATGGTCTTAAATTATTTTTGTTTTATTCGTTAAGGTAAAATTTGTTTGGGAAAATATCTGATTTATTAATTAGTTTTTTCAGGTGGTGTTCTGTATATTTGTGATAAAATACCCGAAATAGAAAAACATGTTCCGTAATTTCTGATGTTTAAGGTCATTTAGTAAACTCACCACCTGTGTTTATATTACATCATTCACTCCGATTAGTGTGTTATCCCCATAAATAGTGTCAATCTGTTGAGTTTTTAAATTAGTTATTATCGACCGATAGGGCTCATCGTTAATGGTAGTAATGGTAGGGTCAACTTCCAACTCCTCGAGAGTCCAGTTAGCGAAGGCACGTTGTTGTCTATGGCCGTTTACTCTGAGCTCATGGGTCAGTCATAGTTTTTACGGGTGCAAACCCCAAGTCATGACGAAAAATTCGTCAAGTTGTCAATTACTTTTCAACAAAAATCATCCCATTTTGATGTACTTGGAATAGAATAAGATATTCATAAAATGGATCCAAAACGGATGACTAAGTTTGTGGAGAAGTGTATTCATCATGTTCCAAGTGAAACTTTTAGCGGTCAAAGAAACCTAAACCTTCAATAATTATCCCTGGTTAAAATGACACCTTTGCTGGGTGTCGTTTAATAAGGACATTAATGGAAACTTTAAAGGTGGTAAATTCAAAACAAACCTATTTTAACACAAAAGACAGGCTGCTACATTGAAATGTATGTGAAACAACATCACCACTTTCTTGGACCTACCCAAATCGAGATCTGAAGCGTTCTAAGCTTTATTTAAAACTGTCATAACTGATTCCTGATTGTATATGTATGTCCTGCTCTATCTCAAAGACGTTGACTCCACTTGATAGACTTCTACTACATTGATCATTAAGCTGAATATATTATCTGCATTGAAATGCATTTACCTTGAATATTAAGTCTATAGAGCTAAGGTTTTAAGCTTCTAATTTATTCTTTGTCAAAATTCCATAAAAATTGTCTTACTGCCTTTCCTAATCACTGAAATTTACCAGAACATTTTGCAACAACTTTCTAGAACATTGCTTTTAAAACTTTTCACATTTTTATCATCTTTTGAAAAACATATTTGATTCCATCCGGTACGTTGTGGATTCGATCAAAAATTGTGAAGAGACGAGACATGACAGTGAGTGTAAAAACAGATATGGAGTTCTATATCACGTTTTATTTTTTAAGGGATCCATTCAGCAGAGTGCTGAACCATGTTCCTATTTCGAAATTTCCAGTAAACTATCGAGCAGTTATTGATTGCTAATCAACGAGTTTTCGTTAAGAAATTTTTTTTCAAATTGACCAATACGCTAATATGGACTTTTATAAACCATTCAGAACTGCCTTTCCAAGCAGAGAAGAATGGCTGAACAACCAACCATACACCAGTGAATCAGCAACAGCAATCTATACTGATGGCTCCAAAATGGACACGGGTGTTGGTGCATGCTTTTTCTCAGAACCTCTTGAGCTAAGCAACTCACTTAGGCTCACAGATTACAGTAGTGTCTTCCAAGCGGAGGTCCTGGCAGTGACAACAGCTGATAGACAGGTATCAATGATGGCGACACCACGGGCTCATATCACCTTTTACATTGATAGCCAAGCGGCAATAAAAGCGATTTCTGCTACTGTGATAAAATCGAAGCTTGTCTCTTGCTGTCGCGAAGAGCTTAAGGTTCTTAGCACGCAGCACAATATTAGACTCTGCTGGGTACCGGGACACAGCGGCATACTAGGTAATAAAAATGCCAATGAGTTGGCAAGAAAGGGATCAGCGCTTGACGCTAGTCAAGCAGAGATGGTAAGTATCCCACTCTGCAACATTAAACAGAAAATTTCAGATTTAATCCTAAAGAAATGCAATGAAAGGTGGAGTCTACTTGATACCTGTGATACTACTAGGAAAATATGGCCTTGTTTTAACAAGCGGAGGACCGTCAAAATTATGCAACTTAGTAAGAAGTCCCTTCGCTCTCTTACGAGCATAATCACCGGACATAATTTACTGAAATATCATAAATTCAAAATGAAACTCAGTACAGATGACCTATGCAGAGGATGTGGTGATAAAGAGGTACATGAAGACACATCACACTTTCTCTGTCAATGCCCTTCACTATGCCACCAGAGAAGGAACTGGCTTCGTAGTTACTTCTTTGACAATCTAGAAGATCTTTCCAATATTTCAGGAATTCACATATTGAACTTCGTCAATGTCTCAAAATGGCTTGACTGATGAACGGAATACATAGGTTTTTATCAGAAAAGAGTGAATACACTCATGGATAGCACAATGGATATACATTGATCTAAGTGTGACGATAACGATATCAATTGTCAGCCCAACAACCTAACCTAACATAACCGAACCTTAATTTTCAAAATACAAAAGTTGATGAAAAATTTGGTAATTTAAAAAAACAAAAAACAATACTAGCCGTGTTTTAGTGAAACTTATAACCAGCTCAGGAATTAAAAATGAATAAAACGCATGTGTTCGCTTCTACACGCGTTTTTAAAAATTCAAAAGCAGTGTCACATTTTGCATTTTCTTCCCTACATAATTTAAATAAGCGCCATCTTGATTCTCAATATTTCAACAATTTGCCTACTTTTTGTTCACTTTGATTGCTACAATTGAATTCAGGGAAATCTAAAATCTCAACCTTAGAACAGCTTTAATTCACTTTATGTTCACTCTCATTTCTGTAATTTAATTCAGCGCCATCTTAACTCTCAACATTCTAATAATTTAAATAACTCTATGTTCATACTGATTTTACTGACATAAACTTATTGTGTTCACTTTTAGTTTTGTTGTTGTCTACTTGTGTTCAAATTTGCTGACATGGCTCTTTACTCTTTCAAAAGATACGGCTTATACAAAGTTATTCTTCTTCTTAATGGATAAAAGTAGCACAATATCTTTTAGGACTACTTGATTTTCGTTAGCTTCAACAAAATGTAACAAAGGTTCTAATGCTTTGATCTTCAAGATTAAAGTACGAGTATTAAAGTTTATACATATACATTTGTGTATCGTATTGTCCTATATTTTGTCTTATTTTGTTGAACTGTTGTTATGTGCCTTTTGGTGATGAGTGATGACCACCATTGAGAATTTCTTTAGTAAACAAATAAAATTGAAAAATAAAAAAACTAAGGGGACACCCGGGTTTGAACCGGGGACCTCTCGATCTGCAGTCGAATGCTCTACCACTGAGCTATATCCCCACTTAAATAACTACTCTCGAATAAATATGCCGTGTCTTCAGACATAACGAACTCATCTTACGAAAAGTACCTACAGAGAAAGCCTTTTAATTACTCTCGTTTCACAAATCAATCAATCTCATCTTATCTCAAAAGCACTTAACAACTTGCTGCTTGATAAGACAACTTGATGAGTAAATATCAGCACAGAAACAAATGAATTTCTTTCGAAAATTAATTGAATTCAATTCCTTAAAGATATCTTCTTCTTTCATTATTGTAAGTAGTAGGTTAGGTTTCTAAACATAATTATTAAGCCTTCTTGATGGAACTACCTACAATCAAAACACCATATATGAACTAAGAAAAGTATAAAAAGATTTAACTTTAAATAGAAGCTGAATTGAATAGATGAATATTATTTGTTAAACGTCTATTTAATATATTTATAGATTTTATTGTATTTGTTGATATTTTTCTATGACTTTTTAGTATTTCAAAAGTCTATCGACATTGAAAATACATTCAATCGGGTTTGAAAGTAATTCGTTTACCTGTTTGGTTGTGTCAATGAATCAATTATTAATATTAATTATAAAATTCGTTACACAATGAAATAAGTTCATTGACTCAGCGAAAATCATTTGTTGTATGATAAGGAGATCCATTGAATTGGCGACAAAGTTCATCATTAACTAATTTTCGTAAGTATTTGGCTCAATGTACAACTTAAGCAATCTTCACTACCTTGGTACTCTAAGACAAAGAAATTACTAAGCTTATTTCAAGGAGAACAAAATTTGGTGTTAGGGAATTAGAAGGTTCATATCGCCTTTAAGGCGGGCGGAGGAATTTTCAATGAAAAAATTCATTTAAATATTTAAAAATATTTAAATTAGTTACGGAAAAGTGCATACATGGATTGTTCTTTCGATTTAACCAATATTTTTAAATGAGAATATATGGTAAGTTAATTAAGTGTAGTTATTTGATTTAAACACGTTACTCTTTTAAAGTAAATAATCTTGTAAATTAAAGCCTAGTTTCTCGATTAATATAACTATGTTTTTGTTGAAAACTGGTTACTTGAAAACTGGTTAGATTAAACAATTTCATTTAATCGAGTTAACTATACGTTACTCTTAGCAGTATAAAATACTTAGTTTTATTCCCGAGACTAAGTACGTTGATTTAAATACATTTTTTCCCAGTTTACTTCAAGACCAATAAATTTCACTTTGCCTTCAATCGCCTGAAGAAATTTTTCGGAACGGTAGAAACGACCAATAATATCAATATCATCCGCATACCCCAATAGTTAGAAATTTTTTTCAAAACTAGTGTCCTCGAGGTTGACGAAATCACATGAATCGAAGGAGCTATTTCCTATGTTCCACATTGCATTGCATATTTACCAATGTCACCCAAACAGCTGAGTCAATTTTCCCGGAGTCCCGAGATAAGCAATCGCTCTTAAGCGCTGCTGATGATGAATGCTATCAATTGCAAAAGATTGTTAGTCTCGGCTAAGAATTCGTTTATCTTTTCTAAAAGTTGCCTCAAGAAGAAATCGTGTATGGTGAATCTGCTGCGCCGGAAGTTTTGCAAGTTTTATAAACAGTATGTGAGATCATATCTACGACGTAAAAGCAGCGATACACCTCAAAAGAGTCGCCTTTTTTGTTTATAAGATCCATGGGGCTGATATTACAGTCATCCCACATGCTTCCCTCTACCCATAACCGGGCGAACAAACGGCGTTGTCTATAGTAATGAACTTTGAGCTTCTACGTTAGTTA
This sequence comes from Chrysotoxum bicinctum, assembly GCA_911387755.1. Lineage (NCBI taxonomy): Eukaryota > Metazoa > Arthropoda > Insecta > Diptera > Syrphidae > Chrysotoxum > Chrysotoxum bicinctum. Next base: position 41,122,057 of record OU426989.1, on the reverse strand, counting down.
GATCTTGTACGGGTTCAAGACCAAGTCCCAACGCAAAATTCTTAAAGTTGAAGCCTACGATAGGCCAAGTTCTCGACCAGAAATTGACTGCCTCGGGTTCTGCTCTACACTTTCGGACTGCGATTTTGCGTTTCTTTGACGTACGCGTCTCAAAATTGGCCACCAAACGTTGAAAGGTCGACTTTCCGAAGCGCTACCAAGTCTACCGTAAAATGTGCGCAACGTTTGCGCTAACGAACACACAGTTTGATACTAAAATTTTCTCATTTGGACCTGCTGTTCACTATGGTGATTTGGCATCAATAACTGGATAATAATCAACACATTTGACAGATGTCATTTAAATAACATGGCCGCCAAAATCTTACTTCGGCAATTGAAAAATGATGATCCCGTAAATATTTCTTCGTCATGTTTCGCCAGTCTTGGGCTCAATCACGCCGAATTCTGTTTTTAAATTCTTTGACACTAAATCGATACTTGCCCAAGTAGAGTTGTTTTATCAGTTTTTTTTTTAAACGTTTCAAAACTCAACGAAAAGCATTTTTCATTTCGATAGCAATCGACGCAATTTCCTTATGAAATCGAATTGTTAATATTGAAAATCAGACTCTTTCATAATTTTTCAGATTTAATATCAAATAAAATCAAAATGACAAAAGAAACTTGGAGGTGTGGAACTCCCAGCGTAAAAACTTGGCTCTGTAAAATTTTAACTCAAATTTGATCAATTATTACGTCGTATTGCAGTTTCCACTTAAGAAGATTCGTTCCGAAGGAAATAAAACAAAATTATTTTAAATTGTACATAAATATTTCTTCGTGATTCCATGGTGTATACGACTGTCTAAAAATGTATCAAAAGGAGGCAATCCCCAAGCTAAGAGTTTTCACAAAACAACTTTCAAGTTTTGGTTATACTCGTATTATTCACAAAATGATCATTAATATTTGATGTAATTTCGAAGAGCAACCCGAGCTAGAGTGATGACTTTACCATTAGGGTTGCTTCCCTTAATTCCATATCCTCGACACATCATAAAAAATTGTCTGGGCAACCAAGACGAAAACCTATGCGGAGACACTTAATGATACTTAGACCTTGGCATGACAGAAATAAAAAAGATTATGTACCGGAAATTGCAATACCCTCAAAGTTGAGTGATTTCCTTTTTCTGTTTTCTGTTTTTCTGTTGTTATTTAGGATAATGGTTATGTCCGTAGGGGATTTTTTGGGTTTTTCTTCAAGAAAATAAATTAACTGCCTCCTTGTCTCCCTGATGTAACACTGACTTTACCTGTATATATAAAAAAAAAAACAATTTTCATGTCCAGAGAAAAATTACTTTTCAAAAGCGAAAATACCATCATGGGTTTGTCCTTCCATCTTCCCAAAACCTGCCTGGCAGATACACACCACACAACAATGTTAGCGGGAAACCATACCTTTGCTTTGGCCTCTGTTAGAAACGGTTTTCATGGTGAGCAGGCATAAAAGCCGAACTGAGCAGGCAATATCGATACGATACCTTTATGGCTGATATTAACCATAAAGTACGTACCTGACATTGGGTGGTAATCCAGAAGTCAATAATATCCTTTTCCAATAAATTTCCAAGTATCGAAATGCCGATTTTGCTTGAGGCTTTTTGATTTTTTTGTATCAGCAGTGCGTACAGTTAGGTTATTATTTTTTTTTTTTTTGTATTCAGCAATTTACTTTCAAAGGGTAAATTGATATCGGAAAACAATTTGTGGGGTTCCGCATCGAGATGGTAACAACTTATGGAATTTTTTTTATTAAAGAGACAAAGCACGCGATTCCTTTGAGAAAAGGGATTTCATATTGCTCCCTCTCTTAACAAAATTTCCAATATTAAGTATTGATGCATGAACCCAAGAGCCTCAAAGTAGGATTTTGAAATTCAATTTTGTTAAAATGATATCAATCCCTCTACACAATTCAACCGCAATATTTGTGCTCCAGATAATTCCCATAAGCTTACTCTTGAGTCTCATTTTTGACATGCTGTTAAGTTTAGAGTTTCTTTCTTTAGCCGCACTACCGAATGCGGAAGGCTTAACTCGGCTCAATCTTTCCCTCCCATATCTATATTTAGGCATTATGCTCAGGCATTTTATGGGAAGTCAAAACCCCTTTAGTGCCCGCAAAATTATAAAAAAAACTTAATGTAGGTAGGAAAGCCAAAACAAAATTAAAGTTTTTCATATAAGAAGAATGATGTCTACAATGAATTTGCAGTGGAGTCTCACTCAATAAATGACATGGAGAAAACTTACTAAGATGCTGCTGCCTTCTTGACATAACTTCTCTAGCCACACAGTAAATATATAACATTTGTATAATGCAGAGTATGTGATAAAATCAAAGTCACATTGTGATGCTTTTTTGTTTCCAGCTGAGGTAGGTCCAGAGTCAACCGAAGAAAGCAGTAAAACTCGGCCAATAGAGAGTTCAAAACTCCAGTTCCAATTTGTATTTATTGAATGTGTATAATTAGGTTAACAAAATATTTCATATAAGCTTACAATATTTACGGTCTTATACTCGTATGTTGTAATAAAGTTACACCTTTTACCACCCAGAGAGGACAGAACGCTGAAATTCTATTTCAATTATTATTCCGGATGAAATGGCCAGCAAATATTGCATACCTCAAGGCTCCCACGCAAAAATGCAAAAGAGGACACACACTGATGGTTGGCGACGTCAGCAAATAAATTTCGTTTGTCAGTTTTACAATCCACATTTGGTTTTGGCTGCCAAGTCGACAAGTAAGAGTTGGAAATTCAACGAAAGCAGATTCTTCTTGCCACCGTGTCTTTTGTACCAAGCCAGTGTACATGGTAAAGATCATCTCAATAAGAAGCACATTGCGGGTCGCATATACCAGGTAATAGCTTCGAAACTTTTGGCTTCCGCCGTTAAATACCCCCTCCGCTCTCCTCCTCCACTCAGACTAGGAACTCGATCCCAATCTTCGCTGTCTGAATATCCTCTCCTCCGCAGCCGTAGTTAAGACTAGGGACTCCATCCCAATCTTCGATGTATTAACCTCCTCCGCTCAGACTAGAGACTCTATCCCAATCTTCGCTGTCTTAACTTTCTCCGCTCAGACAAGCGCCTTTACCCCTATCTTCGCTGTCTGAGTTTCCCCTCCTCCGTCCTTGTAGTTAAGACTAAGGACTCTATCCCAACCATCGCTTTCTAAGCCTCCGCCGCCGTAGTTAAGTCTAGCGACTCCATCCCAATCTTCGCTGTCTTAACCTCCTCCGCTCAGACTAGGGACTCTATCCCAATCTTCGCTCAGACTAGGGACTCTATCAGCAATCTTCGCTGTCTTAACCTTCTCCACTTAGACTAGGGAGTCTATCCCAATCTTCGCTCTCTGAGTTTCCTCTCCTCGTTCGCCGTAGTTAAGACTACGGACTCTATTCCTACCTTCGCTGTCTTAAACTTTTCCGAAAAGGTCAGACTAGGGACTCTATCCCAATCTTTGCTAGCTTATTACTCGTACATCTCACCAGTTGTTTGTTGCGAAGAGAAGGATAATAGACGGCCATATTTTGGTTTCGAAATAATAAGTACCGGTACCAACACGCTTATAAATATAGGAAAAAAGACCGAAACGCCAGTGTTTAAACTAATTAACTAACTAACATTTGTTTATCTTCCCAAATTGTTAATTGAATTGCCGGATACGTCATTTGGTTTTCTGAATACGTCCAGTGATTTGTTAGATTTTTTCCGATTCGTTAGTTCAGTTACTTGATTCGTTATTTGATTTGTTTAATTTCCCAATTTATCTTTCACTTTTTCAGGTGTGTTTCCTAATTCGCTAGTTGGTTTGTCTGATTCGATATTTTAATAGTCAAATTTTCCAATTGGTTTGTCAACTTTTTCGCTTGTTTTTCCTCAATCGTTATTTGATTTGCCTTATTCGTGAGTTGATTTCCCAAATCAGTCTGTTATTATGCTGGATTGGTCAATTTATTTGTTTAATTTGCCAGTTAATTTGCTAGATCCATCAGTTGGATTCGTCCAGTGATTTTTTTTTTAATTTGTAAATTGATTTGTCAATTTATCAGTTGAGTTCCCGATTCTTTAGTTGATTTGATTTATTGGTTATTTGATTGGTTCTCCTGATTCGTTAGTTAATTCGTCATTTTTTCTGAATCGTTTTTTTGATTTTCCTCCAGATCGGTCTGTTGGCATGCTGAATTGACCAGTTAATTTGTCTGGTTGGTCAGTTGGATACGTCTAGTGATTTTTTTCGATTGATTTGTCAATTTATCAATTGTTTTTCCTGATTTGTTAGTTAATTTTCCTTATTCGTTTGTTGATTTGTTGATTTGTTTATTCGTTTTTTGTTTTTTTTTAATTTTTACATTGATTTATCTATTTTTTGGTTTTTGTCAGTTGTGTTTCCACCCTTAATTTTCCAGATTACTCAATTGATTTACCTGAAAAATATATTTACTTGTCAAATATGGACTTAGAAGAAATTCGTCCATAGAGTTGCCGGATAAATTCGTTGAATTGCTAGATTTTCCAGTTGGCTTATCAGATTCGATAGCTGGTCTTACCGTTAGATTAGTTCAATTTTGGTTGAAGAGATCGAAGGGATTCAAACTGCATAATTTGGTTTTCCACGCTTTATTGCCAGAGCTTTCTCAAGACCTGCTTTTCAAATGGATGTTGCGATGACGACTTATCTCGCATTTCAATGCAGCAACTTTAGGCCCTATGCCCCCATGAGTGGACTTCGTCACGAAAAACGGTATGTAAAGCAAGTAGAATAACTAAAGCCCTTCGACCAATCAGGGCACAAACAGAACAGGGTCAAATTTAACTGGGTACCTGGTCACGTGGGTGTTCTAGGAAACGAAGAGGCAGACTCTTTAGCAAATATAGGCGCATCAACCCCTTTTACAGGGCCTGAGGCCTATTGCGGGTTTATAGAAAATGTCATTAAAAACAAAAATAAACAAAAAGAGGTGGCAAACAGATTCAAGAACTGTAAAGAACTTCCAAAACTGAGGCAGGCGAAATGACTACTGGGCAGTTACAACCAGCAACGTTTCCAAAACTGGTACAGGATACCTGTTATTATTCTTAAGTTATTTCTACTGAAGTGAATGCAGTTTTGGAAACGTTGCTGGTTGTAACTGCCCAGTAGTCATTTCGCCTGCCTAAAGAAAAAAAATTTAAGCAAAATTCTCGGAACCGTTTTCGAGAAAAATACGATTTTCGAAAACAATTTTTTAACATTTGTATGGAGAGTACCGTTATATTTAGGTAAAATGAATTTATTTTTCTTATATCTTGTATATTATTTTTCCAAACTTTCATTTACCAAGTTTTGAAAAAATCGAGCATGCGTTTTCCGAAATATTGTGTTTTCAAAAAAAAATTTTGAAAGTTTTTTTAAAAATCCAAAACAAAATTTTTGGAAAATTTGAAGACACAATAATATTCAAACTGCTGGGAAGCTTTAGCATAAAAAAAAATGATCAAAATCAGTGGTACCGTTTTTGAGAAAATCAAAAACAAAAAAAAATGGTCCCAAGGGTACCAAAACTACTCATCTTTTGGAAATTTTTTTTCAACCATTACCTAGGTTTAACTAAATTAAATCTTTTGAATGTTCTTTTTAAAAATCGTGGGGTCAGTTTTTGAGAAAAAAAAATATTTATAAAATTTCGAAAAAAATCGTATGGCAGGTAAAAACATCCGGGGGTGAAAAATTAAAACCCATATCTACCAAGTTTGAAGAAAATCGGCCGAGCCGTTTAGGCTGTTGTCGAATAAACAGACAGATAGAATTGCCAGACCCACTTTTTTAGTCTTCGCTATCATCTTAATGTCAACTTTGATCAAAATTTCGAGTTCGGTTTTTTTACGAATGCATAGTTTGCCTTACAGTACCTATAAGTCTCAAGCAAAAATGCTTGAATTCAACTGTAATTTATGCAATTACAAAAATTTAAAATAGTTTTATCGTTTTTTTTAATTAAGTTTAAATTTCTTAACAAAACGTTTTTCTACCCCAATTTTAAGTTTTATTAATGAGGAAGTAAGCAAGTAAAAATTAAATTTAAACAAATAATTATTGACCAATTTTTGAAATATGAAATAAACAAACAAATTTAAATTCGTTTTGAAAATCGAAAATATATTTTTAATCAAGTTTTGATTCTTCTTCTGTATGAATAAAATTAATTTTAATCCGTCAAGTTAAAATTAAGAAAGTGAAAAATCAAAAGGAAATTAGAAATTTAAACTTTTTTGTGTTAACTTTTTCGTCGACCCTTTTATCATAGTCGTCATCATGGTCTGATCTTCACTTATTTTATGAAGAAGGTCTTTTAACTTACTAATTGATTTATTTTGCTTCAAAATAAAAGCTGTGGAATGTTAGTGTTTAATATTTTGTAACCTTCTTGTCTTACACCAGGTTCAAGATACTTTTTCTTGTGCGCTAAAACCTAAACCTTAGAAGAACTTCAGTTCACCAATTTTGACCTGACTTGTTAAAGTTTGAATGAACAAACTACACATTTTTATTAATATATAAAACATACAATTTAAAATAATATAAGCTATCTAGACTGCTTTAAAAGCAGTTACTGGTTTCAAAAATATCTTTTGTGGCAGATTTACGCTTAATCGCACGTGTAAACGTTTCAATGAAAAATTACTCGACAGATCATCGATTATACTATTGTCACTTCGACCCTCTTTTTATTCCAAGAAAAGCTTTTGATTCTCCATTTCGACGTTCGCAAACCCTAAAGACATCGCTAGCAGAGTGTAGTGTAAGCATAACGAGCCAAAGTAACATTTATCGATAGCTGATTGCAATTTAAGGACTATTTGCGTTCCAAGGAATTTTTCCATTTCAGTGAGTTTTGTTTTTGTGTTTTCTCATCTTTAAGTTGGGGGACTATTTCAGGACTTCTAAGAAGTTGTAAATTCCATATCGGATGGAAATAACATGTCCTTGTTTCCGGAGATTGAATTTCTATTTCTCAGACGATAACACCCTCATCAGTTTTCCTCTAGCAATATACACACAAGATATTCCTACAATTTGGTGGAATTTCTCCCTTCGCATCTTAAGTGTTGTTCTTCTTTCGAAAACCTCGAACCTCCAAGAGGTTGATTTAATTTAAGGTGAAAATAAAACCATTCGGGCAAGTTAATTTGATTACGACGAAAGAAAGTTAAGAAATTCTCCAAACCTTAGAATTTATAGAGCTAAAGAAATGAGTCCTTTAGACAAAATTGTATTCGAAAGGATAATGATTTACGACAAATTTTGGGTTAATTCGGTCTAGAAAAGCGGTCTTCTGACGACAGCCATAAGTAATCATTATCCAATAACTGGCACTTATTACTGTTTAACTCTTTCGAATCTAGTAGCTTCGAACTTTTCAAAAGAATGCAAATCCTTTTTTTCTTTTTTTTTTGCACCTTCTAACAGCTTTTCATTAAAAAAAAACTTGAACCATGAAAGTACGAAACCTTAATTGGCTTAACTAGCTAGGAACTTTGAATGTCAATCAATTATAATGTATACAAAGACACACCCCACACTTTGGGACACAAAATTATGATGAGAAATATCGTTTCTGAAATTTTGTTTGAAAATGTTACGTATACGCCCCCATGGCCATGTATGTACAAAATAATTATTAATTTTAGCTCTCGTATTAAAATTTAATTAAAAAGATGAATATAATGTACATATAGGAATGTAGATTGAACATTTTATATAGGTTAGGTAGATACTGCTCTTACTGGTGATTGAACGTGCGTATATGCCTTGAAGAGCGAAGACAGCATTTTTGATATTATGAAAGTGTTTAAACACATTTACCAACCTACATGATATGAATACTAAAATAGAAATTTTCCTAGGAATGTAAGGAACTATAGAGACTGAATTTTGAATATTTTTAGGTCTTCATTCTCCTCTCGGGGTATCATACACTTTTAAGCTGATCAGGTCGTGGTGTACTTTTTAGGAGCAAGATGAGGTTTTGCTCGCACGTTTGTCAAGGTTACATTCAAGGTGTATGAACTTATATTTATTTGTTGCTCACAAGTGTTTCTTCGTGATTTGAAGTCGCGTTTGAAGAGCTCAATGGAAGACTTGAACGGATGGTAATGAAGGTCATCGTTAAGAGTTTGCCTTAACCCATTACCACCCTCTGTACTCGCGCGAGTACACCTATACAATCAACGTTTTATTACTGTTTGTGTATGATTTCCAGGAAAGTAGTATTTTGAATTTTAAATAAATACCGGTTGCTGTGTTTTATGAAAAAAAGTAGACCGTTGATACGAAAATTGATGTCTATTTTTGTAGTTACAAATAGGAATAAATAAAATTAAGTTAAAAAATAATTTTCAATAGCAGTCTTTGTTTGGGCGTTAATGGGTTAATGACAGGTCGGAAAGAGTAAGAGCAGACGTATTTTTACTCAGAGAATACCAGCATCGTGTGGGTTGCAAGATTGAAGCTCTCACTTCCACAAATGCTCTGATTGAATGAATGAATGAGTTATGTGTTGGGGGTATTCCACTGCGACCTGGAGATCTATTAAGCCCCCAATTAAAAATGAATGAGCTCGCTCATCCTACAGTTCCTCCTCCAAATCTTTTGCTCTTAGGAATCCAAGTACTTGGGACACCTTCAGAGAGGATAGGTCGCTCTGTTCCACCTGGTATTGTCCCAGATAGTTTTTCCTTTGGTGCATGAGTGGAGAACAACTCTCCAGAATGTGGTTCGGTGTTTCCTCATGCATGCTGCAGAATCTACATATGGCACTGCTTAGCATTCTAAGTAAACTTAGCTGTTTTTTTAAGTTTGCAGTGTTCAGATTCAAGAACTGTAAAGAACTTCCAAAACTGAGGCAGGCGAAATGACTACTGGGCAGTTACAACCAGCAACGTTTCCAAAACTGGTACAGGATACCTGTTATTATTCTTAAGTTATTTCTACTGAAGTGAATGCAGTTTTGGAAACGTTGCTGGTTGTAACTGCCCAGTAGTCATTTCGCCTGCCTCAGTTTTGGAAGTTCTTTACAGTTCTTGAATCTGAACACTGCAAACTTAAAAAAACAGCTAAGTTTACTTAGAATGCTAAGCAGTGCCATATGTAGATTCTGCAGCATGCATGAGGAAACACCGAACCACATTCTGGAGAGTTGTTCTCCACTCATGCACCAAAGGAAAAACTATCTGGGACAATACCAGGTGGAACAGAGCGACCTATCCTCTCTGAAGGTGTCCCAAGTACTTGGATTCCTAAGAGCAAAAGATTTGGAGGAGGAACTGTAGGATGAGCGAGCTCATTCATTTTTAATTGGGGGCTTAATAGATCTCCAGGTCGCAGTGGAATACCCCCAACACATAACTCATTCATTCATTCAATCAGAGCATTTGTGGAAGTGAGAGCTTCAATCTTGCAACCCACACGATGCTGGTATTCTCTGAGTAAAAATACGTCTGCTCTTACTCTTTCCGACCTGTCATTAACCCATTAACGCCCAAACAAAGACTGCTATTGAAAATTATTTTTTAACTTAATTTTATTTATTCCTATTTGTAACTACAAAAATAGACATCAATTTTCGTATCAACGGTCTACTTTTTTTCATAAAACACAGCAACCGGTATTTATTTAAAATTCAAAATACTACTTTCCTGGAAATCATACACAAACAGTAATAAAACGTTGATTGTATAGGTGTACTCGCGCGAGTACAGAGGGTGGTAATGGGTTAAGGCAAACTCTTAACGATGACCTTCATTACCATCCGTTCAAGTCTTCCATTGAGCTCTTCAAACGCGACTTCAAATCACGAAGAAACACTTGTGAGCAACAAATAAATATAAGTTCATACACCTTGAATGTAACCTTGACAAACGTGCGAGCAAAACCTCATCTTGCTCCTAAAAAGTACACCACGACCTGATCAGCTTAAAAGTGTATGATACCCCGAGAGGAGAATGAAGACCTAAAAATATTCAAAATTCAGTCTCTATAGTTCCTTACATTCCTAGGAAAATTTCTATTTTAGTATTCATATCATGTAGGTTGGTAAATGTGTTTAAACACTTTCATAATATCAAAAATGCTGTCTTCGCTCTTCAAGGCATATACGCACGTTCAATCACCAGTAAGAGCAGTATCTACCTAACCTATATAAAATGTTCAATCTACATTCCTATATGTACATTATATTCATCTTTTTAATTAAATTTTAATACGAGAGCTAAAATTAATAATTATTTTGTACATACATGGCCATGGGGGCGTATACGTAACATTTTCAAACAAAATTTCAGAAACGATATTTCTCATCATAATTTTGTGTCCCAAAGTGTGGGGTGTGTCTTTGTATACATTATAATTGATTGACATTCAAAGTTCCTAGCTAGTTAAGCCAATTAAGGTTTCGTACTTTCATGGTTCAAGTTTTTTTTTTTAATGAAAAACTGTTAGAAGGTGCAAAAAAAAAGAAAAAAAGGATTTGCATTCTTTTGAAAAGTTCGAAGCTACTAGATTCGAAAGAGTTAAACAGTAATAAGTGCCAGTTATTGGATAATGATTACTTATGGCTGTCGTCAGAAGACCGCTTTTCTAGACCGAATTAACCCAAAATTTGTCGTAAATCATTATCCTTTCGAATACAATTTTGTCTAAAGGACTCATTTCTTTAGCTCTATAAATTCTAAGGTTTGGAGAATTTCTTAACTTTCTTTCGTCGTAATCAAATTAACTTGCCCGAATGGTTTTATTTTCACCTTAAATTAAATCAACCTCTTGGAGGTTCGAGGTTTTCGAAAGAAGAACAACACTTAAGATGCGAAGGGAGAAATTCCACCAAATTGTAGGAATATCTTGTGTGTATATTGCTAGAGGAAAACTGATGAGGGTGTTATCGTCTGAGAAATAGAAATTCAATCTCCGGAAACAAGGACATGTTATTTCCATCCGATATGGAATTTACAACTTCTTAGAAGTCCTGAAATAGTCCCCCAACTTAAAGATGAGAAAACACAAAAACAAAACTCACTGAAATGGAAAAATTCCTTGGAACGCAAATAGTCCTTAAATTGCAATCAGCTATCGATAAATGTTACTTTGGCTCGTTATGCTTACACTACACTCTGCTAGCGATGTCTTTAGGGTTTGCGAACGTCGAAATGGAGAATCAAAAGCTTTTCTTGGAATAAAAAGAGGGTCGAAGTGACAATAGTATAATCGATGATCTGTCGAGTAATTTTTCATTGAAACGTTTACACGTGCGATTAAGCGTAAATCTGCCACAAAAGATATTTTTGAAACCAGTAACTGCTTTTAAAGCAGTCTAGATAGCTTATATTATTTTAAATTGTATGTTTTATATATTAATAAAAATGTGTAGTTTGTTCATTCAAACTTTAACAAGTCAGGTCAAAATTGGTGAACTGAAGTTCTTCTAAGGTTTAGGTTTTAGCGCACAAGAAAAAGTATCTTGAACCTGGTGTAAGACAAGAAGGTTACAAAATATTAAACACTAACATTCCACAGCTTTTATTTTGAAGCAAAATAAATCAATTAGTAAGTTAAAAGACCTTCTTCATAAAATAAGTGAAGATCAGACCATGATGACGACTATGATAAAAGGGTCGACGAAAAAGTTAACACAAAAAAGTTTAAATTTCTAATTTCCTTTTGATTTTTCACTTTCTTAATTTTAACTTGACGGATTAAAATTAATTTTATTCATACAGAAGAAGAATCAAAACTTGATTAAAAATATATTTTCGATTTTCAAAACGAATTTAAATTTGTTTGTTTATTTCATATTTCAAAAATTGGTCAATAATTATTTGTTTAAATTTAATTTTTACTTGCTTACTTCCTCATTAATAAAACTTAAAATTGGGGTAGAAAAACGTTTTGTTAAGAAATTTAAACTTAATTAAAAAAAACGATAAAACTATTTTAAATTTTTGTAATTGCATAAATTACAGTTGAATTCAAGCATTTTTGCTTGAGACTTATAGGTACTGTAAGGCAAACTATGCATTCGTAAAAAAACCGAACTCGAAATTTTGATCAAAGTTGACATTAAGATGATAGCGAAGACTAAAAAAGTGGGTCTGGCAATTCTATCTGTCTGTTTATTCGACAACAGCCTAAACGGCTCGGCCGATTTTCTTCAAACTTGGTAGATATGGGTTTTAATTTTTCACCCCCGGATGTTTTTACCTGCCATACGATTTTTTTCGAAATTTTATAAATATTTTTTTTTCTCAAAAACTGACCCCACGATTTTTAAAAAGAACATTCAAAAGATTTAATTTAGTTAAACCTAGGTAATGGTTGAAAAAAAATTTCCAAAAGATGAGTAGTTTTGGTACCCTTGGGACCATTTTTTTTTGTTTTTGATTTTCTCAAAAACGGTACCACTGATTTTGATCATTTTTTTTTATGCTAAAGCTTCCCAGCAGTTTGAATATTATTGTGTCTTCAAATTTTCCAAAAATTTTGTTTTGGATTTTTAAAAAAACTTTCAAAATTTTTTTTTGAAAACACAATATTTCGGAAAACGCATGCTCGATTTTTTCAAAACTTGGTAAATGAAAGTTTGGAAAAATAATATACAAGATATAAGAAAAATAAATTCATTTTACCTAAATATAACGGTACTCTCCATACAAATGTTAAAAAATTGTTTTCGAAAATCGTATTTTTCTCGAAAACGGTTCCGAGAATTTTGCTTAAATTTTTTTTCTTTATTTTATTTTTTAATATCTGTAATTTAATAAAAAAAAATTGAAAACAAGATATTACTGACTGCACCTACCATAGAACGATTTTTCAAAATTTTGAATTACTCATTATCAGCATAACGGATCTTAATGAAATTTCGTAGAGAGAAGCTTCTAAAAAGTTTAAAAGCATTGCATTTCAAAGCTTTAAGAAAAATATTTTTTTGAATTTTGAAAAAAAAAAAAAAATCAATTTTTTTGTTTTTTTTTTTTGAAAATTCAATATCTCGAAAACGGCTCAATACTTTTTCTTGTAAATTTAATTTTTATTCATACAATAATAAAAACTTCAAATTGGCGTACCAACATTTTTTCTTAAAAATGTTTTAAAATTGTTTTATATAAAACCTTATTTTTTAAGAAACCACTACAAAGACTTATAATTATTGTTCTGGCATAAATCTATATTTGCTTGAATCACATGGCATCCTATTCTTACCTTCAACTTCTAAAGGAGTTGTTTTAGAGTCTATTAAAAAATGAATTTTATGCTTATGAACAGTTTTTCTCTAATAACATTCATTTTTGAAATTCGTGCGACCCAGTCGTGCATTTTATTTTTTGGACATTTAGTTTTTATTCTTATAATAATAAAAACTTTGAGTTTTCGTAGAAAAATAAATAACTTTAGTTAATGTCAAATTTGTTTTTCCAAAAACGTTACCTACGATAGCACCAAAAAAAGTCAGACTGATTTTGCTTCATATAACATAAGTTAAAATAGTATTGTGAAACAAAATTTTAAGAAAAACTAAATTTGTAACAAGTTGCATAGCACCATTGTAATATTATTATATATACATATGCAGATAATATTATTTATTATAAAATCAATGCAATTTAATTTTTGGTATTATTAAATATATTCATTGTTAATAATATTCCACAATATTACAAATAAACCATTTTTTTATTTTCAAAACAATGTGGCAACCATTAAATCAAAAGGTTACACTCAGCTGTATATGCATTTGAAAGCTTTGCTACGCAGAAATTGAATTAACAAAAAGTCTACAATGAAAATTGTGTAAAATTAGAGCTCCATTCGGTTGGAATTCATTCTGGTTTACTGCATCTCAACCGAAGTTTTTTTTCACATATTATTTTTGTATTGAAATAAAAATCTACTTTAAATTTTGTAAGGAATTCCCTTTTTGGGAATTGTTCTTCTCTTGTATTATACATTCATTTGTTATATTTCTTGTTCAGTATTTGCTGAAGTTTGTCAGTTTTTCAACTATTGACTGGTCAATGGGGCTCATACCCAGAGAAGGTGCTTGGGTATAATGATTCAACCCACGATTCTTTTGAGCTCTTAAGAGTCTCCATCGAAATTCAGTACTAAGTGCTTTTTTAACGGTATTCTACTATGTTAGTGTTTTGAAAACATAGTTCCTTTATCCAAAAGGAATGACACCTATCCATACAAATGCTTAGAAATCGTTTGAAGAAGAAGTTACTTTTCTCGATAACGACTTTAAGAATATTGATAAAATTGTGTATAATTACTAAAATTAGGAGGATCTACCATCCAATACTAATTTTAGTATTTAGTATTTATTTATTTCATGATTAGCTTACACGGTAAGATACAATATCTTATTTGTAGTGTAGCTTGTTAAATGTACAGTTGCTACATAATTGGTTTAATTCAAGTTTTACATTTTCATTTTTAACAAAAAAGAGAAGAAGATAGAGATATTTCTTAATCTATAAATTACTGAAGTAGAGTTTAAGTTCTTTTCCTATTTGTTTCGTGTCATTTATATTTTTTATCTCCCGCGGCAATGAATTCCAAATTCTTACGGAGTTGACGAAAAACTGACGTTCGGATGTCAAACACTGAAACCGCGGAATTACGAGATCTCGACATCTATTAGAGTTGAAAAAAATTAATTCGTTGTAAAGATCCACAGGTTGGCGAGTTAGAAGTATGTCAGAAAACAAGGTTATAGTGCGAAATTTTATGAAATTTTCAAAAGACATCCCAAGAAGTTGTAATACATACTGCGAAACTCTATCGTAACGTCGCAGCCCGTAAATATATCTTATTGCACTATTAAATGCAACCGTTAATTTCCTTTTACTCTCGAAGTCTAATTTACAAAAAATCTCACAACCGTGAGTGAGCAGAGGTAGAATCAACGTTTTCACTAGAAGAATTCTAATTTTTAAAGGAATAAAGTGCTGCATTGACCAAAGTGTTCGTAGAACACCATACGATTTTCCAACTATGTTGTTTATATGTTGTGTCCAGGTAAGGCTGCGGTTAAAGACCACCCCTAAATTTTTAGCTGAATCAACGTAAACAATAGGACAATTATTTAAAAGGATTGCTGGAAAGTAAGACACATCTATTTTGTTTTTTGAGATTAGGAGACACTTTGATTTCTTTGGGTTCAAAAGTAAGCCGTTATCAACCGACCAACGTTCAATCAAGTTTAAATCCTCGTTTATGCAAGCAGCAGAGTGTTCAATTAGCCCCAATGGGCAGTTCAAATAGAGCTGGGTGTCATCAGCATACATGCGTATCGAACATTGTCTTACAATTGTAGGAAGTTCGTTAACATATATTGAAAACAGCAACGGGCCTAGAATCGAACCTTGTGGGACGCCCCTAACGACAGGTAGGAAACTGGAAAGAGTTTTGTTAACTTCAACTGCTTGCACTCTATCAGTAGTGTAAGAAAATAAGAGCCTGACTGCGGAGGAGGAAAAGTTAAAATCACGGGAGAGTTTTTCGCAAAGTACTACGTGATTTACCATGTCAAACGCTTTCGAGAAATCGAGGAGTATTAAAAATGTGACATGATCCTCGTCTATAGCTTTCCTTATATCTTCCGAGACACTAAGCAGAGCTGTAATGCAGCTGTTTTTCTTTCGAAAGCCTGATTGTTTAGGGGTTAACAAATTGAATAGATTAAGAAACTCACTCATTTGATTTTGTATTATTTTCTCAAAAACCTTTGACAAGAACGGCAATATTGAAATTGGCCTATACTCATCTCCTTTTGAAGTTTTTGGAATGGGTAAGACTTTTGCCCTTTTCCATTGTGTTGGGAATTCATTATGTATTAATATGGAATTAAATATATGAGTGATAAAGGGCAAGAGCGTTGGTAAAATAATCTTTAAAAACGAAGGGTGCATGTTATCAAGTCCTGTAGCATTGGACTTGATAGAAAGGAGCGCTTCTACAATATCCTCCGCAGTTATTGGAGTAAACGTAAACGAATTTGAGTTTGAGTTACGCGCTGACAAGATCTCTTCAAAATATTGCAGGGGATCTAAAGAATGGTGATTAATAATTGGGTTAGAAACAAAAGATTTGTTGAGAGCGTTGATGTCTATGTCTTCCGGCAAACCACAAGATATTTTTCCAATACCGACACTTTTTAATTTTTGCCAAATTTTCTTACTTCCTAAAGACATATTGAAGTGAGTAGAATACAAAGAGGCTTTTGCATTACGAATTTTTCGAACAGTTTTGTTGCGTAAAGTGGTAAATTGTTGGTGAAAGCTGTCAAGACGAAAAATTTTCCACCGTCTATAGGCTAAGTCACGCTCTCTCATCAAAGAACGTATTTCATTTGTAAACCAAGGTTTGTTGCGAGGAGCACAGCTTATAGTTTTTAAGGGTACATGGCTATTAAATAACCTATTCACATTACTATTCAAAAAATCTACCTGCTCGCACGGAGATTGAATTTCAATTATATTATTCCAGTTTATGGTTCTGAGATCCATTTCAAGTGAAGCGTAGTTAATATGTTTGAAATCACGATATTCAATGGAATGGCTATAAATCTCGACTTGAAAGTCGAAAGTTAAAAAAATTAAATCGTGCTTTGAAAAAGCTGGCGCAGATAGCTGATCGTAAAGAATAACTTTGCTTTGATCGGTCACAAGAAATATATCTAACAAGGTGGGATCAAAATTAGAAAAATGGGTGGCAGTACACGTGTTAACAGGGTGAAGATTAAGAGAAACAAATCGTTATTACCATTAATTTTTTTTTTTATTTTTGTCTTTCTCATTATCGTCTTAACCGAATTAAAATGCATTTTGAAAATGGTTCTCCTATCCATATTCTAGTAGTTATTTAACTTAAACCAAACAGCTTCAGAAACGACGCTGATTTTCAAATGAAACTAAAAATTCAGCGTTCTATCCTCGTTAACTTGACTTTCATATAAACTGGCATCAAATAACCGATGCTTTTTTAAAACTCAGTCAATAGTTTGAAAATTCCTATGTTTTGTCTTAAGCACTTAAAATGCAATTTCTACACATTTCACTTCTCCAAAGCATTGTCTTGCCTTCAAAGGATAAAATAAACGCAAACCTTTCCAATTTGTAGTTGATTGACGAATAACCAAAAAGTATCATATTGCCCTGATGGCACACTAAGTGCACGAATAGTAAAAGTACTCTTATGTCAAATGCATAATAGAATATTCATGAATGAATGGAGTGTTTACGATCAGCGTTCATTTGCTTAGACTGAAAAATATGTCCAGTCCAGTAAGCTTTAAAGGCGAACTCTAACCACTTGAAATATCTGGTCGTTTACCTTTACCCTTTAACGGTCATAAAATTCTGCTGACTTAAAAATATCTAAATATCGATTGTAAAGAGGTCAAGTGTCAAAGTATGGTTTCCTTATAAGGTTGTTACAAGGTATAAATAGTGAAATTGATTTCAATAGACACCACTTCTGATCAAGAAGCCCAAAAGTAAAAGAGTAATTTATTTTCTTTTAGCAACACGCTTGAAATAGTTGACTTATTCTAAAACTCACCCTAAAGAGTATTTCTGCTTTCGGGCTTACGTACAAGTGCAACGCACCGAACGAGTCAGAGAGTTACCCCAATCGTACACCGCAGGCCAGCATTACAATTGGAAAACAGATTAATTCATTCACGGCAAACCGTATTTGATAATCAAAAGGAGTTAAATTCACAAAATAAATAATGATATGCCTCAGGGATCCATTTTTTGTGCGCCTTTTTTTAACATATTTGCTATGGATTCTGAGTGCAACACCAAACCTACTCGTATTAAACCGTTTTGAGGACCTTGATGGCATTGTTCAAGGAGTTTAAAAAAGCACAAATATGTTGATTGCCTCAAATAATCTTATAATGTCTAGTACCGTTAAAAGAGAATCCAGTCATACATAAGCTTACTATCCATGGAGATCATTTGTATTCTGGAATTGTTTCCAATTCTCGTTAGATGCATAATGACCACCTCGTCTGTGGAATGGCTGGTTTACTCATTACATGTTGTTCAGGCATAACACTAACAACATTTAATTGAGTTAAACTAGTATGCCCAACAAGGATGAACACGAATAAAATAATGTGAATTATAAGCGACATAGAAATAAGACACGGCATTCTCCGCTTTAGTTCAGCCGCCATCCCTGGAGTTAAAATATCTGAGACAACAACCTTCAGTCTCAGAACATCGTGCCACACATCTTTCCTATCCTTCTTTCTCTTCCGTAACTTCACGCCCGCGCTGTGTTGAAACATTTAAAGGGTAATCATAGTCCCTTGAGCGCGGGTAGATTATAAAAAAAAAAAAAAAAAAAAAAATGTTCGATTTCTCTCAGAAATTACAAGAATTATACCTTCTCATTAGACTTCTTTTTGTTCAATCTAAAAGTCTAAAATCCCCCAAAGCTTAAGTACAATATCTGAGCAAGAAATCCCTCAACTCATTTAGTTTCTGAAATATTATATAATTTTGATTAACTTAAAACTTTAAAACTTATTTCATCAAGATTCCACTCTTTACCCGTACCTTACTATAATGTGAAACGGAACGCCTTAGCTTGCTGTATTTGGTCCAGTACTAAGAACTTTACAAACATTGTACTGTGTATCAGTATCATTTTAGACGCAACCAAAACCGCTATAAGTACAAAGACAAAATTAGAAAATACAAATTGTATACCATTAATCCAGTCTCGATAAACGTCAAAGACGAAAATGTTTTTACGTCATTCTATTGTTCAATTTGCATTTCAGGGAAATCTCTTTTTATCTCTACCAGAAATTACATTTTTCACCTTCTTTACCTTCACAGTTTCAAGACTTATACGAGTACACATCACTTACTGTATCTTTTGACTGAAACATCCAACTATCACTTCATTCTGGATATTTTTCTGAGAAAAAAAAATTATCCTTCTCTAAAGATGATGGCCACATGAACCCCCTTAAACATCACATTGGTCATGTGTTCTTGTGCCAACAATTGCTGGGCTTAAACAAAGACTTAAAGTTAAACCCGGTTTAGTGAATCGTTCGGAAATCCCCAACATTTGACATTATTTTCCCGTAAACCTTAATGCAGAAGCTTGAATGGGTTTTTTGATTAAAATTGTTGACCAGTTCATAGAAAAACCTTTTCGAATTCAAATTGAACATCCGGACTACAATTGTCAATTATCGATTAATAAATATTGAAATTTGGTATTTTTAAACTCATTTTTCTTAGAAATTGATGAACTACTTTCATTGGAAATTATCATTTCTTCACTTCATATTCACAAATTTCTGCATCACTTTCAAGACTCTTTTCAATTAGGTTGCTAAACATCGAATTTCAATATTTATCAATAGATAATTGACAAATTGCAGTAGAGGGCTTAATTTTCCTCCTATTTGATGTGAAGTGAAATATGTAAGAAATTAGAACATCGAGTAACCTATATACCAGCCGTCGGCAACCTTTTCAATTATTCGGGCACAATTTTGAAATCCCAAAGTTCAGCGGGCACCACCCAATGAAAAATCAATTTTGTAACATGGCAATAATATTAATTCAAATAAAATTTATTTCATTTGTTTTTTGAATTCGATGTAAAATTTGACATTGCAAGTTGTTGTCAGCTAATTCATTATGATTTGGCACATAATTCGAATTGCCAGTTCTTAGGCATTGGTCCAAATGAGCATCTATAAGAGTCGTTCGGTACTTCGATTTAATAACTTCATATTTGATAACACACATTCGTAAAAATATGTGGATGCGCAAAGAGAGCTCAATTTTATAGCACAATTTCTTAATATGGGATAGTTACATTTGCTAACCAGACTTCAGAATTTTTCATCGTGATGATATGACTTTAATTCGATTGCATTTGTCATTTATAATTTATGATTTATATATTTATAATATTTATAACTTCCAATTCTAGGTTCTCTTTATTTGAAATAGCATTATCGTCATCCAGTTGGGTAAAAGGGTTAATGAAGAATATACAATTTTTTCTAAATTATTGAAATCTTCACATCGGTTATTAAATCATTTAAAATGTCATTTTGCATAAATTATATAGTATTAAAAAATTAGTCTTTTGGAATGAATCTTTTGGAATGATAATACATGTGTTTTAATGGGGGCATCTCAAGATTATCTCGCGGGCATCTTGGTGCCCGCGGGTACTTCGTTGCCGACTCCTGCTATATACCATGAAAATCGCGATATGAACATAACTAAGCTATCAGCATTTAACTTGGTAATACTGTAGGCAGAAACCTACGCAATCATCAAGCTGTGTAAATTGTTAGAATTCGTGCAACTGTTGCAACTCTTCAAGGAAATAGCCGCACATTTTTGTATCTATTCTATTGTGTGCCATTAAGAGAGTGGCGATGGTTTGATACAACCATAACAATGTCCTGTCTGTCCAGTTCAGTGATAAGAGAAAATGGGTTTTGCACTGTGTAGTGTGCACGTGCCATAAGATACGGGTATCTGGTAAAATTCATTTATGCTCCTAATTCCATTGTATAGCTATATAGAAGAGAAGCTGCCTGTGTACTGAAGCTGTTATCCCATTCCTGTACCAGCTGGCCCTGCATAAAAATATGGATAAACTGTGCACGTACGAGATAAATAGCAGGCAGTTGCTTAATTTCGGTGGTGGGGAGAGAGGTCGATGTATGGGTTGGTGTATGAAATGATTGAAATAGACCACTAAGCTTATGATGGTCAGGTCATGAATAAATTCAGAGAGATGAAATACGTTATAGGGCTGCTGTCTGATGCTGTTGGCTGTTATTAATCTGTGAGCAAGGAGCAGCCAGGATAATGTTAAGTGAATTATTGTAGGGAGTCAATGTGGGTTTTTGTTTATGGTTTCCTTTGGTGAAGTCCTTGAAAATCTTATAATCTTAAAAAATATTTATGATTATTATATGATTTAGAGATATATCTCGTCTAGTTTTATTAATATTGGTTAAAAATTTTATAATAAAAATATATGGATGAAAAATGCATTGGCCTAGTGAAAATCTTAATTTAAAATATAACAGTGGGTGGCCAACTACGTAAAAGGGAAGTATTATTTTTCAATGGCGCAAAATTTTAGTTGAATTAGTAGGTACGATGTTAAAGCTGTTTTAGTATGAAACTAGGTTAAAATGAGGATTTTGCTAATTTTAATCGAATATAGCACCATACTTTCTTTTTCTTTCGTTTTTAGTATCGTGCTAACTTCATATGAGTCGTTGGCATTTAGAAACATCAAAACAGATGTATTAACTTAGTTTTTTTGATGAACTATCATTACTTTAGATGTGTTCAGAAGCATTTTTTTAAAAAATAGCCTTAGCACGATACTAGTTAGAAAATGTTTGAAATTACGAAAGAGTAAGTAATCCCCTAAAAAGTTAGCAAATTGTTAACTAGTATCATACTAATTCCTTAATACTAAGCTATTTAAAATTTGTCGCCAATGTTCTTAAAATTTATGTGAATTTAATGAGAAAATATTCTTTTCGGAAGTGAAATTATTATAATATTTAATTACTAATGCAAAAAACACCATTTTCGTTGATATTATCATTTTACTTTTTCGAAAACAAAGAACAAATACAAAACTTAACAAAAAATTAAAAAAGCAAACAGAATATTTAAAATTTTGTAGTTCCACCTTTTGCTGAGATCACAACTTCCAGACGTCTGTGTATACTTTCATAGCAAGCTGTCACACTTTTTCAGAGATTTAGGTCGAGGTACCAAACGTTTCTTTAAATTACCGCTTGGTGGTTACAATTTTTCCTGACAATCTCCCGTTTAGTGAACTCCAAAAAATTTTCTATTGAGTTCACATTCTGTAATTTCAGACGATAAAACATTGATGTTTTTATACTTCAAGAATGCAGCCAAACGATTGGTTTTATGACGGGGCCCTAGGTCGTGTATAGAAACATAGGACTCGCTATTGGGAAATCATTTTCAATTTTTTGGCCTCCAGCAGAATCTGACTCTTCAGTACTCTCCAGTACTCTATTGTAATAGTTGTTCCTCATCCTCACTCTGACAATGTAATTCAGTCCCAATTCACCACTATTCTTACAGTGCGCTTTATCATCTCCACAATGAAGTCTGAATAAAACTTCTTTACAGGACGCAGTCAATCTCATAAGTTTTTATCCATTGACTTTTGAAATGTTGACTCATCTGAGAAGCAGAGCTAAAAATATTAACAAATTCCAAATGCAGGGTTTTTCAAAAAGAATTCCCGAACTTTGTGGTCGCGGCCACATTGTTGAAGCTTCATCTGTCAAATTTATTTAGTCTGGCTACCATTTAAACAGCCATATTGCTGAAGCTACATCATATGTGGTGTTAACAAGATAGCGGTGTTACGTGCAGCGCCATAGCTCGTACCACAAGGGACTTTTTTCAATCCGTTCTCCAATTCAATCCAATCCGGGGACTCCAAATAACATTTGCGTATTTTGACATGTGATGTAAACAAGGATAACAATACTAAGGGATCTCTAAAGTCTTTTCCATTTTGTATAATGATACCTACTAGCAAGTTGGCCCTAGGAACCAAATAATCGAAATGACTTAAAAGAAAATATGGAATCAAGAATAACTCCCAAGTCTTTTATACTAGAGACCCTATTTTAAGCTTCAGATTCAATAGCGTGTAGTTGAATAGCAGACACGACGTGACACTAATTTGACAGAGGATCAATATCAGACTGATAAAATTGACATACATTCGTACTCAAGACTCTTAAAAATTGTTTCGGATCGTCTGCATATAATAAGCATTCACAATAAATTTTAAGACAGAGATAATATCATTAATGAAAATTATAAAAAGAAGCGGTCCCAGGTGGCTACCTTGCGGTACACCTGATGTACACTGAATTTTCTTTGAATATGTTTGCAATCTTAACTTGTTGCATTCTACAAGATAACTAAGAGCAAAACCAACGAAGAAAGTAGGAATTAAAACCAAAAATCTCAAGAAGAGTTCCGATTTATCAAATAAACAAAGGTTTTACTAAAGTCAGTCTAAACTGCCTCCACCTGAAATTTATTTCCCATTGCATTAGTTACGTAAGAAGTTAAATAGGTCATATTTGCAAATAATAGATTGACTGTCGGGTTGACCATCTTGTGGTTTCTTTTTCAGTGAAAGGATATTTTGACACTGACAGCTGTTTCCCGTTCGAAATCTTGACATAAAGTCAAAGGAACGAAATGAGTTGCTTTACGCTTAACAACGTTGGGAAATATTGAAAACTTATTTCCAAAGTGAGTTTTGTGTAGCCCAAGCAGTGCGTTTTTTGAAAAGAAATTTTGACCGAAATGAAGCACCCACCGCACCTGCGGTACGCAAGTTTGTGCAAAAAGTTCGTGAGATTGGTATGCTAGTGGACAACATTCATGGTCCCCGTCATCATACAGTGCGCACAGACGAGAAATAAGGGTGCT
This sequence comes from Chrysotoxum bicinctum, assembly GCA_911387755.1. Classification (NCBI taxonomy): domain Eukaryota; kingdom Metazoa; phylum Arthropoda; class Insecta; order Diptera; family Syrphidae; genus Chrysotoxum; species Chrysotoxum bicinctum. The sequence continues at coordinate 41,098,443 of OU426989.1, read as the reverse complement.
GTAGTCGAGAGTGTGAGACTCAATTCACGAACACTAACTCGCCATCTATCTCAACAGCTCAACTTTTCACGCACTAGCCTGAAGGGAATTCTACACAAAGATCTCGGATTATTCGGTTATAAGGTCCAATTGACTCAGCAATTAAAGGCGCTCGACCATACACTACATTATAGCTTGTCAATGTGGACCTTATATCAGCTTGGATTGGACAACGATTTTGGGCGAAAAATCATCTTTTCTAACGAGGCGCATTTTTGTCTCGGCGGCTACGTTAACTAACAAGATTGTACCATCTAGGGCTCGAAAAACCCGCACGTTATTGTCCAGAAGCCAATGTATCCACCTAGAGTGATAGTTTTATGTGGATTGTAGACTGGTAGCATCATTAGACCACTTTTCTTCGAAAATGAGGAATGCAAGAACGTTTCGCTCAACTGTGGGCGTTAAAGAACCATGAAACTGAAGACATGGATTCGGACGACATCTAGTTCATACAGGATGGTGCGCACTCCATGCCACACAGCCCATGCCACAATCGATGTTATGCGCAGCAAATTCCCAAATCGTGTTATCAGTCGTCTTGGCCACCGCGGAGCTGCGATTTGACCCCTTTGGACTTTTTTTTTGGTGAGGAACGGTGAAGGTCCAATGTTATGCCAAAAGTCCTCACTGAAGGCCAGTATTATCCAAGCAATCCGTCAGCTACAGCCCGAAACCATCTACAAGGTTTTGAAAAATTGGAATGACAGAATGCGCTACTGCGAAGCCAACCGAGGCAGCCCCTTGAACGACATTGTGTTCCATATAATTATGGGAATGTTTGCTCTTACTAATAAAGCTGTAATACATGGAAAAAATTTTATTTTGTTCATTTTATTGCATTTTTAAAAAGAAACTTGTATTTGACCAACCCTTTGTAGAACACATGTATTTTCAGAAGGTTCGGGTAATTTTTTTTGAAGACCACTGCCAATGTAGCCAATATGGCGCAATCACCTGCCAAAGTTAAGAAATCTCTATTATAAAACTCTTTAGTATGAAGTCATTGCATGTTTTTTATCTTTAAAATAAAATAAATAAAGAATTCAATTTAAATTTCAAACAATTTCATTAAAACTCTGTCGAAAAATTACAACAAAACAAAAAAGCCTTTTAAGTCGCTTTTCACTGTCTCTTAAACTACTTCGCACTCAATAACTAATGCTTTCACACACGTTAAATGCGGCATCGATAAGAGAAGTTAACATATTCCCCTAAGCAGACGCCTTTTCTCAGTATCAAATGTACTACTCGCTGATTAGCTTTTAATGCAATTTACTATTAAAGCCTTTATCTATTTTTCGACATCTTTACAAAATACACATAAATTATAACCTCATTACCTGCCACCTACCTTTTCAAGCCTAATAAGGTTTTTCAAATTTGATTTTCAATCTACCTATACAACGCTGTTTAGTCATTGAAAGAATGCCCCTTCATCCACAAATATCCAGCAACAACTCATTACTGGTTTACTCCTAACTAAATCAAATGGCCAGATCCGGCGCTCTCAATTCCCCGCGAGCACACTAATTTTCTATGCTCTTGTTTGTTCAGCATTTCAGGTGAGTTTGTTTTGTTAACTTCAAGAGTTAGCCTTTTGATTAGCTAATTTAATTAGAAGTTTGCTTGTTTGCATCGCTTTTCAACAGAATTGCTTCGTAATGAAACTCCTAACGGCGAAATCAACGGAAACCAAGTTCTATCGACTTTATGTACAAATTAATAACAACAACACAGTCAGTACTTTAACTAGAGTCTTGCAAACGGTCCCAATGCCGGCCGATGTGGTATTTCACCATTTTGCAAACCGGCGGGGAGCGATATCAGAAATGGGATGCTTAAGGCTTATGAGCTGGATGAATTTATAAAACGGGTTCAATTTGTTCGGGAAATGGCTTCGACATTTTTCAATTCGGACAAAGACAATATGAAGTTGAAGCGCCCAATGCCAGTGGGAACGGAACGTAAGTTATGACGAATTTGTTTATACCGCTAAAAGCAAAGTTCATGATGTTTTTTTATGTGCCTAATAAAATAATAACGCTTCGAGGAGGAGTTGGTGCGCTGAATTCTAACAATAAATTGGAAAAATTGTCTTGGTATGAATTTAATGGAAGTACTCATATTTTAAGAATCTGTTAGTGTTGTGATGATTTATCATTTAAATTAGAGTTTTTTTTTTTGTTATAAACCACGTTTTCTTATTGTAAACGCGTTGCTGCATAGCATGAACTCCAACTTGCTCATAGATTAAATGGCTATGAAATTTAAAGAAGAAAACACTAGGTATACAAACAATAATTGGAGGAAAATTTTACGGTTGAATAAACCCGAAAACGAAACCTATCATTTTTACTTTCTAATAGGTTTTGGTGAGACTAGACATTACAATGGTAATGAAGACGGACAAAGTGGGTCTCGCAATTCTGTCTGTCTGTCCGGCTACGGCTTCAACGACTCCGAAGATTTTCTTTAAACTTGACACATAGATTTTTAAATTATAGTTGTCAATTTTCGCCTAGCCACTAGAATTGTATGGGTACATGTTTCAGTACATGTTGTCAGCCGATTATTTTCCGAATTATTAAAAAATGAAACAATTCAGTCCTCACCAGCGTTACCACTTCCAGAAAAAAGTTGAAGTAGATTTAAAGAAAAAAGTGAATTAAAGTGAGAAAAATCGAAGTAGATTTCAGAATGAAATTGAACTCGAGGTTTTCATCAGTTAGCACGAAAAAGTGATTCCGTCTGTAGGTATGTACCTCAGTATAAGGGCCAGAGGAGATATTGAAATGTTTTTTTTTTTAGCTCGGTTCCTTCCATACACCCTTTATGTAATATTTTGTTTATTTAGAAAACGGCTTTAATGATTTTGATAAGAAATAAAATTCACGACTGGGTTGCACGAACTAGCTCTTATGTAGAAGACTAAGAATTTCAAAAATTAATGTTATTAGAGAAAAACTGTTCATAAGCATAAAATTCATTTTTTAAATGACTAAAACAACTCCTTTAGTAGTTGGAGCTAAACACAGGATGCCATGTGTTTTAAGCAAATATTAGTTTATGCAAGAACAAAAATTATAATTCGTGTAGTGGTTTCTTAAAAAATAAGCTTTTATATACAAAATTCTTAAAACATTTTTAAGAAAAAATTTAGTACGCCGACCTCACGATTTTATTACGGTACGAATGAAAATTAAATTTCCAAAAAAAAATATTGAGCGGTTTTTGAGATATCGAATTTTTGAAAAAAAAAAAAATAAGAAAAAAAAAAAATCCGTTGTGTAGATAATGAAAAATTCAAAACTATAAAAAATGGTTCTATGGTAGGTACAAGCTGTAAAATCTTAATTTTTTTGTTAAATTAAAGATCATAAAAAATAATTGAAAAAAAAATTATCAAAATTCCAGAGGCCGTTTTTGACAAAAAAAATACGATTTTTGAAAACCATTTTTTATTATTTGTATGGTGAGTACCTTTAGTTTTAGTTTAAATAAAATTTTTTTTCTTACATCTTGTAGATTATATTGAGAAAATTTTATTTATCAAGTTTAAAAAAATCTAGCGTAGGATTTTCGAAATATTGAGCTTCGAAAATAAAAATTTAATTTTTTTTTTTAAATCCAAAAAAAAAAATTTGGAAAATTTTAATACACAATTCTAATGAAATTTTTGGGGAGCTTAAGCATAAAAAATGATCAAAATCGGTTGTACCGTTTTTGAGAAAATCAATAACAATTTTTCGGAAAAAATTGTTTAACTATATCCTAACCTTAACTAAACGAAATTTTTTTGTATTTTTATTTTTTAAATTTGTCGAACAGGTTTTGATAAAAAAAAAATTTATAAAATTTCGAAAAAAATTCGTATGGCAGGTATCGTTATTTTCTTTAAAAAAAAGAAAAAAAACGTGTGGGGGCAAAAATTAAAAATGATATCTACCAAGCTTAAGGCCGTGTAGGCTGTAGTCGAACCCACTTTTTTAGTCTTCGCTATCAACTTTGATGTAAATTTCGAGTTAAATTTTTTTTCCGAATGCATAACTTGCCTTATAGTACCTATAAGTCGCAAGTAAAAATTATTTGTAGACCATACTAACGATGCTCTACACTTTGGTCAACAAAAAATGTTTTTAACAGTATCTGTCATTGAACCTTTAGATTTTCGACTTTCTCATTTCCGACTCAACCGATTTCGATCAAAATTTTTAGACAGGGACTTCTTTGTTTTTGAAATTTTCTTGTATACAAATTATTTTATTTTTCTAAAATATATTGTATTAAATATTTAAAATTGTCATTCCATTTTTTTAAGTTTAAAGAAATTTCGTATACAAAGAATCAATTTATTTTATTTATCTTATAAATTTGCACATTTTTTTCTGATACCATCCATGTTTTTAACGTTATTTTGTGATGTTTTTGAAAATTGGGAAACGAGAGAATTACTTTTTAATGGAATTTTTTTGAAATTATGTTTAAAATTAAAAATAGTTTTGAGAATTCATTACAGGCTAGAATTGAAACTCAAAGCTCATGTAAAATTTACATGGAATTCGAAATAGTTATTTTTGAAGCTAAAATCAAAAAAAAAAATGAAGTCAAAAGTCTTCGTAAGCGATTTGTGGTCATTAAAATCCAAATGAAAATGAAAGACAAAAGTTTTTATAATTATGACCGATTCATAATTCGAAGAAAACACGAGACGAAAGCGACTCAGGATTCACTGTCACCTTTTTGTAGTTACAAAATCACCCCGCAATTCCTAACCCTATGAAATTTTTCACGCCGAGATCTGGTTAAATCATATGATTTCGATAATAGCTACAAAAGGTCGTGAGTCAAAAATCGACGTAAGTCCCCGATTACACGATGATTCATGGCGTTTGACTCTTCTTCGAACATAATGAGTGCGGAAGAGAAAAAGATGAGACAGAAAACCAGCTGCCCTTCGAGTCGTGGACCAAGATTTCTGAAACTCCTTCTGACGTTTCCTTTAAACCAAAACAAAAACAACCGCTTGAACAATAGACAACTTCAGACGCAAGAACCATCGTATAATAACGTGCCCCTCACAGGATGATTTTCAAATAGAAGTTCGAAAAAACAGTCAGACGCCAAGAATCAGCTTGTAATAGAGGACTAAGCGATTTCGTCAGATGTCGACATTAAAATGCAATTGAAAACGCCAGACAAAAGTTTTTATAACTATGCCGAACATTGGGCGTGGTCACCCGGAAACTCTATATGTCGAAAACTGCATGGTTTTTTGAGGATGCATTGTCACCTTCGTGTGGATTGGATTCGTTTTTGGCGTTTTTTCTATTTAAATATCCTCGTCGCTAAAGATGATTTCGTGGGTCATATGGGTCTTGTACGGGTGTAGGCCCGAAACCTGATAAAGTTATAGCTTTTGAAAAGCTGGATTCTTGCAAGGAATCGGGTTCTGTTGTACACTCAAACGTACCGCGGCGATATTGTTAGTGCTGTTTTCGAGGCAAAAGATTTTTCTTAACAGCCGTTACAAAATTGTCAATTTCTCATCCAAAGAATCACGGAAACCCTGAAAAAATCGCTTAGTTGGTTTAGATAGAATTGTAGGACCGACTCGATTTGTTTGTGTTCTCTATCATAGTTATTTCAAGTTTGATCAAAATTTCAAATTGTTAAATCTGCCCTATGGTAGATAAATATATCGCAGTAAAAATATGCACGAGGCTATCAAGTGGCCAAAAAAGGCATGAAGTATTACGTTGAATCGTGAAAAGGTCAAAAGCAAATACCTAGCATTTCCCTAAAATCAGTTAACCTGTTTAAGCTCTAGCTCGTTGCATAGTGGTCGTATCAACGCATAAACCGACAAAGGTTATAGCGAAACAAACTTTGTTGGACTCATTGATATTGAAGGGTTAAGTTTGATTAAAACTTCGATACTTTTTTCTACATGAAATCGATACTACCCCCACAGAGCAAGTACAAAATTAGTGACCTGAAAACTCGGTGCGAAAATCTCCTAACAGTTCCTGGGTTCGAGTTCCGGTGAATTATCCAATTTCCACATTTTGTTTCCACGCAAACATGCGGATCATTCGGCCTTAATTTAGTATTTTTTGTATTTGAAATTAATTTTCCAAGTAATTTCTAAGACCAACACCAACCCATTTTAGTTTTTTGTTTATTTTAATATGAAATTTTCCCACAAACACAAGTATATATATCACCCCTGGGAGAATAAACACAACATACTCATGTAGACTTACGCGCTTCCATTATTTTAATTAAAATAGAAACTATTTTGTGATAAACTTATGACACGAGAATATTTCCTACCCGGATGGCTTAAGCAATTTGCTTATAATACTTGCACGCCAGGATGGCCACTGGTAATATCATTTCAATTGTCCTCTGGAGACAATGTGAGATGGACTTTTCATGTGAAAATGTGACCATTAGCTAAATGGAGAGAATTTATTAAAGGATTTTTGAATTAGAAACACGAGTATGTGTTGTGTTCAGGTAAAATGAAATGTGAGATGGAATTAATTGCATAAGAGATTAGCTATTTATGCGTAGTCTTGTGTTCAAGAAAGTGCAGAATTAATGAAATTAATCAAAAACATCTGTGGAAACATGGGGAATAATTATGAGAAATCATTTTTAGGTGAAATAAAATGATAAAGGACTTCTACTGGGGTAGGCACTTAGGCAAATTCCGATATGTAATTTTTATATTGGAAATCAATTTTCAATGTTTACGGGCACTTTCTCATGATACCGTAAGCAAACAATCGGTTTCCTATTGTAAACTAAACATTCCGTAACGAGGATGTGATGCGACCGGTGCTAGAGCGAGGTCTCCCTGTTCAGGCTGTAATGAAATGGAGGGAAGGGGTTTCTTAAATATTTTAAGGAAAGTCCGGATATGATAGTGAATAGATAGATAAATAGAAAGGTTCCTCTAATTTAGGCCCTATTGCAAAAGAATACGCTGATTTGTGGCACCATATTGCCTGAAATGGAAGCTCAATCGCTTAAGACATGCAATGAAATATTTTAAGATAATTGAAGGAAGAAATGTAAATTGGTGGCCAAATGCAAGTTTCTTTTTAAATATGCAATATAGTAAACAAAATTAATTTTGGTGCATGTATTATGGCTTTACTAGTAAGAGCAAACATTCTCATTTATTATGGAATACAACGTCGTTCAAGCGGCTATCACGGCTGGATTCGCAGTAGCGCATCCTATCACTCCAATTTTCAAAACCTTGTTGATGGTTCCACGCGCTAGCTCACGAATTGCTTGGATGATATCGGCCTTCAGTTAGGATATTTGGAATAACATCGGTCCTTCACGGGTCTCCATAAAAAAAAAAGTCCAAAGGGGTCAAATCGCAGCTCCGACGGCTGATAAAACGATTTGGGAATTTGCTGCGCAAAAGATCGATTGTGGCATGGGCTGTGTGGCATGGCACGCCATCCTGCACGATCCATAGGTCGTCCAAATCCTAGTCTTCAATTTCAGTAAAAAGAAAGTCGGTCACCACTCCACAATCCGCACCAAACTGTCAGTCTCTGTTGATGCATTGGCTTCTGGACGATAACATGCGGGTTTTCCAATCTCCAGCAGTTTTGTTGGTTTACATTGCCACTCAGATGAAAATGCGCCTCGTCAGAAAAGATGATTTTTCGCCCAAAATCGTTGTCGAATTCAAGCCGCTCCAAGGTCCAAACTGTGAAGCGATAACGAAGCGGATGGTCTTGCGCTTTCAATTGCTGAATCAATTGAATCTTGTAAGCGAATAATTTTTGTGCATAATTCTCTCCATGTGTGTTGCCCACTACCTTACCAGCAGGCGCATTGGGTGCTTCGTTTCGGTTAAAACTTCTTCTCAAAAAACGCACTGTTTGGGCTACAAAGCACTCATTTTGGAAATAAGGTTTCAATATTTCCCAACGTTGTTCAAGCATAAAGCGACTCATTTTGTTTCGCGGAAGTATGATACTGACTTTCTGTCAAGACTTCGAGCGGGAAGCAGAAGTCAGTGTCAAAATAACCTATGATTTAAAAAGAAACCACTAGATGGCCCACCCGTATCATAGGTTAAGCTAAGCAATCTGTTAACGGAAACTCGAAAGATATATAAAATAAAACTACCTGCATGTACCAACTTAGAAACTATGTAGATCAGAAACAGCCAGCTTTTTTAGTTTTGTAGTTTTTTATTTATATTTTTACTTGCGACTTATAGGTACTATAAGGCAAGTTATGCATTCGTAAAAAAATCGAACTCGAGATTTTGATCAAAGTTGACATTACGATGATAGTGAAGACCAAAAAAGTGGGTCTCGCAATTCTGTCTGTCTGTCTGTCTGTTGGTTCGACTACAGCCTAAATTGCTCGGCCGATTTTCTTCAAACTTGGTAGATATGGGTTTTAATTTCCCCCCCCCCCCACGTTTTTTTCTTTTTTTTTTAAGACCAAAAATAACGGTACCTGCTATACGATTTTTTTTTGAAATTTTATAAATACTTTTTTTTCTCAAAAACTGTCCCACAGAATTAAAAAAAAAATTGAAAAATTTCCACCCTGGGTCTATTTTTTTTGTTTTTGGAAACTCAATATTTCGAAAACCCCAGATCGATTTTTTTCAAACTTGACAAATAAAAGTTTTCTAACGTAATCTACAAGATTTGAGAAAAAAAATTTTGTTTTATCTAAAACTAACGGTACCTTCCATACAAATTTTAAAAAATGGTTTTCGAAAATCGTATTTTTCTCGAAAACGGTTCCAAGAATTTTGCTAAAAAATTTTTTCTTATGATTAATTTTTACGATCTACAATTTAATAAAAAAAAATTTTAACGTTTTTTTTTCGGATTTTGAATTTCTCATTATTGGCATAACGGATTTTAATGAAATTTTTTATAAAAAAGCTCCTAAGAAGTTTTAAAAATATTGCATTTGAAAACTTAAAAAAAAATATTTTTTCAATTTTTAGAAAAAAAAAGACTTATTCGTACAACAATAAAAACTTAAGGTTGGCGCGCCAAAATTTTTTCCTTAAAAATGTTATAAAAATTTTGTACATAAAAGCTTATTTTTTTAAGGAAACACTACAACCACTTATAATTTTTGTTCTTGCATAAATTCATATTTGCATAGCATTCTGTTTTAATCTCTTACTACTAAAAGAATTTAAAAAATTTATTTTATCCTTATGAGGTCGTAAACACAACTAAAAATTCAAATTTCAAACACTGATATGTTTTAAAAAACTAAATCAGTGAGCTGTCAAAATAAAGCTAATGACTCAATTATTGTTTTAGTATTAAAAAAAAATAATTGTATTCCCCATTTTCCACACACCTTTAAATCCTCGTAATTTTGTTTTATCCATTTACACTTTGAAAACTTTTAGTTCCTCGTACCTGCATAATTGTTTCTTTTATGATTTCATGCAGAGAATATACATACATATCTACCCTTGTATGTAATTCAGCAGCCGATATGTACAGGAATCACTATCAGAAACCTTACATATGTAATTGGCTGTATGTTCGACCTTTCAATTAAATTAAAAGGTTTTTCTATGTCACCCTCGAGGCCTACACCATACTCCTAAGCCCTTTGCATTGTTCCTTTGTGCGTTTTATTTGCAGACAATGCTCAAACTCGCCCCTGGTATAAAAGCTGTGCCTGATGATGATGTTTTGATTATTTACAAATACAAAGCAAGTCCAGAACATACGAGTACAATGTACAGCTGAATTTTATTTTTTATTTTTAAATGCACACATTGGTATCAGCTTAAGAGAACATCGACACACCCACCAAAACCCCTCTACTCATATCTTATTCTATCTTCAAATAATTTATCTCTGTTGTTGAGAGTATCAAAAATCTAATTGTTTGTTGTACCATTTTTGAAAACCCGGACCCGGAGCGGGCTTTACTTCTGTTAAGAATGACACGACAAGCCACATGGAATGGTTGGTTTGCAGGTTTTCAACTTCGACAAATAATGGTAAACACGAAGTCCTCTTAGCCTAAAATGTATTCTTGTGTAGTCCTTAATCTCTGGCAACGACGTTTATCCATGTTTTATTCAATAGTGAACAAATTTCCGAAGCTAATAGGGAGATGTATTCTCCATCTCTACATCTCTACACGACAGACTGTTTATAAATGTGAGCCTTAATAGATACACAATAGGTTTGGAAAACCAGCGCAGCGCCAGGATATCGTTGCATCCATGCATCGCCGGATAGATGGATGCGCGCTGAAGAAGTCTTATCCACTGAAGCGTACTATTTCCGGTGGTGGGGGTATCTTCATTGTTGTCTTAGCGGAAATATTCGAGTGCCATTGATGCATCATGCTTAATGTGATACAAGCGTTCTTGATGGTTCCAAACGATTACGGTGCATGTTTCCTGCTTTTTAGCAGGGAGAACATATGCATCTGATTCACTAGTGGCATTATAAATATAGATTTGTGTAAGCTTGTTGCAACGATTAGTCTGGAAAAATAGCAGAGTGTAGATGTGGGGAAGTTTCTGTTCAATCGAAATTGTGTTTCTGTTTTGAAGCAAAGGAGGTAATAGGTATCGGTTTAAATGAGATACCTGGAAGTCAGTCTTTTATCAAACTGATGGGCTGACTGAGATAAAAAAAACAACGTCAGAGCGATCTGCATGTAGTCCAGTGTTGATTTCCTCCACAGTTTAAGTTGTCTTCACAGATGCAAATATATTTTTTCAAAGAACTTGAAATCAGCTCAGGTGGTTTTGGAGGACAGTTTCTGGAATTTTCGTTGTAGCTCCTGCTTTTGGAAACCATCCTGCTGGGAGGAAAAAGTTTTCGGCGCAGTTCTAGAAAAGAACTCTTTGAGTTTCCTTAAATATCGGTCCCCAGTGACATTTAATGTTACACCGTTTTCTTCCAAAAAAAAAAAAAAAAAATACGGCCCGACAATGCGCCTTGATGAAACTACACATCACACAGTAACTCGCTCTACGTTCAGTTCCGTGTTATGGAGTATTTTAGGATTAGGGTCACTCTATATACGGCAACTTCGCTCGTTTACCTATCTGCTTAGATCAAAATGACCCTCATGAAAGATAAACTAGCAATTTATCAAGTTGTTGTCTTCTTGGGCCATTTTAACATTTTTTTTTTGTCAAAATTTCAACCGAACAGGCTGGACTTTTTAAGGAAACAAGTTTAAATCCGTTGTAATGACTGTCTGCTGACTCCCATTTGCGCTTCCAGATTCGCCAAACATTTTCACCAGCCTCATAATGGTCCATCTGTTCAGGGGTATGCCCCCAAACTCCCGCCTAAATTCCCTTTGGATGAAAATAGTACCCCTAAGTTTAACAACTTAACGTTCACGAGCGTACTAGAATTTCTGACGTTTCAGGTATATCCGCCAGCATTCTAGACTTGTTTCTTACCTCTGATCCTGATAAATATATTAGAAGTGTCTTATCACCTGAAGGCCCACTAGGACGTTGTGTCATATCTGGAAATTTCTTGTGTCAAAAAAAAAAAAAAACAAAGTTAGAGAAAAAATCAATAAGAGAACCGTTTGGCAATACGAGAAAGTCAACTTGAACGGTCTCAACGATTTCTTTAGGAACTTTAACTGCTCGCTATGCTTCCTGTATAGTGAGGCAGACTCCCCAGGAAATATATATGATTACAAATTAAATTTTTTACAAAATGAGAAATTTCATACCGAATAGGGAAAAAATCTATCAAACCTAAAGAAGATTCATGGTTTAAGTTTCCGATCTTATAAAGCTATCCCTACTGAGGAAAACCGGAATAAGTTCAAACAAGCTAGAAAGACAGAACTGTCTTGTGTTTAACGTGGACATCTGTCTATTAAGACTCAATTCCATGGTGAGTCAGATCGGGTCCTGACCATTAGCCATTAGGAAATATTCGAGTGCCATTGATGCATCATGCTTAATGTGATACAAGCGTTCTTGATGGTTCCAAACGATTACGGTGCATGTTTCCTGCTTTTTAGCAGGGAGAACATATGCATCTGATTCACTAGTGGCATTATAAATATAGATTTGTGTAAGCTTGTTGCAACGATTAGTCTGGAAAAATAGCAGAGTGTAGATGTGGGGAAGTTTCTGTTCAATCGAAATTGTGTTTCTGTTTTGAAGCAAAGGAGGTAATAGGTATCGGTTTAAATGAGATACCTGGAAGTCAGTCTTTTATCAAACTGATGGGCTGACTGAGATAAAAAAAACAACGTCAGAGCGATCTGCATGTAGTCCAGTGTTGATTTCCTCCACAGTTTAAGTTGTCTTCACAGATGCAAATATATTTTTTCAAAGAACTTGAAATCAGCTCAGGTGGTTTTGGAGGACAGTTTCTGGAATTTTCGTTGTAGCTCCTGCTTTTGGAAACCATCCTGCTGGGAGGAAAAAGTTTTCGGCGCAGTTCTGGAAAAGAACTCTTTGAGTTTCCTTAAATATCGGTCCCCAGTGACATTTAATGTTACACCGTTTTCTTCCAAAAAAAAAAAAAAAAATACGGCCCGACAATGCGCCTTGATGAAACTACACATCACACAGTAACTCGCTCTACGTTCAGTTCCGTGTTATGGAGTATTTTAGGATTAGGGTCACTCTATATACGGCAACTTCGCTCGTTTACCTATCTGCTTAGATCAAAATGACCCTCATGAAAGATAAACTAGCAATTTATCAAGTTGTTGTCTTCTTGGGCCATTTTAACATTTTTTTTTTGTCAAAATTTCAACCGAACAGGCTGGACTTTTTAAGGAAACAAGTTTAAATCCGTTGTAATGACTGTCTGCTGACTCCCATTTGCGCTTCCAGATTCGCCAAACATTTTCACCAGCCTCATAATGGTCCATCTGTTCAGGGGTATGCCCCCAAACTCCCGCCTAAATTCCCTTTGGATGAAAATAGTACCCCTAAGTTTAACAACTTAACGTTCACGAGCGTACTAGAATTTCTGACGTTTCAGGTATATCCGCCAGCATTCTAGACTTGTTTCTTACCTCTGATCCTGATAAATATATTAGAAGTGTCTTATCACCTGAAGGCCCACTAGGACGTTGTGTCATATCTGGAAATTTCTTGTGTCAAAAAAAAAAAAAAAACAAAGTTAGAGAAAAAATCAATAAGAGAACCGTTTGGCAATACGAGAAAGTCAACTTGAACGGTCTCAACGATTTCTTTAGGAACTTTAACTGCTCGCTATGCTTCCTGTATAGTGAGGCAGACTCCCCAGGAAATATATATGATTACAAATTAAATTTTTTACAAAATGAGAAATTTCATACCGAATAGGGAAAAAATCTATCAAACCTAAAGAAGATTCATGGTTTAAGTTTCCGATCTTATAAAGCTATCCCTACTGAGGAAAACCAGAATAAGTTCAAACAAGCTAGAAAGACAGAACTGTCTTGTGTTTAACGTGGACACCTGTCTATTAATCAATTCCATGGTGAGTCAGATCGGGTCCTGACCATTAGCCCCGATATAGCCGAAGCCATCTCAGTAGCAAAGTTGTGACATGTTGCAGCATGTGCGCACCTCTTGCTTAAAGGCGAGGTCTATTTAACACCTCTTGAATCCAGGCACGCCTGAAAACCATATGTCTTCGCATTTGGAATAAACCACAACCACCACGATGCTCCCACTAGGGGGCCTACCTCATAGATAGTCTGAGAAAGAGAGGTTGCACTACGCAACCCATCTCTAACTCCTGGGCACTAACTCCCGTGGTGCCAGAATATAGCTTCCGATGGAGCTTCGCAACCGTGACGTCGCTTACAGATGAGTTACTGCAAAACTCAGGGCCTGTCAACCCCAGATACACACACCCAGTAATTAGTCGAAGTAGAAACCAATAATTAAGAGTGTGCTCTCCTCTGGTGAGTTGATACACACTCCTTAGCGGATTCCTACTTTAAGGATAACGTCCAGACTGTTACCATCTAGTTAGTGCAGTTACTTTCGTAACCTATCCACAGGCACCACGAGGAGGTCGATAGGAACCCGGAGTGTAATAGAATTGTCAATAGTATAGCAATACGGGCCCACCGTCTTTCAACAGTGGACGAGCTCAACGCGCCACATCAGCCACCACCCATTCAATAATCTTGGACTTACACATATGGCCGCCACCCATTAAGAATCATGGATCTACGCTTCAGTAGTAACACCCATCCAGCAATTGGCGGACGAGTTCGCTCAGAGCCCCGGACAAGCCTTAAACCACTATCGACTCCATACACTCCCACCTGCAAGCTAGAAAGACAGTACGATAGTGTAGTACGAACAAAAACGACTTAACGATGCACGTGTTTCTTGTATAGGATCAGCATCAACGGAGAATGGGCACCTCTCCTATACATTTGTGATTGCCATTTCTACGTTGAACACGAGCATCAGTGGGTTGATGGAGCCACAAGCCACAACTCCCTAAGATTAGTAAAATCCTCTTTGGTATAGAGGACCCTCTTCGACTTAATCAGTAATACTTACCAAACAAACGAACATAACACCAAACACTGACATATCAAACTCATCTACCAGACGTCACAAGGAGCCACATACTCCTACGGGTCTGGCGAGGCGGAGGGATAATTTCGAAAGTGGGAGTAAAGGAAACGAATACGCCCTTAGAAGGCGACGATAGATATTTCTTCAATTATTAAGCAATACCCACCGACATTTCCGGCTATAGCTTGCTGTAACCCATCAATACCCTTAACGGGCTTAATCGACATAGGATTATCATACTCGTAGGTTTCAATACAAAGGTACCACAACGGATCTAAATTGACCTAAGTGTGACGGTAACAAGATTAGCCTAACCTAAGCTAGAAAGACCTATTTTTGCATGCCCAAAAATTAAAGCAAAAAGTACAACAATATCGCAAAGGAAGCTAGTAAAAATGTTTGGTTATTTGCAAGAAATACTACTTCGTCTTTGGTTCCAAAGCAAGTTTTCTATGATACTTCATAGATGTCAGAAAGAAAAAGCCAATTTGCTTGTAGCACAGTTTTCTGTTTATTGAATGTTGCCAGCAAGTTTCGTGACTTCTCCTGTACTTGGCGTAAACGATTTTTCGTACAGATGCAAGAGTACCTGAAAGATCACGATAATTCACTGGCAGGTAGTATTTCTCCCATTGTTCTGAAGAGGTTTTCCTCATTGCTGGAAAAATCAAAATGCGCAAGCCTTGGAACACAGCAGTCCCTAACAATCAGCCCCTAAAAATGGTGAATCTTTTTCACCTTCCAACTATAGTCTAATTGCATTTGCGTTTGCATTTGCGTCTTTTCTTCCAAAGGTAATGAAACGCTAATAAATTATCAACTGGAGAAATATCTTGAAGAACGAAAGCTTCTCAATTACCAGCAGTAAGGCTTTCGAAGCAATAGTCTCACCGAACAGTAATACTAACCGTTTTGAAAAAAGTATCGAAAATGCTTCTATTATGTATTGATTAATCTCTTCTTAGAAGGATTAGAAACTTCCTTTCCAACCGCTCAATATAGGTTGAATTGGATGGTTCTAAATCTGAAATTCATAGTCGGTGTGCCACAGGGCTCCGTCTTATCTTCGACTCTCTTTCTGATGTTTATCCATGATCTTTTGTCTGAAGTTCAAATTCATTAAATTGTTTTGATGATGACAGTACTCTCAGCTTCTCATATTTGTTTCCAGATGCACATCCTTGTTATTCGAATGTGGATCTTGAACGGTAGCGTATGATAAGCTCATTAAATTCTGATTTTGATAGGATTGTCAAATAGGGAACGAAAAAACTCAATACTGTTTTTTTTTTTTTTTTTTTTAATTCATTTTTATTTTTCATTTATCTTAAAACTACTTCAAGCTAGACAAAAATTCATAAAAACTAGCCTAATTATCCACTAACTTAAAACTAACTTACTGGCCCTATACGGGCGCTCTAAGCTAAACTATATCTTAAATCTAGTGCCTTTCGGCCTAAGAAACTATTTTTAATTCAAAAACTATATCTTATTTTTTTTTTTGTTTTCTCGAGAAAATTTAAAAAACTCGGATTCTTTAACTTTTTATGTTTTTTATAACAACTTACAAGCTAAAGTATAACTAAAACTACCGAAACCAACTTAAACTACTTAATATAAACTAAAACTAAACTAAAACTACTTAAAAACTAGAACAGCCACAGCAGCAGATATTTTTTTCTTTATCTTTTTTTTTTTCTTTTTTTTTTTCTTTTTTTTTTTTTTTTTTGCCACCCTAACTGTCCCTACCTAAGAATACCTTAAAACTATGTAAGTCGGCCAAGACAACTTGTCAACTATCTCTATCAACAATAACTCAATACTGTCTCCCAAACCAAATGCCGCTTTCCGTGTGTGGCACTTGCATCGAGAAAACGGAACAGACTTCAGTTCTCCGTATGTGCACCACAGACCAACTTGTGTGAAATTACCACGGCAAAATCGCTGCTAAGTGTTTAGGTTTCCTTCAACAATGCAAGAAAATTTTCACACCTTCTGATCTGGCAAATGCTTCACTAACCCACTTAATTCTCTTGGTAGAATCCAAAACACAGCTTTAAAACTGATAAGTGATAATAGAAATATTTGGATGACACGAACACCTCCGCAATGTTTCCTGTCTTTCACTATTTTACCGTTATTTTCATAAACAGTGTTCTAGTGAAACAGACAGTTGTATTCCTCTCCTTAAACAATTTGACCGTAATACTCGCGCTTCAGGGAATGCCCATCAGTTTGTACTTGAGCCAAACTTCGGACGGACTGTTAAATTCAGAGATTCTTTTTTTCGCCGCACTACACGAATGTGGAATGCCTTACCCGTCCCAATATTTAATTCCCTTTGCGATATTCAGATATTTTAATGTCCATCCGTATCTCCTTTAAAATCCTGTCCAACTTTCCTAAACGCTCGCACTGTGTTGAAACATATTAAGGGAAGTCAGAATCCCTTTATCGCCCGAAAAACAAATGTCCAAAATTCCAGTTAAATAAATCTAAAAAAAAGTTCAAAAACTAAAACCACTTGTGCGGTAATAGTTTGACTGCTCCACCAATTCTCTTGAATTCATCGTAATAAACTTTAATTTATTACCTGGCGTCATTTATTCCATCAATTAAATTAATCACTTTATATGGAAAATAAAACTTAACGAAAATTATTTTGGTGCGTGGATGAAGCAAAACTCCCATCCCGCAAATAATAAATTGCTCGTCCAAAGAGGAGGTGTATAATTTCATCGTTTCGCCCAAAAAAAATTCTTCGTTTCTATGAAAATAAAGCAACTGGCGTTTCATGCTTCGGGTTTTAATGAAATTCAAGACAAAACTCTAGAAGGCTATTAGAACGAGCAATTAATTATGTGTTATAATTTAGTTTTTTTTTTGTTGGTGTTTTGGAAGTCGCCACCAGTCAGCCATGGTCGTTATTGTTTCCCCAATGTTAATTGACCAAAAAGAAAAGTTTTTCAAGTCTTAATGGTGGTTTCTTTCTGAAATGTTTCCGTTTCCGACTCGACCCGACTACAATTTACCTTTTGTTTTTATTTGAATAATCCTTATACTCAAATCCTTGGTAAAATAAATTGGAGTTTCATGGTTCTTTATCATTAAATAAGAAATTGTTCCTTTTAAGGAATAGGGCTTCGGAATGGAGATGGTGGAGTGATAAATATTGACCTAATCATTTTTTGTATGTTAAATTACAATTAGGTATTTTTTTTTTATTTTTGGCAAAAAGGTAAATATTATGCGAATGAAGGATCCGGTAATTTCCACTTTTTCTTTAATGCTTTGTAGAAACGCTAATTGCGGCAGGCACTTAGAATAAATTTCGATCAATAGACAAATGCTCTAAATCATTCTAACGGAATTTCGTAGGAAAAAACATAGCAAACCATTTAGAATGATTCATAGAAGTTTCGAAATTCTACCTTTAATGCGTAATCTGTAAATTAATATTCAAAAATGTATTTTCCCTATTCCAAACGTTTTGAAGAACCACGTCAGCATTTTGGAAAATGTGCAATTACTTATTGCCTTTTCTGTTGTTCGGAGGAAGAAATTGTTAATTTGAAACACTTTTGGGAAACTGCACTCCTAGTTGATGCAATGATTTCTAGTTGGTTTTGAATTTCGAAAAAATAACCGTTTAGGACTTATTTATTTACTAACTTAATTCAAGTAAATACATGAAAAATGACTGGATTTCTAAGCCTAGGTTTGAGCGATTATTACTGTACATGAAGAAACTTGGATAGACAATTCACGGCAAATTGACAATCGATCCCAGAAAAGATCTCTCAGCTAAAAAATATAAGCCTGGTCTATCAACTTCTAAACAATTATTTTCTAAAGAAAGGTGTCGAGTTCTATAAAGAATATTTGAAGGATGAACCGCTGGCGCTGCTGTGTGAAATGCGTGTGTTACAAAGCGTTATACAATAAGGTTTTCCGAAATATGACAGATGATTGCGGCCATATTGTTGAAGTTACATCTGTCAAATTGGGTTGTTATTTATGTTATTCACTTTGTCTGTCTTGAAAAATCAACATGAGGAGTAACAGGTTTTAACAACAAATTAATAGTACGATTAATCGTTATTTGTCCTTATGAACTCTTTTTAATATAATTTCTTAATGTTTTTTTTATAACCAACCTGTAAGATACTTTAATAGACTATGTCTTAGTGTATTGTACCAATAAACTTGAATTGAATTGCACATTTATCTTTCTATAATTCTTTAGATAATTTTAAAAACTGTTAGTTGCTTAGTTTTCAAGCCAAAAGAATGTGGTTTTCGAGATATTGAGATGTCCCAAACAAGTTATTTTTTTTTTTTGTAACTTCAATAGAAAAATAGAAAATTTCAATACGCGTTACTATTCAAACTTTTAAGGAGCTTAAGCATTAAAAAATTGATCAAAATAAGTTTTACAGTGTTTGAGAATTAAAAAAAAAAAGAATGGTTCTATGAGAGGTACGATGAAAAATAAATTTTCTGAAATTTTTTTCCGAGTTTGATGTTTTTACCAAATGCATTACTTACAAAAGATATATGTTTATAGTAAGTAAAAAAAATTAAATGATTGTACTATTATATAAAAGCAAAACCATTTTAAAGTTTGGGTTGAATGATCTCAGAAAGTAGTCAACCGATTTATTTGAAATAAATTTTATTATTTTTTATATTGTTATAAGAGTGTTCCTGGCTATAATTTTTTTCATTAGTTATTTGTCAAACTTAAATATTATTAATTTTAAATTTTTTGTCATTTTTTTTCATTAGTTGACTTATACAACCACTTATATCTTAAAGCCTATATAATAATCGACAAAGATTTGCATTGCTTCATAATTATAAACTTTTTGAAGTAACAAAAATGGACATTCAATTGACTATAGTGCGTGCACATGAAATGCTGATTTATCTAAAAAAAAATAGTTTTTTTATTAGATATGAGTAAAAGAAAGAAAAGAAGAAAATAAACCAAAATTGCATTGTTTTCAGCTAAAAAATTGAAATGGTTTTGTTTGTTTTCACGTGCGGCTTGGCCTTGACCACATATATTTTACTTAAGTTTTTTTTTTCTAAAGAGTGTTAATTTCGGTAAGGAAGTGTTTTTTTATTTTTTTTATTAAATGCAAAACAAACAAAGTTGTATTGATTCGAATTTTATATTTCTATTTTCTTCTTAACAAAAGTCTTCTAACCTTTGAAACATTTTAAAACAGTAATGACTTTGCATTTAACCAATATAAGTACTGAATTTTAAACAGAGTCCAATAGCTCTTAGCACCCACCTTCATTTCAATGCAGCATAACCAGCTTACAGAAAAAGAAGCTTATCTACATATACTCATAAGTTTAAAAATCGAGAGCAATTTCTTGATGTATGCTAAAATCCCAGATAAAAGCAAAACCCAACGAGCAGCTTAGGTTTACAGAAAAAAATAAAAACATACATATATAGGTATAAATGTGGTACATTCAAGAAGACCACCCTATCCGCTTATATGTCATAACAATTGGCTTCCATTGTTTATTTTGAAAGCCAGGTGAAACTTTTATTCCTGATGCGTAGGGAAAAGCATTTTTCTTCAGAACCTCCTACACACGTCAAGCATCCGAATGCATTCAAATAAAGATATAAAATATGCATAAAATATACGCATCCATCTTGAACACAACACCACTAAGCTAAACTCTTACATCATCTGCAGGATATTCATTCAGAGAATTCATAACAAAAATCATCTAGACATATGGTAATGCTCCTTTTGGCTTCGTCTAAAACGACCAGAAAATGTCCCTTATTTTCTTTTCAATGACAGCGAGGTTGTAGTTGGGAACTTTCATTCAAATCCGTTTGTTTTTATTTAAAAATTTCCACAAGGATTCTCTTTGTGTGTGTGTGTATGGGAGAACAAATATTTTTCTTACACTAAGAAAAAATATTCTTGAAAAATGACTGTTGCTGTTTATTTTTGAAATGAAAACTGTCAAATTTATGAGAAAATCATAAATAGAATAGAATAGAATAGAATAGAATAGAATAGAATAGAATAGAATAGAATAGAATAGAATAGAATAGAATAGAATAGAATAGAATAGAATAGAATAGAATAGAATAGAATAGAATAGAATAGAATAGAATAGAATAGAATAGAATAGAATAGAATAGAATAGAATAGAATAGAATAGAATAGAATAGAATAGAATAGAATAGAATAGAATAGAATAGAATAGAATAGAATAGAATAGAATAGAATAGAATAGAATAGAATAGAATAGAATAGAATAGAATAGAATAGAATAGAATAGAATAGAATAGAATAGAATAGAATAGAATAGAATAGAATAGAATAGAATAGAATAGAATAGAATAGAATAGAATAGAATAGAATAGAATAGAATAGAATAGAATAGAATAGAATAGAATAGAATAGAATAGAATAGAATAGAGCAAAATAGATATATAGTTTCTCAAAACTAGAAAAGTACAATCACTATAACAACCCTACTAGAAGCCAAACTTTCAGTTCTTTAACCTATACCAACGTTCAGTACGAATTCAGATAGTAAGTTATGAAGAAAGCTAAAACCAAAAGAGAACGTTTACGGAGACTAGTTTTCTACAAAACTTCGTAAAAAATTCTTACGTTTATAAAGCTCCAACTAATGTAGAGTTCATCGTCATCATCGGCTCGACAACCGAGTTCCGGTCCTGGCCTCTTTCAACAAGTCTCTCCACCTATCCAGGTCTCTAGCCGACGCCATCCAGTTGCGCACCCCAAGGCTTCGGGCGTCCTGGTCTACGCCATCTCTCCAGCGCAAGCATGGTCTACCACGCTGTCGTCTACCATAGAATGTACCACAATAGAATGTAGAGTTACCGAACTCAAACTAAAGATGGACGCAAAATAGTACTTCGTTTAAGCTTCTGTTAGGTTGCTCCAAACGCTTATAGAAATATTGACAGAACTCAGAAAATCTATATAGAGTAAAGTTTTGCAGTGGCAGCAAGCCTTCAAAGTTTAAAGAAGTCAAAATGTTAAGCGTAACATAATCTGTTGGCTGTCATGTTCACGTTTTTGTAAAATAACGATATTTTGTGTAATGTTCTGTATCCGTGTCAAAACTCACGTATGTTTATGAAATTACTATATCATCAATTCATCAAATTTATAATATTAGTTGTCAGAACGGAGTCTCAAGTTTTTGATAAATGCATGGATTGCAAATAAAAAATTAAATCAGAAAATCGTTCAGTGTAAGCAGACCGACGCACGTTTCATATATGCCTCCATTCTAAACAACATTGGCTGAAAACGAAATGTCTAGAATTTTTAGAAAGCATACGTAATTAAACATAAGCTCAACATATTAATTTTCTAAACGTGCCGAAGAAACTTATTATAAAATTTAATTCAAGCTCAAGGTTATTTCCGGGAATGACTTAAATGCGGGTAATACGTGTACATTAACAAAAATTATTTCGTCCTAGGACTTAACTTAAATGCGTTAAAGATTTAGAAAATCTATATTCTGCTTCACGAGCGCAAGTTTAATGAAAACACATGTGCATCTTGATAAAAGTTACTTTTCATAGGAAAAAGCGAATATTTTAGTCAAGAATAAAGTTGAGATAGTCCATAAGTCCCTCCTAAACACACACATCCACACCAAAATAATCTCAGTTAAGAAGTTCAAAGTCGTGCTATGGAATTTTGCAAAAACTTTCTTATATACTTAAATCTAAATTTTCTATTGAGCTTGATGTGAAAATTTGCTTATGTTCAGCCACATCCTCCCATACATTCTTGGATTCTTTAAAGTTTAAAATATTTTAAACTTAATTGTACATATTGTTCGTTATGATGTATAGTTGTGTGCAGTCGAAGTTTGTGCTCAAAGTGAATTCATTAGACACACAGAAGAAGACTTAAGCTACACTGAACCAAAAAGGTACATAATATCAATTAAAAATTTAATTGCGACAATGAACTTTTTAATTAAAACTCGTCCAATAAACTAGTTTCTTGCGACAATAAACGGCTGTTTATTGATTTCAATTTTCCATAATTTTTCAATAAACTGTTTATTGATTTTAAAAAACGTTTATTGATTTTTAAAAACGTTTATTGATTTTTAAAAATGTTTTTTGAAAGAGTTTATTGGCGCAATAAACCGTTTATTGCGGCAATAAATGGTTAATTGCTATAAACGGTTAATTAAAAAACTCAGTTTATTGGCGCAATAAACTCATTTATTGTCGCAATTAACTCAGTTTATTGGCACAATTAACCGTTTATTGTCGCAATAAACTCATTTATTGTTGCAATTAACTCAGTTTATTGGCACAATTAACCGTTTATTGTCGCAATAAACTCGTTTATTGTCGCAATAAACTCGTTTATTGTCGCAATAAACTCGTTTATTGTCGCAAGAAACTCAGTTTATTGGCACAATTAACCGTTTATTGTCGCAATATACTCGTTTATTGTCGCAATAAACTCATTTATTGTCGCAATTAACTCAGTTTATTGGCACAATTAACCGTTTATTGTCGCAATAAACTCGTTTATTGGCACAATTAACCGTTTATTGTCGCAATAAACTCGTTTATTGTCGCAATAAACTCAGTTTATTGGCACAATTAACCGTTTATTGTCGCAATAAACTCGTTTATTGTCGCAATTAACTCAGTTTATTGGCACAATTAACCGTTTATTGTCGCAATAAACTCAGTTTATTGGCACAATTAACCGTTTATTGTCGCAATAAACTCGTTTATTGTCGCAATAAACTCATTTATTGTCGCAATTAACTCAGTTTATTGGCACAATTAACCGTTTATTGTCGCAATAAAATCGTTTATTGTCGCAATAAACTCATTTATTGTCGCAATTAACTCAGTTTATTGGCACAATTAACCGTTTATTGTCGCAATAAATTCATTAGTTAGCGCAATGCACTCAATTTATTGGCGCAATTGACTGTTTATTGCCACAATAATCGGTTTATTGTGGTAATAAATTCATTTATTAGCGCAGTAAACTCGTTTATTGCCGCAATTAACTAATCAATTGGCGCAAAGAACTCAGTTTATTGCCACAAATAACATATTGATAAAAATTTTAGTAAAAGATTAAAATTTCTATTCATTGATATAAGTATATGTATATATATAAATAATTAAATTATTGATATATATAAATAAATAAAATGTTTAATATATTTTTAAAATTTCTATAAATAATTTACTGTGGCAATACGTACATGTTAAATATACTTACATTTTATTTCCAACCTTTCCTGAAATTTTTAAGAATTTTAAGTTCAAAAATGAAACATTTTAGTTAAACGTTATAAGATATTTTATTAAACTATATCATTTATTATTATTATTATTATTATTTTTATTATTTATTACAATATAAACTAAATGTACATTTTAATATAAGCGATAAACAGCATTAGCTTTAAGCTGGACAAAAATTTAAATTACTTTGGAGCAAGTAAACTTTTCATACATGTATTTAAACGAATACAAACTATTCTTTATATCCTTTTTTATAAAAAGTTACAAAACTTGGAAAAGGAAGTCTTAAGTTAAAAATGAAAACTCTTGAATCAAATCCCACGTTGAGGACAACAGTGGCACTAACCAAAATACCTACAACCGTATTATGGTTGTAAATTATAAATTAATAGTTAATAAAATTGAAATTCGATATTTTATAACCCAATTAAAAAAAGTTTTGGTCATTTAATCATGCTTACCCTTATGACAGAAAGAAAATTGACAAATATTGTCAGATAGTTGATAATTTCTTAAGGTACTAGTACGGTCTAGAACGCCAAAAATCGCACGATTTTTGGGAATTTTTTTCTCGGAAACTTTATTAGGTACTAACATAATTCTTTTTTAAATAAAGAATACATGCGTCAAGAGTACAAAAATTTTTTTTAAGTTTTCGAATTTTGGCTGAATTATTGAGGGCCCACCATCGAATCATCAAAAAATACATTGTCCCATTGCGGACAGTTAATCTCCGGAGCTACTGAACCGATTTTCAAAAAACTTGTCGCAACTTGATTGTTTTTATGTTTTCTAAGACAATTTACCACAAATTGACCAAAAAGTTATGAACACAAAAAAAAAAATCGCGACCCAAAAATGGCCTAAAAAATAGCCAATTTTTTTTTTTCAAAACTTGACATTTTTTTCGTTTTTTATTTTTTAAGCAAATTGTGGTAAATTGTCTCGCAAGAAATCTTTCTTTAAATACCCGATTTTGATTTTTTTGTTTCAGTACAGCCAATCCTTTCCACAATGGGACAATGTATTTTTTGATGAGTCGATGGTGGGCCCTCAATAATTCAGCCAAAATTCGAAAATTTAAAAAAAAAAAAATTTGTACTCTTGACGCATGTATTCATTATTTAAAAAAGAATTATGTTAGTACCTAATAAAGTTTCCAAGAAAAAAATTTCCAAAAATCGTGCGACTTTTGGCGTTCTAGACCGTACTGGAACCTTAAATAAAATTGAGTTTAAAAGTACCAAATTTCAGTATTTATCAAACATTTTCATAATTAACAACTGTAATAGCGGTGCTAGTTTTGAAATATCGCATGCCGAGAACCATAGTGACACTAACAAAAATTTACACTTTCGAGTTAATGAGTCAGATACTCGTCTAGTTTCCACACGAGGTTCGCTTATATCACCCATAACTCAAAACTATTTTTTTTTAGTGCCACTGTTGTTCTGAACATGGGATTTGATTCAAGAGAATCTCTAAAAAATTTATTCTTTTATTGCACTCAGGAGGATATGTGCTTTTGTACAACATTTTTGTTTGTTCGGAAAATAGAGCGACTGCATAAAATTCCAAAAATTGGAACTTTGATTTGGGAATTCGAGGTTGAAAAGGAAAAAAGTTTTGAAACAGATGTCCACTGCTCGGATAAAACTAATGAATGGAAACTTCACTCCATCAAAATATAAAAAGATTTCCCTAAAGTTTATAACATCTTTACCCACCAAAATAATGAAGGGTTGCACATTGTCTCCTTTTTGTTGCAGGTACTGGATGTGGTCCTCAGCTACCTGAATTGATCCCGCCACAAAGATAAAAGATTCCTGCGAGTCCTTGATAGTTGGTTTTATCGATGTCTTCATTCCCTTGCGATCTTTTCGCACGAACTTATGTGTGGGTACTAAGTACCCGTGAAGTGCTCACAAGAGAGCAGCATCCCGACAGTCTGAAAATAAGAATGAAAACGTGGATATAAAATTTTGTTATAAAATTATGTAGTACTTAAATAAAACTAGTATAGTAGATATAAACTTTTGTAAAAGATCGATAAATCGGGTCAATAAATGGGAGCCAATCTCGAATTTCGCTATATCGACCCTTTTCCTGCATTTTATCGTAAGGGATGTTTTAGAAAGAAAATAAATTATTGAATTTTGTTAGTACCAATTGAAGCCATCAAACCTGTTGTCATGTTGCAGCTAAAGCACTGTAAATATTCAATGCTGACTTTAGACATAAGTGGTTATATGGATCAGAAGTAAAATTTTGTTTTCTTCTCATACTTTGTTTGTGTCGCTTACGATAATTTGGTGGAAAGGGTTCGATATTCATTGATGTATAAAGGAGAATGAATATGATATACATAGGTCTTTAAGTGTTACACCAATGTGATGCAACCCATAAAATTATGCCCATTCTCCTTTAGTACCTGTCATTTTTAATACGGAAATAAACTATTTTCGTTTTTAATAGGCAAAAATAAAATAACTACATAATATTCAACTTACTTTCTGGAATATTATCGGATGCTATCTTCTCCAGAACGCCCTTAATTGTTTTCTCCTTAGCCCGATCTTCCGTTTTTAAAAATTCTCGTATCTTAGTAAAAACTTGTTCCCATCGATCAAGGAGAGAATTATGGCTTTTAAACATGTACGCAAAATCCATGTCCACCTTTAAGAAAACAAATTAAAATATTTATTCATTGAGTGTATTTTTAAGGCTAGCACTTTTTATGAAATGATTCTAAGAAGTTCCCAAAGTTGGAACTTGTATCAGAAAATTAAAAAAAAAACTTTTGAAAGAAGTATATATCTACTCAAGTTTGACTTACAAATCGAAAGCCAGAAGGAATTTTGTATTGGGGCCATTTCTTAAAAATGTCCGATGTTGTTGTAGAGTTTTTTATATCCGTGAGTCTCGATTTGGAACACGCTTTCCAGCACCTATCAAATTCCTCGGAACTAAGGTTGTCAAATCTTAGTGCTTGATAGCACGTTTCAGCATTTTCTTCTGGAACTGAAAACCATAAATATGTATAACTTATTAGTTTTTTTTTAAATAAATTAATAAAAATAATATTCAAGCTCCTGTTTCTCATCAAATTATATCAACTATTTCAGAAACCAATAGTTTCGCTTGATTGAAATTGGAAAATACTCATTGATGGTACATTAGTTCAGAAGCTTAAAAAATGACTTCGTAAAGTTTAATCGGACTCACATATTGTTTAGAGTCGTTGATGTGTAATTGATGTAGATGATGAGGAACAGGCCCCAGGTTTCAAAAATAAAATGCACGAAAATGTAATCAACTAGCAATTTTACAAAGGAATGTTATAAGCGAAAATTGTTCAAAAGGATAAAATTAATAAGTATAAATTCTTTTCGTAGTATGAGACAAAAACAGAATGCTATGCAAATATGAATTTATCTAGGCAGTGGTTTCTTTAAATAAATAAGCTTTTATATACAAATTTTTTAAACCTTTTTCAAGAAAAAACTTGATTTTATTATTGTACTAATGAAAATTAAATTTCCAAACAAAAATATTGAGCTGTTTTTGAAATTTTCCACAAAAAAATATTCTTTTTTTTTTTTCAAAAATTCAAATTATATTTTTTTTAAGTTTCGAAATGCAATGTTTTTTATTTTTTTTTTTAACCAAACCTATAAAAAATTTCATTAAAATCCCTTATGTCGATAATAAGTCATTCAAAATTTTAAAAAAATGTTCTATGGTAGGTACAAGCTGTAATATCTTGATTTCAATTTTTTTTTATTAAATTAAAGATCATAAAAATTAATGTAAAGAAAAAAAATTTATCAAAATTCTAGGCGCGCGCCGTTTTTTGAGCAAAATAATATTTTTGGAAACCATTTTTAACGTTTTTTAAAACTGTTTTTAAAAATCAAAAAAAAATATTTTGGAAA
The DNA here is from genome assembly GCA_911387755.1 of Chrysotoxum bicinctum. NCBI lineage: Eukaryota > Metazoa > Arthropoda > Insecta > Diptera > Syrphidae > Chrysotoxum > Chrysotoxum bicinctum. The sequence continues at coordinate 41,070,578 of OU426989.1, read as the reverse complement.
ATTTTAATACACAAGTGTGTTTGACTTACTGGGGGCTTTAGCATAAAAAAAATTATCTAAATCGGTGGTACAGTTTTTAAGAAAATCAGAAACTAAAAACTAGTTCCATGGCGGGTACCCCCACTGACCATTTTTCTGAAATTTTTGTCAACCATTATCTAGCTTTAACTAAATTAAATTTTTTTGTATCTTTATTTTTAATATATGTCGAACATTTTTGGAGAAAAAAATATTTATAAAATTTCGAAAAAAAATTGTATGACAGGTACCGTTATTTACGGTCTTAAAAAATGTGTGGGGGTAAGACATTTAAAGAAAATCGGCGTTTAGGCTGTAGTCAAACAGACAGAATTGCGAGACCCACTTTTTTAGTCTTCGGTATCATCGTAATGTCAACTTTGATCGAAATCTCGAGTTCGATTTTTTTACGAATGATAACTTGCCTTATAGTACCTATATGTAAGTCAAGTCGCAAGTAAAAATAAATCGACAAGTGATATTATGTAGGTAAATAAATAAATAAGACTTACCCATTTCGACTTCTGTGTCTGTGTCTACATCCACAGTTTTTCCACTCCTGGGCTTACTTGACGTTGGGGTATTCCCCTCTTCCCAGACCTATAGTACTCCTGCAAAATATTGAATATTTACTTTAAAAATATTGCTTTAAAAAAATTTTGTGTTTGACAAAAAAACTCTTCTTTTCCACTTTGCAAAACGAACAAAACTTTGAACGACAAGTGGAATAGTATGGTTTAAAAAAAAATCGAACTTTCGAGCCTCAAAATGTATGTATATGAAGCAGGGTTGCGAAATTTTGAATTAAAAAAGTCCATGTCATAAGTCTGTAGATGACTTGTGAATTAAAAAAAAATTAAATTCAAAAGTTAGTTAGCGACTTATGATTTAAAAAAAAAAATAATTCACAACCTATTAAGTGGCTTGTAAATAAGAAAAATGTATTCTTAAGCTACTTGGTAGATTGGAAATTTGTAAGCTTGTTTTGACTACAAAAATTATTTAATTATTAATGAAACAAGTTTTTAAACTTTTGGAGAATTGTGTGTGTTTTATTTTATCGATATTGCTTTTTATTCTATTGGGTTATAGGGACTGCATAATCGGTTACTCACACACAATGCTCCAAAAGCTTGAAAACTGGTTTCATTAATAATTAAATAACCAATTGTCAAAACAAGCTTAACGCTGGATGGTTTTAATATGCTATCACAAGAAAAATCAACAAAAAATACCCCAAATAACAAAAAAGCAAAAAACGTGTTCATACAAAAATCACACAAAAGTTATCCTTCGTCGTTTCGACGAACATACCTTTAAAAAAAATATTTTAATTGATCACAGGATACCATAAATCCGCTCACTGGTAGAGATCAACACCAACTGATGTTGTACAAAGATTGAATTAAAAGGGATGAATAGTAAAAAAGAAATTATACAAAATAAAAAGGGTGTTCGTCGATTCGACGAAGGTTAACCATCCAGGGTTAATAATTTCCAATCTACAAACTATGTTATGAATTAATTTTTTTAAATTCATAAGTCACTTAGTAGCAGGTTGTGAATTAATCTTTTTAATTGTTTTTAATTCATAAGTCTTCTGATTTAATTTTTTTAATTCAAATGTCACCAACTATCTTGTGAATTGAATTTTTTTTTTATTCAGAAGTAACCCAATAGCTTGTGAATTAAATCCAAGCTTGAGCTAAAAAGTGACTTAAGCTTTTGCAACCCTGATATGAAGTAATGAGTTCTGATGTGATTTTGTAAAATATGTACGTAGTTAACTTCCCGAAGGACCACTTTCTCATATTTAAAAGTGGAAAAGAAGAGATTTTAAATTATTTCACCTCTTTGTAAGGTATTATAATTTATTAATAAAAATATAATTAAAATTAAATAAAATTGAATTGATTTCTTATAAAAAGGCTTACCAGTTTTTCACTAGGAAATCGTTCAATGATTTCCTTTTCCAATTTATAGCTACCACCTAGTTCAAGATGGATTTTATTCATGATGAAATACTGCGCTATAACACCAATCAAATGACTTCTTGCTTAACTTGACTTTAATTTTGTAGTTTTTTGTATCGAACCTAAAACTGATCAAACAATATTGTTTTGAACTTCTGATCTATCGAAAATCCTAAGAAAGAATTATAGAGAAAAAAGGAATAATTTAAAGAATGAAAGACTGTTGACTTAAAAAAATCTACGAATCATCTAGACTGTCAATTTTCGGAATTTAAAAATAATGCAGCATTCAAGTAACACATAAGAGTTTTGTATAATTTGTTTAATGGGTACTATCGCGAATAAAATTTCTCACGGATTTTTTCCCATCGTCGATTACTGGAAACGTGAATTATGGTTGCAGTTTCTCTTATAATGTAATGACATCAAAAATGAATATTTCGTGGCAGCGGGACTGTCATTTTGATGAACCAAATTTGAGACTACAAGAAGCAGTTAAAAATTGTGAACATTTCCAATTTTAGAAGATGGGAGAAATTCCGTGGGAAATTTTATTCACGATAGCCCCGAATATGTACATACATATATTAATAAAATAACTCACCTTGTCTATTCTTTCGATATTTAGTTTTCTATAATTTTTCAAAATTATATCTTTGAGTTTTATTGTTTATCTAACAGCTGGACTTGTACTTGTAGTTCGCGTACAATATGAAAATAAAAAGAAGAAAAAAACAAAAAGTTAACAAAAAATTAAAAACAATAAGGACCGACTTTTCTTACGTCAGATAAAAATGTCTGATAGAACAAGCAAACATGGGTTAGTAAAAACGTGTTCAAACGTGTTAAAATTGAAAAATAGAAAATGCACAAATGTTTGTTTATTTTTATTTGTCAGATAGTTAACTGGAGATGAAAAAATCGGATCTAAATCTGCATCAATAAATAGTTTATTTCGGCAAATAATGGTTTATTGTGACAATAAATGGTTTATTGTGGCAATAAATGGTTTATTGTGACAATAAATGGTTTATTGTGACAATAAATGGTTTATTGTGACAATAAATGGTTTATTGTGACAATAAATGGTTTATTGTGACAATAAATGGTTTATTGTGGCAACAAAAAGTTTATTGCGTCAATAAACAGTTTATTGCGACAAGCAACAGTTTATTGCGCCAATAAACAGTTTATTGCGACAAGAAACAGTTTATTGCACCAATAAACAGTTTATTGCGACAATAAACTGTTTGTTGGGACAATAAATAGTTTATTGAAAGTTAACTGTTTTTTGATATGGCAATCTGGATTATCAATTAATAGTTTATTGCGACAAGAAACAGTTTATTGCGCCAATAAACAGTTTATTGCGACAAAAAACTGTTTGTTGGGACAATAAATAGTTTATTGAAAGTTAACTGTTTTTTGATATGGCAGTCTGGATTATCAATTAATAGTTTATTGCGACAAGAAACAGTTTATTGCGCCAATAAACAGTTTATTGCGACAAAAAACTGTTTGTTGGGACAATAAATAGTTTATTGAAAGCTGACTGTTTTTTGATATGGCAATCTGTTTATTGTGCGAATTAATTGTTTGTTTATTAAAAGTTAAGTGCTTTTTGGTCAACCATTTTAAAATGGGAAATTATTATTAAAATATTCCCAATAAACCATTTTCTGACCAAAAGAAATTCAAATGCGGCAATAATTAGCGAAATCAATTTTATTGTTCAACGCTTTTTTTCAGTGCAAGGAAAAATGCAATACTTACTTATATGGAATTGAAATTAACCACTCGCACAAGATTTTTTTGTAACTTTTTGAATGTATTATATTTTATATTTTAATATTTCTACTACAAACTTATTAATTGTTTTATTGTTTTATTTTTAACACAACACTTGGTATACTCTGTTATAAATTAATAGATATGACGTTTACTCACGAAACACACGATCACGACAAGAACAAGGAATAGACTGAATCGTCCCACAATTCTTATTGTGCGTTTGGGTTAGCTAAGACAATAAATGGTTGTTTGCGACAATAAAAAGTTTATTGCGCCAATAAACAGTTTATTGCGACAAGAAACAGTTAATTGCGCCAATAAACAGTTTATTGCGACAATAAACTGTTTGTTGGGACAATAAATAGTTTATTGAAAGTTAACTGTTTTTTGATATGGCAATCTGGATTATCAATTAATAGTTTATTGCGACAAGAAACAGTTAATTGTGCCAATAAACAGTTTATTGCGACAATAAACTGTTTGTTGGGACAATAAATAGTTTATTGAAAGTTAACTGTTTTTTGATATGGCAATCTGGATTATCAATTAATAGTTTATTGCGACAAGAAACAGTTTATTGCGCCAATAAACAGTTTATTGCGACAATAAACTGTTTGTTGGGACAATAAATAGTTTATTGAAAGTTAACTGTTTTTTGATATGGCAGTCTGGATTATCAATTAATAGTTTATTGCGACAATAAACTGTTTGTTGGGACAATAAATAGTTTATTGAAAGTTAACTGTTTTTTGATATGGCAGTCTGGATTATCAATTAATAGTTTATTGCGACAATAAACTGTTTGTTGGGACAATAAATAGTTTATTGAAAGTTAACTGTTTTTTGATATGGTAGTCTGGGATTATCAATTAATAGTTTATTGCGACAATAAACTGTTTGTTGGGACAATAAATAGTTTATTGAAAGTTAACTGTTTTTTTGAAATCGAAATATCAATAAATAGTTTATTGTGACAATAAATGGTTAGTTGAAAGTTAACTGTATTTTTAAATGGCAGTTTGGATTATCAATAACTAGTTTATTGCGACAATAAAAGGTTTATTGTGACAATAAATGGTTAGTTGAAAGTTAACTGTTTTTTGAAATGGCAGTTTGGATTATCAATTAAAAGTTTATTGTGACAATAAAAGGTTTTTGAAAATGGAAATATCAAGAAATAGTTTATTGCGACAGTAAAAGGTTTATTGAAATGCTAATTCGGATTTTTTGTGAACTTAAAAATAAATATAGAAAATAACTTCTAATTTTAAACATTTTATTTCAAGATCAGATCTTTCAAATAAAAGTTAAATAGAATAAGAAACCAAATACAATTAGGTAGATTAGATTTTGGAAATTGTTAATATTGGTCAATTATTTTATGCAAAAAGAAATCGATTCAAATTTTGAACTCGTTTACTATGGAAATAAACTGTTAATTATATATAAAATTACAACTGGGGCTTAGAAAATAATATTAAATTGTAATAACTTATTTATCGTCACAATAAACGATTTTTAATGCTTAATTCAATTAAAAAGTTTATTGGGACAATGTATGAGTTTATTGCGGTACTAAATAGCTTATTATTTTCCGATTTCGAATTCAATAAACTCAAATTAATTGTCACAATAAAAAGTTTATTGATTACGGAAATCTGAAATCAATAAAAGTTTATTGTGACAATAAAAACTTCATTGCGACAATGAAAAGTAAGTCAATAAACGGTTTTAAGAATTTTTATGACGATTTTTATTTTCAGTGTAGAGTATGAATATAATTTGTTAGAGTTTTTGAAAAGTTTTGTAGATATTTTTTCGTTTGCTGAAAATCCTTGCAATTTGGTCTTTAAGTCGGTCAAGAAGCGAAGGTTAATTTATTTAGGTGATAAAATTATTATTCTTAAAAGTGTTCTAACCTGAATGCCTGAACAATAGAAACAGTAAATGTTCGTAAACTTGACATTCAATTAATTTTTAATGGAAGTCGTAAATTGTGTTACTTTTTCCTTTTTTAACCTTTTCACAAAGAAATTAAAGACGTTCTGTAAAAGTTTACCACCCAATATTTAAGATGTCATAAAAGTTATAAAATGTTAATATTTTTGGATGAAATTTAAAAATAAATGCAAATTTTCGACTGGCTCTTAGGTTCAAGGTGCTTATACAAGTATTATGGAACAATTAAAAACAAAATAAAATTCATTCTTTAAGCAGATCCATCAAGTTCCTTAAAAAGTTTGTGCAAAAAGAAAGAATCCCATCTAATTTCTTGAACACACATGAACTTATGCAACAGAAAAATTTAGGAACAAAAATTATAACATTTCTAAAATACTCGTATCTTTTTGTAAAAAAAAGTGTTAATAAGTATTTGAGTGCACTATTTTATTAATTATTAGTTAATTCAATAATGTCTTTGAAAAATTGAGTTTTAAATAAATAATTTCGGTTTCTTTTTTATAATTTTAAAAAATCACAAAGTTTAAAAAAGTTTAACGAGGCCGCCATCAAAATATTGAGTTTTCAAAAAGAAAATTAATTTATAGTCAACAAAATATTTTTAAGGATATGTTGGTATTCCTATTTACATTGCTTTTTGAATCATCTGTATGATTTAATGTAGAATATTTTGAATTGCACCATGTTTTTCGAGATCTATTTTAACAATTTGCAAACTTTGCTTTCGTCTGAATGTATTCCTGATATATTGCCAAACCGAACTAACCTCGAAACAAATGAGAATTTTCAAATCAGCTAACACAAAAAACAGAACTTTGACAGGTGATTGAGACTATATTGCGTTAGAAACATCTACTAATCTGAATGCCATTTATTAAGTCTGTCTGGCCAACTCAACATGGAGAGTGATAGTGTTCAACAACATGTGCAAATGATTAAATTTTTTTAGCACAGCACAGCACATTGATCAAATTTTATATACCCGCCAGAGTTTTAACGATGATAGGGATAATTGAAGGCCAAAATATAATTTCTTTTCCAAATTTTAGAAAATAATTTTTTTTCTCAAAAATTGTTCCACTGATTAAAAAAAAATCACAATAACGATTCATGAAAAATTTTGATTTTCTCAAAAACCGTACCTCTAATAATATAACAAGTTTGAATAATTTGTATTTTTAAATTTACTAAAATATTTGTTTGTATTTTTACAAAAAAAAAACAACCCAGTTCTTGTATTGAAATTTCAATATTTTGAAAACCATAAGCTTGGTATTTTTTTAAGCTGGATTAATCATTTTTTAAAACTGTTCGAAAGATATAGAAAAAGAACTAATCTTTTATTGATAAAAATGATAACAAGAAATGTTGAAAAATTGTTTTCGAAAATCTTATTTTTTCTCAAAATGGCACCTATACAATTTTGATAACATTCTTTCTGCTTCGATTCGTTTTTAAGATCTATCATTCAATTTATAAAAATGAAATTAATAAAATAACCGTATAACGACTTCTTTGATTTCTGACCCATTTCGATAAAAACATTAAAACTATTATATTTTAGGGTATTGTAAAACATTTTAAAATATCAAAGTTTTTTTAAATCATTTACATTTACGAGTACACAATAATAAAGAATTTAATTGTCATACGCACATTTTTACTCGCGACTTATAGCTGCTATAATACAAGTTATGCATTTGTCAACAAAAATCGAACTCGAGATTTTGATCAAAGTTAACATTACGATGATAGCGAAGACGGAACAAGTGGGTCTTATAATTCTGTCTGTCAACCTAAATAGCTCGCCCGATTTTCTTGGAACTTGGTGGATATTGTTTTAAAATTTCCCCCCCACATGGTTTTTTCTTTGATACCAAAAATAACGGTACCTTCCATACGTTTTTTTCGAAATTTTATAAATATTTTTTCTCTCAAAAGCTGTCCCACAGATTTAAAAAAAAATCAAAAAAATTCATTTAGTTAAAGGTAGGTAATTGTTGAAATTTTTTTTAGAAAAAAATGATTATTTTTGGTACCTCCCATGGAACTATTTTCTCAAAAACGGTACAACCGATTTTGACCACCAAATGTTAAAAAATTGTTTTCGAAAATCGTATTTTTCTCGAAAACGACTCCGAGAATTTTGATACAATTTTTTTTATTGTGATATATTTGTACGATCTATAATTTATTCAAAAAAATTGTAATCAAGATATTACTGACCATTTTTTCGAATTTTGAATTTTTCACTATCGGCATGACGGATTTTAATAAAAATTTTATAGAGAAGCTTCTAAAAAGTTGAAAACACATTAAGTTTCAAGACCATGGCAAAAAAAAATTTTTTTGAATTAAAAAAAAACTTTTTTTTTTTGGAAAATTCGTTAACTCAAAAACGGCTCAATAGTTTTTTTCGAAATTTAATTTTTATTCGTGCAGTAATAAAAACTTTAAGTTCGCCTACGAACATTTTTTCTTAAAAATGTTTTAAAATATTTCGCACCAGATTTTGTTTGAATTTTTGCTAACATTGACTTCTTAGTAGCTTAAAAAATATTTTAGATATTTTAGAGTGACTTGCAATTATCATTTTTGCAATAGATCATACTTGATACTTTTCAATGGATGTTTATGAATAAACTGAAACGTTAATTTTGGAATACAGCAAGGTAGGCATTTAGGCTCTATGCTTTTCATGAAATTTATTAATAACTTACCATTCTGTGTTGAAGTATTTAAATTATTTCATTTATGCAGACGATGTTACCTTAACTGACCGTTATTCGGCAATTTGATAAATAAAAAATATTTTTGTTTTACGAGAAAGTTTTTGATTGTTTTTTTTTTATTCCTTAAGATGTTATAGAACCTAAAGAATATTCTTTTTGTAAAATTAATTTTTCCCCACCTGTAGGACAGTACCTACATTCTTCGTTTATAATTAGTAACTTTGTGTACTTGTATATACATTTTTAATAAGTTTTGAAATTAACGTTATCGCAATTGCTCAAAAATTATAATGAATAATGTAATAAACCACTACGCATTCAATGATTGACTATCTACCATACACCTTTCTTAAAAAAAATCTAAAAATGTATGTGGGACCAGGAAAGTGCCAAATGCGAATAGCTAATACACAAATGACCACGTGGCCACCATCCCACGCCCACAATCATAAATCACTTGATTAAATATGCATTAAACACTATTAATTTCAAATTGAGCATAAAATCAAGAATTCTATTAGTTTGTAATTTTATTGACATAAAACTGAAAATGCATGTACATATATATTCATATCCTTAGGGAAAAACGAATAAATTATTACCTATCTGTGTGTGTTCCGATTAGAAATCCCATATTTAAATGTTCGAATTTCAAAAACATAATTATGTATACACTTTTGTGATAAATTAGTATATGTCAGTCCCATAAGAGGGAGATTTTAGTTTTTAGTGAGTAATATGTGTATGTGTAGAGTGTAGGTGTATGTAGGTAAAAAATCCGCCAAGATCGATTAGTTCACTTTTTGACTGGAAAAATAATTTATAGCGATTTTTCGTTCTGACGAAATTTTAAGTAGAAAAAGTTGGTTCTTTCTTTGCTCCGAATGTGGATAACAACCTACATTCCTGAGAGAAGGCAATGTGTTAAACAAAGAAATTTTATCTCTTGTACCATCTGGAGTTCCTAAAGGTAGTCATCGTGGACCACTTCTTTTTAATATCTACGTGAAAGGTATACCATTATTTCTCTAGATTGCGTTTTGCTTGATGTACTTACATTATGTATATATAAGTTACACATTTTTGTTTGTTTTTCAAATTGACCATCACTATCATCATATTAATGTTCTTCAATTGAGACAATCTCCGGTATCAGTCTTTAAGTGCTTGTGTGAAGTTTGATGAAAATCGATAAGGCAGTTTACTAACAGGGGGCAACTCAGTTTGGTTTCCAGAAAAGTAGCTTTGTTCATTTGATTGGTTGTAGGTATGTCTGTGGTAATTTGAGAACCCGCAGGTCCGATTATGCAATATCTTTTTCGGTTTTAAGAGTTGAATAGTACGTCCTTGATTAAAACTTCTGAGGGTTTAAGTTGCGATAAATGAGGTTGTTGCAATAATCGAGTCAAAAAAAAGGTAGAGACTTGAACTTAAATAAAGGTGGAAACCTAAAAGTATGAAAACCAAAATGTACGAGTGTAAAGAATTGCCATAAATAGGTTAGGATAAGCATTTACCCGTACACTTAAAAAGAAGAAACAAGACACGGAAGCAAATGGAAAGATGATTTAACTGAGTTATAAATCTATTTGAAAATAAATCTCTGTGAACTGATGAGCACTCCTAGTCAAATGGGTATCACGGGTGAACTGATTGAGGAGAGGAATGCAATTAGCTACTTCGAGTGAGCGTTGCTTGTGGAAAAATCGCTAAACCAAGGAAAGACATACAAAATTTCCATAGGAGAAAGGAAAAATTACATAAAATTTCAGTTTCCTATCAGTTTTAACGCTCAGTTTTTTAAGCTGCACTGGCCGAATTTTGTAAGCTTAGGACGTATAATGCCTTATAAATTATACCCAGATTAGAGACGGTAACACATTTCTTAGATCGATATAGAAATCCTAAGCATTTAGCAGCATTTCTTGCGGTCTCGAGAATGTGGTCATTCCAAGGAAGATCATAGTTAACACACATACCGAACACTGAGAGCTTTTCGACTTCTTAAATGCAAGTGCTATATAAGTACATTTTGCTTCAACGATGTTTTCGATGTTTGCGAGGAAAGTCGGTTTTGTGGCTGGGTTGGAACAGAAAACTTCCGGAGATTGGCAAAGGAACAATTCCGAAATAGGTATGACTGCCAAGTTCTAGGGATGCCGCCTGATTGCGATGAATGGCGTAACCTCGTCGGCCGGATACGTACATCAGATGAGGAACAAATTCGAAGACAAATCGGAGCCTTGGGAAATTATTTTGTGAAAATCAAACTTGAAACCATCCAATAGAAGATTTATTGAAAGATCCAAAAGGTTATTTTAAATCCAAAGAAAAAAGTTTTCATTGTTTGATATCAATGAATGAATGCTTCAAAAATGCCAAGCGCTTGCTTTCTCGAAAACAGGGTCAAGGCTTTGTTCCGCTCTTCAATGAGATATGGCATCGGATCACCAGTGAAACAATTGCTGCGAAAGTCGTATTGGCGGTCGGTCTTCGAGATAGTTCTAGAGCGGACGATTGATTAGCAAATCCCTGGCCTTGTAACGAAGAATCGTGCAACTGAGGAGGAGGAGGAGGAAGAGTCGCCTTTTTGAGGAACAAGCTGGACGAATGTTGTTTTGTATCTTCCATGGAAAATATCAGAACAGTAGGAGCGATGGAAAGGCCTACGCAATGGTTTTGGAAGCGACGAAAAACGGGGTGTATACCATCAGGACCAGCTGGTTTGTGTATATAAAAACCTCCGGCTGCAATATACAAAGCCAACCAAAGTCTGACAGAAAGCTCCAATAAATCACTTAAATTTCTTGGAAACAAACACAAAAAAGATATCTTGAAATTAATAAAGAACTACAACCGAAATGTTTCTCAGTTTATCTTGCGGTAATTTTTGATGATTTCGCTTTTTGCGTACATTGCTACACTCTCCTCAAGTAATGACAAAATGCCACTAGAAATGTTTATCAGTTTAGAATAACTTCGGGCGTAATGCTTACAGAGCGTCTTTCCTTAGCCTCACTGCACGAATGTGGAATATTTTAACTACCTCTATTGTACGTTTCCTCCAATTAAAATATTTAAATTTTTATATTGTTCTCCTCTTTCCTACCACGAGTCATTTCATGTCAATGCCATAATCAACTTAGTGGTATGCTAGTCAAGTTCGTTTATTTTATGTAAAATGTAACTCGTAATTTCAACAAAAACATAAATGAGTAGTTTTAATCATGTAAAATAATTAACTGATTTTTTTTTACCACAAACTAGCTAATAGGTTAATCAATATGTACTTAAGAGGATTTCCATTTTAACATTATAGATAATTATATTTATTTTTTAATAAAATTGATGAAGGTTATTTAATAACACATATTTAAAAAAAAAAAACAAAAATTCATACCTTTTTAAAATGTTGTCATCAATTTTCTATAAAATTAATCATCTCCTGATAATGCTAATTATGACGTTTATTTAAAACAATCACTTTAAAATTCAAATTACCATCAGTATTTTGAACAAAGTTGCATTTCATAAACAGACCTAATTATCAACCTCAAATAATAAACGTCAAAAAAAATAAATTGAAATTTAAATTAAAATTCAAATACCAAATAAATGTTTTGTTATGAAAATGTGAAAATCCTACATAAAAGTTGTCATTTTAAACAATAATAATTAAAATCCACTCCTACGCTAACAAAAACTATAAGTTAAATTATGTATTATGCAGGTTCTGTAGGGGTATGTTATGCGTTCGTAAAACATTATTGATTTGGAGATTTAAGCCAATCGATACCTTTACATCCGTTTGTGTACACATTGCACATGTTAAGAGCTCTTACGGAGATTGCAGATTACCATTTTAGCTATGTATATTAACTTTATTTTTCATCATTCCCCCGGTACTCCAGGGGGTTAACAATTTTATGGGACCAATCTTCTTCCGCATTCTTGTTGTTCCAAAAGTAATGAAAGATCTTGACATACATAAGGCCGAAGAATTTCTGCGTAAGTTTCATCATTTGTCCTACTCTACAGGTCTCTTTTCAAGTGGATGGAAATTCTTATTTGTGCAACCAGTCCCTAAAAAACTCGAATTTTCTCCACTCTCTATCAATCAACCGATTGTATGTACGTCCCTGCTTTCAAAATCAATTAAAACGCTAATCATTTTTCAGCTCAAGAAATATTTTGAAGAATGAAAGTTTTTTAATACCGGAGGTAAGGCTATCTTAGCAATAGCTCCACTGGTGATCTGGGGTATATCTCAACAAAAAATTAAAGAAATTATTACAATGATTTGGTGAAAAGAAGATTATCTCACTTGATATTTCAAAAGCTTGATATTTTAAGCTCTCTTATCGAAAGTGCGATCTTGTGGTATCGATGAATCACTTTTTCGTTCAATTTGAAATTGCCTTTCGGACCTTTAGGCACAAGTTGTATTGGACGGTTTCAAATCTGATATCCATAAGATAAACGCTGGTGTGCCTCAAGGCTCCGTTTTGTCTCCGACACTCTTCCTTATGTTCATAAATTATCTTTTGTCTGAAACTTCTATTCCACTAAATTGTTTCGCTGACGACAGTACCCTTAGATTTTCATATTCGTTTTTAGATTCACACCCTTGTCCTTCGGATGTGGATTTCCAACGGTAACAATGGGGAATCAAAAACCGTGTAGAATTTAATGCTTCGAAAACTCAATGCTGTCTGCTGTCGCTTTAGCGTAACTCTCGCTCAATGCCACTATCCATGAGTGACACTTTAATTTAGAAGACTTAACAGCTTTCAGTTCTAGGCATTTCCACCAGACCATCTTTTCTTCTAAATTTTTAGGTTTTCTCCGCCGATGCAAGAAGTTTTTACCCCTTCTGATCTGGATATAATCTATAAAGCCTATATTTATTTAAGGCTTGATTAAAATTCCTTTATTTGGACAGGTGCTCCTATAAACCACTTTGAGTCTCTTGGATAGAATCCAAAATGAGCTTCAAAAATGTATAGAAATTGTATAACAAAAACATTTGCATCTCTAAAGCTCCGACGTAATGTTTCTTGTCTTTAATTATCTAACCATGTTTTTTTAATCCGATTTTAACAAGTTGCATTCCTCCTCTTCAACAATAATCGCGCTTCCGGGAATACCCATCAACTTACAATTAAGTCCAGTTTCAGACAAGTAAAGATATTCATTTTTTTAGCCGCCATGTGGAATATTTCCCACTCGTTGCAATCTGCAAACATTTAAAACCAATGTGCATCAGTATCTCCTTTTAAATCTTCTCCAACTTTGCTTAAATCTCAAACTGTGCTCAAATACTTTAAGGGGAACACATCTCATTGATATATATATATATATATATATACAGGGTGTCCCACAGTCACCGCCCCAAACGAAAACCATAGATTCCTGAGGTCATTTTAAGTCGAAAAACTTAAGAGGTCATTTTCTCGTTTTCGTCCCGTTTTCGAGTTATAACGGTTTTTATGATTTTTGCTCTTTTTTCCCTTAACTGGCTTTATCTTTGCCAAACTACGTCCGATTCGTAAGATTTTTTTATAACCAATCAAGAATTTATTACAGTTTTAGTTTGTCTCAGAACTTTTTTTTCTGCGGGCAACCGTTTCTCCGCAATTTTGCATCAAACACAATTTTTTTCGTTTTTTAAGTTGTTTTTTTCACTTTGATATCATATTTTTTCAAAAAAACACGTTAATGAGTATTAATTTTTTTCGTTAATTATTAAAGCCCAGTTCATTTTCTTAAAAAAAAAATATTTTTTTTTCCTTAAAAAGAATACTAAATGTAATTAACAACAAATAAACAAACTGAGTGAATTAAAAAAAAAAAAAAATTTAAATACAAAATTAACTTTTTCTGAGCTATTGTGGTTAAGAAAAGGACAAATAGATAAAGTTGTCCCATTTCAGCGTATATTAAAAACATTTCCAGATATTCTTGATTAGTGTAATCCATTGTTCGCAAATAATTGAGAAAAAACTACAACTTGAATAACAAATCCAAAATGGAGTATCAAGTGAAAGAACACGACGCGGACGCTAGTTCACGCGAGAAAGACACTTACAACCTTCAAATCATAATGCAAATCTTTAATGTTTACATTAGTTAACGGTCTTACTAATTAACTTTATCTATTTGTCCTTTTCTTAACCACAATAGCTCAGAAAAAGTTAATTTTGTACTTAAAAATTATTTTTTTTTTAAATTCACTCAGTTTGTTTATTTTTTGTTAATTACATTTAGTATTCTTTTTAAGGAAAAAAAAATATCTAATTTTAGAAAATGAACTGGGCTTTTATAATAAGTGAAAAAATTAATACTCATTAACGTGTTTTTTTGAATAAATTGATATCAAAGTGAAAAAACTACTTAAAAAACGAAAAAATTGGGTTTGATGCAAAATTGCGGAAAAACGGTTGTCCACAGAAAAAAAAAGTCCTTGGACAAACTAAAACTGTATTAAATTCTTAATTGATTATAAAAAAAATCTCACGAATCGGGCGCAGTTTGACAAAGATAAAGCCAGTTAATGGAAGAATAATAAAAACCGTTATAACTCGAAAACGGGACGAAAACGAGAAAATGACCTCTTAAGTTTTTCGACTTAAAATGACCTCAGGAATCCATTGTTTTCATTTGGGGCGGTGACTGTGGGACACCCTGTATATCGCCGATATTATTTATCTGCCTTCATTAGATGAACCAACGCAATAAAGATACACAATATTTCGGTCTCAATTAAGAGTTATAAGATCATCATTTTTGTATAATACATATAATCTCTTTACATGGTGTCAGAAGTGGGATGGCCCAAATAATAGCATCCTAGCAAATAAATTTACTTGGGTGCTATAAACCGTATGGTATGGGTGACGCTGAGTAAGCACAAATCGCCATTTTTTAATGGATGATCGGAGAACGTGGCATCGATATTTATAATTTACTGTCTCCAAATAACGGCAGAGTCAATGATATGCTCGGGCAACCCCAGATGGAAATGATTGAGGTGAAAATAACCAACATGAAGATAATGCTGGTGCACGCAAAATAAATATAAAAATAGTGAATATTCAGAGAAACGATCTATTTCATTCAGAACAACAATAATGAAGTCGAAGGCGTAGTAATAACTTATGTTCGCAAAGGTGCTCTTTGGAAGTCTGAAAACATCAACCTGAATGAAAATACTTTTTTTAATTTTTATTTATTTTTTTTTATTCATTGCAAATTCATTTCATTGGAATTATGCGCCAGATGAAAATACAAAGACTGTGCCGATGATGGAAGACATTAATATGCAATTATGTATTACTATATTCCTGTCTAATGGAGAGAGAATTTCTGCTGAATATGGAAATAATATCGAAATCGATTAAGAGAGAAAAATCGGAACTGTATATCCGTTGCAGGTGGTATTTGTTCAAAGAATGAATATTTTGATGAAGTTTTTTCTTGTTTTTTTTCTGTTTTTAAAGAAAAATGCAGGGGGGGCAATTATTCATAATTAATTTCTTTTTTACTTGTTTGTTGAGGAAACTCGAAGTAATGAGTTTTAATTAAGAAACATTTTTTTGAAAGATAATAAAATATAATATTACACATTATTTTCTTTTAAATGCATCATAATTTATCTCACAAAAAAAATCACAAATTAATCACACATTCGGGCGAGGTATGTTTACATAATACCTTGGAGTTTAAAGATATTACAGGGTGCGTTTTATATTCCAGGTCGATGTAGGTTTTTCAATAACTTTTAAATGAAATATAATTTTAAAGTTTTTACATTTTTGATTGATGATATGGTCTTTAGAACATGATGTAGGTCAATTGCCCACTTCTGACCGTGCACAAAGGCAAGCTCTTCTAAGCACAACTTGAATAACAGTTTCGCAGACTTTTAGTGTAATTTCATCAATTTCGTCTCTATTGTTGTCCTTAAGCATCTAGGCTGTGATTGGTTTATTGGTGTACAGCTTACCCTTCAAGTACCCCTTTAAGAAAAAATCGATGGATCTTAGTGATCACTAATTTTAGAAATTTTTAGGCGGCCGTCTAAGGCGAGCGGAAAAAATGGAGAACTCCGATCTCGCCGACGTTTTTGGTCATTTCCCAGCAACTGTTGTGTCAATTGAATTTGATTCGGGTATAAATGAAAATCTTTTTTTGAAAATGTCTAGCAAATTTGAAAAAGACATTCCCAATTATTGTGCACGGCGTCGATGAGAATTACCGGGACATTCAGCAACACTCTGTGTCTGCTTCAATGCATCAATCTTTTCTGGAGTACGTTAGGGCACTTGTCATCTAGTTCATACTTTATCTCTTACTGTATGAGAGATTTTAGAATCAAAAATTGTACGTAGAATGATTGTCTTGCTTGGCACATGATCAACACCAAAATAGTCATGTAATTTTCACACCGTTGTTTCTGTTCTTTGCAATTTTAAATTTGTATAAAAAAAATAAAACATGGATGGAATTCGAGAAAAATATTCAAATGCATAAATTAATTATTTCAATTGCTAAAATTTTTCAAATATTTTGATCTTAAATAAATACAAATTTTAGAAAAGAAAATTAAAAAAAAAGAGAACAGTTTAATTAGTAAATTAATTTTAAATTTAATCCCAAAAATGTTTGATTTTAAAATTTTTGCACACAAAATTATTTAAAAAAGTTCATGCAAAATTTTTGATCGAAACTATCATAAAACGGTTTTATAAAAGTAAGTGTTAAAATCATTTGTTGCACATTTTGTTTGACCAAAATTTAGACCATACCTACAATAGTGCACATCTTTTTACTTGCGATAAATTCGTAAAGAAACCGGACTCGAAATTTTGATCACACTTGAACTTGACACTGCGATGATAGGAAAGATGAAAATAGTCAGCCTCGGAATTCTGTCTATCTGTCTAATAAAACTGCATCGGCTTCGCCAATTTCGATTTTCTCAAAAAGAAGTACAACTGATTTTAATGAATTTTTCTATGCTGCCCCTTAAAAGTTTGAATAGTTTTTTGCATTTAAATTTTTAAACAATTTTTTATGTTCAAATAAATTTTTAAATTGTTAAAAGTAACTGTATCAATCATAAAAAATGGTTTTTGATAAAAAATTTATTCTTTCACTCACTTCTTATGAATGATAAATAAAATTTGATGAAGAAATTTTTCAATAAAAACCACGTTCTCGAATTTTGACGTTCTTATTATTGGCATAACGGATTTTAACAAAAGTTAAGTTTTTTATATACAGAAGTTTCCAAATAGTTTGAAATAAATTATTGCAGATCAAAACTTAGAAACAAAAATGTTTACATCTTTGAAAAACAATTAAATTTTTGTTTTTCAAAAATAGATATCTCTTAAATAAGTCAATATTTTTTTTAATATGATTTTTCAATATAATAAAATCTTTAAGTTCACGTACCAATATTTCTTCACAACATTTTTTAACGTTGCTCCCATTTTACGGTAGACGTAGTGACCCTTCGACTCTTTAATCTTTTGTGACTTAATTTGAAACAATCGGTTCGCTAATCGGTTAGTCAAGATTCATACGTCAAAAGGCCATAAGATCGTGCTGTAGCAGTCCATTAAATTTAACAGCAGAACCCGAAACAGTCGATTCCATGCAGTGAACAAGAACTCGGCCTTTCGCAGACTTCTGCTTGGCACATTTTGCCCCGGTACTTCATCTTAAACCACGAGGCGCATTTTTGGATGAATGGCTGTGTAAACAAGCAAAACAACCGGATATGGGACGACTCCAATCCACACGAGGTTCACCAAGTGACAATGCATCCTTAAAAAGTTACCATGCGGCGCCCAATGGGGCAAAACGTAAAAACACTGGCATTTAATCAAATTATGAAGTCAAGCTTTGTCTTAAATAACCGTTCTATTTCTCTTCAAAATCTGATAGAGAATTAGAAATGAGAGAGAGAAAGTTTATTTGAATTACGTAATCTTCTGCAGATCGTCTCAAATGAAGAGTAAGTTCACGTTTTGTGTCGATCGCAGACTTCTTTTTGCCATTTCGAGTTGGTTTAGTAAATTGTATATATAGTCCAGTCAAATTAGTATTTTATATCTACAAAAAATACTGCGTCGAATTTTTTTTTGTTTCTTAAAGAGTACCTATTGGAGAGTGTAAATCCAAAAAGATCTGCCATTTTGAAAAAGGCTTTGGAAAGTGTGAACTCGATATATGATAGGAGCCGAGAAAATCGAGTTCAAGCTTTCCAAAGCCTTTTTCAAAATGGCGGACAACGCATGGGCGCTTTTTGTTCGAGCTTTTTGGATTTACACTCTCCAATAGGTACAAAAACATAAACAAAAACAAAATTCGACGCAATATTTTTTGTAGATATTTCGAATTAATTAATTTAATTTTACTGGACTAATAGTTTAGTTTTCTTTCAGAATGTGTAAAAATTTCTTGCTACAATTTGCTCCCCTGTGTGTTGTGTACATTTTTGTTTGTGACGTCACTTTCTAGAAAAAGACATTTTTGGTCAATAATGTTGTATTTTTGACACTTCTTAGGCCGAACAACATCCAAAATACTATCAATAACCAGGCAAGATCTTTTTAATATAATGAAGAAGTCAAGTTTCCAAGGATTCAATAGCTAGATGGAATTTTTAAAGGAAGAAATTGTAAAGCGATCTCAATACTCCGGTACCTTTTAAAATGGCATAACACGACACATGACTGGTGAAGAAACTTTAGCGTTTATTTTCGAAGCAGGCTTATCTAAATTTCAATATGAATATATCAGATCAAAAGCTTATTAAGTATTTTCTTCGTATAAAATCATTTAGGAGTGTAAAAAAATTGCTATCCCGATCCCTGCTAAACTTAACAGTTAAACGCTCTAAAAAGACGAGATTAATACGCTAAGAATTGAAAGATGTATGCTTGTACTCTAAATGGGGCTTTGGTGGGAGTTTTGCTCACAACTCAAATAAGCAAGCCTTTTATGAATTGAACTAGGTAGAGTCGGCTGTTTTTATTACTTGCCTTGTCCCACTTCGCTTAGCTTCTGGTGTAAAAATAATATAACAAAATCCACGTCCAAGCTCAAATAGATATTGTAGGCCTGTTAAAATTGAATTTTTAAAAGAATCCTTATTAGTATCTGTAGCTGAAAAGCAAAGAGTTGACTCAGAAATTACCGACCATTCACCTAAGAGAAATTGCAAATACAATTTTTATTCACCAGAACTTGATCTTCGCCATGGTTAATGGAAAAGTGTGTAATGCCATTTCTGGAAACTCTTCTTCACAAAAATGTTATATTTGTAATGCTTAACAAAAAGAATTTATTTCTATTGAAGAAAGGATACTACGTTTAGCTAAAAAAACAAGTAGGTAACACAAAATATTCTAAAATGGTAACCCTGTAATTTATTTTTTTTTTATTTTTTTTTATAAATGTAGTTGTATTACAATCACTAAGAATGCAACACACGCAGAGTTTTATTTAAATCGTTTGAGCCGTTTTTGAGAATTTTCGTAAACTAATGAAATTTGTATGGGTGGTAACCCCAGAAATGACCGTAGCCATTAGAAACTTTGGCCCTGTATTAACATTGGTATCAGTAGGATTTGTGCCAAATTTCAAGTTCCTAGTCCTGTTGGTTGATTTAATGCTATCTTTTCGCCATTTTGCCCCATTGCGCGGCGTGTAGCCGACATATAGTTCCAACAGGACGGCACTATGGACCATACAGCTGACGCCATGATTGGCATTCTGCACCAGCGATTTGATCCCCCTAAGCAAGACTTTTCCTTGTGGATTTTTCTGAAGTCGCAGGTCTATGCGAATAAGAGTCTATTCTGAAGAGTCATTGAAAATTGGTCCACTCGAATCCGTGCCACCCGAAGAAGCCGAGGCGAGCATTTGAACGATGTCGCATTACATACATAATAACATACGTAGGCCTTTCAACATCTACCCTATCTTATTGAAAAACTCTTTATAAAAACTCGTTTTTCTTAAGGTACTAGTAGGTACGGTCTAGAACGCCAAAAAAAACGCCAGATTTTTGGGAATTTTTTCTGGGAAACTTTATTAGGTAATAACATATTTTTTTTTTGTAAATAATGAATACATGCGTCAAGAGTACAAAAAAATTTGTTTGTCGAATTTTGGCCGAATTATAGAGGGCGCCAACGTCGACTCATCAAAAAACACATTGTCCCATTGCGGACAGTTAATCTCCGGATCCACTGAACCGATTTTCAAAAAAAAATTTTCCAACTTGATTGTTTTTATGTTTTCTAAGACAATTTACCACAATTTGTCAAAAAAGTTATGAACAAAAAAGTGGGGACCCAAAAATGGCCAAAAAAAATTTTTTTTTTCAAAGCTCGAGATGTTTTTTTTTGTTTTGACTTTTTAAACAAATTGTGGTGAATTGTCTCATAAGAAACCTTCGTTTGAATAACCCACTTTGTTTTTTTTATTTCAGTCCAGCCAATCCTGAGATTAACTGCCGCAATGGGACAATGTATTTTTTTAATGAGTCGAGGTTGGGCAATCTATAATTCGTCCAAAATTCGAAAATTAAAAAAAAATTTTTTTTTTACTCTTGACGCATGTATTCATTATTTAAAAAAATTATGTTATTACCTAATAACATTTCCGAGAAAAAAAATCACAAAAATCGGGCGTTTTTTGCGTTCTAGACCATACTAGTACCTTAAAACTGCTGCAACGGTTTATAATTTTTACTTGTGCATAAATTTATATTTGTTTGAGTAAGCACATGGTGATGGTATTCTGTTCTTAGCTTCAGCTGCTAACGGAGTTGTTGTCTAGTAAACGAGTTTTAATGTTCCCTATGAGCTGTTATCCCCGAAAAATTTAAAGACCCCCTTTGATCTAAAATTTTCTAAAGAACAACTTCTATATATCTTCAAGGAAAAATAAAAAGGTTCACTTATCCATTCTTAATAAGAATACGGCATTAATCTATTTATATCTCCCATATACTTATTGTGTTTTTGTGCAAAGTGATTTTTTAATGACACGTCCGACGTCCGTTCCTTCATCCAATCTAATCGAAATGAAAAGAATCTTCAAAATTTGCAAATATGAGTTGCGTAAACATTTTATACAATCGACAATCGTACTAACATCCAATCAACCATTTCTGTGAAATGAATCATCTGTTAAGCCCCTCAATGCTCACATTCCAAATGAATTAACAATTGCTCATAATTTCAAAAAAAAAAAAACAACCTTCTTCCATTTTGTTTCCTGTCTACCCCCGTCGAAAAATTCATGTTATTCGTTTATAACGTATGACAGTAAGCTCCTTTGCAGTCCTTAAGAAGCAAACAACTCTAATTGCCTTCTTTACAAACTCTCTCTCTCTCTCATCTTCCATTTCAGAAATTATGACAGATGCCACAAGAAATTTAATTATTTAATCCTACTTTAATCATCCGAAAAAGCCCAATGACCAGATGTTTTCTTGCCCGAAACGAACCCTTCGCTTAATTGGGCGAAGAATAATAAAAACCAAAAATAAAAGTAAGACCATTTTGAAAGATGAATGACTATCCCAAGCCATTAGGCACTGCCCCACTTGTTACTTTGACCCTCGTTTGCATAACTATCGTCAATTGAATTATTAAAGTTCTAAAAGTCAAAGCCGAAGAAATATTTTGCAGGATGTTGTTTCGAAAGGAGAGATTTACAAAGTAAGTTAATTACATGGTAGGCTTTTCCTAGAACAGAACTCTAGTCATAAGCTAAACAGCTTTGTTTAGTTTGATTTAAGCAACAAAAAACGCATGACTGCGTCGCATGTTCGTGCTCTTAATAATTGAAAAGCTTAAGGGTTCATATTTCTTTCTTAATATGTTTTGAACTGCAAAAAAAAAAGCAAAACGTAAAACCTATGTCTCCACTCAAAATTTTGCATATTTTTTGAAACTAAAATTCTCAAAATATCGAAATTCTTAAATCGCAAGTTCTCAATGTCATAAAACTTCAAGGTTTTTAGCGGGATCTCCTTCAAAAATCCATACGGTTGAGCGAACCACTGACTTACTGTTGTTTGCTTGTGTATTCATCTTTCCAACATCATATTAGTGTTCGATTACTGGGATCTGTTCGACTGAAAATTGAAAACTTTGTTTTCGCCTTTCTTAAACCGGCTGGACGAAAGTTGAACACAAATCCAAAACTTACCATTAAGAAACTTTTACCGCAAGGAGATGAAAAACCTGTGTTGAAAATAATTCCTTGTGTCGTCGTCGTGGCACTGTTCTTCAAACGATATGTTGAGGCATAATCGGCAGAGGACTTGTGTAAATTATTATAGAAAAATGTTTAGCCTTTGAGGCTTTGCTAACCGACGAGACGTTTTGAAGTCAAAGGCAACCATTTGGAAAGAACTTGGTTTGAAGGAAAAGTTCTAATTTACCAGAGTTCAGTTGGTCGAGAGAATTTCTTTTTTTCTTGTTGTTGTTGTTGTTTTTCTTTTTATTAAACGTTAGCAAGTCCTTTGTCTTTAATAATTATTTTTTCTATGAAGCTGAAAAAGTCACTTCTGAAAGAAACGTTGTTACAATATTTTCTTACATAGTAAAGCGATTGAATTTAAGGACCATTTGGTATACGTATATACCTAGCGTTAAGCTTTGTAGCGGTCAAAGGTTAGAGTTGTTCAGAAACGCTATTTGAAATACCTGTATTAACAAACCAGAAATACGCAGACATTATTGACGTTTTTGGGCTGTGAAATGGAAATTCAACTAGTACGCGACAACGATACCATGAACTTTATCCTTTAGATAGGTCGTGGCAAGCAGGAACGGTTTGTAGGGTCTTCGACATGAAACAAGTCGTTACTGGAACTGAAATCCCCACTGTACTTTCAGTACTCCATTACCTCGAAGTTCGTATTTTTAAGTTGTTGGGCTAGTTTAAGAGGTGGGCGTGGAGATTTAGGGCGCTAAGTTCGATATTTTCATTAATGGGGGGAAGATTGTTGTCATTGATTTTTTCATATTCTCCTATAGAAGAGCATTTTAGCATCTTAGCTTTGCAGGCTGTATATTGTTTCGTTTCTTTTTTCTAATTCAAATGCGCTCAAGGGTTTATTCTGAGACCCTTATAATGTTCAAAATAAACATAGCACGAGCGATGGTGAAATAAGAGTGGGAGAGAAAGGAGGTGGCGATGAACATTGGTCTTGAATGTGTGCAAATTGAAATGCTGCCGGGTAAATTATACCATAATCGTTTTGTGCAACTAAAAAATGAATCTCTGTATTTGATGGTACGTTCAATATTAGGCTCGATGGTGAACTGAAGAGCATTCCTAGTGAAACGGGTATCACGGGTGAACTGATTGAGGGAAGGAATGTAACTGGCTACTTTGAGTGAGAATTGTTTGTGAAAGAAGCGATAAAACGAGGAAAGACATGAAACATTTTGACGGTGTTCAAGAAATGGGAATGATTCTATGATTGTTCGGTTTCCTATCAGTTTTAAACGTTTTGTTATGGATTATATCTAAAGAATGAAGAGAATTTCGGGCTACACCTGCCCAAAGATGTGAATTATAATTGAGATTTGGACGTAAACACTCCTTATAAAGTGTAGCCAGACCAGAAGTGGTGAAAAATTTCTTACACTTTATAGAAATCCTAAGCATTTAGCAGCGTTTTTTGGAAGTCTTGAGAACAAAGATCGTCGTTGACTCACATACCGAGTAATGAGAGCTTACCGGTTTCTTCGATGGAAGTGCCGTTCAAGGACAATGGCAGTTTTTGAAGCATTACACATGTTATACCCCATTTCTCAATGCTTTAAAGAACGGAGTTTAATGAGCTTATCATTAGATACCATTGCAATTCCGCTTTCGAAGGAGTCGGAAGTTAGCTTGTGAACGAGTATGAAAAGCTGAGGGTAGAGTTGTCAGCAATCTTTCCGCTGATTATTTATTTGACAGTCACAGTCTATTTTACTTGTGTGCGTACTATTGATCCGGACGGGAGAACAGTATTCAGCAGCGGAGTTTCCTTGCTCCCTATTTTTTTCACGCCAACTTCTACATGATGTTATTTGGAGATTTTAGTTTTGCTATTTTGGTGTAGAATTCTGAGTTCGATACATGTTTTTGAATCTAACTTAAGGTTTTTATTTATCGAGTTTATTGCTAATGTGGAAAGAAGATACCTCTATTTTGCTCATACTGGGACATACCCTCCATTTTTAAAAATAAGCTGAGCTTAACTGGATCTGGGATTAGGATTTTTTCCGTATGTTTCATGTTTTAGTGTTGTAAAGTTAAAGCGAGGTTGTCAGCATGTACCTAAATTCTTTTAGTTCGTCTCTGAAAGATCATAGGTTGAATAGTAGTGTGGATATCAGTGATCCTTGGGGTAGGCCGTTGTTCAGTTTTCTTGACTGGCTCTTTGCATCATCGATAAAGACTTGAAACGATCTTTCGCTGATCATGTTATAATGAATTGTTGCCATTTTGATGCAGGTTATGATCTGAAGAAGTTGGTAGATGCGGTTTCCGAGGCCTTAGCAAGTCGTTGACTTTTGAGTTTTTCAGTAATTTTCCAGAAAGTCTGAATAGAAGCGTGCGAGCGAACTTTTTAAATACGTTTCACTTGAAAGAGAAACTCGGGAAGATGCCATTTAGGCCAGCAGATTTTCCAGGCTTGAACTTAAGGAGTGCATCTTCAACTTCACAAGGTAATTTTTTAAAAGATTTATTTTCAGTAGTTTAAGACTCTGCTGGATCAATATGTTTTCTGCTTTATCTGAGGAGCCTAAGAGAGCTTCATAATTCTAGCAGCAATTGTGTAAGGGCTGGTTGAGGCTTTTAGTGTGGCTATTGGCTTTTCGACTTGATTGTACAAAGTTTGAATTTTCAACTGTCTTAAGCCACTTTCACT
Source organism: Chrysotoxum bicinctum (assembly GCA_911387755.1). Taxonomy (NCBI): domain Eukaryota; kingdom Metazoa; phylum Arthropoda; class Insecta; order Diptera; family Syrphidae; genus Chrysotoxum; species Chrysotoxum bicinctum. The sequence goes on along the minus strand of OU426989.1, from coordinate 41,045,139 downwards.
GCGTGCTTTATCGATGGACTTTAGCAGTTTCCTGCTGTTTCGGGTTCTCCATTTAACTCGAATTCTTCATACAGCAGCTGATCAAATGAGAATGTATTCTTTGTGGTTCCTCTCGAAATATGCTTTTTGGCTGTGAAGATAATGACGTAGATTTAACGTTTGTCGTTTTAAGCTAATGGATGTACCCATCTCAAATTTAAATTCAATTGATTTGACGATGGAGATTTGTTTGTCGGTTTCGATGAAGACAGGTATGTGCTGCCTGTGAGGGAAGCTAAGAAGGACTTTCTGGCTGGCTTAGAGAGTTCTTTCGTCGCTATTGCAACTAACAAAAGCAAGATCTGGGTTGACGAAGATGATTCCTGCATTCTTTGCACCGAAAACGGGATTAAGATGGTTGATATTGGTCTATTTGCGTTACTTAAAGTTGTTTAGGTCATTCTGGTATTGAAGTAACCGATGCATATGGTAATGTATGTTCCAGAAGCTTTTGACAGATCATTTACGGTTATCCAGGGTACACCACGATGAAATAAATTAAATTATGGATTTAATAAAAATAATGCGTCTAAAGCTCAATTCGTAGATATTATTAAGGCATTCGATGGGGTCAATCCCAATATACTTCTATACAAATTGTAAAAAAGCTGCAATAATAGGTATTATACATCGATGGATTTCTTCGTTCCTTTCCGGGAGAAAGATATTATAAACTATGGTGATGAATTAAATGCTAGTAATGGTGTACTTCAAGGATCAGTTTTAGAGCCCATTTTATTTTAAGTATGCGTAAACTCATTATCCATATGAAACCTTAAAAGTAAATTTACCGCCTTTGCTGCTGATAGGAATCATTTGTATAGTCTAGTAAAGTAAGAAATTGGCTTTTAACTATTGAAAGTTCTACGGTCAAAATATTGTTGAAATCAGCTTGGCATTTTTTTTTATCTTTTGCATATTTTCTTAGTATCTAGGAGTTACCTCATTTTTGAAATCTACCCACAAACGCAAAATAAAAAAAAATTGGAAATATTCAATTGATCCGTCAAGAGGTTCAGAATGATCCAAGTTCTCCCCGTCACAAAAACTTGCTGCAAAATTTAGGCAAATCGAAGCAACCATTTAGAATCTAACTCGATATACTGGTATGGGAATATCTAAAAAAATGTCGGTTCTTAACTAAGTAAATTCCAATGGCACTCGGTGAGCTCAAAAAAATTGTGTAAACTGTTGACATCTTTAAGATATTGAAGTTTTCTACTGCTAAGCTATATTATCAATAGTTTTAATGAATTTTGTGGGTATGAGTGCTTTTAATCCCGAATGGCGGGTTAAGACTGTTAACCGAAAGAAATCGTATGGTTTTATCGGAGCTACAAAGTGACTAAAAAAAAAAAAAAATCGAGGTCAGAGAAGCGGGCTTCCGATATTTCAAGGTCTGCAATGCCCATATTCGTGGAACCTAATATAATCATAGCCAAAAATGCAAAAGTACCACAATGTCCCAGTGGTAGTTACAATTGTTTATCAAAAAATATTCAAGACACAACTTTGTATTCGGTTTCAATGCTCGTCTACGATGACATTCCCATTGTTGGCTCTTGCGAAAGTGTATCTTCTGTCGAGACTGTTCGCCACAAATTCTACTCTTAAAGAAAGTTTCATGATTTTCCCAGTACTCAAGGCCGTTAACGATTCAATGGGACAAATCTTATTCTACACTCCTCCTGAGCCCTGAAAGATATTGTAATACATATTAATCGTCTAGCTCTGACAGTTTTCTCGCCATTGTTTTCAATAGGTGTTTTTAACGCTGAACAGTTCTCCCATTTTTTTTTTCGAGTGAATGAATTAAAATGCGAATCTTTGTGAATTTTATTAACTTTCCAACTATCCATCGATTGTACTTATGGCTCTTCTTTCCAAGGTCTTACAAACGCCTATCATTTTTTTCAGCTCATGAAACTGATGGTATTCTCTAAGATTATTGGAACAAATTTGTACAAAGATTTTATGAATATAATATTATTGATCTTTATATTTAAAAAGCATTATATAGACGCTGGCTTCAAGCTCTCTAATCGAAAGTGCGTGCCTTCGCTTTCTACGACTCTCTTTTTCGAAGGATGAATAATTACCTCTCAAACCGTTCAATACTAGTGATACTTAATAGTCTGATACCGACAATCTAAATGCTGATGTGCCCCAAGGCTCCGTTTTATCTCCGGCCCTCTTCATCGTTTTCATTAATGATCTTGTTTCTGAAACTTGTAATCCATGAAACTGTTTTACTGACGATAGTACTCTTTGATTTTATAATTCATTTGAAGATTCACACACCTGTCCGTCGGATATGGAACTATAATGGTAACGTGTGGTAAGCTCACTGAATTCTGATCCTAAAAGCCAGTGGGGAATAAAAACCAAGTAGAATTTAATGCTTCGAAAACTCAATTATGTATCTCGTCACTAAAACGAACAGTGGGACGATGAGTGGAACTTGCACCGAGAGAACTGACAAACTTTCAATCATTGGTATGTGTATTACACACCACCTTCTGTGGAATGAGCATAACCGTGATATCCCCAAATACCACAAAGTGCTTGGGTTTCCTTCATCGTCGGTGCTGAACATTTGTCTATCCTTTCGATCTGGCTATTAAGTTCCCAAAGTTCGATGTCTGGGATTGTTCTCCTTCAAATTATTGGATATACTAAAATCATTGAACTGTTAACGTCTCTTGGAAACCGTCGTTATTAACTTTCTTAAGTTATTCCAATGTACATATTTGGAAGTAATCGCTGTTAAAAATTGCAACAATTTTTAGCTTTTTGTTTTTAAAGTTTATATGCGTCAATATTGTTTCGTTCTATTGACCGTTGACCTTTGTTATTTCCAATCTTAAACATTATCTACTGCATTTTTCAATTTCTTCTGGAACCGATTTAAGAGGCACCAATATTACAGTATCATCAGCAAAGGTGGTCATGATACTATAAAACAAACACAGGTCAATTGACACTTCCTTGTGGTACACCGGTTTAAAGTTTCTTAAGTTCTGAGTAATTGTGGTCACACGGTATTCTTAAAAGGTAGTATGTAACGTAGTATTTCAGTTTCTTTTAGTCCTGGCTAAGGAGGTCCCCATGCAGTTTGTACTTCCAAACCCCCCAAAACATTGCAAAGGCTTGGGCATTACCTAAGAATAGAGCTGAATATATTTCTTCAATTGCCCTTTTTATATCCGTTTTAGTTTTTCCAACCATGAATAATTGAATACAATTTTTAAAATAAATCAATTCATCTATAAACTGATGAAAAACTTTAAATATTTCAAGTTTTAATTTGTTTTATCATATCTTTACCATCAGCTTAATAAATTAATTCAAAGGCTTGTAAAAGCTTCACACGTTTTACAACTGTAACAATTTGACTGAAAATTGAATGCACATAAGCCTCTCTCACATTCATAAGTCCAGACAACTCCTGCTCGCGTATTTACTTTACTATCAGTACTTACATGTTTCACCCACAGACAGAATTTTCGTTAAATCCTTCATGTATAATTCAAAAATCTCAGGATGATTTTTTTGTCTGTTGAAACACACAACTCACCCTTATCGAAATTTTATCGCAAGTATAAACAAATCCTACGCATAACCTGTTAATATGTGAACAAAATATTTAACGACTTGCCTTCGCATTGTAAATACGTATATAAAATAAATAAATAAATATCCCCTTAGTCCTGATTCATGTAAATACCTTTTGAGTGCATCCTTTAACCATCTACCACCCGATCCGATGGTACTAAATTTTCACACACATATTCCCTTGGCAAATACTGAAAGCACTTTAACTGGATTTGACAGGAAATTGTGCACAAGTCAAAATGTAAATGTTATCCTCATTTACATACTACATAAAATGAAACATGAAAAAAGCACACAAAAGAAGGCAGGATGCGGAATAAAGAGAATGTTTAGGGAGGCCAGAGACCTTTGAAACCAAAGCAGACAGGCACACTACGGTTTGTTTGGTTAGACGCATTTCAGTTTTTTTTTTTCATAAGTTTCAATTTAAATTATTTTATTCTTTTAGACTGAAAATATTGGCGGGTGTAACTTTAGCAGTTCATGGAAACGAAAAAATCTTGCACCGAGTGCGACATCATAACCTCATTCTTCCAAAACGTAGTGCAGGGAACTACATAATTTGACATTGGAAATAACTTCACTGCTAGTGGGAATTAATTTCGCTTTTTGTTGGTAAAGATATTTCTCATCTAATTTCATTGGGATATTCTGTGAAAGTATTTCCAACCTTCATATCTTTAGATTCTTAAAAAATATCTGTCCTGAACCACTGTCTGCTCATCGTTCTCTAGCGCTCGTCATTGACAGAGACCGCCTCACCAACGTCGTTTTCGAAAAAGTACGGACCTATGACGCTACTTGCCGGCTCAAAATCCACATTAAACGGTTACTTTTGAGGATGCATTGCCACCTGATGAACCTCGTGTGGGTTCGTTCCATCACATACACGGCAATTTTGCTGGTTAGCACAGCCATTCACCCAAAAATGCGTCTTGTCGTTAAAGATGATTTTTTGGCCAAAGTTGGGGTCCTCTTCTAACTGCTCCAAAGCCCAGTCAGATAACAAACGGCGTTGCCTATGGTCATAAACCTTAAGCCCCTGTGTCAGTTGGTTCTTGTACGGATGTAGGCCCAAGTCCCGATGCAAAATTCGCTAAGAGGAAGTCTGCAAATGGCCGAGTTCTTGTGCACAGCAAGAAATCGACTGCCTCGAGTTCTGTTGTACACTCTCACGGACCGTAGCAATTTTTTCGGGCGCTCTTTGATGTACGAGTGTTGACTGATTGATAACCCAACTGCTCGTCTCAAATTTGGCCACCAACCGTTGAAGATTCGACTGTAAGGGGCCCCCATGTCTACGGTAAAATGGGCCTAACGCGCGCAACGTTTGCACTAACGAACACACATTTGGAAGTTATGTTCAATAGTTTAGCTTTCGATTTTGCATCAGTAACTTAATAATAAATAGATTTGACAGATGTCACCAAAACAACATAGCTGTCAAAACCTACTCGTACCAATTAAATAAATTAAATAAATTTTGTGGTGCAACAGCTCGGAGTGTGTCAGGACCTAGTGACTTACAACTATCAACCATTCCTGTGTGCGCGTTACCAAGAACGGAGGGGACCTGCAGTTTTCTGCCGATTCCGGACGGCTAATGAGCAGCACTTTCTGGGAGAATTTGTCAATTCCTCGCAAGAGGCAGTACACCCCTGAAAAAACTTTATTGCAGCGGCTGAGAATCGAACGAGACCTTTCAAATCAATTGAAAATGTTTGCCCTACGTTTCGACAAGGTTCCATTTGTCGTAAGCAAAGGTAACTGATGAAATGACTTTTGGATGGTAGTTGATTCTCTTATTCTCTCTTACGTAATTTTTACCGGTGTGTTGACTGTCTTAGCAATCGCATTTGAGATAGTCAAAAAAAAAACAATTAACCAAGATATCAATCTGTGAACATTTAGTGTACAACGATTCATTTCGAAAGATTTAACAAATCAAGACATCAGTTACTCGTGACCGCGAGAAGCTGGACCTTGTCGAAACTTCGACAAAAAGCCTTAAATTAATTTTCAAGAAATCACGGTAAGTGCGAAAGTAAAATAGATATAAAAAGTGACAGTAAGGCCCACAACACCATCATGTGGAATGTAAGGAAACAAAACTTTAGAACTAAGACAACAACCTGACTTCTCTTAAAAAAAAGGTTGATATTTGAAAAAAAAAAATTAAATAAATATGGTGGCGCTATAGCTCGCGGAGAACCAAGACCTGACGCCTTGTGACTTACACAGTTCTCAGTCATATATATCTGCGTGTTGTCGGCAGGAATGGCGCCTTCATTTGTCCTTAATTTAATTCGTTTAACCAAGAGAACAACAGTGTTAATTAAGAAAAATAATATTAAAGCACATTCGTCGTTTTTCAATTAAGCTTTCAAAATTCTTCTATAGCATACCTTCTGTTCGGTTGATCCTTTGGTTTATTATTTGTGTAATTCATTAAAACTTCGTCCTGTTAGCGAACAGCGATGTAAATATTTCAATGTTGTATTTTCTTCTTCTTATTGGGCGTTCATTTCATTGTGTTGTTTCTTGTTTTTTTTTTTTTGTATCTTACTTTAGCAGCAACAGCAAGGATTTTCAACTAAGTACTTTTGCTATTACAATATCAACTCTAACAACTACTGGCTTAACATAAAAGATCTTGGACTATTTTAATTGGATTCATCTCCGATTGCAAGGAAAAATGGATTGGAAAACAAGATGGAGACGATGGGGTTGCATGTAGCCTTCACCACCTTCATTTGAGGGTGGGGAGGGCATCCAAAGAAGTAGAAGAACAACAAAAACTACAACCCGCCACCGCTGTACCCGAGGAGAATAAGGATCAAAATTTATTTATAAAAACAAATAAGAAGAAACACGAACAACGGCACAGCAACAGTAACAAATGGTGGTGGACTAGCCACATTTAGCTGGAAGAATGCACCGTTTGCGTACCACCTTTACAAGGTCACGTACACCAACTGGGGCCGAAATGAAAACTCAAAATAGTCTCGAAGTACCCAAACAGGTCTGAATATAAATTAACTTCTTAATCTCTTTTTTCACTGGAAAATTCTATCTTCTTCCATTTTCTTTATGAGCACACAAAATAGAAACATCTCCTGATCTTTGAATTATTTTTGTTTTTTGAACTTTTTGTGTCTTGCTTTGTCGTAATTCTTTTTTTATAAATTTTTGTTTATAATGGTTTCACTTTAATCAGAAATGCATTAGAGAAAATATTTTAACTGTGTTCTTACGGCATATTTTTTTATACACCTATGCATGTGGGAAATTGAGTTCAAATTGTTTTAATTTTCACTGATAAGAAAATTTATACCTAATGCAATTTGTATACCAATCTCAAGGAATCTTCCAATTCATTGATTTTAATTTAACAAAAAAGTATTGAACTACTTTCCAGTGAGGGAACTGGAAAGTAGTTCAAATATTTTGACCAAATGAGTGAACTAGGCTAAAAATGGATATAAAACTGTTTCTTAAACCTGTTTAACTGGTATAAATACAAAACAAACTGTCTGCTTGCGAATTCGGTATAAAGAGATTATTTGATTATTTCTAAATGTTAAGCTGCAAAGAAAAATCGACATACTTTTACTTTTTTACTTTTAACTGGTATAAACTTCTCTAATACACAAAACGAACGCATACTGGTCGAAATATAATCTGTGTTGTTAGATTAGTCATTGGAAAAATATTTAATTTGTTCAATGAACAGTGTTAGTAATTTCGATGAGTTTATACCAATTATATTTTATCGATTTCCAGTAGATGAAAAAATACAAAAATTCTGTTGTTTTTACAATATAATGTCATTAAGATGTTTCACATTAGAAAAACCGAAATTATATGTGCGAAAAGCTTCTTTTTTTTGTATCATTTTGTTACTTTTAGAGTATAAAAAGCAAGTTTTTAAGCCGTTATATGACGCAACAAGGGAAAATAAATTTGTTTTACATAATACTCGCACGCAAGGGGTTATGAATACCCGTATAATGTTAGACATAGTGCGAGCAACTAGGAAAGGAGGATAGGGTTAGAAAGGAGATACGAGTACCAATGCTAATTGGTTTTGAATGTGTGATGGAAAACATTGAACCGGGTAAAGCATTCCACATTCGTGTAGTGCGGCTAAAAAAAGAATCTCATAAAATAATAAAACAAAAATGTAAATGCTGTTGCCCGCCATCTTCGTTTTTATAAAATCGCAAAGAATTTCCAATATTTATACTATTGGATGATTGCTCAATAAGAGTTGCCAATTTTGGTTTAACTATTTTTTTGTACGTGACTTCGGCTTAGAAACTCAATTTCATTGTATGACAAAAAGACATGAATCAGGAATTTCATTGATTTCGCCGACTTATTTTTATCGTATAGCCTGGTGTTGATCAGACGATACAAATTATTGGTTTAATCACATTGAGTCCGGTGTATTCAATCTGAACTCAACCTGACTGGTATAAACCATAACAAATGACAATTGACATAACCACAGGTCAAACTAAATACTTTTCTCATGTAATATACATAATTTGTACATGGCAAACGGAGTAATTGAATACTAAATAAAAATTAAGCATAGTTTACTACAAATACAATCAACATTACCTTCATATTGTTTGTTTGTATTCTGATTGGTATAAATTGGTCCAAAGGCACAGAGCCAAACAAATGTACTAAGATCTGAAAGTAAACAAGCAAAAATGTTCTTAACCGAGTGATTTGGATTCATGTGAAATAAATTTTAAATGCTATTCGGATTAGAGATACTCTACTGTATTGTGTTTGGTAGTGACAAGTGACATTGGTGTTTTTATTGGTATTGGCATACCATTTCCTTGTTGGATATCCACTTTGTGAGATGATAGTTTCTGAAGATACTTATCTTTTTTATTCATCCTATTTTACTTTTCAATTGTTATGACGGGTGTTAAAAAAATTGCAAATTTTTATTGTTGTTGATGTTATTTAAATTAAGTTAAGGTTTTCAAATTGATTGATGTCAGTTCTTTTATATTTTATATTGATTTTCCTAGGACATACTTACACATACATACTTATGTATTTTATGATTGATTTCTTGTCAAAAAGATAAAAAAGGGTCTTTTTTATTTCCAAAGCCATTTATGAGCAAATGATTTATATGTGCGACTGTTATTGATACTTCTGAGCCTGAGTTTATCTAATCAATTGGAAGCAATACTAAGAACTAACTTCCAGTGTTGATAACTAATATCATTTGCATAAATAATTTGAAAAATTCCACTTGTTCAGCTCCGATATTCGTATAATTATACGTTATACCTGCATATATTATAAAGTAAACTTTCTTGTTTATTTATTGGATAATGGGTATAAACTGGTCAAACTTTCTCGTCAAGTAGATTGTGTTCCTTATTTAATTGCTTTATCGGGAAGTATGACTGACAGACTTTGTCCGTCTAAGTTTGATGTGCTCGAATTATTGATGCGTGTGTAGGACTTATACGTTCCGCGTAGTCAGTAACGGTTACACGTTCAGTGGAGCAAATTACTTTACGGAAGATTGCCTTTAAGGCCCTGTTTACATTATGAATTGTGTGTTCTTACTACACTGAAATCTAGACTTTAGTACTTTCCATTGCTAACTAGAACGATGGGTGCTTATATTTTATTTTATACACCCCAAAATGCATTTTCAATGTTGCCATTTTAAAAATCCGAAGAATGTTGTTTTTTTATTTTCTGCAATCGGCAATCGGTTGATATTTCCAAAGAAATATTCTCGAAACGTCAAAATTTAATCTGTCATACCATATCAATCATGCCGAATTTCGAATTATATATTCTTTATTTATATCAAAATATAAATCGTTTGCAATCTGTCAAGCCATGAACTGGATGATGACTATGATGCCAATGGATTAAAAAAAAATATTTTTCCCGCTTATATTTACTTTGACAAACCTAAAAAAAAGTCGAAGTATTTAGCACAGTGTGAACACAGTGTCTATAGTAGAAAAAAAGACTTCAAGAGCCTGATTACACGATCCTTTTTTTCGTCTTTCGACTTTTTAACATATTTGGTGTGAAGTGACAGGTGAAGAATTGTTGCGGAACACCTCTCACCTAAATTATCAAAAAGAATCGTGAAATCAGGATGCAAGAGTCAAACGAAAGTCACATTCTCAAATATGTTTGACAAAGTCGACATGATTGGCTTGATTTTGATAATGTAAACGCTCCATCGAGCGGCTTGTCGAACATGATGGATGGAATTCAAAATGTTTTTATATTTTGGTTGCATGACAAGCACATTTCAGAATGTGAACGCATGTTCGTCAAGCCTAAAGCAAATTTTATATTCCATATATTTTATAAGCAATAGAGGTAATTCAAGTAAATATAAGTTTTCTGCAAATTTTGAATATAAAATTCAAGTAAATTTTTCATCTAAAATTTCATCTATTCTCTTAGTTGGTTCGCCATGGTCAAAATTCTTATGAGAAGTAATGTTTGACAGCATGTTTGATGAATATGAACGCTCCTGTCCTTCATCGATCAAATATTCATCATGTTGTGCTTGTCAAACAAATTTGAGGATGTGAACGCCCCTTTTAATGCTCCGGGCAAATAGTTGTAGTATGACTGCTTTTAAACGATGCGATATCACTCCGCAACTTTTAATCATGTTGGCGAGAGACGTATGTTGTGGCGGTAAAAAAATGGAGAACTTTGCGGAGTTATCGTTCTTTCTTCTTTCTGTGTTTTTTTTTTTTTTTTGATTCCTCGAGTATGTTTCATTTTTTTTTTTTTTTGGCGCTCGCTCAACTGAGTAGAGTAAGGAGTGCGAAGAGATAACTTCTTTTCGCTTGAGCAAAGTTAACTAATAGTTAAAATCGCTGTGTTTAAAAGCACTCATGCAACCGAAAGAAAGTCATAAGAGAAACAGAGATTGAAAATCGTTTTCATGTAAGAGCAGTCTTTTTCGTATCAGATACAATTTTTGTTCGAATATACATAGGTGTACAAATTTAATGTTGTATCCAGCAACATTCCTGTTTAAACAAAAGTCTAACAAACTTTTCGTTAAGTAGTGGAGTGCGTTCTTTTTCTTACAATTTTTAAATTATAAAATAGATAGGTTTGTTCCTTTACTTTGACACTCTACTACAGATACGTAAAAATACGTCGGAGGATTTAATCAAATGTAAACTTTGTCTTAAAATTAACCTTTAAAAAGTCAGTGATAAGTTTTAATGATATCTACGTATGCCCATATTTTTATCGATGCGATAGTTATAGGATATGGTCCAAAAATACATATGTCTTGGAAGAAAGCGTTAGTGAACGTCTACATAGAACCACATTCATCTATTTTAATAATTTTTGGGTTTTAAGTGTAATTGAAATGAAGAAATTGTGGGAAAAATATTGGCTTGATTTGAATAAGTCCTAAGTCACAAACTAATATAGAAAAAAAAGTTGACATATTACAATTGTACTATCAAACTATCACGCATGTAAATATATTGGGTATGTTCGACAACAAAAATTGGGCACTTTGACGAATGTTGATGTTTACTCATCTTAACCGTGAGTCCCGGCACTCACACTTTTTTTTGTTTTATAAAAACCTAACTTCCTATTCCGTATCGCAAAAAGACAATCTTCGACCATCTACTTTGGTTGTCTAGTAGTTTATTCTCAATGCTCGAAATACTATTTAAATGTTTATTAATTTGTCGGCTAATTGGTATCGAGTGGTCTAAAGCTCATAGTAAATATATATGTATCTTTACAAATTTTCTCAATTTTGTTGGTGAAAATTGTGTTTGTGTATCAATAAATATTTAAGCCTGTCCTTTTAAGATTGATCTGCACCATCAATAAACGACACATGAGACAATTATTAAGTTTTTCTGTAAAATCCATGTGACTGGTATAATGAACAATTGGTGTCATAAATGTCAAAAATAAGTACACTTTTCTAATCAAACGGGTAGATAATTTGAATATTTTTCGCATATGTACCAAAAATTCCTTTTGAATAGCTAAAGAAAACACTATTCGAATTTTTATTTATTAATCGATCGTTCGATCGATCAATTAGTATTAAATGGTCTAATGCACATAGTAATTGGATATTTTTTTTGTTATAAATTTTATTATTAAGTACGTCTGTGGTTTGCTCATTCAAGCTTGATTGGCTGCATCAACATTCCAGCATTTTTCAAACCCTTCTCTTATTGTTTTTATTGGTATAACAAAAAAAAATTTACAATTCACCCCAATTCCTTTGGTTTCAGAATAATTTTCCAAACAGCCATTATATCTTTTAATAAATATTTTGTTGTGCGGTAAAAATTCTATAGCAGGTACTTTAATTTATTATTAATAACCTTGCTCAAAGAATCAATTAAAATATCACTCTGTGCTTTAAATATCAATTTGACCAACAATTAGACTGGAAATAAAAATACATTTCTGCACATATTAATGTATATATGAAAAAGAGAAATCTGACGAAATTAAAAAAAAAAAACAAACCGCAGGGATAATTTTTCCTTAATTCCATAAATTTCCACTCACTGCACATTGTACTCGTACACTTCTATCCGACGACAAAGACCATCAATCAGTCAGAAGTTTTTTATTCGTATTTTCAAAACCGTTGTTCGTTCGTCTATCACTGATGGTCATGAGTCATGGTGCACAAACCACAACACACAATATAGTATACTCATATATGCAAATATTAAGTAGCCTTACGCTGCATGTCCTGTTTGCTTTGGCTTAAGTGTGTTGCTGACTCTTGCTGGAGAATGAGTTTTAGCAAAGGGTGTTTTTTTCTCTCTAATTGCCATGAAGATTTAGCGATTTTATAAAAGATTATATTAGCTAAAGTTTTTGTCAATTTTCCATTTTTTGCCATTTGTACTAATCAAGGATTCAGTCTTACTTAATAGACAGTCAGTATCAAGCCTTAAAAAATTTTCACACACTGACTGGATTACCTCAGTGAAGCCGCTTAGGACCTCTTATCTGATTTGGAAATCTCCCTTGACGGTATTGACAAATAAGATTCGTTTAAGATGCACTTTTTCTACATATACTCGGTGCCAAAAAATATACTTTTTTGAAATAATTATTAAAAAATGTAAAAACAAAGCCAACTCATCTCTCGTTATGAAAATCCCTTATGCGAATTTCGTTAGACCAGTTCTAAAATTTGTTGTCCAAGTTTTGGTACTTCCTATCATAATATCTATATTATGAAGCACTACTTGATAGTCCGGTCAATCTACACATTGCAAGCTACAAAAATTACCATCAAGCTGAAATTGAGTAAACTTGTTCAAAACACAATTAAAAACAACTTTTCAAAATTCCCCATCGTTACGACCCATGGAAAAAAATTGACTCAAGGTCAAAGGTCAAAAAAATGGGTTTTTCACGATTTTCTTCAAAACGGTAAGTTTTTTAACGTGGTTTCCCCTGTAGGCCTATTCCACAATTTGAAATTGATAAAAGCGATGGAAATGGAAGTTGGAATTGATAAAAGCGATGGAAATTAAAAAACAGTAGAAAAATGTATTACCTCTACTCGTAATCTTCAATTACTTCTTGTTAATCTTCGTCGTCGTCGTCGTCTTCTTCTTCTTCTTCTTCTTCTTCTTCTTCTTCTTCTTCTTCTTCTTCTTCTTCTTCTTCTTCTTCTTCTTCTTCTTCTTCTTCTTCTTCTTCTTCTTCTTCTTCTTCTTCTTCTTCTTCTTCTTCTTCTTCTTCTTCTTCTTCTTCTTCTTCTTCTTCTTCTTCTTCTTCTTCTTCTTCTTCTTCTTCTTCTTCTTCTTCTTCTTCTTCTTCTTCTTCTTCTTCTTCTTCTTCTTCTTCTTCTTCTTCTTCTTCTTCTTCTTCTTCTTCTTCTTCTTCTTCTTCTTCTTCTTCTTCTTCTTCTTCTTCTTCTTCTTCTTCTTCTTCTTCTTCTTTTTCTTCTTCATCTTGAGTGGAGGAAGACAAGCTAATTGTACTTGTTTTTTATTCCGAGCAGTTTTTTTAACAAAACATGCATATCGATACTTATCTAAGCAGGTAGTTTTTTTAGGGGCTCCGTACATACGAAGAATATAATATTTCAGATTGATTTTGAGCTTTTCCTGGCTTTGAGAAGAAAATAGTTTTGTCAGCTGGAGTTCGAGCAGTGAGTAATACGAGTAAATCTACATCTTCACCTACAACAATAGTTGTATTGGTCAAATTAAATTGCTCTATTGCTGTTTCAATAATCAGTACGTCGTCGGCGTCGTTAGTAGCTTGTTTAACTAATACATTTTGAGCAGTAAACTTTTCTTTTAACATTGAAATGAACCGAGACTTGTTGTGAGTATTTGCAAGGAATTTTTTTTGACTGGTAGGAACTGTCATAATTTCATCGAACAAAATATCAGTAGATGAAGATGTAGCTAAAGTTCGACGACGTTATTCTGCTGCTTTAACATTCGTCATACAATGTTTCTTCACTATCCCACGCAACACGGTGTAGTAAATATCCTCCGTCAATGATATATATCGCATTAGCATTATTAATATCAATATTTACCTTTTTAAAACAATCGTAAATTGCAGACTTCTGTGTTTTACGCATTCCGTTATCATCAAACAACGATAAAGGGTACGGAGCCAACTCATATTCAAAATATTTTTCTATTTCATCTTGAAATGCTGCAGTAACACTCATGCCCTGGAACAATAATACAGGGTCAACATGTACTTTTTCTTCATGAACTTTAAGGGTACTACTCATAGCTAAAAGAGGAACAATTTTATGAATTAAGGGACTGGGTTACATGTTACCTGATATTCTCATAGTGATACTTATGTATTTTAAAAATAAGTGCATAAGCGCGCTTATGCATGCAAAGAAGCTTACAACTTTTTGAATCGTTTTATCTCAGAAGCGGTAGCTTTTAGGATTATTGATACCTTTTTTATAGATAATTTTATGATCTACAATTTTTGTCTGAGGTAATTTTACGATAAAACTTACCATTTTGAAGAAAATCGTGAAAAACCCATTTTTTTGACCTTTGACCTTGAGTCAATTTTTTTCCATGGGCCGTAACGATGGGGAATTTTGAAAAATTGTTTTTAATTGTGTTTTGAACAAGTTTACTCAGTTTCAGATTGATGGTAATTTTTGTAGCTTTGCTCCTGTTTTTTGACCTAATTTGACCGGACTATGTTAAGTCATTTTAGACCGTGATATTGCCGACAGTCAATTTGTTCCCCAACAATTTATCAAATGGTGTCATCTTATGTTTCAAAAATATCTCTCAGACTAAGAACCCTCATCAGTTGAGATCCGTGCCATTTTCCACTATTCTCAAGCACCTTGACCCGAATGTAATGTAAAGCAAATACTTGGAATATGTACTTTCGACACTCTGTGAAGTGCGTAAATTTGTTCATACTTTCAAAAGTGATAAATTGATATATCTTTTTTTGGAGAGTTGAAAAGAAACCGATGGACATTGCTTTTGATTGTCTAAATGTGGCAATTGGAGGAAAATTTTAAGCCGGGTAAAGAACTCCACATTCGTGTAGTACGGCTAAAGAAAGAATCTCTTAGATTGAAGGAACGTCCAAAGTAACGGTTAAGGGTAAACTGATGGTAATTCCCTCAAACGCATTTATAACGGCTGAATTGTTTAAAAAAAGGAATCACATTGCCCATACTAATAGAATACTGTTTTTAGTGAAAGACTTCTGTTTTGGATTATATCCAAGCGACGCAAATGGGTGTTTGGAGCAACAGCCTTAATGTGAGAATTTTACTCAACCTTCTTCATACATTGGCATGTCTCTAGTTTCATTCTATATTATTACATCAACAAATAATACTCCCATATACTCGTAAATACACATATGGAAATAACGCTTTTTACAAATAGTGCGTTTCTAAACCTATTCAAGTATTGTCTGGAATACCTCAGGGATACCACCTTTCACCACTTATTATTCAGAATTATACTTATATTTGAAACCATGGTCTTAAGGCAGTGTAGTTTTTAAGTTTTCCGACTTATTTAACAGGAATCTTGTCAATTATTTGAACAGAAAAGACACCCTTTTAAGTAGAGCAAGTATTTAATTAATGCCTCCCAGTCCTTCTCTTCATCCCACCACCTTACCTATGCCATTTGTTTTTGTTTTACTTCCGCATTACACCATTCTTATTTTTGTCACCCATATTTACTTTTCATAGTTTTGTTTACTGAATTATAGTCCTGTTCGTGACACTGTGTGTGTCCTGAGAAAACAAAGAATTATAATATAAAGTCTCGTGACAATATTTGCATAAAGTAATGTGTACCTTTTAGGTTATTAGCTATGCGTAATTTTCATTTTCCAAAAACAGGGTATGCTCGTATATTTTACACGTGTTTACTGGACATGAAAATAAGTTTTAATTTAATTGAGAAATTCTGTTAAATGGTTTTCATTGTTCTTTTTGCAAGAACATGGTCTATTAATGGCTACGTTCTTCATCCCTAGGAACAACTTAAAAACAATATTATCTACTTACTTTCTTGAAAGTTAGTGCCTTTTGTATAGAAATGTTAACTAAAACTTGCAGCTGATTAAATGTTGTAAAGCTTAGAATATTTTCTGCAAACAAAATATTTTTATTTTAACAAAAGATTTTTATTTTAATGAGTGATAAAATGTTTTAACTTAAAAACAAACTTAGTTAAAATTGAAACTCAGACAGTTTTCCTAGAAATATTCTATTTACGATGAAAAATGTCTTCATGATTTTTCTTCCTTCATAAACAGTAATGGTCAATATGTTTTCCTTCCAAAAATTAACTGCCTTCAGCAAAAGTTTGCAAAGAATTAATGTTTCAATATATAATTTATTTTGACTTCTTTCTATTACCAAATGTTTGCGTTGTATGTAAAATTTCCTTTGTGAGAGTCCGAACGGCTAAGATGATATTTTGCAGGATTTTTCAATTCCTTGTAAGAGGCAGTACCCTAGAAAAAATTGTTTCCTCTTAAGATCGTAACGACTAGGTATCAAACCCAGACCTTTGGTGTGACAGTCCAACCAACTAACCATTATGTTAAGGGGTAGTTGTTAGTAATATGCGAAAGTCCTACATATTGTTGTACCTCCGGTTGGTATAAACTGGTCTAATTAGCTTTTTGTTTGATTTCGACGATGTGCTTTGGCTAAATTAGCTCTCTGTCACAGGGCTGGCTTTATTAATAAGTGAAAATCTACATATTGTCTTATAACTAATTGGTATAAACTGGTCTAATCAACTTCAGTGTATTGATTTACTTTTTGTTTCAGTTTTCACCCTGAGTTGAAGCCGCTACTGTCTAGATAAAATATGGTGGTGATGGACCGAGGTGAAAACCTAATCTAAATACTTAGAAATTAATATGACTAAGTTTTGTCGATAGAAACAACAAATTTGGATTTAAATTTGGATTTAAATTTGGGAACTTAGCAGAAATCCTAAGTCTTTGAATTGGACTGATTAACTTCTAATGAGTAGCTTCAAGTAACTTAGAAGGGTATAATAATTGGACCTTTAGGTGAATTCTATTTTGTATTTTTAATTTTGACAGATTCTCGGAAAGCTTATGACCAAATGGTTATATAGGTACATCTTATTTACAACTCTATAAGGCTGCTGTTAGTATAAAGCCGTGTATCATTGCAATTTGTGAGTGCAAGTTATTTAAATCGGTTTTTAAACATTTCAATTTTGAATTGAGAGGCGGTATATTCTTAAAAAATATTCAATTCAAATAAATTTCAACTAAAAAAAAGTCTTATTTATAAGGCTTTTAATGAAATTTGAAAGATATGAGGCCAAAAGTAAATGATTCAGAGCTCCAAATAAAAAAGAGGACAACAATTCATCACAAGATTATGCCCTTTAATATAAAGCCCTATATTTCAATGAAAAACTTTTTTTAAAACGTAACTCTTTCATTTTTCTATTTGCCATGATACCTTCCCAGATAAGTAAGTGTGCTTCGAGAAAGACTCCGAATGTTTCATGACTTCATATCCTACTTTCCTAACTCTCGAAGTCTTATAATCAATTTTTGGATAGAGAAAATTCATGGCGTGTCCACATGTTATACGAAAACAATTCTCTAAGAAAAAAGCTGGCGCCCAACATGAGGCCACTAAGGTTTTTGTTGGAAAATGTTCCCTGTGGAGCATTCATTCATAGTTTCTTGTCACAAAAAGAATTTAAATTCAGATATTACTCTCAGATTGTATTTCTAATATTGCAAAACATACATCCTCGTGTATTTAATATTCATAAAATTTAATTTTTTTGTATATTTAGGTTTGGTGTCTTTTTAGAAATGCTTTCATATCACTCGCACTCTATCTATCATTACTTGGATATTGCAAATCGATTTCCTGCCCACATGTCACACAAAAAATAATACATGTTTAAAATATTCTAAGAAACAAAATGACACCGAACATGAGGCCGGCAAGATTTTCGTTAGATAATGTGCTCTGTTAAGCAGAAATTCACAGTTTCTTACCCTTTAAAAAGAACCCAAGTTCAGAAGAATCTCTCATATTTTCTTGCTTTAGCTGTACACCATGAATGTGAAATGCGCAATTTCCATTTCTGTATTGTGTCTTCTAATAAATGCTTTGCTAACACTCGCACACTCATAATCAATTTTTGGGTTCTGCGCATCCATTGATACAAAAAATAAAATGCATTAAAAAAACTTTTAGACACATACTGGCGCCCAACATGAGGCCCCAAAGATTTGTGTAAGAAATTTTGCCTTATTTAGCAGGAATTAATAGTTTCCTTTCATAGAAATCTAAATTCTGATGTTACCCTCAGATCTTCCTGCTTTAACTGACCAAACATAGGTGTAAAATCTTTAACAAACCACGTACCTAATATTCATAAAATAGTTTATCTGGATTAGGTGTAGGTAACAGTCGCACTCTAAAACTCAAATTATGGGTTGTGCAAATCATAAGTGTCCACATGTCACACAAGAAATTAAATATATGAAAAATACTCTAAGAAACTAACTGGCGCCCAACATGAAGCCACCAAGAATTTTGTTAGAAACTGTGCACTCCGAAGCCATTAATTTATTTATAGTTTCCTAGCATGTTAGTTTTCCTTTTATTTTTTATTTGCTCTTTTCTTTCGTGATTAGGAGGCAATTACAAAATTTCCATTTAGCTGTTTTTTGTTTTCTTTTGTTTTTGTGATTCCACACAAATTATTTCAAAGCTTTGCATGCGATGTGTTCACGCAATGTTTATCATTTGGTTTTCTCCAGAGCTCTTTTGAGAATAATAAAAACAAAATTACAAACAAATTTCCATAACTCATCAATACAGGTACGGTCAGCATCGTTCGATGAAATGCAACTCGAAGCTCAACGCACCACTTCGCATCTGTTGAAACAGCAATCGTCCTCGTCGGCCGATGAACGTTCATCGGATACAGGTCTCCTTCAAGTGCCTCAGCCACAGTCGCAGCGTTCAAGAAGTTTTGATTCGGCTGGCAGCGATGATTCGGGGACATTTTTGGATGTCCCACGTCGGATTCGTGCGCGAAGGGCTTCGAATACCAAAACTCCGCCACCCTGCTATCATTGCCTGTATCTGGAAGAGTATGAGAAGCAGGTTAGTGCCGAGCAACGCTTCTTCATTGACCACAGGGAGTTGAAGTCGTTGAGTTACAGTACGAGTTGCAGTGAGGATGAGGTTGAGGAGGACAATCAACAGAGGACTCCCTCAGCGACAACCAGCGAAGACGAAGGCATGGACGATGGCAGTCCTCAGTTTGGTAATACCCTTTTAGTGCCCCCGCCAACCACCCCGTGCAACATTACTTTCACCTTGTCGCCAACTAATGGTGACTTTGAGCCACATGAATTTCCGTTCGAACACGGATCGCCGCCTGTTTCGCTTATGTCTTCATTGTGCCTATCCGCCACACCACCGCAATCGCCCTCGATTGAATTCATGCCCCATTCACCCTCAATAGAACTCCCGCCCCCCGAACCATGCATTTCAGTCGTGCCAGACGACGAGGATTCTATGGCAGTACCTCCAGTTCATCTCCGGACACGTCGTCGTTCGATATCACGCCAGGAGGCAATATTTGTTGAGCCCACAGGTAATTCTCTAGAGAATGTGTCACAGGAAGAGGCACAGCAGCAACAACAAATTGAAGGCATCTCCTCGACATCAACTGCAACACCAACAGCACCCACGCTCGTTGTTCGTGATATTTATTTGGCCGTGCCCGACCTAAAGCGGGACCGTGCCGCATCAGTGGACTCGTGCTTCTCGAAGGTTTCATCGACGGGTAAAACCGAAGAAGTGCAACCCAGCGAGGACGGATGTTTCCTCACAGTACCGAATATCAACGCAACGAGGTCGCGTTCTGTTGACATTGTCCTGCCGACAGATGAACAGGCTCGTTACAAGGCTCTGGCGTTGACTGGCTCATCCGGGATCTATGCTGATGGGTATGTTCCATATCGTTGTTGATATTGTTGTTGTTTATTTTTTGTGTGTGTTATTTTTGGTTTCCTTTCTGTTTCGATGCTGATTGATATGTCATTTGTCCTTGTTTGGTCATCGTCCTGTGGATCCATTTTGTCGCACACAGAGACAGTGTCCTTTTTTGCAAATGACGTGTATTCCGAACTATTTGCCTATGGCCACGTAGAACTGTTCTAAGCCCTAATTCGGTTCAAGAGTTAGGCCAATCTCGTCGCATCCCTAGCAAGGATGAGATGTTAATAGCAAGTGATATGTGTCCTTATTTGTGTATTTTACATCCCAACGGGAGCATTGTACGGATATGGGTTAACAAAGATGACATGACAATGGACATAAATCTTTTGATGGCCCGACCCACACAGGACAAAAATAGCAACAGAAAAAAATACTCTAAAGGGAAATGTGTCCCGAATGGGAATTTAATGGAAAAAGGATTTACGTTTCAGTGGTATTGCAGCAGCCTCAACGGCAGCAACAAAGGGGATTTTGAACGATAGAGAGAGAGGGAGGAATGATTGGGATCGATCGGATTTATATTCACAGACCCGGCAACTTGGTAATAGAGTTTCCCTTTGTTGAAATGCGTTTCCATTACCGGGGTTCAATAAAGAAAACTTTCTTGTTTATTTAACCAGGTAGGAAAAATAATAAAGATTTTTTTTTTTTTTTGGAACGAACAAGAAGACATTTTTCTTTAGGAGTCAACGTACTATGAAATAGATAGAAGCTAGAAGGTAAATAGAGATATTGGTTTCAAGTTGCTGAAAAGAGACTGTCACCTTCTGATAAGTAATGATGTATAAAAACCCATCTTTAAATATTGAAAGTAATATAATTTGAAATCGAAATCGAAAAACTGATTTTGAAATGAGTGCTTACAAATCGTATTTTAAATTTCTACATGCATGTATTTAAAATGAGCCAAACGCTTGTCGAATAGAAATTTTAATAACAACACGGCTTTTTAAACATTAAATGTGCTGGACAAGAGTTTAGTATATGGGAAATCATCAAAATTATTTACAAGAATTATAAAAAAGGTTAATGGAGCAAAATGCTATAAAACAATGATAAAAAAACCAACGTGAAACTGCATCCTTTTATGTTTATTTCTCTAGAGGGCAAATGCGCATGTAGTAATTATTGTTAATGTTCAGGTTTCTTGTCATTTTTGTTAGTATTAAGTGAAATAAAAGTTTAAAATGCATTTAAACAATTATTGCAAAGATTTGATCTCTAAAACATCTTTGCTAAAATTTGGCCAAGAAAAGGATACGGATAGGTATTAAAAACTCGAAATATTATTTAGTCTATGTTTTTTTATACATAAGTCGAAAATTGGTATTTACTTTATCAAACACAGTTCACGTACTGGGGCCCTATTTTGTTAAACGATTATCGTTGAAATTACTACGTTATCGTTGAAATGCGATTATGTTTAACGAGAATCGTTTAATTTTAACGATACTCGTTAGTTCTAACGGCCGGCTGCCATATACCTATCGTTGAACTTTCGTTTTATCATTTCTTGATTTATAATTTTTTTTTCATTTATTTATGTCAATTTTTGACATTCCTAATAGTCAAGAAGTTGGTTGCGCTTCCAAAAAAAATGTTTTTTTTTCGGTTAAGCTTGGCAAAATCTTTTGTACGCCTTTTTCGTTTAAAGTGTACAAGCGAGCCATAGCAGCATCTAAGAAGCTTGGCTGGAGAGAATACTGTCACTCAATAGAAAATATTAAGGATTCTGCTAGACTAAGTAAAGTTCTGTCAAAGGAACATTGCAGCCCTTCATTTCTGAGAAAATGTGACGGTGTCTGGACAGCCTCTCCAGCTGAGTCCTTGGAATTGCTTATGACAACACATTTCTCGGGTTGTGAGAATAGCTACCCCGAAACGCTTAGCACTACAAATACCATTATAGCTCATAGGGAGCAAATCAATTCTGTTATAACAGGAGATAGTATTTCATGTGCGATTAATACTTTCTCCCCTTACAAATCACCTGGCCCTGATGGCATAATCCCAATTATGCTGCAGAAACTGCAAGACTTGGCAGTACCATGGCTAGAAATGATCTTCAAAGGTTGTCTCTATCTCAATCATGTACCCGAGTCATTAAGACATGTAAGAATGGTCTTTATTCCGAAGGTCGGCAAACGAGGTCATGAATCCGCGAAGGACTTTAGGCCAATTAGTCTGACATCTTTTGTTCTAAAGACACTAGAGCGCATCCTTGATACTCACATCAGAGTTTTACTAGAGGGCCGTCCTCTTGATGAATCGCAACATGCATACCTAAAACGCAAGTCTACGGAGCGGAGACTGCCCTGCATGAAGTAGTGCGTACAATAGAGAACACGATTCACTACAAAGAATATACCCTAGCAACCTTCCGTCCTAACTGAATCCATTCGCGAATCACTTGCTCACTTTGGTGTAGAAAGTTTCATATCTAAATGGATCGTATCTATGCTCAGTGACAGAAGGATCCAAGCAACGTTAGGAAACACAATTTCTTCAAAGCATGTTAGTAGGGGAACTCCCCAGTGTGGTGTTCTCTCCCCTCTTCTATGGCTCTCAGTCATGGACAAAATTCTCGTCAAGCTCAGAGGTAGTGGTGTGAAAACTGTAGCGTATGCTGACGATCTGGTTCTATTGGTATCAGGTAAGTTTACCACTGTGATTAGTGAAATCACTGAATTGGCTCTGAAAAGAGTTAGCAACTGGGCCACTAGTAGTGGACTAGGAGTTAATCAGAGTAAGACGGAACTGATACTCTTTACTACCGGGACTAAAATACCTACATTCACCCTACCTCGACTTAACGGTCAAACTCTTTCCTTATCTTCCAAAGCTAAATACCTTGGAGTTATTCTCGACCCCAAATTGAATTGGAAGGTAAATATTGAAGAACGGGTTAAGAAAGCCTGTATAGCTTTCTATGCCTGCAGAAAGACCTTTGGTAAGAAGTGGGGTCTTCAGTCGAAGATGATTTTGTGGACGTACACTGCAGTGGTACGGCCAATTTTGTCTTACGGATCGATTGTTTGGTGGCCTGCACTTAGCAAGGAATATAACGTCGGAAAACTTAAAAGGGTTCAAAGAACGGCTAGCGTCGGCACTACAGGGGCTCTCAGATCATGCCCAACAGATGCCCTGAGCGTTATCCTGAACCTTTTACCACTCGACCTTCATATACAATACCTAGCGGCATGCAGTACTGTAAGACTTAAAGAATCTAACTGTTGGTTCTCCAAACCCTATGGTCATGGAAACATAACAAAATTGATTCCTCCGGATATTTTCTTATCGAACACCGACTACTGCGTACCTCCTCTTGGCCCAAGCGGGGAATTCAAAGCCATTTTTCCCACCAGATAGGATTGGAAAAATGATGTTGTCACAAAGGATTCCGATTCTTTAATCTTCACTGATGGGTCTAAGATGGAGTGCGGTGTTGGTTCAGGAATTTTTTCCGAGTCCTTTAACATCTCCAAGTCCCTCAGACTACCAGACTTTGCGAGTGTATTTCAAGCTGAAATACTAGCAATCAAGGAGGCATGCAAGTTGCTTCAATCTAACCAAAACCAATTCAGAAATATAGCTATCTGCTCAGATAGCCAGGCGGCCATTAAGGCCATTAAATCATCTACATCTACCTCAGTACTTGTCCAGCAATGTCGGGACGAACTGGCGAGTCTGAACATTGACCTCCAGGTCACTCTCATTTGGGTTCCAGGCCACAGTGACATAGAGGGTAATGAACAGGCTGACTCTTTAGCTCGGCCAGGCTCGGCCTTACGTAGCTCACTAGCGGAAAACGTAAATATTCCTCTTGGTGCTATGAAGAGAAAAATCTTCTCGATTTTTCTCAATGAATCCAACCGTAGGTGGAGCAGTCTCACAAACTGTGTCATATCAAGAAAGATATGGCCTACTTACAACAACTCACGTTCCAACGATCTAATATGCAGACCCAGGCGCGACATAGCCAGGATCACAGCAATATGCACCGGGCACTGGCCCATAGGTGAACATGCAAGAAAGCTAGGCACCCCCTACAACCCACACTGCCGTAGTTTGGAGATCCACAAGAAAAAGAAACTGTGGTTCATTTTCTTTGCGATTGCCCCGCCTTAGCAAATTACAGGATGACTTCCTTTGGGAAAGCCTTCCTCGATGACCCCAGCGAACTTTCGGAGAAGAAAATCAAAGATCTGAATATCTTTCTGAATGCGACAAAATGGCTTTAGCAATGCTCCGCTAAAGTATATAAAAGCCATTTTCTTCCGTACTAAATCCTTATTAGGTTGACACGAGTTAATGGTATCAAAACGGCGCACCCCAGCGCTAATTGAGTCGCGGGCCCAGGGCTGGCGACTACCATCTCTACCTACCTACCTACCTTTTCGTTTACTTAATCGCTCTTTGTCGTTACTATCGTATTCCTCAGTATCGTTGACTTGCCGCTCGTTTCGTATTACAAAATAGGGCCCCTGAAATCGAAACTTACATAAATTGCAGCGCAACTTAAACCACCAGGAATCTTTTGAAAGAAAGTCCGAAATATTTGTTAAAGATCATCAATATAAGCAAATTACATAAAGAGAGGACATATCACTAATGGCTTAAACATTACAAAACATTAATATCATTTGAATAGTATAATTATTATTTAAGATTGAGCTTTTCTGCATTCTTTGTTACTTAAGCTAAAAAATCTATATGTAGATTAAACAAAAGAGGCCTTAATACGCATTAGGGTGTGTCACTTTTGTATGGCCGCAAAAAAGTACTCTTATTTTTAAATGTAATAGTGATCAAAAGTTGTGTTAGGGTCTGAGGTTTAAGAACATGTAAAAAAAAAATAAGATTTTGTTCGTCTTTGGCTCGCTCAAATCGGTTGAAGTTGAAAAAAAAATTTAATTTACAGTAAAATTTTTTTTTTTTTACGTTTACTAAAAAAAAAACTAAACAAAATACAGAAAGAATTTTTTCGCTTTACAAAAAGATAAACCACGATATTGTAGGTGGTTCCGTTGATTTTTAAGAATTTTTTTTTTGTAAAAAAAAACAAAACGATTTTACATAAAAAAATGATTTTTCTTCCTTCTTTTATTATTTCATAACTTCTTTATCAAGTGTTCAATTTAAGCAAATATAAGCTTAAAAGTGTTTCCTTGCAATTATCTTTGACTTGGAAGCCTAAAAATATTTTATATAATTTTTTTGTATCCACACGGTGCAATTTAAAACAACACCATATTTCAAAAATCTCGAAAAATCAAAATTTCTTGGATTTCATCCTATTTTTGAGCGAGCCAAAGATATTAATTAAAATGAAAATTGTAAACGCAGGATTTAATTTTGATAAGCAATACAACTTTTAAAAGCTATTGCATTTGAAAATACCATAGTTGAGCACTTTGACACACCCTAATACGCATCCCTTTTGCACACCTACCTTGGTTTGATTCTACTTAGAACTCTCGCTTTCTATTAATCAACCTGCATCAAACGCTGAATCTATCGCAAGAAAAAAATACAATTTTCTTTCAACAATTTTAGGCAGGTGTTATAAGAGGGAATACTTCATAAAGTCCGAGCACAAAAGAGACGGGGTAATTTTTTTTTAAGAAAAATGTTCTTTCCATACTTTACGATCTCGAGCACGCTGCTTCTTGTCGACTAGAACGAACGCTATGGCATTCGAGATAGATTGGTCTTTGAACTAGAGGTTCGATCGTCGTTGTCGCCTTGAACCTAAGGACTGGAATTCGACGCCAACAATGGCTGGCATTGTTGAACATTTCTTAGTTTTGGTGGACGTGTTTTGACTTTTTTTCATTCACACGCGCTCAAGGGTGTGATAAGGGACCTTTATAATGCCAAAAACAGCATGGACGATTGGGAAATTATGGGGGGAGAGAAAGGAGGTGTCGATGAAAATTGGTCTTGAATATTTGCTAAATGAAATTGCAAGCGAAAACCGTGCCGGGTAAGTTATTCCATAATCGTGTTGTGCGATTAAAAAACGAATCTATATATTTGACGGTACGATCAAAATTAGGCTCGAGGTAGAACTGATGAGCATTCCTAGCGAAACGGATATCACGGGTGGAACTGATAAAGGCGAGGAACAAACTGGCTAATTCGAGTGAGCTTTTTTTGTGAAAAAAGCGATAAAACAAGGAATTACATAAATCATTCCGAGGGTGTTCAAGAGATGGGAATGAATCCGTGATAGCTCTGTTTCCTATGAATTTTAACGCTCTGTCCTGAATTCCATTGTCTAAAGATGTTAGTTATACCCGAGTTTTAGACGTATAAACGCCTCATAAATGGCACCCAGATCAGAAGGGGTGGAAAATTTTTTACATCGATATAGAAATCCTGAGCATTTAGCAGCATTTTTGGCGGTCTCGAGAATGCGGTCATTCCAACGAAGATCGTCGTTGACACACAAGTTGCAAGTGCCATTCAAGGACAATGGCATAAGGGCTACATTTTGCTAGGAAAAGCTGAGGGTAGAGTCGTCAGCAAAACAATCAATTGAATTAGAAGTTTCAGACAAGAGATCATTTATAAAAATCAGGAAGAGAGCAGGAGGCAAAACGGAGCCCTGGGGAACACCAGCATTTATTTGTGAAGATCAGACTTAAAACCGTCCAGTACAACATGAATTGAACGATTTAGAAAGTAGTTTCTCATCTGCATTTTTGACAAGAGACCCTGGTACCAAACTCTATCAAATGCCTTAGAAATATCAAGCGCAATAATTTGACTTTCTCCAAAACAATGTAAAGATCTGTTCCACTCTTCGGAGAGATACTCCATCAGATGACCAGTGGAACGGTTACTGCGAAAGCCGTATTGCCGGTCATTAAAAAACCTTAGAGATACTTCTCGAGCTGATGAATTATCAGCGATTCCATGACCTTGGAAAGAAAGGACGTAAGTTCAATAGGTCGATAAGAGGAGTGGTGAAAGGTCGCTTTTCTAAGGAACAAGCTAGACAAATACTGTTTTTCATCTTCTAGGGAAGATTACAGAACGGAAGGAATAATTGAAAAGCTTACGCAATGGTTTCGGACTTGTTTATACTTTTTCCGATTTTTGTCAGTTGGGTTGCCTTTGTAAGAGCGGAAACTTACTCAACCTTTACAGCTTGTATCGAACCATGACATTTCTTTTTCATTTGTACACTTGTTTCTGTTAGGAATAAAAGTACGCATCCCACGAAAAATCACTTCTGTGTCCATATCAATACTGGCATCAACGTCATATCGATGAAACATAGTGACCAGTTAAAAATTCGAAAAAAAGTTATTTGGACCGTCCCAGGTATACTTATCATTAGAAGTAAGAAACCAATCGAGAGTTTGGGCGTTTTGCCCAGCAAAATCTAGTACTGGAGTAGACTCATCT
Source organism: Chrysotoxum bicinctum (assembly GCA_911387755.1). NCBI lineage: Eukaryota > Metazoa > Arthropoda > Insecta > Diptera > Syrphidae > Chrysotoxum > Chrysotoxum bicinctum. The sequence continues at coordinate 41,017,463 of OU426989.1, read as the reverse complement.
ACAAGCTAAGTGAGGTGATGCATCTCAGCAAAGATTTCAACATAGCTTCCTTCGGGTGTTGTCTGTCCTGAATAGCGGAGCCAACTTGAATTGTGTGCATGGCAGTCGCCCGCAATAACGACTTCAGTGTTGATGAGGTATAAGAAATCGTGTGGACTTTAATGCTTTGAAATCTCAAAACCTATATGTTCATCGACACTTCCTTTATCTGTCGACTTAATTTGTCCACCGCTCATGCCTCGTTTAATATTATAAGAGTCTGAAAGCCCTTGAGCGCGTGTAAATTTCAAAAATTACAAGACTGATGAATGTTTCAAATAGATTTTATTTTTATTTCTCTCTCCTGCATTACATTTATTCTCCACCTCGGCTTGGCGTATAACAACATCATTAACCATTCATGCTGGCTGTACTTCCTAATCTCTCACTCAAGCTCTCTTGCCACAAGGACACACAGTCGAATACTCGTAGAACAATATAAATTCATGTCCTATTTGTTGCAGATTATATACTCGTTCATGCATTCGAGTGCTTGTTACTATAAACCTATTATAAACTTTTCATTATGGAAGTAACGAGTGTGTGACTTTTTTCTTTTGTTTCGAATTAAAATACGTACATATGTAGGTCTTTTCTTATTAAAAAAAGACTATCACCACTTTAGCTTTTGCTCTTTAGATTTTTTGTTCGTTTTGCTGACCTTCATTCTAAACAAAAATTCTTATATTTATAATTTATCTAATTACTTCCAAGTATAATTTTCACATGTTTTCTGTTAAGTTGCACATTTGCAGATTTTTGTTATCAAGCGTTGGGCGCCACTTCGTATCTCTGTTGTTTCTGGGAATTGACATTTAAACTTTTATTCAGTTATTCTACCTACACTCAACCAAACAAAAAAGCAGAAGGTAATGAGAATCTTTACTTTATGTGACCATAAATATTCATAACCTGGTTATGGACACAAGCTCCTCGTATTACCCTCAGCGCCAGCAATTAAACTTAGTTTTTCAAATGAAAATAAACAGACTTAACATAATAATCAGGTTTTGTTGGTAGTTATGAAAGTTTTTCCTCGACTTTCTGCTTATATTTTGTGCTTTTTATTTTCACTATGATTGCAACCACTGCTAATGAAATTCTGCTCTAAAACTTCGGTTCATAAATATATTTTCTTCATTAGGAACTTCTCTTATTTGTCTTCTTGATCTGACAAAAAGTTTTTGCAGTAAAATATAGTTTTTGATATGGAAAGAATAAAAAGTAAAATGTTTTATCATTCTTGCATATCCATACATATACTCATAAATATACATATTTAAAATTAAGTTTTTTTGGGCACTTGCTATGACCTTCATTTGTTACCCTTTTGTTGAGAATGATGAAGCAAATAGTCATATTGCTTCCTTTTGCAAAAAAAAATTAAAAAAGCGTCCAATATTTTTTGTTTATTATTTGAACAAAAGAATAAAAGAATGAAATGCAAAATATTCCATAATTGACATCTGTTTTGAAGTTTTTTAATTAAAATTTTTAACTATTTTTTTAATGGCCTTACGTTCAGTTCTACGGATTTCAAATTGAATTTCAAATGTGTATTATTTGCTTTCATAGTTTAAAGAGCAATCATAAAATGGCGCCCAACGTTCGTTAAAAAATTATTTACTCGCTTTTGTTTGATTAAATTCGAAAATAATGGATAATAATAAACTAATAAAATGCATGACTGGATCGCGTGAACTGATTCTTATTGAAAAGTACTTTGGAATTAAAAAATTGCTTATAAATAAAAAAAAAAACACGGATTTACATAAAGAAAAATGTTCAAATGCATAAAATTGGCGTCTAATTTTTAGAAAAGTATGACCTTTTTATTATTGTTTTGTATTTGTATTGTAATAGTTTAAGTTAAAAATGAAGGTTAAAGCTTAGAAGACCATGAAATTTAATAACAATTTTTGTATGTAACCGCAGCAAAACAATTGAATAGAGACTCGGTAGCGTAGCTTAAAGTTAGTGGCCAATGCTCATCAAAATAAAATAAAAAATCAACATAGTTGTGTGCAAGGTGACAAGAAGAATTTGAAAAAGTGGGAATGAATAGGTATAGGTATTTTTTTTAATTAATTAAAGACAATAAGTTTTCAATTTGAATGTGATCATGCTCATAAAGCTATTATTTAAAATTTTTAAGGAAAGAGGACAATATTGTCAGACTAATGTCAGTCTAATGGAAAAAGGCAATTTGTTAAAAATTGAGGGAGCAACTATTGCAAAGAATCTTCTAAAATGCATTTTATTAAAAGAAGGAATGGTAACTAAATTCATTGTATTCACTCGTAAATAATGTCGTGGATTACTTCTCGTTGAAATATATCCACTTCTAATGAAAAATAATTTTAAAACTTTGAAGTAGTACAAATGTCTTACAGGAAGAACTTTTAATTCTCGAAATAAAATTAAACTATTATGAAACCGACTTTTTCTACAAATAAGTCGTACAATATTTTTTTGAGGAACAAGAAGAGGATTAATCATGTTTTGATAAGAACCCCCCCCCCCCCCCCCCCAACAAGAGATCGTAACTTGTGAGCATTACAAAGCTAGAGTATAAAATTCTAGAACAACGTAACAAATAATTTTTTAATGCCCTAGTGTCATCAGACCAGTTCATTTTGCTATCAAGTAAGACACAAAGGTATTTGAAGCTCTCGACAAAACTCATTTGAAACGAAACTATTAGAATCGTTTAAATTAAATTTGAATTTATTACATTCTGAAGAATGATAAAAAATATCGCAATCAACTAAAATAGGAGACCCTGCTAGACTGAAGTACATTATTTTTGTTTTATTGCTTAACACTATTTTATTAACTGCAAACCAGCGTCTTAAAATGTCCAAGTCAGAGTTAATGTCTGAAATTAAGTTAAGCAGAGATTTACTACCATTTGCAAAAGCTATATCATCAACAAATGCTGTAATTTTTCCTATGAGATTCCGATTGAAAATAAAATTTATGAAAATCACGAAAAGCAAGGGACCCAAAACTGAACCTTGGGGAACGCCAATACTTATATTAGATAAACTGCATAAGCTACCATTTATTTTAACTTTTTGCTTCCTATTAGAAAGATAAGAATCTACCCAATTATACTCGTAGATACACCCACGCGTTCCTGCATTGTTCAATTTTTTCAAAAGAATATTATGGTCTACTAAGTCAAAAGCCTTGGTTAAGTGAATGAAGAGACCAGCTGAGAATAAATTATTGTTGGTGTTTTCATAAATTTCACTACAAAATTTTAATAACGAATCTTCAGTAGATCGAAGAACTCGAAATCCGAATTGAGCTTCGCTAAGGAAATAATTTTTATTTAGAAATTTCATTATATTTTTTCTTCGCCTTTTTAAAAAATTTTGAACAAACAGTAACAGAGAAATAGGTCTGTAGCTATTCATAATGTAAGGGTTAGACTTTTTGTATAGAAGAATCCAAACCATAAGATGCAAACAAAGTTTAAAAATCGTTTTATTATTATTAAATTAATTTTTTTATTAGACATTTCATGGAAAATTTGGTATGTCAATTTTAATTATTTAATAATATACCTACATTTTAGGAAATAATTTCAAAAACAAATCGTTCACTCGTTTTCAAGACATTGATTTAAAAAAAAAAAAATAAATATGGAATTTTTTTCTCAAAATTCCAAAAAAAAAATATCAAACATATTGTATACGAGTATCATATTATTTTAAATTCACAAAAAAACCTCTTGTATAAAAAATTTTATCAAAATTCTGAGAGTTGTAAATGAGAAATTCGAAAATCAAAAACACGATTCTATCGTTGCTAAAACTTTTTCTTGATTTGTTTTGACCAAAATGTATAGTTATGCCTAAAATAGCGCACCTATTTTTTTTATTAAACTCGCTTAGAGCTGTTTTCAAGAATTTTTAAAACTATGTTTGTAACTTAAGAGCAAACATAATTTTATAAAAAGAAAAAGTCACAAAGAAAGGAAACATTGAAGAACCTTTAATCACAAATTTGAACAAAATCACTTTAGCGGTTTTGGCAGGAGGTCAAAGTACAAACATGCAGACTCTCTATCAATTACGATGATAACAATTTCGTGTTAGATTTTGTTTCCAATTCAAAACTTGCCTTATAGTAAATTTATTGCCTTGACATATCTTCCTGCCTTAATGATTATGAATTTTAATGTTCTTGGATATACGAGTAGTCCATACTGGAAGATAAAGTAAACTTAACTCACTAATTGAATAAATAAAAATATATATTATTTTTAATTTTAATTAGTTTTTTATTTATTTTCAGTTTTATTTAGTAGCCCGAAGATGGAATTTAATTCCGAAACGCGTTGCTAATTAATATTTAAAAATAGTTGTGTAAACAAAATAAAACAAAATTAGTTCGAAATTTTGATCAAATTTTACAAAATGATATTGATGAATACGAATAAAGTTCTTAATTTTCCACTTTATATTGTAAAAATCATTTTTAAAGTTTTTTTAAGTTTCAGTTAATAATTGCTTCTCCAATTTATATGAAATCCTTGCTGGTGCACCTCAAGGATCAGTTTTTGGTCCTTTTTACTTGCGATATGGGTACTATAGAGCAAGTTCTGCATTTGAAAAAAAAATCGAACGCGAGATTTTGATCAAAGTTGAAATTACGATGATAGCGAAGATGAATAAAGTGGGTCCGACAATTCCGTCTGTCTGTCTTTATGTCTGTACCTCGATTTACAGCCTAAGCCACTGGAACTATTTTCTTCAAAATCGGTACTTAAGGGTCTTCGGTGATTCCCTAGAGGAGAAATTGAATTTTTTTTAGCTCTAAAACAAACGGTATACCCCCCATACACCCATAATGCAAAATCTCATTTATCTCAAAAACGCCTCTAACGATTTTGATAAAGAAAAATAGGTGTGATATTATGGACATGGGATACAATACATGGCAAAATGTTATTAACTATACCTGTCATAGAACCGTTTTTTTTTTTGATTTTCGACTTTCTCATTAACGGCTCTAAGGACCTTAACCAAAAATTTTCAGCAGGAGTCCCCTTAAGTTTATTTTTACAGCAAACAAATGGCCGCGAGCACAGCCACACGTCTCAAAGCCATCTCTCAATGGACCAATAACTCTATTGGCCAAACCACCATTCTGAATTTATTCGGAACTCTCCCAAGTCACTCTGACTACATCACTCCCTCTTTGGTTTTTGATAAAAACTTTGAAGTCACCATTCCCTCAAGGTCAGCTTGGGAGGAAGGGGCTTTGACAGGAAATAAATCAGTAAACTTTTTTACAGATGGATCGAAGACTGAAAATGGAGTGGGTGGTGGAGTGTACTCAGATGGACTAAACCTTAGTCTCTCCTTCCGCCTACCAAACCATTGTAGCGTATTCCAAGCGGAAATTCTGGCGATAAAGGAAGTATTGTCTTGGCTTAAAACGTGGTATCTAGCACGGATATCCGTATATTCTCAGATAGTCAGGCTGCTTTGAAATCCCTCGCATCAGTCTCTGTAAATTCCATTACAGCCCAAGACTGTCGATCGTCTCTGATGGAGATGGCCAAACAGTTTAACATTCATCTATTCTGGGTGCCGGGTCACAGGGACATTCCGGGGAATTGCCAAGCCGACGAACTCGCCAGAATTGGAACGGAAATGCCTATCTTACCCGAAAAGGCAAATATAGGTATGCCCATAGCTACAAGTAAACTTATGCTGAAACGAATCGCTCTGGAACAATCAAACACAAGATGGCTTAATACTACCACTTGTATGGCGACCAAACAAATCTGGCCTAAACTGGATCCGAAACGGTCAAAATGTCTTTTGTCCCTCAGTAGATCTCAGATCAGCTCCGTCATAAGTGTCATAACTGGACACTGTCTCATAGGTAGACACGCCGCACGACTCGGTGTGCTATCAAACGATTTTTGCAGGAGTTGCTTGGACGAGGAGGAAGAGGAGACAATCCCACACCTTCTTTGTACATGCCCTACTCTCTCTTACAGACGCAAACTTAATCTAGGAGAATATTTCTATAATGAACCAAGCGATCTCATAAATAAAGACATTAAAAGTCTCCTTCGCTTCATCAGAAGCTCCAAATGGTTTAACTAGTAGGGAACCTTTTTTGTTCCCTATTAGATCGTGGTAGTCAACGGCCTTGGCTCTGATGAAAGCATCGCTTCCCATCGATCAGCGAAATCAAGCATCGTTGCGCGCGGTTAGTACTTGGATGGAGGACCGTTCAAATATCAACCGTGAGCTGTTGACATGTGTTTTTCTGTTGTTCTTTCTTTCTGTCTGTCTCTCTCTGTTGTATTGTATAAGCCGATGGTCTCAGTTACCAGTGCTTTCAGTGTCTCTACTTCGTAGATTTATCTACGGAGTAGTGGAATATGTAATGTAATGTAATGTAGATCGTGGTATCACAATGGACCTCTATGGTCTAAGTGTGTCAGACGCTTTAATGACAGCCACTTTAACCCAACCTAACCTAACTAGGTATATAAAAATATTTGAAAAAATATTTGTTGGGTTTTTTTGAATTTTTTTTTTTTTTTCAAAACCTATGAACGATTATTTTTTGAAATTATTTCCTAAAATCAATATTATCTACTAAATACATAAAATTCGCATCTCACATTTTTTTCTTGAAAAATTTTAAAGACATTTCTTATATAAAAAATGTATTTAATAATAAAACGATTTTTTAAAGTTTGTTTGCATAAATTCATACTTTTCAAGAAATCAGACGGCAATATTATGCATTTGAACATTATTATCTCATTAGATCCATGTTTTATATTTATAAAATGTATCTTAAATTTCAAAGTACTTTTACATAAGAGCAAGTTCGTGCGATCTAGTCGTGCATTTTATTTATATGTATATGTTTATCTGCGTGTTAACTTATTTACATACTTATGTATTTTATATTAGTTTATATATTTGTTACCAACTTATTTATTCTTTATTGTTCTTTGTTATTTATTTATTTATTTATTTATTTTTAATTTATTATTTATTTATTATATTAGACATTTATTTTTTTAGTTTTTGATAAATTATTTATTACGGTTTTTCCAATTTTCCTTAAACTTGGTAAATAGATTTTTTAAAATTCTTCCCCACGGGTTTTGTTTTTTTTTTCTTTTTTTAAGACCAATAATAAGGATACCCGCAATAGTTCTATTTTTACTATTAGAATTTTTTTTGAAAACTTAATTTTTTGAAGAATACTTCCTTAATTCTTTCTACAACTTTTAGAAAAAATAGTTTTCTTATCCAGAAAAAACATTACCCCCAATACAACAAATGTACAAAATAAATTAGTGCTTTTCTCGAAAACGGTTTATAATTGAGCTTGAGCTCACATAAGGACAAACATCATTTTCATATATTTTGGATATTGGGAAAAAATTAAAAATTTTTTTTTTTGAAAAATTCGATATCTCAAAAAAAGATTAATGATTTTTTTAAGTTACTTTATATAACCACAAAATGCGTCTTAACATGGCGTACTTAAATTTGCTTAAAAAATATATGTATTTTGCTCCAAAAAACCGTTTCATTTTGACTTAGTTTCTGTTTCCTCTAGTACAATTTATATTTTTGCACAAAATATTGAACGATTAAGCAAAATGCCAAAGCCATTTTCAGTAACTTAATTTCAAACGATCTTAGAATTTTACTAAAGTGCGCTACTTTAACTTTTAGTAACTTGCTTAATCCATTTAACATATTTCATTTTCCTCGATTCTTGGATAGTTTAGGTTTGTTTGCTTTGTTTTGCTGTCGCGAACTGTCATTGTTGAGGCGTGTTCAGCTTCACCGTTTTTAATAAAAGGGGACCAGTATTTTACTAGTTAGTAAAACGACAAAAGGATAAAAGGGGACCAGTATTTTACTAGATAGTAAAACGACAAAAGGATTAACATTTTCGAAGAGCTAGTAAATTACTAAACGTTTAGCTAATTGATAACTAGTAACATGTTTAGTCCTGAATAATAGTTTGTTCAAAATGTTTCTCATTTGTCACTAACGAAAAAATGGCGGCTTGGACTCGATATTTTGCCTAGTGTAATTAATTTCCTCTCAATTGTTTGCTTGCTTGTGCTTCTTTCTAATCACGGTCCTATTCTAAGCGAAAATTGATCCATCACTTTTTAATTCAACTTTAACACACATTAAGCTCTAAAAAGAAGAAATGTTGCGAGCCTTTAAGAGAGAAGACACTACCTGAAAAAGCGTGGTGACATGGCCTAAATTTGCATTTCTACTGGAAATATTGACTATTCATCTATATACATCAGTGCGTCAGTTTTCATCTGATGCATGTGCTATGAATTAATCTTTTTCATAGAATTCGAAAAGCATGTATGACACAGTTTCTCCAACTACCTATTTCAGAACGGACCACCACCATGCACGTGTTATCACCTAGAAATATTATATATGTAGCTCCAAGCTGTAACGAAAAATTCCACATACCATTTATTTCACTTAACATGAATTGAATGCAATGTGCCTTGTTGCATGTTCATATTTGAGTTACAAAAAAATGCACTTTGCAGAAAATTTTGTGACATGAACTCACTCTTTAAGGCAGCTTGCCCTACCCCGAAAAGTTAACAGCACCAACCAAACCAGAAAATATCGCTTACCCGACATTCTTATCCATTTTCTCATAATTCTGGAAAAAAAAACAAACAATGTTCCGACCGACTTCGGCTTCATGAATATTTATGGAAATTCAAAGTAAACCATCACGAAAAAGAGAATGAACAACCAGGAAGAGTTAAGTCTTGCATCATGGGTTCGGATCTTACTCCAATCGGAGTAAAGCTGGTTCGTTTGCTTTCAATGATTGAAACATTTGTTTTTTTTTTCAATAACGAATAAAAGCATATCCTTTGTTTTATTCAAGATAACGAATGGAAGTGCATTTTTAGGCTAGCGGCTAGCCTTACATTTTGTATCTTTTTTTCAAAAGTACTATGAAATAAGAAGTCCGAACCCTTGGAAAAATCCCTGGCAAGAGATTGAACAAGGTCGATGACGCTTGCTTGCGAGGTTAATGTTATGCCTAAGAACATACTCTATTTCAACAAATGTTTATTGAGTGAAAATAGACACAAGCTTTTTCACAAGAAAAAGATAGACGAAAAAACCATATTCCGACTTAATGAGTCCTTTTGCTTAGGTCAGAAATAACATTGTAATGAATTCCCATCTTCATTTTTTACTTTAACAATTGTTTTTTTTTGCAGAGCAGTCATGTGTGACCCAGATAATAGGTCTTTGCATGAGTTCGTTCTCGGGTTTTATTACCTCACCTCTTATCTCGGAGGACTATGAGAAAGAAAAAAACGAAATTTTACGGATTCTTGGTCCCTGCGGTTGTGAATAGTTTTATGCGAAAGAAAAAACCACTTGCGATTCTCAGAACCGCATGTGATTTTTTTTTATTATGGTTTCATTACAGACTAAGTCCTTGGGAAATATTTTATCCACCATATGAGCAGGCAAGACCCACACACTCCCATTGCCAGAAGGATTAAGTTCCTCCTTACTCCAAAGCGAACGAATAAAGAAATAAAACTTTTGGAATGACGAAAAGTGAAAGGATTTTTTATTCTAGACAAATAACGCACATCCCGGACATCTGCCAAAAGGATTTGTGTTTTATATTGAAAATAGGTTTTTTATGGGGTTTGAAATGAAACAAATCCCAAGATTTGAATCGAGGAATTGCGAAGATAAATGCGATTAGATTCAATTTCAAGATAAAAAAAGGATTTTAAAAAATTACATGCAATATGTAATTCATAGTCCCGGGGATCTGAATTTGAAAATAAAATCAATGTTAGCATTGCAAGACGTTCTGTTTTTTGAGAGGCTTGTTTTTCGAAATGAAAATTTACGTTTTTGCCAGACGGATAGCTAAAAGTAGATTTTACAATGATAGACTTACTTATGTATGTATGCTAGAACCGCGCTTCCCGATTTGGTAATTTATTTAAATGTAATGTTCGAGAAATCTGCAGTATGCCAAGTTTGTGGTGGGGGTAATTTAACAAGCTGATTGGTTACATTTGTAGTGAAGAAAATGTCGGCCGAGACAATAAATATGCATGTCAAGTTTTAGAATACCTGAACTGAACCATATCCTGCGCTCTGCTCCACCTTGTGGTAGATTAGCGTAATGGTCATTCTATCCTAGACCAGACCTTGAATGTCTAAAACGGAGAATATGTCCAGCGGGATAAAGGCGTTTAGATGCACACTCTCAAAGTATTCTTCGTTAGAGCAGCAAGCCCCAAAAATTAGGCTGTTGATCAAGGTCATCGCTCTTCCAATGTGACCCCGTATCACCTTTAACAAAAATGTATCAATTCTGTTTAGGTTGACTGTGTTATATAAAGGCACCGACTCTGGTGTTCTTTGTAATCTACGGCAACGTCTTAGACACTGCCTCTCAAACACCCGAATATTTTCCATTTAAGATGGGCCATAGATAAACAACACCGGACACCCATTGGCAATCATCGCCCGCATGAGAGCTACGTTGTAAATCACCTTGTCCCTGTTATCAAGCCCACTGCTGTTAAACAATCAAATTTCAGGGCAAAGGCTCCCCTAGCCCTGACAAAAACATAATTTATATGTCTGTGGAAATACAAAAACTGATCCAACCAGATTCCAAGGTACTTTACTATACTTTTACTCGCTAGTGACAGTCCATGTAACTCTAGAGGCTCATTGTAACGGAGTCCTAAACAGAATAGTTTCAGATTTTGGAAAGTTAATTCAATCAATCAATAATCACAATCACGCTTCAAAAGAATTCTGAAAATCTTGAATTTTTGAGCTATTTTGAACTCTAGTTTTTCGTCGGCCATTGCCTGAGTTAGAATAATTATCAGATCGCTGAACAAAATCAGCGATTTGACCGCTCCCTGCTAAAGACCATTTTTAATATCGAAGATTCCGATAGAGGTTACCTTGCCACTTCTGACAACAAACTTTCTACTTTTGAGCATGTCCTAAAGCATATAAAGGGTCATTCATTTCGTGATTTCAAGTTAGTAGCGCTGGCATTTGAAATCTGTCAAACTCAGCTGTCATTTAAAGTATCATAATTGTGGGTTATGGCGTATGGCTCTTACCGCACAATAGGTGCGTTTTATTGTCTACTGATCTATGTGGATCCGGATCTGGATTAATTTTTAATATGTATTACAAAAACAATTTGGGATCCTGTTCTCCATCTGGATCTATTTTAAAGATCCAGAAATTAGTATTTTTTCTGGCGAGTAGATGGCTTTTTATGGTAAGGTAAGTGTAAAGTACAGTGTAAAGAAAAAAGACAACACCTTTGAAAATCAACAATCATAAGCAAGAGGGAGATGAGCATACAACACAACTGTCACTATGATCCGTATCGTATTATCGTTAATCTACATGGATCATTGGCGATAATAAAATGCGGCTAATATAGCCTACTATGCGAAAGAATAAATAGAGTTTTTGTCTAGGTTTCTTTAAGTATTTTATTTCATTTGTTTGAATATAAATTATCTTATTACGATTAGCAGCAACGACCGATTTATACGAAGTTTTACAAAGGACTGACTCTAACTCTACGTTAAAATGATTAAGCGAAAACTGGTTTTGATGGAAGGGACGCAGTCTCCCATTCCCCGGTCTTTCGTTCGTTCGTTCGTTAGTATGTGTATTGTCAGTGCTGTTTGTCTGGTACGCATAATCAGTGCTGTCCGTTGAGTTCGTTTCCTAATCCCACATAATACTCGTATAAGTCGAATGCTTGCCATTTGCGATAATGGATCGTTTTACAATGGAACAACGCATTAAAATTATTAAAACTTACTACAAAAGTGGTGATTCAAATGCGATGATTAAGGTTCTCATAATCGACGCAAGCAAGCAATCAGTAAGATTGTGAAGAGAGTGGAAGCCTTACTGATCTCGTAAGGCATGTGCATCATCGTAATGCACGCTCAGTCGGATTCGGAAAACCCACAAGTGATCGAAGAGATGCCATTGCATCCATACAAAGTGACTGTTTGGTGTGCTCTATAGTCGAAAGGTGTCATTGGTCCGTATTTATTCGAAGATGCTAATGGACAACGGTTATAGTCGATTCGGAGCGATAAGGTCGAATGATAACCGATTTTTTGTTGCCGGCGATTGAAGATCATGACTTGGACGATATTTGGTTCCACCAAGACGGGACAACAAGCCACTCAACATGACCAATTATGGTCGCGTAATTTCACGTTTTGACGACGCACGTCAGTTACTTCAATACTTTCAAAACGGAAAAATGAATGACCCTTTATAATAGTGGCTTACCTATGCCGAGTCTAATCAGACTTTAAACAGAGAACTTTTAACGTGTCTAAGGCCTTCTCCAAATCAACCAGACAAGCACCAGTATACTGCTTTTGAGTTTCGGTCCATTTGGTATCGGAGATCAGTTAAGACACGGCATGAATTGTATCATGTCCCGTCGTAAAACCGAACTGAGAATCCGGTATGATATTGTTGTCTCTAGCCATTTGAATGCAGCTCTATTAAAAACTTCTACGAATACCTAACTGATACTCGAAAGAAGATTTATCGACAGAAGTTTCGCCGGATTGTAGTTGTCCTTCCCCTTTTTCTGGAAAGGATGTACCACATTTACCACAATTATCTTCCACCGCACTGGATATTATTGTGCATTATCCATGTGCTGTCAAACAGTGTGGTACACTGAAAATAAATTCCTAGGTAATATTCACAAAAACGTTTTGTTGACCTTTAACAAAACAATTTTATCGTTTGTCAATGCGAAAGAATGATTTTGTTGATTTCACAAAATTTTTATAATTCAGCATGATTTTTTGTCAGTTTAACAAAATATGAACTACAAATAATAATGTCAGTTTAACAAACCAAGTTTTATTAATATAACAAAATTAGACAGAGATTTTTGTCACATCGACAAACTTTTTTGTGATGTTAACAAAATGTTTGTTGTATCTTCAAAAAATCTGTTTTGCAAATGTTTGTCAATATCACAAAGTTTTTGTTAATTTTTTTTGCCAATTTAACAAAAAATGAAAACATTTTTGTTAAATCCCAAAAAAAACTATTTTGACAAAATTACTTTTGTGGATTCAACAAAAGAAATGTGTAAAATTGACAAAATATTTTGTTGAATTGACAAAATATTTTGTTAATTCAACAAAATATAACAAGAAATTTTTGTTAATTGAACAAAATATTTAGTTAATGTAACAAAACAATTTTGTTAATTTAACAAAACAATTTTGTTAATTTAACAAAACAATTTCGTTAATCCGATAATAATAAAACAAACAATAACACTGACAAAAAAAATTGTTAATACAACAAAAGAATTGTTAATATGACAAATTAATTTTGTAAATTCTACGAAATTTTGTCATATTGACAAAATATTTTTGTTATTTCAACAAATTAATCTGTTAGCATAACAAAATAATTTTGTGGATACAACAAAATATTTTTTGTTACCTCAACAAAATTCTGAAATTTTTATCAATTTGACAAAACTTTTTGTTGGACGTATATTGACAAAATTTTTATCAGATCAACCTACATTTTTGTCATATAAACCCAGATTTTATTTTAAGTGTATAAATGTTCAGCGCTGGATCATGGACTCCTGCTGACTTCTGTTTCTTTAATGAAACGAAGATGAACTAACAGTGAACTGAGCACGTTTCGTTAGACGATGATGGCTTTTACCAAATGTTCATCAATGAACCCGGTGAAACCGAGGTTCTCCGATCGCCCTTATATCATATCATCTCAAAACAGCCACCAACGCCATTGAAATGTGAGCCTTTGCTCCTTCCAGTTAGTCAAAATCTCCCCTTGGGGCTTTGAAGACTGAAGCTCTCTACTTCTTCATCTTGTAAGACACACGTGATTAATCTTAACATAGAGATCTACGTAACAATTGATTTCGTCGAAACGTAAACATTCAAATGACGTTAAAGTAAACACATAAACTTCCATTTTCGCTAATTTTGACGTTCAAGTTGTTTTTTAGTTAAAAAGACTCCTTGGAAAAAAATACTAAAATTGCTTTTTCTAGAACAACAAATACAAAGTTAAAAATTTCGATTTTTAAGATAGTTTTTTTAAACCATCGGCATCGTCATCATTTAATAAAATCGGACAATTTTTCACTTGACAGGCAGAAAAAAATCTACATTTTGACGCAAATAAAAAATTTTAAGTCTTGAAAGTCACCCGAAAACTCCAAAATTGACCTTTTCTATGTCTTCTAAAACTAATAAAGTTTTCGGATTTCTTTCAATTTTTTTAATTGTCAGCATAAATTCTCCAGCGATGAAATTGAGCCCCAAGAACCATGACATATAGACTGCTTCTACAAGACTTGAACAACTTAATTCTCTTTTATATATCCAAGACTCTTAACTTTTGTTTTATTCTTTGAACTGAATGAACGAACAGCTTCCCAATGTTTTATATTTATTCATGAAAAATTTTCTTTAGAGAGAATTTAAATAATAATTTCAGTGAGATCTTAGCAAACTCTTTTTCCTAAAGCTTTTTTTATGCGCTAGACAAAATAAAGGGAATAAGGTAAACATGAAAAGATTATACAGAACAAAGAACAAAAAGGGCGAATAATAAAGTTCCAGCTTTGGGAAGAAATCTTGTTGATTTCGCAATAAGTTCAGGATTTAATATTCTTTGTGCTACTCCACTCTGCCACATCTCCAGGTCCAACTTCTGCTCTTCAAACCTGAGCACTCAAGCTTACTCTGATTGAAAGAAGTATTTCATTATAATAATGCTCTCTTTATGTCCGTATACCATACCTTTTGGAAACAAGGGAAACAGAGATTTGCATCGACAGATTTTGGAAAGGGAAGTCCGAATACATACATTGTAATCAAAACGAGGTAAATTGGTTCAATCAAGGAATTGAATTTCTAATTATATTACTTAGATCTATTGAATTTCTTTGATGCAGTTAAGTGTAGTTTCCTTAAGAAAATGCTGATGTACATAGCGTGAACGTATACATAACTGAATTTAAAGATTGACCATCGGACGAATAAATGAAGTCCAATTGATCTTCTTTTGGATGTGGTTCTCGGAAGAAGCCTTTACATTTGCATTAAAGTAAAAGTGTATAGGATGATAACCGAATTCACAAAAAAAAACTGTTTTTATTTAAAAATTTGACACTTTGTTACATTTACGAATTTGACATTTAAATTGTTTTCCATTGAGATATGTCTGATTTGTATATAATGATAGACTCTATTTCGAACGAATTTTTCTCAATTCTGATACTCGTATTAGAAATAAATCTGTCTAACTTCGATTATTATGTAATTCTATATAACTCGAATTAGCTTTCATAAACTCGTACCACAAGTCAGAAATTAATGCAACGCTATTAAAAAAAGAACCGAATTCTTACAAGATCCAGAATTTAGGTCAAAAAATCTTGCAATATCGCAAAGATAGCAGACATTTCTGTTCTGTTCTGTTCTGTTCCAATGTAAATATACTCCATAACTAAGTCTTAAGATTAGGCAAATGAACTTGCAGCTCATCTTGCTGCTAGCTTTACGTTGCCAGACAGTAACATTGCTCCTGCTCTACTTAAGAACGTAAATCATTCAATAACACAGGTATATTTACACACTCGTACAGGTGGAAGAGCGCTTCGAGATATTGATATAAGCAATTCCGCTGGTCCTGATGGAATACCCCCATTCTTCTGAAGATGTGTTTTTCTCGCTGGCAGGAACATATATCTTTACATTGTTTTGGAGAAAGTAAGATCACTTCGCTTGATATTTCTAAGGCATTTAATAGAATTTGGTATCAAGCCCTCCTATCGAAAATATGTGCGTTTGGTAATTTAGAAATTACCTTCTGGATCGATCCATACATGTTGTATTGGAGGGTTCTAAGTCTGGTCTTCACAAAATAAATGGTAAAGGTGGTGTTCCACAGGGCTCCGTTTTGTATACGACTCTCTTCCTTGTTTTTTATAAATGATCACTGCTTTGAAACTTCTAATTAACTCCATTGTTTTGCCGACGACTCTATCCTCAGCTTATCATACTCGTTCTCAAATTCACGTCCATCTACTTTGAAAGTAGAATTGCAACTCATATCTTTACAGCATTGTCAGATGGGTTGTAAAAATTCATGTGCTTCGAAAACTCAATGCTGTGCACTACCGTAGAAGCAAAATGTACTCCCTATGATATTACCCTTGAAGGGCATTTGCCTCATTATCGGTGTGTATCAACGACGATCTTCGTTGGAATGACCGCATTCTCGAGGCCGCCAAGAATGCTACGTTATGCTTAGGATTTCTCTATCGATTAAGAAATTTTTTACCCCTTCTTATCTGGCTACAATTTATAATTTATATGCGAGTACAGCTCGCATCTTTTGGAAGGTGCACCCCAAACTTCTTCTCATTTATTGGCTAGAATCAGAAAAGAGCGTTAGAACAGAACTATCATGTTATAATTCCCATCTCTTTTATGGCTTCTTTCACAAACAATGTTCCACTGAAGTAGCCAGTTACACTCTTCCCCTCAATCAATTCAATCGGGATACTCGTGGAATCCTTATCAGTTCACCCTTGCGCCTAATTTGGACGTACCATTAAGTAAAGACATTCGTTTTTTAGTCGCACAATAGGATTATGGAAAAATCAAATCGGCACGGGTTTTCCTTGCCATTTCAATTTAAAACCATTCAACTACAATCTTCATCGCACCTTCTTTCTCTCCTTCCTTTATTTTCTCATCGCTCGTGCTATTTTTATGTTCAACTCTTTTAACTAAGGATTTTGTTTAACAAAACTCCTGCAAACTTTTGTTGAACACTCCTGAGTTTGACATTAATACATATATTAAAAAAAAATAAGCGCTTTTCTAAGCTTCTGTCTGAAATCTTAAATGAACTTACCAACATCGGTTTGATAGACATTTCTTCCGAAAGAATTTAAAGTAACCAGGTTTTGCTCAAGTCTAGGTTTTCTAAAAGTTGAAATTCTTTAAAAATTGCAAAATCTAGCTCCTAAGGAAACATTTTTGGTACTATTTTTTTTTATAAAATGACGAATGTCAACTGCATAAAGCATACTTTAAAAAGATAAAGAAGAGTTTTGCTGGTTTTTAAGTTATAATTTTAACGTTAAAGTATACTTTATATCGCTAAAATTAAAATTGGGTCGATTCTCATTTTAAAATTATGCTTAAGAGTTGACTTTTATTTAGAAGCTTAATTAGAGCTTAATTTAAATGTTTGAAATTTTGCGCCATTTTTTTTATTCAACAATCAAAACAAAAATATCTTAGAACAGAAATATGGGCTTAAACCGTTACTTCGAAATGCTGAACCTTAATATAATTTTCGATAGTTTCTCCTGGTCACAGGTTAAGTATACTAAATTGTTCCCTGAATAATGTTATATTTTAGTAAATGTGATGGGCCATCTAGTGGTTTCTTTTCAAATCACAGGTTATTTTGACACTGATAGCTGTTTAATGTCAGTATCGCCGCCGAACGAAATAAGTCGCTTAACGCTTGAACAACGAAATATTGAAAACTTTTGTACAAAGTGAGTGCTGTGCAGCCCAAACAGTGGGTTTTTTGAAAAGAAGTTTTGGCTGAAATGAAGCACCGATCGCCCCTGCTGTACGCAAGTTTGTGTATGAAGTTCGTGAGACTGTTATGCTAGTGGACAACACTCATGGTCCTCCGGACAAAATCTACTTTTGTTCATCTTATTGTTTTATTGTTTTTAAATTTTGTATTTGGCCCACCCTTTATACTCGTATGCATAACAGCATCTCGTAAAAAGTAGGACTTTAACGATAGTTATGATAGTTCTACTTAAGTGGGATAAACCTATAGAGCTCTGGTTGACACCAAATACAGGTCTACCGTGTCAAAGAATTTCTGGCTTAATTTAACCTGGCTGAAATCTTTTGTGTTGTACATACCAATAACGTACACGGTCATCTCTGGAACAATGATCATGTTCCTTAAGTTTATCTTGAAAATGTCAGGTTTCTCTTTTGCCTCCTCCTTTGCTTTCCTCAAATTCTTGATAAAATCCATTGGCTTGTGCTTAGAGACCAGGGTTCAAACCTTGCTCCGTTCGGAGCAAATTTGCTCCACTTTTGAAGGAAAAAAAATCTACTCCAACGCTCCGATTTTTCGAGATTTACTCCACTTTTTCCACACAGACAAATTGTCTAATTTATATACAAATTTGACATTGTTGAAATAAACCATTAAGCATTTGTTAAAAATTCTTTCTGAATTTGTAATTTTTGAAAATAATACTAAGTTTTCCAATTTCTTTTTTGCTAATACTATTTTTTTATGTTCATACATATGTATCTATCTATGTTTTAATTTTCCTGAAAAGGAAGGATTTTCTTTTTGTTTCAAATCTACTCCGTAAATCTTGCATTTGCTCCACTTTTCTTTCAAATTTGCTCCGAAATTTCATGACTGAGGTTCGGACCCTGTTAGAGACCATCGGAAAACCTCCACGAACACGACTATGCATTAGTTTGACAATTTGGTAGTTGGTCTGGTCCAAGTCAACTCCTCGATGAACTTTTTGAATGGACGCTTCTTTTTAAGAGTTTCAGCAATCTCAGCCATCTTGACATTTGCAAGTTGCAGAACGTTTAGTATTTTTTGTGTTAAAGTAAGTGATAAATATTAGTTTTGGGAACACTGAATAAATTTTCTAAACAAAAATATTAAAAGATTTCTACTTTCTACGGTTCCAATAAAAATGATTTTGCTACATTACATTCGTGTCAGCATCTTAATGTACTAGACTTCTTCTTAAAAATGCATCCATGATATTTATTTAACACAGCCATTTTATTCAAGACGGGGGTGCCCGATGTGCTGGAAAATTGAAAAACTTGTAGTTTTCGACGATGTTGGTACGGTACGAACCCAGATAATTTATTGAAATTACCCTAATTTCTTAAACCATT
This sequence comes from Chrysotoxum bicinctum, assembly GCA_911387755.1. Lineage (NCBI taxonomy): Eukaryota > Metazoa > Arthropoda > Insecta > Diptera > Syrphidae > Chrysotoxum > Chrysotoxum bicinctum. The sequence continues at coordinate 40,998,319 of OU426989.1, read as the reverse complement.
TAAGAAAATTGAATTGTTCCAAATATATTTCTTGAGATTATTTCCATGAGTATATTTCAATAGAACCTCCTTATATTTTCCTAGAAACGTAATCTCCTTCACGATTTATTGCTTCCACTTGAGTCTTTTATATGTCATTTATTATTATCAAAACTAATCCATAAAATAATTTCTTCTCTTAACCCCCATCATCGATCTGATGATATCCTTAAATGATTTATGAGTATCGACTACTTACACCTATATCTATAAAAAAAACTTGTTGAATCTAATAGGCTTACATATTTCTCATGAGTCCAATAAATTTTCGATAGGTATAGTATTTATATTGACCACGATTACATAGTTTGTGCCATAAATCTTATATTACGGCCTCTTTTGGATCTTCTGAAAATTCCCATCAACGACTTTTTCTATTAATCATTCATAAAGTTCTTAGATCTGGATAATAATTTAAAGGGAAGAATTTAGAAAAAAACACTAAATTATTTTATTTTTTTTTTTTGAGAATAAAAAAATGGAAGAAAAGAAATTATCCTACACAGGAAAGTAGGACCAACAAAATTATCGGTATGGAAAAAAACTTGTCCTGGGAAATTGTAAATATTCGCCTATGTAAAAAATAGGTGAACTTTAACTTTTTGACTTGCGATGTACTCGTAGGCACTTTGCCCTTTTTGCAGTTGGAAAAAAAATAATGCAACTCGAGAATGTTATCAAACTTGACTTCAGGGTGATAGACAACACCAAAGTGGTTCCTGCAATTCTGTATGTCTGTATATAAGTACCTCAACCTACAGCAGAGACCGCTGGAGCGATTTTCTTCAAATTTGGTACTTAAGCGTCTTCGTTGATACTCTAACCCCCAGTTTCACAGTGAAAGTTCAAACCCGACTTTTGGTTTGAACTTCAGTTCAACAATAAATTTGGTTTCACAGTGTCATTTAAACCTTAAACAGAGTTTATATTGTAGTTTAAGTTAAACGACACTATTCTGCCGTTTAAACCTCATTTCAACAACCACTTCACACATTTAAAAATAGAATTTATTTTCATTTTTTAATTTTTTTCCTGTCACAGATCACAACTGAAACAAAGCAAACTTTCCTTGATTAGACTGTGAAACCGGACGAGTTGAACTTTAAATTTAAACTCCAGTTCAGGTTCAGTCGATACTAACGGTACCTGCCAAACAGTCGTTATGAAAAATGTTATAAAGGGTGGTTAAAGTTTAAGGGCCGATGTTGAATGTGAACCACAACTTAACATCAAGTTTTTTTCTGCATTTCATTTAACATTTCTCAATTTCAGACTAACTCAATTTGAACCATGGAAAGATACACAATCGAGCAACGCGTTCAAGTTATTCAGGCTTATTATGAAAATGGGCGTTCAAATAAAAATGCATATCGTGCACTTCGTGTTTTTTCCGATCAATTTAATCGTCCAAATGTGCGACAATCGGAAAAATTGTTGAGCAAACCAGGTCTGTAGGAGATGTGATAACACTAGTGCATGCTCGTACAGCTCGTACTGCAGAAAATATTGCTGATGTTCGCGAAAGCGTGTCAGAAGAGCCGTCCACCTCAACTCGCCGTCGCGTCGTTCCCAACAATTGCACCGCTCACGCTCGTCGTTGATGAACATTATGCATAAAGACTTGCATTTACACGCTTACAAGGTGCAAGTGACTCAAGAACTAAAGCCTTTTCTTGACCATTTCAAGCGTCGTCAATGGTCAGAATGGTGGCAAGAAATGGCAACAGTGGATGATCAATTTTCGAAGAAAATCATCTTCAGTGATGAGGCACATTTTCACCTCAGTGGATTCGTCAATAAGCAGAATTGCCGCATTTGGGCGAATGATAATCCAAGAGTGATTGTCGAAAAACAAATGCACCCACAAAGAGTGACTGTTTGGTGCGGTTTAGGGGCATAGAACCTCAATTATGCCTCAGCGTCATCGAAAATTTGGACCATCGGATGGAGGTGAGCTGCCCAGGTCGCTGCGGCCATTTGGCCGATATTTTGTTGCATACATAATTGAACCATACCAATATTATCATAGTAAAAAGAAATGACAATAATTTCCTAAATAATTTGTGTTTTATTCAAAATCAACATCGGCCCTTAAAATTTAACCACTCTTTATTTCCCCAAACGGCTGTTACGATTTTGTAGTCATGGTCTACAATGGTACCTTAACATTTCTCTTTAACGAACCTACCGATCGTAATCAAAGTTTTTACACATGAGTTTTATAAATTTATTACAATATTCTCGTATAAACAAATTTTCGATGATTTTTTTTTTGAAATTTCAATATCTTGAAAACGATTGTTTTTGAAATTATTTTCTTAAATGTATATTACTTAATGCTTTAAAGTGGTGTATATATACAAAATGTTTTTATTAATATAACGATTTTTTAAAATTTTATTTTCATAAATTCATATTATTTTTTTTGTCAGGCGGTAATCAAATTAAAAATTGTATACATTTATACATATTGCTCTATTTAATATTGCTGTGGTCTCCATGTTACGTTATTTATTAAAAATGGTTAATTTAGAAAGTGAGTTTTTTTTTAAATTAAAAAACCCTGTAAGTGCACATAGTATTCATATTTTATTTTGAAGTTATATTTTTTCATTGATTTTTTAAAAGGTATGCTTTAAACTAATCTTCTTTCATTTGGCCTTGTTTTTCCTCGTAATGTCGTTATTTAAACCGAAAAAATATCGTCATCAATTTTATTGATCTGAATGGAATAAAAAGCCAATGTGGCCACGCATTTATGGAATAAACAAAGATATGCTGTACTCTTATTGATCACACCCATTTGCGTTAAATTCTTCGTAAGAAAACAACGAAAAAAAAAAACATTTTTTGAGTTTTTACTTTGGTATAAATTACAAAATTCATTAAGAAATATAAATTCCTAGAGTAAGACACATATAATGGAACTTCACACGTACCCTTGAAGTCAAATGCAAAGGAAGAACACACCTATTACATTTAAGGAGAAGTCTTCATCCACATATAATTAAAGAGGAGAATTGTTTTGAAGTTTCTTTTATTCGTGTACAGCGCCATTATTTCTCATCATTTAAGCATCGATTTGGATTAGCTTTTCGATACATGAGATGAACGATCGGTTTCGAGTTGAATTGAAAATAATTGAAGAAGGAATCTGTTTATAACAAAAAACAAAAAATGTATTAAAACTAATTTAAAACGAAGGGTTATTCAAGTTAGGTTGAACACTGTACAGGCAATTTATACGTTGCAATTTTTTACTTGTTTCTGTTTAGCATTGCCTTGCAACTCCACAAAACAAAATTATTTTGACTTTCGTGCTTATAATTTATAATTTATTATAGGCTTAATACAAGCAGAACTTATAACTAGACATAATATTCTTAAATCTGTTCTTAAACATAATAAAGGTAGAAATGTTCGACTTAATAATAGCTTACCTAAAACTAAAATGGGAAGAAGGTTTAGTGAGGGGTTTGGGACAGAATTTTTCTAAGGGATGCAGAACTGAGGGAAAAATCTAAAATATCTTGAACAGAGTTGGCTGAACGTAATAATCTGGAGATTGGGTTGAAGTGTCCGTAGTTGGTGCGGTGTGTAGGGAGGTGGAAAAAGGCGGCGGAACGTAAATGACGCGGGTTTGTATTGATAATTATTAATTCAAGCAAGGCCGGAGAGTCAATGATACCAGTTGGTGAACGAATACTACATATATCGGCAATATGACGACGTTGAGCAAGGGTATGTAGGTTGATCAGTTGTAGACGGTCTTCATATGGGGGTAAGATAAAGGGATCAGAGCAAGGCAAATTGCGCAAAGCAAAACGAATAAATTTTCGTTGTACTGCTTCAAATTTATGTATGTGAGTGAGTGATGAGGAAGGGTGACCAAATCTGACTAGCATATTCAAGGATGGGTCTGACAAATGTGACGTATATAGATCTAGTAACAAATGAAGAATTAGCTTTCGCAAGTACATGATCAATATGAGAACGAAAATTTAGCTCTTTATTACATATTACTCCAAGGTCTGTAATTGAGGAAACAATAGTGACAGTTATATTACGGAAATGATAGGTTCGAGGAATTGAAAGTAAACGTTTCCGGGAGAAAATTATAAATTAACATTTTTTTATATTGAGTTCAAGAAAGTTTTTATTGCACCAAGTAAAAAAGTGTTTAAGTCATGTTGAAGAAGCGAAGAGTCTTGAGAAGATGCGATTGTTTTGATTATTTTAATGTCGTCAGCATAGATGGAGATATCAGCGAAGGAAATGGTGTTACCCATGTCATTGATGGCAAGAACAAATAGGATTGGGCCGAGATGGCTGCCTTGAGGAACTCCTAAGGATGCGAAGATTGGATCAGACGCCACTCAATAAACCAGGTTGGAAAACCAAGAGCTTTTAGTTTTATATAGATAATTTGGTGACTGACCATGTTAAAGGCTTTACTAAAATCAGTAGTTATAACATCAACTTTTGCAATGGAAGTAAAGAGAATCGTAATCGATACTTTCAAAGAGCTTGGGTAACGCAGAAAGTTAAGCAATCGGTCGGTAATTAGAGATATCATTCTTACAACCCTTTTTGAAAACGGGAAAGATAAAAAATTCTTTCCAAAGAGAGGGGAACACACCTTGTGAAAGTGATAATTGGAAGAGTTTAGTAAGGAGTTCACAAACTAAATTAGCACATTTTTTAAGAAAAATTGCAAGGTTTCCATCAGGGCTAGGAGAAAAATCAACTTTCAATGAGTTCAACTTATCATAGACGGAGGGGGAAGTAATAGTAATTGAGACAAGAGACGTTTGCGGCAAATTGGATAGAAATCTGTGATATTCCAGGTCAGGTTCATTTGAAGTATTGCTATAGGATATGCTGAAAAAGCTAGCAAAGAGATTAACTATGATTTTGGGATCAGATGAAGATGTGCCAAGAAAGTTAAGCGTAGAGGGAAGGCCGTCGGATTTTCTCTTGACGTTAATGAATTGGTAAAATCGCTGGCGTTCAGTGATGAGACAAATCTGCATTTGATTGGCATAAAGTCGAAAAGGAAGAAGATAGTAAAAATAGTTAAGAGACGTCTGGAATTTGAGATAAGTTTTCCATAACCTATTTCTGACATTACGGATACTACGCAGCTCTCTTGTGTACCAGGGAGGAGATGAAACACAGTTCTTTTGTAGTGTTAAAGGAACGCATTGGACAAGACAAGGGAATATTGAGGAAAAGAAGGAAAGAGCTATCCCCCTTAAAATCAATCTATCTCTCACAAAATACATGATTTTTCTTAATGAATTGGAAAAAAATTATTGGAAACTGGCACATTGGTAGATTTTGGGTGGGTGGAATCTCTTTATGGATATAAAACCTAACTATCGCATCGTATGCGCTTTTTAGAAAAATGAATATGAAAACAGACCCCAGGTTCACAGTGGGAGTTTAAACTTAAGTTCAGCTGAACCTGAACTGGAGCTTAAATCTGAAGTTCAACTCTTCCGGTTTCATAGTCTATTCTGAACTTCAGTTCATTGAACGTTGTTTAAATAAATTATTTTCTCTTTCTATCTGAATCAAAGAAAAAAGAATCAAGGGAAGTTTGCTTTGCTTCAGTTGTGATCTGTGACAGGAAAAAAAAAATTAAAAATGAAAATAAATTCTATTTTCAAGTGTGTGAAGGGTTTTTGAACTGAGGTTTAAACGGCAGAATAGTATCGTTTTACTTAAACGTCAGAATGTACTCTGTTCAAAGTTCAAATGAAACTGTGAAACCAAATTTATTGTTGAACTGAAGTTTAAACCAATAGTTGGGTTTAAACTTCCACTGCGAAACTGGGGGTTACCGTCATATTATTTCTGAAAATGAATGAAAATAAAATTGTATTTCATGATTAATTTTGTAATGATTAATTAAACCGCACTCGACGCTCAAACCGATAAATCAAAATCTTTGGTCTAGTTTCTGTGATGGAAATGTGATCCTTCCCTCATCAATTCATCAAACCAAACATAAAGATTACATGCCAAGATGCATCTCCATCTGCTGGATGATTAAGGAAGAACATAAATACCAAACACTATAATATCTCTTTTTGTCTTACATTCATTTGAACACCCAATCACACTTAAGTCTAAAAACGAATTACGAATACCAATGTTTTATTATTCTCCTTCGGTGTGTTTGTGCAGACAAAACCCCCGCATTTGAAGGAAAACCAAAACATAAATCGATATCCTTAAACACATCTGTTCAGGCCATCGAACTATCTTGAATCATCTTTGGGTTTATTTTGCGAAAGAGCAAGGACCATGCGGGTCTTATGGGGAACAATAAACTTCTTACGTCAACACGAGAATATTTGTAAAGTAATCCTCTTCTTAGTCACTTGGCGGAGCAAACAAAAATAAATACTTCTGATTACTTGTAATGGATTCTGGTCGAAGCGAAGTTAAGTTATCATTTCCCTCGAGGACCATATATCTTTTATGCAGCAGATGGCTAAGAGATAAACTTTACTTCGAAATGAGGACAAAGTAGGTTTACTAGTATACTCGTTTCTATGAGTACAGTTCAATCGTAAATTATATTTGTTTCATTGTTGCCTATGTAGGCGGGAGGAGCCTTGTACGAATATTGAAATGAATGGCCATAAGATCCTGGTCTTATAGGATTACGCAGACACAAAAAAGATAATGCTTAAATTTTTTCGAAGAAAATGTTCTTAGACTTGTTTATATATTGTAAATAAATAAATGGTATCGCATTACTTGTTTTCTATATTTAATTTTGAATAAAACAAACTTTGAGTGAGACATCATTAAATTTTTGTATTTATGTAGAAGGTCCATTATATGCCATTATTAGGGCTAGGATTTCCATGCAAATGCATATTTTTTTGAGAAACTTTAGAAACACAGGAATAAAATACAAACACGAATCAATCAATTTGCTTTAAAATGGCATTTAATCGTTAGTGCATATTTTTGCATATTTTACTATAAATGCATATTTTTGCATATTTTACTATAAATGCAATAAATATATTACTTTTAATTGCATATTTTCAATAATAAATGCATATTTGTGAATATTTTCGAAAAAAAACAAAATAATCCTAAAGTAAAAAATGCACATAGGTACATGGTAATGGCCGCTCGAGGAATTAAAAATTTTATATCCAAAAATGATCATGATATAGATAGAATGGCAGAACAGATAAGAAGTAATTTTAAAAATGTAGATTTATTAATCTTAAACGGAAACAAAAATATTTTTAAAAGTAACATCTCGCGTTGAGCACTTCAAAGCAAAGTATCCCTCGACCCCTCTTCCTTCCCAGCCAATTGTTACCAGGTGGGAAACTTGGTTGGAAGTTGGTGCTTACTACGCCAAAAACTATGAACATTTTGAAGATGTTGTGAATTATCTTGATAACTCGGATGCTGTTGCCATTACAAATATAAAAGAAGCATTGAATCAGCCTTTGGTAAGGAGTCATATCATATTCAACAGTTCCAACTACAGTTTCCTGCGCGATACAATTGTATAGATTGAAGGAAAAAATACGTTAAAAAAACATCTATTTAATTGAAATTGTTTTTTCAAAAATTAGTGCAGTTGGAGGACCTTTGGTGCAGCAATTAAAAAAAAAAAAAAACTGGATGAGTTTCTAAAAAAAAATTAAGGTTTCGCAAAAATAAAAAAAATATTTACAAAGAGTTTACACTGAGATGTGTCGATGAGAATTACATTGAGCCCTTAATATCTCAAGAAATATTTTCTTTAAAGAACGCTCTATTAATTTCAGTTGACGTTGAGCGATCATTCTCTATGTATACACAATTTCAGAGACCGAATCGTCAAAGTTTTACGTTTGAAAATTTGAGAGAAAGCTTTATGATTTATGCGAATAAAGCATACGAAAATTTTGAAGATTAGATGTAATGCAATAATGGATGTAATTCAAATTCTATGCTATTTTTAATATATACTTTTTTTTTCTATTTTAATTGAAATGAAGAATTTTATTTTCAGTTTTTATTGGTAAAATTTTGTGTTCCTCGATAATAAAGCCTGAATTTGTTATATAAACCTAAATACTATGTTTTTCCCATACAGATGGTTCGCAAGGTATATGGTTTTAAATGCATATTTAAGGTGCATATTTTACATTTTTAAGAGCATATTTTAAGCGCATATTTTGCATTTTTAAGTGCATGAAAATCCTAGCCCTAGCCATTATGTATGGAATATAACATTTAATTGTCTACCGCCGCCGCGGGTTCGCTGGATGGCGCGCATCCATAGACAGACTGAATGTGACCAATGGCGTTGATTATATCTGCTTTCATGGCAGTCGACATTGGCATAGACCTGTGAAAAGATGACAACCCCAAAAAAGAAGTCTAAAAGTCCGCCTGATATAACCAGGTTCGGAAATCGCTCATGCAATATGTGCTCTGTGGCACGGACTATGTGACACATATCATCGGTGTCCAAATAAATCATTCTAAACAAAATTGGCTATTATCGAGCGATGGCGTTAGGTTTGACGGTGATTATCTGACCAACGTCGATTGACGAACCCATTCAACAAGAAATGGGCCTCGTCGCAAAATACGATCCACTTCTCGATCGAAATTGGGGTGAATTTCCAACTGCTCCGAGCCCAGTTAGCAAGCACACGTCGTGGTCTATAGTCGCTAACTCTGAGCTCCTGGGTCAGTTGAAGTTTGTACGGCCCAAGTCATGACGCAGAATTCCGTTGTGGTCCGTGAAATGCCATGTTCTTGTGCGCTGCATGGAATTGACTGCCTCGGAAACAGAGGGGATAGTTTCGAAAGATCTTGCGTTTTCGTTGATGTTTGGCTGTTAGAGGATTGTTGACTGAACCAATCAACTTGATTTTATCCACCACGCAGGGAATAGTCACTGATCTCTATAATACACTGGATAGCGCATTCCCTTCATTGTATAACAGTTTTTTTTTACTCTAATTGAAGATGAACGATGGTGGTCTTCTTTCAACAAAAAAATTATGTTGACATGACATAGAGGAAAACAAATGTGACCATAGTTTTGTAAATTGTAAATATTTATTATTAAAATTAAAATAAAGTTAAAACAAAACTATTTAATAGATCTGAAAATATAAAGTGTGATACAGCTTTTTTAAGAACTGAAAGCAGATTCCAAAAAGGTATCAACCAACTTTGTAGAGCTAGCCATTCAAAAAAGAAACACCATTACATCCGTAATGCATAACCTTATTTATCTCGAAAACGGCTCTAACGATTCTGATAAAAAAAAATTTGGTGTAATATTATGCACATGAACTAAATTTTGGTGAAAAAAAAAATTAGGGGGGAATGATATTAACGGGAACTGTCATGGACTTTTTTATTGATTTTCGAATTTTTCATCAACGGCTCTAAAGTTCGAAAAAATAGTTTCGGTTTTTTAAAAAAATAATACAATTTTTTTTTGAAAATTTAACATCTTAAAAACGGATACACGATTAAATTTTTAAATTACGTCTTAAAATGTATTTTATTGAATACTTATAATTTGCATATCAGTTTTTTTTATAAAAAATTAAGGAAAATTTAATACACAAAAAACATGTTTCAGTGTGTCTGTATGTCTGTACCTCTTACTACAGCTTATGTTCTTCAATCCCGGTAGTTAAGGGTCTTCGGTGATTCCCTATAGAAGGGAAATTGAAATTTTTTTTAGCTCCAAAACCCCCATACTCCCGTAATGCAAAATCTTATTTATCTCGAAAACGGCTCTAACGATTTTGATAAAAAAATTATGTGTGATATTGTGGACATGGACTACATTTTTTGTAAAAAAAAATTTGGGCAAAATGTTATTAATGGTACCTGTCATAGAATCGTTTTTTTGAATATCTACTTTCTCATTACCGGCTCTAACGATTTTAACCAAAAATTTTTACCATTTCATTTAGTTAAAGCTAGGAAATGGGTGAAAAAAAAATTCAAAAATTTTTTGGTACACCCCTTGGAACCATTTTTTTTTTTTTGGTTTTTGATTTTCTTAAAAACGGTTCAACCGATTTTTATGTTTTTTATGCTTATGCTCCCCAGCAGTATAAATTTTATTGTATATTAAATTTTCCAAAAAAATTTTCTTGGATTTAAAAAAAAAATTCTTGGATTTTTAAAAAAATTTCAGTTTTTTTTTTAGAACTCAATATTTCAAAGACCCCATTCTCGAGGTTTTTAAAACTTGATAAATTAAAGTTTCTTAAATTAAAAGATGTGAAAAAATAATTATTTTACCTAAAATCGAAAAACGTATTTTTCTCGAAAACGGTTCCGAAAATTTTGCAAATTTTTTTTTCTTTTGATTAATGCTTGCTATATAATTTAATAAAAAAAATTGAAATCAAGATATTACTGAATGTACCTACCATAAAACGATTTTTTCGGATTTTGAAATTTTCATTATCGGCATAACAGATCTTAATGAAATTTTTTATAGAGATGCTTCTAAAAAGTTTAAAAAATATTGCATTTCAAAACTTAAAAATTTTTTTTTTTTTTTGAATTTTTTGAAAAAAAAGTATTTTTTTTTGGAAAATTCGATATCTCAAAAACGGCTCAATAATTTTTTTTAATTTAATTTTCATACAATAATAAAAACTTAAAGTTGGCGTACCAAATTTTTTTCTTAAAAATGTTTTAAAAATTTTGTATATAAACGCGTACTTTTGTAAAGAAACCACTAAAAGGACTTATAATTTTTGTTCTTGTATAAATTCATATTTTCATAGCATTCTGTTTGTATCTAATACTACTAAAAGAATTTAAAAAAATTAATTTTATCCTTATGAACATTTTTCTCTAATAACATTTGTTTTTAAAATTCTTAGTCTATTAGATGGGAGCAAGTTCGTGCGGCCCAGTCATGTATTTTATTTATTATTAAAATGTGTTCTTTTATAATGCTGCTGGCGTTTCTTCTTTGGACGAAGATTAGATTGGGCGTCCAAAGATGAATCCTTCCTCATCGTCATACTTGCGATTTTCTCCATTGATTTCTAGACAATCATGACTTGGTTCGGTGCCAAAACTATTGCATTAAAAGGATTTCGATTTAATTTTCTTCTTCTTTGATTTTTTTGGAATGATAGCTCTTGAAAAATAACTGGTTGCTAAATAGGTATTATTGCAAAGGTTTCAATTAATATCTCACCTCAAAACATGGTTACTTTTGTTGATATCGATAGATTCATTACGTGGAATGTAAATTCCATCGTCGGAAAGAAATTGTGTTGCAGACAGATGACTTGGTCAAATTTGGGATCGACTTGTATATGGAGGGCTCACAGCTGTACCGAACCAAGTCATTTTAAAAAAATCCAAAACCAACGCCAAAATGTCCGCAAAATTGACCTCTATTTAGAGCTGTAATAAACTATATATATTTCATTACAGCTCTAAATAGAACTATGTAGCTCTAAATGAACTATGTAGTTCATTGCAGCTCTAAATAGAGGTCAATTTCGCGGAAATCCTGGCGTTAGTTTTGGATTTCTTTAAAATGACTTGGTTCGGTACAGCCGTGAGCCCTCCATATAATTGCGATTGGGTTCATCGTCATAAAACTGGGACAAATCCGTTCTTGGACGAAATTTCATTTGTTTTGATTAAAAAAAGTTTATTGGAAATTTACAAAAATAACACAAAACAAAAACAATTTAAAGCATAATTTTATAATTTTGAAGGAATGTCGATTCAGTTGCCGGTTTTTAGGCAAAAGCATGACAAGCACAATCATTTTTTAATATATTCAGTGACTTTTCAACACTCATGATAGTTTTTTATTCTTTATTACTTTTTGGATACTTGATTTTACAATTTTAGTTTATTTAAATTAATAAATAACACGATAATGGCAAACAAAATAACCAAGTAGCAAAATAAACAAAAAATTATAGTTACACTGTTATACGGCACCGTGGTCGCCTTCATAATATAACAATGTTCAATTGGAATCAACTTTTTTGATGAATGCGCTATCCAGTGTACTCGTATTATAGAGATCAGTTAAGTGGGAATAGTCCCTTCGGAAGAACGATTTAAATGACCGTCAAATGGGCGAAGCGCCCAAAATGTTACTCGAACATAAAACAATACAACAATTTGCACACGGTTTTGATACTATTATTTAACATTTTGACTAAATAAATGACAGCCAATTTGACAGATAAAGGTATGGCCGTAATCACCTGTCAAAGTATAGAAATATTTATTTGAAATATCTTTATTTAAGTATACTGTGTTGTTTTTACTATCTGTATTGTTTAAGTTTTATCTTTTAAATAAATTGAAAATGAAAGTTATTTTATTACTATTATTCCTTATAATATGCTATCGACATTTGTTTCAAATTGAATTTAATATTTCTGTTTTAGCCTTATTCCAATTCTGTTTGAATAATTTAAAATCCGATTTTAATGATTTATATATTTCTTTTATTTGCAGGTATGTATCTACAACCAAATAAAAATCTATCTTTTTAAGCAGTATAATGGTAAGATAATACTCTGAAATTTCAACTCAAATAAGAATGTCTAGAAGGCAACTTCAAAAATTCAAATTGTGTCTGCTAAGGCCCCTGAGAGAAGATAAATTTAAAAAATAAAAAAAAAACAAAAACATACATAATCGTATACATGTTTTTCTATAAATTTTATCCTTGCTCGGTAAAAAAAAAAAAACTAATAATAAAACCCAATTCTATAGAGTGTTGTCAATTTTATAATGCCTATCCTTAATCGTATCGGGACCAAACCAAAACATGTTGTGGATATTAATATTTCGATGGGACCCTTCGGGCTATATCCAACGTTAATTCGTTTATTTCTTTGAATAAAGACAATTTTAAGTATGCTGTCTTATGAATCCAACTGACTTTGTTGGTCTATAACACATTCAAGGCAGTGTTTTAAATTTTATAGAAGTTTAAATTTTGAGGCATCTGGGGAGTTGAAATAGAGCAAGGAAAAAAGCTTTGACACAAATGGCTTATACGAGATTGAGTTTCTACGGTTTTGAATGAATATTCAAATACTTGAAAACAGAGAAGAAAGTGTTGAACGATGATCAAAAAAGGACTTTATTAGAAAGACTGGGTTTTTTCTAATAAGAATAATGTTTATTCCAGCTAACAAGCACATATGAATGAAGTTGTTAGTCACATGGTTTAGGATCTCTACGAGTCCTAATGACATTTTATTTATTTCTGTATTGTCCATAAGTTTTGAAACCAAAAAACCATTTAGAAAAAGATACAACACATCGAAAGTCATTCTGTTTAAAAACTTTTTTTACTGAAGACTCTGGAGAAAGTAATTGATGACTTCATAAGAAATATTAATTAGAATGCCTCTTAACGGCCGCCAGCAGTATGTTTATATTGCGGGTAGATCTACACAGACCGACCTTTTTGAGCTTATCAAACACTGTACAAATAGACCTAGATGCTAAAAAAAAAAACACCTTATGTGCCTTCTTAGACATCGAGGGTACCTTTGACAACAACTCTCATGGGGCCGTACACAAAGCACTTGAAAAGAAATGCTTACCCATCACTGTTACCAGATGGATAAGGCACAAGAAGGGCGGAAGCATAAGTAGTAAAATATATAGGAATAACGCTAGATAGCAAACTTTTCTCTGAAACGTCGAAATAACTGTCGGGAAAGCCACAAAATCCCTTATGATATGCAAGAGACTTGGAGGCAAATCATCATATGGCTATAAACCAAATATTCTAAGGTGGAGTTACACCATTATGGTAAAACCCATCATTACCTATGGTGCAGTTGCGTGGCACAAAAGAACTTGCCAGTTGACTAGAAAAAGTTCAAAGGCTCACATTTTAAGGTACTGGGAGGGGAAAATGTATAGGAACTAGAGAAAGATACTCCATATCAAAGTCTGCAGTAGCGAGCTTACTAGACATTCCAAGAGATAGTTCGAGAAAATTTCAGAACGGAGTTAGGTAGCAAGCAAGTGTAAGTAGACGAAACAGTGAACTACTCTATTAAAGCAAATGCCATCAATTGGCCTACTAATGCATCGAGAACGTCTCAAGAGACAGGTTCAGAACCAAAATTTCTCAGTCGAAGGGGGCACATTTCAAGTGGAAGTAAAATCCATTGGAAAATATACCGAACTAGAACTCGACAAAAACCACCGCAAATAAAACATTGCCATCATGTCGCACGGCCGAGTAGCACTCAAACCATTACACTTACATGTCATTAGTATAAGAATGTATGGCTAGGGTTAACGACTTCGTCACGCATAAAATATCACAGCTCGATAATATTCTTATCGCCGTATGTGTCTGACATCTCAGACGGGTACATGTCGAACAAAAAGAAGAAAGAAGCCAAGAAGAAGAAATTTGAGGTTGGGCTTCTTAGCATACCTGTATTTAGCAAAGTCTACAGAAAGCATATGAGTTTGAACTTTTCACTGAGCGTTCCCCAACCAAAGAAGATAACAATCAGTGACTCGAGTAACGCGATATTATCAAATAGGTATCCGATATCACCATAGACTACCAACCACCAAAGATAAAAAAGAATCTCGCGATCGAAAGAACACCGAGAAATTGTATAAAAAGCCAAGCAACTGACTGTTGGATTTAAAACTGTACCAAAAGCTCTTCAAAAACAGCAAAGAAAACCTAGTCACCAAACCAAATGTAGACGTACATGTTCTTAAGCAACATTTCCAGCAGCTTTTCAATCGGGATCATGTATAGCGAGTTATAGGCCATACTTCTAGTAAATGACGAATCACTTCCAATATCTAGTTTAGAAGATGTTTATTCTATATTGAAATAGCAGTGCTCTTCAAACACTTGATAAAGTGCATGAATCGAATGGTTAACCAAGTATGGGTGGATTGAAATTATGCGCGTTGACTTGAGGCAAATCATTGAACAGACCAACAAATTTCTATTCGAAAATCGGCACCTTTCCATCGACTTCAAAAGCCGTCAAGAGCTCTATATGACGATGGTCAAACTCGTGGTCCTGGGAAAAATGATCACGCTGTGTCGCTTGATATTCGAAAAATTCACAGTATAATGTTCAACTATAGGGAATAGCTGCTTCGAACTATACCAAACAAGCACAGTGTCTCAGGAATGCCCTTTGATTTCTTCAATTTTTTCGCAGGAGCAGATAATGCCAAGGGCACTTTTTCAACAAATCTTTCCAACTATATCTAAGAGTATGCGGATGATATCAAAATCAGCGTCCAACGTAATAGAGTCTTTAACTGATGCCATCCGACGAAGAATCACCCTAGGAATACGCTGATACTTCAGTCTGACGAAACATTTGGTTTCAGAACTTATATTCTACTTCCAGTCGTTGGACTAATATTATAGATATAATGTCATTAAAAGTTTCTGGAGCGAGGATATCGTAGTGTTGATATTAAGACCTGATATCGTATGAAGATTTTCCTGAGGCCCAATAACATATTATCATGTTATTTTAAGAACTTTCTTTTCATAGTACGTGGGAATGAAAATTCATCAAGTTTTAATTTCTATTCAATTTCAAAAGTGTTCTCTTAGATTAATGAAATAATTTTAGTTAGGATTTTTGAAATACGGGATTTAGCCCGAATTCAAAAGAACTTTTGTTTCTATATTTTGTTGTTGAAGTGACTTTACTTCTTCCAAATTCATTCACTATTATTCTAGTCTTGTTTTTCTTTCTTAACATTTGAAAAAGTTTTTTCATCTTCTTTGAATTGTGTATTTTTAACTTTTATTTAAATGAAGCCAAATCTATGGTGGACCTTTCAGATAAGGCACTATACCCAGTTCATTCATTTTTTCTATTGTCAAAAAGGTAAGACAACTTTGAAACAAAACTTAAATAATTCCAAAAAATAATTCCGTTTACCTGGAATTGCAGAACTGGAAATAATCCCTTTCGCTTAACTTTTTTTAAGACAAAATTCTGGATCAAGAATTCCTAATATACTCGTAGATACCCTTCGTTTCAGACTTAATTAAACTCTGTATTGAAGTTTTGGTTTTGATTTTTTTTTTTCATCTCCCTAAGTTTTATGTGTAAAGATAGATCGCGACCTTAGAACAATAGGGTTCTAACTGACATTTTTTTCAAAAATGAGTTATATATGTGATCGTATAAAATCGAGTATGCTCTTTCGATTCGTTTCATCCATTTTTATCTATCTCTTTTAGTTTTCTAATTAGTCAGTAAAAATGCATGAAATAAAGTTCTATGTACATCAATTTATTAAAAAACTAAGTTCACAAAGTTCTAAGTGGTATATAGAACCTAGTGTACTTAGAAAAATAAGAAAAAAATGCACATAGAACTTTGTTACACAACTGGATGTAGATTGAACTTTGTTGCTTCAAAATATTCAAACAATGCTCGTAGTTAGGACTATTAAGGCTATAAATTTTGTGTTAAAGTTGAATTTTATCTGAAATGTATTTTAAAAGTTTGTGGTATGTGATTTTCAAAATGTTTGTTCTAAATATGCACATGTTTTTCTAGATTCAAAATAGCTTTTTTGGGTTTTAGTCCACAAAAATTGGCGTTTCGTCCCGGCGATCTCACATGGACTCATCAGCTGACTGAGGATCTTGTCAATACGAAATTTTTGTCAAATTCAGCTCATCTTACATCGATTTTTTAACAAAAATCCAATGTGAACTATGCCCAACCAAGATTAAAATTGTAATCATTAACGTTGGAAGATTTTGCCCGTGGCCTAGCATTGATTCTATATGAAGGTTTTATAATAAAAATTCTATATACGAGTACCACTGAAATAAATCAGCCAAGTAGAAGACTTAGCACTATTAATGGACTTGTTGAATTATTGATTCAAAATAGCTTTTTTGGTGTTTAGTCCACAAAAATTGGCTGATTTAATTCAGTAGTATATAGAATTTGTATTATAAAACCTTCATATAGGTAAGTATTTCTATTTCAAAAGTAAATTCCTAGGTGTACTGTATTAAATATAGGTACCACTCATTTAAAATGTCGTGGTAAAGAAAGCTTTAACAGGAATGTTTTCGGTACGAACTTTAACCTTGATTTTCACCATCCCAAGTTTAATAAATCTGGCAAATGTGAGGCCTATAAAGCAGCAAGAAAAGAAGATGCGTTAATTGAAAAATTTACGAAGGAACATGAGGTCCACTTAAACTTAAAAAAGATTTTGTTATATCATGTAAAGGTGAAGAAACTTGTCATATTTGCCAGGCTTGGATGCATCACAAAGCCCGTGTAGGACTTACTAGAACGGAATATCAAAAGATAAGCAAGCTAGATTGCAATGAAATTGCGCCAGATACTTTAGTTGTTATAATGCTACCTCGTTAAGAAAGATTCAAGGCTGTTATCTTTGCCAAACGTATTATAACTTTCAATGAAAGTTTTGCGCCTTTTGGAACAAAAAGCAAAGAAATACCTTTTACTGCAATTTGGCATGAGGGTACTTCCGTTCGACACTAAATTCATAGCTTTTACCTTTTTAAAAAGTCAATATATAAAGTCAACTTTTGTTTAACCATCATCATTGTTCGCTCCCAGCAAAGAGAAATATAAATCGACAGAATAAATGTTATTGAAAAATATCTCTTCCAACTGTTTCCTGAAAATAGAAAACAATTATTGGACAATCTTCCTGCGACCGAGCTTAAAGCAAACTTAGACTAGTTTTAAAAATGTTGCAAAAACAATTTTTTCTTAATAAATGATTAAGTTCTGTTAACATAAATTTGTTTTCTTTTTTGATTTACAGTTCAGTTAAAAAAGAAGGAATTTTAATAGAAATAGTTTGCAAATCGGTGTACATAGAGCTTTTTAAATATATCTTAATAATTAATTTCTATATATGGGTTACTATAAGAGATTTAGTGTTTTGCTTTATAACTCGAAGTATGAAAAATGTAGTTAGGGTCTTCACGATATTATGGGCAGTGTGAGCTTTACTTTTCTTTAATAATGTTTATTTGTTTTCCTTTATAAAAAATTTAAAAAAAGGAATAAAATCTTCGTTCAACAAAAATTCTTATTTCTTTAAGATAACAGGGTTCTATCTGAACAATTAAATTTCTTATCATGACACTAAGTTCTATCAGGTAATTAGAACCTTATTGTTCTATGCTCAAATGACTTAGCGTTGAGAAACAAGGTTCTATCCATTTTTCCAACCACCAATTACTGCAAAATTATGAAATATGTTGCAGATTTTTAAATTCAGATCAACATAACTTATTACAAAATTTGTGTTTTCAAAAAATCATGTAGATCCAAACAAAAATATAAAAGTTATAGACAAACAAAATTTCAATCTCTGTTTTCTCAAAAGTGACTTGCGTGCAGTTAGAACCCTATTGTTCTAAGGTCGCGAGATAGCTATACAGGGAGCAACTATCTAGAGAATTTAACTTCCAATGTACATACATCTTAGAACACTCGTAGTCTTCCTGATGGGAATCCAAACTCATTTGTACCTTTTTCAAAATTGAGAAATAGAAGAAATTCATCCTTAATTGAAACGAAATCTGTAAAACAACTCTTAAAATTTTTCTTTGGAAATTATTTTCAAAGGACTTAGACCCTTTTGATTAGGAACTACACATACACTCATAAAGATACTGAACTCATTACGTATAGTTTGAAAAAAGTTGTGATTTCTCGAGGAGAACCGACAAAAAAGGGAAAATTTTGTGGCGGCAGCTTTAATCAGTTAAGAGCTTGAAACTGTTCAAAGAAGTAAAAATAGCATGAGGATTTTCTTTGTTGAAAACAAAAGTATTTTTAACTTTTTTCAATTTTGTTCAAATAATTTTTTAATTTAAAACGAAAAAAAGATAGCAGATGAGAGCAAAATATAGTTGTTCGAAAAAAAAACAAAAAAAATATGTACTTTTTAACAGAAACTCTTAGGAAGACCCCCTACCAGGAAAATTTAACATATCGTCTGAAATTCACATCAAAATTGACGAAAGTCTGGGTTTTTGTTTTTGCTCTGAAAACACTTTTAGTTCGTCGGAACAGATCATAGGAATTTACATCAATTTGTCTTTGTTCAATAGTTCGTCAGAAGTGATATTGGGCAATGAAAAAGATTTTTATTGGACTTCCAACGAACTCACAATAACCATCTGCTATTGAAGACAAATTCTGAAAAAATGTATCTCAAAATTTCTTCGTTAAAATACCCATCTACTATTTTTTTTGTTTTCATAGCTAAACTTAATGTTCTTGGGTTTCGGAGGCAAATAAAGTTGCTAGTGAGAACAATCAAAAGATGCTATAGGTTTATGCATTGCGCCAGGCTTTTTTAATTGAAATTCCTTTTTGGCATCCAAAATTTGAAAATTAAAGTTCTGCAAAGTCAAAGAGCCGACTCGGTTAAATGAAATAGTCCAGACACAATGTCATCAATGATGTCGAATTTCAAATCGAACGGTCGTGCCCTTCTTTTGAAAATTAAAACCAGAGTCATGCAGTTGTCATCAGCATAAGTCAAAAGCTTTGAGTTAATCTAGGGGACCCAAGAAAAATAATATAACCTGTTTAACAAACCTTAAGGGGCACAATAGATCTCCAGGTCGCAGTGCAATACATAATTCATTCAACCAACCTGTATATATCCCATTAATCGTATCGTCGTATTTTTTGTCAAAAGTGGGCTTTTGAAAAAATGCAATATTTAATTAATTCAAATAAAAGATTGCATTCATTGACTTCCCTTTGAGACTGCGACTTTAAACTTGCAATGATCATTCATTTGGCATTAACAGGAATCCAATCACTTTTTGTGAATACAAGTTAAAAGTGAATACAATTTAGGCCAGCAAGCAGAGTTCAGAAGGCTCTGTCTCTTTCGATAAAAGAGCTTTTTGCCAAACTCTAAACAATGTTTTTGAAATATCAAATGCAATATCATTTGTTTCACCAAAATGATTCCATTTTTTGGTAAGATGTTCCATCAGAATACCAGTGGACTTATTACTATGAAAGCCGTATTGTCGGTGATTAATGAGCTTACGTTCTTCGAGATAATTCATAAGCTGATTTTTGATCATGACCTTGAAGAGAAGAGACGTTAGTGTAATTTATCGGTAATTAGTCAAACCCTCGAGCCTCAGTTCGACTACATAGCCTTCTGCACATGTTGAAAAACATTTGGGCTTCACTAATCATATTAAGCACCCAGTTGTGGTATGTTTCCATCGTGTGTTGTCCCCTTGTTTCAAAGACCCACAAGCCCTCCAATCAGCTCCGGATCTAAGGGGGGCAAACCGGGGCACTTGCCCCGGGCGGCAGTTTCATGGTGGCGCCAAATCCTTCAGACAAGAATTCGAAACATCAAACAAATGAAGCCTCTTTTCCTACAATCTCATAGGTTCTTATCAAGTAATCGAATCTTAATATAATATGTTTGAAAAACAAACTTTTCTATTTCCATACGCTCAGTAAGTTTTTGAACACATATTAAGCGATTTATGAACGCATCTTAACACTGCACTCCCTGCAAGCTATTCGACAGCACTTCTACATCAGCCTTGTGTAAAAATTGTCTCGAAAATTGCAAAAAGACCAGAAAAATTAAATGAGCATGAAGTATCACAAACGTATAAAGAATGTTTTATTAAAACAACCGTCTGCAACAAATGAAATCAGGTCAGGGCATCGATAGCGACATAGAGCGATTAATTCACTCCGAGAAGGGAAAATGGAGACATATTCTACATGTAGTAATGGACGCTGTCATGTACCTTGCCACAAACTGTCTTTCTTTTAGAGGTTCTAAAGAAACACCGAGTGATCTCGCCGAAAATGGTCCTAAGCCTAATCAAGGAAATTTTCTTAACTTGATAAGTCTGCTCGCTACATATCGTCGCTGTAGATCGAATACCTCGTAACCCAGAAAAAAAACCGATTTTTAGGTAATGATGCAATTATATTGTGAAAAAAATTCCGGATCTAATGAAAAATATCCTGTCAACCTAAAAACTATAATTGCAGAGCCACGCGCATAATTAACTACACGTCTCTCATTGCCTCTCATTGATTTGATAATAAGTTTTTTGTCTCTCCTGAAAAATCGACTTTTCTGGGTTACGAGGTATTCGATCTACAGCGACGATATGATCCTACCCTCAAATATCAATTGAACCACTTAAAAAAAGGATATGTGTCCTATTTGTCAAAAACAATAAAAAAAACTGAAATCATCAATATAATGGCAAACAAAGTTCGAAATACCATTTTCAATGAGATCAAGGATGGCAACTATTTCATAATCATTTTTGACTGCACTCCAGATAATATATCACACAGAGCAAATGTGCCAGGTGATTCGATAAATCAAAATAACAGAAACTGGTTGTGAAATAAAGAAAAGTTTCATTGATTTTATTAAAGTTGTCGGAGAGACTGGAGAATATATCACACACCGCATTCTGGAAAAACTAGAAGCTGATGGTTTGGATGTGCAAAAATGTCGTGGACAATCTTACGACAACGGATCCAATATGGCCAGCATATACAAAGGAGTCCAATCCAGAGTTATGCAAACGAAAGAGCTGGCAGAGTTTGTACCGTGTCTAGCGCACTCTTTAAATCTTGTTGGCGTGCATGCAGCTTCAACATACCCACAAGCAGTCAGCCTTTTCCGGGCTTGTACAAAAACTTTATTGTTTCTTTGTCGGATCCACCACGCGGTGGAAAATAATGCAAAAGTGTACAAAAATAAACTTAAAAGGAAGTAGCCAAACCAGATGGTCGGCTAAATATCAAACTGTTACTACTCTATTAAATAATTTACCGGAAGTTGTCAAAGCTCTGGAAGAAATTGAAGAATCCTCTCTAGCCGCAGAATCTAAGTACGAAGCTGGTCATTTGCTACATGCGGTAATGGATTTTAAATTTATCCTCAACTTGACAATTTGGAATAATATTCTTAAAGAGATTAATAGAGTGAACGTTGAAATACAAAAAGAGGATATTACCATTTCGCGTTCTGTGGCGCTAAGTGGCCTTGGCAAGATCTTGCAAGAAATGAGAGAAAAACCGGTATAATATTGGATCAAAGAAGCTACACCTGTATCAGAAAAGTTGGAAATTGAGCCGGTTCTGAAAAAAAACGAATTTCCAAAAAGAAAAAGCAACGCGACGAATGCTAGATCCGACTATGCTATTTTCCACAGATGGAAAAAATGGAGCCGATCTAGCTTTAAAATATTTTAAAGACTTGAATTCAGTTGGTTTTTGCTAGGAACTTGCCGTATTTAAAGAGCTAGTACATGATATTAATGAAAAATCAAGTGCCTTCGACCTGTTACAACATCTGTACAAGCATGACTTGCAAGAAGCGTTTCTGAATGTTAGTATAGCTTTAAGAATTTTTTGCACATCACCAACAACATCTGCAAGCTGTGAGCGAAGCTTCAGCAAACTGAAAATAATTAAAACTTATCTACGTTCTACAATGAGTCAGGATCGTCTATCTGGCCTTGCGATCCTAGCCATTGAAAACAAAACTGCCTATGTGACGGACTTTGAGAGCTAATAGATTCTTTCGCAGAAAAGAAAGCACGCCGTGTAAAGTTGTAGTCTTTCCTGGTTATATATTTTTTCTGTTTTATGTCACAAATGAAAGTTATTAGACAATAAAAAGTTTAAATTTATTAAAGGATTATTATTTTAATAAATGGTCACAAAAATGCTACTCATTGGCAGTCTTAAGAGTTTTTCCCAAACACTGAAGGAAGGGGGCGCCACTATCAAGGTTTTGCCCCGGTTCGAAAAATTGGTAGATCCGGGGCTGCCTCCAATATTTGTCCAAAGCTTTTTTTTTCATTTTTCTTTCCATATTGTTAACTTAACACGTTCTATGGGATGCATCCAATGATGCAGAGGCAAAGAGGTTGTGGAATAGTTTCATTGCAGAAATTTGAAAGACGAATACAGGAGAACTTGGAGGTTAGAATAAAAAATACAGTTTAATTAAAAACTATTTTTACTTTCGATATAGGTACTATAGGGCAAGTTCTGCACTTCCCATCTACAGCCTAAACCACTGGAGCTTTTTTCTTCAAACTCGGTACTTAAGGGTCTTCGGTGATTCCCTAGAGGGGAAATTGAACATTTTGTTTTAACTCTAAAACTAACAGTACCCCTAGTTACCCGTAATGAATAATCTTATTTATCTCAAAAACGACTCTAAAGATTTTCATAACAAAAATTAGGTGTGATATTATGGATATGGACTACATCTTGGTCAACAAAAATTTTGGGGCAAAATGTTATTAACGGTACCTGTCATAGAACAGTTTTTTGTTTTTCGACTTTTTCATCAACAGCTCTAACGATTTTAACCAAAAATTTTGAGCAGGAGCCCACTTAAGTTTAAAAAAAAATATTGTATATAAAAATATTCGAAAAAATATTTTTTGGGATTTTTGAAAAAATCAATATCTTTAAAACGTGTGAACGATTATTTTTTTAAATTATTTCCTAAAATCTATACTACTTAATACTTAAAATTGGCATCCTAAATTTTGTTCTCGAAAAATTTTAAAGAAATTTTGTATATAAAAAATTATTTAAATAATAAAACTAGTTTTGAACTTTGTTTGCATAAATTCATACTTTTCCGAAAATCAGACGGCTATTCTATGCATTTGAGCATTTTTATCTCATTTAATCCATGTTTTAAATTTATAAAATGTATTTTAAATTCCAAAGTACTTTTACATAAGAGCAAGTTCGCGCGATCCAGTCGTGCATTTTATTTATGAATAAAAGGATGTATTAAAAAATGTTAAAGTCAGTGCCATTTCGAGATATACCAATAAGACCAAAAACATAAATGTTAAAAAAGAGCCAAGTTCTTCCATACAAAAACCTTTGTGTAACAAGTCAGCCGTGAAAAGTACTGAGATCTAAAAGTACTCGTACACCAAGTTCTTACTTCATGAAGGTTTAATACCGAATATTTAAAGTTGAATAATATTGAAACAGCTACAACGTAATAGAGAAATTTCATTATTTAATGATTACTGACTTAAATTTGATGGGCTTACTTGGCAAGTTTTTTTTTATGCCTAATTCGAAAGGTTTTAAAAGCTTGACCAATGAACCCATCAAATTTTAGCCAGTAATCATTAAATAATAAAATTTTTCTATTACGTTGTAGCTGTTTCAATTTTATTCTACTTTAAATATTCGGTATTAAACCTTCATGAAGATCTCAGTACTTTTCACGGCTGACTTGTTACGCAAAGGTTTTTGTATGGAAGAACTTGGCTCTTTTTTTAACATTTATGTTTTTGGTCTGATCTCACTCCTTTTTGCAAAGATTTTAATATTTTGCCATGTCACAATCTCGAAAGATACTGAAACATAGAAGGGTGGACTCTACCTACTAAAATCAACTTAGTTTATAGCTTCCTACTTCTTTTGGTATATTTTCTTTTTATTATTGGTTGTTTTGTTTTGCGCTTCAATTGTTTCTTATTGTCCTGGTAGGATACCTAACACTAACATACCTACCTTAATTATAAATACTAGCAACTACCTCTGCTCAAAGTCATAAAAAAGCAATAATTGTTGAGGATGCGATGATGTTTTTGTTGCAATTTTAACTCCTTTTTTACTTGCGACTTAGGCTAGCCGCGCACTAGCAACTTTTAGTTGCGAAATTGCTTGGTTCGAGCAACTAAAAAGTTTGTGTTTTGACACAAACTAAACGATTGCCTAAAATAAGTTCGCCATTTTATTGAACATATAATTATCTGCAAATTCACGGACATTCAACCAAACAGTTCATCTGTTTTCTATAAGTAACCAAACAGTTTCGCAACTAAAAGTTGCTAGTGCGCGGCTAGCTCAAGTAGCACAAACGTCCAAAATACACCAAAATATTTGGGGTATTTTTTGCGCTTTCGTGATATACATTTTAAATATAAAAAATATGCCACTTTTGAGTGCAGTTTTTGTACAATTAATTTAAATTCGGTGTATATAATACCTCGTTGTCGTTTATAATTTACACCGGCTGTACACAAATTATACCGATTTTCGGTACATAAATTGTGCTAGTGGTATACAAATTATTCTGGTTACTAGAACATAATATACCCCGGAAGTGTAAATAATAAACTGATAATTGGTTTAAAACCAAAATCTGAAACATAGAATTTATTTTGAGATAAAATTTACACCGAAGTTTATTTTTTAAATTGGAAATAATGTAATTTTACACCGAAGTTTATCTTCTGATTGAAAAAGTATCTGTAGAATTTGATTCTAATTATTATTCACCTGCATTATATGGCCGCAAGGAAATCATGAATTAGTATGAATGCGAGTGTCTAATTTAAAAACGAAGCACATTCTGCCGAATGATTTTTGATCCTACCCCGTCTAAAAATTGAGCGCCTCGAAAATATCAATTAATCAAAGATTTCTAAAACAATTCGTGAAAATTAATTATTCGAAATCTAAAATTTGTTGGTTGTTTTTTAATTTTTTAGGGACGTTATGTTAAAAACGAGTCGAAAATACCAAATGCGGTATATAATTAAGTCGCTATAATATTAAAATAACTAATCATTGTTTTCATTTAATATTAAACTTTTTTTAATATTTCTTGGAAAAAATGGCCGTCGTCCAAAATACAGGGTGTCTCAAAGTAATCGCCGCAGACGAAAGCCATCATACACATAGGTTCCTAAGACCTATTTTCAAGTCGAAAAACTTATTAAGTAATTTTCTCGTTTTCACTTCCGTTTTGACTTAAAATAAATTGTATGATTTTTGGAGTATTTTCTTTTAAACCCATTTTTATACATACAAACAAGGAATTCATTTTAATTTAGCAATATACATATAATACTTTTGATAGTAAATTGTGGGAAGATCTTTAATCACATAGAAATGTTTACATTGAAAAGGCAACAGAGTACATTGAGTACCTATAAACTAAAGATGGTAAATGATACGACAAAGCAGTTCGCCAAAAAAAAAAAGAACGCATCTTAAGTCGATGCTTTTTTCCGATATCCCGTTAAGGACGTGCTCTTGGAAATACTGTTGAGAAAAAATCATACAAATACTTCCAGGTTAATGCTTTATTTATAAATGTCGTCCATTTTTGAGACCGATATTTAACTGGCTCTAAACTTGGCAAAACTAAAACCGATTATTCTTGATTTTTTCTTTTTTATTAAAACAAGAACAGGTAAGATTTTCTTTACACCATACAGGTTTTTTCTATGCGATTAACGGATTAACGGTTTTTCCACAGTTAACTATTGAACGTATTATTTTGCTAAATTAAAATTAATGGTTTTCGTCTGCCGCGGTCACAGTGGGACAACCTGTATGTATATGCATACTCTAACTCCTGAATTTGGAAAAAAATGCACCAATTTTAAAGAACAAGAAGAAAAAAAACACCATTGTACACAATATATCCAATATTCTGCTTTCGGTACATTTATTATGCTATAAACTGTGCAAAATATACCCCAAGCAGTAAAAAAGAATGCACCATTGCGAAAAATATATCCAGTAATTTTTTTAGTATGTTTAATTTGATGTAAATAGTGTAAGAAATGTTCAAAACAAAAACAAAATTATAGTTAACATTGGAATTCAAGAAAATAAATACATAATATTTATTAATATTTAATACGTAAAGTTGTACATAATGTATGTATACATTCATACATTTTTTCAAAAGAATTTTTACTTTCATTTGGTTTCACCTTCGACGGCCGTTTTGTGGTTCAGTATCTAAAGCAGCTTCTTCATCTTCTTCTTCGGTATTTTCACCCAATTTTACATTTTTTTTTGAATCCTTTGTAGAATAGCCTCGTTCTGGGATTGAATAAATGATGGCCCTCATCGGATTTGCTTATAAAATCCGAATAAGTTCTTCGTCGACAATCTAATCTAAATTCTCCAATTACATTATATTTTGTACAACTATTGTATGCAGTGTGTGTCTTGATACCTGCAAAGTTCAACAATATTAAATTAATTGAAGTCAAACTGGATTTTCTACTTACATTTGATAAATGCCCGAGCTGGTGTGTCTGCAATATACGCATTGACCTTGATCAATATTTTTGAGCCGTACGTGCATCTTTCGGCAGTTCAGCTTTTCCTTCACTTCGCAATAAAAGAAGTAGCTCAGACATAGCACAATGTGTTATTTTATATTTAACAGCCCAATCAGCCAATTTAGACATAAAATCAATGTGTTCGTCCAAATCATCAATGACGCAATCTTCCGAGGAGGGTTCTACTTTCCGATTTATATTTTCCACAACTTCATCATTATCATCCAAATCTGTTCGAAATTGAGTCTAATAATATTTCATTTGGCCCTACTTTAATATTAGGTTCATTTGAAATAATATTTTCTCGCGATATTGAAGAATTTGTAGAATATAAAAGTTGATTTTCGTCGTTTCAAATAAATTTTGATGATTTTGCTGAATACTACTGGGTTTCACACAGTTTTTTAATTTTTTTTAAAAAGTTTTTTTCCTACGATTTCAAATAATTGTTGAACTTCGAGCTACCCAATTTTTTTATTTTTTAAAGAAATAAACGCGCGGTGACTGTAAACAAATGACAGCTGAACTGAGGTAAACATTTTGTTGACATTATGGTTAGACATTGGTGTAGTTTAGTGTATTTAATCTCCACAAGATTTAAATCTTACACCGAAAAATGATTGCTCATTTAAAATGATGTATTTTATCTACAAAATTTGGTGTAAAAAATACGTCATTTTTGTTGATTTCAAAATTGGATTTTTTTATGCGCCATTAATGGCATATTAAAAAACCAGCTGTGAATCGGTTTATTTTTTGCACCGCATTGGAACAAAAATGTTGAAATTTTGCACAGAAAAGACAATGGTGTAATTTTTATACCGGTATATTTTGTCAAATACACCAAAATCTTAAAATTTTCTTCAGTTTTCTCAATTTTACACCAAAATTCAAGAAATTGTACCAAATTATACACCAGTGTGCTACTTGAGTAGCCTTATAGGTACTACTCGTTTAAGGCAAGTTATGCATTCGTAAAAAAAATCAAACTCGAGATTTTGATCAAAGTTAACATTACGATTATAGCGAAGACCAAAAATGGGGATCTCGCAATTCTGTGTCTGTCTGTCTGTCTGTCTGTCGGTTCGACTACAGCCTAAACGGCTGGGCCGATTTTCTTCAAACTTGGTAGATATGGGTTTTAATTTTTTCCCCCTGGACGTTTTTTTCTGTTTTCTCTTAAGACCAAAAATAACGGTACCTGCCATACGATTTTTTTTCGAAATTTTATAAATATTTTTTTTTTCTCAAAAACTGTCCCACAGATTTTTTAAAAAAAAAATTTAAAAATTTCATTTGGTTAAAACTAGCTTATGGTTGAAAAAAATTTTACAAAAAATTGTTATTTTTGGTAGCCCCCCTGGGTCCATTTTTTTTTTTGTTTTTGATTTTCTCGAAAACGGTACAGCCGATTTAAATCATTTTTTTTATGCCAAAGCTCCTGCAAAGTTTGAATATTATTACATATTCAAATTTTCAATTTTTTATTTTTTGGATTTAAAAAAAAAAAAATTCAAAATTTTTTTTTGGAAACTCAATATTTTGAAAACCCCATGCTCCATTTTTTTCAAACTTGACAAATAAAATTTTCTTAACATAATCTACAAGATTTGAGAAAAAAAATTTGTTTTATCTAAAAGTAACGGTACCTTCCATACAAATTTTAAAAAATGGTTTTCGAAAATCGTATTTTTCTCGAAAACGGTTCCGAGAATTTTGCTAAATTTTTTTTTCTTTTGATCAATCTTTACAATCTATAATTTAATTAAAAAAAATTTGAAATCTAGATATTACTGACTGTACCTACCATAGAAGGATTTTTACGAATTTTGAATTACTCATTATCGGCATAACGGATTTTAACGAAATTTTTTATAAAGAAGCTCCTAAAAAGTTTAAAAAACATTGCATTTAAAAACTTTATGAAAAATATTTTTTCAATTTTTAGAAAAAAAATTCGTCTTTTTTTTTGAAAATTCGATATCTCAAGAACGGCTTAGTGTTTTTTTTTTTTTGAAATTAGACTTTTATTCGTACAATAATAAAAACTTAAGGTTGGCGTACCAAAATATTTTCTAAAAAATGTTTTAAAAATTTTGTACATAAAAGCTTATTTTTTTAAGGAACCACTACAACGACTTATCATTTTTGTTCCTGCAAAAATTCATATTTGCATAGCATTCTGTTTTTATCTCTTACTACTAAAAGAATTTAAAAAATTGATTTTATCCTTATGAACAGTTTTCTTTAATAACATCCGTTTTTAAAATTCCTAGTCTAATACATAGGAGCAAGTTCGTGCGACCCAGTCGTGCATTTTATTTTATGTAAGCTCATAATTTTTTCAGGTATGCAAATGTTTTCTTTTTTCATTGATGTTAACATAACATAAAGCACCAAATCGAGCACTCTAGTTCTAAGAAAAGTCATGAAATTTCAAAATGCATGTATAGTTTCAAAATGACAATAAAAAGACACTTCGAATGAAAAATCTTAGATTTTCTATTTTTCGCCTTGAATTTACATTAAGCTTTAACACTCTACCAAATTTCATCATTCTACGGCAATCGGAAGTGCTCCGTATAAATTAAACATTTTCTCAGAAAGTGGGCGGATACCAAGATACCACGCCCCCTGAATGGAAAACCTCAATTTTTATTTTTGGTTCTTTATATGAAATTTGAGCCCTACTGTTCTACCAAATTTCATTGTTCTACTGCAATCGGAAGTGCCATATATAATTTACATCAGTTCTGAGGAAGTGGGCGGATACCACGCCCCTGAATAGAAAACCTCAAATTTAATATTTTTTTCTTTGTATGCAATTTAAGCCCTGCCACTTTACTAAATTTCATCGTTTTACAGCAGTCGGATGTGCTCCATTCAACCAACACCAATTCAGAGAAAGTAGGCGGATACCACGCCCCCGGAATGGAAAATCTCAGTGTTTATTTTTGGTCCTTTATATGCAATTTAAGCTCTACCGGTTCACCAAATTTCATCGTTTTACAGCAGTCGGAAGTGCCCCATTCAACCAATATCAATTCGGAGAACGTGGGTGGATACCACGCCCCCTGAATGGAAAACTTCAAATTTTCGATTTTTTCCTCTGCTTGCATGACAAGACCTACCGTTTTGCAAAATTACAAAATTCTGCGATGTCGGGAAGTGCTCCATAATTTTGATGATCTGTCAGTCAGTCAGTCAGTTACGGTTTTTGTGATTTTTGAGGCCTTATATCTCAGGAACCGATTATGCTAGAAAATTGAAATTTGGTGAGGCGCCTGTGCCTGACTAGCTTAGCAAATATTCGGAATTTTAAGTTTCTGACTTCATTGGTACTAAAGATAGGGAGGGGTAGAAAATCGCCTGAGTTTGTTCCTGTAAAAAGGGTGTAGTAGTGCCAGAACTTGGCTGGGCACTACCGTGCCCTTTGATTATATAAACTCACAACATACGTTTTCTGATTGACACAACTTCAATTTTGACTTACAAAAATTGGATAGCTTAGCTTCAGTAAAGTTTTCTAACAAAAAAAAATAACAAAAAGGACCCAAATACAATTATTTACACATGTATGTATTTTTGTATATTTTTTAAACTTAACAAACCAATTAAGCCGCATATAATTGAATTTCAATATTTTCATAACCTTTCGTTGTTTTGTGCTTGTGCAAATATTATCAAAACCATTGATGTTCCTGACATGAAAATATTTTGAAAACTTGCAATCTATACGGTCTTTATTTTCTACCTAACTTGACAAAGAGAAAAAATACAATATCCCCACACAAAACCAATCGATTGGAATTTTGTTCCTGATGTCTGTCTATGGAACAGACAATAGATGCTGTAGTTTAAAACGATGTGGTTGGGTGTTTGGTTGGTAGTTGACATATAGACTATATCTACTCTATATAATCTCGTAGAGGCATTCTTGTGAAACCGAACGCAATTTATCTATGAAAGCTTGAGAGCACCTACGTACCGTCTCTTGAGCAAAACTTCGGTTTTTGCAATACCACACCAGATATAAGGTACCTTAGAAGTTCTAATCAAATTGATTGATCAAAGTTATTTTGTTTTTGTTATGGAAAGTAGTTCAGGTGTACAAATATTTTCGCATTGTTGCGGATGATGTTATCTCAAATTATCTCGGCTTTACGAATCTTGTGAGTTAAACGATTAGCCCATAAGCACATGGAATCTGTTGCATCTGAAGTAAAGGTTTTGACTGCTTAATAAAAGATTACAGGAAAATGTTTAAATTGAATTTAAACAACCGCTATTTAAAAAAAAAAATATTTTTAAATTAGAGCCCACTGAGATACAAATACCCGTATATACATACAGCGAGTTTGACTTTAAACTTAAACTAAAGTTCAGCTGAAGGAACAATGCATACTCAGTGTGAAAACTGATTATGTATTCCGTTTTGAAAAGTCACTCTTCAAATGTAGCTTACCTTGTCCGATCTTAAGCTAGGTGGTACAGGTTAAGTTATACTATACGAAAGTGCTGCTTAGGATTCATTCGAAGATGTAAGAACTTTGTACCATCTTCTGAACTTGCTTTTATTTGTCCAAAGCTTAAATATCCTAAAATAATTTGACCCTTATACTCTTGTTTCAAAGAATGTCTATAACTTGCAAAGAGAACTTTAAATGAATCCGAAATAGTTTTGGAAATTCCCTAACAATAAAATGTTTGTGGCTATATTGTTGAAGTAACAATTGTGAAATCAGCTGTCATTTATTAATTCTGTCTTGCTGAATTCACATGAAGATTTATAACGTTCAAAAACATGTACAAGCGATTAATTTTTAATTTTTTTATGAAAGCGCATCTTCTGTTCTGACAATATTTTCTCCCACTTTACATTCGCCATATTCATCCTTCCGAGAAGACTTTTCGAGTCGACCGTTTCAGTGAATAATCCACCAACAAACCCGTTCATCCACGAAACGCAAGATCCCCCGAAAAAATTGTTGCTGTCCCTGAGAGTGTGCAGAGGTATCCGACACAGACAATTCGGAACAAGAACTCGGCCTTTCGCAGACAAAAACTTGGCGAATTTTGCGTCATTACTTGTGCCTACACCAATACAAACTTCAACGACCCAGGAGCTCAGAGATAACGGCCATAGACAACTAAGTGTCTTAGCTTTTGACCAGGTGGAAGTTGACCCCAATATCGTTCGAAAAATCATATTCAGCGACGAAGCCTATTTTTGGATGAATGGCTTCGTTAACAAGCAAAATTGTTTTCCATTAAGAATTTTCTTTTTTTAAATTTAGATGAAACAAACTGTCATTTTGTCATTTGTTTAGAAGACCTTTTACCTATTGAGGCCATAATGTACCCAGGAAATATAATATCTTTCAAATGTCCGCCGCCGCGCCGCCGCCGCTTCGCTGGGTAGTGCACATCCAAATGTCCAATTATTATCCATAACTCAGGCTGAATTTTGCCAATGGGATTGATTATGTTGGCTTCTAGGACAGTGGTTTTTAATATACAGGGTGAAATCGCATGATCTCGGTGACCAATTCACATCGCTTCCACGTGAGATAACCATGTTGGGAGCTTTCTCGTGGAAAATGTCCGGTGTTGCACGTATCAATGTCCTGTTGGTACCAGATTTTGGGGATTTGAGGAAACACCTAACAAAGTCATCTTCGTTTTACTTACACAGCACTCTATGTTGCGTTTGGCTTATAATTTGGGCTCTTGGCCAATTTTGCTTGGATAACTGGCGTTGGCAGATTTCACTTGTCTGTCAAAGGCAAGTTATGTGGACCACGTTTCACATAAGTCGTTATACATGGACCATGTGTCAAATGTCTTGCCATCTACATATTGGGAGTTGAATTCCTGTCAAATTTATGAATAGGAGTGAATATTTTCGTGGACCGCCTATCACACTACATGGTTTAGGAGTAGGTCTCTGGCTAATAGTCTAGGTTCCCACTAATCTCTGTGAACAATGGAATTGGAGCCACAATGGAAATGGCGGTTGGCAAATGAATGGGCTGGTAAACTTGTTGGTAAAATTTTAGCGCAATACATACTATTGAAAAGTGTGCGACTGCAGTTTCAAATGCCTTTTGTCTTATTATTGCGAGTAATGAGATTCTTTCTGAAGACATCATTTATAACTATCTTTCATAAATATTGTTCTTAACAGGATATTTAAAACTACCGGCCTGTTTGTAAATTCTCGGCAAAACCCAAGTTATTTGAAAAGATAATTTGTGATAAGCTAAAATTTGTTCAACGTCTACAAACGTTAGTATTTTTACTAAATTTGTTCCAACTTCAGTGCGAAATGGTTCCCGAGTAGACGTTATCTGCTCTGATTTTGCTAAGGCATTGCACCAAGTACATTATAAAATTCTGATAAAATAAACTCGAAAGCATAGTATTTCATTCAAGTATTTTCAATTGGTTGATGACTATCTTATGACTTACCTAATATTCTTAAACTTCTAATGTTCGCAGATGATTTAAACATTTACAAGCGATTGTGTTCTTCTGCAAAATATCACAAAGTAAAAACAATCAAAGTCTCTCACTGATGACATTGATTGCAATGTCCTGAACAGAAAATTTACTTCATTGCCGTGTTCATCATCCATTACTTCTCGTTACCGATGAAATTAGAGTTGCCTAAGACAAAGATCATTTTGTTCTACTCAAACTACTAGATTTCTCCAAGGCTTTTGACACAGTAAATCACTCTATACTTTGTAGACGACGGCAACAAGGTTTCAGATTTACAACCGAGTCGTGCAAACTGATCCGCTCATATCTAAGTAGCAGACAACAATGTGTACTTCACGGGGTCCCTCAAGGATCAATACTTGGGCCTCTATTTTTCTCCATTTAAATAAATGATTTGCCACACAAAGTTAAAGATTGCTTTATCCATTTGTATGCTGACGATGTGCAACTTTTGATCAGCTGGCCCATATCTGCGAAAGACGAGGCAGTCTCTGATGAATCAGGATTTGCAAAACATGTTACATTGGTCTAAAATAAATAATCTCCACCTAAATTCTACAAAGTCAAAGACATTGCCTATCTATCGTAAGATATTTGATAAAACAATACTAAGCCCTCTACAGATTGAGAATCAAACCATCGCTTATGTTGACTCCGCCCGTAATCTAGGTATGGTGTCCAATCGAACTCTTACTTGGAATGACCATCTTAATAGCTCTATACGGAAGGTTTATAGTAGTCTAAGAGCTCTTCGAATTACTCAAGGCTTCATTCCACAGAAAACTAAGCTTCTGTTAGCAAAAACTCTTTTTATTCCAGTGCTGCTTTACTGTTGTGAAATTTTTAGCGATTTGGATTATGCGACGTCTAGAAAACTGAACGTTGTCTATAATAACACTGCCCGTTTCGTATATAATCTTCGTCTGAACAACTATGTGGTTGTAGTATAGATAACCTATTAAAATTTCGGTCACTAAGCTACCTTCAACTTGTAATTCAAACAGAACAAACCGATTATCTATACCGTAGACTGAACTTCCCTCATTCAGATAGATCTCTCATTCTTATAACGCCAAGATTTAAATATCTGAATACTCAGCGTCAATTTTTTATTCGTGTCATTAACTTTTGGAACTTTCTGCCGATATATGGTATATAAGAGAAATGGGAAGCACAAGGAATTTCTCATCTTCACTTTTTAATTATTTGGCCAATCGTGGAAATTTAAAAAAATTTTAATTTTAATTTACATACAAAAAATCAAAATTCATTAAATTAAACGTTGTAATGCTATATTATATTCAAGGCTTGCAATATTTTACAAGATGTATATCTTACTTCGTAATCGTTTTTAATAATAATAAATACAAAAATACAAATACAAACCTTTTGTCGTAGTGTAAAATAAATCACTTAAGCTTAAACTTTTCAAAATGTCAAAATGTCCATCCATTTGAAACAGATTATAGATTCATAAAAAAATATAGATTTCACAAAATAATATAGACTTCTCAAAACTCTTACATGTAGTTGTACAGAAAGTATAAAAACTTGTCCTGTTTTACCTTCAAAAAGTATCCAAGCTCTGAATGCATAAAAAGGGTTCCATTTTAAATTCCTATTTTCTCAAAATCAATTTATTTTGTTGCTTATTACCGTTTTTCTTAATCAGTGCTTCTGTAGAATAAATAACACACCTTTACATATTTTAAATGTTAAAACCAAATAAGCTTCAAAAGCAAGAAAGTTCTACATCAGAACTTCAAGTCCTGAACTTCGTATGTTTATACGAGTATTACGATTTCAAAAACGAAAGTAGTAAGATCATCCTAATTTCCCATTCACAAAATAATATTTGCATGGTTTCGTCTTCAATTAGCATTGAGTAAATTCTGTCGCTTTTATGTAATAAGAAGATTACGTTTAGCGATTAGGTTGTGTCAACACTTCTTTGAATAATTAAGACTAAAAGAAGATACAATTGCTTCGGTTGAGATGTGTATAGTTAAGTAATTTAATATAACTTTTTGAAATTGAGAGATTTGCTGTTTGTTTTAATATGAAAATGTTTGAATTTTTCAACAAAAAAAAAAAAAAGATTGTGGGAAGTTTTCAATTCAATTTTATTTCCTAAAGTGAAATTGAATATGAGGTTAAACAGCTCGTGAGGAAACAGAGCTAAGTGTTTTACAAATCTCTAAATTCCATTGATGTATGCATGTTGTGAGCAGGAATGGAAGTGACCTTCAATTTTCAACCGATATAAATACATAGCTCTGTCAAAACGCACAAAATTTTAAACAGCCTAGTATTAAAATATTAGCAGAATACTACTTTACAATTTACTAACTTTAAAATTATTTACGAACTCATTCTCAATTTTAAACATTTTCTTATTTTTATCGTAATAAATTGCTTCTGAACACACCCAAAATAATGACAGTGCGGGCAAAAAACTAAATAAACAGCCTTTTTTTTACGTTTATAAATGTCAAAGTCATATAAAGTTAGCAGGATACTAAAAAAATAAAGTAGGTATTCGATGATTTTAACTTTAATAAAAGGCTAGATTTACAAAATCGTTGTTTTAACTTAGTTTCATATTAAAACAGCTTTAACATCGTACTAAATCGTTGTTGTGACTGCAATAAAGTTGCGCAGTCCAATTACTAATATATGTAAGTCGTTTTTTATTGGTAAATGTATATAAATGTTTACACAGTAAACAACAACAAAGGAATAGTGCGTATAAACCAGGCAGTAATAAGAGTGCACATAATAGTGCTGATAAAGTTTTGGAGCATCTGGATTACAGTGACACTCAAATTGGTTGCAAAAGTTTTATTTTTCGTGAGGTTGGCAGACTTTGATTATTCGAGGATGTGTTCGGTGATATTGGTTCATTTTATGGTAAATTTTCACAAGAGCCAAAATTATGTGGTTTGAAATATTAATTTACGATTAGACGGTAAGCGTTAATAGTCAATGTTCAAAATGTTGCCTCTTATGCGTGTGCGTGTTCCTTATCTGTCACGTGAGAGTATGAAATTCATCTAAGGATGACTGCGATGCCAAACGAATAAAAAGGACGTGAAAATGATTTTTTTCTGACACCGAGCCTTTATTTGACTTTGTGTACATATAATACATGCCATTGAGATTTGACTTTATTAATAAATTTGCCACAAATTTGTCAGTGATGTTAATTGAGCATAAGCCACATCAAAGCGTATACTTTTCCAACGCATCCCTGAGCTTATTCAAAAGTGGATTGATTATTCGCAGGTATATACATTGCATCAAAAAATAAATCGGACACATAAGTTTTTTCTCTTTAAATCACAAAATAAAATTGATGAAGGTTTGAAAATAGCGTATTTCTGCATTTATACATAGTTTTTATTATAAACTCTGGATATTTAGCACAAATTACATTTTTATTAACAAATTGTCATCGAAATTTAATTTAAAAGAAAACAATCGCAAATTTAATATCAAAAAAGAAATCGGACACCCTGTGGTATACTCATTTATTTTGTTTTTAACGGGACAAATATAACACTTTTAGATTCTTAAAATTCCGTTACTTATGTCAGATGTTTATTCGATTTGAATTTCATGCGTTATTATTAGTAAGGTCGAAATGGAAGAACAATGTGGATATACAATGATAGAATTGCGAAAAAAAAAAGGATAACATATTTTTGAAAAGGTAACTCTGTACGTGCTATTGCAGAAATTGTAAAAAGAAGCAAGTTTACGGTAGGAGACATCATAAAAAAGTTCAAAACAACAAAATCTGTTGAAAATTTATAAAAATCTTGAAGACCAAAAAAGTTTAGTGCTAGCGATGAACGTTAGATATTGTAATGAGTTCAAAAAAAAACCCAAATATGTGCACCAAAGTTGACGGCGGAGGTAAGGAAATACTTGCAATAACATGTTAACCCTGAAACCGTAAAAACAGTGCTGCGAAAAAGTAATTTTCATGGAAGAATTGCAAGAAAAAAACCTTTTATCAACAAGAAAAACCGAACCAAGGGAAAGAGTTTATAAGGAGGTACCACAAGACGGATTTGTTGTTCTGGAATCGTGTCTTGTTTTTTGTTTCTTAAATTTACTCTCGTCAGAGTCAAAACCCAAAACCTTTGAAATTTTTAACTTTTTCTTTCACAACCTTCTTTCGTAGATATATATCATGAAACATGAAA
The DNA here is from genome assembly GCA_911387755.1 of Chrysotoxum bicinctum. Lineage (NCBI taxonomy): Eukaryota > Metazoa > Arthropoda > Insecta > Diptera > Syrphidae > Chrysotoxum > Chrysotoxum bicinctum. Next base: position 40,960,366 of record OU426989.1, on the reverse strand, counting down.
ATTCAGGGACTCACCAATAATTTTATTTACAGTATTATTTTGACCGCAACATTAGGACTAGCAGTAACACATTCTGCTCATTTGTCAATATCCAAAAAGCATGTCGTTTAGGAATACAGAAAAGCTTCGAACGTTACCTCGATACTTGCCTTATTCATTTGCCTTGTAACAACAGTTTAACAAGCATGCACATTATACCAAGTAAGGTTGATATTGACGCATTACAGTTAAGTAGTAACGAAGTGCTTCTGGAGCTTCAATCATTAAAACCAAAACCAATCCCTGGAGCTTATGGAATACCGGATATATTTCTCAAGAACTCCTCCACATCCCTTTGCTTTCTTCTCTCCTCTTCTTTGTTTATTCAATTAATCCCTTTCGGAAGGATATTTCTTTAAGGAATAAAAAAGTTACAATTTCATAAACCTGAGTCTAAGAATCTAATATGGAAAATATGTTATCTTGTACCTATTCATAAACCTGGGTCTAAGATTCTAATGAATATAACAGAGGTCCTGCAATACTATCAGCAATTCCTAAGTTATTTGAGAGTATCGTGAAAACCAAATTAAAATGGGGAGTCTATATCAGAATTGCAGCATGGTTTTGTGTCTGCTAGTTCTACCTTAACAAAGATGGCTCTTTTTAAGCATATATCATGAAATCCATTAAGAAAAAGTGTCAAGTTTATGCAGTTTAGCAAGGCTTTCCTACTCGGTGAACCACTCCATTCTTCTTCGTAAACTAGAACTAATTGGACTCGACTCTACATTCCTTATTTGGACCTCATCATACTCATGATAAGTCTCAAAAAATTATTATTAATAATTTTTTTAGAGATCTATTAAATGCAGTTCGGAAGTGCCTCAGGGGAGCCATTTTATTCCCCATCTTTTTCAATATTTTAATAAATGATAGCACATCAGTAATCATGTAGTACCCCTTGATATATTGCAGGAGGTCTTGAGTCTTGAGTTTATGATTGGTTTGAGTATATAATTGTGTCAAAATTTAGGATTTAGGATTTTTGCCTTAAAAACTATGTGGTTGGCAGAGCAAATTCACTTTTAAATTCACTATTAAGCGAAATTGTGGCGAATTTAGTGATCCTTACGCGTTGTTATCCCTTTATATATGGCTCTGGTTCGATCTATACTTGAATATGCTGATGTTATCTGGAACCCAAACTTAAGACTTTCTCCCTTCGTATTGAATATAATCCAGAGACGTTTTACGAGATTTATATTCTATAAAATTAAGTGGAGTTTTATTCCACATTTTAAAGCAAGATGTGTTTAATAACTAGTATTAAATCTCTTGAATTAAGACGTACTATTCATGATAAAATGCTTTGTGAGCGCTATTTTAAGTTATTATATAAGATGCCCTGCCTTCCTTCTTTGGTATTAATTTATGCACCATTAAGATCTTTACGTTCCAGTTATTTGTTTCTTGAGCAAAATCATAGAACAAGCTATGGTAATAATAATAATTAACTGGTAAGGAATTCAATAAGACACTTGAATGAAGTTTTCCAATTTATTGAACTAAGTAAGTATAGGTATCTCTAGAGACTGGTTTAAAGCTTATTTAGTCCTGGGGTGGAATCGGCTAAGGTGATAGTTGATTATCAATTTTTTAAATGTCATTTTGACTTAAGCTATCTTTGTCATACCAATAAAGAAATATATAAAGAGCGATTGTCAAAACGACAATCAATTAAGTTAGTGATCACTTTGCTCTTGAAATAACCCGAATAATATTCCTGTCTAAAGCTGATTACAACTAATGTTTGTAAATCAAAGTCGAAAATTAATGCAACAGAAATCAATATCTTTAAGTCATCCTCAAGTTCACCTCAAACAAATTTGTATCGTGCCAAAATGGCACACTTCATTACATCTATCTTTAGATATTTATTTCAGATGGAAATTCAAAAATCTTCAAGTATCTTCTAATTGTAAAAACTGGAGCACACAAGTGTTAATAAATTAGAAATAATGTTCTCTATTCACACATTTTTTTCTCGCACCAATACTTACAAATTATGTCTCGAAATATCGCCTTAGAAAGTTTGCTAACCTCTGCTTTGTTTCAAAAAATTATTATTTTGCCCCCCAAAAGCAATGCATCATCATAGACATCTTGCAGCCCCTTCTATCACCAATGAATGTGCATTTAGAACACACTGACGTCATGACTGATTATGAATAATAGTTCCACTTTAACCAGCAACACCCCACCTCACCCCACATCCTATAACCGCAACCTCTATCTAGCAAATAAGCGCGTCATATAAACTCTTGCCTAACCAATACACACGTTCAAAAATCAACAAGAAACCGCACTGTCAGCCACAGCGCGGTAACAAAGCGCCCGGTTCCCAACTCTGTAAGTATAGTTCTTCTAGTACATGTATGACAGTTCTTGTATATATGTATGACAGTTCTAGAGGCAACGACGAAGAGTGCCATTGTAAACACACATTAAAATTACCGTCAGATGTGTATCGCTTCGCGTTATGATAATTATTGTCGCTGATGGTGCCGCTGCCTGTCGTCTATTCAAATTGCAGTCGCTGTAGTTACCTTACTCGCCGCAGACTTACAATCATAACCGTTCTTTTTTTCGCCGCGAACCCTTATTTTGACAGTTCTTTTAAATGGAGCTTATTTCGTCAATTACTATGTCTAAATTGCGGAAGTAAAATAATTGTCATGGAGAATCTTCAAAACCCTTTGTTAGCCTCTGTAATTTATGGACAATCAACCAGCTTCCCGTTAATTGTGTAACAAGTGTTTGTGTTGCTATTGTCTTTTTTTTCAAGCCCACCCGCCTGCCTACAATAAGCATCTGAGTGGGTGCATTCAGCAAACAAAAAAAACAACAGATCCAAGTGCAACTAAAAGTTCTACAAAGTGCGGTTATTGTTCTCAATTCAGTGTTCACCTTTGGCAAATCCAAAAAATTCTAATTCGAGCCAAACGGCGTGTCGTGTGTCTCTGTCTACGCTGTGGGATCACTTGAGACAGAGACTCTAAAAATACCGTAATAAGTGCCGTTATCCATACATATGTGTGTCTATCTTATTTCTGACGACGAAATATTTGTTATTTTTATCAAAATACCTGTATCTCCTAGAGTGTGGTCGTACGGTTTTATTTTTGAAATTGCAAAGATAATATTTAAAAATTTTACAAAACCGAATTTATAAACAAATTTAACGAAGATGAAAATTGAATGCAATGATGTTGTTTCTGCATTATTCGATGGATGACATCAAAGCAAGTTACTCTAGTTCTTTTCTTATTTGACAGTTTGTTGGATGTTTCGGTTTGATGCGGAAGAACAATTTGAAGTTGATTTATTTATGGAAGAAATATGTCAGTCTCAAGTCAGATATAATGTGTCACATAAAAAAGAGGCGTTTTTTTTGTTTTATTCACATGTTCTCTGTCGGGGATGAAAGATGATTTATTATAAAAACAAATAACGACACCGATGATAAATAAACAAAAATGTTTTGAACAACAAATTGCGAGTTGGGTAAAAGAGTCGCGAGGAATTTTTGAGATAGCGCGTGAAGAATTTCGGAAATTCTATTTAGTTGTTTTTCTGGCTAAATTCATTAATTTGAATTGGGATTTTAATTATTTTATTTTAATGGAAATGACACAAAATTTAATTGTTTATGTCTGCTAAATGTCTGGTTGAGTGTCGGGTTTTAAGGAATGAAGGAGATTTATTTGCCTTAATTATGTCACGAATAAATTTAACCTGAGCCACAGTGTTTAAAATGAAAAATTCATTTGGAAGATTCAAAATTCTGTAAAATTCTTTCTCCAAACGAGCTCTGGTTTCATATTGGTAAAAAAAAATGTATAATGCACCTACCGGTTTCGCAGGACGAAGTCATTATCAATTTACTTGGAAGCTTTAGGAGGAGATACCGATGCACATTGGTTTTGAATGTCTGAACATTACAATGGAAGGGAAATATAGAGTCGGGTAAAGCATTCCACATTGGTGTGGTGCGGCTAAAGATGGAATCAATGAATTTAACTGTACGTCCGAAATTGGGCTAAAGGGTAAACTGATGGGCATTCCTTGAAGCGCGTGTATTACGGTTAAATAGTTTAAGGGGAGGAATGCAGCTGGCTATTTCACAGTGTTTATAAAAATAACGGTAAAATAGTGAAAAACAAGAAACATTGCGGCGGTGCTCGAGAGATTCAAATGTTTCTGTTATATTTTTATCACCTATCATTTTTAAAGCTCTCTTTTGGATTCTATCCAAGAGACTCAAGTGAGTTATTGGACCACCTGCCCAAATATGGGAATTGTATTCGAGCTTTGGACGAATATAGGCCTTATAGATGACAGCCAGATCAAAAGGGGTAACAAATTTCTTGCAACGGCTAAGGAAACCTAAGCACTTAGCAGCGTTTTTGGCGATGTCGAAAATATGATCATTCCACACAAGGTGGTCTGTAATACACATACCAAGAACTGAGAGCTGTTTGGTTTCCTCAATGCAAGTGCCACTCATGAATAGCGGCATAGGGGTGGGTTCTGCTTTAACGACAGGAGACAGCATTGAATTTTTGAAGCATTAAATTCTACACGGTTTTTCGTTCCCCATTTCACAATGCTATTAAGATCAGAATTTAATGAGCTTATCATAAGCCCCCGCTCTAGATTCACATCCGAAGAACAAGGACATGTATCTGGAAACGAATATGAGAAGCTTAGGGTACTGTCATCAGCAAAACAATTTAATGGATTAGAGGTTTGAGACAAAAGATCGTTCAGGAATATCAGAAAGTGGCACACCAGCATTTTTTTATGGACTTCAGATTTAAAACCATCCAATACAACTTTTTCTGAGCGGTTTGAAAGTTAATGTCTAATCCATCGAAGAAGAGATTCATTTTCGATAAGAGAGCTTGATGCCAAACTCTATCAAATGCTTTTGAAATATCCAGTGCAATAATCTTACTTTCTCCAAAACGATGTAAAAATGTGCCACTGACGATATACCATCAAATCACCAGAACTGTCTTGTGTTTAACGTGAGTACCTGCCATTTATGGCTTAACCCTAGGGAGGCCTAACCTCCATCGGAGTCAGATTAGGTCCTGACCATTAACCCCAAATCAACCGAAGCCGATTCAGTCGCAAAGCTGTGACATGTAGCAGGCATGAACACACCTCTTGCTTGGAGGCGAGGTCTATCTAACACCTCTTGAAGCCAGGCATGCATTCGGAATAAACCAAGCCACCACGATACTCCCACTAGGGGGCCTACCTCATAGATAATTTGAAGAAAGAGTGCACGCACGCGACAGCTGCACCTCTCTATCTGAAGATAAAATAGGAGAGTCAGAAGACGTACGCCATAGCCCTCAAACTTCAGGGCACTATCTCCCATGGTACCGGTCGAGCTTCTCAACCGTGAGGTCACTTACAGATGAGTTCCTGCAAAACTCAGGACCTGTCAGCCCCAGATACACACACCCAGCTATATTCGAGGTAGAAACCATCAACCAAGAATGTGCACCCCTCTGGTGAGTTGCTACACACTCCTTTGCGGATTCCTACCTTAAGGACACCGTCCAGACTGTTCCCATCTAGTTAGTTCAGTTACTTGCGTAACCTATCCACAGGCACCACGAGGGGGTCGATAGGAAGCTGGAGTGTAAGAATTGTCAAAAGTAGCAATACCGGCCCACCGAAGTGGACGAGCTCGTCGAAACTCAAGACCACGGAGACGGAGCATGCATTCAACCACCTCACCACCATCCAACAATCATGGCCTTAGGCTAGCCGCCACCCATTAAGATCGTGGAATTACGCATGCTGTATGCGGACTGGCCTGCCACCACGCCGTACATCATCTTGGACTTATGTTCGCTGCCATGATCCGATGTATGGTTTAGTGGCAACACACGCCCATTGGTCAAGTGTCTCAGAGCCCCGGACATGCCTTAAACTACTACTGACTCTGCACTTCCACCTGCACCATCAAATCACCAGTGGACCTATTGCTACGAAAGCCATACTGCCGGTCATTAAGAAGCTTTCGTTCTTCAAGATATACATATATTTCTTGAGCTGATAGTTTATCAGCATTTCCATGACCTTAGAAAGAAGGGATGTAAGTGCAATTGGACGACAGTTAGCGGGGGAAGAAGATTCGCCTTTTTTAGGGACAGGCTATACAAACGCTGTTTTTCATCCACTTGGAAAGAGATCAGTAGAGTAGGACAGATAGAAAAGCTTACGCAATGGTTTTGCTCATAGAAGCTACTCGTATGTGCTCTGCGCACCGTCCGTCCTGCTAGCTATATTTTTGTCTTTTCTAATTGCTTCGGAGTAGGTACCAACATTCAGTCGGGCATATCAAACCTCCGTAAAACTTTCTTCGAACGCGTCTTACAGTAGACAGCGGTCTCCCAAAACTTCCCAACCTCCCAAAGGCTCGTACGATTTCATATAGACCCTGTACATTTCTCGGTAAGATTCTTAAAAGGTACTCGTAGTTTTTTTTATAATTCACTTGCACTTAGGGGGGAGAAAAAGAAGGTGTCGATGAACATTGATCTTGAATGTTTTTAAATTGAAATGGCAAGGGAAAATCTTGCAGCGTAAATTATTCCATCATCGTGTTTTGCGACTTAAAAACGAATTTCTGTATTCTCTGACAGTACGACCAAAATAAGGCCTGAGGGTAAACTGATGCACATTCCTAGCGAAACGGGTATAACCGGTAATGCAACTGGCTACTTTGAGTGAGCATTGCTTGTGAAAGAAGCCATAAAACAAGGAAATACATGAAACATTCCAACGGTGTTCAAGAGATGATAGCTCTGTTAACTGTTAACACTGTTTTCAGAATTCTATCCAATAAGTGGAGAGAAGTTTGTGCTGCGCCTGCACGAAGATGTGAGTTATACGCGAGTATTGGACGTATAAACACCTTATAAATGGTAGCCAGATCAGAAGGGGTGAAAAATTTCTTCAATCGATATAGAATTCCTAAGCATTTAGCAGCGTTTTTGACGATCTTGAGATTGTGGTCTTTCTAACAAAGATCGTCTTTGACACACGTACCGAATACTAAGAGTTTTTCGGTTTCATCGATGCAAGTACCCCTTGGCATAATAGTTAGTGCGTTGGACAGTCATGCGGAAGGTCCCGAATTCGATTCTCAGCCACTGCAAAAAAGTTTTTCAGGGGTGTTCTGCCTCTTGCGAGGAATTGACAAATACTCTAAGAGTATGTCTCTTGTCATGGAAAGTGCTGCTCATTATCCGTTCGGAATCGAAAGAAAATTGTAGGTCCCCTCCGTTCCTGGTAACATGTTTGAGTGTTGTAAGTCACTAGGTCCTGGTTCACTTCGAGCTGTTGCACCACCAAATTTATTTTTATTTTAAGTGCTAACAATGACATAACGGGTACATTTTGCTTTAACGACAATAGACAGCATTGAGTGTTCGAAGCATTAAACGCCACACGTTTTTTTTTACCCCATTTAACAATGCTGTAAAGATCGGAGTTTAATGAGCTTGTCATACGATACCGTTGCAATTCCACTTCCGAAGGAGATGGACGTGAATTTGAGATCGAATATGAGAAGCTGAGAGTAGAATCGTCGGCAAAATAATGAAGTGGATTGCTAGTTTCAGACAAGAGATCATTTATAAAAATAAGGAAGAGAATAGGAGACAAAACGGAGCCCTGGGGAATACCAGCATTTATTTTGTAAAGATCAGACTTGGAACAGTCCAATACAACATGGATTGAACGATCTAGAAGGTAATTTCTAATTCAAAGAATATGGGATTCATTGAAACCAAATACACGCTTTTTCGATAAGAGAGCCTGGTGCCAAACTATACCAAACGCCTTAGAAATATCAAGCGCAATAATCTTTCTTTCTCCAAAACAATATAAAGATCGTTTTTACTCTTTGGTGAGATATACCATCAGATCACCAGTGGAACGAATGCTGCGAAAGCCGTATTGCCGGTCATTAAGAAACTTTCCAGATATTTCTTGAGCTGATGATTTATCAGCAACTCCATGACCTTGGAAAGAAGGGACGTAAGCTCAATTGGTCGATAAGAGGAGAGGTCGCCTTTTTAACGAACAGGCTAGAAAATTCTGTTTTCCATCTTCCAGAACAGTAGGAGCGATAGAAAAGCTTACACAATGGTTTTGCAAGTGACGAAGAACACATCTTCAGAAGAATAAGGGGTATACCATCAGGACAAGCGGATTCGTTTGTATCAAGATCTCAAAGGGCTCTTGCAACAGTACGAGTGCAGAAATATACTTGTCACATTGAATGATGTACGTTCTTCAGCACAGAGAGGGCAATGTTGCTATCTGTGAACGTATAGCTAGCTGAGATGCGAGTACTTTTCCCTTATCTGAAGAGCTAGTTATCGGCTTGTTGTTGTAAATGACACGCTCTTGACAAATGACCAGAAATGTGCACTGCCTTTGAGAAATTGCAGAATTTGTTGTCTTAATTTCTTGCCATGTAAGAATTTGTTTTTTTTTTTATAACTTGTACTTTTTTCATGAAATTTTCTTCAATTGGTTTGGCTTTGTACGAGCGAAAACTTACTTCTCTCAACCTGGTAGCTGCTTTACTTTAGGTCTTATACTCTTAATTATAATAAGAATAAAAGTACGCATCACAAGAATTATCACTTCTGCATTCAAATCGGCTCTGGCAACAACGTCACTATCGAGGGAACATAGTGACAAGTTAAAGATTCGAAAAAAGTTATTAGGACCGTCCTAGTTGGCCTGATTTATTAGCCAGAATTATGATGTTGTTATGTGATGCCGCGATTCTAACGAAGCGTTCCATGCTTCCACCAAAATCAATAATAAATCATTGATCAATTATGATTACGCAGCCGCCGCCGCCGCAGTAACGGCCGACGACACCATACCACGCAGCAGCTACCGACCGACCGACTACACCATACGACGTTGCAGCTACCAACGACACCAGTCACTTCGGCAAGATAAGGGTTTTTATACCTTGCCTTAATATAGCATACAGTCACTATAAGGTCATGACGTCACAGCCGGTTGAACACATTGGGTGATTTACATTCGACCAGTATATAGTTCACACACAGTTTATACAAAAAATATAACAAGAGGACCTCCTTTTGGGAAGGAAAGTCACTTGTTTGCTACGGTCGAAGCTGACGAGCTCGATTTTAGTTTACAAGGCAACTGAAATCGTCCAGCTATTTCGTTCCATCAGTTTGGTTCGAACTCGAAGAATAAACGTCCTAATTGCCACCAGGGGCTTTAGTACCTACTGATCTGTCGGTGTTTATACATTGGCTGTGCCTACTAGGGGCCTAAAACCTGCCGATCTAGTGCCTACCAGGGGCCCTAAACCTGCCGATCTAGTGCCTACCAGGGGCCTTAAACCTGCTGATCTTGTAAGCGCCAAGAGCGTAGTCCGTACTTATAAAAGAGTAGCCCGATACCGAATACCAGTTAATGAAACCAGATGCCAGAATAGATCTTTCTAAAGGAAACCAACAGGACCACGATACAAGGAGAATAACCGATGTTTACCAGATACACCATGCAGGGTGAAAATTAATTGAAGTCAAGAATATTTTAGTTGTTATATGAATTTAAGATTTGTTTTCAAAAAAGATTTTGTATAAAATTTTAAACACCTTCCTACTGAAGTTTCGTGTTTTTCTTCAGAGCGACCCTGGAAATCCGGCGAGCAAAACCTCGGCTGGAAAGCGAAAAGCACATCACACGATGAACATTTAAGTCATGTTACATTATGGCATACATGGACTTTCTAAATAAATGAAGAAATGTCACTTATAGTTCACTTTATTCAAATTTAAAGATAGAAAATCCTTAATGGAAGACTCAAATTTGTTTTAAATAAATTGCTTTCGGGAAACGAGAGGGGAGAAATTCGGTCTATTTCTGTTGATATTCTTTGATACTAACGCACTTCCAAAATCAATGACAAATCGGAAAGAATTCGGTAAAATTAGTGATAAGCTGGGAAAAATTTTAGCGAACAACCACATGCCATTGGTTACAGCTGGAATCATAATTATTCAAGTAGATATCTTAATCTGCTGTGAACAGACAAAATGTATGCTTGAATAAACCTTCTGGAAATTCTACACCAACATTTTCGATTTTGTTTTTTTCAACTGCGAGCTTGGATATTAAATGTAAATTATGATTCAATAAAATAACTCATTTTATCACCCACGCAACATAAAACTGTCCAAATAATTGAAAGAGCTCTATGGGAAGCTGCAAATTAAACCTTAACCACAATCCCCTAAAATTGAAAAATGCACACAAATTCACATTATCTGAAAAGCCTAATGGAAAATAACAATATTACGAGTATTATCATAATCACCACTTAAACCCCCGGCCACACTTCGTATACAAACAAATTTATAATACCAGGAAGGTTTATAATGATTTTCGAAATTGTTTGCGGCCATAAAAACCACCATAAAATACACCTACGTTAGCAGCTATCTCTGTAGCAGCTTGTTTTTTGATTTTTGACTTCAAATAAAATATTCCCCGAACTAACGATGTGGTTCCGCCGCTTAGGGGGGTTTTTCCAATTCCATTTTCACCTGCTCTAATTAACTACTGCATGCTGCCACACTGAACCGGTAATCTTAAAAGATTGCTTTTTAGTTGTTTTTTTTTTTTTTTGTGTTCTTGGCTAAATCCAAAGCACGTGCTTCAAAATACGACGGAGAAGTTTTTGCGTATGACAAAAGTTTCGTGTCTTGATGACAACTCTGTATAAGTTTAGAGCTATCAGATGTAAGAAGTTGGTATTAAAGTTAAAAAAGTGGAAACACCTGTATCCTATCTCAGGTTACTTGAGAAAGAATGTTACTTATTGGAAACCCTTTTCTGAATAAACGGGGATTCCAATGAGAATGTTGGCACAAGTTTTTATCCCTGGTATAGATTTTAGGTTTAAATATTTTTGAATGTGAAAAGTTTTATGTAGGTATATAAAGTTAAAGCAAAGATTACAGATAAGCACCACAGCTTGAGCTTCAGATAAAATTGAAGAAATTTGTTTGAATAAAGATAATCGTTCATGAAATTGAAATAATCACTGAAAGTTTTTACAATGAAGTTTCAACTTTTCTCAGTATGTATTTAAAAGCAAAACGAATTGACTGTCAAACTTTTCTATACTGGATCAGACCTCTTAGCGTAAAGGATATGTCGACCACGTAGACTGTGTTTGAATTTAACATAATACTTAATTTGGTTTGACAGAATTTTCTCAAGAACGGATGAGGTGATTTGGAAGAAATGTAGATATACAAGATATTAAAAATACATAATTTTGTTCATGCTAAGTTTTCATTTGTCTTTTTTCGATGTTTCATAATATACATATATTGTCATAAGTCAATATCGATCTTCGGAAAATACATATCATAGAGAGAATTAATTTTTTCCTCAATAAGTTGTTAATATACGAAACCCCCATAGTTAAAAAAAATTGAATTTATTGGCGCAACAACTCCGAGGGAACCATGACTTAGTGACTTAGTGTTTGTTGTGTTTGGTTTCATGCAGACATAATCTACGGTGACGAATATGGTTGTAGTTTTGCAAAAATGCTCAACTGTATTAGAATGTGTATATGAGCTCTGCTGTATCTATACGAACTTTTCTAAGGCTTTTGATCAATTCTCTCACGAAATCCTCTTGTTTCAATTAAAAATGTTTGGTGTTTTCCCAGGACTCATTACTTTGATATCGTTTTATCCCCAGAATAGATCTTATCAGAACTTTTTTCCAAACCTCTTCATCGGCAAAGCGGGAGTTCTTTAAGGAAACCACTTAGGACGAATTCTGCATAGTGATACTCTTATTTTTCCAGAAGATATAAAAATCTTTGAAATCATTTATTCTACCTGTGATCGTTTCGTTCTGCAAAACGTTAGAAATAATTTTGTTTTGCGGTGTTATAAGAACGCTTTAAATTTTAACCCAATAAAATACCGAGCTATGACTTTTTCTAAAGAGCGAATTTTTAGTGTGTATGATTATAATATATCACAATCACAACATACTTCACTTCGTGTTCAGTTTTAAAGACCTTGGAGTGCGATGTGATTGCTACTGACTTTAGCAAAGCCTTCGACAAAATATCACATAATATCATCATGTTAAAATTAAATTCCATGGGCTTTCCTACACTTTTTATCTTGTGGTTGAATTCATATTTGACTGATAGAAATTATGTTGTCCGTTTTAGATCATCTCTTTCCATTCCTTTTAATGCACCTTAAGGAGTACCACAAGGCAGCCATCTTGGCCCACTGCTATTCACCTCATCTATTAACGATATTGCTCAAGTTCTCGATTGTGGTTTATCAATATATGCCGATGACATGAAAATATTTAAACGCATTTCAACTGCCGCTGATATTTGTTCCTTACAACAAAATCTTGACAAATTTTCTCCTTGACCTCAATATCAGCAAATGCCACATCTTGACGTTTTCACGTAAACGGCTCCCTTCTCCTCCCAGAAAATATCATATAAATGGTGAACTTGTACCCGTAGTTACTTCCTGTCGTGATTTAGGAGTAATCTGTGATAAAGAGCTTAACTTTCGATGCCACATTGACAACATTATTAATAAAGCTAATTCGACGCTTGGTTTTATAAAACGCTGGTCAAAAGAGTTCTCTGACCCGTACATTTCCAAATCTCTTTTCATTTCATTTGTCCGTCCCATCCTAGAATAGTCTCAGGTTTGGTCACCATATCAAATAACCCAAATTAAAAGGATCGAAGCCGTCCAGCGTAGGTTTGTTCGTTTTGCCCTGCGCAATCTTCCGTGGGATGATAATTATCGACTTCCTCCATATTCGAATCGCTTACTGCTAATTGACCTTCAGTCGCTTGAAAAACGGCGTGAAGCCGCAGATGTGGTTTTTATACACGACATACTAACTGGTAATATAGACTGTCCGGGTCTAATAAGTCTGATTCCCATTAATACCAACCGACGAAATGTTAGGTCAGTACCCCTATTCCGCATTCCTTTTCACCGTACTAATTATAGCTACTATAATCCTGTCTCATATGCTGCGTAATTCCAACAACTCCTCAAATATTTTTGATTTTAATATATCTAAATCAGTCCTCCGAAATTCTCTCCTCTCCAACCCACCCCAATAACTTTCTCACCCACCCAAACTTTTTATTGTTAGTTGTACTATTATAATTTAAAATATATTATTATAATCTGGATAAGTTTTTTTTTTATAATTTAGTTTTTTCTTACACTCGTGTATTTTTACTAAATTTTTATTTATTTTAAATATGATGTATTAGTATTAAGTTTTGCTTACTTGTAATAAGTGTACAATAAAATTAAAATTAAAATTCTTTTATCTCCCCCATAGGATAGGGTTCAACTTTAGGACCAATAATATTTTTTATTTTTATCAATGGCCTGCAAGCTGAGTGCCTATATGAATCATATATGTATATGCGCATCGCCTACTATTTTGCATATGTTTCCGAGACAATTTTTTTTTTAAATTAAGATCTTAAAAAGACATTTAAGTGGTTCGTTAAAAATATTCTTCTTTTAAATTCCACCAGATCACAAGACATTGTAATTTTTGCTAAGAACTTTTTAGAAGATATATGGCTATCCAACCACAAACTTTTTCTGACTAATTCTGTGAAAAGCTAGGGAATATGCATTAATGTAAAATTATAGCAGCCACATAAATGTCGTAGTTGAAAAAAAAAGTGTGAGTACCGGGACTCACGGTTAAGTTGTCCAAACATCAACATTCGTCCAAACCCGAATTCTTGTTGTCAAACAAACCCAATATAATTACATGCATAATAATGCAATCGAAATATTAACATTGTTTTTTAAATATTGAAAACATTTTTGTTAAGAAAATATACGTTTAATATAATATCAATGGATTTCAATGAAAATCATAAATGAATGTCAACTTTATATTCTCTGTTGGTTTGTGATTTTGGACTTATTCAAATCAAGCCAATATGTTTCCCACAATTTGTTCATTTCATTTACACTTAAAACCCAAAAAGTATTAAAATAGAAGAATGCAGTTCTATATGGACGTGCATTAACTCTTTCCTCTAAGACATATGTATTTTTGGACCATATCCGGTAACTATCGCATCGATAGAAATATAGACTAAGGCGCCAGTTATACATACGTATCCATCATTTAAAATAATCATTGACTTTTTAATCTTTAATTTCAAGACAGTGTTCACATTGGACTTTCTCCTAAGACTTATTTTTACGTATCTGTAGTAGAGTTTCAAAGTAAAGGAACAAACCTATCTATTTCATAATTCAAATATTGTTACGTAACGTGAACAGGGATGTTGCTTGAGACAACATTACATTTTTACCCTTATACTCAAACAGAGATGTTATCTGATACGAAATAGACTGTTTTTACTCAAAACCGAATTTTAATCTCTGATTCTCTTTTGGCTTTCGATTGCAAGGGTGCTTTTAAACACAGCGATTTTTACTATAAGTTAACTTTTGTTTGATTTTTTGATTCTGATTTCGGTTCTTTTTTCGTTTGTATCGACTTTAGGTGAGAGGTAAAGAAGCGTAGCTTCATTCCGCAACATTTCTTCAACTCACATCAAATATGTCAAAAAGACGAAAAAAAGATTCGTGTAATCAGGCTTTTGATGCCTTTTTTCTGTTATAGACGGTGTTCACACTGAGCTAAATGCTCCGACATTTATTTTAGGTTTCTGTACTTTATCTTACCCCCTCTGTCAGAGATTTATAAACCGAATGACATCCTGCCTAACTTGTAATGGAAATTGTTAAGGTAAATATAAGTGAGAAAAAGTAATTTTTTTAAATCCATTGAAGTCGTAGTCATCATCAAGTTCATGGCTTGACTGATGGAGAACGATCTATATTTTGATATAATATAGAATATTTAATTCGATAATCAAAATAATTATGGTATATAGTATGACAGATAAGGGACAAATTAAATTTTGACGTATCGAGAATATTTCGTTGCAGATGTCAACTGATTGCCCTGAACAACATTTTTCGGATTTTTAAATGGCAACTCCGAAAATGCATTTTTTGGGAGCATAAAATAAAATGTAATCGTCCACCACAAACGTGAAGTGGATTTGTTTAAAACATTGAATGAATTCGCTATGAAATCTTACACCAGTTGTTTTTTTTTTTTGGTCGAGAGGTGAAGAAATATTGGGGGAGTGAATATATTAAATTCCAGCTAACAATGAAAAGTACTAAAATCGAGATTTCAGTACTCAAAGTTTCCAATGTAAACACTATGTAGTAAGTTCGCAATATTCCCAATGTAAACAGGGTCTTTAATGTAGTCTTCCATAAAGTGAGTTGCTACAAGGAACGTCTAACCGTAACGGGCTACACGGAACGTATAATTTTTCACCACGTTTTCGAGTTACCCTGTCGCCGGCAAAGATATTTACACATAAAAAATGTACGGTTACATAATCTCTAATGTCACACTTTGCTCTGGAAATTTATAAATATATTTATAATGTAAATTTTAATTTTGTTCAATTAAATTATCCCAGAAGCTTTAGTATTGCAAACCCCTAATTCCTTTTTTGTCTTGTTCTTGAGATAATTTTATCTCTAAACAATCAATATTCAGCAGTGGATATTTTGACACGAGATCTTCTACTACAATTTGTCACGTACAATTTGTCTGGTAAGAATATCATTACGATTGAAAATTGGAGACTACGCCCTCAACATTCAACAAAATCATAATTATTTCAAAAACGTCTTCAATAATTTTATAGAATTGTATGCGTGCTGAAATAAAAATAGCGTTCTTTTGGTAAGAAATGTTGTTGTGTGAATGTGCCTTAATTTTTGCAATTGGCGTTAAAAGTCATTGTGATTTGACATCTAGAGACTAATTTATACACGTGCCGCCAATAAAAACATAATTTAAAAGGTTCGTCGCACTTTGCACCGAACCTCATTTCCGTTATACTTACAGATATACCTACTTTGCATTTTTTCCACGGAATCAGTTAACATATTTTTCTTTCCAAATATCATTTCACAGAACTGTTCCAAATATCATTTCACAGAATTATTTTATTTCATTTATGCAACTCTGCAACACAAATCAATTTTTCCATAGAATGTAATTTTTGCAAGCGTTACATATTTCATTATGTACATTGCTAGGTTTAATGCTTTATTAAAACACATTGTTACTTTACAGCCCGATTCTCCCCAAAGTCAGTGATGCCTCACAAGTCACAAGAAGAGGTGAAATTGATTTTGTGACTTTTTCGAATTCTGCCGCTCAGTCACAACTTGTGAGAGTCACAAAAACAATCGAAACTGTGATCTCCTTCAGAACAGGTCACAACTCATAAATGTTTAATATTTCTTGGATTGTCATTCAGCATATTTTGTAAGAAAATTTTCTAGATTTGTGAATAATTATGAGTACACAAAAATGGAAGTGCTCTAGTGAATATTATTGGTGATCTTTCCCACGAAAATGAAAAGTAACATTTTTAAATAAACAATTTTTTTTTAAGAAACTAATCGTATCAAGAAGTTTGCGGCGGCGACGGCTTTTGAAAACTTTGAGAGATACAAATGAACCATTTCAAAACAATACATTTATAAAGTCTTGTCGCTTTCGGAAACTTTATGCTGCGATATAAGAGCTTGAAGCCTCACGATAGTCAGTTTATTTAATAATAATAATAATAAAATATAATAATGTTAACTTGCGTTTTATATTTTCTTCGTTTTGAATAATCAGCTGTTCAAATAATGACACTTAAAAATCTCACCATGCGGTGGTGAGTTTCGTTGTGAGTTTTCTTGTGACGATTAGGGGGAGAATACCAAAATGTTATCGAATCACAACAATCCTCACAAGGAATAGTCACAAGAGCTTGTGACTTGTGACTCCTCACAAGGGGGAGAATCGGGCTGTTAGTCTTAAGATAGATTCGATTCAATAAAGATTATTTTTTTATTCAAAATAAGATTTATTCATTTTTAACTACTAATACCTGGAGAACGTACTTGGAATAATGGTCACTGCTTATTTGACGAATTTTCGGTTTGTTGTTTTAAACAAGAGTGAAATTTCTCGTCGCCATTTCAAAATGTTTGGTCAAAATTTTTTGAGGACGCCGATGAAACCGCGCCGCCATAACAGTAACAAGTGAGCTTTACATTCAGCCGCTAAACTAAGTTTTTTTTTTTCAGAAATCTACTAAATTAGGTCTCGATAATAATTGTTGGTTCCAGCTCGGGAAACGATAGAGATTTTGAGACACCTATCTCCGAGTCGAGTGAGATTTGAACTGGCAGTCTAGATTGCCAGATCTAATGGTGGGGCCAGAGTTATTCCCTTAGTGCTTTTTGAAATCTCGCGTTTCCTCGTTAAAGCAAACCGCAACCCTTACAAGTCGTGAAAGCTGACAATAAAGAAGATATGTATAGCAAATTTTGGAGCCCGATGTTTTGCGTGCAACAATTCAAAAAGCCGTTAAACGAGCACAAATGTGCATCAACTCGGCAGGTGGTCATTTGACCGATATAATATTTTCGACTTAATGTCATCAATTTTCATCTTCAAATAAACTTTTCTTGAAAACAAGGTTAATTTTGTTCATTTCTAACGAAACGGTAGCCAATACGAGTAAAGATTATGACATTACTTTCTCGCCACCCTCTATCTAAATACTCATTTTCATTTCCATTCGTATGCTTCATAAAGTTAAGAACTATTTCCAGGATTCTGTAACTTTTCTTTGATTTAATTAGCCAAGTTAAACACTGACCTAAATCACTATAACTTATTTCTGCAGGCTATGATGCCATCGAGATTTAGTAGTTAAGCAAATCAATTTGCGTCATTTTTGTCTTGTGAGGGTCTGTTTTTTCTTCAAAGAAAAAACTCAACGAAACAGTAAAAGCCTAAAAGAAGTTCTTCTAATACATACATCTGTACTATACATATTTCTACTCGTAGGTACGCAAATTGTGTTCAATTGGAACGAAACGGTGATAAACGTGCGTACGTGCCCGAGTACGTGTTCTGAATAAACAAAATAATATAGACTTGGAATCTCTAGACTAAGTATCTGCACGTAGGATTCCAGTCAATCGGTTATCGTCCCTTTGTTTTGGTGGAGGAAGATCTTTTTGTGTTTTGTTTGTGTTTTCTTTTTCCTCATTTTAGTTTCTTTCAAGTTCATAGGGATGTTTATTTTCTGTTATTCAGCTCATACACCCAAGGCAGATGTACAAAAAAAAAAACTACTTCTAGAATCGATTAATCAAAGATATTGCCTGAGCTTGGGTTAACGAAGGCATAAATATTCTTCATGCCCAAGGTTGGATCGAAATACTTGAAAGGTGTGGTGGAACACAGGTCATAATGGGCGCATCACGTACACATACATATAGGTAAATGTAGCGGCCTTAGAATGGAAGCTTTGTTGCTCCCATATTGAAAGGTCGTGCTTTCCCTCATTTCTTGAAGTAGAGAGTTCCAGATTAGAAAATATTTGGAAAGGCATAGCAGAAATTGTGCCGAAATACATAATTAAAGACCTTTTAACAAGTTGTAAATCATAGGTATCAATGTTTCCATTTTAATCTACAGCAACGTAATGCTGTAGCCCCCAGACCTGATATTGGAAGAGACCTTTATAGGTTTATTACTGTGACAATACTGATGATTATCGGTCCGGCCCTGTTGGCTGCTCAGGCCTCTTCGATAAAACAACAACTCATACACGTTTCTATTTAAAGATTGAAATCGATTCAGACTTTTAAAGTGGCAATGGTTAGGGAGGGTTGGAAAACTTTTGTTTGTTAAAGGATTGCAGCATTTTATCATTCTCCTCTGTGTATATCATGATGTGGAGAAAAATTGTTTCTTCCACGTTGAAAGGGAAATTCCTTTACAATACATTCTGGAAAAATATGAAATAATATTCTTTGATATTTCTTTCATGAAATTCAATATTGCGGGAGAATGCCTTCAAATATGTTAAACCAATCTTTTTTTTTTACAATCAAAAGCAAACATATCCATATATGAAGATGTTTGTATTTGTATTTGATGTAGGTATGTAATTTTTTTCTTTTGTTTTGTTGAAATTCGTTGACAGGATATCAGTTTATGTGAGTGTCAAAGACGATTACAGAGCAAGACTTTGGAGGAATTAAGGGTGTTCTACTTGAATAGCTTGACACACATGTACCTATTTCAAATCCTCCTATTTTATTTTTCGTTTTTTTAAACAAAATGCACTATTGGGTCGCTTGAACTTGCTCTTATTTATTAGACTTTAATTTAAAAAATGATAAAAATGTTCATTAGGATTAAATCAATTTTTCAAATGACTTAAAAAACTCATATAGTAATTTGAGCTACAGCAGAATTCCAAGGGATTTATTAAGCAAATATGAATTTATACAAAGAAAAAAAGAGAAAAATAAAACTATAAATAAAATGTACTAGTTTAAAAACAAAAAAAATTAAAATTTAATTTCAAAAAAAATCATTCACCATAATTGCAATATCCAACTTAAAAAAAAAAGTTGAGAGTTTTTTTCCAAAATCCAAAAAATATTTTTTTGAAAGTTTTTAGGTACATGCCATGTTTTTCAAACTTCTTATAAGTTCCTGTAAGCAAAAATAATTTTCGTAATCCATTACATCCTATCCGTGATATTTTCAGTAGTATCCTAATTTCAATATTTACTTACGACATAAAGGGTCGGCCAAATACAAGTTTCTTTTTAAAAATGTAATAAAATGAGCAAATTTTAATTTTTTCCATGTTATATGGCCCTGTTAGTAAGAGCAAACATCCCCGTTAATTATGGAACACAATGTCGTTTAAGTGGCTGCCTGGGCTGGCTTCGCAGCAGCGCTTTCTCTAACTCCAATTTTCCAAGACCTTGTTGATGGTTTAGGGCTATAGCTCACGGAGTGCTTGGATGGATTAGCCTTAAGTGCTTGAATCGTTTCCGGAATGTTGGCTTACCATTGGTCCTCCACGGATCCCCACAAAAAAAAACCAAAGAAGTCAAATCGTAGTTCAGAGGCGGCCAATTGACATCGCCAAGCTGGCTGATAACACGATTTGGGAATTTGGTGCGTAAAACATCTATTGTGGCATAAACATGGCGAGCCATCCTGCTTGAACCAGAGGTCTTCCAAATCCATGTCTTCG
The DNA here is from genome assembly GCA_911387755.1 of Chrysotoxum bicinctum. Taxonomy (NCBI): domain Eukaryota; kingdom Metazoa; phylum Arthropoda; class Insecta; order Diptera; family Syrphidae; genus Chrysotoxum; species Chrysotoxum bicinctum. Next base: position 40,940,016 of record OU426989.1, on the reverse strand, counting down.
ATTTCAGAAAAAAAAGTCGGTTAACATGGCTCTGTAACGCCCACCGTTGACCGAAAGGCTTTCCAAGCCTCATTTTCGAAGAGAAATGGTCCAATGATGCCACTACTCCACAATCCGCACCAATCTGTCAATTCTGTGGATGCATTGGATTCTAGACAATAACGTGCGGATTTTCCGAGCCCCGTTGAGATGAAAATGAGCCTCGTCGGAAAAGATGATTTTTTTACCCAAAATCGTTGTCCAAGTCAAGCTGATCTTAGACCCAAACTGCGAAGCGATAACGAAGCGGATGGTCGTGCGACTTTAATTGCTAAGTTAATTGAACCTTGTAAGTGAGTTCCGAGACCTTTGTGCAGAATTCTCTTCAGGCTATTGCGTGAAATGTTGAACTGTTGAGATTGATGGCGAGTTAATGTTTGTAAATTGAGTCTCACACTCAACACGAACAAGAACTTTTTGCACAAACTTGCGTACAGCAGACGCGGTGGGTGCATCATTTCGACCAAAACTTCTTTTAAAAAAGCACACTGTTTTGGCTACACACCACTCTCTTTGAAAATAAGTTTTCAATATTTCCCAACCTTCTTCAAGCGTAAAGCGACTCATTTCGTTCCGCGGAGGTATGATCCTGACTTTCTGTCAAGATTTCTAGCGGAAAACAGCTGTCAGCATCAAAATAACCTATGATTTGAAAAAAAAACCACTATATGACCCACACTGTATATACAGCACTGAGCAAAATAATAGCAGCGTAAGCTGCTAAAAAATATAATTTTTCATATCTTTACTACTGCCACTTTTTCTTACTTCTACTGTAGAGTGATACTCATAAAAATTAGGTTTGAAGTGATAATTAAACTGTACATTATCTCTTCTCTTATTAAATGTCACTTTGTCTGGAGCCTTTCAGTATTTTACGAGAAAATTGTGTTTTTTTTTTCAATTTTGATGTAATATTAATAAAATTAAGTCCAATACTTCTATTTTATATTTCCACGGAATTAGTTTTAAGACCGTTGAATTTGTTGCTTTGAAGTACATAGGTCGTACTGAATAATAAATACTACAAGACGCAAACTTATTTAAAAGCTTATTACGGACGGCAAAACCTATAAGGAAGTTCAGGATCTTGTCGGTTGTTTGAAATTGGTAAGAAACCCCATAATATTAGAAGAAAATGCCGAAACCCGCGGGCGTAATCAAGTTCTAAGGCCTTCCTGCATCAAACGTTTTATTCGGTTTTCAAGAATGCATTCTACTGCAGCAGTTTAATGACCCAAAGCACACCAACAGAACAGCCTTTGTATATGTACATAGTTAATACATATTTACTGTACATGTATGGCAAGTTATGCATTCGTAAAAAAATTCAAGTCGAGATTTCGACAAAAGTGCGTCTTGAAATTTTGTCTGTTTGTGTGTTCCACTACAGCCTAAACCACTCGGCCGATTTTCTTTAAGTTTGGTAGATATCATTTTTTAACTTCTCCCCTCACAAGTTTCTTTCTTTTTTTAAGACCAAAAATAACGAAACCGTACGATTTTTGTTTTTGACAAAATTTCAAAAAATTCAAATTTGTTTTTCAAATCTAAATATTTCGAAAACCCCATGCTCGATTTTTGTAAAACTTGACAATTAAAATTTTTCAATATACTACAAAATGTGAGAAAATAAATACAATTAATATTGTTCAAACATGAACATACCCAATCTATAGATAACCCAATGTGTATGTGAAATAAAGATAAGACAGATCATCCTAAGCATACACTGACGGTTATCTATTGATAAATAACATTTAAGTAAACAACATAGACATTAAGAATAGAAAAATAAGACAAGAAAATTGTATATATGTATATAGAATTAACATAGTGAAATAAAATTAGTATTCATTCGACTTACAACCGAGTTTACTCAACATTTGGTCCTTCGAGCCGGATTATGAGTAATGATTTGGAATTACACCCGGATTGTTACTCAAACAAATATAAAAGTAACGGTAGCTCCATACACTACCATAAAAATGTAAAAATATGGTTTTCGAAAATTGTATTGTTCTCGAAAACGGGGCCTAGAATTCTGATAATTTTTTTTTATTAATTTTTGCGATCTGTAATTGAATAAAAAAAAATTGAAATTAAGATATTATTGCGACTGTTCCTACCATAGAACCCTTTCTTCGAATTTTGAATTTTTTACTATGGGCATAACAGATTTTAATTAAATTTTGTATATAGAAGTTTGAAAAACTAAAAAAACAATAGTTTTTTTTAATTTAATAATAAAATGTTTTGGCAACCATTCTATACAGGCTCCACCAGCATTTTTGTCAAAATGTAATGTAAGAAAATATTTCCATTTCTTATATATTTCAAAGCAGCTTTCTATACAGTTAATAGTAAAGCCTTATTTTATAAGCTACTTAGGATTGGAATGTCGAATCAATTCATCAAAGTTATTCAGTGTTTATATGACACTAGTGTTTCGAGTGTGGGTGATGGCGAGAAACTTTTTGAAGAGTTCGTGACGGTAACATAATTTAATGTAGTCTTAGACCCGAATTGTTCGCCTTGTTCATAGACAATCTATGTGAAATATTTCAAGCAGGAATTCCTTTTAAAATATTGATGTATGTGGTTGACAACGTCATCATACCGTAGTCCCCTATTTCATTGCAATTAATGATCGAGCGCATTTGAAAATAACTGGAATCTTACTGTAAATTAAAAGAAATCGAAAGAAAAGATTTTTACTAAAGAACATTTAAGATATTCGAGAAGCAGTTGTTTTACGCAGAGAAGAGATAGATGTCGTACAGAAGTATTCTTATTTCAAGTAGTGATGGTTTTGATAATCGTCTTTCAGAGAAACTCTTCACTACTCTTCATACGAGGGCGGTCCGATAAGTACTTAGCCTACAAAAGAAAAGCAAAAAATTTGGAAAATTGGCGATTTATTTCTCAACGTGGTCTCCTTTAAGCTCGATACACTTGATCCAACGATGCTCCAACTTCTTTAACCCATCCGAAAAATAGGTTCTCTCGAGATCTGCGAAGTAGGCCTCCTTGGCGACGATGACATACTCGCTTGACTCCAATTTCTGCCCGGGAGTGATTTTTTGAAGTTTGCAAACAAAAAAAAGTACGGGGCCAAATCTGGAGAATACGGTGAGTCCAATTCCTCCAATTTGGCTGTGGCCTCACGGTTGCACTTGTTGTCCGGACTGAGCAAACGCGGCACCCATCACCCATCATTTCATGAATGATATGGCCCACGTGGTCTTTTGAGATGCCTACTATTTCAGCTATCTCGCGCACATTCAATCGGCGGTCTGCCAATAGGAAATCGTGGACTTTTGACACGTTATCATCCGCGGTAGCCATTTTCGGGGCACCTGGGCGGAGTTCATCAAAAACCAATGTGTGACCACGTTGAAACTAGCGTTATACAAATTTTTGATGGTTGCCATCGAAGGAGAAGAGTCACCGTACACATCATCCAAGCGCTCTTTGCTTTCGCTACGAGATTCGAATTGGATCATCACCGACCGATATAGCTCTTTTTCCATTTTTCTAAAATTCGTGAACAAACTGGCTTCCACACGTAGTCAAAACAAAACTGCGAGTCCGATTCGGCTGAAGCCGTCTGAGAGAATATACTAGACGATAGTAAATCTCTCTTGCGATACTGGCACCATCGGGCGGTGGGGCTAAGTACTTTTTGGACCATGGTTTGTGGCCAGTAGATTTTCAAAATGTACCGTAGACATCGGTTAACAAAAGCCTGTCACCTGATCAAGACGTTAGCTGATCACTTCCATGTTTCACAGGCATATAACACCAGAGATTTTACGTTGGATTCGAAGAGTTTCAAGTTAGTGCGCATTGATATTCTACTAGTTTTCCACACAAGAGAGAGATTCCAAATGGACTTCGGGCCTTACTTATTCTGATGTTAACATCCAGGTCTTTTCCACCATCAATTGCTAAACAACTACCCAGGTAATTAAATTGCTTGACCTCTTCAATTATCCCCTGCTTAAGAATAATTGATAGAAAAACTGCATGGCTAAAGTGATGGTACCGCTTAGCACGAAGTATCATAGTTTTTGAATCCACGGCAAAGATAATCCTATGCTATGGACAACAGGTGCGGGGATTTATGGAACCTGAAAACGTAGAAAAATTGCTGAGACTGTTCCTGAAAGGACTCTTCAGACTTCAGCAGACTACGCCATATTAAATGATATAAATGGTGGTCCAACGAAAACGCACAATGATCAGGATTATGATAGAAGAATCTATGACAACTATGTGTGAAACAAAATATCGGTTGAATGCTCGCCACGGCTTCGGTGGCATACCTCTATCCGATGGTCCATATTTTCAATTGAGGTTCAATGTCGTTAATGTGCCGAATTATCTCATCCTTTAGCCCTTGAATTGTTCTTGGCTTATTGACCTACACTTTTTCTTTTAAGTATCCTCAAATAAATAAGTCCAACGGGGTAAAATCACATGATCGTGGTGGCCAATTAATATCGCCACGATGTGAGATAACACGGCCTTTGAATTTCTCGCGCAAAAGAGCCATTGTTTCGTTGGCTGTGTAGCAAATGGCACCATCCTGTTGAAACCAAATACCGTTCACATCCATATCTTCCAATTCGGGCCCTAAAAAGTTCGTTATCATCTCACGATAGCGAACACCAGTAACGGCAACTGCTTGGCTGACCTCATTTTCAAATAAATACGGCCCGATGACGTGGCCAGTCCATAAACCGCACCAAACAGTCACTCTTTGCGGATGCATTGGCTTTTCAACAGTCACTCGTGGATTCTCATTTGCTCAAATGCGGCAATTCTGCTTGTTAACGAATCCACTGAGGTGAAAGTGTGCCTCGTCGCTGAAGATGATTTTTTTTTGTAAAGTCACCATTCAGCATTGAGGTTCAGTCAGTTGAACCTTGTAAGCTTGTAAATTCAAATCCTTATTCAAAATTCGCATCAGTGATGTTCGTGAAATGTTCGATTGTTGGGCACGGCTACGAGTCGAGGTTGACGGCACTTCTTCCACTTTATCGCAAACAACAGCAATGTTTTCCACAGAACGAACTGCGCGAGCATGCACAGGTGTACAATTCTACCGATTGTGGACACATTTGGTCGATATTGCTGACCAAAAAAATCACGAAGTGCACGAAATGCATTTTGATTTGAACGCTCATTTTCGTAAAAGGCTTCAACAATCTTAACGCGCTGCTCAATTGTGTACCTCACCATGGTTGAATTTGTCAAACACTGAAACAAAGAAATGTCAAATTAAGTTGGACAAAAAACTTGACGTAAAGATGTGACTCACAATTGACATCGTGCATTATGGTTGAAAACGCGATTGTCACCCTTGCTTATAACGATGCTTTGTTTTGAAAGTTTTTTCATGGAGGAATAGAAGAATGCTCAGAAAAATAGGAGAATACACGATCAACCACAGATCCTTTTGGTTCAAAAATGGATGAATTATTAAATTTAGCAGAATTTTGTGACTATAATTTGGAACCGGGCGCCGCAACATAATCTATACATCCGCATATACAAAAATGTTAAAAAAAAATATCGATTACAATATTTTGAATCTGCATTAGCAGAGTCAGCGACTTGGAAGAGAGCAGTTATTTCCAGATCAACAATTATGTCAAAGATTTATTGAAGAAATATTGTACTATGTAAATTTAAACATTTTCCTTTTATCAAAAGAGAATCGAATCGAATTAAAAAATATATGAAAACTATAGAAATACCTAAATTGTATCAAATTTATCATTGACATGAACAAGAACCTACGACGCAAACGAATACTTAATTTTATTTAAAACTCGATAGATGCGTTTGTCCTTGTTTTTAAATACAAATTTTGAGTGACTTACAGTTTAAAGAACTTCTTGGCAAGTCAAACAATAATTTTATTCCCAAACGCCCTACGACTCTCCCACTGTAATCTTATTCGTCTTCTGCTTTGACAACTTCGAACGAAACTGCACTCTGCATTACATATCCCTTACAAATGTTATTCCAGCTCATTAAGTAAACTGAATTTTACGAGGCGAATAGTGAGAATTACGTTAGTAATGAATCCACCCTACTCCCGCCTCCCTCCCTTTCCCAGTAATCCCAACCCTAAGGAGTGCTTTTCTAATTAAAGTCAAACAGTGCTAAATAATGTTCGTCTCGTAAGCCAAAACCAAGAACACACATTTAGATTCTCCCCAGGAATTCGCTCGAATAGACGTTTGAGTTTCACGGGATCCCACGTCTGGTCCTGAGTTTTAACGAGTTGTTGTCAGCAACTGCGTGGCGTTAGTTGTTATGGGGTTTTGTCAAGAGTTCCTCATGCTGTAGCACTACAGCAAGAGTAAACCTTCTTTCATTTCGTCTTTGACTGCGCATATTGTATTGAGTACGTGATGCAAATATTTGGATCTCATTAAGGGAAATAGGAGTTCGGTGGTTGGCATCACCTACAGTTCCAGCATCACAAAAACAAAACCACAATACGCCTCGGTGATGCTAACAGAGCGGATGTGTCTGTTAGTTCTTAGTGGAAGTGGGTTGGGTGGGCGCGAAATTGAAATGTCAAAGAATTAGAAAAGTCACCAGAACTGACGAGCAACAGACAATTTAAGAAAACTCATCCGAATACAAATATACCTTCGGAGATTAAGCTAAGAAGTTTTTAGTGTTTGGGTGCTTTAGGTCGTTGCTAGAAGATTAAATGACTGACTGTATTAGTAGTTTTGTTTGCTTTATTGCTTCTTAGATCCTTAGGGTCTTGCTTGAGAAATTAGATGTTACTTTTGGCATTATGTGAATATGTTAATACCAATATTAGATTCACACGTGACATCAACATATCAAAATAAGTTTATTTGCTTGCAATTCACCAACATAAATTAGAACTTCCTGAGGTATGTTTGTTTCTGTTTCGGAAATGATATGAATACTAAGAGAATTCTGTTTATTTGTGTATTGGTATCTTTAGTTTCATGTTAGTTTGTAAGTAGTTTCGAAAAAATTGTTAAATTCCTTCACGTATTTTACTGACACAAAATCCATTAGGCTTGTGGGTCAACGAAGCACTCTTGTATTTATTCGTTTGGAAAAGGTTGCCAAACTATTCGAAATGGACTGCTTGACCTATGTACCTCTTAAGTGGTTATTGCTTATAATGTGTCTTGGAAAAGGGTAGGTTTAATTGGATTTGTTTTATTAATTTCCTGTTATTGCAATTTGACCAAATAGAAAGTGAATTGAATTCTTTACCAAACATTATTTCTTATGCCCGACGTTGTACATAAGAAAGGTGGGCGGAGATAACAAGCTAAAGGGCGCCTGGACTAGGTCGAATTAAAACTTCATGAAGATGAATTCAAATAGAAAAAAAAAAGAATTTTAATAGAAAAACAAACAAATGATTCATTGCCATTATGTATGGAATAGCAACTTGTTCAAATCATGCGTCAGCTTCGCTGGTAGTGTTTCAAGGGTTCGGTTACATTTTTGATGACCCGGTTCAATATGTGCAGTGTTATTCCGTTAATGTCGTCACTATTGTCACTGAGTAGTTTCATTTACGACAAGACAAGCGATGTCTAAAGCTAACCGCAGCCTCCGACGTCATTGTAAAGGTCCACAGTCTGACATTTCGAATCGGGAAGATAACGCTTGTTTCAATTTTTGAACTGATGAAATCTTACTACCAGCAATCAGCAAGTCATCAACGTTGATTGACACAATTAGTACATCCTCTTCCTGTCGGTTAAATTTGGTGTACAAGCAAGAATCATGGCTTGATCTTATAAATCCAAGTAAAAGCAAATGTTCATTTAGCTTTTGGATCCAGCAACGTGGTGATTATTTCAAACCGTAAATGGATTTTAAAAGCTTACATGCTTTACCCTCTCTGGCTTATACTCCTTCTGATATGGGCATATGAAGTTCTTCCTTAAGATCACCATGTAAAAACGCAGTTTTTATATCTATAACTGATGAACATGATATTTTCGGTAAACACCGACTGCCAACAAAACACGTATGGTGGTCAACTTCGCAACTGGTGCATATGTCTCAGTGTAGTCTATACCGAACTTCTGTAAAAAAACTTTAACAACCAATCGAGCTTTGTACCTAGTTTTGTTGCCGTTTTGATCTTCTTTTATAGTAAAGATCCATTTTGACTTTAGCAATTTCGCATTAGAAGGTATATCTACGATTTTCAAAACGTTGTTCTTCATCATGGAATTCAACTCTTCATCGACAGCTTTCTTCCATAAATCTGAATCATTTCGCCCAAAAATGTCATTATAATTTTTGGGTAGATATGTCTGTGGAAATATTTACTTCGGCAGAGTTTGCTTTCGACCCCATTACATAATCAAAAAACTTACTTGGTAATCGGCGCTCCTTTTCACTACGCCTCACAGTCTCCGTTTGGTGATTGTTGTTTGATTGTGAAGGGAGCACATTATTAGCTTCTTCCAGATCAACTTCTGCCAAGCCTTGACTAACTCTTTGATCAGACTCCTCTCGGCTCAGAAATATTAGCCGCAGCAACATCTTCATGTTCACTTCCCCCCTCTTGCTCGTGGCTCCATCGCATATAAACTTTTGGATTTTCTTTTGTGTTTTGAACGGAAAATTGGATTCTTCAAATTTAACATCGCGGCATGTGATTATCTTGCGTAATTTTATATCCCAGAGTCGATATCCATTCGGGGCATATCCTACCATCACCGATTTTTTGGGTTTTCGATCAAATTTCTTCCGTCATTGATTTGGTACCCAGGCGTAGGCTTTGCAGCCAAACACCCTTAATTTATTTAAATCTGGCTTAAATCCAAACCATAATTCGGTTGGTGTTCTGGAATTCTCCAAAGAACTACTCGTAATATGACCTAGATGTCGATGCCACAACATAGCTTCATCTTTAACGCATACATTTGATGTTGGTTTCTTTATCAGTACTTCAAGTTCATACAAACTTCCGCGTAAATTTGCTGTTGCTATCAACACGTTGTTATTCAAAATGAATGCCTTGTGCCCACAAAATTTTACTTCAGCTCCAGCATTCGTTAACTTGCTGACAGAAAGTAAATTGTCCCGTAACTCAGGAATAAACAAAAGATCTCGTATTGTCAGCTCTGTTCCTGCATTGATCAATCCGTTGATTTTTCCAATTTATTTTGCTAATAGAGACTGTTTATCTTTCGCAACGTTTATTTCAACAGGATATGTCAAGTCATCCATTTCTAAAAAGTACCATTTTTCATTGGCGAGATGATCGCTGGCTCCTGAATCCAGTTTGAAAATTATCTTCTCGTTCTCGTTGCCTTTGATAGAGTCTCTGTCTGCCATAAAACAAAAAACTTTGCTTTTGACAATCTGTGCTTCCTTTGAATGACAGTCTTTAGCTTGATGTCCGAATTTGTTGCACTTAAAGTACTTCCCATTGAATTTTTTCTTTTTGAAGTTTTTCTTTTTACTTGAAAAAGCCGTTACCTCTTGCATCTCTTCTTCATAGAAAAAGTTAATTTTCCATCATCTAAGTTTTGAAGTGCAGTTACTAAAGGATCAAACTTTTCTGGCAAAGAAAGAAACAACTGTGCAAGCAAACCCCCTTGTTCTATGTTTGCACCAGCTAGTTTGAGCTGACGTATTAAATTTTCAAATGCCAACAAATGAGAATTCACTGAATCTCCAGTTCGCATACGCAATTTGGTTAATTGCTTTCGCAACAATAATTGGTTAACTATTGACGTCCTTGCGAATGCTGATTTCAGACTTAACCACATTAATTTTGCAGATTGTTTGTCCCTTACGTAGCTGAGGCAGTCCGAATGGATAAAATTAAATAAATAATTTTTAGCCATTTTATCCTTTTTGAAAAATTCCGATCGTCGTCGGTTAGATTGTCCCACAGATTTTTGGATTCCAGATAAATTTGGACTCTGAATTTCCAATCGTCATATCCACAGCCGTTAAACTGGGGAATACCATGCACAAAATCTTTTATGTCGCCCATAACCTATTAAGATTCTATGTGCCGAAAGGATTCCAAAAATATTTATAATAAAAAATAGTAATAACTAAAGTTTATTAGTCTTGCTCGTACAGAGTTTGAATTCGGAATGAATATAAATTTTAAATTAAAAATTAATAAGTGAAAACAAATTTTGAAACGATTGCTTGATTTGAGGGGAGGAATGCAACTGGCTATTTCACTAGAGCACTGTTAAAATAATGAGAAAATTAAAAAAATTAAAATTTTTGTGGATGCATTGATGTTTCATAAAACACTTGTGGATTGTGTTAGTTCCAACAACAGCAATTTTGTTCGTTGCTTAGCCAAAAATGGAGACTACCATTTTTAATTCCTAATTAGTAAACTTACAGCGTTGTTTGTCCGATTGTCATTCGGATGAGATGGCAATTCCTAACTGAATATTTTGACAGCTGGATGTCATTTGGAGTTTTGATAACTATTGAATCCTTTCATTTGGAAAAACTATCAATGCTATCTGATAACCCTTTATATTTTTGTTTGTGGAATTCAAAACAAAAGAAAATCTGGAAAAGTCAAAAGTATACTTAAACGCATGAATTGTATCTATTCTTCAATGGTTGGAAGCGTTTGATAATATAGTTATCGCCTTCACTAGTAGGTGATCCGATGAAGATAATGCCTTCCGTGTTATAGAGTTCCTTACTCGCTATCTGCTCCGTAACGAGATTGAAGAAATTACATGATATGAGATCCCCTTATAGAACATTTTAGGAATAGCACAAAATTCCTTAATTGCTTTTTACGCAGCTCATTCCCTAATATCGAATCACATATTTAAATTAAGTTGTCAGGTATATCGACTTCGGCCATCTACAAATGGATGCGACATTGAAGTCGATGGAAAGTTAAATAAAATGCACGACTGGTTCGAACGAACTTGCTCTTATGTAAAAGTCTAAAAATTTCTAAAATATATGTTATTTGAAAAAAAAAAACTATTTATAAGCATAAAATTCATATAACTTTCATTACGTATTTTACGGGTATTTTTGTTGACAATTTCAAGTAAGATAGCCAATTGCATTTCTCACTTAAAACAATTCAATCTCAATACTCGTGCTTCCAGAAATGCCCATGAGTTTGCCCATGAGCTTAACTTCTAACGTCGTACAGTTAAGTTTAGAGATTCTTTCTCTAGCTGCACTTCACGAATGTGGAATGCTTTACCCGGATCAGTATTTTCCTCCCATTGCCATATTCTGATATTAAAAACCAATATGCATCGGTATCTCCATATACATTCTCTTCAACTTTCCTAAACGCTTTCACTGTGCTGAAACTTTTAAAAGGTAGTCAACAATTCCTTTAGCGCAAAGTTAAAAAAAGACTATCACACAGAATGTATGTTGGATAGTATCCTATATCTGGTGTTTAACAAGAACACGTCCTAGTAGGTCTTGCCAAACATCTTTTTTTTGTTTTTTTTTTTTTACATGATTATCAATACCGACCGTTCGGGTGCATCGTTGATCGACCCTTTGGTGCCGATTTCTTAATGCTCCGACGTTTGTGGCAAATTTTATAGCTTTAGAAGAGCACTTACTTCGGGGAAGGTTGATGCAACAAGAAAAAAAGTTAGAAAAAGCTTCCTGATAAGAAGGTGGACAAATACGTAAGTATGGTGAATACATACTACATTTAGAAGCGACATCTGTGTGTTAACTTAATATAATGATACAACATTTTGTCTGTGATTTGTAACAACATTCTGTCGTAAACACCGACCCTAATGCCGGTAATTGAGAGCCTTTCGTTCTTTAAGCTATTTTTTCAAGTGGTAATTTATCACCAAGGTTTTGGAAAGAAGGGACGTAAGTGCAAATGGAAGATAGTTAAAAGCTGAAGAAGATTCGCCTTTTTAAGATTAAGGCCATCCACTCGGAAAGAGACCAGCAGAATAGGAAAGATGGAAAAGCTAACGCGGTAGTTTTGCTAGCATTAAAAAACAATGGCAGGGATACTTTCCGAGCCAGCGGATTTGTGTATATCGAGATCTTTCAATACTCTTGCGCCTCACATAGGATGAGTTATGATACCTTTCGTTAGCCTTGAATTAAATTAAAAATTTCGTTCATCGAATATGATCATCACAGGTATTTCTAGCTTGTTTGAACCTCAGTCCTTTTGGCTTGATAACATCAGAAAATTACTTCCTTCACTGACGCTAATGACCTCCTTATAGCTCGAAGCAAACCATAAGATGGAACACTGCCTTCATCCACTTCTTTCTACGCCTGTTTTTCTTCTTTCCTCTTCTGCTGGCTCGTGCTCTTTCCTCGATGCTCTTGTTTTGTTCTGTTTTGCCCAATTACATGACCCCCTGAGTCACAACTGCTATCGAAATAACTCAGATAATGAAATATGTTTTCATTGTCGACAGCAGTTTCGCGTTACACTTTATGTGACTCAACGTGACACAATAAAAAGCCTTACTTGCAGAATGCACCTCAGTAGGTCAAAGCTGACTAATGCATCTTGAAGGTAACCGTTGGTAAGTTCCAGGTAGGACTCTGGGAACTCAAGGAGTCCAATTCTAAAACTCGACACCGACCGACGGTCGTTTTTTTTATTTAAAAATTAACTTAACAGCTCTACAGTATTTCCATATCTGGATCTTCAACCAACTTTTTCTAGTATAGCCATCATTCCAAGGGGTTCAAGCTCTAAGGTTGTTGGTAGCCTATGTTGGTTTCAGGTCCCTCCTTGATGATGTCACGATATGCATCCCAGTTAATGCACAGCGGAGAGCCTCTCGTCCACTTGATCTTTGTAGACTCTGGAAACTCTCCAAATATGCTAAGGTGTCCAATATCCAAATTCCCATTTTGACCGGTTTGCTATTGCACCAAGAAAATGACCACAGAAGAAATTGGCTTCTTGATTCCACGTAAGACAAGGATGTTGAATACATGCCTTGAGTAAGTTAGACATTGATCAATTTGGTTGGGGGCTATACCGGTTACCGGACATCAAGTTGCTGTCTGGATCGTCAGTCTTGGAAACATAGTGCTACCTATCATCTTAAAACTCCTGTTCCAAAAACGATTGACTATAAAACTTATTTTTTCGTTCCGCGAAGCTTGTGTTTACCAACTAATCCACAAATACGTTCCCCCAGCGCAGTCCAACACTTCCAGACTCTTTTTTAAGTACAAGAGTACAAACTGACACAAAACCTTTTATGTTTGCCTCCAAGTGCCATATTACATTTCCTGTAAATCGCTTACTTAATTATTCTACAATTATTGCTCCATTTTGCTTCCATTTTCTACAACTATACCGTTTCTTAAATTTTACATGCAAATTACCTTATTTTGTAAGGGTCTAAGCTATAGCAAATTACCTTTAACGACTATGCAAGGCTCGAAGAACTTCCCCTATATAGTCACGGAACAGGAATAGCCCACCACTTCGTCGTTGGGTTGTGAGGGTGTTATTTTAATAGTACCAAATGCTTAAATGGCATCCACACCCTAATGGTGAGCTGACTGTTGCTTTTTTTTTTGTCACTCACGCTTTATCAAGCAGTTTTAATGATAATGGTTGCTTGATTGTTACGAAATAGCAATAAGACCATTCTTTTCTATTATTTTTCGTTCTTTTGTAATTATGTACATCATTGGGGGAGTAAATAACACGGAAAATGTTTATCTGAATCTCGGTATCTAAATAATCGGGGTGGAATAATAATTATATGACTTAGAACAAAGTTACCCACAATCGATCTAGGGAGGTCGTTACATTTATACAAAATTAAATTTAATCAAGTCTTTTATAAACTTTCAAATTGTAGTGTTGTAGTCCGATCCTCTTTTAGGTATTTGGAATAATTTACAACACTTTTATTTTTTTATCAAATAGTTCTTCTTTATTTAGTTTCTTTTATTTCTTTAGAGTGAAACACATTTACTTTTATTTTCCTTATAATCAAATAGTTCTTCTTTATTTTAAATTTTTACTTCTTTAGAGTGAAACACATTTACTTGTATTTTGGTTTGTGACTAATTTGTGACTGATTTGTGTCTGAACGACTTAAAAAATATTTTTTGTTATTCGAAGGCAAATTTTCATACTCGTATTTTATTCTTAGAAAAGCAAATAATTTTTGCTGATGGAGAATCATATCTGATGAGAATTTCAAAGAATACAAAGGAGATACGAAAATGCAACGAGATATTCATTTGATTTTTGATAACGAATGTTGCAAGAAATTAATGTAATAAGATATAAGTATTTATCTTGGATAAATACTTGGAATGAATATTAGGGGGATTTATTGGGTTCATAACACGTCCCCCCTAAAAAAAAATTAATTTAGAATTTTTAAGATAAAATTAATTTTAATTTTTAAGGTTATAATTTGAACCAAAATTGTTCCTTGGGTTTCTAATAGTTTTCCTAGATTTAATGGACAAATTTTCTACAGGTTCAGGGTTTGTCATTATTGAAGAATTCCCTTCATCTAATTCAATTATTTCATTTGTTTGTCGTTCAGTATTATGACAACAATTATTTATGATCCATGTAAGACAATTTCTTGATGTACGAATGTCATCGTTAGCAAATGAAGGTTTTTTTATTTTCTTACAACATTTGAAACATTTAAAAATTAAATATACTAGTATTATTATAACAATAACCACAATCGTATATTGGAAAAAGGAAGGATATTTTATTAATGTTGGATGAATTTCTGCCTCGTTAATTTTGTTCTTTATTTGATCTAGTGAATGTCTGATTAATTTAAGGTGATCTAGGTTTACGTTTGATAAGTTTATCGGTGTAGGTTTAACATATTCATGGGATAAGTTTGATAACTTATTTTCGCAACAATCATCGTCAATTATATTTACTAATGGAATTATTGATTCAAAGTTTGAAGAGATATATGTATCTGTTTTTAAAAAGTTGGATCCTATATAAGCCTCACAATTCTTATTTATAGTTAATAAAGATGTACCTGTTATAATATCGTTATTAATTCTATCACTGTATTCACAGAGGAAAGTTATTTGTTTAGATTCTGTTAATACTATGATCCAATTATTAGAGTTAAGTTTATGATATATTTCTAAATTTCCATGTAAAATCTTTGTGTCGCAATTTTTAGGAATTTTATTCATTGTGTTTGATAATAGTAATACTTCACAAACAGGATTATAAGCATTTGAATAAAAAGTGTTAGCTTTGCAAATATAATCAGAATCCGATAATTTTTCACATTGATCTAGGTTATTAAATTTAATATATTTTTGGTAATTATCTGTTATTGCCAAATAGGTAAATGACGGTTGAATATATGCATAGGTTTGATTATCATTTACGTATTGTATAGGAAGAGGAATAACATGATATATATTGTATACTGTTGATTCTGTCAATGGTATGTTTATAATATAAATTATTTTTCCGTTCAAAAAGTAAACTTGAAGCTTAGCAATATCTATAAAAATATGTGCATTTTCTAAAATTGGTAGTATAGGAAAATTAATGCCATTTTTAATCAAATGGATGTTAATATTAAGTTCTGTTATTAATTGTATAGGTGACAATACAAATGGATGTAACGTATTTCGCTTTGCAAATAATAATGCGTTCACAATGTTATCTAGCTGTTCATTTGTTTCAGTAGTTAGATACGTTAATAGTATTATATGTTGAGAAACTGTTTCAGAAAGTTTCAGTTTATTGATTTCATTAGTAGCGCTGTGTGAAAAATTGTAAAGTTTTTCAAAATTATTATTTAAAGTTTCTTCGTGGAATTTCATATTATTTATACTCTCATTAAAATTAGATATAGTCATTTGTACTACATGAATTTGATCTTTCATAAGATCTGTCAAAGTTTTTTCATCGTTTATAACATTATTTATGGATTTTTCGAAAAATTCAGCGTCTTCATAATCTAGAGTACCAAAGATAGTTTTAAAAATGGTTCCAATTCCGTTAAAAAGACCACGCTTGATTCTACGGTTTCCTATTAAGTCTTCTATTGCCTGATATTTTGAGAATAAGTTCGGAAGTTGAACTTTTAAGTAATTAAGAGATTGTTTACAAAAGTAAAAATTAATATGATTGACAGGTTCATTACTACAATAATTCTTTGATGTTTTTTCATAAATATTCTTAATAAGTAAAAGTTTTTGATTTATAGCCGTAATATTTATATATGTAATCATTCTATATGTGGTTGTAGTTATTTTTCCATGTCCTATGTGTTCATAATAAAGGCCGCTTCCTTTTTTAATTTCCTTGATTTCATAATTATTTATTTCAGATCCTTGCACGTTGCATAGAAGAATTGGTAATCTGCAATAAAATACAGATTTAAATAAATTTTTTTTGAAAATTCAAATTAATTGAAAGAATTGAAATTAACTAAAAGCTGGTTTTAACCGATTTACATGAACCCGTAGAGGTTTCTTCTTGAATTTGATTGTTATGTTTTGATTGTTATGGGTTTGAATTATCTCATATGGACCTTTATAAGTAGGTGAAAGTTTTTTACTCAGCCTATTACTATTATTACGAAGATATACTTTATCTCCTAAATTATAGTTTTGATTACAAACATTTTTATCATAATACTTTTTAGATAGTTCCTTAGATGATATTATATTTTCTTTTGCGATTTTATGAGATTTATTTAATCTAAGCTTTAGTTGATCTATGTAATTCTCATAACTATATTTAAACTCTGGTGCTTGTGTTAAAGATGTAGGCAAAATAGGTTTATGCCCAAATAACAATTCATAGGGTGTAAACTTTGTAGAGGCATGAATTGAAGTGTTATAAGCAAACATGGCTGCTGCTATCCATTCATCCCAATCATCTTGGTTTGCATTTATATAATGCTTAAGATAATCTTTTAATGTTGAATGTGAGCGTTCAAGCGCTCCATTACTCTGTGGATGATATGCTGTTGTATTTATTTGTTTCATATGGAAGAGTTTTGCAAATTGTTTTAATACGGAGGACATAAAATCTGATCCTTGATCTGTTAAAATTGAATTGGGTATACCATAGAAACTTATAAATTTGAAAAGATTATTCGCAATTGTTTCGGCGGTATGATTTTTTAAAGGAAAAGCTTGACTATATTTAGTTAGATCATCTTGAAGTGTAAGTATAAATTGATTTTCGTTAATAGTTAATGGTAGAGGTCCTACGATATCTAAACTTAATTTTTCAAATGGCTGACTCGCCGTCGTTGTTATTTCCATAGGAGCCTTAAATGTTTTTCTTAAAGTTTTATTCTTTTGACAACTTTCACAAGATTTAATATACGCTTTTATTTCTGATTTCATATGTTTCCAATAATATAATTCTTTTATTCGATTATAAGTTCTTCTAAAACCGGAGTGACCTGATTGAGGATCGTCATGATTTTCTTTAAGGATAATAGGAATATCTGAACGTTCTGGATTAATAATTGTATCGTGATGAACAATAATTTTAATTTTCGAATTACGGAAGATAAATTGAATGATATGTTTTAATTTTTCGTATTTAAATAAATTTTTATCATTTTCAAAATTAGGTATAGATATGCTTTCTATTCCATCTTCTTCTAATTTATGCTTGAGATTCTGAACGACGTAAAAGAAATCGGAGTAGCTTGCCTTTTGCCAACTTTGACGTTTTATCAAACAATGATAAACATAGAATTCATTCTTTACGTTCTTTGATTTTACTACTTCATATAATTCATAAGGATGCACTTTTAATTGCTCTATGTTATCACATAGATCTGAAATATTTGTAAAATATTTGTTATAATCACCAAAATCATTGCTGCATAAGTAAGCGATATTATTATTTGATTTAAGAAATGATGATTTTACTTCGGAGAAGTCATAAACATTAGATTTTAAGGATGAATAGTAAAATTTAAGATAATCGTCATACGATTCTAATTTAAAGATATGATTTACTATAGCTTCGTCTTTTTCAGATAGTTGTTCACTACTTGAAACTTTAATTCTTGACAGACAATCAGCATTGCTATTTATTTTTCCTTGTTTATAAACAATTTGATAATCGTACTCCTCAAGTTTTAGACGCCAACGTACAAGACGTGATCCTGGATCCTTGCAATTAAATAACCACACAAGAGGGCGGTGATCAGTGACTATGGTGAATTTTTTACCATATAAATAAGGTCTGAAATGGGCGACGGCCCATACTATAGCCAATAGTTCTCTTTCTATTGTACTATAATTTGATTCGTTTCGATTCAATGTTCGAGATGCAAAAGATATTGGCAGATCATTGCCTATTTCACCTTGACTTAGAACTGCGCCTACAGCAAAACCTGAAGCGTCCGTAGTAACAATAAAATTTTTATTAAAATTTGGATATTGTAGTATAGGTTCTTCTATGAGCATATTCTTCAAAGTATCAAATGCTTCAATTTGTGGATTTTTCCATTCGAATTTAACATCCTTTTTCAATAGTGAAGTTAATGGTTTTGATAATTTGCTAAAATTCTTAATAAATCGTCTATAATAACCTACTAATCCAAGAAATGATTTTATTTCCTTAGGAGATTTTGGAATAGGAAAATCTTTAACTACTTGAACCTTAGATGGATTCGGTTTAACACCATCTTCTGATATAACATGACCAAGATATATAACTTCTTTCCTAAAATTCGCATTTATCTGGCTGTAACTTCAAATTATTATTTTGAAGTCGAGTAAATACTTCTGTTAGTTTTTCTTCGTGATCTCTGAGAGATGAAGCATAAATTACAATATCGTCTAAGTATACGAAGCATTTTGCACCTAGTAAGCCACTTAAAACAGAGTTCATTAACCTCTGAAATGTCGCTGGCGCATTTTTCAGCCCGAATGGCATTCTATTCCATTCATAGTGACCATCAGGGGTTGAAAATGCTGTTTTAGGACGATCTTCTTCTCGAACTTCAATTTGGTGGAACCCTGAAGCTAGATCGAGAATTGTAAAATATGAACTATGACCAAGTTGGTCTAAGATTTCAGAAATGTTAGGTAATGGAAATGAGTCTCCAACAGTAACATTATTCAAATTACGGTAATCTACTACGACTCGCCATTTTTTCTTACCCGAACTATCTGTTTTTTTCGGTACTACCCATAAGGGAGCAGAAAAAGGTGAGGTTGATGGACTTATTACACCTTGTTCAAGCATACTAGAGATTTGGTTATTTACTTCCTTTTTATGAATTTCTGGGTAACGATATGTCTTGGAAGCTATTGGTTTATTATTTTCCAGATAAATTTCGTGTTTTACTTTTTGAGTTGAAGATAATTTATCACCTTCTAAATAAAAGAGATTTGAGAATTTCGAACAAATTTTTAACAAACTTTCTTTTTCTTCATTGTTTAAATGATCAGTACGTATTTGACATATTAACTGATTAAAACGATTCTGTATATTTTCAGAATTTGAATTAAATGAATAAATTTCTGATGGAATTTCTTCCAGAGTTACTTTTGTCGATTGAATTTTTACATTTTTATCAAGGGTATTGATAATAGTTACAAATGCTTTAGAATCACTATCAATTTTAGTAATGGCCCTACTTAGGTAGACTCCATCCATAATTTCGATATCTGGCACGATACCTTCTTTAATTCCTTTGTTTAAAATGTTTACTTTAATAAGTGTTTCTGATCTACTTGGAAGTATTAACTGATCAGACGTTTGACTTGATTGATTTACAAAAAAAGGTATTGAGGTTCGGTTATTGACTTTTAGATTTTTATTTTGATAATTGATTTGAACTCCATGTTCTATTAAAAAGTCATTTCCTATAATTCCATTAAAAGGAACATTTGATTTTGAGTCGATGACATAGAATTTATGATTGATGCTATGATTTTCACTAAATTTAAGTGAAATGTTAATCGAACCTATTGTTTTGATTGGATTATCGCTTGATTCGATGCCTTTGAGTTTAATTATGTCACCATCGTTGAGTTTGACTTTATCTATTAAAAATTCTTTTTTTATAAGAGAAATATTCGCACCACTGTCTACTAAGAGTTTGAAATAAGAAGAAATAGATAATTCAGATGCTACATTTATAAAGATAGTATTTTCATTCAATAATATTAATTCATTTCGTTTACAACAATTTCGTTTGAGTTCACCCGAGCTGTTGTTGCATTCACCTCGAGTGAGTTTACGTTTCCCTGTTCTCTTTCAAAATTTCTGGTTGAATTCTGATTGAATGAATTTCTATTATTATCCTTCCATTTTTTCTTCCTACAATCTTGGATCAGATGCCCAAGTTTCTTGCAATAATTACATACTTTTTCTGATTGGAGAGTATACATAGGTTTAGGTTTACTACCCGAAGCTTTATTCGCGAAACAATGCGTTGCTACGTGTCCTGATTTTTTGCAAATAGTGCAATTTTTAGAATTCGGATTTTTAATGTTAATAAGTAATTGTATTTTTTCTTCTTCTAACGCTATGTTGAATGCTTCGTTGAGAGTTTCTATGTCTCTAGCTCTCAACATCCTACTTATTTCTGGTTTAGCATTTAAAATGAAGGTGTGAAGGGCTAAATCATTCATAGCCGCTAATCGACCAACTAATTCAGCTTCAACTGTATTATTTTGTCGTGTAGACGTTAACAGTTGTTTTAAAGCAGTTTCAATTCTGCAAATATATTGCGAAACCGTTTCATTATTCTGTTTGCAATTTAATAGTTCAATGAGCAAATGTCCATGATGCTTTGAATCTGAATATATGTTTTTTAGGTATTGTTTCAATTCCTCCCAAGTTCCAAAATCGTGGTTAGATACTGAGCTTTCAGCTTTGCCAGAAAGTTGGCTTTTTACATAAGCTAAGAGAATATTTGATTGCTCTATAGTAGCTAAATTAAAAGCAGAGTCAATTGCATTTAGAAATGGAATGAGTTTCTGTCTATCCCCATCGAAGGGTTTGACGAATTTAAAAAGGGTATTCAATGAGATGATATTCTCATCACCAAGATTATTTCCATCTGCATTCATATTTTCAAAGTATATATTTAACTTAATTTTCAAATTTGCCTTCGGTACAATGTGTACATAAAATTATTTCAATTAACTATTCAAAATTTCAGTCACAGGTCTAGTTTAATTTATTTATAATTTATATATGAATTTTTTTTCAGATTAATTAATTATTTTATGATTATTAAAATTTGAGCCACAAGTTTCATAAAGAATTTATAAAATAATATAATATGAGTTGACGTATGTACATATGTAGTGTAAAATGATTTCCGATAAAAATTTGAGTCACAATTCTAATTTGATAACTTTTTTTTTTTTTTTTTTTAATAATAATATGATTTGATGTATGTAAAAGATTTTCAATAATTATTTGATTCACAATTTTAATTTGATATTTTTTATAGAATGATATGAGTTGATGTAGTAAATGAGTTTAAAATGATTTTCGATAATTATTTTAAATTTGAGTCACACTTCTAAATTGATAATTATGAATAATATGAGCTTGTAAAAATGGACAAATAAAATATTTTCCAATAATTATTCTGAATTCGATTCACCTTTTTTTTTTTTTTTAACTTTTATAATATTAGTTTTTGTTCTTACAATATTATCAGCATGATGATTTCCGAGAATTATACTTCTGACACCAATTTATGTTGTAGTCCGATCCTCTTTTAGGTATTTGGAATAATTTACAACACTTTTATTTTTTTATCAAATAGTTCTTCTTTATTTAGTTTCTTTTATTTCTTTAGAGTGAAACACATTTACTTTTATTTTCCTTATAATCAAATAGTTCTTCTTTATTTTAAATTTTTACTTCTTTAGAGTGAAACACATTTACTTTTATTTTCCTTATAATCAAATAGTTCTTCTTTATTTTAAATTTTTACTTCTTTAGAGTGAAACACATTTACTTGTATTTTGGTTTGTGACTAATTTGTGACTGATTTGTGTCTGAACGACTTAAAAAATATTTTTTGTTATTCGAAGGCAAATTTTCATACTCGTATTTTATTCTTAGAAAAGCAAATAATTTTTGCTGATGGAGAATCATATCTGATGAGAATTTCAAAGAATACAAAGGAGATACGAAAATGCAACGAGATATTCATTTGATTTTTGATAACGAATGTTGCAAGAAATTAATGTAATAAGATATAAGTATTTATCTTGGATAAATACTTGGAATGAATATTAGGGGGATTTATTGGGTTCATAACAGTAGTCATTGAATATGATTTGAATGTTAATCGACAAAGAACAAAATATTAAAACGAAATTAATGAAAAATAATTGAAAATCCAACAAACTCTCAGAATAAAAAATAAGATTGATTTTAAATTAAAAATTCTCACTTGAGTTTATGTTTGATTGAAACGTAATCAAATTTCTGTCTATTATGTGAATTTATTGACAATAATGAAGATTTAATTAATTATTCAAAAAAAGTTAATGTTTAAAATTCACACTGCAGCAGTCGTGAGTTTAATGCAAATATTGCGAAGTGATTGCGATAAACAACTTTACGAGTGAGGAGTTTATTTTTATTGAGAGTCTATAAACAAATCAATAAAATCAAACATAAGGTGCAAGAAGCTTTCATATTATAAAGTGGAAACCAAACGATGTTATTTGCATTCGAGAACTAGTGCTACAGATTATGACTTCGAATGGATGCTGCAACACTTATACAGCAACAAAATCCAATAATTCCCCGACTCTCAGCAATTGGTAACGAACGGAGAGCTGCTTTTCGGAGGCGCAAACATGATTCGGTCGGTACTTGGCGGAAGCAGAGGTAAGGAGTTACCATTTCCATTTGCATAATTTACTCACATGGTTTAAACACATTGATCACTTTAGGTATATCGAATACATCATAATCACCCTTATTCCGATAGTCGTTTTAATAAAACGCCTTTAAAACGAGAAGGCTCCAGAGTCCACATTTTGGATTTAAATAATACGAAAAGGGCAGTGTTCTCTATGTTCTTCACTTTTCTAAGCATTTTAACGATAGTCGTTTCAATAAAATTCCAATTTTCGTTTTTAGAGCCTTGTCGTTTTACTGGCGTTTTAGTAAAACGACTATCGGAATAAGGGTGAAATATATACTTCGATCTCAATTTATTTAAAATCCAATGTACAATATTTCTTATGCTAGGTACACACGAGGCAACCGTTGCAGCAACACAGCCATGTTGAAGCAACCATTGCTTCGTGTGTAGCTATGTTGCCAATTGATTTTGTGTTGCTCTTTAATGTTAAATTATGGTTTATGACCTTTAAAATTAATAAAAAAGTCGGTTCTCGTTTTATTCATAATGTTTAAAGTCGACTCCCATTTTAAAATTGATTTAGAGCAGGTTTTAAATGTTTTAAATTTTGGGCCAATAACTTCAAAACCTGTGAACGATAAGTTTTTTTAAAATTATTTCTTAAAATCGATTTAGTAAAATGTTAAAGCCATTTTAGTAAGTTAAAAAAAAGATTTTTCTAATTCTAAACGATTTTAGAAACTTACTATCTCTTAACATTTTACTATAGTTAAAATTAAAAACTGGCTACTTTATTGAGGTACTAGTACGGTCTAGAACGCCAAAAAACGCACGATTTTTGGGAATTTTTTTCTTGGAAGCTTTATAAGGTAATAACATAATTTCTTTTTTTAAATAATGAATACATGCGTCAAGAGTACAAACATTTTTTTTTTTCAATTTTCATCTATGTATTTTTTGATACACTGTCCCATTGCGGACAGTTAATCCCAGGATTGGCTGGACTGAAATAAAAAAAACAAAATGGGTTATGTAAAGGAAGGTTTCTTACGAGACAATTTTTTTGGCCATTTTTGGGTCGCAATTTTTTTTGTTCATAACTTTTTGGTCAAATTGTGGTAAAACATAAAAACAATCAAGTTGTAACAAGTTTTTTGAAAATCGGTTCAGTAGATCCGGAGATTAACTGTCCGCAATGGGGCAATGTGTTTTTTGATGAGTTCACGTTGGCGTCCTCTATAATTCGGCCAAAATTCAAAAATTAAGACAAACAAAATTTTTTTTGTACTCTTGACGCATGTATTCATTATTTAAATAAAAATATGTTATTACTTAATAAAGTTTCCGAGAAAAAAATTCCCAAAAATAGTGCGTTTTTTGGCATTCTAGACAGTACTAGTATTTTAACTTATTGCTAAATCCAAACAAAATCTGTCATTTTCCTCGAAAAAAATTTCTTGGCAATTTTATTTGAAAGAGTTTTTAAAAGTTAATCTATATAGGTACGAGTATATAAAAATCAATTGCTGCTCGTTTGTCTCGCTAAAACTCGAGAATGGCTGGACCGATTTTGATAATTTTGATCTTGAAGTATTTGTGGAAGTTTAATTTATTTATTTAATCCATTAATGGTCTAACGTTAAAAAGAAACTTATAGCTAATTACATATTTTTTAATTTAAAAAATAATTTACCTACAAAATAAATAAATATAACTACAATATTCGAGTGTTAAAAAAGTTTTCTTTAAATTTTTTACTTTTGACATTGCTGAAAATCGGGCAACTGCCTACTTATGCTAGTTTGACTATAGCTAAAATTTAGACGATACAGAGCTGATGGAGATGTTATTAAACCATTGATTAATTTTACAATAAAACAAAGCTGGAGATACTGTCTATGTTGTGAAAGTGATGGGAGGTTTATAAGCAAGAGTCTGTGAGAATATGGAGGTAGTGTGGATCTCTGGGACCACGGAAAAAAACGAAGACAAAATCGCAAAAACCTTTTTTGGATACCTTTAAGTCTGTTTATATGAACAGAATAGTAAGGTGCCCATATTACGCAGCCGTATTCAAGTATTGGTCGGACAAAAGATATGTAAAGAAGCCTGAGGACGTAGGGATCACGAAAATCGCGAGAGAATCGTTTAATAAAACCGAGAATTTTATTAGCTTTTTTAACTATAAAGTTATAATGGTCAATGAACATTAATTTACTGTCAAGAATAACACCTAAATCAGAGAAAACAGATAGCTTACAAAGAGAAGAAGAATCTAATATGTAATTATAATCTATAATTGTTTTTTTGCGTGTAAAACACATTGTTTTACATTTGTCAATATTCAAGAAAAGTCGGTTTGTATTGCACCATTCCCTAAAACTATGTAGATCTTCTTGAAGCTGTGAGCAGTCATTAATTGAACATATAGTTTTGAAAATTTTAATGTCATCAGCGTATATCAGAACAGAAGAGTTTTTTATCACAGAAGTTATATCATTTATATATAAGATAAATAATAGGGGCCCTAAATGGCTACCTGGTGGCACACCAGAGTTAACGTAAAATTGATCAGAGAGCTCATTTCTAAAAGTAACACTATAATTTCTATTCGTTAAATATGACGAGATCCACATTAAGAATTTGTCATTAAATCCTAAGGCTTTAAGTTTATGGACTAAGGTTTTATGACAAAGTTTATCGAAGGCTTTACTAAAATCTGTGAACACACAATCTACTTGTTTCCGATTTTCAAAGGAGTCAAGACAAAAAGAAGTAAAATGAAGTAGGTTTGTAATAGTTGATTTATTTTGGACGAAACCGTGTTGATTGTCACAAATGATAGACTTACAGTTAAAGGATAACATATTACATACAATGGACTCAAACAGTTTGGGAATAACAGAAAGTTTGGCGATGGGTCGGTAATTCGTGATTTCATTCTTAGACCCTTTTTTATGAATTGGAATTATAAAAGCACTTTTCCATAATAATGGAAAGATTGAGCATCTAAGGGATTCATTGAATAATAAAATAAAATGCACGACTGGATCGCACGAACTTGCTCTTATGTAAAAGTACTTTGGAATTTAAGATAAATTAAGATACATAAATATAAAACATGAATTTAAAATGAAATTGCCGTCTGATTTCTAGGAAAGTATGAATTTATGCAAACAAACTTTAAAAAATCGTTTTATTATTAAATAAATAAATTTTTTATATAAGAAATGTCTTTAAAATTTTTCAAGAAAAAAATGAAAAAATGTGGGGTGCGAATTTTAAGTATTTAATAATATTGATTTTAGGAAATAATTTCAAAAAATAATCGTTTACAGGTTTTGAAGATATTGATTTTTCAAAAAAAAATTTTTTTTTTTCAAAAAAACCCAACAAATAATTTTTCGAATATTTTTATATACAATATTATTTTAAACTAAGGGGGACTCCTGCTGAAAATTTTTGGTTAAAATCGTTAGAGCCGTTAATGAGAAAGTCGAAAATCAAAAAAACGGTTCTATGACAGGTACCGTTAATAACATTTTGCCCTAATTTTTTTTTTGCCAAAACGTAGTCCATGCCCATAATATCACACCTAATTTGTTTTATCAAAATCGTTTGAGCCGTTTTCGAGATAAATACGATTTTGCATTACGGGTGTATGGGGGGTACCGTTAGTTTTAGAGCTAAAAAAAAAATTTCAATTTCCCCTCTAGGGAATCACCGAAGATCAAAATCTCGAGTTCGATTTTTTTTCCAAATGCAGAACTTGCCCTATGGTACCTATATCGCAAGTAAAAAGAGGATAGGATAAATAGGACGCACATTTTTTTAACACACAAGATGGTACACCATCAGGACCAGGGCTGAAACATTCGTCAAGTTCTGAGACGCTACGAGCAATTGAATCTTCACATATGGTAAAGTTAAGTGAGTTAAGGTGTGGAAAATTTTGGGCTGGAAAGAACAAATCGGAAGATTGAAAAGACGGAGGCACATCGAAAGCATCTTTAAAGAAGTTAGCAAACATATTTGAAATTATTTGAGAGTCATGACTTGTTGTGTTATTATATGACATTGAGCTAGTGTAGCCATCAACTTTTCTTTTACTTTTCACGAAGTTCCAAAAGTTTTTTGGGGTCTGTTTTAATTCTTCTTCAATTTTTAAAATATAATCTGAGTAAAGAGTGTTGAAATAATCAGTGAAAATATATTTAATTTCGGAGTAAGTTCTGAAATCATCATCAGCTCTGGTTTTACTAAATTTAAGCCATGCTTTATTTCTTTTATTTTTTAAGTTTTTTAAGTGAGCGTCAAACCATGGTGGAGTTTTAAGATTATAGCAAGATTTGCGTAATGGTGTAGTTTCGTAAAAACAGTTCAGGGAAGGTTAACGGTGAGAAACATAAATAATAAGTAACGGAAAATACTAAAAAAGACAATTTAATTTTCCAATACAAATGTTTGTAGCTGTGAAACATTTGATTCTTTTGTCTTTTTTTTTAATCTTTTGTCGTTTGTCTTTTTTTTAAATTGTCACTTGGTTGTCAAATATTTATAGGTGCGTTCAGAAATTTTGCTGTTTCATAGTTGTTGCATAAGGTCCCATCATTTTGGTCTGTTTTTTTGGAATACAAAACAGTTCTGTTTCAGAAATAAAAATAGTGTAAAAGTGTCAGTTGGTTGTCGAAAAAAGAAAATCTTGGAATGTTGTTGGGGAATGTTCGTGGTTCAACATCGTTTCAACAACTGAGGACAGCTGTTGGATATTTGTGTGCGACTTTCCGTGAGGCATGTCAACTACTACAGTTACTCGATTGACATTGGGATAATACGCTGAAGGATTCCGTCATATCTTCGTCGCACATTGATTGCGATTATAATATCGACATATCGCTTCCCATCGATCAGCGGACTCAAGCATCATTGTGCGCGGTTAGCACTTGGATGGGGGACCGTTCAAATATCAACCGTGGGCTATTGACATGTGTTTCTTCTGTTGTTCTTTCTTTCTGTGTGTCTCTCTGTTGTATTGTCTAAAGCCGATGGCCTCAGTTGCCAGTGCTTTTCTGTTTCTCTACTTCGACTAAATGAATATCAGAAACGAATGACTAAAGTAAAAATGAATAAATTAAATAAAAAAGCCTATTTTCCTCAAAATGTCAACAAAATATTGATCTAGAACCTTTTCAAAACACAGTTTTCGGTATCAGATGTTGAATGCAAACGCACCTCAGAACGGAAAACAAATTTCTTGCATCTTTGCTGCGAAAGCCGTAATCCCGGTCATTAAAGAGGTTTCCATAGAACCATTTACTCTCTCAAGTCCCAGGAGGAATAATAACACTATTTGGCAAAGTCGAATTTACAGCATACTGTGCTACAAGCAAATTCGCTTTTTCTTGCGAGCTGACAAAAGGAGTGTTATTGTGAACGAGTGTGATAAGATAACCAATGATTCAGAAGAATTTTTCATATTTTTTTTACAAACAACCAAAAGTTTTACTACGCCTGGGACATTGTATGTGTTTTTTGACGTAAGTAAATTTTGATCACGTAAAAACGCGAATATGAGCACTGCATGTATTCGTCGCATGCCTGTATTTTTTCTTGTAGTCTTGTAGCATTAGAAGCTTAACTCTCTCAACCTTCTTATTTGAGTTTTCGATCAAATAACTAATATCAAAACAAAGGAATCTTCTTTCAAAAGATTTTATGAATAAAAAAAATGTCCCCGTCCACAAAACCTAGAATTTAAAAAATAATCCTTTTATTGGAAAATTTAGTCCACGAAACATCCAGATTTAGGACTAAATAAAGGTTAACAATATCAATTGCTTTCCATTGAATTGATTTTTTCGTATATGTAACCAAAAACATTATTGCAAGCTTTTTAAATACCCTTCTATATAATTCTTTCAACAACACCTATTGTTCGTCAACATTATAACCATCAAGCGAAAACCTCTCGTGCAAGCTCGCTCTTCGGGCACAATATCTGTAAAAAAAACACAATTTCACCTCCCTATCTATTCTTCAGCAGTAAACGCTCTCGAATACTTGTCAAAATTGAAATTGAACTAACCGAATGTTTGTTGACATACCCCACGCTATGCTTCATGACACATTCACCATTCATGTTGTTTTTGCTTGTAAATTTTCACAAACCCAACCAAAAAAAAAAAAACCTCAACGCTTGATTATTGTCATGTCAGTTCGTGCGATAGGATATTTGAAACTATTCCTGCAGTTAGTTATAGAGGACATCTCTACACCACTGCAACTACCTATCACACAAACCAAAACAAACAAAAAACAAATAGATTTCCTCATCCGCACTGCAATGGTCAATTTGATCAGGTCAACCGACTGTAAATTTGTCAGTTGGTTTCGGAGCACGTGCATTTGTGGTAAGGTAGTGTTTAAAGTATGTAGCCTATATCTATGCTTTCTTTGAAAATCACAAGGTATTTTGACATTTAAAATGACAGTTTCGATTTTAACAATTGATTAGCTCACGTCCATTTCTTCGGAATGTTGATAAACCGCAATATGATGTGCCATTCAAACACTCCATTTTGAGTGTTAATTACTAAAACGGAAGACGGCAATCACTTCCTTATTGAATAACTTAGCATGTCCGGATGTCCATTGTGATTGTTTGAGAATGTGTTGATGTTTCTCAAATTGGATGGTTAATTTTCAATGAGATCTTTCCCACTGCAACAACAACACCACCATCAACACATTCATAACAGCCGAAACTTTGAATTCCATAGCAAGGATGAAGTAATTAAAATTCAAATCATCCTGTTGTGGTTATCACACACAAAGGAATATTCCTTGTAAATGTCAAGTTTCGTTCAATTTTTAATATTCTACTGACTGGGGCAAGGATTTTGGACAAATTGAGTTTACTAAGTGCTTGTGCATATATAACTACAGGAAAATCCTTGTAGTTCGGAAACGTAATTTGAATTATTTGAATCCAAACATGAGTGTGCAGTTCAGGGTGGAGTTTTAAGCTTGATACGAAGATGGGCTTATCAACCCCAGGCCTGACATACAGATGGTGCTAGCATGTGGCATTTGTGACTGACATTGTTCTATAGAACTATCTTCGTGTATAAAACTTATAAGTGCTTTTCACATGAGCTGCGACCTGCGAATGCGAATAAATCTTTTTAAGCAATTTTCACAGCTAATATCAATTTTTGTTTTGTTTTTACTTTACGAAGTGAATTAATGATCGAATCAACTAGTTAAAAGGAAAACTTTGCATAAAATAATTATAAATTGAAATATTTTGTATTTTAAAAATGTTTACGCGACCAAAAACGTATCTTCTGCGAACTGTCAGATGTAAATTCGCAATCCACACAACTAGTGAACGCATTCCACAAACCGGCCACTTAAAAATTCATTCGAATCTAACCTCTTTCTAGTTGAGGTATCAAAGTGAAATATTCTCCAAATCTATGACGATTCATATTTAGAAGATGCACATGTAAGTTTTTTCTCTTTTTTTAAAATTTGGTAACAATTAATACTACATAAAAGCCACCTTTTCATAAAATAAATTTGCTTAGCACTAATTTTACTTTAATTTATTTACTTTTTTTTTGACAATTCGCACCGTTCGGCGACCAAAAAATTACTCATGTGAACGAAATGTCAAAATTCGCGACCATTCGCAATTCGTTGTTTGCAGTTCGTGTCTCATGTGCAAAACACTATATGAAGACGAGCGATTGGGCGACATCTCAAGCATAGCGATAGTACTTGTTAGATTTGTATATATGTACTAAATTTAATAATAAAATACATTACACTACTCCGTAGATAAATCTACGAAGCATAGACACCAAAAGCACTGGCAACTGAGATCATCGGCTTAGACATTGCAACAGAGAGGCTTTCATCAAAGCCTAGGCCGTTGACAATAATAAAATATTCTCTTTTTTACTATACTTGTTTTGTATCTTATCTTATCCTACTCTCCACTGTAAAATCGTGCGCTAATTTCAGCGCCACCACCAGGATAGCGTTGGTACCAAAATGATAATACTATAGTAATAGGTACTATAGGTTATATATACAAAGGAACTTTATTTATCTAGCCTATAAAAAGCTCAAGTACTTTTTTAAATATACTTGATCAAGACGGGTTTGACGTTTCCACATTTCACAAAACCCGACGTTAAAATTCTTTTATTTAATAAGTGAAAGCTGTTACGAAAGGCAACATCGCTCATTCGAGCCTCGACATTCATAATATTTACCGCAGTTTTTTCTATAATTTTCCCAAAGTAAAATTCGACTTGTTTTATTTTTAATCCGAGTTTGAACAAACACGTTCTCAAATCTGAACAGAAATGGACGCCACTCTAAAAAAAACACTTCGAGAAATGACAACTCCTGAAATGATCAATGTGATCGTCAAAATGTCAAAAAATGCGCAGTAATATATTAAATATTTTTTTAGATTTTAAGCAACACTCCAAGAGATGAGTGTGCTTGAGCCAAATGTTGAGTCTTGGAAAATTGTTTCAAGTGAGAAAGTGTTTCCATATCTACTTTAATGAGAAGGCATTCAGAGTTGACGCAAGATTAAACTTTGATTAAACGTTTTGTATACAATCTACGTTTGCATTGAATTTAAATAGGTTTGGTACAACTCGATTTCTAAGTTGAAATCTTTTAACTCAGTACATCCACTAAATGTCAGTGTGTCTGGAATGTAAAATATTTTGAACTTGTAAGGCATATTGTCCTTCATAACTTCTTAACAATACCTTTTATATACATACCTTACAATATAATATACTTTATACCTAGCTCTAAGTATACTTTTTAAAGCTTGTTATTTTATTATTCTAAAATTTATTGTTGTTTGATTAAGAATACAAAATATAGATTGGTTTGTAAACCTCTGTTTTAATAGAAGAAGACCCGTTATAAACTGGATGTTTTGACGGTGTTCACATTGGACTTACTCAACCTTATTATTTTGACGTAAGGCCACCCTGTCGTGTTCAGACTTCAGACACAAAAGTAGTGCGAACTCCAGACTCACTTTGACGTCTTGCAGTTGTCATAATTGACAATGTTTACAAAATTTTATAATAATACTAGCGTACCCGTGCGGGAACTCCCGCAAGCAATTTTTTTTTTCAACTGAAGTTTTTCAAAATAGATCATGTGTCTAAAAGTTTCTGTAGATTCGCTCAGTTTTTCTTGCATTGGAAATCTTGTTTTTGGGTGTTTATTTTACTTCTGTGTGTCATCGTTGAACAGCTTTATTTGAAAAAGACGACTTACCACTGAAATAATAAATACGTTTAGCTTAGCCAAGAACTTTCACAACTGATCTCCTGTTCAACATGAGAAGTTGAAAGCGTACGAATTATTTTTATTTAACTTATGCATGTACCTGGATTAAAACAAAACAGCAAACCAATAAATCCAATCAAGTCCTTTTCTTAAAGGTAATGGAGCCAAGCGAAGGATATTTTGAATAAACTAACAAACAATGAGCAAATCACATACGTATGTAACTATCCTATAACAATGTATGTAGTTAAACCTGTAGGTACATAAAGTTTAACTTACCTTAAAATAGTTTAAATTCAAAGACGCACAAATATTTGTCAATTTTTTTTTGTTTTTAATTCGCAGAATTTTATTTTTGTTTTATATTTTTTAAAAACTTTTTTGAGTGTTTTTATCGTTACTGCTTATGTAAATTAATCAAACAATGCCCCTTCTCTGGGCCCGCACCTCCAAAGTATGGCATTTCAATGCAACTACTTATGTATATGTACTACATTTCAGTGCAATTGCAATACGAAGATAGAAGTAGAGATAAATAATTTTGGGGTGTTTCGACCACCCAATGCCCCCCCCTGATAATAAAAAAAAAGTAGCCTATACGGTAATCCAGACTATAACTTTTTTGTGTGTTAAATTTTATCAAGATCCATTCAGTTGTTCAAGCGTTATTGAGTAACAAACATCCATACATCGTAACATTCTCATTTATAATATTAGTAGGATTTAAAATTAATTTCAACTCAAAAAACAAACCAATAATAAATAAATAAACAACTGTGTTGACTGCCGTGTCATATGTTACATACCAAAAATCCATTAATTTTCAATTTGTTTTAAAAATCCTGCCTCACTTTCTTGTCTCTTTCTTACCAGGAAGTGCAAATGAGAAAAAACACAGAGACGTCAAAATAAGTCGGCGGAGTGAGTCCAATGTGAACACCGTTTTTTAACTAATAATGTGCCAACGACAAAATTGATAACAACTACTTTGATGAATCTGACAGGTGTGAAATTACAAAATGAAAATAAAAGGTGTTTTTTAATCATTTATTAATATATCACACTCGATGCCAATCTTTAATTTCAAAAATAGTTAAATAAATATGAGTTTCATCAATGTGAAGATTTTGATAATTGTTAACAAGTTTCTATTAAGCAGATCTATACAAGAAATGTGTATATTAGGAATATTCTCTGTGAGATAGTATCGTTAATGTTCTCTCATGTCAACGCTAAACAAAATAGCAGAAATATCAGTTGTCAGTCAACAAAAAGGTTATCGATAGCGCGACCTTAGAACAATAGGGTTCTAACTGCACTCAAGTCACTTTTGAGAAAACAGAGACTGAAATTTTGTTTGTCTATAACTTTTATATTTTTGTTTGGATCTACATGATTTTTTGAAAACACAAATTTTGTACTAAGTTATGTTGATCTGAATTAAAAAAATCTGCAACATATTTCATAATTTTGCAGTAATTGGTGGTTGAAAAAATGGATAGAACCTTGTTTCTCAACGCTAAGTCATTTGAGCATAGAACAATACGGTTCTAATTACCTGATAGAACTTAGTGTCATGATAAGAAATTTAATTGTTCAGATAGAACCCTGTTATCTTAAAGAAATAAGAATTTTTGTTGAACGAAGATTTTATTCCTTTTTTTTAATTTTTTATAAAGGAAAACAAATAAACATTATTAAAGAAAAGTTAATTAATAGTAAAGTTCACACTACCCAGAATATCGTGAAGGCTCTAACTACATTTTTCAACACTAAATCTGTTATAGTAACCCGGATATAGAAATTAATTATTATTAAGATATATTTGAAAAGCTGTATATACACCGATTTGCAAAGTATTTCTATTAAAATTCCTTTTTTTAACTGAACTGTAAATCAAAAAAGAAAACATAAATTTATGTTAACAAAACTTAATCATTTATTAAGAAAAAGTTGTTTTTGCAACATTTTTAAAACTAGTCTAAGTTTGCTTTAAGCTCGGTGGCAGGAAGATTGTTTTCTATTTTCAGGAAACAGTTGGAAGAGATTTTATCAGTAACATTTATTCTGTCGATTTATATTTCTCTTGGCTGGGAGCGAACAAATGATGATGGCTCAACAAAAGTTGACTTTATGTATTGACTTTTTAAAAAGTTAAGTGCTATGAATTCAGTGTCGAACGGAAGTACCCTCATGCCAAATTGCAGTATAAGGTATTTCTTTGCTTTTCGTTCCAAGAGGCGCAAAACTTTCATTGAAAGTTATAATACGTTTGGCAAAGATAACAGCCATAAATATTTCTTCACGAATTATAGCATTATAGCAACTAGAGTATCTTGCGCAATTTCACTGCAATCTAGCTTGCTTATCTTTTAATATTCCGTTCTAGTAAGCCCTACACGGGCTTTGTGATGCATCCAAGCCTGGCAAATATGGCAAGTTTCTTCACCTTTACATGATAGAAAAAAATCATTTTTAAGTTTAAGTGGACCTCATGTTCCTTCATAAATTTTTCATTAAACGCATCTTATTTTCTTGCTGCTTTATAGGCCTCACACTTGCCACATTTATCAAACTTGGGATGGAAAGTTCGTACCGAAAACATTACTGTAAAAGCTTTCTTTACCACGACATTTTAAATGAGTGGTACCTATGTTTAATACAATACACCTATTTACTTTTGAAATGGAAATACTTACCTATATGAAGGTTTTATAATACAAATTCTATATACTACTGAAATAAATCAGCCAATTTTTATGGACTAAAGGTCAAAAAAAGGATTTTTGTTGAAAAATCGATGTAAGATCAGCTGAATTTAACAAAAATTGCGTATTGACAAGGTCCTCAGTCAACTGATGAGTCCATGTGAGATCGCCGGGACGAAACGCCAATTTTTGTGGACTAAAAGCCAAAAAAGCTATTTTGAATCTAGAAAAATTTACCTTTACTTATTAAAATTTATGCATATTTAGAACAAACATTTTGAAAATCACATACCACAAACTTTTAAAATGCAGTTCAGATAAAATTCAACTTTAACACAAAATTCATAGCCTTAATAGTTCTTACTACGAGCATCGTTTGAATATTTTGAAGCAACAAAGTTCAATCTACATCCTGTTGTGTAACAAAGTTCTATGTGCAATTTTTTTTTATTTTTCTAAGTACACTTGGTTCTATATACCACTTAGAACTTTGTGAACTTAGTTTTATAATAAATTGATGTACATAGAACTTTGTTTCATGCATTTTTATTGACTAATTAGAAAACTAAAAGAGATAGACAAAAATGGATGAAACGAATCGAAAGAGCATACTCGATTTTATACGACCACATATATAACTCATTTTTGAAAAAAATGTCAGTTAGAACCCTATTGTTCTAAGGTCGCGATAGTCTAAACTATTACCAACCTTTTTTTCTGCCATTAGACTCAAATGGAAAATAAAATGTGTTTCTTTGAAGACTGAAATTTAATCCTTTGGAATTTTTAACGTTACGGTGCGGTGGTCAAGGCTCGATAATAAACATTGTCACCGTCAACATTGTTTCTAACCAAATTTAAACTACATAGTTTGGTGTCGAAAGTCAGTATTTTGAATATGACAGAATTATTACCAATAATGGTTAAAATTGGAAACATAATGAAAATTCATAAATAGCACAAAATCAAGTACTATTTTGATATCATTAAAAAATAGTTCATTCTTATAAACTCTCGCCAATTGAAGTCCAAGTTATGTTTATGTTCTGTTGCTATTGAAGTTAGAATGTTTTGACAGAATTTGTTTATTTTTGAAAAAAATGTGCTGAAGGTATGTTTTTTTATTTATTTACAGAAAAGGTGCAGTGAAGCGAACGATTCGGATTATTCCAGATTGGACGGAAAATGCTATTCAAGGTGATCATTATTGGAAGCCCACATCGGTTTCTGGTGACTTGTGCTGTGTCGATAACGAGTGTCGAGTAAGCTTTAATATTTTTTTTGTTAAACTTATTTTTAATGATTTCACCTATAAAATTTTTTAATGATATTTTCATATATTCTGTAGCTTTCCCAAAATAACATTTTCTTATAACTTTATTGATCAAGTTGTTATCTCGCTATACATATGTAGATGTACACATATTCTGCCATATGGAAAGCATATCATCTACGATTTGTCATCTCGGAACTTTTTCATTTTGCACTAGTTCCCACTATTTTGCGATTTCTATTTTTGGTTTAAGCTTTCGCTTACAGGTTTTCTATTTTGATAAAATGTTTAGAATAAAAACAAATGGTCCAAAGTGACTATCCTATGAAACTCCTGATTTGACATTGAAAGGATTTCTGAAAGATCTTCATAAATTGTCCGAAGTGACTACCCTATGAAACTCCAGATTTGAAATTGAAAGGATTTCTGAAAGAGCTTCAGAACTTAGAATGCTAACATCAATTTTGGATATCGGAAGAAATAAAGATGATGAAATAGGGAGAAAACCTTTAACTCTGCGAGAAATTCTAAATTAGCAGTTAGTCAAATTGTATTTTTTTTTTAAATCGCAAAAATATCTACTATATCTACTATTCAGATATGATAATTGCGTTGTGTGCAGAAGCAATTTTACGTTTATAACAGCATTATTTAACCTGGGAATAGTTCACCATTATATTTCGACAAACTCCACTCGAGTTATCGAAATTTCAAATCTTATTCAAAAACTATTTTTTTTTATTTTTAAACAAACTAAAGAACAAATGAACAAGAAAAAAAAACACACAATATTTGTATGTTAAAATTAAGCTTTAAATAGATATTTTAGGGATTACAATTAATCAAATATCAATGGCAAAAAGCAAACAAAAAGGAAACCAGTGCGTTACCGCAAAGAAACACAAGAAATAACATACCGCTTCCCATAACTGTTTTGATTTGTATACGAAATAAAATATTAAATCAAACCAAATTAAAACGAAAAACCGATAGGAATTTTTCGCCAAATAACGAACAAATGAGTTCAAACACCGCAAAATGTCCGCTATACTTATCTTTTTTTGAACTCAAAATTTCTCCTTCACATTCTCATCTGTCTGCAAACTGAGTCAAATTACTGCTTTTTTCTTCTGGACTTTTTCATACAATAGGTGCGTTTTATTATCCACAAATCTATCTGGATCCGGATCGGGATCTTCCCTTGAAAATAAAACGATACGGATCTTTCTGACAGCAGTGTTATAAGCCCATCTCTTTTTATCCTTGGGTTTGGAAATTTTAAATTATGTCTTGTCTCTTTTCTTTACACTGTAGTTTGCACTACCTTACCATAAAAAGCCATCTACTCGCCAGTGTAATAACTAATTTTTGGATCTTTGAAATAGGATCCCAAATTGTTTTTGTAATACATGTTAATACTTAATCCAGATCCGGATCCAGATAGATTTGTGAATAATAAAACGCACCTAATATCTTCAAATAATTAATTTTTACTGTTCTCTCTCTCTCTCTCTAAACGCACTTAAAAATCTTTCTCTGCGGACATACCCTTCAAAATAAAAAAGAAACTCCATTAGGTTAGAGCTTAGTCCCCTATTACACGATGTCTCACGAGACGAGGCAGGCTCACGTAAGTGCGAAAAAGAAAGCAAATATGAGGAAATGAGATGCAAAAAGTTTTCCCGGTGAGTACCAGGCTGATTTTTAGTAGTCTCATTTTGACGTTTTTTTTTTCTCAAAATCGTTTTATGTTGTGTTGTGCATTAAAAAATACGAACAACAGTCAAATTTGAGACAAGAGTTTCATGAGACACGAGTCAACGTGTAATACGAGTAGCTTTTGCCTCACGGGATACAAATTTAAAAGGAAAGTCAAAAATGAGACATGTCTCATGAAGCAACGTGTAATAGGAGACTTAGAGATTCAAATGAGTTAATTTCGTTTGACAGCCCATTTTATTTTAAATTTTATCATGGTGTTAATAGGGGTATTCATGTAAGCGCGGAAAACCCTCGTAAACCTCGTAAACCAGATAATTTTATCTCCGCAGAAACGAGCTGTCAAAATTTGTATGGGAAAAAGTTTCTGCAAATCGCATAAAATTATCTCACAAATTTGCTGCGGAAAGTGTAGAAATAAACCTCGTAAACTAAAGAAGTATGGATTCTGACTTTACGCAAGTATTTCTTAGGGGGTGTTCATGAAAACATGCTGCGGAAAGTTATATCTTTCTACAAAGCGGAAAATTATCTCGTTACATGAATACCCTTAATAACTTGTTTTCGTTCTTTTCTTTCTGTTTTGTATGCATTGAACGGATTCAAAATTTGAATGGCCGTATTCAGTTGTCTTCTCAAGCGATCTGTTTAGCTTTGCGTTCTTGTATTTTCTTAAAAAAAAAAAAACAGCTGATACAACAACGACTCAAGGTATCTTAAAAATGTTTAAATAGAATAAAATAGGATCCTGAATGCAAAGAAGTATTTCACATTGTATTTCGCTAAAATTACTTCCTTATACAATGTGAATTTGTATTGTAAATAAGATGATTTGGAATCGAAAATTGAAATTCAGTTTGAGAACTTCTTTCCCAATTTGTATAGGTTTATTTTTACAAAAGCTTTAAAATTATTAGTCTTAGAATTTTTAAAGTGTTAACAAATACACAACTGCCAAACTAAACTAACAAAACAAACTGCCAATAAAAGCTATTTTG
Source organism: Chrysotoxum bicinctum (assembly GCA_911387755.1). Classification (NCBI taxonomy): domain Eukaryota; kingdom Metazoa; phylum Arthropoda; class Insecta; order Diptera; family Syrphidae; genus Chrysotoxum; species Chrysotoxum bicinctum. Next base: position 40,901,087 of record OU426989.1, on the reverse strand, counting down.
AACCAATAATTCAGCAAGTCCATGTGAATACTTACTTAGCTTATTATAATTAATGGCGCAAAAATTTAAACATACTGGCGCAAAATTTTAAACAGCTCAGTAGTTAGGTATTAGTGTGATGCTAACTTTTAAGTAGATTACTACATAATAGTTAACAATTTTTAGTTTAGAAAGTATTTTTTTTTTTTTTTTTTTTTTTTTTTCGTGGGTAGGTGAAGAATCTTCATAGACACTATGAGCCCGGTACTCATAGTAGTGTGAGATTTTTACTCACTAAAAAACACCTCCCTTTTGTTCTTCCGACTACAACTAAGTTACCTTATCAAGTAGTTTTAATTTCATTATATTATAATCACGTTTGGCAGGAAGCTCCCCACTGAGAGGACCTGCGGATACCACATTTGAAAGCGGATAATCCTTATGGCGCTAGGTCGAACGGTCTCGTTCTTTGAAGTCGGCGCACAAGGTTTGTCTCATCAATTGTTTGTCGAATAATTCTATTGCTATGATTATTTAAGTGAGTTCGTAGCTTTCCAGCGAAAACTGCTATTTCATCTTCAACAGTTGGCAATCGTAAGTCTCTGTGTAAATCACTGTTTCTAATGTACCACGGAGCATTAACGATTTCTCTGAGAACTTTGCTCTGAAAAGATTGTAGTATTTGTCTATTGCTTGGTTTAGTACAACCCCAAAGTTGTATACCGTACGTCCATACTGGTTTTATCACTTGCTTATAGATAAGCAATTTATTGTAGATGCTGAGTTTGGAATATCTTCCAATAAGCCAATTCATTTCACGTAATTTATTTTCAAGTTGATCTCGTTTCTTTTTAACGTGAGTTTTCCATTTAAGCTTAGCGTCTAGTGTCATTCCTAGGTACTTTGCTTCATTAGCATATGGTATTTGCACCGAATTAATGTAGGTGGGCAGATTGGTAATTTTTTTGTAAGTAAAATTAACATGTGTTGATTTGGACTCATTAAGAACAATTCGCCATTTCTTAGTCCATACCGAAATTTTATCTAGAGCTCGTTGGAGCTTCTCGGTTGCAGATTCAACTGAATCGGATATTGCAAGTATAGCCGTATCGTCTGCAAAAGTACCTATTATGGTATCTTCTTCTTGAGGAATATCGCTAGTGTATAGTACGAACAGAATCGGACCGAGAACACTTCCCTGGGGAACACCAGCATTGATTTCCTTAAAATCCGAATATTCCCTCCCTTGCTTAACTCGAAATAGCCTATCTTCGAGGTACGACTCAAGAATGTAATATATTTGATCCGGAAAGACCTGTCTTAGTTTAAACTTTAGGCCATCGTGCCAGACCTTGTCGAAGGCTTGAGAGACGTCTAGAAATGCGCTTGAATATACATTTTTTTCCTCTAATGATTTCTCAATTTCATTGGTTATCCTGTACACCTGATCAATTGTTGAGTGGCTTTTCCGGAAACCAAATTGATGGTCAGGAATAAGCCGCTTTTCTTCGATAATAGGAAGCAGTCGCTTTAATAAGATTTTCTCAAATACCTTCGAGATCAGTGGCAAGAGGGAAATTGGTCTATAAGATTTCTTTTCATTCGGAGACTTTCCCGGTTTTGGAACCATTAAAACTTCTGCGACTTTCCATTGGCGTGGAACGTATGAAAGCCTTAATGCCGCATTCATAAGGTGCTGAAGTTTAATTGCTGCTTTTCTGGGTAGCTCTTTAAGCACGCGAGCATTTATTAGGTCGTACCCAGGAGCTTTATTATTTTTAAGATTTTTAATAGCTTGATAAAGTTCTGATAACGTGATATTCCGAATAAGAAAGTTTTCAGATGGCCATTGGATATCACCATGTTCATTTATCAACGCCTGACCATCAAAAGGTTTAAAGGTTTCCTCAAGATGTTCAGCAAATAAATCGGCTTTTTCTCTATCGGACTTAGCCCATTCACCATTATTTTGTCTGATTGGTGCTGAATGTATTTGCGGCTTTTTAACATCTTTTATAGCTTTCCACAATGAATAATTCGTATTTTTATCTGCGGTCAGACCTTCAAGATAGGTAGAAATCTTCCGATTTTTTGATTCGCGGATAGCATACTTGAGCTCATTCGAGAGGCGGTTTAAGATCGTTTTGTCCTGAGGTGCTCGTGATTGATGCCATCTTTTCCGAACAGTTCTTTTTTCGCGAAGCAGATCTTTTATTTCCGGTGGAATTGTATCTGGGCTTCTAATTGGATCTCTTAAATTGTGTGGAGTGTTTTTCCACGCAGCGTCTTGTATGACTTTAATAAATATATCGACTTCATCTTCTAGCTCTAAAGGCGTTTTCAAAGATATATTAAGCGCAATATTGTTTTCGCAATGTTCTCTGAATTTATCCCAGTTAGTTTTGTTGTTACATAAAAATGGAGCTCTTTCCTTTTTGACTAGCTTTCCACTTACTGTCAATATGACTGGTGAATGATCGGTGGAAAGGTCAAAGTTTTCCTCGATTTTAGTGTAATTTTTATCTAGTCCTTTTGCGATAAAGAAGTCTACAAGGTCTGGCATTTTCGCTCTATCAGTTGGCCAGTATGTTGGTTTACCTGTCGAGAAAAAATCAACACAAGATGCCATACAAGCTTTGAAAAGCTGCCTACCTTTAGTTGAGATGCACCTCGATCCCCAGAAAGTGTGTTTCGAATTGAAGTCGCCACCAATTATAAATTTCGGCCCGAGAACTTCAAATAGATCTACAAAGTCGTTTTGCACAATTTTACTTCTAGGAGGACAGTAGATTGACGCAACATTATAGTATGAACTTCTAAATTTAACAGTTACTGAACTTATTTGCATTATATCGTTCTCAGTTATAGTTCTAATTGAATGTTCGATAGTATCCTTAATAAATAGAGAGGATCCGCCTCGTGCTCTGTCAGATGGATGAAATGCATGATAAGCACAGAATCCTTTAATTTTTACATCGCAGTCTTTTTTTAAATGCGTTTCGGTAATCAAGCATATGTCAATTTTTTCATTTTGTAGAAGTATTTCTAGTTCGTCTATTTTTGATGATAATCCATTCGCATTCCATGTAAAAATTTTAAACAGCTCATCCATTTTCATAATTTATTCTGGGATGTATGAGCCTTAGGCTCAAGCATGCTTAATTTTTCAAATATAAGTTTATTCGTCCTGCTTTGCTCTTCAAGTCTGGCAAGAATCAAAGAAAACACTTGGGAAACTGGGTCTGGTATATTTGTACTTTGTTCCTGGTTTTGTGACTCCACTTTGGCATACGTTTTTGTATGACTTGGTTTGGGTTTTGCGTTTTGAGGTTTAGTTTCCTTGGGTTTCATTTTCCCTTTGATAGACTTACTAAACCCTGATACCACGTGGGCATACGTATTCGTAGTACTTGGTTTGGATTTTTCGTTTATATCTTTAGTTTCATTGGATTTCGTGTTTTCGTTGATAGACTTACTAACCCTTTTATCAATTAAATTAATTTGGCTTGTTTTAGGTTTATCTTTGTTTGGTTTTTGATTCGGCCGTACACTTTTCTTCAGTGTATCACGCCTTTTTTGAATTTCTTTAGCAACTTCGCATCCTCGATAGTTTGCAGGATGGTTTTCCTTGCAGTTGACACAAGTTGCTGGAGATTGCTTGTCAAGACGGCATTCGTCTGATGAATGTTTCCCCGCACATTTAACGCAACGAGGATCTTTCCGACAGAAGGTTTGCGTGTGATTAAAACCTTGACAACGCTTACATTGAGGAATCAATCGAGTGCTTTTACGCAGAGGTTCTATTTTAATTACCATATTCAGTATTGTTTTGATGTTGTAAATACTCTCAAGATTTTCTGCTTTGTCAAAGCTTAGCATAAAAAGAGGAAGTCCACGTCTGACATACTCATTTTTATTCTCTTGCGATTTTTGTTTCTCTTTCTTGATAATGTTTGTTGCATCCAGAATCTTTAAGCCTTTTTCTTTAAGGTCATTTATAACGTCCTCTTTTGTACACGAAGGATGAAGACCTCTAGCTACAACACGTATTGGCCTATCTGATTTATTAGAGAAAGTATACCATTCGATCTTTTCGGTATTTAATTTCTTAGACAGTGTCCGGTAACCATCAGAATCATTTACATTGATTTTCCACGTATTATTATGTAGCGAGGTAACCTTAAAATTCGTTTGCAACGTATCTTTAAGAATTGGTAGCAATTTACTATAGTCCGATTGACCAACGATGTTAATAGGTGGTGGAGGACTTATCTTAACCGGTGGTTTCTTCCCTTGAGGTTGACTCGTTTTAACTTTTGGCTGGATGACCTCAGGTGAGGAGCCAGCCTTACGTTTTTTGGTAGGTCTTCTCTGTATTCCTTCCGTTTCACGCGCTAGCTCTTCTTCGTCAGTTTCATATTGAGAAATATTTGGAGGTGGTGGACTAGCGTTTCTGTTTTGAAGATGTGAGGTTTTCAACATCATGTTCTCTTCACGCAGAAGATCAACTTCCTTTTTCAACTCTTGGTAGAGTTTCTCCATTACTTCAAGCTTTGTTCGAAGTTCATTATTGTCCTCCGCAAGGCTTTTTGATTTCGCTGAGTCGATTTTTACGCTCGCTGGCGTTACCGGGGGACTCTTTTTCCCGGAGACATTCGATCTAGTTGGTGGTGATCGATTAACCCTTGGTTTTCTTAAGAAAGGGTTTATCAAATGCAATAATTGGCTCTCCCCAGAATCCGTAGAGCCGACCTCCGAAGAGGGTGGATTTTCCAGTGTATCTGGACTGCCACCTGGGGTACTATATCTTTCCGTTTTGTTCATTGCATATTTTGTATACTTAACACTCGGTATACGGAGGGTGGATTTTAGTCGCCTCTTACGACAGGCATGCCTACCTCGGGTATATTCTTTGAACCCCTACCCGAAGGGTAGGTATGATGCTATATTCGATTAAAAATTTAAAAATGTTGTTTAACCTAGTTTCATACTAAAACAGCTTTAACATCATATTAATTCAACTTAAATTTTGCGCCACTAGTATAAGGATATTAGTATGATACTACTAAATAATTTGCTAACTTTAAAGTAGATTACTTACTCTTTCATAATTTTAAACATTTTGTAACTTCTGAACACACATAAATTAACGACAGTTCATTCAAAGAAAAAAGTATACAGACTAGTTTTGACGTTTGTAAATGTCAAAGAGTTAGCATGATACAAAAAAATAAAATATCTATTCTATGATTAGAATTTAATAAAAGGGTAGAGGGTTGCTATATTCGATTAAAATTTGCAAAATCGTTGGATGTCTTTTCGGAAGTTGTCAAAACTAATGGTCGAACTCAGAGCCTTTCCAAACTAAAATTTTCGAGAAATATTCAAGAGAATTACCATAAACTATTCGAAGTTCGAAAAACCACCATCAAGAAATAATTTTGCAATGGGAGAGAGGAAGTCATTTTCTAAAACGCGAACGAAACCCTATGAAAACCTCGTTATTTTACTTAATGTTTTAAAAATAATTGGAGGAAAAAAACAAGTTATTGTCGAACATTGTCAACAGCTCTAAAGTTCTTTTGAAATCAATTTACAAAACTTTTTCAATTTAATAGCTTAAACAGAAATATTTAAGAAATTAGACTCTTACACTTAAATTTGTTTGAAATTTGTATATTATTTTTTTTTTGTTTCAGAAAAATGGCCCTCGTATGAAGTGCTCCGCATGTCAACTTATCGCTCATCAAAATTGCATTCCCATCGTCAATGAAAAGACTCAATTAGCATGTAAGCCAACATTTCGTGACGTAGGTGTAAGACAATATAGAGAGCAAACGACAACCCATCATCACTGGGTACATCGACGTAGCGAAAAAGGAAAATGCAAACAATGTGGAAAGGTGAGTTTTGAAAAATCGACTATCTCATGAACTGCTTTCACAGGCCCTCTTTCTAATTGTGTAATAGTAATTGAACTAGAGCCAATTTTCCAATAGTTGCATTTCACGTAGAGTGGAAATCGGACAAAGTACTAGTTCATCTTGAAATTTGTTCTTCCTTCGATTCTCTTCGTTCTTAGCATACATACATAATTGTTGGTTTTTGAGGCATAGATCTGGATTAATGGGCTTATGAGGGATCCTAAGCTAAGCCCATTGTTTGAGTTTGAGTTGTGATTGCAGAGTCTACAGAATTTCTCAGCTTCTAGTCGTTCAAAACTCCATGAAGGCCATCACTTGTTTCCGGTAAAAAAATCATTGGTGACACTATACAGCCCTGTCTAGCTTCGCTTTGAATTTCAAGTTCTTTTTCCACTTTAAGGGTATGATATTTAAGATATGGTACCGAACTTCCTCCCAATTGTTGCATATGTCTTTTCCGTGAGAAGTCCCCCCGCTATCTGTTACCTGTTTTTCTGTTATTTCTTTTATTTAACTGTCTAACAACATAAAACTATACAAAAAAAAATAAAGTATAGTAATCATGAAATTAGTATTTCCACAATAATTAAAAACAAATTGGTGATTGCAGATCAATACAAATTTTCACTAAGGCATAACGATTTTTAAAAAAGCGTTATCGTAAAGTTCAAATTGGTTTCTACTTTAAAGATTAACCATATTTAACTGTCCGACCTGCTGTTTCTAAAGGCTTTTGTATTCGAAATGGTTGGAAGATTCAGGGTGGAGTGCAAAAGCATTCTGGGTCTTAAAAGAAATTACATGCTGCGTATGTGTATACGGTACGAAACAAACCAGCTGCTTTGGCACTAAGTAAAACTCAAATATGTGAAAATTTCAGGTCAATCAATCAACACTCTAGACTTATTTCTTATCTCTGAACCTAAAAAGAAAAAAAACTTTTAGCGTGTTATCACTTCCAACCCCATCAGACCGTTGCACAATGCGTCGAATAGTGGGCAAAAATAAAAAAATTAAAATGTAATTTTTTTTGTCTATGCTCTAAACCTGTTTTAGAACATCTTGAACTACTTAAATTTAGTTTTGTTTTTGTTTTTTTTTTCTTCTTCTTTGATTAACACGACTTTTGTGAGCAACTATAAGTATGCAATGTAATTGAAAGTTGCAATTATGTGCGAACTAGTTTAGCTCTCGTAAGAAAAATATTTTGGCTATATATGTATGTACATTTTTTTGTTTGAATATTAAAAATAGGTACTTTGACCGCATGTATGAGTTGTGCTTTTGAATTTTTCTTATAAATTTGAATTTTTGTGATTTTTTGAAAAAATACTCTTTCTTGAGGCTTATACAAAAAATGTTAGCAAACTGTAGCAAAATATTTTATGTCATTATGTTCTGTTGTTATTGTGTTTTGAGTAAATGTCTACATTTCTTGCTATTTCTTGCTAACCTTCAAAATATTTGGCTTCTTGTAGGGCAAGGTCAAACCATACAAAATAAAAAAAAATCGAAAAATGGTTTTCTTTTGATAAAAACACAAAAGTTGAAAGTATTATTGAATTTATATTGAATGAATAAAAAATTAAAGGTTTTTCGGTTACAACTAAGAACGATTTTAGTGGAAAAAGTATGACTTCTTTTCAAAAATCTTGAACGTAGGTGGTAGGCTTGTACACGAAACGGCGATCATTTTGTGAGACGCCACGGACTCTGGTTGAGAACTTATTTCGTTCTTCCAAATATCATTCTTAATTTTCTTCATCTTGTGAATAAATTGTTCAAAATCAAATTGAGTCTCATTGTTGGCAAGCCTAAGCTAGGTTTTGGGTCAAAAAATAATGGAAGCACGGCAAGGCGTTCTTTTTTTCAGAATTAACTTTCAGAAATAACTGTATAGATAATAAGACTTGATGAACAACTCATACATAAATTTTCAATCGAAACAATCTTAGCTTCAGGATTTTCTGTTGATATACGTAATTTTTCTAAACTGCTTGCTAAAGTTAAAGAAATATGCTTTGAGCTCTACAGTTTGTACTATAAGTTTCCATAAACTTCTGATACTTGGTCCAGATATAATTTCATCTTTTCAAATACCTATAAGACAGCTCTCTGAAGAAGCAAGTGGCAAGTCATAAAGAATTCCGGAAAAATCGCCTATCTCACACAAGAAAATCATCCCGGATTACTACAATGAAGACCTCTTGACAACATTTATCCGATCCTTCTATTTTGAATTTAAGACGGGTAGTGATCTTTCTTCGTAATTGTTAATTTTCCAGTTTTTTCTTTTATTACTTTTTTAATGAATAATTATTTTTGTCAACAATAAAAACGTTCATTTAATTTGGCGAAATCTTTTATGTTGATATATTCTGTGGTTGTTTTGTTTTCAGAAAATGTATACTTTCCTACTAACCTTTAAGATACGAGTATTATAACCTTTGTATAACGTCAACATCAAAAAAAAATTAAATGCTTGACTTCAAACTAATATTAATACAAATTTATATCACACTCTTCAATTCTGAACACTTTTTTCAATATCGTGCGAGAAAACAAAAAAAAAACATTGGATAAAATGTGGGCATGGCAGTGGGCGAATTTCAAGCTTTGTTTAATTTATAATTTCTCAACTGACCAGAATATTAATACTTGAAATCACTATCGTACGAGATGTTTTTGTGAAACCAATTTTTACCAGCAGTGGGCGTGGCGGGGAGCGTGATAATTCCTCAAATTGAGGTAAATTTCTTAGTTTTTACATTTACCAACCAATTTTTGTGCACAGTTACCTTACTTTGGAAACATAGATTTTTGTCCACTACCTCCATACAATCAATGCACTGTGCGTTGTGTCAAATCCGCGAAATTCTCTAGTCAACAATTTCTAGTTAGAGAAAAAATCCCAAGAGAATCGTCTGGCGATACGAGAAAGCCAACTGGAACTGTCTTAATGATTTCTTCAGGAACTTTAACTGATTTAGCTGATATCATTTATTAAATTTAATACTTTACGGAAAAATATATCAAACCGAAAGAGAATGTATGGTTTGATTCGAGCTGTAAAGAGGTTATAGGTGTTAGAGAAGTAAGTTTCCAATGTTATTAAGCTAACCCTATTGATGAAAACGAAAACAATCAAGTTAGAAATACCTATAACGATGATATTCTGATATTCGATCGATCGATTTACATGGCCAATTGTTCTGAAGAGGTGTTCTTCGACGTTGGCAAAACCATTGCGTTACCTTATCCATCTTTCCAAATCTGCTAAATAGTAAACAGCATTTGTCCAGCCAACCCCTTCAAATTGCAACTCTTCTTCATTCTCTAACCATCGACCAATTGCACATACTACCCTTTTTACCAAGGTCATAAAAATGCTGATAAATTATCAGCATGAGATATATTTTGACCAACAAAACTGCAAGAAAGAAGCGAAGAAGAAGTGCGCCCAAATTCAAGCAAAGAATACAGAAAACCTGTATCGGGAGCTGGATGAAATTTCTGCCCCGACAGCTGGTGCTATTCAAGAGCTACGGCAAAACACGAATAAGGGCGCAACTATCTTCAAAATAGCCGCTCAAAGAAGAAGAAATGCCCAGGAGATTTGTTCGCCAAAGTTCATTAACAATGCTCAAGGCCAACTACTTGTGGAAGACAGCGAAATTCTTCACAGGTGGCGACAGTATTGTGACGGACTTCTAAACGAACAATTTCCAAGGCTATACTTTCCAATAGCTTCACCTAACTTAAGCGAAGTATCCGACGTCACAGTCGAAGAAGTTAGTGAGGCGGTAAAATACTCCAAAAAGGGAAAAGCTGTTGGCCCAGACGAAATACCCTCAGAGTTTTGGAAAAAGATGGGAGACATCGGGTTTAGATGGCTCATGATTCTTGTCTCCAAACTCATACGAGGTGATCGCATGCCTAATCAATGGAGGGAAAGTTACCTTCTTCCAATTTATAAAGGAAAGGGTGATACTCGAAGCTGTGATAATTACCGTTCGATTAAGCTGATGTCACACACCATAAAGATCGTTGAGCGAGTCTTGGGTAGCCGACTGCGAAAAATAATTAGGCTATCTGATGACCAGTGCGGGTTTGTCGGGGGTAAGTCAACCACGGATGCAATCCAGAGTATAAGAATAATTATGGAAAAACATCGGGATTCTTTGGAGGATTTGCATGTCGTATTGGTTGATTTTGAAAAAGCATTCGATCGGCAACCACGAGATCTAATATGGGTGGCCCTCAGGCAACGAGGAGTTCCAGAAACCTATGTGCGGATAATTATGGACATGTATGATGGAGCAGTTACTAAAGTAAGATGCGCAGCTAGAGTCACCGAAGAATTCGAAATCACAGTAGGTGTACACCAGGGAAGTGTCTTGAGTCCCCTGCTCTTTATTACAGTTCTTGATTACCTGCTTGAAGGCAAAGTGACGGATCCAAAAGTACATCAGTTATTCTTTGCTGACGATGGAGCCATCATAAGTAAAGACCCGATATCCCTACAACGAGCACTTGACGTATGGGTGGATGTTCTAGAAGGAAGTGGGTACCGCATAAGCGCGAAAAAGACAGAATACCTATGCTGCCCATTTTCTGATCCACACAGGCCTACTCCAGACATTTATTTGAATGGAGTAGTGCTTCCCAAGTGTGAAAAGTTTAAATATCTGGGGTCTATGATAAATAACGAAGCTACTTGTGATGACGATATCAATCATCGCGTAAGCGTAGGGTGGATGAAGTGGCGGGAAAATTCTGCTATCTTCTGTGACCGAAAAATGCCCCCTAAGCTGAAAGGAAAGCTCTACACTTCAGTTGTGCGTCCAGCACTCACATACGGTTCACAATGTTGGACAATGTACAAAAAGTATGAGAGTAAGCTTACGGCAGCTGAGATGAAGATGCTTCGTATGACAGCAGGAGTTACAAAGCTTGATCGAATTAGAAGTACGAAGATCCGAGGAAGCCTTCATGTTAAGAATACCATTTCCCAAAAAATTGAACACGACCGACTCAGTTGGTATTGCCATGTTCAAAGGAGAGATCCTGAGAACCCCGTCAAAAAGGCAATATCATACAACGTTCCAATTCGGAATAAAAAGAAAGGTAGGCCTAAACACTCCTGGTACAAACAAATGCAAAAACACCAGCATTCAGTTGGCCTCAGAAATGGAACAATACAAAACCGGGAGGCTTGCCGCCGATTTCTGAGGTCAACCCGGCGAACCCCACAGGCGGATCACTAGTGTGAAGCAGATACGTGGGAGAGTTATGATCCCCTCGACATCGAGATCATAACAGCGCCGAAGAAAAGGAAGAAGAAGAAGAAGATATATTTTGACCAACGAAAGCTTCTCAATGGCCAGCAGTAGGGTTTTCTTAGGTGATCTGATGGCTTACCTCACCGAACAGAGGCACAAATCTTCACATCGTTTTAAAGAAAGTATGATTACTGCACTTGATATTTCAAACTCTCCTATTGGTTATGATCAATCTCTTCTTCGATGGATTAGAAACTATTTTTCGAACCCAATACAATACAAGTTCTGTTTTAAGTCTGAAATTCATGAAATAAATGCTGATATGCCACGGGAATCCGTTTTGTCTCCTACTCTCGTTTTCATATACAATGATTTTCTGTCCGACACATTTAACCATTTAATTGTTTTTCCGACAATAGTACTCCCAGATTTTCAAATTCGCTACTAGATTCACATAATTGTTCTTTGGATGTGGAACTAGAATCGCAAAGTATGATTAGGTCATTAATTTGAGAGTAGACCTCATTTTTCAAGGGGGACTCGAAAACCGCGTAAAATTCAATACTTCAAAATCTCAATGCTGTATCCTATCGTTGAAACTAGTTCCAAACTGTATATTGGCATATTGCTATACATGAGTGGCACTTGTATTGAGGAAATCAAACAGCTTGCAGTTCACGGTATGTGCATCATATATTCGACGTCTTCAAAAAAAACTGCTAAGTGCTTAGATTTCCTTCAACGTTGCAAGAAATATATGTAGAGATTCTTTCTTTAGTCACGCAACTGTGGAATGCTTTACCTAACTTTGTTTTATGAACAATTTCTTATTTCGTCATGTTCTTCATATTCTTTAAGGAACTATATTTCGAATACTATATGTTCAACAAATCACGAAAGTTCCTCAATTAGAGAATGCATATATCAAATATTCTTTAAGAAAAGAACTGTAAATTTTTCACAAATCCGATTTGTTTTTCAACAAGGACTACGGATTTCCCAATTATAATCTATCTTCTCTTAGTTCGTTTGCTTTCTTCGTAACAGAAATTTATATCGTCCAATTAAAGCTGGTTCACAGTTGATTCCACGAAACTATCCTTGTATCTGAAACAAAAACAAAGTAACTTCCCACATAGAACAGGCTTTTGGTACTTACATTATATGGATGTGTTTGGTGTATAGAGTATTTAATATTTTATTTAGTATTAATTAAAACTCATTCGTAATGCACAAGTGAATAAGAATTCAATTAATTTGTTAGAGAAAAGTTTTCGTATAAGGGAACTTATACCTACCCTAAACTATCAACCAAACTAACCATTCCATGAATTTGTGATCAAGGCAGGAAACCAAATTGGAAAGGTTTTTGTTGTTTTGTTTTTGTGTACAATACTTAGGACTTTGCCCAGATAAAAGCTTCAACAAGGCGATATTTTTTTTTAGAAAACAGACAATTATGTATTTGAATGTACATATGTACATATGTATATGCAATGCTCCAGTGGTGGACTAGCAATGGGAGGTCTATGAGTACAAGGCCAGTATTTTTGAATTCGAATATATTAAAATCTGAAAGTAACCGGAGAAGGTGCGATGTGTTTCTTCTGTTGTTCTTTCTTTCTGTGTCTCTCTCTCTCTATCTCTCTCTCTCTGTTGTAATGTCAAGCCGATGGTCTCAATTGGCAGTGCTTTCAGTGTCTCTACTTAGTAGATTTATCGACGGAGTAGTTTAATATGTAATGTAATGTGTAATGTATTAATTTAAATATATATTTGACAGTTAAGAAATAAATAGCTCCTAATAACTTAAGTTTAACTACATACATATAAGTACCGTGAGTTAAATCATCCCGAAAAAACAATGATTGTTAATTAAGATTTAATTTAAGTTTAGAAGGCTTGAAAACGATTGATTATCTAATTTTTTGGTGATCCTGGATTGAGTGATTGTAGCTTTCTTCAAACGTTGCTTTCATTAAATAAAAAACTAGGAACGAGAACAATAACTATATCAACAAATAAAATGAAAAGACAAAGGGCCTTACCAACAATCAAATAAAGAGACGACTTTAATATTTAAGCGGAATGAAGCATTATTTAATGGACTCTATATATCTGACCGTATATGCTGCATTTCATTTTTTAGGTTCCGTACAATAAATGGTTCATAATTTAGAGTTCACATAAATATTAAGTTCATAATATGTATGGTTAACTTTATAGAGCTCTTTAAATAATGGTCCATTTCGCCCAAATATTAAAGTCGTCTCTTAATTTGATTGTTGGTACGGCCCAAAATTCCCGACGTGGTCTCAGCATTGTTTAGTCCGACTCTGTATGTATTATGTACTCGTACATCAATATCTAAGGAAATAATTTAATTGCTGTGTATTGTTTTCTATTTGTTGGTAAACTCAACTTTAATAAAGATACACTACAGATCACTTGGTTAGACACATTAAAAAAAATATTGTTCACGTTAGACTAGTGATGAGAAGTTTCCTAATAAGCTTATATTCGTAATTGTTTTATGTTTGTTTTTAACCAAGAAATACGGTAGAGCCCGGTCAAGTTCTGGCTTAACACCCTTTGTACAGGATCAAACTAAGACGAATTTTGACTGCCCCCGAAATTTTGTATCGATTAATTCAGGAACTTCAAATTAGAAATAACTGCTGAGCTAAATATCTATCAAATTTCAAGTCATTAGCATTAGAGCAGAGGTTTGCGAATTGCGAGGCACATGACTCAAAACCGTAGCTGACTGATTGTCACACTCACTGACTGATAGATCATCAAAATTATGAACCATTTCCCGATGCCGTAGAACTTTATAATTTGTTGATAAACTACACTTCACAATTAAACTTAGATTCCCAGAGTGGTAAGTGATTTTGGATTGATTTCCAATATTCGTGGACTAAGACAAAATTTCGTTCGCCAAAAAAACAGGCCAGCTGCTTTAGCACTTGGTGAAACACTAGTTGGTGGGAATACTGATATTTCCGAATTTTATTTACCTGGTTGTAACTTGATGCCATTATTCTTTCACCATTACGGCCTTTAACTCTATCTCAATACGGATATTGTTCTATTACGAACTTTATGTGGCTGCAATTTACTGTCCGCAAGCACATCATCCATTATTACAACATTGTTTTATTCATAGGAGTTCAAATTTTGCAAGCAATTCAACTTTTGACACTGAAGTCGCTATTGCAAGTTTGATTCGCTGTTCAGGACAGACAACATAAAAAGGTATTTAGTTTTATTGGAGTTTAGAGTAAGGCGACATCTTGCAGATCATTTTCCTCGACCATTCCAGTTGGACAGCTTTTCATTAAATGAAAATTCACAGCGAAAAGATGTTCATCGCAGTGGCAGATACATTTTAGAGCTTGATTAATATAAAGGATTGGAAACATTAAAATTATTGAAACATCTACGTCTCTTGAACACCATTACCACGGTTTCTTGCATCTACTTGTTTTATTTTTTGTTCAATAATCAGTGATCTAGTGATTATTAAAAGTACATTCAGATATTCTTTCTTTAGCCGCACTACACGAATGTGCTGAAATTCAAAATCAATATTCTCGCACTGAGTTATATAACATCCTCTTGAGTGCGCGTTAATTATCAAAACAAAAATAGAGAACAATGTTGGACCCAAAATTGATTCTTGTGGGACTCCGCAATATAAAAGTGGATTAGGTTAGGTTGAAGTGGCTGCCAGCATCGCAGTTGACTCACTTAGACCAAAGTTGGTCCATCGTGATACCACATGAACCTAAAGATTTTCTCCGTACTTATTGAGCCATTTGGAGCTCCTTATAAAGCGGGAAAGACTATAAATGTCTATATTAATTAGATCACTAGTAGACTAAGACCCCACAACACATTTTGGGTGTCATTGATAACAAAAAATAATTGGCATAATAACATAGGCCTTTAGTAGTTATTTAAAAATGTGAACGTCTTGCATGCTCTAGTGGGAGCAATAGTGCATCAGAGTGCATCAGAGTGCATCAGATATGCAGTTCTTTCCAAAGTCTAAAAAATTGTGTTAAAAAATTGAAGAAGCTTAGTGCCCTAATTGCAAATATCGAGGTCCAAGACGTTTTGAAGGCGGTCTTCTTCGTGCAAGAAGTACGCTATTCTTATCGCGTCTTGCAGGTAGAAGGCTGTCTGCAAAACGTCTTAGACCTCAATATTTTCAATCAGGGGGCTTAATTCTACATTTTGGCAAAGTTGTTAGATATCACAATTATTTAGACTTGGAAAGAATTGCATATATGATGCACTTTTATGCACTATAGCTCCCACTAGCGCATGCAAGACGTTCACATTTGTAAATAACTACTAAAGGCCTATCTAATTATGCTAATTATTTTTTTGTTATCAATCACACCCAAAAATTGCTGTGGGCTCTCGGTCTATAGGTTTCTCGAAGAAAAGCTCTCCAAAATGAAGCCTACGACTATGGCATAGAGTAGGGCATGTACATAGAAGAGTTGATTCTTACTCTTCTTCGTCCATACAGCTTCCGCAAAAAATATTTGAATAAACACTAAGCCTCGTTGCTAGCTTGCCTATACAACAGTGTCCAGGTATGACATCAATTTGGGAGCTGATATGAAATCTGCTTTAGCATATCAAACACTTCGAACGTTTTAGATCAAGCACCAGATCTATTTTGTCAATAGACAAGTGGTTATACTATTCGATATAAGGTTTGTTGTCTCAATAACATCTTGCTTCGGAATAAGTTTACATCTAGCGATTGGTATGCCTACATTTATATTATTTTATGAAGTAATATTGTTCGACTTTTGACGACTTCTTCAGCCTTACAGTTCCCTGGAATGTCCCTGGCACCCAACAGAGGTGAATATTAAACTGCTGCGCCATCTCCATAATATAGATAGATAGAATGACCAATTTCGTTATTGATATATTGTGAAGAAGTTTTTACATTTGAAAATGTCAAGAGGTTGCAGATGGAACAGAACGTCTAGTGTCATTCGTAGTGCTTCGTAGTGCGCAGAATAGATGATCGTTGGAGTTTGCTAAGCTTAACACGATCTGCAGCCTTTTCTATAGGAGCAGAAAATCAGAAACCTGCCCACCAACAACAAGAGTGTGTTGTCTTCTAGACAGATAAATTAAAATTAGCTCAACTGATTCTGGAGAAAAGTAATAAATTTTCAATAGCTTGTGACATATAATGTTATAACAATAGTGTCAAAAGCCTTCGAGTAATCCAACAATACTAAAAATAAAACTTTATTTTCATCCATCGCATACCTTGCTAATAAAATAACGCCGAGTAAGTCTGCACGAAAACCTTAATGTTTCAAAGTTAAGAGACTATTATGGGTGAGAAAGGCTGTCAGTTGTTTTTGCATTAACTTTTCCAGGACACGATAGAAAGGGAGAGATTGAAATCTTTTTGCAGAATTTTTATGAATTGGGATCATTTTGGAGGTCTTTCTATATTGAGGGGAAAATTCTTTTAGTGAAAATAATTTTATAGATTTGCGTGATATACATAAGTCAAGATTATTGGCAGTATTGCGGTATAGATGCAGAATTTCAAATTCAGTAGCATTTTCTTTACAAGACATAAAAAAGAAAGTAAGTTGTAAGGTATTGATTATTAGGGTAGTTTTTCTGAATTTTAGTCTAGCTTTAAGATAGTTTATAAAAAAAAAATTATATTAAAAAAATATCTAAAAGTTTCAACGATTTCATCGGGGCTCACTACAGAAAAAAACAAATGCAGCTCTTGTATGTATAGTGAACTCTGGTGAATTCTTCACCGGAAAGGATTTGAGATAATTAAGATGTGTCTAGAATCTATGAAATGAAGCTATAATCGATTTCATTGAAATTAACATCTTTGCTGTCTACGATTATTCGTTTTTCGACAACTTCCTTCAGATTTTTCCACAATTTTCTCCCGTTTAGAGAGAGGCTCAGACGACTTACGTTAACGGCATATCATCTAGTATTCTAAAACACCTCCTTTTTTACTTCCGACTTATAGAAACTATAAGTCAAGTTATGCATTCGTAAAAAACATGGAACTTGAGATTTTTATCGAAATTGACATTATGACGATAAAGAAGACGAAAAAAGTGGGGCTCACAATTATGTCTGTCTGTCTGTCTATAGATTCGACTACAACCTAAACGACTCGGCCGATTTTCTTTAAACTTGGCAGATATCATTTTTAACATTTCCCAAAAATAGTGGTACCCGCCATACGATTTTTTTTTTTGGAATTTTATATACCTAATATGTTTTCGATTTTTTCACAAACGGCTTAACCGATTTTGATCATTTTTTATGCTAAAGCTCCCCAACAGGTTGGATAGTATTGTGTATTCAAGTTTTAAGAACAAATTGGTTTGGATTTTTTAAAAAAATTTCAAATTTCTGTAAAAGTTTTATAATAAAATCTACAAAATATGAGAAAGAAAACTTAATTGTATCTAAAACAGCAGTAAAAATGGTTTTCGAAAATTGTAGTTTTTTTCGAAAACAGCACCTATAATTTTGATAAAATTGGGATAATTGATTTTAATGGAATTCTTTCTAGGGGAAACTTCTAAGAAGTTTAAAAATTATTGCATTTCAAAACTTAAAAAAATATATTATTTGAGTTTTTGGAAAAAAAAATCATTTTTTTTTTTGAAAATGCAATATTCCAACAACGGATCAATATTTTTTTGCAATTCATGTTTTGTTCGAACAATAATAAAAGCTTAAAGTTGGTGTACCAAAATTTTTCCTATATTATGTTTCAAAAGTTTTGTATATAAAAGCTTTTTTTTTAACATAGCATTCTGTTTTTATCTCTTACTACTAAAAGAAATTCAAACTTTTCTATGACTCCGTTCATAAAAAAGATTTTCAAACCTGAAAAATTGTAGACCTGGATTACAGGCATTTTATATAAAAGCCAAGCTTTGAATTCATAAGCTTTTATTTGAGATTATTCACTTAATGAGTAAACAGCTAGTCCAAAAAGGGAAAAGTTGCGAAAACAACAATTGCAAAACGTTCTGTTATCATCATTCTTATTGAGAAAGGCAAACTGCATGGGAATTTGCTTCGCAATAATTGAATATACCGAAGAGCTGCTTTCAACGTGCCATTTACCGTTCGATTAAGCTGATGTCACACACCATGAAGATCGTTGAGCGAGTCTTGGGTAGCCGACTGCGAAAAATATTTAGGCTATCTGATGACCAGTGCGGGTTTGTCGGTGGTAAGTCAACCACGGATGCAATCCAGAGTATAAGAATAATTATGGAAAAGCATCGGGATTCTTTGGAGGATTTGCTTGTCGTATTGGTTGATTTTGAAAAAGCATTCGATCGGCAACCACGAGATCTAATATGGGTGGCCCTCAGGCAACGAGGAGTTCCAGAAACCTATGTGCGGATAATTATGGACATGTATGATGGAGCAGTTACTAAAGTAAGATGCGCAGCTGGAGTCACCGAAGAATTCGAAATCACAGTAGGTGTACACCAGGGGGGTCTATGATAAATAACGAAGCTACTTGTGATGACGATATCAATCATCGCGTAAGCGTAGGGTGGATGAAGTGGCGGGAAAATTCTGCTATCTTCTGTGACCGAAAAATGCCCCCTAAGCTGAAAGGAAAGCTCTACACTTCAGTTGTGCGTCCAGCACTCACATACGGTTCACAATGTTGGACAATGTACAAAAAGTATGAGAGTAAGCTAACGGCATCTGAGATGAAGATGCTTCGTATGACAGCAGGAGTTACAAAGCTTGATCGAATTAGAAGTACGAAGATCCGAGGAAGCCTTCATGTTAAGAATACCATTTCCCAAAAAATTGAACACGACCGACTCAGTTGGTATTGCCATGTTCAAAGGAGAGATCCTGAAAACCCCGTCAAAAAGGCAATATCATACAACGTTCCAATTCGGAATAAAAAGAAAGGTAGGCCTAAACACTCCTGGTACAAACAAATGCAAAAACACCAGCATTCAGTTGGCCTCAGAAATGGAACAATACAAAACCGGGAGGCTTGCCGCCGATTTCTGAGGTCAACCCGGCGAACCCCACAGGCGGATCACTAGTGTGAAGCAGATACGTGGGAGAGTTATGATCCCCTCGACATCGAGATCATAACAGCGCCGAAGAAAAGGAAGAAGAAGATATTATTTTTTTAAGTAATGTTGTTTTACTTTTGGCGACTTCTTCAGCCTTACAGTTCCCTGGAATGTCTCTGGCACCCAACAGAGGTGAATATTAAACTGCTGCGCCATCTCCATAAGAAATGAACGGCAGTTGGATTGGAAAGCTGTTATAGAGTTAGTTATAGTCATAGTAATTGGTATTGGTACTCGAGTTGAGAGATTTAATAGCTACTAGACTATCGGAGAAAATGCGGATATCAGTAGTTGATAACACGTTTTGTTTGAGCTAAGACATTTGCACCTGGAACAGGCTACAATGATTAGGAAAAAGTAAGGAGATACAGAATTTTAGTCCATCTCACTACGTAACCCCATCAACTCCATCATCAGTTTTCGATCCTTTGGTGTAAAAATAGGTAGAATCATCTTCCAAGAAACTCATACCCTCCCAGAAAGATCTTGAAGGAATGGTGACTTTGAAGTGTTTGCCAATCTGTAGTTTGGGGATAGCGTAATCGATGTGACTTGGATTTGATCCGAATGATAGAATGAACAATTTTGTTATTGATTTATTGGTGGCAGATGGAA
Source organism: Chrysotoxum bicinctum (assembly GCA_911387755.1). Taxonomy (NCBI): domain Eukaryota; kingdom Metazoa; phylum Arthropoda; class Insecta; order Diptera; family Syrphidae; genus Chrysotoxum; species Chrysotoxum bicinctum. Next base: position 40,881,128 of record OU426989.1, on the reverse strand, counting down.
CAGAACATCTAGCGTCATTCGTAGTACTCCGCTTATGCACAGGCTAGATGATCGTTAGTTTTTGCTAAGCTTGTCACGATTTCCAGCCTTTTCTATAGGAGTAGAGAATTAGAAACCTGCTCATCAACTATACCAGTTTGCTGTCTTCCAGACAGATAAGTTAAATTTAAAATGAGCTCAACTGATTCCTGAGAAAAGTAATAAATTTTCAAGGGCTTGTGACGAGAACTTTAACAATACTCGTACTAAAAATAAAACTTTATTTTCATCCAGCGCATATGTACCTTGCTAATAAAATAACGCCGAGTAAGTGTGTAAGTCTGTTGTACTGCTATGACATGCACGAAAACCTTAATGTTTCAAAGTTAAGAGATTATTATAGGTGAGAAAGGCTGCCAGTTGTTTTTGCTTTAGCTTTTCCAGGACACGACACGATAGAAAGGGTAAGATTGAAATGTATTTGCAGAGTTTTTATTATGAATTGGTATCATTTTGGAGGTCTTTCTATATTGAAGGGGAAATTCTTTTCGTAAAAACATTGTTATAGATTTGAGTGATATATGTAAGTCAAGATTATTAGCGGTATTGGGGTATAGATGCAAAACTTTAAATTCAGTAAGATTTTCTTTACAAGACATAAAACTTTCATATTTGAGTTCAACCTAGAGTGCCTGCATAGCGCCAGAGAGTAAGTTGTAAGATATTGATTATTACGGTAGTTTTTCTGAATTTTAATCTAGCTTTAAGATAGTTTATGAAAACAAAAAATATATTAAAAAAATATATAAAAGTTTCAACGATTTCATCAGGGCTCACTACAGAAAAAATCCAAATGCAGCTCTTGTATGTGAGTGAACTCTGGTGAATTCTTCACCGGAAAGGATTTGAGATAATTAAGTTGTGTCTAGAATCTATGAAATGAAGCTATAATCGATTTCATTACAATTAACATCTTTGCTGTCTAAGAACATTCGATTTTTGACAACTTCCTTGAGATTTTTCCACAATTTTCGCCCATTTAGAGAGAGGCTTAGACGACTTACGTTAACGGCATATCATCTAGTATTCTAAAACACATACTTTTTTACTTGCGACTTATAGGAACTATAAGTCAAGTTATGCATTCGTAAAAAACATGGAACTTGAGATTTTTATCGAAGTTGACATTATGACGATAAAGAAGACGAAAACAGTGGGGCTCACAATTATGTCTGTCTGTCTGTCTATAGATTCGACTACAACCTAAACGACTCGGCCGATTTTCTTTAAACTTGGTAGATATCATTTTTAACATTTCCCAAAAATAGTGGTACCCGCCATACGATTTTTTTTTTTGGAATTTTATATACCTAATATGTTTTCGATTTTTTCACAAACGGTTTAACCGATTTTGATCATTTTTTATGCTAAAGCTCCCCAACAGTTTGGATAGTATTGTGTATTCAAGTTTTAAGAACAAATTGGTTTGGATTCTTTAAAAAAATTTCAAATTTCTGTAAAAGTTTTATAATAAAATCTACAAAATATGAGAAAGAAAACTTAATTGTATCTAAAACAGCAGTAAAAAGGGTTTTCGAAAATTGTAGTTTATTTCGAAAACAGCACCTATAATTTTGATAAAATTGGGATAATTGATTTTAATGGAATTCTTTCTAGGGGAAACTTCTAAGAAGTTTAAAAATTATTGCATTTCAAAACTTTAAAAAAAATATATTTTTTGAGTTTTTGGAAAAAAAATCATTTTTTTTTTTTTGAAAATTCAATATTCCAACAACGGATCAATATTTTTTTGCAATTCATGTTTTGTTCGAACAATAATAAAAGCTTAAATTTGGTGTACCAAAATTTTTCCTATATTATGTTTCAAAAGTTTTGTATATAAAAGCTTTTTTTTTAACATAGCATTCTGTTTTTATCTCTTACTACTAAAAGAGTTTCAAAAATGAATTTTATGAACAGTTTTATCTAATTACTTGTTTAAAATTCTTAGTCTATAACATAAGAACAGGTTCGTGCGACCCAGTCAAATTCCATTGGTATAACATTAATCTAATTTGATTGTTAAAACCAAGGTCATTCATCGAGTTTAACGGATATTGTTTTCAAATGAACATGAGCACCAAACAATCCACTTAGCAGCTTAAGTGGATTGTTTGGTCCTCATGTTAGACAAAACTTCCTTGCAACATTATAAATTTGGAAAAGAAAATAAACATAAATTGACTTTGAGACTGTAACAAAAAATATTCTTAAGTAATATTAATTAAATAAAAAAAAATTGCTATGAGAATAACATTTTTCTTATGTGTGTCTATTCAAATGAACCGCACTGTATCTTAAGACAAACCACAGATGAGATGTTTCTTTATAAAAGCACAAACGTGGGTTTGTCAGAATGAAGGGCGAAAACAAATGGATTTGGTTAATTTATTGAATTGTACTCTCTGGATTAAAGAAATTAATTGCTGATCAATTAGGATGCTTAAAGGGATTAGGTAAATGTTTGTAGGGCTGTCTTTATATAATTGAGCACGTATTATTAACCAGAAAAGAATTTTCTCTGATTAGGGAATTTAATTATTAAATATTAATTGGTATTCCTTAACATTTACTAAAGCTCAACATATAATTAAAAACAAACTTAAAAAAAGGAGTATAATTGAAAAAGGAAGAGTTGGCTTTGAAGTTCCCAGGGTTATAGTTAAATTTACCACATTAAACTTTAATGGAAGTGATTAGAAATAATTTACCCTATAATAGCGTAAGCAAATGCAAATTCATTAAAATTGCAATAACGCTATATTGGGCCGTTTGATGATTTGTTATCAATAGCATGATACTCAGTCTTTGGGGTAAGTTATAGTTTTCTTTGAAACTTATTATTTTAATTTAATTTTTTTTTCTTTCGAATGTTTCTGGCTTTTCGTAGCAAATACTCATCTAATTTAATTGTTGAAATTAAATGAAAGAATTCTTTGAAAACTGTAAAAAAAAAAAATAGAGTGGAAAGACTTTGGTAATTGTTGATACTCGTACTCTATGGACTAAATGCTATTGAGACTAACTTTTGTTACAATTTTATCCAGGTTAGGCCTATTTTTCCGGAGATTTTCCAGACAAAATTATTAAACAAGAAAATGTAAATGTTCTTGGAAATTTCGCTTTTTGACTTAAAACTTTTTTTATTTGTTTTTTACAGGCTGTGCAAAGTAAACTGTTTGGTTCTAAGGAGATTGTTGCATTATCCTGTGCCTGGTGTAAAGATGTCTACCATAACAAGGAAGCTTGCTTTAATGCAGAACGGATCGGTGAAGAATGCTCATTAGGTAATAAATGATTTTAAATATACAATATTATTTAAAATCAAAAATTATTTGTATACAAGAGGATACTTATAAGCGGGGAGAGTTAGTCTAGAAACCCCCGTTGGAAACGCATCTTTTTAAATTATGAAATATATGAAAGTAGATTTTGTCAAATTTGAAAGATATATCGAGAAACTTAAACCAAGATTGGCTTAACACGAAAAACGTAAATTTATTTACATCTCCGAAACTATTTGTTTTAGGAGGCTTTTGGAACGGTAAAATTGTGGGCAATTAAGTTTTCAATCTCAAGGAGTAACGAAAAAAGATTTTAAATTAAAAATCCCAGTTATAATAATGCCGTGATTGTGTTCGTCCGTTTAGTGATCCATAAATTCTTATGATCGAAGTTTTTCGCTTTCGCAATTGTTTGTTTCGTTAGTAGAACCCTGACAACTGATAAGTGCATGCGTACAAAACCAGAGAGGACACTTTGAACACATGTTATAACTGTTTTAGTACACACACAAGATAAAAAATATCTAAAACCACAGAAAATCATTTTTTATTAATAGAAAAACATTTTTTTTTTAATTTTACATGTTTCAGGTTTTGCCAAGTATCATAAAATGAGTTTAATTTTTATTATTGTTACGTTCATTAAAAAATAAAATGCACGATTGGATCGCACGAACTTGCTCTTATGTAAAAGTACATTAATAACATTTTGCCCCAAATTTTTTTTTTTACAAAAACGTAGTCCATGTCCATAATATCACACATAATTTTTACTTGCGACTTATAGGTAGGTACTACTATAAGGCAAGTTATGCATTCGGAAAAAAAATCGAACTCGAGATTTTGATCAAAGTTGACATTACGATAATAGCGAAGACCAAAAAAGTGGGTCTCGCAATTCTGTCTGTCTGTCTGTCTGTTTGTTCGACTACAGCTAAACGGCTCGCCCGATTTTCTTTAAGCTTGGTAAATATGGGTTTTATTTCCCCCCACCCCCGGATGTTTTTTGATTTGATTTTTTAAGACCAAAAATAACGGTACCTGCCATACGATTTTTTTTTTCGAAATTTTATAAATATTTTTTTTTCAAAAACTGTCCCACAGATTTGAAAAACAAAAATTCATAAAATTTCATTTAGTTAAACCTAGGTAATGAATAAAAAAAAATTTACAAAAATTGTTATTTTTGGTACCTCCCTTGGAACCATTTTTTTGTTTTTGATTTTCTCAAAAACGGTACAACCGATTTTTATAATTTTTTTTATGTTAAGGCTCCCCAGCAGTGTCAATATTATTGTGTATTTAAAAACTCAAAATTTCGGAAACCACATGCTCTATTTTTTTAAACTTCATATATAAAAGTTTCTTAAATTAATCTACAAGATATGAGAAAAACATTTTTTTTACCTAAAAATAACGGTACCCCACATACAAATGTTAAAAAATGGTTATCGAAAATCGTATTTTTCTCGAAAACGGTTTCGAGAATTTAAATTTTTAATCTTCTGATAAATTTTTAAGATCTATAATTTAATACAAAAAATTTTGAAAACAAGATTACTGACTGTACCTACTTAGAACGATTTTTTAAAAATTTGAATTTCTCATTATCGACATAACGGATTTTAATGAAATTTTTTATAGAGATGTTTCTAAAAACTTTAAGAAACATTGCATTTCAAAACTTAAAAAAAATATTTTTTTTGAATTTTTGAAAAAAAAATCATTTTTTTTTTTTTGAAAATTCGATATCTCAAAAATGGGTTAATATTTTTTTTGGAAATTCAATTCTCATTTGTACAATAATAAAGACTTAAAATTGGCGTATCAAAATTTTTTCTTAAAAATGGTTTAAAAATTTTGTACATAAAAGCTTATTTTTTTAAAGAACCACTACAACGACTTATAATTTTTGTTCTTGCATAAATTCATATTTGCATAGCATTCTGTTTTTGTCTCTTACTACTAAAAAAATTAAAAAAATGATGATAATTTTATGCTTATGAACGGTTTTACTAATAACATTCGTTTTTAAAATTCCAAGTCTGTTACAGAGGAGCAAGTTCGTGCGACCCAGTCGTTCATTTTATTTACTAATTGTTTTGTATGTTATCCTACTCTCCACTGTAAAAGCGTGCGCTAATTTCTGCGCCACCACCAGGCTAGCGTTCGCAATACAAAATCACGCTCCATGATAATACTATAGGTTATATATACAAAGGTATAGCTTGTTCAATATGTGGTAAAATCTTATAGTTGGCGTCAATGCATTTACAATGCAATACATTTCGACGTAAAGTTTTACTATTTTTTTCGCAAAGTTTTCTAATTTTGTAATGTCAATTTTGTGTCCACTGGACAAAGCCTCTTAAATGATATTGCATTTTTCAATAAGACTGATGGCAACTCCTGTGATATTCTGATATTGATCTGATGGATTTTGTGTGGATCTGAGAAAAATCTTCTTGAAGTATTCCCGCCATATGTAATCCCGAAACCGGCTGTGAGAACATCCAAAAACAGGTCCATTTTATCCTTAAATGTGTTTTGCATATTCGGTTTTGTTTCATCCACAGTTTTTTATCTTCTTGCTTATTCGCCTGCCATTTCTTAACACGTATTTCCTTTGACAAAAAAGATCCTTGGGAGTCCAAATTTAAATGCATCTGGGTTTTTATAGTTTCTTTATTTATATAACACGTCATTATCGAATGCGTGTTTGACGCATCTTTGCACCATTGTAAGCGCCAATGTTTTTCTTAAGTTTTGTATTTGTTTTCAATTTTAATCAGTTTTGCATTTGGAAAGAAGCGTACTCGAGATTTTCATCAAAGTTGACATTACGATGTTAGAGAATATGAGAAAAGATGGTCCGGCAATTCGGTATGTTTATACCTGAACCTACAGCCTAAGCCACTGGAGCTATTTTCTTCAAACTCGCTACTCGGGCGTTATGCGAAATCTTATTTATCTCTAAAACGACCCTAACGATTTTGATAAACTAAAATTAGGTGTTCTATTGAAAACATGAAAAAAACATTTAAGAAAAAATGTTATCTACGATACCTGTCATAGAAGCGTTTTTTTGATTTTGGACTTGGTTTCTAACGATTTTGATCAAAATGTTTGTTTATAAACAATTTTTAAATTCAAGAGTACTTTTACATAAGAGCAATTAAGTGCGATCTAGTCGTGCATTCTGGTGACACCGGGATATTTGGGACATTAGGACATTGGGACGTATTTTTTTGACAGGCACATAAAGAAATAAAGTTGGTGGTTTTCCAAATCATATTTTCGAAATCAATATTTTGACCAAGTTTAAAAATACTATCATGATGAGTTTGGTCATTCATTCATTCGATGAACTGATACAAATCTTCGTTGAATCAAGTGCAGTGGTGCCGTGAAATAACGCCGATTTCGGAACAGAACAGTTTTCGTTAACATGGGCCAGGTTACTCCAAAGTTGGCCTTTTCTTAAATCTCCGAAAAATATTGAATATAGACCCATACTGGAAAACGGTTTTACTGTAAGAACATACCTAAAAGTCATATCCTAAAACATCTCAACGAATTAGGGTATATCGATCCTGATAATTGTATTTTTCCCGTTTATTGCTATAAATGATGATATTCGTACTTTAAACACCATCACCCATGTGGTTGTTCTTGTCCTCATTGCCTTTGAGAAACTTCATTATCAAAATATTCAATAACTGTTATTCTAAACGCACGTTCCACTCCCAAATATTTACTCATATCCAGAATGAATATCGATATAAAACATCTAAGGAAAGGAAAGGAACATTCATAGAAGGAATTCCTTACAAAACCATGTCTGCTCCTCTTTATCAACTGATTCCATTATAGAATGTCTGTATTCACTTGAGCTCATCGTTGTCACACAAAATGGCTGACGAAGAATACGAGTACATACATACTCGAGGAACATAAAAGATATCAAAAGGAATCTGAGTGCTTGTAAAATGATAAAAGTGAATGCGGTTGTTTCAGGCATTGAACATTTTCCAAAAATTAATGAAAGATATTATAGAAGAGTGTTTTTGGTCCGCATTTAATTGAAAACCTTTTAGATATAAACCTTTGGCAGTGGCTTCGTTTGAATGATCCAACAGGAAATTCCTGCCACATAGATGACACTGGGGGAATCCAAACTCCCGGGTTTTAAATCACCCTTCATACTTTATTTTCTGATGCACGTTGTTTTATTTATCAATGAAGGACGCAGCAAGCAGACAGACTTAACTCATTCAGTTACAGGGATTAGGAACGACGACCATGTCTATGTCAGCAGTGAAGCTTCTCTAGCTTCTAGCTGCATATTGTTGAACTTCGTCCTGACTCAAATTTACTATCTTTTGCAATAGAGATTGCTTGGCTTAATGCCCGTTACTTTTTGAGACAGCGAAAATCCGTCGTGCCATAGTTCCGTTTAGATAAAATCCTTGACGAACAAAAATTGAAAGCCATTTAAAATTGCATCTGCGATGAAAAGGATATTGATTTTTTTTGTATTCACTTCTGGGTTTTCATTTTTTTTTTTTCATTTCTTGTTGTCCACAGGAAACTACTCTCCGATTATTGTGCCACCATCGTGGATCGTTAAGCTCCCGAATAAGGGAAATTTCAAATCATCCCTGAGGAATAATAAACGCAAGCCATCGAGTAAGAAGAAACCAAAAGAAAAAGAAGCCAGGGCGTTCATTGTGAAACCGATTCCATCACCTGAGGCAATACCTGTGATAGTATTTATAAATCCTAAAAGTGGTGGCAACCAGGTAAGGGGAAAGGGGTTATTGTTTTGAGCTTGGGAGTTTGTCAATATTGTGGTAATTGTATGTTCTTTTTGTTGTTTCTTTTCAATTCCAAACAGGGAGTCAAACTGTTGGGTAAATTTCAATGGATTCTCAATCCACGACAGGTTTTTGATCTAACACAAGGTGGTCCGAAAATGGGGTGAGTAGAGTATAAGTATTTGTTTTTTGTTTATTTTCTCCCTTTAAATACAAAAGCTTTTTTGTTTCATTGTTTGATTGTATCGAATTTTAAGTCGCAACTTTAAAATCAACAAGTTCGCATAACCTAGAAAAGTTGTACAAGAAGAGGGATGAAATGGAACTCGGATAACAAAGCCAACCGAACCAAAAGCTAATGAATTAGTACTTTCAGTTTACAAAGGGAATTTTTTGAACACATTTATTTCGTTCGCATTATCTCAAACAATTATTTGTATAGTGTTTTTCAATTAGCGGGTAGATTTTGGCCTCCTGTGGCGGCCATGTTGTTTTCGTAACGTATGGCAGATTATTCAGAAACTAATGTCAATTCATCATCGCAAGATACACGATTTAACAGCACGTCAAAATGATAAAAATATATTATCAAAATAAGTGTTCTTTAGTGCAAACGTTGCGCCATTTTACAGTGGACGTAGTGGTCTTTCACGGTCGACTCTTCAATCTTTGGTGTCCAAATTTGAGAGGACCAGATCCGAAGCAGTCCATTCCTTGCCGTGTATAAGAACTCGACCTTTCGCAGACTTAAAGTTCGCGAATTTTGCGCCGGGATTTCATCTTTAGCGACGAAGCACATTTTCGGATGAATGGCTGAGTTAACCAGCAAAATGTTCGCATATGGGACGATTATAACCGAGACGATGCTCATCAGGTGACAGTGAATCCTCAAAAAGTTACCGTTTGCTGTGGATTTTAGGCTTGCAGCGTCATTGGTCCTTACTTTTTCGAAAACGTATTTGGTGAGACGGTCAATGGTAATCGTGCCACACAGCGGACGCCCTATTTGAAATTTGACGTAAATTGGCCGCCAAGGTCGTGCGACTCGACCCCGCCAGACTTTTTCTTGTGGGGTTTTCTGAAGTTGCAGGTCTATGTGAATAAACCACTATCGACCGATGCCCTTAACTTGAAGCTAGCAAAGACCATAGCACAAATTCAGCAGAATCTATTCGGTAGAGTAATTGAAAATGGGACTACTTGGATCCGTGTCACCGTCAGAAGAAGAGGCGGGTGTTTGAACGATATTATAAATACTATCTCTATAGCAGTAGCATTCTCTTCTTCAGTTTAGAGAAATGGTTTTTTTCATATTCTCAGCATGGACTACGATAGTTCGGTCATCAACCGATGACCTAGAAACCATTCGCTGTCATCGCTGACACTGCAGAATGTACCCCAGTACTTGGTACATCCCTCAACCCACCACCCGCCGATCTTCATATGACACATTCCATACTGCCTAGTCCTATGCGCAGTCAAATGGACATCAAAACGTGTCGCATTAATTTGCCTTTGGAGTTGCGACTCATTTCTGTGCCATCCAACAGAGATACTTCGAATGGCACAGGCACACATGGAATCCGTATCAATCGTCACCCACTTGACGACAGCGACCAGAGATACTTTTCTATGCAATAGATACCCTATATAGCCATATGAGGTATCGTCATCCAGTGTATAACAGATACACATAGCATACCATGGGTATGGCTAAGCGGCTCGCGACGACGCACAGTGTGACAATTCGCACATTTAGCGGGATTTAATTAAAAAAACAACATGCATGAATGTAAACAAAAACCAGTTTCTCTTAAAGCATAAACCTCCCCCTCAATGACTGTGCACATTTTTATGAGCTAGAACTAAGCACAACAACAAAAAATCAGCTTAGAAATTAACTTTTGTATAATTTTTAGTAGAAAGGTCTGATTTAGTGTCAAGTGGATTAGCTTCTGTTGCAAGTGGTTCGTGAGGCTTAAAGGAAAAGTTTATTTTTTTTATATTTAATATAATATTTGTGATTATAAAGGTAAGTTTTTTTTTTTTATAAAGTGTTGTCATAAAAAATGGGGGTGCTTGGAAGTAAAAAATTAGTGAAAAACTATGTGTTTTATGTGTTCATTAGACAAAAAGTATAATTTTACAGTGTTTTACAAAGTTGAGATCCTTTTTGTTTTAAAGCTGTACATATGTGGAACCAAAAAGTGTTTTGTCTTTTTGCGCACAGGTGCGACACTCATACAAAATTTTTCGTATTTTAGGATGCCAACCGAAATTACGAAAAAACAAATTTTTGATATTTGGATTTCCAAAATCAAAATTAAGCGCTTTGAGGCTGTGTTTTCCTTCGTTATGTATAATTTAAATAATTTTTCATTTTCTGAAGAGGCAATTAAGTCAATAAAGGCAACCTTAAAAACTTTATGTTTGAGGTTTGACAAAAAAATGAACAAATGTGGTCGCCATAGAGAACGCTTTGAAAGCAATAATTGTGATTGGTTAAATGAAATCATTAAACTCCCACAAATTGGGGGTGGCCGTGGCGCGATGGATGTATGCTCGCCTGTGAACCTCATGATCACAGGTTCGATCCCTGCCGTCGTCTAAGTCGTTTTAATTCCATTAAAAAAAAACTTTCTAAAATTGGCATCAATGGGTTTGCTGGTTTACTCATTACATGTTGTTCAGGCATAACACTAACAACATGTAATTGAGTTAAACTAGTATGCCCAACAAGGATGAACAGGAATAAAATAATGTGAATTATAAGCGACATAAAAATAAGACACGGCATTCTCCGCTTTAGTTCAGCCGCCATCCCTGGAGATAAAATAGCTGAGACAACAACCTTCAGTCTCAGAACATCGTGCCACACATCTTTCCTATCCTTCTTTCTCTTCCTTAACTTCACGCCCGCGCTGTGTTCAAACATTTAAAGGGTAATCATAATCCCTTGAGCGCGTGTAAATTATAAAAAAAAAAAAAAAAAAAAAAAAGATGAAATTCCCTTTTCATCTAGTGCAAACAAAGCAATAGGAAGACAAAAAAAAAGTTTTGATGAGTGCTGTGAGAAGACTAAGAAGAGAAAAGCACAAATACTTCTAGATTCATTTAGCGCAGAAATCATAACTGCGAATGAAGTCAACCTTAGGAAAGCTGGAAAGAGAAATACTGCTATTGCAGTTAAGCAATTATCAATATGCTTCCCGAAAAGAGGTTCGTTTTGTGCTTAAGTCAAATTATTTCTTTGTTTTTTTTCTTTTCATAATTTTATTATTAATAAGGATCGATTGTAAGGAAAACACTGGAAACACATACATCTCTGTTTGTCAATATCTGCAGATGATGCATTAGCAATGATAACAGACGCTCAGCTATCAACTCATCAGTACGATATAATACGCCAAAAAATAAATATAAATGTTCCAAATTTACTACCTTCGTACCACAAAATTAAAGAGGCAAAGGCAAAATGCTATCCCGATAGCAGAACAGACATACAAAGCTTGGTTAATCATAGCATTGAACGTTTATGTTTAGCTCAAAAATAAAGAATTAAATCCGGTAATAAAATGGGGTTGTGATGGTGCTCAACAAAAGCCATACAAACAAATGTTTTCATCAGGTCAACATTTCGATGAAAACCTCTTTAGCATATCTATGGTGCCAATTCAGTTATATTTCTTACAAGAAGAAAATAAAAAGGTACTTTGGCAAAACCCAGCCCCGTCATCCACCAGATACTGTCGGCCTATAAAATTAAATTTTGCAAAAGAAACGACCGAGTTGGTCAAGTTGGAAGTAGATTCAATTCAACAACAAATAAACACTTTACAGCCATTTGAGGTAAATAATGACAGCTTTCATATCCGAATTAAACCAATTTTCTTACTTACCATGATCGACGGCAAAATATGTACTGTTTTATCATCTATAACATCTTCGTCACAAACCTGCTACATTTGCGCAGCAAAACCATCTGAAATGAACAATTCAGACAAACTTTCGGAAAAGGAAGTGGACCAACAAGCAGTGTCCTTTGGGTTAAGTCCGCTACACTCTTGTATCCGGTTTATGGAATGTATCCTACACATCGCTTATAGACTAGATGTTAAAGTTTGGCAGGTTAGAGATCAACTGAGTAAAGAAAAGGTCAAAGCAAGAAAAAAAAAATGATTCAAGATAGATTTAGAGCTGAAACTGGTTTATTGATTGATATGCCTACTCAACAGTTCGGCAACACAAATGATGGCAACCCGGCCAGAAGATTTTTCAGAGATGAAGAAAAAACTGCTGAAATTACAGGGATCGATATTGAAATTATAAAAAAGTTTCACATTATTTTAGAAGCGCTTGGGTCTGGGCTTGCAATTGACGTAGATGCCTTTGAAAACCTCGAGAGTGGATACAAATACTGACCTTCTAAATAGGTTGCTAGTATTCTCAGATCCATTCTTGGTAAGTCTTAGATGCATTCCAAAAAAAAAAAAAGTTTAATTGAACACAAAGTTCTAAAATTGTTAAATATACCAAATGAATAAAAAAAATCAAAATTAATGACTTTTGTATATTTCTTTTTCCAAAACTGATATAGATATTATGTTCATGAAATGTATTAAATGTCATTCTATGAACAATTCTCCTAAAGATAAGTAAAAAAAATTTAAAAAAAACATTAAATGCAAAGCGTTATTAATTTAATCCCGCTAAATGAGCGAATTGTCACACTGTGCGACGCCTTGTCCACTCTTCGACACTGGATACTTCTTGTCGCCAGTCAATCGTCGCTGTCCTATAAAGTGCGGCGCTGTCATAAATGAAGTTCTTGGAAGAACTTATGATAATTGATAACGATGGTTAACCCTCCTACGTCGCTCCCACGGATCTTGACAATTGATGCTGGGCTCGGCACATTCCTGCTGGTGTGCCGTTGGATATTGAAGGCATGGAGATGGTATACCAGCTACTTGACCCCTAAACTTGTGGGAGTTTTGGTGACGTTGCATTTTCGGACGTTGGTCGGTGGCTTGCTGGTGAGGCAACTCGGTTGCTTGGTAGAAGTTGAATTTGGAAGTTGAATTTAAATGGTCCTAGACGTCGCAGCTCCGCGCAACAATACATCGACTTGGTCGCGATTTGGTAGAAATAAAATAAATACTTTTGAAGAATAAAATTGTGTTGGCAGATTGCCCATTTTTCGGGATTTTCAAGTCACGGTTCGGACTCCCCTTTGTCTAGTTTCTCCGAAGATATTCCCGAACATTTGGTGCCTCCTTTGAGGAATAATTGTGACTTGAATTTGCGTGTCCATTGTGACAATTGTGACTTGAATTCGCGTGTCCTTTGTGACAATTTTGACTTGAATTCGCATGTCCCTTGCTACAATGGTGACTTGAATTCGGGTGTCCCTTGCGACAATTATTGTGACTTAAATTCGCGTGTCCCTTGCGACAATTAAATTGAATTAATTTAGCTGTGTTCCCCCGACCATTCAACGGTAATTTAACATGGCTCATCTTGCGAAGCGGTCAGCAGCGTGCACTGGGGCCCTACTATGTAACTCGATTCTACTTTCGGTTCTATTCGAAAGTCATTTCCGATTCTACTTTCAAATAGAACTATCTAAGAAAGTAGAATCGGATGCCGGTAATGCCAATTATTTCCCACAAAATTTCCGATTTTCGAACGAGTCTCGCATTATGTTTGACAACCAAAGTAAAAACAAATAAAAAAAAAAACAGCTGGTGTGAAAAAAATAAAATTTATAGCGAAGCAATTAAATTGAAAACAATAATAATAACAAATAAACATGGACAGTGTCGCAATTTGGTTTAATTCAGATGAAAATCCGGAACGAATAGAACAAATTGGTGTTTTCAAGTAGCCCTTGGACAAATCTGGATGCTTTTCCATGTACTGCACCAGAATCTCAAACTGTGAAGCCTTCGTATTTGCAATTTTTGATGATTCCCTACGAAGAAAACATAAATATATTACTTAATTCTTTATAATATTGAATAAGATTAATTTATAAATTCTATTTACTTACATTCTGAACAAAAAAAATTCTTCACTCGAACCACTCGCAAACACATTTGTTGTAGAATGATTATTTGCGATTTCGCTTTGTTTTGACATAAACTTTCGAGATACGTGGTTCCCCTATTTTGCGAAAGTAGTAAAGTACACTAAAACACAGTTGGCACTACTCGAGCTGTTCGATTATCGCACATTTAATCGTTCTTAAAGAATTACAGAGTTGCAGTTTTGCGAATTCGAACATTTTTATTGTAGAATCGAGATACATAGTAGGGCCCCTGTTATCAAGCGAATGCACCTCAGCATCACAACTGGTGAAGTGTGTAGTTGGGACGCGGTCCGGTTGCAGCTGGAACAGAGATCATTGGACCAACAATACGAGCGGTTCCAGGTAGCACACGAGGTCGCGCTACCTGAGGTCGCTGAGGAGGAAGATGCCAACATTGCGGCCCATGACGCATTACTCAACATGATAGAGGCGCAATACATTGAGGCGTCAGCGGTGTTGAGGCGTCAACTGGTAAAGTTGCAACCCCCGATGAAAGAGGATCATCAGCGTGATCATTCTGCTCACCTCTCTCTCGACGCTCAGCCGCCTGCTTGGCCATAAAGCAGATCCACACGGAGATCATAACCGCAGATCTCAACGCCTGGGATCTCATCAGGATCGACCTGGAGCAGCGGTCGCTAGATTTCCACTACGAGCGGTTTCAAGTGGCTCACAACGGGGCACTGACGGAAGCGGGAGATGCAGACTTTGGGGACCATGACTTCCTGGAACAGTTGGTCACCATTTGGTAGAAATAAAATAAATACTTTTGAAGAATAAAATTGTGTTGGCAGATTGCCCATTTTTCCGGATTTTCAGGTCACGGTCCGGACTCCCATTTGTCTAGTTTCTCGGAAGATATTCCCGAACAACGATGTTTCCTTGATCGTCCAAGCAGACTTAGGCTCGGGGACTGTACCTTTGTGATGTGTTTTTTACCTTTTGGTAAAACATCCGAACCTCATTCCTGCTATGGCATCTCTATATTTACTCGATCGAGCGCTTCTTCTCTTCTCTTCTGCTCGTTCTTGACGCTGGCGGAATAGGACTTCTTAAGAGGTTCTTAAAAACTCGATCGAAAAAGGACCTTGCGATCTCTTGCGATTGTAAACGCCCAACGTCAATCTTCCTCGCAGTACTTTCTTGTTTTGGCTTGGGTTGGGATATCCTCAGGCGAACCTTGGCTACAACGAGATGGTAGTCCCTCGGAATGGGCTCTATATCTATACTGGAACAGTGCCGCAACGTGGTCAATCTGGTTCACGGTTGATTGATCAGAAGATCTCAACCATATTTGACATTTTTGAAATGCGTACTTGCTAGCAGAATGTCCGCCCCACAGCAAAGTCGATCAGCCTGAATCCGTTATCAGAGGTGGTGTCTTGGAGGCTATATCTTTCAATCGTTTCTCCAAAGATGTCATCTCTTCCTAGCTTAGCGTGAAAATCTCCAAGGATAATTTTAATGTCATAACTAGGGCACTACTCATATGTCTTTGGTGTCTTCATCTTTCTCTACTGTTGGGGCATGGGCGCAAATTAGGCTTATAGATGAATTTTGCCTTGATGCGAATTGTCGTGAAGCACTCGTCCACACAGTTGAAACTCATGACTTTTTGCCGGAGTCTAGTTCCAACAACAAATCCGCATCCAAATAAAGGCGGCTTTTGTTCTCGATAGCTGCGCCGTAGTATATATCGCAGTCTTTTAATTTTCGTACTATCTGGCCCGTCCCATTGCATTTTTTTTTTTGTTTTTTTTTTGTTTTTTTTTTTGAGTTTAGGGCTTCTCCTAATTGCTCGACTGCACGTGGGCTATTAAGGGACCTAACACTACACGTACATATCCGAAGTTCGTTGTCCTTATTTCTTTTGTGTTTTGTGATTATTATGAGAAGCAGTTACCTGATAATTAAATTTTTATTTTTTTTTAATTTAAAATTTTTCAGTTTGGAAATGTTTCGAAAAGCTCCACAGCTTCGAGTTCTTGCATGTGGTGGCGATGGTACAGTGGGATGGGTACTCTCCGTTTTGGATCAAATTAATATACAACCGCCCCCAGCTGTGGGTGTTCTGCCACTTGGAACGGGCAACGATTTAGCTCGAGCCCTCGGATGGGGAGGCGTAAGTTAAAAATAAAAACTACCGTAAACTTTTTTATGGACTTAAATTTACATAATTTCTCAACAGGGTTACACCGATGAACCTATTGGAAAAATTCTATTCGAAATCGGTATGTCCAATACCATATTGTTGGATCGATGGAGAGTTAATGTCACTCCAAATCCGGAGGCCGAACCAACTGAAAAGGGCAAGGACAACCTTCCGCTGAATGTTATCAATAATTACTTTTCCTTCGGAGTTGATGCTCATATTGCCTTAGAGTTTCACGAAGCACGTGAAGCTCATCCGGAGCGATTTAACTCGCGTCTCCGCAATAAAATGTACTACGGCCAAATGGGTGGCAAGGATTTGATATTGCGGAAATATAGGAATCTTGCAGATTGGGTTACTCTTGAAGCCGACGGCGTTGATTATACACCAAAATTGAAGGAAGCACGTGTCCATGCAATACTCGTACTAAATATCCCGAGGTAAGTGATGCTAAATGGTTTTTGTGATTTATTGGAAAACTATATACCTTTTTTTATTTGTGTTTCTTGTAGCTATGGAGGTGGCACTCATCCGTGGAATGATTCTTTTACCAAGTGTGTCCCTGCAACGGACGATGGAATGTTTGAAATTGTTGGACTTACAACGTACCAGCTGCCATTTCTTCAGGCTGGGGCCCATGGAACTTGCATAGTTCAATGCAAGAGTGCGAAAATCGTCACCACCAAGACAATTCCAATGCAAGTTGATGGTGAGGCATGTCGTGTTAAGCCGTCGATAATCGAAATCGATCTGCTCAACAAGGCGGTAATGCTGGCCAAGCGAAAACACGGACGAGTGAATGTGGCGTAAGTGTTTTTTTATTTTTTTTTTGTATTTTGTGCTCCAGAGATAAACTTAGTTAATGAACTTGCTGGGTGAAAAGTGGGATGAAATTAAAAATGTTGTTTTCATGATACTTGTGCTGGCCGTCGGGGCTTGGAGGTTATATTGATTTTTTTATACGACAACGTCTGCAGATTTTTAATTGAACGTTCGGCATGGTGACATACTTGATTGGCTTTTAATGAAATTGAAACGAAGACATCAACTTCTGCTTCCGGTATCAAGTCGACTATATACAAGTCTGGTATAAAAAGTGTATAAAAATAACCTTCAAGCAAAGTTTATAAGGTTTTTTTTTTTGTTTTTGGAAGGTCGTGAAAGTTTAAAGATTCAACCTTCCATCAACATTAGAAAATATTTCTCAATGTGGATAGGTGTGCGAGAGTGGGTTTTCCTCTTATTGAACTGACTTAAAAGGCTCTGGCTTTTTCTGTGACTAAATTTTGATATTTTTACCCTTAGAACCGCTGGTCTGGATCCATTGCATATGAACATCCTTCGCATAACAATGCCGAACTACGAGCAATATCATTACGACAAGGACATGCTTAAAAATACAGCTGTCAATTTAGGCAACGTGGAAATAGATCCTGTCTCGGATTTGGAACAAGTTCGAAATACAATCAACAAATTTTTTGAAGAATCCACAAGCTATCCAAAGATGTCACAAGAATGGTGTTTTGTCGATTGTAAGTATAAATACACTTATGTATGTATCTCGTGTGGTCTGGTGTAATGTGTTATGGTGTGGTATGGTGTGAAGTGCTGTGCCGTGTCATCGACTATGCACACTAATCAATATTGCTGTGTTGGAAGTGCTCATTCTTGAAGAAAATTGTTTCTCTTTTCGAGTGATACTGCATGGAATGGGGCAATAGGAACCCGAAAGATTTCAACACAATACACCACAACACACCACATCTTAGAAATATGGTTCTACGCATATGAAATACATGAAACTGATAACGACACACCACACAAAATATATGTGGTTCTGCCTTAGGATAAGAACGTATTAACTCTTATGTCATTTTATTTTATTTATAGCTTGCACAGCAGAGCGTTTCTTTCGTATCGATCGTGCACAGGAGCACCTACACTATATTACCGACATCGCAACGGATGAGGTTTATGTCTTGGATCAAGAATGCCCGACATTACCTCAAACACCAGATCAAGAACGGGCGTTTGCAGCTTTCCAACAGCGACAAGAAGAAAACGAACGTCGAAATATTGACCAGACTGGACGTACGTCCAATACGGGTATGGCAACGCTTCCGTTTTGTTGTAAAAGAATGTTCTTGCATTACCATTTCTATAAAAAAAATTTCCAATTGTAAAGTAATTTTGTTTTGGCTGTATGCATGCATATATGAATATGAGGTGTTTTGTTGATAATTTTCCTTCTTTATTAATCCTTTCGTATATTGTTGGTGTTAATGTTATTTGTTTATCCTGTTTAAATGTTAAATACAATAGGAACACAAATATCCTTAGATTTAAGTTAAAACTAAGGAATTCGGACGGAGGAATAAGTTCAGTAAAGTAAACGCCATGTTATTATGAATTTCAAAATTAATAGTTTATCATATATTTTGGAAGGATCTTTGAGTTGAGAATTTGCTTTGTTATTTTTTCAAAACTCATCAGAACAATTATAATTTTTCGAAATCAGTTTTTTTTTTTTGCTAAAAGATCAAATATTGAGCTGAATTATTTATATTCTTACTAGAATCTATGGTATATAGCAGAGCTGAACTATTATGCTAAACATATAGGAAAATCCGATATAAGTTAGAAAAATTGTAGGCTTAACTTTTAAATTATGTAGAGGATTTATAAAAAGTTTCTTCAAGTTGCAGGGCATCTGTTTGTATCAACGTTTTTGTTTTTGTTTTTGAAGTTGCAAGTTCAAGACAATTTAAGGCTTCTCTTTTGTGTTTTTCAATTTTTGTGTATCGAATCTGTAGTTGAACTGTTGGCTTTAAACCAGAAAGGTTGTTTTTGTGACTTCAGAATTTTACTCAAGCTGATGTTGACTATTTTCAATTCCCTTGGCTTAAAAGTATTGTTAAACGAAGTTGCGTTTCCATTCTATTTATATTTTGGTGCAGGTTTTCAAAACAACTAGTACCTTTTCAACGATTTTGTTTTCTAATTTCTCAAAAACCACTTTAACGCTTTTGACTAAACTTCGTACCTGTAGTTTTTGCTTCAAAACTCCATTAATTTATTCCTAAATTTCATATTTCTCTACAGTCGACAGTACTCTAACGAATTTTGTTAACAAGATGTGATTTTAGGTGTTATAAGTATAAAATTTTACCAAACAAAATTTTTCTTATAAAACATATTTGAGAAAGGAAATCAATTTTCATTCATTAGATTAGATTAGATTAGATTTTTATTTACTTGCAATTATTTCTACAATTTCAATAACAATCTTTAAAGCATGGTTTTGCCGTCTGCCTGATTGACAAAGTTTTAACTAAATCTTAAGTTGTATAAATTAATTAAGTTACAGTTGTATTAACTAAAAATATTCATCTCTTATTCTGCTTCCATAATTAAGTGCTGTTTTGCAATATTCCAGCATTTTGAACACATCTACTTCATTTATAAGAGAGCTAAAATTTCGTTATCAGATAAAAAGTCTCTACCTAGTACATGTCTTCTGGTTTTTCTCAACACTGGACACCTTCCGACGAAATGTAAAGCATCCTCTAATTCAGCCATGTTACAAATATTACAGAGTATTGGAAGATCTTCGCGATGTGGAACATAGTTTATGTTTAACAATTCACCTCTTAGTCGAAACATGTTTGAGATTTGCTCATCTTGGAAATAGTTTATTTCGTTAAGATTATAATTCAACCTGCTATAGATCATCCGATGAAGTGAGCTGGATGTCTATTCTGTGTACACCTCTCTAAAATGTTCATCCAAACGCATAATTAACTGGTATACAGTGACGATTTCCATGTACTCTGCTCACTGAAATTTAAAGCCACACCTGTCATTTCTGCTAGCTCAATCCAGTCTTTGACCCATCCTGTTTTGCTATGTATAGCATGTAAAGCTGCCTTTTTCTGGTGGGCGATTGTTGGGCATACATAGTATGTACTTTCAACATGTAGTCTACTTGCAGTTTCAACGTTTTTATGAAGAGCGGGGATAAGTCTATTTCTAGCATTATCATATAATTCGGGGTGCTTGTAGGAAGGCGAAATGTTCGTTTCAAATAAAATCTCAGAAGTTTTTCTACAGTCTCAAATTTCTTAGCTCCCCACACTTGGGCTGCATAAAAAAGGATTGATTGAGACACTGCTTCGAAAACTTCAAATTTACTACTATGCGCGATGTTTTTGTTGTTGAAGCATTCTTTCCAAGCCATACTAATAGCGGTTTTAGCCTTAAGAAGTTTTTCACTGAGATATTTTTCCATATTTAAGTTTTGGGTAAAATATACTCCTAAGTATGTGTTTGTGTTCTCTTTCGCTCTTTCTATGTTTTCAGTGTTGAAGTACCATTGCCCGCTTGAGCTAAACCTTCCTCTAACTTTCTTGAAAACCATCACTTTCGACTTGTTCAGATTCACTACCAAGCTCCATCGCCTGCAGTATTCCGAGAGTCGATTTATCATAAGCTGTAGCGATTGATGTGAGTTTGCAAGCAAGACAATATCGTCTGCAAAGAGTAAGACTTTAATGAAATCTCCAGCATAGCTAACACCTCCTGGCGATGCTTCAGTGATATCCTTTATAAATAGTGCGAACAAGTTAGGACTGAGTGCACAACCCTGTCTTACTCCCGACTGTGTCTGGAACCACTCCGAAACCTGCTTTCCATTCCAGACCGCCGCCGCGCCGCTGCTCTCGTGTCTGCGTACAAATTCTGTATAACTCGTCCAATCTTGAACGACATCCCGGATCCAAACAGAAACAACTTGCACATCAATGCGTTTCGGTCAACTTAGTCAAATGCAGCTTTTAGATCCATAAAAAAGTGTATAGTTTTTTATTTTTTCCCAAAAATGACTCAGCAATGTTCCTTAAAACAAATATATGATCTATGGTTGAAATGAATTCGTAGGGTTAGAGGTATCCAGTCCACGACTGATAATTTACTTCGATCTATTTAATTTCCAGGCCAAGTTCCATAATTCGGAGGGATTACTACACCTAGCTAGTTTTCTTGCCTCAGCTTCATAGTAGTTTACTCTTTTTTCCTTACAAAGCGCTTTATAAATTTGATTGTATTCAATATATTGGTTTTTTTGAATAGCATTCGTTACTCCACCTATATACTCATTAGGCCAAGCAAATGATAATTTTCTGGTCCGCATGCAATCCGAATCAAACCAAAGTTCTCTAAAATAGTTTTTTCCTGGCGATAAGAATTGTTTGGCACATCATATGCCTCCTTTATAAAACATTCGATTTTGTTCATTCATTACATTCAGCTTTTATGTCTACAGTTTCTCGAGAACTATGTTTTTAATTAACTTCCAACTCTCGAACAATTACTCTCACGACCCTTCTTCTTTTAGTTTTAAAAATATCTCAGAGAACAAAAGCTTCTTAATGATCGAGAGCACAGCTTTCGTAGCAAAACGTCTAATGGTAAGTATATCTCACCGACAAGTGGTAAAAGTCTTTACATAGTTTTGGTGGAAGTTAAATTACTGCGCTTGTCTGGCATCAAGCTCTCTTATTGAAAATGCGCGCTTTTGGTTTCGATGACTCTCCTTTATGTTTGATACTCACAAAATAAATGCTGGTGTGCCACAGGGTTCCATTTTGTGTACTTAATGGTAATCACATTTTTTTTTTTTATAATCTACCCGCGCTCAAGGGATTAGATTACCCTTTAAATGTTTCAACACAGCGCGGGCGTGAAGTTAAGAAGAGAAAGAAGGATAGGAAAGATGTGTGGCACGATGTTCTGAGACTGAAGGTTGTTGTCTCAGATATTTTATCTCCAGGGATGGCGGCTGAACTAAAGCGGAGAATGCCGTGTCTTATTTCATTAAATGCTTCTTTTAAAAACGTTTAAAATAGGGAAATAAAAAGCCAAGTTTTTCGAAAACTTAGTAATGTCTCTTGTCGCTAAAGTAAAGCCTTATTTTGACTTTACTTTAATAGACAGTGCTCTAGTAAAATTCTTCTTCTTTAACAATTCAACCATAATACTCGTTATATTATGCTCATCAATATAACCCCGAGCCCGATTTCGGACTTACTGTTGGGTACAGAGATATTTTTTTTAGCAGTACTTCACGAATGTAGAATTGTCAAATCAGCACTATTTTTCCATCACAACGTGATATACAGAAATTTAAAACCAATGTTCGATACCTTTTCACTCCGACAAATTATTCTTTAAAATAATCGTTACCGGATATAGATCGAATCTGTATTGGAGCGGTATCGATCGTGTAAATAAACTCGTTGTTTCTTCCATAAGAATATTTTATCGTAGTAAGATCTTATTGAGACTGTATCAATCAATATTGGCATTATAGTGTGAACTAAGGCTAAACTATTTTCTTTGATAAAACAGCAAAATACAACATTCAAATTCAATAAAATATTCCAAAATATGTAATGTTAGAAGTATATTGTATTTCCTATAGACTCAGAGCCGACAGTTAATTTTTAGGAGCGGATTTATAGTGTGTTATAGGTGCATGCGTCGTTAAATCACAGCAAATATCTGATAGATTTTTTTTCTTGGATTTTGATATGAGTGACGTGGGTAAATATTGCGATTTTTCTAATTTTTGTGGCAGGGGTATAACAATTTCAACTGCTTTGTTAAAAATGATGTCCTGTCATTTTTCCCAAGTGGAAGCAATTTAATCTTGAAGATCCCATCGATAGAACTTATGAAATAAGCTCTTTAAGTGAAGCTTTTCAGCTTTCTTTTAGAGACTTTTTTTGTTGATTTTCACTTTTTATAAAATCTCAAAAAAACACCGATATAGCTTTTTTAAGAAGCTTATATCTTGAGTTCTATTACTCAGATCATCAAAATATTGGTGGTTAGGCTAAGGGAATAAAAACTATTTAAAACTCCTAACTAAAAATCGCTATTTTTTACCCCTCACCCACACCAAATGCTGAGAACGAAATAGCCCGAATTTTGTATTCGATATCATGACGCATGCACCTTTAAACCAGGTCCCTTAATTCGTGCATAATATTTTAGGGCGTGTTTCTTGGGTAAATTCTAAGAAAAAAATTGTTGGACAGTAAGGGCCTATCTCCATCTTTTATACCATATATCGAAGATTTAAGAACTTTTTGAGCTTAAAGCAAAAAAAAAACATTTTTTTTTTTTAATTTTACATGTCTCAGGTTTTCCCAAGTATCATTAAATATATGAGGTTTGCGGAAAAACTTATCATTGAGTTTTATTTTTATTATTGTAATGTTTATTCAAAAAAAATAGTAAAACGCTGAAATTGAGCCCAAAGTAAATAAAATGCACGACTGGGTCGCACGAACTTGCTCCTATGTAATAGACTAGGAATTTTAAAAACGAATAAGCATAAAATTAATTCTTTAATTCTTTTAGTAGTAAGAGACAAAAACATAATGCTATCCAAATATGAATTTATGCAAGAAAAAAAAATTATAAGTCGTTGTAGTGATTTCTTAAAAAAAGCTTTTATGTACAAACTTTTTAAAAGCTTTTTAAGAAAAAATTTTGGTACCCAAATTTAAAGTTTTTATTATTGTTCGAATAAAAATTAAATTTACAAAAAAAATATTGAGCCGTTTCTGAGATATCGAATTTTCAAGAAAAGAAAAAATTGATTTTTTTTTTCAAAAATTCAAAAAAATATTTATTTTAAAGTTTTGAAATATAATGTGTCTTAGACTTTTTAGAAGCTTCTCTATAAAAATTTTCATTAAGATCCGTTATGTGGATAATGAGAAATTCAAAATTCGAAAAAATGGTTCTATGGTAGTTACAAGCTGTAATATCTTAATTTCCAAATTTTTTTTTATAAAATTAAAGATCGTAAAAATTAATTGAAAGAAAAAAAATTTTATCAAAATTCTAGGCGCCGTTTTCGAGAAAAATTCGATTTTTGAAAACCATTTTTTTTAAATTTTTATATTGAGAAACTTTTATTTATCAAGTTTACAAAAAATCTAGCATGGGGTTTTCGAAATATTGAGTTTTGAAAAAAAAAAATTTGAAGTTTTTTTTAAAAATCCAAAAATTGTTTTTTTAAATTTGAGTACACAATTCTATTTATGTTTTTGGGAAGCTTTAGCAAAAAAAATGATCAGAATCGGTTGTACCGTTTTTGAGAAAATCAAAAACAAAAAAATGGTTCCATGGCGGGTACCCTCAACAACCATTTTTCGGAAAAATTTTTTCAGCCAATACTTAGCTTTATTTAAATGAAATTTTTTTGTATTTTTATTTTTAAAATCTGTCGAACAGTTTTTGAGAAAAAAAAATGTTTATAAAATTTTGAAAAAAATTCGTATGGCAGGTACCGTTATTTTTTTGTTTAAAAAAAAAAAGAAAAAAACGTGTGGGGGGAAAAAATTAAAAATGATATCTACCAAGTTTGAAGAAAATCGGCCGTGCCGTTTAGGCTGTAGTCGAACAGACAGACAGAATTGCGAGACCCACTTTTTTGGTCTTCGCTATCATCGTAATGTCAACCTTGATCAAAATCTTGAGTTCGATTTTTTTTACGAATGCATAACTTGCCTTATAGTACCTTTAAGTCGCAAGTAAAAAGTTAGCATGGGCAGGAAAAACGGAACATAATATAAACTGGATATTTCAAGACCGACATAGGACATCATATTTGTTTAAACGCAATTACATAGGCTGGTATTTCTTCTAAAAATAAAGGCTTAGATGATCGTGAGTACTAACAGCGAAATTACCGTTAACATGGGTCAGGGTGCACCAAAATTAGTATTTTCTTAAATCCCCGATATATGATATAAAAATTGGAGATAGGCACTTACTGTAAAACAATTTGTTTCCTTGAATATGCTCAAGAACCACGCCCTAAATTATCATGCACGAAATAAGGGACATTCTGTATATCCCCTCTCAAGATTTGCTATCGGCTCTTAGAATATTACTATTTTTTATCCCAAACTTCCAACTAAGACGAATTTTCAAACGTTATTTGAAAATTGGCAAATTCGAAAACTTATATCTACTCATACTTCCCCGTAGTAGAAACATCCAGTAGAAATGTGTATTCGTGTAATTGAGTAAAAAGAACGGAGTCTCTTAATCTTCATAATGTATTATTGACACTTCATTAATTATTTTATTTAACTATTATTTTCGTACCCCAGGGCGTATACGCATTTTATTCGACAAATTCAAACTGTTCAGACAACATGGCGTATACTTGCTATTTTATTATATTGAAGTTATAGAAAACTTGTTTTTTAAATCTTAGCAAGACTTAAATTAACACATATACAGCATATCTTTACCACTAAAACGTATGTATAATATTTCTCTTTAAATGCATGTTATATTAATTCTTTAAAAAAAGAACAACATCTGCACATAACATACAAAAATAATATCAGTAATAAAAAAAAGGAATTTAAAAATAATTTGAACTTTTTTTCCAAACCAAAAAAAAAACAAAATTTTGACAAGGTTTTCAGAATACAGCTTAGTCCTTGCCCAACATAAGTAAGTATTATAATATTTGTTGTAATTTTCTCTAATTTACCTGGACTGCATGGATGTAGCTGTATAACTTGTGTTTAAAGCAAAGACTAAACCGTATTCCGAAATTCTTCAATAGAGTATGGTATTCGTATAGCATGCAATTAACTTTTTTGTCCTACAAAAACCTTAACAAATGTATGTACAACAAATAATATTTTTTATTAATGATGATTCAAAACAAACAAAAATATTAATTAATTAATTAATGAACTACTTACAATATTTAAAATATTATTTTAATTCTTGGGTTTATTTTTTATTTGATTCCAACGATTTAACAAATAATATATATATAAATGTGTGTGTATATGTTTTTTAACTAACAACATCAAGTGAGGACTAAAATTAAAAAAGCTGAATTCAAGTTCAAAAGGTAAAATTTTATTTGTAAACAGAAATATAATTTTTATTTATTTTTTTCTCTTTCTTCATTATATGAAATTATATATCTTTAATTAATATTTCATTTGATTTTTGTTTAAATATTTCTTTTTTCTTTGTTCGTTTAAATTTGATTAATTTATTTTTTCTTTGGAACAAAAAACACACATTTTTTTAAATAAATGCATGCAGCAACAAACAAAGATTGTTCAGCTTAACAGAAGATTGTCTTAACTTCAGGTATAATTCTTACATTTCTATCATAAACTTTATATAACCTGCTTTGCTTCTTACGTGGCTGATAGTGACAGTAATAAGTTGTTTAACGGTCGTTTACGATATTTCCGAAACGTTCGATTTCGTTTCACTCAATCTATACCAAAGAGGAAGTCTGGAGTATTTTGTTTATGTAATTAATTTCGCACTTAACGTTTTAATTAAAATATTCTAAAAATGTACTGTTAATTTTCCAGTCTGCAAAATTAAATTTTGATAAATTAGCTCTTATTTACTTAAAATATTTTTGTGATCATATTAATAATAAACTTAATACCCATTTTCCTGGGTTCAATCAATAAGCTAACATAATTGATACCTAATTAAATAATTTATTAAATGGCGCCCAACGAAAGTAATTATCAAAAGTACAACGTCAATTTTTACAAAGCATATCAGTACTGATGTATTGCTGTTGCTGTAGTTATTTACACTTCAATTGTAGATAAAAAAAATATCTATCTCAATCTAGTGTAGGCGGTTGGGTTAGCATGGCTGTCAGCCTGAATGCTTGAAACACTTAGACCATTAGTTGGTCCATTATGAAACGACATGAATCAAGAAGACTTGCTTCCTACTCGCTGAAACCACTTAGAGCAGACCTCCTTACGAAGCGTGCGATAATTCTGGTATGTATTGCTTTGGTTAGTAATTTCATTAAAGTAGAACTCTCCTTGTTGGAGCCTACGTCTTTGAGATAGAACAATGCATGTACCGAGAGGCTTGGCTCGAAGCTATTGATCACCCATTTCAGTTTATCTCTTGTAATTAGAGCTTGTGGATAGGCTTACTTCTTTGTGGTATTTTTCAAATAGCTGGGCATACCTAAATTTGTTGAGAGGAGTTTTCTTAATCTAAAATCTTCATTGTTTTCTTCTATTTTATCACAAAATGGGTTTCAAGAAAATCTTTTGGATTTACTCAGTTCTTTCTTGTATATTTTGAGGAAATGCTTATAGGTATCCCAGTCTGAAACATTTCTTGTGTTTTTTACTCGATTGAATAGTGATACAAATCATTTCTTGTGTTTTTTACTCGACTGAATATTTTTCTACAACATTTTCTAATAGACTCAGGTTCTGAATTCGGCTAGTAATGTTTCCATTTTCCCATTACATGATAAAAAGATCAGGAAATTGCCATGGATTTGTTCAGGGCTAAGGTGAGGTCATTGACTTTACTGCCAAGTTCACCTGTGTTGAAGGCTTATATAAGCTATAGGTTCTAAAAGAATTTTAATTGTTTGCCTATATATGGGCCAGTCAGTTTTCCTGTTACGAGTATTTTGGAAGACTACCTGGCTGTGAGGTACATCTAGACTAAATTGGATCTAGTGTAAGTTAAAAAAATTTAATAAGTTGCGCCTAACGATTTAAAAACTCTGCTTTTATTTTCTTACCGTCCCAGTTTTACTTTAATTTAATAATCTGTTCATATTTTCATATGTATAAGTATAAGTAAATGTGATACAAATCTATATATCTTAAGTATTGCCCAACAAAAGCGATGTTTAAAGTTTTAAAGCCACATATTTCTAACTTCTTATTTGTACTGGATCAAGGAAAATAAACTTCTAAGCTACAAAGATATTGTTAAGTGGCGCCCAACGAAAGTACCAAAGATTTTGTGTAAATATTTGTAATTACTGTCACTTTTACAGCCTTAACCTTCTGCTTTCCAATTATCTTCAAAACCTCACTAACTTCACTGCTTGACTCATTTCTATTGTAAACAAAAAAAAATAAAATGCATGACCAACTAAGAAAATAAATTAAATAAAATTATTAAAAAGAAAACACTACCTAAAAAAGAGAATGCATTTGTTCTAATACGGTTTTTCTTTGTGTTCATTTTTGTTCACTTTTTTTTATAGCTCTGTACTGGAAAAAACTTCCGATGCCATATTATTAGCAGCCCAACGTGGCGATATAAATTTGGTAGTTAGCAATTCTATATTTATTTTTTGTTAAACTCAATAGATTTTTTGTCTTTTTTTTTTTTTTTTTTTGTTTAATTAATGGTTTAAAATATTAAGTACGAATAACACTTACACAATGTATTATACTAACTAAATGTTTATCTTTGTTTTTTCGTTGTTTTTTTTTTCTGTTTGCATTTTAATTACAGTTACGTGCATTACATGAACAAGGATTCTCATTAAAATCAGAAGACACGACAGGACAAACTGCTTTACATATTGCATGCAAATTAAATCACAAAGACATTGTTAAATATATGATATCGTGTGCACCACATAATATTATAAATAAGACGGATTCAATTAAGTAAGTATATAATGTTCATTATATTTTAAATGTGCTGGTCAATGTTTAAAAAATGTACATGTACATGCATATGTAGCTCAAAAAAAAAACTCCTCAATAATGAGCTTATATTCCTGCTTTAATATTTTTCGGATTTGCTTTCGCTTTGTCGTCGCAGTTTTTAAATTATGGAAATGGTCATCTTGTATCCTCAGCACCGACTGCGGTTTTAATATGATATTTCCTTGAATGTGCTTGTAGATGCAAACTTCGGTTCCGGCTTCATCGGATTAACTACTTATATACATATATATATATAACTACTTATTCATGCAACACGAAATTTTGCAAAATAGAATATGCAATGAAAATTTCTAATGCAGATCACAAATTACATAAAATATGTATACTATTTCATGGAACCGATTTCAGAAGTGAAATCGGCAAAGGTTATAGTTGGTTGTCAATTTTTTGACTGTTATTTTGTCTATAGATGTCTCTATTATATATATGGGGCAAAAACTTAATCAATAGAGCGATCGCTTTAGTTTTACACGATATGAGGGCCCAGAATGTTTTTCTTACCAACTCTTGGCAATTAAATGAAAAGATAACTTGAGGTCTAATGTCAGTTTGACTGATATTTGTGTTTTTGTTTACCTTTACATGCAGATTCAGGGGTTGAATTGATATTCCAGACGGGAATTTAATCTGTTTCTATTCACTTTCGGTATTATAATGTCGTTTTTATTTGGCAATCCGGAATCTCTCTCCGATCCGGAATCCCAACTGAACACTTTTGTTTGCTTCTTATGATTCTGAAGTTTTGTTTGATTGTATATGTGAAACATCAAATGCGTAGATTAATCAAAATCAAGAAAAATGTTTGTTGAAAGCAGGGTTGGCCGAATTGTCACTTTTTAGAAATAACTACATTTGTTACGTCTGCTACGTATTTTATGTAGTTAATGTAGTTAAATGTAGTTAATTGTAGTCAATGTAAGAAATTGTAGCATTGCTGTCAATTAACTGTCAGTTATGCATTTGAAATTTTAATTTTTAAATTAAACGTTCAGTTATTCCTACAATTCTTCATCCTTATGGTAAATGAAACTTTTTTTTTACAAACCTTCATTAGATCATAAAAGTCCAAAATTGTTTTTTTTTTTCCTTTATTATATTGAATTTTTATGAATTCATTTTTATGAATTTATTACTACTAATATGTAGCAGACGTAACAAATTGTAGTAAATTAGGCATGTAGTTTCTTCAATAAACTACGCGTAGTTAAATACTACGTTTATATGCAGTTTCGAAAGATCGAGTTGGAGTAGGATCGGATTTTCGAACCACATTTCTACTCGATACCGCTGAGCGATTGGGATCGAGTCGAACGAAGCTCAAGCTCGCTTCAACACCTCATATAAACGTAGTAAATCATGTAGAAAATGTAGTGTAGTTAATTCGGCCGACCCTGGTTCGCACAATTTGAATACCAAAATTTGAGGTTGACGTTTAAGTATATGAATGTGTGAGTGCTTCTGGTTTTGCTTCTGATTTCAAATCCAGAAGCAAATTTCTCTTCTTTTCAGAATCAGAACTGTCATTTTTTCCCAATTGAACACTTTCAGAAGAGTCCGGAAGGCTTCCGGATTGCCAAATAAAAACTACATAAGTATATAAAAAGGATTTTTCAATTTTG
The DNA here is from genome assembly GCA_911387755.1 of Chrysotoxum bicinctum. NCBI lineage: Eukaryota > Metazoa > Arthropoda > Insecta > Diptera > Syrphidae > Chrysotoxum > Chrysotoxum bicinctum. The sequence continues at coordinate 40,850,542 of OU426989.1, read as the reverse complement.
GTGGCCATGTTATTTTGGTGACATCTGTCAAATCTGTTGTTTATTATTCAGTTACCGATGATAAAACTTTACTATTAATTTACTTTACTACAAATGATAAAACTTTACTATTAAAATGAGTGTTCGTTACTGCAAACGCTGCGCGTGTTGCTCCCATTTTACGGTAGAAGTGGTTGGTCAAAGGAACGCAAGAACGGCCTAGGTTTAGGCTCTCTATGAGCCGTTATGGTCTTCTATTTATTTATTTTTTTTATAAAAATGTCTGCAATGATTTCTGAAAGAAAAATAGAAATAAAAATTGGTTGTCAAGTCACAGGGTAACATCGCCATTTTTCAAAATTGTTTCTTCAAATATTTGTTAGTTTGTCGGCTGACAAATAATACTTCGATATTTCCCTTCCAATTCCATGATCTGGCCAATCATACTAAAGGTAGTCAAAATCTCTTAAGTGCGCCAAAGGGTGATAGTCAGCAAACAAGGTCATGGCGAAAATTTTTGAAAGAAGCGCGCGGCGTTATTTACATCGATTAGCTAAAAAAATGATAAAACGATTACTGGTACATGTTACTCAGAACTGCTGGATCGGTGTGTTTAACCGCCAGTTAAACACACTGAAACGGAGCATAAGTCTGATTCGCAATAGAAAAATTGCATAAGTAAGGTCTTTTGCGGCTATTTCTTGTTTTCAAACATGAAGAAATGGCTCTGAGGTAAGATATTTGGGTCGAATAAAGAAGTCATTGCTAACACAAACGCTTTCTTGATATCCTCCAGATATCATATTATACTATGAATGAAGTGTATGGAGTCAAAAGAAGGTTTTTTTGAAAAAAGTAAATTTTTATGCCAAAAAGAGTGTTATTTATGGGACAGTGAGAATTAGAAATGAAAGAAGCATGAGCTACTCGTTTTTTGTGTCTCATAAAAATTTTTCTTTTCAGTGTTACGAGGTAACAGACTACAGCGACGTAATAAAGGGTGGGCCATCTAGTGGTTTCTTTTTAAATCATAGGTTATTTTAACACTGACAGCTGTTTGCCGCTCGAAATCTTGACAGAAAGTCAGTATCATACCTCCGCGGAACGAAATGAGTCGTTTTACCCTTGAACAACATTGGGAAATATTAAAAACTTATTTCCTGTGTAGCCCAAACAGTGCATTTTTTTAAAGAAGTTTTGGTCGAAATGAAACACCCATCGCTCAGTTTGCTGAGACTGGTATGCTAGTAGTAGTCCCCGTGGTCGAACGGTGTGTAAAAGAAATAGAAATAATAACCGTTTTCAATTTCTGACATTTTGTTAATGAATTAATTTTTGTAATCAGTGTTCCCACTCAGTAGATTTAGTGGTAGATTTTAAAATTTATTAAAAAGTTCAGTAGATCTACTGCTTTCGTTGTATAGTCCCTATTTGCAAATGCGCCATCTCTTGATAACATCATCCAAAAAAGTATATACATAATGTAGCTAAAACCATTTTCAAGAACTGTTTCTGTTGGGCAATAATTCCATTTAATTTGTGCCATTCAGAACTTTGGGCTTTATTTACAACCGTATGTTTATTTTTAGCCGATATGAAATTTTTCGAACGATATTTCCAAATCTATTTAAGAAGAAGTAAAAAGGAAAAAAATATAAAAAAAAATTATCGTTTTTGTTTTTGTGGACTATACTGAATAAATTAAATGAAATCTTTTTGTGCGTTTCAAATCAAATTAAGTATTATAAGCTATCGCAATATTTTATAGAGGAGAGATCGGAAAATGAACTTTCTATTGCGGTACCTCTTAGCGAATTGGTGAATGCGTTATATTGTCACGCCCAAAGCATGGTATTCGAATACCAACCTTTAACATCTAGAAATAAATGTTTTCCAGGGGTACTGTACACGGACTTTGTCATGGAAATATCCCTCTTGTAAAGGGTTTTTCAACAGGGACGCTACAAAAGTAAAGCGACAGGGACAGCAAACGGCGCCATATTTCTTACCGCTCTTTTGACATTTCTCTTCAGTAAGATTAGCCATTTCATGATGGAAAGATATATGAGCCAACAACGAGTCGAAATCATTAAAATTTACTACCGAAATTCGGAGTCAGTGGCCTCAACGTTAAGAGCGCTACGTCCAATTTATGGTCGTCATAATCGTCCTAGCGTTGAGTGTTTAGTGGAAAAATTTGAATCCACAGGCAAAGTACAAAATGTTCCCGTGCCAGTGAGACAAAGAAGTGCCCGTAGTGTCGAGAATATTGCTGCCGCTGAGGGTTCAGTTGCAGAAAGCCCAAATGTGTCTCTCACACGTCGTTCTCGAACGTGAAATTGCAGCAGTATCGGTCGATTTATGCTTGAAAACCGTCGAAAATTGGGTTCAGCGTCTGGACTTCTGCAAGCGTGCCCGTGGTGGACATGCAAAAGAAATCGAGTTCCATACATAATGGCATCGAACGTTCTTTCACAGGAATAAAGAATTTCATTGATATCCAAAACCGTTTTTGTTTTATTTAAAAAAACTTTTGTAGCGCTCTTATTGAAAAACCCGATACAAGTACAGTGAACATTGGAAAACGTGAACTAATTAAAACCGAGGGTGTTCATGTTTTTGAGATTGTTCATGTTTTGGAATGTAACATTTTATGATTAAAATAATATTCCTACCGTATTGTCTTACTACTGCTCTTAAAATAAAATATATTTTCTTTCATTTTATCTTCTTTTTGCTTGCAGTAGTATAGATTATTGAATATTTTTACATATTTACACAATACACATACTGGTAAGGGTTATTAAAAATTAAATTAAAATTGATCATATTTCATTTTTAAAGTAGAACATTTTACAAATAAAAGTTTTATTTAACAAGCAAAATTTGTAATTTTTGTCTGTTCTATTTTTTTTCTCTTAGGCATTTATGACGCTTTGGTCAAAGCCTTCATCTGAACACAATTCCAAAGCCTTTTTAAATATTTCATGCTACGCATTTCCAATATTATGGACCCTCGAAGTTTTAAAAAATTAATTCAGTGAATTTTTATGTAGAAATGTTGAAAAAATTTCTGTTCACGTTTTAGAGCTTTTCGATTTGTTCACGTTTTAGAGCAGTCAATAGCAGTAGTATAGATTATTGAATATTTTTACATATTTACACAATACACATACTGGTAAGGGTTATTAAAAATTAAATTAAAATTGATCATATTTCATTTTTAAAGTAGAACATTTTACAAATAAAAGTTTTATTTAACAAGCAAAATTTGTAATTTTTGTCTGTTCTATTTTTTTTCTCTTAGGCATTTATGACGCTTTGGTCAAAGCCTTCATCTGAACACAATTCCAAAGCCTTTTTAAATATTTCATGCTACGCATTTCCAATATTATGGACCCTCGAAGTTTTAAAAAATTAATTCAGTGAATTTTTATGTAGAAATGTTGAAAAAATTTCTGTTCACGTTTTAGAGCTTTTCGATTTGTTCACGTTTTAGAGCAGTCAATGAAAAAATTACAGTGTTCACGTTTTGGGATAGTTCACGTTTTGGGGGGTTCACGTTTTCCAATGTTCACTGTAGTTCGGATTCGGCAGGAATTTTTAGGTTCCCAACGTCTTCTTCCTTCCTCCTGTCTAATATATAAACTAGCTTAGGCTCGGAGCTGTAAGTCACTAGGATGTAGTTTTCCACTGTAGTGATGGGTAGGACACGAATTTGAAATGAGTTTGTATGAGGTACTCATTTTTTGAAATGAGGTGGTACTTTGTCCCACCTCAAATGTCCCATGGTACATACCTATTTAAATGGATATTTTGAAATTCGAAATTAAACAATGCGTATTTTTTTTAATAGTATATATTTTTTTTAAAAACAGTTTTTAAAATTGCATTTAATAAAAAGGTTACAAAAATTAAATATCAATAAATATAATATATTTAATTAAATATCCTTAATACAAAACACTTTTTTTTTTAAATAAAACATTTAAAAACAAAATTAAAAAAGTTTTAGTTTTTAACAGGAATAAAGTTTAAAATAAGTAAATATAAAAAGATATAATAAAAAAATTAATCTAAAAAAAAGTTTAAAAGAAAAAGTGGTGTTTTTAAATTTTATTTAAGTTATTAAAAGAAAACCAAAGCATTTAATAAAAAGATAAACACAAAAAGATTTTTTTTAACAAAAAAAAACAAATATTTTATCACATTCAAAATAAATTGAATCTAATGAGTTTAAAAAAATACATCATTACATTTTTGCATTTAAAAACAATATTTGTCCTACTTTCTTCCCACTCAACATGTTTCTTCTGTTAATGCCTGTTCTAATCACTTTTTTTACAAACAAATTTGATTACAGGACACTGGACTAAATACAACACTAATGACTCTTCACGTACGCAAACTCAGCACAATTGATTGATTGATTTTTTTTTCAATTCTCATATTTGATCTTGATCTCTAAACCCTAGTATCTTTTTTCTAACACTAAAAACAAAACAAATACAAATAAAAGGAATGCATTTGCATATCAAAAACGAAAATTCCTACTCCTTCAAAAATTAACAAAACCTCCTACTCCAAACTGTAAAAAAAACCTCCTTCCTTTTTTAACCCTTTGATTGTATAATTTTCGATAATGCTTCATACCTATCTTCATTGTTTGTTACATTGTAGTCAGTGCAACATTCATTCATTCATAAGTCCCACTCATTACCTCTTCTCATTTTGTCTCCTCAAACAGATGCAAAAGAACTCAATTCCTCAATCCTAAATGACAAATGTCCTAGTCTGGTACAAAGTCCCAGCCTGGTACAAAGTCCTAGCCTGGTACAAAGTCCCATCCTGGTACAAAGTTCCAGTCTGATACAAAAACCCAGCCTGCGACAATGTCACGAATTTTGTTTGAATGGGACGTTTGAGTAAAAAGTACTCAACAAGACAACAACTCAACTCACAACACATTCATTCATTTCATTTAAAATCCTCATCTTCCACAAACCTCATTCTATTTCCATTGGTTTGATCTTTGGTGGGTAGAGAGTTTGAGGCCTATTCCTCCTTTCATACAATTAACTACAATACAACTTTATTCTGCATCAGTCTCAGTATTTGTATCAGGCCGATGAGTGAGATGCTCGATACGAATAGTGTTTTTTTCCATGAAAGAGTAAAGAGAAATATTTTTCGTTGCTTTTGTGGTGAGGTGTGAGGTAATACATTTTTTCGTTTTGAGGTGATGGGACATTTCAGATTGGTGTATGGGACATTTTGTATTGCCTCATGTATGAGGTACACATCACTATTCCACTGACTGTCGCGCCAACAAATTTATTTATATTTTTTAAACCATCCGAAATATTACCTTATTTGGATATATTTTAATTATTATTCTATAATTATTTAACTACCTGTTCTTAAGTTATTCAAACCTAAATTTAAAAACTTTATTTAATATTCTATTTTTTGTTAATTTCAGGGGAAGCACCGCTCTCCATGTGGCCGCTGAAAATAAACGCCGCGACATTTCTGTGATGTTAGTAGCCGCTGGTGCAAACCTTTCATTACGCGACGATCACGGTTGCACACCTATGATGGTTGCATTCAATAACAACGCACGCGACATTGCCACTTATCTTGAAAGTAAGACTTTGCGATAATAATAATTTATTCGCACAGTCATCTCTTAAACATCACAACAAAACAAATCCCATCTTTAAAACTAAAACATCATAGTATTTGCTAAAAACAAAACTAACAGTCTCAAAATTTGTAGAATGCCAGATTTATGTAAAGTCCTTATGTATTAGTCCTTCAGTTGATTGTCCATATGATCGAATAGCACTACCCACGTCATTTGTTTTCATTTTATAATAATTGTATTTTAATTTAAGTTTATGTTAATTTATTTAATAATTTTGATTTTCTTTCTTCTGCTAATGCATAACCTTGGAAAACTGTATCCACATTCAAATTAAAACAAAAAAAAAACATTCCAACTTTAAATAATAAATTGATTAATTGTATCACTAAGGTCAAGAAAGATTTATACACATGGATATACAAGAAAATATCTAATTAATTTTTTTATTAATGTCTCTTCTAATTTGTATTCTCATTTAAATAAGCAACTAAAATAAGATATAGATTTATTATTATTAATTACACTGTATTAATTCAAATACAAAATCAACCAAGCAAAAAAAAAACAACATAAGATTAAATTACTTAATAACAAACATTATACATTTAAATAATTAATAAAATAAAAATATTTCTTAAACTCAATTTAATTATTTATTTTAAATTTTAACAACAAGTAAAACTTTAGATATACTAACGATAAAAAATTGTTTTCTAAAAACTACTACAAAACTTTTTAAAATAACAGAAACTAAAAAATAAAACATTGTGATACTCAATATGCAACTTAAAACTGAAATTAAGACAAATTAATTTTAAAAATTGCTAAATTTACTGCAGTTTTAATTGGAATTTAAAAAAATTAAAAAGAAAAAAGAAATCTCAAAATGGAACTTTCCACATTGGCCACTTAGAAGCTGAATGAAAATGTGTATTTAATTTAATTAATTCAGAATTTCTATTAATCTTATTATTGTTTATGGGTGGATTAATGAAACATTACCTAAACCAGATTTTTAGTTTTAGAATACAATGTTAGCCTTATTAAAAAAAACATCGGGTTGGGAGGTCGAATTGAATGAAACGAAATTTAATGTAATCAAAAGACAGGTTTAAGGGGTAGATATGTACATTTCTTTAAATAACAATCATATTCCAGAATATGAAAATAAAAGTAATTTTCAGTGTGACACTAATATTAGAGTAAAATCGAAAACAATTTAGACATAGCAACAAAATTTCTCTTGTTGGTCTAAAACCTTTCAGATTTTTTTTTTGTTATCAGAATATTATTCAAAAATTTGTATAATTGGTTAAAACAATACTCACGGTGTATTTTTCTTCGGCAAATAAGATTTGTTGCTAAGCGAAAATTCAGAAACATAAAGTCATAAAATTCGCATCACTTTTGGTGTAACGTGTAACGTGCACCAAACGATACCGAGACTTCACTCAATTGTTTCAAATGCCAACCTTAATACAAAGCCAACCTATCTACAGAATATATCTTTACAATGGATAAGTATGAAAATAAGAGTGGGTTTAATAAAATCAACCTTGTGTCCTGCTTATTATCCAGAGAATTTGGTTGCTTGCTTGGGGTTTTAGTAAAAATTTATAAAAATAATAGCCCTTAATATACCTAAGCCTATTGGTGTTAGTTTTGACGTAATTGTTAGTGGGTTGCACTGACATGTCCGAGATCTGGATTTGATTCCAAGCCGCTGCTAACTACTGCCTCTTGTCAGGACGTGACAAATCTTCTTGTCACGAAAAATGATTCTTATTTCAGCTGTTCAGGAAATTCCTCCTCAGCAATTGTTAAGAATATTGTAAGTCACTAGGCCTGGTGCTAAGCAAGTTATTGTGCTTCAAATTTATGTATTTGTTTATACAATCTATATGGGACAAAATAGTCTTACCGTTGAACTTCAAAATCTTCTCATATTGAAATTCTATTCACTTGGTCGTCTAAAAGGTTTTATGCATAATCGAGATTGCGTTACAAATATGTATGTATGTGTGCGGTTGCTAGAGTGACTGTAAATTAGTTTTTGCTGAGACGAAATTTCCAGTAGGTTGAAGACCACGAAGACTACCATAGACTTTTCTAATTCCACTATTAAGGTTCTCTCTCCATATGAAAATTTTTCCTAAGTTTTTACCAGTACCTTCAGTTACGGTTTCTTTGTTAACTCCCTTTAAGATTTAATGTTATAGTTATTATCGAATTGAAAGTTCAAATGACCTCAACTCCAAAGTACGTTTCGCAACCCGAGATAATACTTAGTTACTTTTCAAATGTTTAATTTATGAAATATTACATTCTTAACCCAGACTAAAAAAGTATAGGGTTTTCCAATAAGAGGTGTTATTTTGATATTCAAAGAAAAAATGGCATTTTTGGAGATAAATGATCGGATGTTTATTTCATTATAAAGAGGAAGGTATGCCGTTAATAATGGAACACAACATCAGCCAAATGGCCGCCAAGACCACGCTTACAGGACCATATCCTTTTCATGAAATTTTCCATAACCAAATCGCAAAGTGGCTGCCCTATGTCCTCGATAGCCTCACGAATTTCATCTTTGAGGTCTTGAATCGACGCTGGGCTGTTGGCGTAGACCTTATCTTTCACGTGGCCCCAAAGGAAGAAGTCGCAAGGTGTTAAATCATAAGATCTCGGTGGCCAATTGTGATCACCTCTTCGAGAGATAACACGGTCCGGAAACTTTTCCCGTAAAAGATCGATGGTTTCATTGCTTGTGTGGCACGTAGCGCCGTCTTGTTGAAAGTAAACGTTGTCCAGATCAATACCATCCAATTCAGGCCATAAAAAATCATTAATCATCTCTCGATAGCGCAATCTATTGACCGTAACTGTTGCTCCAGCCTCATTTTCGAAAAGGTAAGGTCCAATGACCCCGCGGGACCATATACCGCACTAAACAGTCACGCGTTGAGGATGGAGAGGCTTTTCAACAATAACTCTTGGGTTTTCCGAGCCCCAGATGCGACAGTTTTGCTTGTTGACGTAGCCTCCGAGGTGGAAATGGGCCTCATCAGTCAAGATGATTTTTCGATGAAATTCCGGTTCATTTTCATGCATTTCAAGGACCCAATTTTAATAATTTCAATGCGTTGTTGAAGCGTGTATCGTTCCATTTTTATTAATAGCGTAGTTTCTACTTGTCAAATGTCAAAAAATGACAGCTTCAAAAGTGACAGCTACCGAAATAGCGGGCTATTCAAAATAACACCTCTTATTGGAAAACCCTTTAGTTTGTTTGAAAACTCTTTCTAGAAATTTTTAAACTGAAATACAAAATACTTATGTCATACTACATAGTATGATTTTAAGCTTTCTGGTTAATTGTCTTGTCAGTTTTGATGTTTAGAGTGTTGACATTAAATATTTGAAGTTTTTACTGTGAGCAATATTTTTAGACTAACATTAGGTTCGTTCGTTCAACTTTACCCAGGGTTAACCCAGGGGTGCCAGCACGTAACTTGGTTCAATCGAGTTTAATCGATACAATCGAGCCTCGGCAGCACTTATTTTGGTTCAATCGAGTGTCTTCGATTGTACCGTCAGATTTGGTAGCACACAAACTTGAAAATGAGGTTTGAAACAAAATTTTTCACTCGACAGAAAAAGTTATCGTTGGCAGTGATTTTTTTAAGAAATAGCATGGAAAAACAAAAAAATTACAATAAATAAGAAACAGACGGAAGTTTCAAACACTTTGATGAGTTTCACCATGATTTAGCCATAGGAATGCTTAAAAGTACCTAAGGTACTCGTAGAAAAAACAGAAATTTTCTGTGGGTAAAACCATTTCTTAAAATACAGTGGGTCCTCCACAAAAATATCTAAAAGATTGAAAAAAGATAGGTTTTTCTTAAAATACAAGTGCATATGTACGAGTATACAAACACATATTTTTCAAATCATTTTTTTAGACTTACAAGTTACATACCTAATATAAAACATACTTAAAAGTAAAAAACTTCACTTAAAAGGCACGGGCCGAGGTACATGCAGGATTTTAGCATTAAGTACTTCCTCATCTTCACTTTCCGAATCAAAAAATATCAGAAGAATACCAATTTGACATTTCACTTTATAGTTCACAATGATATTTTAAAATGGAAGTCACAAAGAAACTCGTCTCAAATTACGTGCTGCCGAAAATAATTTGTTTCGAGTTGATCGACACTGCTCGATTGTATCAAGTTACGTGCTGGCACCCCAGATTTCTTTGACAACCCTGAGAGTCGTTAAAAAAAACTGGGGTTTTCAGTTTTCAAAAAACACCCAAGGGCTGTCAATTGTTTTGTTGACAACTAAAAGCAAGAAACAAATAATTCTGTGCTCTGATAAAACTTTAATTTTATTATAAATTAGTTTTGAAAATGAACAAAAACAATTTTGCGTTGTTATTCAATATTTCATCTGATAAGGATGATGAGTTCAGCAATCATTTAACTGCAAATATAAACAATAACATGCAACACGCGAATTGACAAACGACAACAAAAGAAATAGATATGAAATCTGGGGTGGAATCGCGTAAGGTGATAGTTGATAGCTGATAATCAAAATCGATACTTTTGCTCCACGTAAGGTGATTATCAAAACGACTATCTCGTTTTTTTATGATTTTAGTTGATTTAGGTGTCGTTTTGATACTTTTTCATTTTCAATTGACATTTTACATTGTTGGTTTCAACTCCGTAAAAAAATAAAAGTTAAAATTAAAACAAGTGTTTCTTATTAAAATTAGAATATATTTTGTGCTAATTGTTCCCATTGTTGTTGTCTTTTTGTTTTTTCTTCTAGTGCTTGAGGAACTATTGTAGAATTTTGCCAGCTCCGGATGTTCTTGCATAAACGTTGAAAGCATAGCGATTTGTTTATTTGTTGCAGAGACCTATTCGAACAGACAAAATTATTTTAAAGTACACTCGAAACCATTATTTCATAGATATAATATACTTACATATTTTGATATACATATATCCAAAACTTTGCAGAGACAAAATTACAAAACAAATTCCAAAAGAAAACAAATTGAACAGAGAGCCAAAATGACATTTCATTGAAAGAATTGTAAGTGATGCAAAAAAACTAACAATTTTTTGTGATCACTTTACACAGAGCAATCAAAAATTGATAATCAAAAACGACAGTCAACTATCACCTTACGCGATTCCACCCCTGAACTCGCCACAGCAAATTACCTAGATCAACTTCAGGGCGACTCCAGTTCTCAAAAAACACAGAATTTACTCAGAACCTATTTAAAAAAGAATGGTGGAAATATCCGTCAAAAATTTGTTAAAAAATTCTATGATAGGTAGATGAATGCATCGATTTTGAGTTATTTCTTTACATTCATACAGCAAGGTTCTACAATTCACTTTTACCGATATCGATTTCATTTTTTCGAGCTGAAATTGATGCGATTTTTTGTGTTCCAAATTTCGATTTTCTAGCTTTTCAGGTGATTAAAAAAAAAAACAATATAAAAAAAATGAAAAATATTCTTTTCTATGATACAATAGTGTTGGAAATTGATTTGCCTCAAGATGCATCCTATGACTCCAGGAATATAAAATTTTCCACAAAAAATTAATTTAGATGTTTATGCCTTTTCATTTTATTTTCAATTTTACTCTCCAATGAAAATCTTTGACTCATTATAGTATAGACAAGGCTTTTAACCACATACGAAAATATGGATTATTGAAATGTAATAGTTTGTCAAAAATTAAGGTTGGAACTTACAATAATATTTCTCTGCAGCTAATGCAATTGATAGAGAAGATTTATATTCAAATAACCAAAAAGATGATGCGGCTTTCGATTAAGGGCTCCGTTTTGTATTCAAAAGGCCAAAGTTATTTAAAGTTTTCTAATACCCCGATTAAATGAATTCAAAAAATTCAAAATTTTAGATCACAAGTCCGAGTTTTGATGGTACACGTACTTCTATACGTACTTGATCTGATACAAAAACTAAGTCCAAACATAGATTTCAACACTTGAGACGAATGGAATATTAAATTTGCAATAAAATTATAAATCTTTTCTATTTTCCTAACAGTCACACTGTGTTTAATATTTAAAGGGTAGTCAAAACCCCTAAAATGCGCATGCATTATAAAAAAACTTTACTCCAGCATTCTTAGAAAAACTCCTTAAGAAGAGCTTATTTAGATAATGATAGGCTATGTATAATCAATATAATTCTTGTCTATTACATAATAATGCTTAAACACATAAAGTGTAATCGACAAAAGTTTTTCTCAACCCGCAAGAATTATTCCTACTACCTAAAGAATATAAACAAAAATTGGAATCACAAATTGATAGAATAAATAATGTTTCATTACTTCAATTTCAATTTCAGTTTATTTTAGATTTTTTGTTTTAAGAACTTTAATATTTTTTATTAAAATACTTAATGTTGGAACCTTATATTTCAGAATTTTGTTTAAAAAACTTAAAAATCTCTTTTAATAAATATAATCTTATTTAACAATCTGAATGCATATCAGCTCTTGTAAATAGTTAAAAAAAATCAAAACAAATAAAAAAGAACTTTTTCTTCGAAAGAAATAAAACTCAATACTCAACGAAATCCTTAAACTCATAACTAAATTTATGTGAAACAAAAATAAAAATTAAAAAAAAAAAAAACAAAAACAGAGTTGAAAACCCCCTTTACAAAAATATCCATAAGAAAATTGTATAAATCTCAAAATATTTAACCTTAAAAATTCTATCTTCGAAAATTCAAGTGATAAATGCTTTTTTATTTTGTCAAAAAGAAAAAAATCATGTAAAATATAGTTACTATGTATAAATATATTTTTTTACAAGACTTGAATAGAAATTAAAACAAAAAAAATCATAAACATATTAAATTTTATTCAATCACTTTATATAAATTCAATAAATTTAAAAAATTAAAACAAATTAAATTGTTAATTGTATTTAATGAAAAATTTGAATTTCTAAATTTAAAAATTAATAATTAAAAAAACATTGGAATGAAGTCAATTATTAAAAAAAAAGTAAACTAAAAATATTATTTAAAGTATGAACTTTTCAACTGCAATATTAATTTTAAATAACTTTTAAAAATCTCTGTAATCGTATAAAATAAAAAAAAACTATGTTAAGAACTGTGGTTTCATTAAATGCAATCACAGATTTATAAACATTAAGTATTGGGAATTATGTATGAATTAATTAATTTTACAAGTCACAGCAAATAACGACAGAACAATTTATTGCATATTTTAAGCCCCATAATGTGCAACAAATTGTTAAAAAAAATGTTGTTTGCAATTCTTGTAAATATTTATTATTTATTTTAAAAATAAATATAAATAATACAAGTTTCTTTTGAAATATATATAATTATATGTATAGCAAATGACAATCCAATTCTCAAAGATATTAATCGTTTTTTTGTAAATAATTCATAATAAAATAAATATACTAATTAATGTTTAATAATATAAAATAATTCCAAAAAAAACTCTTTTTAATATAAAAAACAACGAATAAACTGATTCGGATAATACATTTTTTTGATATTTCATTAATAAATTTGTTCTCACTTGAGAATTAAATATTAAAAGTAAATGTATCCTAATTCCTAAAGCAATTTAATATTTAAAATATAATATAAAAACAAAACCAAGAAAAATTACAAAAATATAAAACATTTTGGAAACAAAAGAATCTTAGATAGAAAAGTAATAAATTGTATTACTATTTGAAGAAATGTAAACACCGGGTCCAAGGAAAATACCCAAACTACATATATTACGAAATTAATTTTAATAATTCAAAAAAATAAACAGAAATACAAGGTATCTCGGAGCGTCCCAATTTATCCTAGATTTGTTTTATTTAAATTTGTACCCACATTTTAATCATTTCAATGAGAATACGCAAATAAAATTCACTAAACAATAAATGTAAGTCTCTTTCTTCGTTTTATTGTCATTTAAAACAAAAAATACGAATAAGGATTTTTTAAATTTTCAATATTGTTAAACAAAAAACAATAACAAAAAATCTATACTGAAACGAAAGTCTTATGAATTTTAGCTATATAAGTGTAAATTATAAATCCAATGTAAATATATTTATATCTTTTAATTACTTACTAATAAAATATTTATTAATAAAAATAAAAGCATTATAAAAGATAAAAAAAAAACATTTTTTGTTTTAAAATTAATCGTTTTTGAGCTCGAAGTTTTCTATCTTAACTCATATTTATTTTATTTTTGTTGTATTAAACATTTTATTTTAAAATTATATTTATAGTTGTAATGGACTTAGTTTTGCCAAATGATATAAAAAAGTTCTTTGATTGGTTTACATGAAGAAGTGACTGTCAAAAGAAGGTTTAAGAGTTGTCATTCTAGTTTTTTTTTTAATTTTATTAATCCACAGGTATGTGTGCCCTTCTAGGTGTTTCCCCATTATAACGGGTCTTGGTTTATTTCTTTTATTAAAACAGAGGTTTACTAACCAATATACATATACTGTATTTTTATTCCTTAGCAAACAATAATAATTTTCAGAATAATAAAATAACAAGCTTTAAAGAGCTAATAATAAAGTATATACATATATTACATACTTGTCCTTACACCATCATTGTCTTGTTAAATGCTTTCGAGACCAATATGCATCTACATCTATTATTAAATTCTCTCCACTTTACCTTAACTGTTATACATCGTGACATTATAGGGGTAGTCATAATCCCTTGTGTAAATCAAAAACAAGGAATCAGATTGATATACATGATGTGATGTATACGAATAGTTTTGTTTTAATTTTCGAAAAAAACAATACATTCATATATGTACATATGTATGTATAGTATATATATTATGTACAATTATACTGAAACCGTGATCATTGGCTGTAAGACTTTCCTTATACAAGCCCTACAATTGCTCTCAATTCGGGGAGAGTACGATAACTTAGGCGCCAAAAATTGATAACGGATTTTTGTAGAAGGGTTAAATACAAGCGTTTTTTACTATGGGAGGGGGGGGTCTATCTCGCCCCGTTTAGGAGGTAGGGGCGATTTTAGAAAAAATGACTTAAATTGAAAACAAAAATATTAAAAAACAACGGTAATACTTACAATAAAATACTATACCGGTTTTGAAAGCCAGAAGTCTGTTCTATAATCGTAAATTTAAATTAAATTATTTATGTCAATAGTTTTTGAAAAATTTGCATGCAAACTCAAAATTTTGTTAAAAAAAATGAAAAAAAAAAGTTTAGACCAATTTTTTTTCAAAATTGTAAAATGAAGTGCTCAATTGGCTTTTTGTGGTCAATGCTACTATTAATTCTGAATCGAACACAAAAAACCGAATGGTCTTATCCCTTCTAGTTTTTGAGAAAATCGAAAATTACTAAAACTACGTTTTATGAAATTTTTGATTTTTTGTAGTTAACTACGGTGATTTCATTTTGAGGATTAATGTTAATGTGGTTCATTTGTAGGTAAAGTACAGCAAATCATTTAGGGTTACCAAGAATGCACCAGAGGAGGTAGAATTGCATGGCATTTCGCGTCTCAGTCAGTCAGTTTGTGAGTAAGTCAGGTGTTACTTAAAAATAGTCAAGTCAATTTTTCAATGTTCAATGTATTAAAACCGTGTTTACAGGCATTTTGATCACAAAAAAAAAATTATAGCAAGCACCTCCCGAATCTCTAGCCAATATTGAGGCCCATGGAAAAATGTGCCTATAGATGGGTTTATTGCTCTGAGATTAACTTTAATATGGATTGCACCAGAGAAACTTTTAAATCATTAGTTTTAAGCAAAATTTAAGTAACGTTATTTATTAAAATAAAAGATTAACTATGTAAATCATTTAAATGTAATTTGAATTTTATATACCCACCTACAAATTTGTAACTATATATTTACTTATGTATCTTAGTCTGTAAGAGTATAATATTATGCTCTGGTTGATGAATAAATAATAATAATAATATTGTATTCTTACAATTTTTGTCACCTTTTTGAGTTGGAGTTGAGGGGAGTTCACGCTTTAGTTGGAATTAGACCAATTTCTTCTAAGAACGCGATGCTTTTGAAATATTTTTTTTGAAATATTGAAAAGTTATTTAATTTAGGATGAAGTAGTGGATGCTTAGTCGCCATTCTTTATTCAAAGAAAAAATACTTCACTCTTACAAAGGTTGAATAACGAATGACCTTGGTAAACAATAACCTGTACCATATTAGCATTAAAAATGTTAGACACAAACAATAAACATACATATTAATTAAGGAATTATATAAATTTGCTGCATTCGTACAGTAGTACCTAGGTAATGTGAATTTTTCATAATGTATTAAATTTTCATGTCTGAACATTTTAAATGAGCAACTTTGGGCTACGTAAATACATATATTTAGTAGACATTGCATATAGACCATATGGTAAATTCAAAGTTTCTTTAAATCCAGATTCTGTAAATGCAAAAGAAACCTTGCATACACCCAACCTCGCACCTACCCCAAATCCTATAGTGTGCCCAGGCAGGGGGGTTGCAGGGGGGCAGCATGCCCCCCCATACATATCTCACTGTTTATACGCTGTAATGCGTAAGTAAGCAAAAAAAGCAAATATCCCATAAAAAAGTAGTTTTAGTTATTTTCAATTTTCTCAAAAACTAGACGACATAAAATCATCTAGTTTTCAGTTTTTGAATAAGAATAAATTAGAGCAACGAATTTTAGGAAAAATAATAATATATAACTTTGCAGTTTTGAAAAATTAAACTTTAAAATTTTTTTTTATGTCTTTTTTCACCAAAATTTGAGTTTAAAACTCGTTTTTTCAAAAACTGTGCATAGATTCTACTTGATTTAAAAATTATCTAATAGACCAGAGTATTGGCTTTAAAAAAAGATATAATACTTAATTGTAAGTATTACCGTTATTTTTTAATATTTTTGTTTCCATTTTAGTACCTTTTTTATAAAATTGCCCCTCCCGCCCAAACGGGGGGAGATAGACCCCCCCCTTCCATAGTAAAAAATGCTTGTATTGAACTGTTCTACAAAAAACCGTTATAATTTCTTGGCGCCTAAGTTATCGTACTCTTGCCCTCAATTCATATAGAGTCTTTCATTGGTAAATTCAGATTTCAATCCAAAAATTGATTCAATTTTGCGGCGATTGGAAACCGATTTCCAATTTTGTTTATTTAATTTCGGTCCTTTTTTTAAATCCTCATCTATTATCGACCTTCAGCTGAGAAATTGAAGCTTGAATAAATTCCAAACCACTTCCATTTGTTGCTAGAAATAATTTCCTTCATATTTTATACTTAATTTTGACAACTAAAATAAATAAAAAAAAACTTAAACTGACAGCTGAAAATTATTTTGGCATTAGTACTAAGACGTAAATCTGTCGAAAAATTTAGATTTGCAAAACTCATTTTAAATCGAATAACAAATTGAGTTTTTTTGCCCATTGGAATGTCAAAACTGTCATATGTATATCCAAATCAAAAATAAAATTGATTTATTTTACCAATGGAAAACCATAATATTTTGTATTTACATTTAGGTAAGTATAAAATTTGGGATTTAGAAATAATTCAAGCAGGATTTATTGCGTAATGATATGAAAGTAGCGAAACCCTAACTTTAAATTTTCAATGAGGTCTGTATCCTTAAGTGTTTCAAATTTAAAAGCAAATAATTTAAATTTTTCACTATTTTTTATACATACATAAGTACCTCTCTGTTACTTAATTGCTATACCTTATGTACATATTTCGGAATTCAAGGTTAGGACAATTCCTTGCTTTTGATTGACCAGCAGCTGTTAAGAAATTGCCTCCATTTATTGACGGCTGACTAGTCAGAAACAAAGAACTTGCCTTGTCTTACTTAAAAATAGTGTTGAGAATTTTTATTAACACGAAAAACTAGAATTTGAATATAGTTGAAAGAATTTTGACAGAAGACTGACTGGTATTGTTTCACATTTTGACATACTCAGCCAGACGAATATATGTAAGTGTTAAAAAAAGAATCTGACTTTAATAGTTCCTTTGGCTATATTATAATTTATTTTTAAATGGCTGTTTTGTTTTTCTTTTTAGAAGTCTTGTTTTTGAATCAGTCTAATTTTTGGTGTTGCATCAGAAATCGACTATGACGATAAATATGAAAATAAAGTCATCATTTTAACTCTCTTCCTTCATCTTTCACAATAAATTTGTTTTGCTTTGTAAGCGTCTTTGTCTCAATTTATTTTATTAGTTATTTGGATATTATTTATTTTTAAATAATTATAAATATTAAATATATAAAATTAAAATTATCTTTGTATACAAAATTATTTTCATTCATTCTTAATACGAACCAAAACAATCTGCTTAGTAATAAGTAAATTTATATAAAAGTCTGAACCTTAAAAAAGCTGTTTTTTAGAAAAATTATTTTTAGAATAAAATTAAAAAAAAAATGAGAACTTAAGTTGGTAAGTTAAAAAAGCATTATCAACGAAAAATGTCAAACCAATAATAAAAAATAAATTTTAAAATTATGCATTTTTCTATTTTCCATAACCTGAAAAGGTTTTTCTTATTAAATTGATGGTTAGTTTAAAAGTGGTAATTTAACTAGTTTTTTTAATATTGAATGATAAATAAATGATTCACCAACATTAATAAATATATAATAAGACTATTAATTGCACTGCAAGCACTGAGGATTTGATTGAATTAATAATAAAAAAAGAACTCAACCAAAAAAAAAACAAAACAAAACCATTACATTAACCACTAAAAGGTATTTGAAATGACTGGTATTTATTTTTTTTATTTAAAAAAAAATTGTTGACTTAAACACGACCAAAACTAAACATTATACCAGCAGATTAAAAAAAATTAAACATTATTTTACAATAAAATTGTTTTAATTTTTCTTTTGACTATAGAATTTTTTTTTGTATATAAAATATTAACATTTTATTTGAATTTTTATAATTATTAATAATTGAATTGGAACTGAGTAAAAATAAATAAATTATGTAAATAATAACAATAAATACAATACTTTTTTTGCATAGTTTAAGGTACATAGATTTAAGACTTACTAAAAAAGATCAAGTAAAAATAATACTAATTATCCTTCTAAAAATAATTTTAAGAAAATTAAAAAAAAAGTTTAAATAAAAGTCTTTAAATTTTAATCTACCATAAACGTGATTTATTTAAAAAAAAAAAAAAAACTGTATTTTATTTCGAAACCTTGGGTTTCTAAGAAGAAACTACGATAGAAACTGCTTTAGTCATTCTGAATGAATATAAACAATGCCAAAGAAAACAGAAAGGTCCGGCCAAATTAGTGTTGGGCATAATCGAATGATTTAAAGAATCGAGATAGGTATTTAAAGAATCGAATGATCATTCGAATGATTTTCGAAGGAATATCATAGTAAGAAAAGTAGGAAACAAACACTCCATTTTAAGGAAAAAAAAGCAAAAACAAAACAAGAAAATCATAACATAATAGCACAAATAATCATATAATAATAGTTGTTGCTTCCCGTCTTTCCTCTACAATTCCATATTAAACCCTCAACGATGCATCGAGTGCAAAAATGAATATAAATATAAACTCAGTCATTGAATACATACCCACGAGATATACAAATAAATAACTTCTCGAGTTCTCGATTTTGTGTGTTTTCTCTTCTGTTTTTTTCGTTCAATATTCGCTTCTCGGTCTCGAATAGGCACTCGAGTCCTCATTTCGCTTAGAGAAAGTATTAGATAAGAAAAAATCATTCGAATGAATTGAGTATTCGAATGATTTGTGTGAAGAATCGAGATATCTCGAGATGTTACCTGAATCGATTATTTCATTCGAATGCGCCCACCACTAGGCCAAATAGTTAACTAAATGAAAATTCTTGTAAAGTATTCCAAAATTTTCTTAGACCCTATCCCGAGATTTTGATTGAAATTTGAAATTAATATTAGGTCGATACGATGCTCAGAGTAGGCGAAGCAGTGACCTAGTCTCTCAATACAAATGTCATCAAATGGTATACTGAAACTGATATCGAGAACGTCTCAAGAGACAGTTGCAGCAATTTTTGAACTCAGAACCAAACTTTCTTTGTCGATGGGGCAGTGTATAAGCATTTTTCAATCGGAAGTAAATGCCATAGGAAATTGTGCCGAACAAAATCTCAAAAAAAATTAGCCCAACCAAAATTTTGACATACTGTCATGATCGGTTCGATCTGTGAAGAGATACATATATTAGGGTCACCGATGTCCGATGTTATAAAGCCAACCCTACTCAGGCATAAAAACGTATGATAATGATCATATTTAACGAATACAATTTTTGGAATTAACCAATTGGCCAACAATTAAAACAAAAAATACTACACTGTCCCAAAGTTAGTAAAAAGTTTTGGTCATTTGTAGAAAATGTAAAAAATACTACTTAGTCCTCGGTTCCTACGCTCGTCTTCAATGACACTCCTTTCGTCAGCTCACAACAAGAAGCCAGTTTGCTTGCAGCACAGTTTGCTGTATCATGGAGGAGTCATTTTTGAGAGCGGAAAATATTTTATTTTAAGGGACAAATCTTCTTTCGGACTCTTACAGAATCAAGAGTACCGAAAGATTTCTATATACACCCTATTTTTCTGAAGATCTGAACTTCAACGCTGGAAAACCACTCCGTGCTTTGCCCGGCCTAATATGTGCCTCTCATTGTGATATTCAGATATTAAAAACCAATGTGCATCGGGATCTCCTTTTAAATCCTCTCAAACTTTCCTAAACGCTCGCACTGTGCTTAAACAGGTAGTCATCAGTGGTACCACTTTACTTCAATTGAAGTACATAGATATACTTCTTTTTTCAAAATATTTTAAAATCGACTTCGCACCATCAGCAAAATACTGAAAACTACTTCCTTTTAAAAATAATCGTTTCAACCTACTTCAATTTTACAAATAAAACCGCAAACCTACAATCTTGATTCTTGAGTTTATTTCTTTTCTAAATGCAAGTAAAATGTCATTTTGAAATCTACTTCGAATTTTGTTCAAGTTGCTTCACTTTTTTCTTGAAATCTACTTCGACTTTTTGTCTTGAAGTGGTAACGCTGGTAGTCATACTCACTTTAGTGAGTTTAAAATAAAAAAAAAATGTCGTACGACCAAGGAGCACTCAAAGCGTTGTCCTCCTATGCGATTAGCTCTAAAACTGGTATGGGAGTGGGAGTGTATTATGGGTGGGCTAAGTGAACGGGATACTTAGGTGTCTTTGGAAATGAAGAGTCAGACTCTTAAGCTAAAATAGAAGCAATGACGCCCTAACGAGGACTGGGCCTGGAATAGGAGAGAATGTGATTAAAAATAGAATCAAAACGGAAGAGGAGACCATAAGATCAAAAATATCACATCATTGCTAAAAGTGCTGTGATTCGTAAAGCGCAAGGACCTTGTTCTACATATTACATATGTATGTATGTAATGTACAGATATGGACAAAGAAATAGCACACTTATGATATTTTGTATGAATATTAGTTTTATTTTATACTAATGAACTGAAACATTTTCATTTTTATTTCAGGACCTCTTACAACAAATAAAGCTTCATCTAAATATTAATTTAAAATTACAAGCTATAAAGTAGATTTTTAAAAATTATTTTAATTTGTGGTGACGTTATTTCTTGTGGACAAAGAAATAGCACACATTTCTAGAATTGTGAAAAAATCAACCTTTTAGCGAAAAATTCTTAGAATTTCAAATCTTACAATATTACCAAGTTAGTACCTTGTTGGGTGACCACGATTTTTCAAAGTTTCCTGGCATCTTCTTGGCAAACTCTCAACTTATTTTTGGCATCTACTTTGTGGGATAGAATACCACGTTTCCTTGATACCGGCCCAAAGATCGTTCGAATTTTTGAATTTTTTCTGCCCAATCTTAACCTTAGCATCATTCCGTAGATGTTCTATGGGGTTAAGATCGACACTTTGGGCTGGACAGGTCAGTATATAAATTTGTTCGTCCAAAAGCCAATCTTTGACTATGTTTGATGCATGTTGGGAATCATTGTCATGCATGAATATCCAATTTACTGGCATAGACTCAAAGGAAAATGGTTCCATGGTATTCTTAAGAATATTGAGATGAGAAAATTTATCCATTCTGCCATCAATCCTCACCAGTGGACCCACTCCATGCCATGAAAATGCTCCCCAGACCATCAAGTTGCCCCCTCCGTGTTTCACAGTCTTAAGAGTGTACCTGTGGTTGTATGCTTGGCACTTTGGGCGATGGACAAATGTTTTCCCATCTGGACCAATTCGATTAACTTTGGTTTCGTCACTCCAAAGCACTCTCTTCCAAAACTGCACGTTTTTGTTTTTATGAGTCTTAGCAAAAGTCAAACGAGCTTTGATGTTCTTCTTGGAAAGTAACGGTTTTTTCCTGCTCACACGTCCAAACAACCCAGCATCGTTGAGTCTTCTTCTTATCAACCTGCTTGAGACATCAACACCAAATTCTTCATTTACTTCCGCCATAATGTCTCGAGATGACTTAAAAGGGTCACATTTGCACTTTCTAGCAATGGCTCTGTCAATTCGTAACGAAGTTTTGCGGGGTGGTGGCTTACGAATTTTATTTTCTGTTGTCATATCTCGATTTGCTCTCACTAAACCAATGGCATTATAAACCATTTTACGGGAACAATTTAGTGTTTTGGCTATTTGGATAGGATTTTTACCTTGTGTATGAAGATCGAAAATAATTTTCCTCTTTTCGGGAGTACAATGCGCTCCTCGGCCCATTTTGTTAAAAACTTTTTTTATGAAACTATAAACAACACAAAATAAGCACTATCTCTCATAAATTTTGATCGCGAAATAAAAATTCAACGGTTAAAATAATATGTGCTATTTCTGTGTCCAGGAGTAAAAGAGAAAAGAATATAGTTAAAAGGCAAATGCAAGAATCTATCAAAGGTAACGGGACTATTAAGACTTTTTTGTTTACATCAATTAATGTAGACCATTATGCCTGGAGAACAAACTTACCACAAACATTGGACATAATGGACATTTTAATCGCGAGATTTTTCTCATAAGTGTGCTATTTCCCTGTCCATAACTGTATGTACATACATATATGATGTGCTGCCCCCATCAATTGTTTTGTTTTTAAAATGTTTGATTTGTAAACGTCAAATTGTCAAATCAATTGTGCACATCTGCCATTGTGTAATTTATTTTAATTGTGAACACAAGAAGAAAATTAGCTCTAGTAAAAAATGGAAGGGGTTCAACATGAATAGATAAATTATAAAGCTCATATTGCTCTACTGATTTTGATACATAAATTATATATCCATCTTCGGGCTTTTTTATGTGACTTTCAAAGTCACCCAAAAAAGTCTGAAGATGGATATATAATTCGAAACGCGTCGCTTTAAAAAAGTAAAGTAAAATTTATATTGTGAAAAACGTTTAAAATTTCTTTACTTTAATTTTTCTTTATTTTAATTTATTAAAATCAAATTTACACACACGACATGGAGACTAAACCACAAAGAAATACTCTAAACTCTACTGAAATCAGATAAAAGATGAATATTTTTTTTGAAATAATAGCACATTTTAGATAAAAATAATGGCAAAAAATGCTATTTGAACCGTATTCTATTAAGGAATTGGTAGGAAAATAAGGAAGGAAGTGTTTGGAATGGAGGGACAAGAACCTCAAGACCACGGACGGACTATCGCCACTTCAAGGCATTGCTGGTGTTGTCGGAGCGTTGCTAGCCCACCCTACCATGAAATCCTTTGGCAATTCTTGGATTTCCCCTTATTTGATCGATAACCAGTTTCGGCTCATACCATCTTCACCAAAATTATTCAGCTACCGTCAACCGACACCCCCAGAAAACTTCTTCGAAAATTCGTTTTTCGATTATCGAAACAAATAAACACAAAGATTTCAACCAAAAAAAGGCGTTTGTGAAGTTTTATTTATATGAATGACATCCATAGATAGCTAATAAACTTAAGACAAACAAAAATAACTATGCAAATTATAACCTAAACCTACTTATATGTATATACATATAAGCAAAAAGTAAATTTAGATAGGTAGATATAATTATGTTTTTTTTTATTTATTAACATAATAATTTGAGAAAAAAAAAACAAATTTGTAAACAAAAAATCTAATTATTAATTTTATGACGGAGGTACATATTTCCTAAAGATATAATGATGTACCCTTTATGATACTTGCTGACTCTGGAATCTCGAGTAAATTTTTTCCTACCTCAATAGAGCTCTTTAGAGGTTGAATTATTATCACCAAAGAGGTGGTTTTTATAGCTCGCGAACAACGAAACACTTTGGAAACACAACCTTATCACTTACAGGAACAAACAATAATAGCCGTGTTTTTTGGAAAAGTTATCCGTAATACAGTAGGATTTTATATGAATAACAACATCCGCAGTAGGATCACTGCCGATACTCGAATAAACGTCAAATCTCTACCCACAGCAGGATTTCACTTCTCTTTTTATCGGCAGTGATCCTACTGCCGATGTTATCGGCAGTGATCCTACTGCGGATGTTGTTATTCATATAAAATCCTACTGTACTACGGATAACTTTCCCAAAAAAAACACGACTAATTTATTCAAACAAAGTAAATTATCGAACTAAAAAAAAAGTTAACAAAAAAAAATTCAACGCCCGCCTAAATTCGAATACCAAGATCGTAACGAGAAAGGAAATCTGGATATTTCAATAGAATACAAAATACCCAAGTACTGAAAAACCTTTCCAGTAGTATTTGTATTCAAACGTAGAATCTTAATAGGTGCGTTTTATTATTCACAAATCTATCTGTATCCGGATCTGGATCTTCCCTTGAAAATAAAACGATACGGATCTTAGTGACAGCAGTGTTATAAGTCCGTCTCTTTTTATCCTTGGGTTTGTAAATTTTAAACTATTTCTTGTCTCTTTTCTTTACACTGTAGTTTACACTACCTTACCATAAAAAGCCATCTACTCGCCACTGTAATAACTAATTTTTGGATCTTTGAAATAGATCCCGATAGAAAACAGGATCCCAAATTGTTTTTGTAATACATGTTAAAACTTAATCCAGATCTGGATCCAGATAGATTTGTGGATAATAAAACGCACCTTATGTATAACAATAGCAGTGTTTTTTTGGAAAAGTTATCCGTAGTACAGTAGGATTTTATTTTTTTATTTTTTATTTTTATTTACGTTTATTTGGCAATAATTTGCCATTTAAAAAATTCATTACATACATTCTTTATCTACATATATTAAATAAATCTATTCTTGACATAACCAATTAAAAGTTTTTTGAATTTTCTTAAATTATTTTCAATTTTCAATTCATTCGGTAAATTATTATAAATATCTAATCCTCTATGAAGAACCATATTTTTTGTTTTCGAGTTTCTATACATTGGCAAGCGAAAATCACCAATGTTACGCAACGCAAAAGGTTGTGCTTCTCTTACATAAACTATATAATCATTTAAATAATTTGGCAATATATTAAACTTAATTTTAAACACAAATAGTATAGCGTTATACATTATTCTTTGGTTCACACTCATCCATGATAACTTTAGTAACATTTCTCTTATTACATTTTAAAAGAATTCTCATAGCTCTATTCTGAAGTTTTTGCAATCTGTTCATCATCTGATTATTACACATAAACAAAACAGTTGAACAATATTCAAAGTGGGGTTTTATCATAGTATTATATACATTAATTGATGTCTTTGTTGACATTTTATTTCTAATTCTAGTCAAAAAGTAAATTTTTTTAGATATCTTTTTACAAATATAATTTACATGAGCATCAAGGTTTAAATTTTCGTCAATTACAACACCCAAATATTTTATTTCGTTTACTGTTTCAATATTCTGATTGTTAATATTAATGTTTCTATTGGTACAACCATTTAAAATCATTGCTTTAGTTTTATTTACATTCAATTTTAACATGTTACTGTCAAACCATTCTTGCAAATTTTGTAAATCCATATTAATTTTATCAATACACTCATCAATATTACTACCAGATATAAATAATAAGGCATCATCAGCAAACAACACAATTTTTGAAAAACGGACCACATTCTCCATATCGTTGATATAAATCAAAAACAGCAACACACCCAGTAAAGATCCTTGTGGGACACCATAAAGCACCGAGATAGGATTTGAAATATTATCGTTTAATTTAGTTTTTTGAGTTCTATTTTCGAGATATATGACTTAAACCATTGCAGTTCTGTATTTCTTACACCATACATTTTTAGCTTTTCAATTAGAATTAATTTGTCCACTGTTTCGAAAGCTCGTTTTAAGTCTAAAAATACGGCCACTACAACTTTATTGTCATGAATGTCAATTTTCCATTTAGTGATAACTAGATTAAGAAGGGACTCGCAGTTATGATTTTTTCTAAAACCGGATTGATAACACGATATTAAATTAAAAGATTCTAAGTAAATTTGTAATTGATTGTATACGATTTTTTCAATAATTTTACTTTCAAGATTCATCATATTGACAGGTCTGAAATCTTCCACTTTTGT
This sequence comes from Chrysotoxum bicinctum, assembly GCA_911387755.1. Lineage (NCBI taxonomy): Eukaryota > Metazoa > Arthropoda > Insecta > Diptera > Syrphidae > Chrysotoxum > Chrysotoxum bicinctum. The sequence continues at coordinate 40,824,174 of OU426989.1, read as the reverse complement.
AGAGTTTTTTATTTTAGGAATAGGAACAATAAGAGACTCTTTACAGCAATTTGGAAACGTACCACTTATTAAAGATAAATTCACAATCTTAAGCAACATTTCTCCACATATTTCAAAGGCATCAATGAATATTTTAACATTAACTCCGTTCGTATCCTTTTTATTATTCATTGGCCCTTAGTAATAGACATTCATAGAATCGGTTTTAAAGTCACTTTTTGTTAGATGTAGAAAAGTTGCTTTTAAAATTTGGTAGTAACAGATCAAATTTACAAAAGTCTTATTTATACCAATAATTGTGACTCATTTTCATAATTTCGTTATTGTGAACTGATACACAAACAGATTTCTATTAACCAGATTCGAAAAGTTCTATTGTGATTCTATCATTTTAAATTTAACTTAGTTACAGGAAAGCAGCTTTTAAGTATTTATAATTGAAATTTGTTTTATTTCTACGAATGTTTGGTTAAAATCGAACTTAGGCTAGATTCGGATCTATTACTCAGGGCCATTGATTTTAACACACAATTTAAGTCACTTAGAGATATTTCTTTAAATTTAAACTCTAAATAGTAGTAATCACGTATTGAATTAGTGTACGTTTTTTTGGTAATATCATTTCTAATTTCTTGAATACTGTTTATAAAAAAAGAGTTTAAGACATTTGACATTTCAAGACCTTGATTGTATTTTCTTCCATTTGCTACAATTTCATTTATATTTTGCTTACTTTCTTTTAAAACAAGTAACTTCAACGTTCTCCACATAGATTTTTGATCACTACACAATTCAATTTTTCTTTTTATATAGTCGTTTTTCGTATTAATAAGTGATTTTTTAAATATGTTTCTACATGTTTTATAATTGTTCCAATCAGTTGTAAGACAGGAAACCCTTGCTTTTTCATATTTACTAACTTTTTCATTTTTAAGCAACCTCAGATTTTCATTAAACCAGGGATTATGATTTTTATTTATACTTTTACATGTTATAAAACTATTAACTGTCTCGAGAATATTTTTGGAAAATTTATAAGCTAATGTGTCAACCAATATATATGGATAACAAATACAACATCCGCGATAGGATCACTGCAAAAGCTCCAAAAACCTATCCAATAGTATTTATTACCTTAGGTTTCATATACAAAGATGATAGCCCTGCTTATCTTCTAGTACATTCTTATAACAGAACACAAATGTATTTTAAAAGTTCTTGGCATCACTTCCTATGAAACACAAATAACGGATGTTTCGTCTGCGACATCTTTGTATTTCCACTTAATTTATCCTTTCCTTTGTTTAATGTTCTCTAACGTCTTTCGATTTTCAAAAGGAATTTTTTGTTTAAAAAAATACTTATCAAAATTATTTGCTCAAATAAACTTCTATATTTCGTTATACTTTATTTAACATTATGATGTACAACAATATGTTTTACTACCAAACAACCCCGCAATCAATGGTCCAAGACCAGTGTGAACCTTTGTCTTTGACTTGTCACCCGGAAGAACAGCAATCGGACTATTATACGCCGCCAACTACAACTAACAATGTCGAAACTTCATCCGTTGTATATTCCCTGATTCAAACCAATGGACGCAAAGTGTATGGTCCACCCGAAGACTGGGAAGGACCGCCCCCGAGCAGTGCTTGTGAGCTCTACATCCGGCGTATACCTAAAACGGTAAGCGAGCAAAAGATCTTGCAGCCATTCCTTAGATTCGGTAAGATATACCAGTTCCGAGTGCCTATCGACTTTGTCCAGGGCATCCGAGGATACGCCTATGTTAGATACACGAACGAAGATGATGCCTGTTGCGCCATGGAAGTTCTGAACCATCACTTCATTGAGCAAGGCAAAACACTGGACATTGTAAATTCGTGCGAGAAGTGTCGTCTTTTTGTAAGCAACATACCCAAGCATTTGTCTGAAGAGGAGATCGAAGAAGAATTGAGAACAATATTTCCCGCAATGCAGAGAATTCATTCGAAAGGTGCAGTTCGAGGAGGAGATCAAAACCAGGGCTATGTTTTTGTAAACTTCGCCACCCACAATGACGCTCTGGAGGCCAAGAAAAACACTTGCCCGGGAATTGTTCGACTCTGGGGCAACGACTTGAAGATCGTTTGGGCAAATTCCGAGAGTGTGGACAATACCTTATCCGTAAGAAGCAATTTGTTACAACTTAAACTTTATTTATAATTTTATCTTTGTTTATTTATGCAGAATAAAACACTTTTCGTTCGGAATGTTGATCTCAAGCTAAACAATCGAGATCTAATTGAAGTGATCGTCCAGCATGTTCCAAGGACGACCGTAAGGAAAATCTCCAAAGTAAGAATGAATGCTTTTGTGGACTTTACATGCCGGCAAGCAGCCGAAACGGTTATGCTGAAGTTGCAAGGATCAAAAGTTGGTGACTGCAGGTTTGTCATTGAATGGGCAAAGCCATCTGCACAGTAAGTTGCTTATATTTTTCTTTAAAAAACAAAAACTAGGTAACGATTATTAATTATTTAAACTTCAAAAATAATGATCTATTGAATGGAGAAGTGAAACTATTTTAAATTTATCATTCACGATTAGACAAGAGCTAGAAAGATCCATGGTAAATAGGTAAAGATATGAAGCATTCGTTGTGTGATCTGTTTTGTAGTCAATAGTTCTATGCAGAGAGAAAAATAACACCCATTTCGTTTGATAGCTTTTATTATTTCAGTGGTCACAAGGCATAACCGCTTAAGTCGATTTTTCATATTTTTCAGGAGAGCAGTTTTAAGTTTCATAATCTCTCTACGAATCAGGAATTATGAATTTTTAAATTTCTTAAATGCAGAAATGAAGAAAGAATACACATTTCTCATATACTAGAAGTAATAAAATGTATGTCTTATATTTAATGAGTAATTAAGGAAAAAAACACTTAGGCCCATTTGCTGATACAGAACATAAATACTTATGTTTCACATAAACTCTTATGTGACAGTTTACGTAGAGGAAAAAGTAGAACATAAGCGGTTAGGTTGAACATAAATATTTAAGTTTAGTTGCAGCAAATGGCCCTTAAGCTGTTATGGCTTATTGAACTTTAAAAAAATAAAAAGCTTAGGTAGAGTTAGGTTGTTATGGCATATTAAGAAAGAATGATTAAAATTTCTTTTGTCGACTTAGGTCGTTATTTCATGTGTGAGATTGTGGGAAAAAATTTCATATGTTGACTTAAGTTCTTTTTCCTTACCAATAAACCAGGGTATTTTTTAACTTAAGTTAATTTTCCATATTTGTTTTCTTTTGGTCGTGAAAGTATCATACAAGTAAAGGAACATTTTGTAATAAGAATATTTTATCTATTCAAGTTTTTAATAATGCATAAGTTTAAATTATGTATTGTACATTATTGATTAAATTTTGAGCAAAATTGATATTTAAGTATCTTCTGAGTTGTCAGGGCCTGTTAAATGAGGATAAGTATTTGGCTCGTCCATATTGGATAGAAGGTTGTCATAAAAAGACTGAAAATCAAGACTTGACGTTTTAAGTCCATGAAATCTTCTTTTCTTTCGGGAAAGAAGTTGTTTAGATTTAAAGAAGCTCTCGTCTTTTTTTTACTTTTTATATTTTTAGAAACCTCATCTTTGTGCAAGAAATTTGTGTAGGACATTTGATGCAGTTTTTATAGTAACGTAGCTACCAAATAGAGTTCCAAGTTATTTTGTTACCATCTTCATCTATTCGTTTCCAAGAAACTTTAGATCTATACAATTTGGCAAAATCAGAAAAATCATTGTCGTTGTTCTTCGTGTCAATTAAATCAGTCTTATTAACGAAATAAAACCAATCTCTTGCGGTTTCAATTTAGACCTTCGTTTTTTTCTCACTAAGCTAATTGAGCTCGTGATGGGCGCAATCACATTTGTAAGCCCTGGTTCAAGGATCGATGAAGGTCCAAGCTTTAATTTAAAAATGTTTGGTTTTTATTGCCTCTTTTTTTCGTTGCGTTTTGCTTCACTTGCCTTAATTTTTTTTTGTTCGATCAATGCGAACTTTTCATTCTCGGATTCGTTCTCTTCGAAGCAAAAGAACACTTGTCTACTTTTGGGGCATTAAACTCTTGGCCGATAAATCCAAACATTTTTAAGTATTTTGATAAGCTTGCCAGATTCAAAGATTATGATTTATAATGGCCGTGTATTGATGTAAGTTATAAGCTAGCGTTTAAATATTTTGTACACGAGTCCCTTCAAATGAAGTGGCTTTCATGTGTAGTAAACCTCGAAATATGTCGTTTTATTGTTAGGAGCACGTTTTTCTCTGATATCCTTAGATGGAATCAAACGACACTAACGACAGTGTAGTTTTTTGTTTTGATGATGGATTTAAAGAAGCTCTCAGTTTCGTCAAAGAACTGAAGAATATATTTTTTACAAAAAACACTAAAAATATTTTCGTATTCTTCATACTACGGTCGCGTTTTGGCTTCCAGTTAACTGCGTACACCAAGGTGTCAAATTTTGTATCCTCAATGTGTTTGAGGGAACCAATATATAAAATTCTTTGGTAATAGCTTTCTAATGACCAGTAGCTGTTGAACTACAGTTCAAGTTTTTAAAATTTAATGCTCTCGGTGCATTTACTTCTACAAATATAAAGAGGCTTGCAAGCCTTAACCTTAACAGTCTTTCTGCTGATTTAAAGTTTAATGTATAGCTTTTTCTTAGCTTTGCATTTAGGTCTTGCAAACGTTTCTTCTATTTGAGCTCTCAGAAATTGAATTACTAGACTTATTAAATAAGTGTATCTATTCTGGTTTATTAAAAAAAATACCATCAAATTCGGGATCATTTTCAATGTTCTCAGTTTCATGTACATATTATGTAGTTCACCTGAACAACAAAAAACTGTGTGCATATCTTAACATAAACCTTAGAATTCTATTAAATATTAAAAGTTTTGTTCTAATGATTGTATTTCGTTATACTCGGTTCAAAATATGGAAACATTTTTGTTTGGTTTAATTGTAACAAAAGTCATAATATTATATTTTGATTTAAAGCAAAAATACATTTCTAAAAGTACACTCTCAAATCATGAAAACAGGGATTGGCAGCAGGAATTCTTTAATTTCATTCCATTTTATTCACGCATAAGCTGATCTCTATTATTACATTGTCCTGCAAAAAAAATAATAGACAATGTTTTTGAGGTTTGCACAAGCGTAGTGAAAAAAAAAATGCTCAATGGAAGATCAATTCTTACGACTTCTTATTTTGATATTTCTTTTTGAATTTTGTTTTAATTTGACACCCCAAATTTATTTAAGAACAAATAAAAAACAAATATTTTTATAAACCGTTTTTCTAATTTCGATTACCAATTTACATAGGAATTTTTTTAAGGGGAGATAGAAAAGCACTGAAACCACGCTTGTTGTTGTAATGAGAACTTTCTCTTATTGAGTAATACCTAAACAAATTTTGTTCGTAGGGCACTGCCCCAATGTGATATCAGCTCCTAAATACATCACATAACTATATCGTGTAATCAGAATGATAATAGATAATAATTATCTTGTAAATTGTAAGCATCCTTGCTAATTCCATTATTTGCAAAGCTCTAATGGATATCTTACGCACTTCTTTATTTAAACCTTTCAATTTTATTAAACAGTACTTACACTACAGATGCGACAGTTCGTTAAGACCTATCTTCACTTATGACTCATTTTTACAGTAAACTGATTAAGGCAAAAGAACATAAGTCAACTTAAATTTGTGATTTTTTAAATTGAAACACGGAATAACGGCCTAACTCGATTTAAGATTTTCATGCAATCATAGTCTGGTTAGCCAAAAGAACTTAAGTTCAGTTAAGTTTGTCAAAAAATAGAATTGTGATTTTCCATAACAACCTAACTCAAGTTAAGAAAAGTAAATATTTGTTCTACTTTAGGGAATAAGAGCCTATGTTGATATAAGAAAAATGAAAAATAAGCGTTTTTAATTCTTGGCAGATTTTAAATTTATTAACTTGACTTGGAGAATAATAAAAACTTATCTTAAGTTATGAAACCGCCGTTGTATTTTTATTGAGTTAAGTTGTTATGGCAAATTATAATTTTTGAAAAGAGACTTAGGTTGTTAGGTTTTTTGTTTATAACTTTTGTTTAAAAAAAGATACAGACGTAAAAAATTGAGTGGGCATAGATTTTTATATTCTCAGCACGATTATGATAAAAACTCAATTTCGTCATAACTCGACTTAGGCGGTTTAGTCCAGTCATTTTAGGCATTTTAAACCCCAATTTGCGGAAAAATTCCTAGTGAGCTGAATTTTTGTATACACCTTTATTACGGCATTGTAATGAAGATGTGAAAAATCGACATTAATATCGTGCCGGCTAAAAAAGTTATAGGGGTCAAAAGTCACAAAAATCAGTTTTTCGCAAATATCTCGCGATCTATTGCTCAGAGGTCAATAAAGGTCATTATAAAAATTGTTTGTCGTGAAATTGTCTACAAAAAATGTCTTGCATTTTTCTGTAAAATTAACCGTTTTCGGAGTAGAGCGCTGAGAAAGCCAATATATTATGACGATGCACTCGTTTCCTCATCACCTTCGAGGTAGAATGCAGTGCGCGTTTTTTTTACATGTTTTCCCCCGTAGGCATAATCCATGATATGTAATCAGAGGTTTTTTTGTATTTACGAGTGAATAATTCTTTATTTGAATACAGAAAAATTAACTTTAGTATATATTTTTTTTTTATCATTCATTGTCGATATCTTCAGTTTCTGTGTCATTAACAATTGTGACGTTAACAATCAAACAGAGGCTAAAAAAATGAACATGAAACCGAGGAAAACTATAATTCCTAAAATATTTAAGATAATTTAATGCAGTAAATTTTGTAAAATTTGTAGAAGTCTTTTTTATTAGATTGACCAATAAAAATACTAAAGGGACCTTTTATTTTCGTCCTTTAGTGAAATGTTTTTTTTTTTTTTTAGGCAGTTTTGTTTGTTTAAAATATATTTAGCGCGTTTTGAAAATAAGTTTCTTAAATTTTGATTCTCAAATGCCTGTAAAATTAAAAAAGAAGAGAACATTTAAGTAAGGAAAAGTTCTTTTTATTGGAATTCATTAAAACTTATTAAACAATGATAACAAAGAATACGATAGGTAAATTAAAGATCCTTTTATAAGTGTCAACAATTTTAGCGCCCAAAATTATTTAGCTCCTTTTGAAAAACAATCCTATCTATTTGAATTCATTTAGAGAAAAATAGAGCTGTTTTGAAAATTACAAGCATTGTATGAAAAATAGCACCCATTTGATTGTTAAAAACATTAAAATAGTAATAACTTCTAAACCAGCCCGTTTTGAAATACAATTTTTCCACCATTCTATAGCTCTCTTTAATACACAAATTTTGGTATACCACACTCCATATTTAAAAAAAAGTGCCTTTAGCACCGTTTTGATTGTTAACGTCACAATTGCATACCGCAATCTTCGATATTAAAAATGGTCTTCAGCTGTGAGCGGTTAACTCGCTGATTCTATTCAGCATTTACACCAGCGATCTAATAGGTAGTCTAACTCGGGAAATTATGTATGCCGTCGACCTAATAGTGTACAGAACAGCTCCCAAAGTCGAGGTCATCAGAATTCTTTTGCACTGTGACTTCAACAAGATTCAGTGATATTGCGATGATATGGAAGTCAGTTTCAGAAATCTGAAACTATTGTGCTTAGGACTCGATCCATAAGTGTGCCACTTGGTGATATTTGTTTCGAGGATCTCAAGATAACTCCCATTGCTGCACTTCTGAGGGCCTCGTGTAGAGGGGATAGATAGAGGAGAACCTCTATAGCTGCGGTAGATACACTCGAGCCCTTAGACTTTTTCTAGAGCTTTCCTTATTCTTGATAATTCGGTTCTCTTGTGCCATGCAACCGCCCCATATGCAATGATTGGTCTTACCATCATAGTGTATATCCAGCTAAGGATGTTCGGTTTGCATCTGTATGACTTGCCTGCAAGTCATTTGCAAATCATTAGGGCTTTTGTGGCTTTCCCGACTATAGCTTTTAAGTGTTTGTTCAAAGGAGTCTACTATCTGGTAGAATTCCTAGATATTTTACCCCTCTCTGCGTTTCAATCACTTCACCAGCTAGATGGATAGGTTTCATATGTGGCAGAAGTTATTCCTTGTTAATGGTATGATGTAGTACCCTTGGCTGCAAAGCTTTTTTCAGGGGTGTACTGCCTCTTGCGAGAAATTGACAAATTCTCCAAGAGTATCTCTTGTCATGGAAAGTGCTGCTCATCAGCCGTTCGGAATCGGCAGAAAATTGTAGGTCCCCTCCGTTCCTGGTAACACGCACACAGGAATGGTTGAGAGTTGTAAGTCACTAGGTTCTGGTTCACTCCGAGCTGTGTTGCACCACCAAATTTATTTTTATTTATTTATTTTAATGGTATGATCGTCGTCTTGGAGGGGTTTATTGATAATCCTACAGATAGACACCATTTGCGTGTAATTGTTAGTCCTTTTTGGATTACCTACGGCTATGATAGCAACATCATCAGCAAATCCAATGGAGAATATACCTTGGGAGGTAAGATTTTCTAACAATTCATCCACTACAAGGCTCTTGAACAAGGGTGATAATACACCACCCTGAGGACAGCCTCTTGTTGTGATTACTTTTTTTTACATTTTGTCCTTTTTGTGACAGTATGTTTAGTGCCTAACATTTCCATCTAGTTATAGTGATGGGTACGCATTTCCTAACAAAAGTTGTGCCTACAGCCTCGTGGGATGTGTTGTCGAAGGCTCCCTCTATGTCTAAGAACGCATCTAATATTCTATCTTTTTTCTATATTTTGGGAATAAATATTAGCTTTCCTATTCTCCATATACCATACTTGGTATATACCCAAACGCAATGCTACTACGAAGAATATTAGTGAAGAATATTGTTAATGACACAGAAACTGAAGATATCGACAATGAATGATAAAAAAAAAATTATATACTAAAGTTAATTTTTCTGTATTTTTCTGTATTCAAATAAAAAATTATTCACTCGTAAATAAAAAAAACCTCTGATTACATATCATGGATTTTGCCTACGGGGGAGAATGGTTATAGTTATAAAAAAATGATTGAAATGAAAATTGTAGATAAGTGTATGATCTACAAAATCATAATATCCTCGAACGCGGTATTTCGCATAGAAAACGAAATAATTGCAAAAAACCGATATACCTGACCTTTCACCTCGAATAACTTGTGACGCAGACACGATATGGTATGAGACTTTTTTGTCAGTCATTAGAACATCAAAATAAAGGTTGATGCAAATTTTCAGCTTATTCGCTTTCATTCCGAGGTTGAAGGCTAATTTGACTGGGGTATATGTCTTCGGTCCATGTCATCATATAAGACATTTTAACATCCAAAGTAATTATAAAACCACATGTGCCTCATGTAGAATGCCTTTTATGTTGTTAGTTTAGTGCAAATCAAAAGTAATATATACGACGTTTGGATCAGATCGAGCCTTTTCGCGGTTAATTTGCTGTCCTTCGAAGGCAGTTTTATTCGATTTTTGTCGAGTAAAAAGCCAGTCACAGGTGCTACAAGTATCACTTCTAGGTACGCGGAAGAACAAGTTGAATTCAGTTATACAAATGTTCTTATATACGGTGCAATACTCAATGCAGAGCTTATAAATTTTTGTTATATTAAGCAAAGTTGAAAGATAACGCTTATTTGAGTTCTTGTTTCGAGAGTCAGAAATGTATTTATGTGCTGCAATATGAAATCCGTTATTTCATTTAAAATTTTATTTCATCGACTGAATAGTTGACCTCTTTTTTCCAAAAAATGGCGCAAACTTACAACGTAACTTAGTTTAAATTTTTATTTTTAAAGAACTAAAGGTCTATGTACGTATTTAGATAGACATTTAACTCCCAAAAGTTAATCCAAGGTGGTACATAAGCATTATTTCATTATCATACGTCATTTTCCCTACTTTAGTTTTATAAGTTACAAAAAGGGTGTAAGTAGACTTTTAACTCCTTCATGTAAACAATATATTTTTATTTTTTGTTTGCAAAAAAGAGTTAAGTGATTTTAACGCCTTCTTCCACAAATTAAAAAAAAAGTTGTTTCGTTTAACCCTTTTATACCGAAAACAGAAGGGCTAAATCAGAAACTAAAGGTCGTAGAGAAACGCTGATAAGACAGAAATCTAAGTTTACATTTAGCATCATCATTTTTGCAAAAAAACAAAAATCCAAAAATGTTACTTCACCCCTTCTTCTTCTCAACGCTTCAATTATTGATCATGTAATGTCTTGTAATATATGTATATATGTTTATATTGAATTTAAATTAACGTTTAAACAAATTTACAACTGTTATACCTAAATACCTAGATCAATTTTATTTTGTACTTTAATATTTCATTGTGTTTCTTTTTAATTTTGCATTTTTTTCTTTTAGTAAATCATACAATTTTTTCTATAGTTAAAGCTTCAATGCAGTATTAGGCAAAAAGTTTTCAGTTACTTCCATTTAGAATGCTTACGGAATCTGATTCGCTTAATGTTGTCTTTTTAAAATATATAAATCAGACCAAAAACATAAATGTTAAAAAAAGAGCCAAGTTCTTCTATACAAAAACATTTGTGTAACAAGTCAGCCGTGAAAAGTAGTGAGATCTAAAAGTACGCCAAGTTCTTACTTCATGAAGGTTTAATAGCGAATATTTAAAGTAGAATAATATTGAAACAGCTACAATGTAATAGAGAAATTTTATTATTTAATGATTACTGACTAAAATTTGATGGGCTTACTGGTCAAGTTTTTAAAACCTTTCGAATTGGGCATAAAAAAAAAAAACTTTCCAAGTAAGCCCATCAAATTTTAGTCAGTAATCATTAAATAATAAAATTTCTCTATTACATTGTAGCTGTTTCAATATTATTCTGCTTTAAATATTCGCTATTAAACCTTCATGAAGTAAGAACTTGGCGTACTTTTAGATCTAACTACTTTTCACGGCTGACTTGTTACACAAAGGTTTTTGTATAGAAGAACATGTACATACATGCATGTATGTACAGTTTCAAAATAACAATAAAAAGACACTTCGAATAAAAAATCTTAAATTTTCTATTTTTCGCTTTGAATGACATTAAGCTATACCGCAATACCAAATTTCATCATTCTACAGCAATCGGAAGTGCTCCATATAAATTAAACATTTTCTCAGAAAGTGGGCAGATACCACGCCCCCTGAACGGAAAACCTTAATTTTTATTTTTGGTCCTGTATATGCAATTTGAGCCCTACCGTTCTACTAAATTTCATTGTTCTCCTGCAATCGGAAGTGTGCCATATATAATTTACATCAGTTCTGAGGAAGTGGGCGGATACCACGCCCCTGAATGGAAAACCTCAAATTTTATATTTATTTCCTAGTATGCAATTTAAGCCCTGTCACTTTACTAAATTTCATCGTTCTACAGCAGTCGGAAGTGCTCCATTCAACCAACACCAATTCGGAGAAAGTGGGCGGATACCAAGCCCCTGAATAGAAAATCTCGATTTTTATTTCTGTTCCTTTATATGCAATTTGAGCCCTACCGTTCTACCAAATTTCATTGTTCTACTGCAGTCGGAAGTGTGCCATATATAATTTACTTCAGTTCTGAGGAAGTGGGCGGATACCACGCCCCTGAATGGAAAACCTCAATTTTATATTTATTTCTTCGTATGCAATTTAAGCCCTGCAACTTTACAAAATTTCATCGTTTTACAGCAGTCGGAAGTGCTCCTTTCAACCAACACCAATTCCGAAAAAGTGGGCGGATATCACGCCCCCTGAAAGGAAATCTTCAATTTTTATTTTTGTTCCTTTATATGCAATTTGAGCCCTACCGTTCTACCAAATTTCATCATTTTACAGCAGTCGGAAGTGCTCCATTCAACCAACACCGATTCGGAGAAAGTGGGCGGATACCACGCCCCCTGAACGGAAAACTTCAAATTTTCGATTTTTTCCTCTGCTTGCATGACAAGACCTACCGTTGTGCAAAATTACAAGATTCTACGATGTCGGGAAGTGCTCCATAATTTTGATGATCTGTCAGTCAGTCAGTTACGGTTTTTGTGATTTTTGAGGCCTTATATCTCAGGAACCGCTTATGCTAGAAAATTGAAATTTGGTGAGGGGCCTGTGCCTGACTACCTTAGCATATATTCGGAATTTTAAGTTTCTGACTTCATTGGTACTGAAGATAGGGGGGGGTCTATTCGGAATTTTAAGTTTCTGACTTCATTGGTACTGTAGATAGGGGGGGGGGGGTCAAAAATCGCCTGAGTTTGTTTCTGTAAAAAGGGTGTAGTGCCAGAACTTGGCTGGGCACTACCGTGCCCTTTGATCTTATTTGTTTTAACATAGGGCATATTGTTCTTGTAAGTTGCAAAGCGAGCAAACTGCTTCTCGATCCCTAAAATATGGCCTATAATATAGGTCAAGGAGTTCTCCTCTTAGGCGAAAAATTCCAGATGCATCATATAAGCTCAACGTGTCTGTGAAATAATTGAGTTCACTCAAATTATGTTCTAGCTTTGGATATAAGGATCTACGCGATTGGCTTCTTCAATTAGATCGGATCTTATTTTCATATCGATTTTTTTCAAGAATGCATTTGAACTTTTCCCTCATACATACGGCAATCGAGTATCATCATAAGAAAGTACTTTAGTGACATACTCAAAGTGCATTTTTAGGGTAAAAATATAAACAGTTGGGAGACCTGTTTCCATTAGGAGCATGTAATTAGGAGGCGTTGAGTTCGTTAGTCTAAATGTCTTTTTTAAAAACAAGCGTTGCAGTTTTTCAACCTCATCATATTGTTGGTATACCCATATCTGAGATCCATAAGTCATGATAGATCTCAAAGCGGCATCAAATACTCTAAATTTAACACCATGGCCAACATTTTTTTTTTTTTTATAATCGGCGCACACTCAAGGGGTTTTTTGTATACCCTTAATATGCCAGAGACACAGTGTGAGTATTAAGAAAAAAGGAAAGGGTTAGAAAGGAGGTGTCGGTGTAATTGGTTTTGAATTCTTGAACATTTCAATGACTGGGAAAGACAGAGTGTGTCAAGGAATTCCACATTCGCGTAGTACGGCTGAAGAACGAATCTCTGTACTTGACAGTACGGCCGAAGTTGGGCTCAAGGGTAAACTGATGGGCATTCCTAAAAGTGCTAGTTTTACGGTTAAATTGTTTAAGGGGAGAAATGCAACTGGCTATTTGACTAGAGCATTTTCCGTTAAAATAACGGTAAAAAGGGTGAGCAAGAAACATCAAGACAATGTTGAAGTGACGTAAATGAGTCAATGATGTTATTGTCACCAATCATTTTAAAATGAGCCTTGGAAAGAAGGCACGTTAGTGCGATCGGTCTATAATTTGAGGGGGAAGAAGATTCGCCTTTTTTGGGAATTGGCTGAACAAATGTAGTTTTCCAACCTCTCGGAACGAGCCCAGAAAAATAGGATAGATGGAAAAGCTTAGGCAGGGGCTTTGCTAGCGTGGAAGAAAACCTCTTCAGAATAATAGCGGGGATACCATCAGGACCAGCGGATTTATGTTGAGATCTTTCAGGACTCTTGCCACGATTCTTAATCAGGTTTTGCCAGGTTGAGTTTATAGCAGAAAGTGATTTTTTTAGTTTGTTTTGAAAGTGTTTTTTTTTTATGCTAAAGCTTTTACTAGTAGCTTGAACAAGACATATTCGCCTAAACCATGGTTTTATGTGAATAAAAAACAGATTACTTAAAATAACTTCATCCAGAAGAGCTTAAGCTTCATAGCTTTCGTTTGTTTATTCACATGTTTTGACTTAGGTAGCCTAAACTGTTTTTATATAGACCGGAATTTGGAGATAGCACTATGAGTGCAAAAGCTCCTGGAAACATGTATTTTTGCGACCATTTGGCCTTTTCTGTTTCGATTTCCCTGCGACTCAACGGAAATCGAATAGTAAGCCTTTTTCATAATTTTGTTGGCCACGTGCTTAGCATTATTGCATACAGTAAAGCATTCAACTTCAACATCCCGTCCTACACCCAACCGAAAATCCAGGTTTAGGTAAAGTGGAGAGGATTTAATTTGAGATTTTGATGCAAATTGGTTTTGAAAGCCTGTACAATACAACGAGAGTGAAAAACCGAGAAGGGCAATGTATTCCACATTCTAGTAGTGCGGCTAGCTTTAGGGTGAACTGATTAGCATCCAGACTAGACGAGTATAAATAACGGCGAAATTGTTTGAGGGGAGGAATATAGAGCATTGTGGGTAGAAAAAAGGGATAAAACAATGAAAGACAGGAAACGTTACGACGATGTTCAAGGGAAACAATAGTTTGCGTAATAGTTGTGTCTCCTATAAGTTCTCGGGCTCTATTCTGAATGAGTAATGGGGGCCAAATATGAGAGTTATACGCAAATCTTGGGCGGATGTATGTATGCTTTATAGATGGTAACCAAAGGACAAAATTCTTGAATCTTTTGAGAAAATCAAGAATTTCGCTGCAATTTTGGCTCCGTCGATTATATATGATCACAAGAGATGGTCCTTAACACAAATACCAACTGTTGAAAGCTTTTTAGTTTCTTTGATGCAAGTGCCATTCATGGTTAGTGGCATGGGTGGTCGCTTAGCTAAAAGAAGACAGCTTTGTGTTTTCGAAGTATTAAATTCGAGACGATTTTTAATGTCCCAATGTATAATTCTGTAAAGATCGGAACGTAATGAGCTTAGAAAATATTGCGGTTTCAGTTCTACAGCGGAAGAACGGGGTTGTGAGTCTGGAAACGGATATACAAAAACTGAGGTGCTCTCGTCAGTGAAACAATGAATTGGATTAAAAGTTTCAGACAAGACATCATGTATGAAGATAAGGAAGAGTGTCGGGGACAAAACGGAGCCTTGGAGCATATCATATTAAAACCATCCATAACAACTCGAATTGAACGGTCAGAAAAGTTTGTTCTAATCCAACCAAGAATTTTCTATAAAAGAGCTTTGTGCCAAACTCTTCTTCAAATGCTTTAGAAATATCAAGTGCAATTAACTTTATTTTTCCAAAATGATGTAAAGATTGGTTGTGTCATCAGATTACTAGTGGACCTATAGCTACGAAAGCACACTGCCGGTCATTAAAGAGCTTTTGTTGATCAGCGAATCCATGAGCTGGCAAGTAAGGGATGTTAGTGCAATTGGTCGGTAATTGAAAGAGGAGGAAGATTCGCCTTTTTTAAGGGATCGGCTGGACAAATGCCGTTTTCAATCTGCTCGGAAAAATTCCCAAAGAGTATGGTAAACGGAAAAGCTTAGAAAATGGTATTGCCATCGTAAAAGAAACTTAAGGGGACCAGCGGATTTATTTATTTAAAGATCTTTGAGAACTCTTGAGACTGTACGAGTGCCAAAGAAGTTTTGTTCCAAAGAACCGTTTAGGGTATCAAGTACAGAAAGAGTCATAACACTGTGATCCAAAGCAAACTGCATTGCAAGAAAATTAACTTTTTCTTCCGAGCTAACAAAAGGAGAATAATTTTGTGCGAGTTTTGGAATTGATGACTTTAACATTTTTTTACAAAAGACCAAAAGGTTTGCTTCCTTTGGGATATTGTAGTGTTTTTTTTTTGAAAACTTTATCATTACAGGCATTCCTCGCTTGCCTGTACTTTGTACTTTTTCCAGTTTTCCTCAGTGGAAATTGTTTTGTAGCATCGGAAGCTTAACTCTCTCAAACTGATAACCCCTTTAAAGCCAGTCTTTCCAAGAATTTTATTTGAACTAACTTCTTCAGTCCTGTTAGGGATAAAAGTTTTCAATGCATTGAGAATATTGCCTGTTATGACTTTATAAAATGTTTTTTTTGTTTTCTTGTTCTCTTTTAGACAATCTCTCCATCGTATGCGTAACTCAGATTTTGATGCTCTCCTTCGACTCAAATGCATTGCAAACAATTGGCACATACCAGTGATCATTTTTGGAACATACTTTGAGGAGGCAAACATTCAATATGCTGCAGTTTTGCTCCGCAAGGATGAATGCCCGCTCCGTTTCATAATCGTTACCTTACTGACAAAAGAACTTGTAGACATTCATGCACGTTTGTGCGAGGTGGTTGTTACATTGATCGATAAAATCGGAGGATTTCCCGATTGTAATTACGTTTTCTGTGCTCAGAAGGATACGGCTCATTTGCGTAAGTTTTTGTTTTTTTTTTCCGATCTTTCAATTAATTATTTTTGTTTTAGTTGGTGCCGTCAATCCGAATCATAATATGGCATTTATTGCATCACATCGCATTCCAAAGGATTTCAAAATCGATTTAGGAGAAGTAATGGATCTTAGCTGGGCATGTGGTTTGCTTGCTAAGGCATCAGAAAAACGACTGCTTCAGCTGTACAAACAAAGTTTCTTGGTCAATGAACAATTCACATTCTTAAGTGAATTTATTTTTTCCCAGCGAATCTTTGGAACAATTATACCCAAGTACAGACACAAACCACCGTTAAAATACAATTTAAATGACAGTCAGATCGTTTTGGCGTTATGCTACCAAGCAACAGGCGGCAATTGCTCTTTCGTCGGACGCCAATACAACCCCTGGGAACTGACAGCCTTGGATTGCGGTCACAATGGATTGCCATTTATGTCTATAACACTTCTGCCACTTTCGTTAACTCAGTCCAGATTTGCCTCGGCATTTGTTCTTCCTCAAGTAATTTTTGGACGAATAAACAATTCTTCAACGCAAAACACTATGATGCCTCCTTTATGGATATCGGGTGCTTCTTATTCCGAGTCCCTCAAGCAAATTTCTTCAACACCAGTTGATGTTTAAATTAATGAAATGGATGCAAGGAGGAAAGCTTACATATTTATTTTGAATTTGAATTATTTTATTGTTTTTGTTATGTATTTTATATTTTTTATTGGTTTGTTTTTATTTATTTTGTTGTCTCGTGTATGTAGAAATATGGAGTCGTTTTTTCTTAACCATTTTTATATTTGTTCAACGCTATGCGGCGTTTTAAAAAAATTACTTTTTTTATCATTGGATAACTTTTATTTAAGTTACAAAACTTATTCAATTCTACTTATTTATTTTTAAGCTTTAATCATGACAATTTTTAATCGAAATCAAATTTTTTAAATCACTAAAAAGTAAACCACACAAATAATAAACAAAATTGCATGAAAGAAATGTTAAAATAATCGCTAACATTAACTATTTTATCACATTTACTCATACTTCTGGGCGATTAAACCATAATTCTTTCTAATCATTGAATAAGACGCAAACATACATACTTATATAAGTAAGCTACAAATCGTATTTTTTTTTAAGTTCCACCTCTGTTATACCAATTATCTTATCAAAATAATAAATAATATCCTCACTTAATATAATTTATTTTTAATTTAATTAAATTTTTGTTTAATTATACCTCCGTTGCATTTACTTCATCGCGTTAGTGTTTACTGTCATGGCGTTGGGCAATACTTGGATGCGAGCTTCGCTCAGTCCACATTACAGGACGCACTTAAAGCCCACTTATGTCCCAAAAGGATTACTCTACAAATGACGACAGAAGAAAAATTTAAAGTAAAACTATTGTTTAACCCAAAATGTGGTTTGTATGGAGTTGTTATGTACGTTGACGGTATCCACATTCCCATAATGACCCTCTATCAAAACCCACATCTCTTTTACATACATCAGGCTCACAAAAGGCTACCACAGCCTGATTACAATCATTCATAAGCAATCTAAAATGTTAATAGTCTATTTTTTACAAACAAATATTCTAAATTAGGCAATACATAAATTTTTACTGAGCACCAACCAAAATGAAAAATCTGCAACATTTCATATGTGGATCCGATTTGTATAGAATGAATCCGTTTACGTGAATAACAGAATACCGCACAATATTACCGACTTAAATACAGATTCACTTCGAATGAATAGCAGGATAGTGAATAGTGAAAATCATGATTAATTTATTTAACATATTGTAAGAGTACCTGTTTTAAATTTACTTTGATTCAATAATACTTTTTATTTTTTATATATGTATAAGCTGAGTTTGTCATATAATTATTATTTTAAGATTAATTCAAAAACTTAAAAATCAAATGAAAACAATTATTATTTCTTAATAAATAAAATTTTATTATACGATTGACCTTTATTTCTGAAAAGGCCATAACAATATTAATAATATATGTACATATTCATGCTTATTTTGACATTCTCATCTCATGAATAGTCTATTCGTTAGAATGATTCTATTCCTTCGAATGAACTTTCTTAATTTTGAGATTCGAACGAATAACATTCATTTGCGAAAGATAGCATAAAATGAACTTCAAAAAAGATTCATTTTCATTGTCAGCTGCTTGACATTTACTATAGGTTCGTTTGTTGAACTTTACCCAGGGTTAACCCAGGTTTTCTTGACAACCCTCAGAGTTGTCAACAAAAACTGGGGTTTTCGGTTTTCAAAAAACACCCAAGAGCTTTCAACTGTTTTGTTGACAACTAAAAGCAAGAAAAAATAATTTTGTGATCTGATAAAACTTTAAATTTGTTAAAAATAAGTCTTAAAAGTTAACGAAAACAATTTCGCGTTGTTGCTGAATTTTTCATCTGATGAGTACAACAAACATTTAATTGCAAACACAAGCAATAACATGCAACATGCGAATCGCCAAACGACAACAAAAGAAATACATATGAAATCTCATATGACTTGTGACAGTTTATTCTTTACCTGAACTCGCCCCAGCAAAATACCTATATCTACTTCATGGCGAGTTCAGGGCGACCCCAGGTCTCAAAAAACATAATTTGGGTGACTTCAGGTTTTTCAAAAAACGATTTAGGGCGACCCCAGGGTGACTTCAGGGCTCAACGAACAAACCTATTGATGTAGATTAAAACGTCATCTGCGTACATATTGTAATATTTTTACTAAAACAGGTTCGTTAAATAAAACTTATTACTCCTTTTAGAATTTCTTCTTTATTTACACTTTTCAAATCAAAACAATAAATCTCAATTTATAATCAACTCAAATACTTTTATTCAAATTTAAATCACACTTGTTTAATAACTTCCACAATCCAATAAGAAGCAATACTTTTGCACACTTTCATAATCCAAAATCAACTGTGTCTCTCTCACCGTGAACACTCCCTTATATGTATACTCAAATTAGTTGTTCTCGAAGGTTCTCATCTTGGAATGTTCTAGATGGTTGGTATAAGGGGAAATACATTTGAAATTGGAAGAGAGCTTTTTGTTTCTTCCATAAAGTAGATATGCAATTTTCTAACAGATGGCGCTGTAGGAGTATAAAGCTCTGTTCACAACAATATGAACTAAACAGTCTTCAACAATATCAAGAAGATCATTGATAAAGAGGGAGAATATAAGTGGTCCCAAAACAGAACCCTGTGGTACTCT
Source organism: Chrysotoxum bicinctum (assembly GCA_911387755.1). Lineage (NCBI taxonomy): Eukaryota > Metazoa > Arthropoda > Insecta > Diptera > Syrphidae > Chrysotoxum > Chrysotoxum bicinctum. The sequence goes on along the minus strand of OU426989.1, from coordinate 40,804,576 downwards.
TGTGTTTACAAAAAAGAGGGAAGAAATACCGATTTCAACTTCTTACGATTGTACTCTATTTTTCAAATAATTATATAGACGAAAAGATGTTTTCGAGAACTTTAAAATTTTTTAAACCTTAGAAACAAGAATAAAGTGATCAATAAAATGGAAAGCCTTTGAGAAGTCCAACAACATGAAGAAACAATTTTGTCAGCATCCATCGCAAATCGAAGATCGGAGATTACCCCCCTTATTACCGCTGACGAGTCGAAAAAATAAACATGTGAGTGTGAGAAATTAGTATTACGGATGGCGAATCGAGAACCTTTGATTCGACTTAAATGTCATAAACATATTTGATATTTTTAATAAACAATCAAATTTCGAACTCGAATTGTAAAGTTCGCCAACCGTAGTATGTCGAATGTGTAGTTCGCTAATGAAAAAATCTCACCTCGAATGTTCGATTCGCAAACCGTAATAGGGGGGTACTTCCATAACAGCCGACTCACAGCTATGTAAACTCCTAAGAGCTTATTGCCATTTAGAGACCTTGGTGGGCGTTAAGAAAGCTTATCATTAGGTTGTACATGAGTTTCTCAAAAACTTTCGAGAATATGATAGAACCCTAATGAGTCTGAAATCAGCTGAAATACATGGGTTTGTTTTTTAGGTTTTGGAAAAGTTTTTGCTACTTTCCAATCTATAGGAAATTGGGAGGAATTATAATTGGCAAAATGAGTTTGATAAACTCCGGTGAAATATGACTTAATTGAACGGATTACTTCAATAACATCACATTCAAACGAGAAAGTCTCAAGGTTATCATTATTTAAAATATCATCAAACTCATCAAAAACAAATGGATTAGACATTTGAGTTGCATTTCATTAAGTCACAGGCATATGCGTATAAACCACATTCATGTGCCAGAGTCATTCAAAATTGGACCACTCGGATCCATTGTTCATTCAAAAATTAAAAACATGTGCACTGGGCTTTTTAACTTCAATAAGAATTAATTAACCTCCCTATTACGGTTTGCGAATCGAACGTTCGAGATGAGATTTTTTCACTAGCGAGCTAACACATTCGACATACTACGGTTGGCGAACTTTACAATTCGAGTTCGAAATTTGATTGTTTATTAAAAATATCAAATATATGACATTTAAGTCGAATCAAAGGTTTTCGATTCGCCAACCGTAATACTAATTTCTCAAACTCACATGTTTATTTGTTCAACTCGCCAGCGGTAATAAGGGGGTAATATTTTGTTTTTTTTTTTTTAGTTTTCTAAAGAATTTAAAGGCTAACATTTCATTAAATTAAAACATTCACCCATATTCTGAAACTCGTATTTATGACTCGTATTCGACTACAGTCGTAGGAACAGTCGTATGCGATGTTTTGCCAATATTAGTACAAGTGAAGTCGGATGTTCGACTCCTGGAATAACAACATACGGTTGTAGTCGAATACGAGTTTCAGAATATGGGTGATTATTTGAAGCTATGTTAATATTAAAAAGTTTTCAACTAAACGAACAAACACAATACCGTTTTTGACATCGAATTCCACAATCCACACAACTTTATCCTATGCAAAAACCATCCCAGCCAGCTTCTCAAAAATGTCTCTCGCTTACCAAAATGTTCCTATACGTATATTGGCGAAAAATCAAAACAATCAACACAAATAGTTTGCGTTATGATCATGCGATTTACGTTCGCTCATTTTGCCTAACAAAAAATTAAGTGTGTTTTTATAAAACAGCTGGAAACCCAAAATACACGCTTGGTTAGGACGCTATTCTAAAAATACCCAACAACCGATCGCAGTTTCTCTCGAGAGCAAATTTTTAGCTCTCAGTTAACGAGAAAACGCGACCATAGGCAGAACATGTATTTTTCCGCAAATTTAAAATTTTTCTTTTCTTGTTTTTCATAAGTTTTTTGGTCATTTGCATTCAAAAATTGACAATATTTCTTCCTTCTTTGGTGTTTGTGTGTGTTTTCGAAAAAAAAAATTGTAAAAGAAACGAATTTCGAATAGAAAAGTTATATTTTCTAACCGTTAGCCACTGGAGTGGACTTTTTTTTTTTAATTATAATCTCGCCAGCGTTTTCTGAATGCAAAGAGCAGACAGTTTTTTCGGTCGCAAATCGATGTTTACATCATCGATAAAGTGCCTCTGTTTGGCGATTCTTCTAGTTTTGCTCATTTTTCCACTTTTGTCGTATGAATTTGGTGTAAAAAACGACGACGACGATGAAACAGATCCTAGAGAGGCGGTTAGAGCTGTTCGAGCGAAAGCACCGCGGAAATTCGAATTCCGGAAACTGGTGCGTGTAGTTTTGCCTGAAGAAGAAGAAGAAGAGGACGATGATGCGGGAGCAATTGAGGACGAAGACGAGGATGATGATTCGGATGATGAGTTCAAATTCGAAAGGGCCCGCAAATTAGATGGAACCAAAGCAAAAGCAGCTCAGAGAACGATCGTGGATGAATATGGAGAGGACTATGAAAAGGAAAAAAAGTCAGTTAGTAAGGATTTGGAAAAGGGATTCTTCTCTTCAATGTTTAGTGGAATATTTGGAGGAAATGACGCACCTGTTAAAGCACCGCCACCACCGGTAGAGAAATCAAATGGGATCATTGATTGGATTCAATCATTTAGTAGTAGCTTCAAGAAACCCGCTCCAGAACCAAAACCTTCTGCTAGTGTTGATTGGATGTCGTATTTGAATCGTTGGCCATTTAACTCCCTTTTTCCTATCGGAAAGCCCGAGAAGAAAATTGCCTTGCCTAGAAGTGAAGATTCGTCTAATCGTTACGCTCCTGGAGCAGAGCCAATGAGTCAGGATCATTTCGAATCGTTGCTGCACACAGTGCCGGGATTTGTTGTCAACGCGTCACATGTTAGCGATATTGAATGCAAGCAGCAGATGCAGATTTTTCATCGCCAATTACGCGGCAATAAGTTTTGGACACTGCAAAGTGAGTCGATAGCAAATGTTTATTTTATATTTGTTGCACCTTATTATTTCTTCATGTACCCCAAGTGCTTGATTCAACGGGAAAGATCACATCGGGACTATTACGCGGAAATATTAACCAGCTTGGTGATTTCGAAATGTGTACCCATGCCAAAACTTTAGTCAAGGTCACATCTGATATATCGCTAAGGATCCGAGGAAAATATTGCTTGGCTCACATTGAAACCCAAGGGAAAGTAGATGAGCTAAAGGTTCCGGTGCATTTGGCACATGGAAGAGGTCTATGGCGGAGTCATTTGGGAAACGTAAATATTTCCATTCTTCAGATTGATGGTTCTCATCATGAAAATTTAATTTTCAGCCCAGTCACTTTATTCCGAGATATGCTATCGCCAATTGGGGTGTTTGTATTCCAAATGCTTGCTCTGCTAGTGTTGTCCAGGATATGATAGAAACTAACCTAAGGCCGTACAATAATACTGGTGTTGAGTTTCGTGTGGAAGTTTCGGAAAATGATTGTTTTGTAAAGACCAGCAAACGTCTTACCAAACTATTCAAAAAGGATGATAAATTTGCTTTTGCTGTGTAAGTATGCAATAAAGTTTCTAAGGAATACTGTTTGTATATTATGTATTGTAAATTAATTGTGACTAAAGAAAAAAGCCAATGCTAACACTCAATGTTGGGTACCGACACCAGATTATACCTTTCCGTAGGTTTTTGATGTAAAGAAGTTGAATGCGATCAAACGCTTCAGAGATATTTAAATCTAAGACAAAGAGTTATATCCATAAAACCTAGCAAAGTCTTTCAACTTCTAAATTTTTAAGTAAACATAATTTGTGGTATAAAATATAATAAAATATAATAATATTCACATTTAACCGACCACTTCGTATTTCTGTAAATTTAAAGAAACCGTCAAGTTTAAACTTTGAAAGATGTTATATTTTGTTGGTAAAAATGTGGTAAAATTATTTAAAAACTACATTTTTAACAATGGGGGTTTGCGCCACGGGCTCTAATTACTTCGTCGAGCCGGTTTGAAAATCCGTCAATGATATACTGAATATCCGACTGAGGGATATTGTTCCACTCCTCTACCGCAGCAGTCTTAAGCTCTCCTAGAGTGGTAGGGGCATGTGTTCTCGTTCGGACACGTCTTTTGAGGTTATCCCAAATATGATGGATAACTGGAATCCCGACCTCATTTAGGTAGTTAGTTACAGAATTTGCAGTATGGTAGCGTTATGTCATGCATTAACCGAAAGCTGTCACCAATAAATGGTGCAAAAGGCATCACATCGTCTTGCAAAACGTTTTCCACGTATATATTAACATTCACACTGCCTCAAGCGAACACAACAAGGTCCGTGCGAGCTTCATAATTGATGCCTCCCCAAACCATTATAGACCCTCCTCGGTAACCCACTGTTTCGGTTATCGTGCATGGAGCAAACCTTCCGTTTTTCGCCTATAGACACGCTGACGTCCATCTGGACCTCGTAGACCTATTCTCCTATTCTGCTTTCGTCTGAGAATAGGACGCATCCCTCTATCCTTCTGCAGTCCAGTTAACATATTCTCAGGCAAAATGTAAATTTATTGTACGGTGCTGTGGCATCAATTCGGGGGCGCGTGCTGATCAGAAAGCTCTGATACTCGTATTCAATTCTGCCGAACTTCTTCTGGTGGTGCGTTCACTCACACTAACATTCCTCACCTCAAGAAGACGTGTACGAGCTCAAATAGCGGGGCAAAACCGATTTCTCAGTATGTTGCTGAAGGCAAAGCGATCATTACGAGCTGAAGTGCATCGATGACGCCCTTGACCTGGCCTCCTCGTGTATGAGTAGAGCTGTAGCGAATCGTATGTATTCGTTACTGAGTAACGGGTATTCAATGAAATACCAAGTAACGAAACGTTACTCACAAATAAGAGTCGTTACTCGCACGATGTCGTTACTTTTTTTTTGGCACACATTCAGTATCTACTAACGCACGCAGGTACCACATACGAGATACCACATACGGAATGCGAAAAGTATACACACAAATCGGAGTCGTTACTCGTACGATGTCGTTACTCGCACGATGTCGTTACTCGCACGACGTCGTTACTTTTGTTTTGGTACAAATTCAGTATCCACAGGTACGACATACGGAATATGCGTAAAGCATACACACAAGATGAGCTCGCGTTGGACGTTCATATTTTCTGCACAATTTTCATGAGCAAAAAAATCGATTTTTCGTAAAAAAATTCAGATTTTGTAGATGTTTTTTAATCCACCGAGATCTCAGCCATCCTCCAATGGAATTTGACAGTTTATGCCTTGGTTGATTGGTAATATACTATATTTTGACCTACTTAGAGTATTTCTTTTTAGGTGCTTTCCAAAAGCCCTAAAATCGCAATTTTCCGGGACAAACAAAATCCAAAAAATTAAGATTTTTCAGAAGTTTTTCAATCAATTGACATTTGAGATTTTTTGTACGTCTTTTACAAAATAGACATGACGCTTTATTTCCAAATGTCTGACATAATAAAAATCTCTGAGAAAAAAAGATGCATTCCAGTACATCCCAGTATCAAGCTTTCCGAAGCAATCATCGTAAAAAACTTTGATTAAAATCAAATTAACATTTTTTCAAATTAACATTTTTAAAATCAATTAACATTTTTGGGCAAGGAGTAATGTTTTAATTAAAAGAATCTTCTTATTTGACTCAAATAAAACCAACCAACATTGCGTATGATATACGTATTTCGTTACAGTAACGATACTCATATTTGGCTAATACTATAACGTGATACATACGAATTGTATTGGAATACCTAAAGTAACGATAGTAACGAGTAACGACATTTTTGTAACGGGTACTCATACCTAAAGTAACGTATGCATACGGGTATTCATTTTGTCGTTACTTTTACAGCTCTATGTATGAGGCAGTTCCCCGAAATCGTCTGATGGCATCCCCAATCGTAGTTTTATGCCTGTGACACACATGTAGTATAGACACCAGGGTATACTACGGTAATACCAGCCGAGCAAAATAGTATGAGCGTGGTATCTATACTAGGGTTTTTTGCGTAGTATAGTTTTCTCCTTAGTGGAAACAGCTCCATTTTTCTCAAGTGAATAATAGATTTACTAAAAGTCAGTGTCATATTGATGTTTATTATGATTTTTTATTATTTTCTTATTTGTAATTTCAAAATGGAAACGAATTTCATAAACGAAAAGTTCTTGACAGTGACCAAATCGCCAAGATTTTTAATGTTTGGAGGGAAACGACGGTTCAAGCAGAAATTTATTATTATTTAAAGTGATTAAGCTGAAAAGATCCATACAAATCTTAAATATGTATCTTCATTTGAAAGATTGAAAATTTGTATTTGCCAGAATATGACTGGCTGTCAAACTATACTACGTTCTGTAGTGTGTTACGTAGCATGGTATTGAGAGTACTATGGTATTCATACCATGGTATCTGTACTAGATGTGTGTCATGGGCATCAGTTTTATTTAAATATGGTTTCCGGCTATTTGAGTAGCACTTCAACTCCATCTGGAGCATAATGCAGCAACAAAATCCCTCCATCTGTCACGATTTGACGCAAGCGGTTTCAGCTGTGGCCACGTAAGAATATTCTGAGATTTTGCTTCTACCAGTACAGTTGACCTCCAGGTTGTTTGTGGTCTTCCAACACGTCTTGCATCCTGAGGATTCCATTCAAAAGATTGCTTCGAGATGTTATTGTCAGATTTCCTTAATGTCAGATTTAATTAATGTATGGCCAATTTACCGCCATTTTCTTTGCAAAATGTTTACATCCACTTTTTTCTGCCCGGTTCTATTCCACAAAAGCTTGCAGCCTGATCAAGACGTAAGCAGATCACTTCCACGTTTCACAGGCGTACAACAGCAGAGATCTAACGTTGGATTCGAAGAGTTTCAACTTGGTGCGTAGTGATATTTTACTAGTTTTCCACACAGGAGAGAGATTCCAAATGCACGTCGGGCCTTACTTATTCTGATGTTAACATCCAGGTCTTTTCCACCATTAATTGCTACACAACTACTCAGATAATTAAACTGCTTGACCTCTTAATTGATCCCCTGACTTAGAATATTTTGCTGTTGATTGAATTTTGTTGACATTAATCCTTAAACCTCTCCGTTTACTTGCAGTGGTTGACACATTTGATTTAAGTCGCGTGCCGGTGATATTTGTCAGGAGACATTATGTATATCATCGGCATAGTCAATATGGCTGAGCTTGTCAAACGGTCTCCATTGTATTGGAACACTCGTTAGAGAATTAAGTATGTATTCGTACGTCAGACCCAAAAGTACACAAACTTATTTTGTGTTCTTAATTTGTTGCATATTTGCTGATGTACTCGTACTTACGTCCCTTACATTAAGATAAATTTGTTACCCTTAAATAAATTTAATAAAAAATTGTGTATAAATTTGCTATATCGAGCGTCTACTGTAATTCCTTTTTATGTTTTAGTTTTAGTTTCTTCGGTTTCCAGTTTCTTCGGAAACTTACAAGTGATTTGCATAAAACAGAGAAAAATGAAAAATGGGCAACACAATTTTCTTATTGAAAGGAAGTTATTTTGTTAGAATAAATGCAATATTGACATGGTCACTTTATATTTTCCCCTTATTAAACTTTAAAGTTATTTAAAGTTAAACTCAGAAATCGAGCTTGATTTTTAAAATCTTTTCATATACTAACATTTGCTAACCTATTTTCAACAAAAATATGATTTTCTACGAGTATGATCCGAAAAATATTCATTGAAGATATTGTTATGGATTATTATTTAATTTCTTAAAAAGCTTCTATGAATTTTGATCGAAATCAGTTAAGTGGTTCTATGGTTTAAAGAAAATCGATTTAGCCTTTTAGGATGCATACTGAGGTACAGACAGACGGAGTTGCGAACTCGTTGGATTTCTTCACGAATCCAAAACTTTCTCTAAAGTAGAGAGTACTAACCCTTTTTTAAATTTGTATGGAATAATCTATTACTACTTCAAAAGTTCCTCCAATTGAAGTAATTGCTATCGTTAAAAGAAAATCAGACCAAAAACATAAATGTTAAAAAAAGAACCAAGTTCAAGTAACAAAAGTCAGCCGTGAAAAGTACTGAGATCTAAAAGTACGCCAAGTTCTTAATTCATGAAGGTGCGAATATTTAAAGTTATTTTATTACATATTTAATGATTACTGACTAAAATTTCAGTTAGTCAGTAAGTCAGTCAGTTACGCTGTTTTTGATTTTTGAGGCCTAATCTCAGGAACCGCTTATGCTAGAAAATTGAAATTTGGTATGGCGCCTGTGCAAGTATTCGGAATTTCAAGTTTCTGACTTTATTGGTACTGAAGATAGGGAGGGGTCAAAAATCGCCTGAGTTTGTTCTTGTAAAAAGGGTGTAGTGCCAGAACTTGGCTGGGCACTACTTATTTTTTATCAATTTATTTTTATTGACAATCATTAAAAACGTGCACTAAGAAATTCTTCAGTAAATTTATGTTGTATTTTAACGAAATACTTGATAAAAGTAAAAGCTTGAATTAAATACTATTACTCTTAGTACAAGAGGCTATATGCCTAAGGTTGCGTGTACAGTAGTGCGACAAAGCGATGCGATACGAGAAGCGATGCGACAAGCGATTCGAGATGCGATAATTAAATGCGAGATAGTGCGCACAGTAGAAGCGATATTTTCTGCAGTTATGTTGTTAATCCCTTTATAATTATTGCCACCAAAATTGTAAAAAGTTGCACCACACAACACAAGCACTAAAATAACAAAATTTTACTCTTTTGATTTTATTTTGAAACCTCAAAACAAACAATATGAGCCTTCTCGCACGAACTCGCTTGAAAAAGTGGTCAGAACAGTTTGTATGCGAGATGCTTGCGATAGGCATGCGAGAAACCCGCAACACTCGCATCAAATATCGTTCCACTGTGCGCACGTGTATAAGAATCAATGTAAATATTTTTCTCGCACGCAAACGCTTCTCGCATCGCATCGCTTTGTCGCACTACTGTACGCGCAACCTAAGAGGTAGCAAATACCCTTACATTTATAATTTGCACAAAATCAGAGTAAATACTGTAGTATTTACTAAAAGAAATATTATTTACTAGCTCGTATGAAATTTTTAATTAAATACTTAAAATACTATGCGTACCAACTTTATATTTCTAGTATTTACTTCAATTTTTTGATAATTCACTATTCTATGTTATTAAAAGTTATTCACAGAAACTGAGCTTGGATTCTTATATCCTTTTTATAAACTAACATGTTTTCAGTGTTAAGTTGTTTGCACTTAGAAAATGTCATCCAATTTCTGAAGTATTGAATTTTCAAAAAAAAACTTTATTGAATCAACAAAAAAAATTCTGTCTTAAATCTTGATATGCATTATTATTTCAACTTTTTGGGAGTCTTATTTAAAAATTGTATTCGAAATCAGTTCAGTGGTTCTATAGCAGTAAAATGATTACAGTTTTTGATAATTTGTTTTCCAAATGTAAAAGAATTTTCAATTAGCCATGTTGATTTAGTAACATCTGTCAAATCTGTTGTTTATTATTCATCTACTGTCAAATTACTCTGGCAAGGTACACGATTGAAAACCACGTCCAAATGATAAAACTTTATTATCAAAATGTGTGCTCATTAGTGCAAACGTTGGGCGCATTGCACAGTAGTAGACTTTGTGGCTCTTCGCACTCTACTTTTCAACTTTTGATAACCAAATTTTCGACGACCTGTTTGGTAATCAATCAGCCAACATTTGTATATCGAAGGAACGCAATAACTTGTTCTTTCGCAGAATTCAACTTGATAAAATTTACATCTGGACTTGGGCCTGCACCCATTAAATTAAATTTGGTGGTGCAACAGCTCGAAGTGAACCAAGACATAGTGACTTCCAACTCTCAACTATTCCTGTGTGCGTGTTACCAGGAACGGAGGGGACCTACAATTTTCTGCCGATTCCGAACGGCTAATGAGCAGCACTTTCCATGATAAGAGATACTCTTGGAGGATTTGTCAATTCCTCGTAAGAGGCAGTACACCCTTGAAAAAAACTTTCTTGCAGCGGCTGAGAATCGAACTCGAAACCTTCCGCATGACAGTCCAACGCACTAACCATTATGCCAAGGAGTACCACCTGCACCCATACAAGATCTAAATAACCAAGGGCCGAAAAATCATCTCTAGCATTTTTGGATGAATTTCTGTGCTAACAAGCAACATTGCCATATATGGGATGACGATCATATTCCATATACAATTGACATACATGTGGGCTTTTTGTTAATATCTCACACAGAGCTTGCTTTGTTGTATTCAAAATCTACCCGACCTTTTCGGAAAACATCAATAATATACATCATAATTATTTTTATCTAAATTATTGTACCTATATGGCAGGTGCCATTATTTTTGGACCTTCAATAAACTTATGGAATCACTGAAACACCTTAAGTTCTAGATCGGGGTACTGGCTGACAGAGCTACTGGCCCACACTTTTCGTGTTATTGACATATAATAATAATCGAAATGTCAAAACTTGCCCTGTAATTTTTTCTATCGCAAATAAAACCCACTCATTTTTTTAGGCATACGGAAAAAACTATTAAGATACCACAAATGTTCATAAAAAAATCATGTAGAGGTACTATTGCTTTAAATAAATACTAAATAATCATCATTTACTGCATATATAGTTTATACTTTTAAATTCTCAAATACGAAAATTTGCTATGTTTTATGCATATCACCGTATGACATAAAATATTTTTTCTTGTTCATCCAAATGCAGGCATTTGAAAGTGGAAGAACAAATATTCCTGAAAAATATTGCGTTTAATTGTTAAAATTCATTTATGTACAGTGTACACAAATGTACCATGTATTGATGGTCTACTCTGTATATTATTATTTTATTACTAGGTGCTATTTAGCCATGTTTTGGTTAATTTCTGCAGCTGCTTATGTTTCCGAAAACTGGGTAAGAGTTTCAACATATCTTAGTGGATTTCTTAAATCTTCAATAGACGAGTCATCTGAAGAAACCAAAATGGAAGAAACTGACCAAGAACACGAACTAGAAACACAAGTCGAACCCGAACAAGAAATAGAACAAGAAGAAACATCCAATCATGCAATTATAAAGGAACTATTTCATTCCTTCTCGCCCAAGCGATCATTGGCTGAACTGTTGTCAGAAGATCGCCTTGACATGCAATTTCCCATATTTCATCTGCTGAAAATTCTCTCGACTTTTATGCTCTACGTCTGTTTAAAATACATGATGATTGGTCATTTGCCAATAACAAATCGAGATAAGTTGGTCAGAACTGTCGATCAACCATTTAGTGTGGTATTTCGGTCGCCAATGATCTACACCGATATACTTTTGATCATAAGTGGATTTCTATCGGGCTATCAACTCTCTGAAGAAATTGAATATAAAACATACATTGGAGTTATCAAGAGGGTGTTAGCGAAAATTCTTCGATATTTGCCAACGATCTATGCTGTTCTCTTCTTTCAAACTTGGATTCTGCCACATTTAGGTTCTGGTCCTTTGTGGAACAAGTTAATCGGACAGAATGCAAGATTATGTGAACACAATATGTGGAGGGTATTATTCGGCACCCAAAACGCAATTGATTTCGAAGAGACCGTAAGTCAAAAAGGTTGGGAATCACTCAAATAAAATCTAGATAAACTTCCTTTAAAACAGTGCTCTCCAATAACAATTCAATTGGCATTGGAGCTGCAACTTTATATGCTTGGACCATTAATAGTTTGGTTATATTACACCGATGCTGATGCTGGATTCTTTGCTTATGGAGCCTTTCAAGCGATGTCAGTTGCTGCCAGATTCTCGAGAACCAATTTGGAGCATCTATCAGCGATTATGTTCCATGGAATGAAGTGAGTAATGCATTTTTTAAGAGGCTTTTGTTAAGTTTGTTTTTTTTTACAGTGTCAGTAAATTCTATCGAACTGCAAATATTCTTTACTCATCACCCATTGCTCGCGCTACTCCATATCTTCTTGGAATCGGAGGTGGAATTTTACATCGATTCACAGACGGAAACCTAGAAATCTCAACAGGCCTAACCAATGTCGGTTGGGTGACAGCAATCTTTAGCATTGCATGGTGCTTTTGGTATCCTTCGTCGGGAATGCGTTCAGATTTCATTTACAATTCTTCAGAAGCAGCATCTTACGCTTCGTGGTCGCCACTGATTCTTGGATTAGCGATCATATGGATAGTTTTTATGACGCCCAAAGAGGGACTTTTTATTTCAACTTTTCTAACATCCAAGCCCGTGTTGTTCTTGAGTCGAATTTCATTTCCAATGCAGCTTTTAAGCTACACTGTGGTGATGTACACCATAGCAGGGGTCAAAGATTCGAATAAATATCATATCAGTGATTTGGTATGAAAAATTATTTCTTTCACAAAATCACTCACTATTTCATTTTTTAGGTTAACATCGTAGAACTAGGCACTATTGTATTGTGTTCAACTTTTCTGGCTTTTCTAATTGATGTGCCATTTCAAAATGTTCGATTGATTATAATAAAAAAGCTGTTTACAGAAAAACCAATCCAAGAATCAGATGTTCATGATGAAGTTGAGTTAGATCAGTCCGAGGAGATTTCCGAAGGAGTAGTTGAAATGATTCCAGATGGTTCAATACTAACAACAAAAACACCAGAGCCTCCAGAAAATGATCATTGGAATACTGTTGATTCGGATGAGAAGGAACATGAATTTGTTGTGAGATTTAATTCACATTTGGTCAATGGAACCGGAGTTGTTGTCGAAACAAGCATTAGGTGAGTCATTATGTCAAGTCGCATATTTTCTTAATTAAAAATTAAGGCTGCCATTAAATTTTGTTTTTTCAGACGAAAATTTTTCAAAGTTTCTAAATTAAAAAAATAAATAACTGTAACTTTTCAACAAAAAAGTGCGTATACGTCACAGTGGACGATTTGATTTTGTAAAGATTTTGTGAAAGAACTAGAAACTTGAAGGTAACAACTTCCATTTTCCCTTTCTGACACATCAGATCTAGTTAAGAATGAGCTTGGAGCCAGCTTTAATCATCCAAATTTAGATGAGATTAGATTTATTAATTCACCAATAAAAATTTACAAGAACATGTTGATAGCTTAAGTATTACATTTTCAAATTTTGTAATGGAGCATTTTGAATAAATTATAATAAAAGGTCTCCACTCTGTTAGATTATTTAGAGTTCAGTTAATCAGACCAAGAACATAAATCTTAAAAAAAGAGCCAAGTTCTTCTATACAAAAACCTTTGTGTAACAAGTCAGCCGTGAAAAGTACTGAGATCTAAAAGTACGCCAAGTTCTTACTTCATGAAGGTTTAATACCGAATATTTAAAGTAGAATAATATTGAAACAGCTACAATGTAATAGAGAAATTTTATTATTTAATGATTACTGACTAAAATTTGATGGGTTCACTGGTCAAGTTTTTAAAACCTTTCGAATTGGGCATAAAAAAAAAACTTGCCAAGTAAGCTCTACCGTTCTACCAAATTTCATTGTTCTACTGCAATCGGAAGTGTGTCATATAATTTACATCAGTTCTGAGGAAGTGGGTGGATACCACGCCCCCTGAATGGAAAATCTCAAATTTTCGATTTATTCCTCTGCTTGCATGACAAGACCTACCGTTGTGCCAAATTATAAGATTCTTTGATGTCGGGAAGTGCTCCATAATTTTGATGATCTGTCAGTGAGTCAGTCAGTGAGTCAGTCAGTGAGTCAGTCAGTTACGGTTTTTATGATTTTTGACGCCTTATATCTCAGGAAATTTTGGTGCATGACTAGCTTAGCAAATTTTCGGAATTTTAAATTTCTGACTTCATTGGTATGAAGATAGCGAGGGGTCAAAAATCGCCTGAGTTTGTTCCTGTGAAAATGGTGTTGTGCCAGAACTTGGCTGGGCACAACCGTGCCCTTTGATTGAGAGCCCATACAAATCTGCCAAATTCTTCCATTGTTCAAAACTTAGCTTTTGGATTTTTTATTCGCCATCTTCATTGCAACCTTATCAACGTGGTCGTAGCTTAAAGTTGTAGTCAAAATTTATGTAGTTACAGAGATAAAAGATATAATTTGGTGTTGTATCTGGTAGTCGAAATTATCATTTTAGGTAGAATCTCAATAGCTTTTCGGTGATTTCAGACTGTTGGCAACCCCATGATACTGCAACTTAAAACATTATCAACTATTAACAATATAACTTTCTATTTTGTACTGAATGACTAGGTCCGGGTTTCCACATACATATTACATTTTTTGTGGCAGTCAGCTTTTTAATCAGATGTTTTTACATGTCAGAGTTACTTAATAAAGTGAACTCTGAGTATTTGTATTCGATTAAATCTGCTCCATAGTAACATTTCTCATTTGCAGTCAAACCACTGTTTGTTTGGATTTGTTTTGGTTAGCAATAAGGTTCCACTTTAGACAGCATTTACATAATTTGTTAGTTACCAACAGAAGGGACTCGGCTAAAAGGACCAGATCATCTGCGTACAGGAGTACTTTAATCAAGAGCACGTCGATTGTAGTACCACATGGCAGGTCTTGTATTAAATCTTCAATGCAAAGGCAAAAGCTGAGATAACATCTTTTTTTAATTCCACCAGTCTGCCATACTTCATAGATTGTTTTGTTGTATATGTGTTCTATAATTTTTTTTAATTTGAGAGACATCCTTTCTGTTAACAGATTGAAGATTTTAGCTTTTCTGTCGATTGAATTGAAAGCAGCTCGCTTATTAATCAAATAATAATATTAAGTTGAACCACCCTTTGCTTTTATCGTGGCAGCAATAATAAAATAGTTGAGTTCAAATCTAGGATAAAATTGATGTATGGTATGAAATTGATTTTTAATAAAATTTAATTTCAGATCATTTTTAAGAAAATTAGTCCTTGTGGTAAATTTAGCCTCTCCCATTCGATTTTCCGTGTTTTGACTGGCACATGTCACTTCTTTTGAAAATAGTGCGTATACGCCACAGTTACCCATTTGATTGGAGCTTTTATGTTCGTAAATTGAAACAAATAAAATGCGCGACTGGATCGCATGAAATAGCTCTTATTATAGAGACTTATAATTTTAAAAATGAGTTGAAAAATTATTTTTTTAAAGGCTTAAGTGACTCCTTTTGTAGTTGGATCCTAAATCAGAATGTCACACAATAAATATGATTTTTTCCATGAATAAAAATTATAAATCGTTGCAGTGGTTTTATAAAAAAAAAATATGTTTTTATATGTACATACAATTTTTAACACATTTTAAATACAAAAAATTGGTAGGCCGATGTATAGTTTTAATATTGTGCAAGTAAAAATTAAATTAAAAAAAAATATTGATAAGTTTAAGATAACAAACATCTAGAAAATATAGGTGGTAATGTTTTTATGAAAAAAATGTATTTAAATCCGTTATACCCAATTTTAGGTGTTAGGTCAAGAATATGGATTCTTTCCGAAGCCACACTACACGAATGTGTGTTATGAATGTTTCAAAGCCAATGTCCATCGATATACCCCCTTCTTTCCCTAAAATCCTTTAAATTCAAAGAAGCTCCTATGGAAAATGTTGGTCAAAATCGTTAAAACAGTTTATGAAAAAGTCGAAAATAAAAAAAAATGTATGTTACTACCGTTAGTTTTTTTTTTTTACCAAAATGTAGTCCATGCAATTAATAGAAGCCTCGTGTTTTTCATTAAAATCGTTAAACCCGTTGTTTAACGGCTGTATGGGAGGTACCTTTAGCTTTGCTGCTAAACAAAAATTTTAATTTCTCCTCTAGGAAATCACCAAAGAACTTTGAGTTTGAAGACTAAAGCTCCAGCGGTTTGGGCTTCTTCTTTTAATTTTTATTACATTACAATTTTTATAAAAAAATTGATATGAAACTTTTAAGTATGTAATGATATACATTTAAACACATTATTTCAAAAATGAATCGCATGACGGGTACCGTTAATAACACTTTTTCTTAAATAAAATGTTCGACCAAAATATAGTCCATGCCTAAAATACCACCCCAAGTTAGAGCCGTTTTCGAGATAAATAATATTTTCCATAACCGCTGTATGGTAGGTACGTTTGTTTTGCGGCTAAACAAATTCTCCTTTAGGGAATCACCAAAGAACCTTAAATACCAAGTTTGAAGTAGATCGCTTTAGCGGCTTAGGCTGTATGTCGATGTACGGACATACAGACATGCAGAATGCAGTCCATACGGAATTGCGTGACCCAGTTTTTCGTGTTCTCTTGCATATTTATTTATTTCGAAAGGATATACAAATTAAAATATACTCGTATGTATATCTTATAAACTGGTGTTTATAAAATTATACAATAAAATTAAATCGAAGTACTGATTGAAGAAAAAGAGAAAAGTAAATAAAATAAGAGAGAATTGGTCAGACCTGGCTGGCTCTATCATCGTAATGTTAACTTTGATCAAAATTTCGGGTTCGTTTTTTTTTTTATAAATGCAATAAAAAATGCAAACACAAAATACTCAACCATTAAAAATGGCTACATGTTCTTATTATTTTCCGACTTTTCAGTACTTTTTTGATCACACGATGTTTTTTTTTTGTCAACTTTTAGTAACTCTTCACCTGAAACCGAAGTTGAAGAAAAATCTGAACCTGAAGAGGAAATCGAACTCGAAGAAGAAGAAGATGAGGAAGAAATTGCTGAAGAAGATGAAGTCATCCGGAGACCTATTACACCTGAAACCGAATCAAACCCATCACCGATACCTCCAGCTGACTCACCACCGCCACCAACTGTAACAATTGAAACACCTTCACTTACTGGCTATCGAAGACGACGCCCAACGACTAAAGATGATGAATAAAATTCGAAAAAAAAGACATTAAATCAATTCAATTTTAATATAAAAATATTAACTATTATTTACAACTGTTTTAAAAGGTAAAAATAATAATAATAAAACAAACTCACTCTCATTCTTAATCTAAAATTCTTAAATAAGAACATCATTGATTCAAATATAATGATTGCTTTTCAGACTCACACTCAACTTAGGCAAGGATCATAATAATATAGATAATTATTATTGTTCAAGCAATCTTCTTTTCTTTTTTTTTTTTTTGAACCAATCATAGTTCGTTCTTGGTTTTTTTAATTTTTTTTTTTGAATCTTCAATACTATGTCTCTAGATCTTAAAATAAAACTATAGGACCAAAGAACTATCACCCGAATTTTTCTTAAATCACTAAATTGCTAATGAAGTACTACGCTATTTGTTCTTCCGATGTGCTTGGTGATGAGCTGTTTCCTTTTGGTTGAGAAGGTTTATTAAATGTTTTTAGGAGTATCCTTTCTAGAGCATGAATAGGTGATTCGAATAGGAGGCACACAAAAAGAGCTAATATGAAAGTGTCTACTGAGTGCATTACAGCTTTATGGAACTGAAAAGATTAAGTTTTTACTAAACGATTCACAAGAGTTTGTGTTTAAGTGGAACTTACCATATCAACCCTGGTCAAGTAATGTGGAAATCTGATATCGCCAGCATGATAAAGCTCCACGATTCCATTGCACAAATACGCACAATATGTCAATCGACTTATTGGAGCGAAAACTCGAGAACTCAGGATTTTCTGAAGAAATACAGCATGTCCAGTAGTAACTGCTATTACCAACCAACCAATGCAAAGACCCCAACCAACTTTATGAAATGCAGAATACATGGAACTTTCAAGAACAGTGAAAGGGCTTGTATAGAATCTAGTTATGGAGAACATCGAAACCGTGCCAACAATGACTGATGTCACCCAAAGGACATTCACATAATGCTTGGGGATTCTTGTGCTGAAAGTAATTTTAGGATAAGTTTTTGCCATAAGTTAATGAACGGTAAAAAATACTTCTTTTCTTGCATAAGATGTACTATAAATCCGGCGAGAATTCCAATAATATAGTCCGTTGCTCGCATGTGTGTCTTAATATATGATCCAGTGTAGAACGAGTTACTGGCGAAGTCTTCTACTTCACTAGAAATATATTTTCAAAGGTCTTTTAGTATTTGTTTGTGCTTTGTTTTTCCAAGACTTACTCCGCATACACCATGAGGGTTGGATCAAGTTTGTTCAAATACGTGATCGTGAATGGAATTGCCACAGTAATTGCCAGCACAATAAGAAGAAGCTGGAAGCCATATTTTCGAGATTTATACAAACAGAAGATGGCTATCGGTGCGAGGAAGAATAGTTGGGTATCCACTGATAGGTACCAGGATTGAAACATGCACTAAAAAAAAAAATATTGTTATTCTTAAGCTTAACTAAGTGTTGACAGAAATGACAAATTACAAGTTCACCAATTGTTGCAGTAGTACAGTGTGATGAATTGTTTTTGTTTATTCGTAAAATACTTAAATATGACAGAACTCTTATAAAATAAAGAGTTTTTCAATTAGGGCGGGTAGCTTTCATGTATGAAATATGCCATCGTTCAAATACCCGTCTCGGCTTCTTAAGGTGCCACAGATCCAAATGATCCAATTTTCAATTATTGTTCCGCCTAGATCAAGCTTAACTTGAGCGATGGACTGTTTATTTTAAGGGAGTCGGTCGATGTATGTAGTTTATTCGACTTGCAACTTCAGGAAACCGTATAAGAAATACTTTAGAAGGGCCAATTCACGTCACCCTTGCGAGAGGTTACCTTACCCTCAAATCGTTCAAGCTGAATTTCAATCGTGGCATCTGCTATGTGGCACATAGAGCTGACCTGCTGGAACCACATTTCAATTTAGGCCAAAAGAAATCGGTTAGCATCGTTCTGAAGCGCTCGTCATTGACGGTGACCGCATCGACAACGTGAATTTCGAAAAAGTCCGGGCCGCTAACTCAAAATCCACCCCAAACGGTAACTTTTTGAGGATGCATTGTCACCATTGGTGATCCTCATGTGGGTTGCTGTCGTCTCATATACGCTAATTTTACTTGTTAACACAGCCATTCAGGCAGAGATGCGTCTCGTCGCTTAAGATTATTTCTTGGCCAAAATTGGGGTCCTTTTACAAACGCCCAGTCAGCGAACAAATGACGTTGTCTATGGCCATGAACTTTGATGCTCTGGGTAAGTGTGATTTCGTACGGGTGTAGGCTCAAGTCCCGCCACAAAATTCGCCAAGTTGAAGTCTACGAAAGACTGAGTTTTTGTGCACGGCGAGAAATCTCCCTCGGGTTCTGCTGTACACTTTCACGGACCCTATGGTGATGTTCTCGGCCGATCTTGCGTTAGTTTGATACATGATTGTTGGCTGGTTTTTTAGCAAACCGGTCGAAATGCAGAATACATGATAATAGGTGTGTTTTATTCATTGCTGCATAGCCAGCGCAGCATTCAAGTGCGAATAAAACGATCAATTTCACTCCATTTCGATTTAGATTTCAATGTTGGCCATTATTATAAAAAATATAAAAATCTGACGTCAAAACATGTTTGTACATATATGTATGTATGTTTAATTCTAAAATTTAATGCATAGCGCCATTTTCATTTCAATAATTTAAAGTTCTATCACCAGCACAACTGCCATTTTTTTACTGGCTTCTTTTTCGCCAGCAATCAAATCGTTATTGTTTGTCGAGAGAAATTTCGCTGCGCTAGCTATGCAGCAGTGAATAAAACACACCTAATAAAGCTTTATCATTTGGACGTGTATTCAATCGTATAACTTTCAATGGTGAGTTGGATTTAGTAACTTAAGACGGTGTTCAAATTGGACTCACTCCGCCGACTTATTTTGACGTCTCAGTGTTTTTTTCTCATTCGCACTTCATGGTAAGAAAGAGACGAGAAAGTGAGGCAGGATTTTTAAAACAAATTGAAAATTAATGGATTTATTTGACATTTGTTTTGGTGACATATGACACGGCAGTCAACACCGTTATTTTAAATATTATTAAATTTTGTAAACATTGTCAATTATGACAACTACAAGACGTCAAAGTTGAGTCTGGAGTGTTCACACTACTTCTGTTTATGAACACGACAGGGTGGCCTTACGTCGAAATAAATCGGTTGAGTAAGTCCAATGTGAACACCGTCTAATAATAAAAACAATATATTTGACAAATGTCACCAAAACAACACCACAGACCTTCAAAATCTACCCGCGCAAATTGTAAGACACCTTATAATAAAACATACATATATCCCGTTCAAGTTAGAGATATCAAAAATGTTTGAGCAAGATATTACAAATCTTTTACTTCCAGTATTTGTAGAAATTAGAAATTCCTGGAGATTCTTCTTCATATTTTTAAGACAAGACTAAAGCGATCTCTTATACATATGTCAATAATATGAACGGGACCAAGATAAGATAATGATAAAATACGAGTACAACGATTGGATAAAACGATTTTCGTTAGATACTACGTTTATATGCAGTATCGAAAGATCGAGTAGGATTAGGGTCGGATTTTCGACCCAGGTTTTTCGTCATTTGAGTTGAGAGCTCGATTTGGAGTTGAGTTGAAATGGTGTTGAGCGATTCTGAAACATTTTGTTAAGCCAACTCTTCGACCCAGGTTTTTCGTCTCATATTTCGAATCGACACCGCTGAGCGAGTGAGATCGAGTCGAACGAAGCTCATTTCAACTCAATACCCGTTTACAAAGGGTCGAAGCGAGCTTCAAGCTTCATATAAACGTAGTAAGAAACGGACATCGTCAAAGCAACGAACTTGAATCCATTGATGTTTCAAATCTGATCCCGGTCGTTGCTACTCGTAATTATCAGATATATGTACATATGTACATAACATTTTAGATATGTAGTTTGTTTCATGTATTTTATAACTGTAATGCGTATTTGATTATCATTGCCTACAATTTAACAATTCATTTAACAAAATTCAATTTTATTTACGGTTTGCCAGATAGTGAACAGTTATGGCCTTTTTGATTGTCAATCCAGAAGCGCAAGGAATGTGTGTAAGATCTTCTATTGAAATTCAGAATGGCAGAGTCTTTTATGAAAAGAAGAAAGTCTGCTTCTAAATTTATTTTCACAGTCTTTACCAGAATTACTCTCAAACTCGCATATAGAGCTGTCAATGTTAAACATCATTGTAAGTGAATTTGAAATGATTTTGCAAATACATACATAAGTGGCAATAATTACAAATTTATTAAAAATAAAATGCACGACTGGGTCGCACGAACTTGTTCCTATGTAATAGACTCGGAATTTTAAATACGGATGTTATTAAAGAAAACTGTTCATAAGGATAAAATTAATTTTTTAAATTCTTTTAGTAGTAAGAGACAAAAACAGAATGCTATGCAAATATGAATTTATGCAAAAACAAAAATTGTAAGTCCTTGTAGTGGTTTCTTAAAAAAAGCTTTTACATATATACAAACTTTTTAAAAGATTTTTAAAAAAAAATTTTGGTACGCCAATTAAGAGTTTTTATTATTGTTCGAATAAAATTAAATTTACAAAAAAAAATATTGAGCCGTTTCTGAGATATCAAATTTTCAAAAAAAGCAAAAATAGATTTTTTTTTCAAAAATCCAAAAAATATTTATTTTAAAGTTTTGAAATGCAATGTGTTTTAAACTTTTTAGAAGCATTTCTACAAAAAATTTCATTAAATCCGCTATGTCGATAATAAGTAATCCAAATTTTGAAAAAATGGTTCTATGGTAGGTACAAGCTGTAATATCTTAATTTCAATTTTTTTTTATAATATGAAAGATCGTTAAAATTAATTGAAACAAAAAAAATTATCAAAATTCTAGTCGCCGTTTTCGAGAAAAGTTTGATTTTTGAAAACCATTTTTTAACATTTGTATGGTGGTGTACCTTTATTTTTAGGTAAAATAAAACTTTTTTTCATACATCTTGCAGATTATGTTGAGAAACTTTTATTTTTTAAGTTTAAAAAAAAATCCAGTATAAGGTTTTTGAAATATTGAGTTTTGAAAAACCAATTTTGAATTTTTTTCTTAAATCCGAAAAAATTTTTCTTGAAAATTTGAATACACAATTCTATTTAAGTTCTTGAAGAACTTTAGTAAAAAAAAATGATCAAAATTGGTGGTACCGTTTTTGAGAAAATCAAAACCAAAAAATGGTTCTTTGGGGTGTACCCTCTATAACCATTTTTCGTAAAAATTTTTTCAACTACATAGTATCTAGCTTTAACTAATAAAATTTTTTTGTATCTTTTTTTTTTAAATCTGTCGAAGTTTTTGAAAAAAAAAATATTTACAAAATTTCGAAAAAAATTCGTATAGCAGGTACCGTTATTTTTAGTCTTAAAAAAAAAGAAAAAAACGTGTGGGGGGAAAAAATCAAAACCCATATCTACCAAGTTTGAAGAAAATCGGCCAAGCCGTTTAGGCTGTAGTCGAACCGACAGACAGATAGACAGACAGATAGAATTGCGAGACCCACTTTTTTAGTCTTCGCTATCATCGTAATGTCAACTTTGATCAGAATCTCGAGTTCAATTTTTTTTTAAGAATACATAACTTGCCTTATAGTACCTACATATAAGACGCAAGTAAAAATCTAATGCGAGAAACAGATTGGCACAGCAACTTCAACAGCAACTTTGACAACCACGTCACTCTTTTTAGAGCCAATGGTTTTAAATGGCTTTGATTACATTAACACAGCAACTTCGACATCGACATCAACGTTAGACCTAAACCCTAAATTCGCTGTCGCTGTGCAAATGCTACCAACTTTTAAGGTGAAATTTGTCAGTATTATCAACACTCAAATGAAAATGTGACAACCATCTTTTTGTTTTGTCTATTTATTTTGGTTTTGACAATGGAAGAATTACTAAAAACAAATTAATTTTAGTACGACAAATTGCAAGTCGCATACATTGATGCAATTTACGTTAATTTTTATCAAATTATGTACGACAAATTCATTTCGCATTTGAAACTACTTTGATTATATACATATATGCTGTCAAAAACGCTGTTCACGTTGTAATCTATTTCACAAGACTTTTGATGTTGAAGTTTTCGTTGCTGTTAAAGTTGCTGTTGAAGTCGCTGTATTAATCTGTTTCTCGCATAAAAGTTGAAATAAATAACATTAAAAAAAAGGTAAAATGAACACAAACAACAAGTCTGCGACGTAACTTTTTTTATTCTTTTTATCCTGTTTATCAAAATATAATGTTCTGGATGTGATGTTTCATAAGCACAACTAAATGAAAACTTCAAAGTTGAATTGGGTCTGTTTACTTGTTGTATTAGATTGCCAGTTCGAATTACAGAGAATTCTTCAATCGAAAGGCCACTATACAAGTTCTGTAAAATGGAATCTGAGAGATTCTCAGCAATATTTAGCATATCGATAAATCAGCATTCCTTAGCGAAATTTCTCAATTTCACTGTCAAATACTGAAGAAGAAAATTTGAATTCTCTTACTTGCTTTTTAATGTATCAATAAGGCATATTCTTCTGTTATGAATCATAAAAGATTTCCACATTAAAAGGTCTCTTGCAGAATAACAGAATACGAGAATAAAAGAACACGCCGAATATGCCTAAGCGTTGGAAGATTTGATTTTCTTCAACTTCTCAAGTAGGTATTAACATTTTTTCAAAACTTTCAATTTATTCACGGCTCAGGTATTATGAATGACACTTACTAATTTATCAGTTCCAACATAGTTGTTGATGTACAAAATGTTCAGCCACCACGATTCCTGACATCTTTCTTGTTCCAATCCAATTTTACTCTGCCAAATTGGACCACTGCCCATGGTAGTGAACCAAGTCATATAAAAACCAATTACAGCCATGTAAGATGGTGTCAAACGAATATAACGACCAATATATAGAATGGCTACATTAACATTGCCCCGACGTCTTTCCAATTCGATTAGAAGAATTCGGCAAAATAGAAATCCACTCAAGAAGAGGAAGATATCAACGAACAGTAAAGAATTTGTAAGAAATGCATTCTGGACTTGCAATAGATTCTGAAAGAGATAAGATATTTTAAATGAAATTAATATTTATACAATAATCATCTACATACTTCAGCCATAAAACCTGAATCATACACTGGTCCACTGTAAATGAAGGATAGAGCATGACCACCTAGAATGAATATCATAGCGAGAGCTTTGATTCCATTGATTGCGTTCAAGCCCATTTGTTCTTTTCCGTTTTGGCCTAGTTTCTTTAGATTTTCTAAAATTACAATTTTAATAAGAAAATTATAAAAAAAACAAGAACTGAATGGTTATATAAAATGTGGATTACCAATTATTGAAAAAGCTTTTAAGGCCGCATCGATTCTTTGTCTTTTGTGTTCGTTTCTATTTCCATAAAGTTGATAAATATGATAACAAGTACTTAGCACAGCCAGTGTTATGAAGAACAACACCACGGATCTGTAGAAGAATCGAAAAAAAGGTTGGTTTTTGTTTTCGTTACATGTATTAGTAATTTGCAAATATTTTATATGAAAATTCTGAATCTATAAGATTATTAAATGTAAAGACAAAACGATTGGAATTACTTAAACGTTCTGAGTTGTATCCAGGGGTGAACGCAGAAAATAATTTCGGGGGGGGGGGGGGTTTCAAAAAAATATGAGATATTCATAAAAATATTATTTTATTACTATATTGTAGGTACTTGTTAATTACATAATATTCTTTATTGTAATTAACATAAATATGTTATAACTAAATGATATTTGCTCTTAGGGATAGGACCTATCGGAACAATTTCATACAGCTAATCACAAAAACAAAACATCATAGAGATGGTGCAACGGATAACTATTTGGCAAATTTGAATAATGTTACCAAAAGTTGGAAAATATTCACTGCGAGGGCGTTTTTGGTGCTTCCCATTTGGGCATTTTTATTCCGGAATTAATTGTTAGACATAGACTTTTACTACGGGCCCTGTGATGGAGGCCATTATTTGGTTCGTAAAATATCATTAATGCAACAAGAAGAAAAAGAGTGCAAGTGATTCCATAAGTGTACCTAACAATAGAGTTATAATAAGTTTTAGGTTCGCCTCGTGGTCCAAATCTTCAAAACTCAATTTGGCAAATATTAATACCTGAAGTTATAACTTGTTGTACTTTTGCGATCATAAAAAAAAAAGTTATACAAAACCATAAGGACACCGCCAACACTCAATCGGTACCTACGTTAACTATAGTACTACATAATTATAACCAAAACGCTATCAGAGGTTGCTATGTGCTACTCATTTGTAACTGTAACTTTCACACAAACGAAATGAGTGAGTTTTTTCTATTGCTGTAATTCAACGCACTCCGACCTTGGAGCCATCAATAACTCAAACTTATAAAAATCGTAATCATTTATTAGCCATAAATCGGCCCTTAAGATTAACACGGATATCTGTATCGGTATATTTGCTCCGTTCGTTAGTCCGTTTTCTGCCCTATACATAATGTTAATTATCAAAAACGCAATTGCTGTTCTATTCGTCTCTATTTTTTAATCATCAATTCAAATTAAGACAATTGTGTTAAAATACGAAGACACATAAAATAAAATGCACGACTGGGTCGCACAAACTTGCTCTTATGTAAAAGACTAAGAATTTCAAAAATTAATGTTATTAGAGAAAAAGCACAAAATTCTTTTTTAAAATACTAAAACTCTTTTAGTAGTTGGAGCTAAGCACAGGATGCCATGTGTTTTGAGCAAATATTAGTTTATGCAAGAACAAAATTGTAATTCGTATTAGTAGTTTCTTAAAAAAATAAGCTTTCGTATACAAAATTTTTAAAACATATTTAAGAAAAAATTTTGGTACGCATATTTAAACTTTTCATTATTGTTCGAATAAAAATTTAATTTACAAAGAAAATATTGAGCAGTTTTTGAGGTATCGAATTTTCAAAAAAAAAAATAAATTTTTTTTCTTTAAAAAAATAAAAAAAATATTTTTTTTAAAGTCTTAAGATACAATGTTTTTTTTAACTTTTTAGAAGCTTCTCTAAAAGTAAAGACTAATCGAAACAAAAAAAATATCAAAATTCTCGGAGCCGTTTTTGAGAAAAAACGATTTTCGAAAACCATTTTTTAACATTTTGTATTGTGGGTACTTTTATTTTTAGGTAAAACAAATTATTTTCCTCAGATCTTATAGATTATATTAAAAAACTTTTATTTATCAAGTCAAAAAAAAAGAGCATGGGGTTTTCGAGTTTCCAGAAAAAAATTTTGAAATTTTTTTTAAGAATCAAAAAATAAACCTTTTAACATTTGTATACGCAATAATATTTAAACCTTGGATGGGCTTCATAATGATTAAAATCGGTTGTACTGTCTTCGAGAAAATCAAAACCCAAAAAACTGGTTCGAAGATGGCTTCTAAGAATGTCCATTTTTTGAACAAATTTTTCAACCATTACCTAAAATGACGAAATAAAATCTTATGAATTTTTTTTCAAAATTCTGTGGGACTGTTTTTGAGAAAAAAATATTTATAAGATTTTGAAAAAAAAAATCGTATGGCAGGTACCGTAATTTTTTGGTCTTATAAAGAAAAGGAAAAAAAAACGTGTGGGGGAAAAAAATTCAAAACGATATCTACCAAGTTTAACGAAAATCTGCCCAGCCTTTTAGGCCGTATTCGAACAGAGAGACATACAGAATTTTGGGACCCACATTTTTCGTCTTCACTATCTAGTAATATCAACTTTGATACAAATCTTGAGTTCGATTTTTTTTACGAATGCATTACTTGCCTTATTGTACCTATAAATCGTAAGAAAAAACAACACTATCAGAAGAATTTATGCACGAAAATAACACTTTTTTGTTTAACAAAATGAACCCTTATTTTTTTGGTCGTTTCGGAGGGGGTTTGAACCCCTAAAACCCCTACCTGCGTTCGCCCCTGGTTGTATCTATTTTTCATTAACCTTGAGTGATTAACTCGAGTTAAACTTAAATAAAAAGCTTATATAAGATCGTCAGGGTCAGTTGTTTAGCTTCTTTTTTAAACCAATGGTTTTGCAAGCGTTGAAGAATTGGGAGGAATACCATCCGGGCCAGCGGATTTGTGTACATCGAGATCCTTCAGTCTCTTGCAACTGTACAAGTGCAAAAGAAGATTTGTCTCATAAAATCATTTACGGTCTCCAGTACAAGAGAAGTCATGACACTTTCTGGTAGTGATGAATTAATAGCAAATCGTACTGCATGCAGATTGGCTTTTTTCTTGTGAGCTGATATAAGGAATGTCAGACGAAGTATAATTTCGTACATTTTTTACAAATGATCAAACATTTTTACTATGTTTGGGAAATTGTAATATTTTTTTTGCCTTAATTGTTCTTCATGCAAAAATTTGGTTCATCAAATATGATCGTTACAGGTCTTCCTAGCTTATTTGAACTTTATCCGGCTTTAAAACATCGGAAACTTACTTCTCTTACCCTAATAACCTTTTTTACAGATCAAATCAAACCATGTTTGACAGATTTTTCCCTATTCGGGATAAACTTTCTCATGGCGGCCACATCCCAATTACCGATGAAGCGCACCGTTTCGATAACATAAACTCGTTTGACCTATTAATTTAATGGAATATGATGAGGGGTTTATGAGCAATTCTCTACCTGAAGGTCGCTAGCTTGCTTCCTAAAGATCGAAAAGTACCCATTACAGAAATTGTTAAGGTTCATCTAGAGCTAAGAGATCAAGTCATTGATCTTCAGTTCAGATAGTTCGTTAAAATCATCGAGGAATATCTTTCAAAATAGATGGGCTTGGGCTTTCATTCTGGCCAGTGCATGACATTTACAGATGAAATGAATGACTGTTTCCATTCCTGCTGATCTACGACATCGAATATTGTTAAGAATTTACATTTATTCGTTTAGTAACAATAAAGCGTTTTTATTTTGAATCAATCAATTCTTTCAAGAACAAGTTCAAGTGCTTGTCTCCTGTATTCAACAAAAATTCTTATTGTACACGAACAGTAAGAAATTGGTTTACTCGAACTGTATTGGACAGTGAGAGATCAAACAGATCATAAAAATTAAGCGCAACAATTCAAGCTAGCTTTTAAATGAAATATTTTTTAATTTGTGGAACAGGTTTTGAGAAAATGATATTTTCTTGAATTTCGAAAAAAAAAAATTATGGCGAGTAAAGTTATTTTTGGTGTAAAAAAATGTGAAGTGAAAATCAGAAATAATGGTTATCTAACAAGTTTAAAGCGATTAAGGCTTTTTTCGAATACAGAGACAGACTGACTTTGAAAATGAAAATTATGTACAGGCCATCAAATTGACAAGCTTAAAAAATTTCAAAATAAGTGTTTCTAAAACTAGTGCTCATTTTTGACGAAATATATTGTTTAGAATTAGAATTAGAAAAATTTGTATTAATTTTTTTGTTTTCATTTTTTCCGAGAGATACGAGTATTGTGACGGGACATATAAATTGGCCACCTTTAGTATTGTTGTTTAGACCATACAGTCCAGCTCGATTTTTAAGACCTAGGGTAAACAATTTTTTCTTAGTCCCGCCACATTCCACAAACTTCGGTAGCAATGAACCAGTTACAAAAGCTTGTAAGTATATCAACAAATATGCTGATGTAATCGATATAAATCGTTCTAGAGATGTTTTTAGAAGAAAAATAATGAACGTTATTGTAATCAATTAACATTAAGTAGACCTATGTTATACTTTTATCTATTTTTGTATAATGAATTGCGATAGTAATAGTTTAGTAATTATATTACTTTTGTTAAGTCTAAGAAAGTTTATACTTATAGGCAATAAATAAATAAATTAATTTCCAACTTAAAACTAGTATCTATAATCGCAATAAGAAATAAATAATAGTTATCATTCATTAACTTGCAAGTTAGTGTTGAACGATACATTTTTGAATTCATTTTACAATAATTAGAAGCTGTTGTGGGGTGACAATCAGCAATATACTAATAAACTATGATTCAAAAAGTTAAGCAGATTAATAAATATTTCAGAGATAGTTATAATAGTGATATATAAAATGAAATACAAATTCATCAAGAAATTCAGAAAAAAATAACAGCAAATGATACAGTTTTATGATTTTAAAATTATGGTACAAATTTCAACAATAGTTTTCAATAGAATTTATGTCAATTGTGAAAAGCCAGTCTTTTACTTTTTTTAAGAAAGAGTTTAAGTTTTGAGTTGTTCTGATGAACAGAGGTAATTTATTAAGTGACTTTGGCGCTGCGGCAGTATAAAAGTTAGAGAAATGAGTTTTGTAGGCAGTGGGCTCATTTGCAAGGTGCATGTAGTTTATTCTTAAATTATATAACTGCGAGTTTCTACTAGGAATATTACCGCTTTGCTTGAAAAATTCTTTAAGAACTTTAAAAATATAAAGATGTCTCATTGGTAGAATTCGCAATTACTTGTATAAAGACCAACTTTCAGTATAACGATTTTTGTTGCAAATAATTCGAATAAAAAGCAATCAGTAAAGGTCTAAAAGTATTTGCATAGGAACCACCCCAGCTAGATAACCCGTATTGTAGTTTAGAGTGCACAAGACCATAATATATTGAAGTTAGAACCCTTTTAGAGCAAAATGGTTAATTATTTTTGATGTTGTAACTATGGTCTTTCCAATTAAGATTAGAATCAATTGTAACACCCAAATATTTAAAATTATTCACTGAATCAATGTTGAAACAAGAATTGGAACAAGAATATGTATTTGTGTTGGAAATTAGGTTTACCACAATTGTGGATTGGAAAGCAGAATTGCCTACAATTTGAAGAATGAAAAAATAAACTATAATTACAAACTCGATGGCCAGATGTTTTGAAATGTCATGAACTTAGTTTTTTCACTTACTGTCAGATTATGGTTAGAAAACCAAGTCGTTAGAACTTCAAGGTCCTCTTCAATTTGCAAGACACAATTAAGATCCGAATTTGACTGGTATGTAAATGATATATCATCTGCGAATGCCGTCGAAAGGCCATTTAAACGGGGCTTAGAAATTGAATTTATAAAAACAAGAAAAAACAAACGGCCGAGTACGGATCCCTGTGGTTCTCCATTTTTTAAAAATCGGGCTTCACTATGTGTACCGTTTACAATGACTTTTTGAACTCTTCCTTTTAAGTGTGATTGCAACCATTGAAAAATTACTCCTCTAAATCCTGCATCATACAACTTACCTAATAGTAAATCATGGTCAAACATATCAAATGCTTTTAAGAATTGCATCTTCGGTTGATTTTCCTGAACGGAAACCAAATTGATTTTCGCTAAAAAATTCTGTTTTTATTTAGGAAAGAAGTAATTCTATTGATCATATGATTTTTAAATAATTTTGAAAAAGTAGGAAGAATAGAGATAGGTCGGTAATTGTCAAAAATAGTATATTAAAGTATAAATTTGAATAAATGTAACGTTGTCCTCATGGCTTCCAAATTTGGCTGAACGCATCCAAACTATCGGCTTCGGTTACTTTCATTTACTCCGATATCTGTCATTATATTCTACGTTCATTTTACTTCATTTCATTGCCGATCGTCACCAAATTTGGAAGCCATAAAGAAACCAAATCAAGTAAGTTAAATTTATCTTTATAAATGATGATAAATTGTAAAATTAATATTAAAATACTTTTTAGAAAATAAACGTCTTAAACTGAAGATCGTTATATTATTGGTTGAATACGAATTTGGCTGACGCTTCGACAAATTTTATTTTTTGATTTGCCCTGCAACCAGCAATTAAGTCGCCATTTTGCCAAATTGAGAAAGCCTACAAAATGTGTCTATCGTTAATCTAGCCAGCCATTTGTTACAGTATTTGCTTGACTCTGTAACCCTATCGCAGCCAGCAATAGGAATCGCCGCCAGCATTAGGAATTGCCGCCAACCTTAGGAATTGCCGCCAGCATTAGGAATCGCCGCCGACAGCAATAGGAATCACTGCCGCCAGCAATACGAATTATCGAGATCCAATAAAGAACGTTCTTGTGGTGCCGCCATTTTACGAAGAATCTTTAGTGCCGCTACGTATTATTTAGCCAAGACAATTTACTGTTTGGGATCACAACCGTTATTGCCTTTCCGTTGTCTGAAAGCATTGTTACTGTTCAACTGCTTCATTTAAGAAGTTCACAGTTTGTTTGTCGCAGCCAGCGACACAAAGCACATTCGGTAAGTCATACAAAACTTGTTCATGCCTATAAACTTACCGCATAATAGAGTCACGCGGAACACGACCAAGCTCCTGAGTGTATTAGAAACATCAGATAATTCAACAGAGGAGGAACTTTCAGAAGAGGAAGACGAAGCCGAAGTGACAAAGGTTGACGCTGACGATGAATCTGCGATTATGAAAACAAAATTACAGGAATTAACCTCGCAGGTTGAGATGCTTACAGTTTCTTTAAATATAGAGAAGCAAGAACGCCAGCGAATCGAAAATTTACTCAACCAATGTCAGAAACAACAAAATCAGGATTTAACCACCACGTCTTCGGAGGTCAACCACGGCTGTACGGTATCTTGTCCTCTGTCTTCCGCTATTTACTCCAATCCCACAGCTACAGTTACTACAACCCTCTCTAATTGCGCAACTACAGTGACAGCCGTTAGCACAGTCATTACACCTAGCATTTCATCTTATGCTCCATCTGCTAATTATGATTTTCAAACAGCTTTATTTTATACTTCTCCTAATAGTTTTAGTAGTATTAGAATGCCATGTTCATATCCTAACTATTCATTGCCATCTATTAGCCTTCCGTCAATGCACCCCAACTCTGTGTCAACAGCAACCACAGCGAGTATTTCAACTCATAGGCCAACATCAACTATTCCTTCATTCTTGCCGCCCATTAATGCTCTACAACCTTTTGCTCAACCTTGGCACGAGTCACAATCAACATCTTCAACAAGCCAGACAAATCAGGGAAATGAAGTTCCGGGTTGTGGTGCATTTAAGAAATTACACGATCTGCCGGAGTTCACTGGAAGACCTGAGGAGTGGCCCATTTTCTGTGTAGCATTCTTAGAGTCTACAAGTTTATTTAATTATAGCAAACTTGATAATTTGTTCCGGTTGCAAAAGAGCGTTAAGGGTCATGCAAGAGAAGTTGTCGAGTCTCTTCTTATCCATCCTAATAATGTAAATGACGTGATGGCGACACTAGAATCTCGATTTGGACGCCCCGAATGTTTAATCAAGAGCCAATTGAAAAAAGTTAGAGATATAGCAACAATCCCAGAAAACAAATTCGAATTACTGATTCCGTTTTCGACCAAAGTACAGAACCTTGCAGTCTTTTTTGAAGCAAGTGGTCTACAACAGCATATGGCTGATCCCACACTGATGGAAGAGTTAGTGGGCAAGTTGCCCATGAGCAAGAGAATGGAATGGGCCCAAGTAAGTGTTTTAGTTCAACCATATGCGACACTAAAACACTTCAGCGAGTGGTTAAGTAGAGTATCTCGAATAGTTTGCTTAGTTACAACGCCATCAGAACCTCAATTGCTTCAAAGGAACCCTGAATCCAAAATAAAGACAGGAAACATATTACACGTGGAGCATACAAGTGGTACTCAAAACAACTGCCGTTATTGTTACGAAAGCAAACATCCTTTATCTGAATGTTCCAGTTTTAAGAATTTGGACCAAGAAGCTAAATGGGACTTTGTAAAAAGAAATATGCTTTGTTTTAGTTGCCTTAAATATGGTCATGGAATTCGATTATGCCGACGAAAAAGAATGTGTAAGATCGAAGGATGTAACAAACATCATCACAACATCCTCCATGAACGAGAATCAGCACCATCTGAACCAATAGAAAGCACAAATGATAAAAGCCCATTACAAGTCTCGAAATCACTTCTTAACTGCAATGATGAAAGTGTCAGAATATTGTTCCGAGTTTTACCTGTTCGAATATATAGTGGCTCTCAAATGGTGCGAACGTTCGGGTTATTGGACGAAGGGTCATCCGTCACTATTATGAGCTCCAGCATAGCAAAGCGCTTAAAATTGGAAGGAACTGCCCAAGATCTTAATCTGCGTTGGTTTGGAAGAGAATCCACGTCTAATAAAACTGTAGTTGTTGATGTACAGATAAGTGCTGACGATGAAGACTCCGAACGTTTTGATATGAGAAGTGTATATACAGTTGATAGCCTGTGTCTACCTATCCAGACATTTGATGCCAAAGAATCGCTTGATCGCCAGTTGCTTTCGATTCCTCTGGTTAAGCTCAAAGGAGCAGTGCCTGAAATTCTCATAGGATTAGACAATTCTCATCTTGGAGCGCCAATTCGTACCATCAACTCTACAAAAAATGAAGGCCTTATAGCAATGCAAACAAAGCTCGGATGGGTAGTTTATGGCCGCTTTACACCAGAGGAACGTGATGCAGAGAAACCTGAATTAATGACACTTTTTTGCGGCCAAAGTGAGGAGCGAGATCTTCGATTAGAGCAGGCCGTGGAAAATTATTTTAGCATTGAAAGTTTTGGAATTAAAAAACCGACAAAAAAAACGCTATGTGATGTAGACAAAAAAGCACTACACATTTTGGAAAATAGTACAGTGAAGATTAATGATCGATTCCAGACCGGTCTGCTCTGGAGAGATAATGCTCTTATTTTGCCTGACAGCTATAGCCCAAGGTATATAGAATAAAATGGTATGACATTCGAGATTCTCTATTCCTATCTTCCTCACACAATTGTACGTCATTTGTATCGTGTTTTGATTTTCACATTGCAGTCGTTTATTTCTTATTTGATAGAACTTTGTTTTTTTTTTTCTGATTAGAAAATTAATAATTAGTTAAAAAGTGTCTTAATATGGTGATTTGTGCTGTTTTCGGCTGCAATAGTAGCAACGATAAAAGACTTAAGCGAAATCAACTAAACGATATTGAAAAAATAAAATTTTTTCGTTTTCCGAAAGATGAAAGAATGCAAACAGTTTGGCTATTTAAGTGCGGAAGGAAAGACAAATTCAACGTCCAAAATGCATTTATATGTTCAAGACATTTTACTCCTGAACAATATTTGCGGAATTTGATGCACGAAATGCTCAAGTACTCCCCAAAAAATAGTAAAAAACTCAAATTGGATGCTGTTCCAACAATAAACTTGCCTTTATTGTCATCAGTTGATTCTGAAAGTAAGCGCCAAGAAAGGAAAAACAAGCGGGACGCAAAACAAGCTGTCCAGGAAATTTTGTAGGATATATTTTAAAGCTTCTTTATGCAAGTATTAAAGATTTATATTTTGTCTGAGAAGAAGTTTCGCTGATGGCCAAGGACCAGCAAATCTCGAGGAACTTTCAACAGCTATCACTGATGTCACAGATGTTCAAGATGCACCAGTAGAAGTCTGCGTTGCAAGAATCGACAAATCTACAAACACTGACGATTTAAATGAGACCCTTACGAAGTTGAATAGAATAATACCTAATTAATTAAGTTCGTTTGTCATAAAATTATATGTTATTACAGCACACATGAACTAATGGATGAACTTATTCAACAAAATGAGAGTTTAATTCAAGAAGTTCAAATGCTCCGACAGGAAAGTAAATGCATGGATGGAATATTTACGCCTGGGCAAAGAAGAAAGCTTCAAGCGAATGGCAAAAGGATTAAATGGGAAGTAAATGATATTTCTTTAGCCATCGCCATTTATTCCAGTGGGCCTAAAGCCTACAGGCTATTACTTAAAAGAAAATATCCTTTACCAGCTGTGACTACGCTAAGAAATTGGGCTTCAAAAGTTAACATCAACCCGGGTTACCTCAGCTCTGTATTTGCTTTAATGAGAAATATTAATTTGTCCACCTTCCAAAAAGTATGCGTTCTCATGGCAGACGAAATGAAAATACAGAAGTCGTATGAGTACGATACTAAAAGCGATACACTTTTGGCTCCGGCTAATTATGTTCAAGTGGTAATGGCGAGAGGACTCTTTGAGAATTGGAAGCAGCCTATCTTTTACAATTATGATTGTGCCTTAACAAAAGAAATGTTCAAAACCATTATCAAAAATCTACAATCCAAGGATTATCATGTTGTCGCTGTAGTTTCTGATTTGGGTGGAGGTAACCGAGGACTCTGGAGAAGAATGGGTATAAGCGAAACCCAGCCCTTCTTTTTAAATCCTAGTGACAAGTCAAAGAAAGTGTACGTATTAAGTGACACACCACATTTAATTAAATTGCTTCGAAACCATTTTTTGGACACCGGAGTATTTCTCCATGGTAAGCATCTAACAAAGGAGCCACTTGAAGAGTTACTGGCAAGCCAGTCGAACTCGGATTTAAAAATATCAAGTCGGTTAACCGACACTCACCTGAATGTGAAAGCTGCAAAGAGGCAAAGAGTCAAATTTGCAACGCAGTTGTTTTCTCATACAAACGCGTGCGCTCTTACTAGGCTGGGAACTCTAGGTTTAGCAAAATCCAAATATTGGAATGAGTTGTCTGTTTTGTGTAAAGAGGTTAGTTAAATTTCTATTCTTTATTTTAATATATGTATGTATAACGTCGGTAATTTCATCACTTTTTTCCGCAGGTTAATGATTGGTTTGACATATTCAACGCAAGAATTCCAAAAATTGACTCGCGCCCAAGAATGGCAGCTTTTGGCCTAGAACTTGAACTTCAGGATGAAATTTTAACCCAAATAGCATCCACTATGAGAACTATGCGAGTTGGAAACCACAAGTCACTGATCCCATTTCAAGAAGGAATACTTACTAATATCAGTGCACTCAGGATGATGTTCAGAGATCTTCAGCAAGAATACCAGATATCATACTTGTTAACATACCGTCTAAATCAAGACCCTTTGGAAATGTTTTTTGGTGTGATGAGAGCGAAGGGCGGTCTTTATGATCATCCCACAGCGTTACAGTTTAAATATCGTCTCCGAAGGTACATTCTTGGTAGAAATGAAAGCATCGTTTCACAATATGCAAATGTTGAGGCTGATAGTGGTGAACAACTACAAATGGATGTGAGTGATGGGCTGATTAATAAATCAAATGTCGAAGAAGGAAATGCGATAAATCCTTCCGAATCCGAGTTTAGTTCCGAACCCGTCATGACATCCAGTTTACTTACATGTCTTGTGGACAAAGATGAAACTGCAGAACCGGCACTTGAAATGTGTGAGTTGGAGTACGATGCTTTAGAGTACCTAGCAGGATACATTCTTAATCGCCTCAAATCCAAAATTCCAAATCTGCTGGAAAGATATTGCGAGCAAAAATTCTCTACATCTTTCACATGGACAGATCAGGTTTCAGAAGGGGGCTTGCGAAAACCAAACGAAAAATTTGTGCGGACTCTAATGCATCTCGAAGATATATTCAATAGCTACAATTCAACAACATTGAAAGTTGGATCTGGTTTTATAAAAAACCTTTTAAGTTTGGCTGAGAAAATTGAACTCGAATTCGAAATAAAAAAGTTGTTTTTTCGTTGCAAAATGTTTTTTAAAATTCGGATATTAAACAAAGATTTGACCGAAAATTTGAATTCTAAAAAAAGAAAACTGAATAAAATTCTGAATTAAATGTTCTTGTTTATTTTTTTTTTTACAGCATGTTGAATTTTTTTCGATGTTTTTTGAATAATTTATTTGTATCTCAACACATTTGATATTCTTAATAATTTAATTTCATTATTAGGTTTCTATCAAAATCTTCAAATAAACAAAACAGAATTTCACGATACACATGACGTAAGCATGTGTGAAGGAGATGGAGCTAGAGAGTTCGGAGTGTCATACCATTATATTCTATATACCTTGGCTATAGCCTAGCAAAAAAGAGATTTTACAATTTAGAAGCAAGAATGAAAAAAGATCCAGAGTTTGGTGCAACATACAGAGGTATTATCGAGAGCTATACCAAAAAGGGTTATGCAAGGAAACTCTCTTCCGAAGAAGTTGAAATAAGGACATCGAGGACTTGGTATCTACCACACTTCGGCGTAAAAAACCCTAATAAACCTGGAAAGGTTCGCCTCGTGTTTGATGCTGCTGCTGAAGTGGATGGATGTTCCCTAAACACGTTTCTGCTAAAGGGCCCCGATGACTATAGGCCCTTATTAGAAGTTCTCTTAAACTTCCGACTACGATCTGTGGCAGTAGTGGGAGATATAAAAGAAATGTTCCACCAAATACTAACACGTCCCGAAGATAAAGACTCTCTGCGATTTCTTTGGCGAGAAAAAGAAGATGGGCCTCTTGAAGTCTATGTGATGGAAGTTATGACTTTCGGTGCGAAATGTTCACCCTGCATTGCCAATTTCAAAAAAAATCATAACGCCGCAACTTTCACTCGTGAGTGTCCTAGAGCTGTCGAAGCTATAATTAGAAATCACTATGTAGACGACTACGTAGATAGCTTTGATACTATCGAAGAAGCTTCTAAGGTTACAAAGGACGTTATAAAGATACATAAAAGTGGTGGTTTCGAACTACGCAATCTAATGTCTAACTCGGAAGAGGTTCTAAGGTGCATTGGACATAATACTGAAATAAAAAATCTTAAGCGCGGCCTTGACATGAACATCGATGCCGTGTTGCCTCCAGAAAAGGTGCTTGGAATGTGTTGGGACAGTGCAGAAGATGAATTTGTTTTCCAAGTTCGTTTTCCTCGTATTAGTCAAGAGATTATTAACGACGAAAGATGTCCTACAAAAAGGGAATTTCTTGGAATCACGATGTCCATTTTCGATCCCTTTGGTATGATTGCGAATTTTACATTGTATTTGAAACTGCTGTTAAGGTCGATATGGCGTCTTGGAATTGACTGGGATGCTATTATTCCTGACGAGCTCTCCGCGAAATGGAAACTATGGAGGTTGGAGTTGCCAAAACTAAGCAATATGAGAGTTCCCCGGTGTCATAGTTGCCATCTTTCTACCTGCAGTCAGGTTGAGCTCCATACGTTTGTTGATGCCAGCGAGGATGCCTATAGTGCCGTCACCTATCTTCGAGTTCATTTTAATGGAGAGACTTGCATTTCATTCGTTTGTGGTAAAACCAGAGGAAACCCTAAGAAACTATTGTCCATGCCCCGTCTTGAGTTATCAGCTGCTGTTCTAGGATCTAGGCTTTCTGAGTCAATTGTAAACTGTTATAAGTTGCCTTTTGTCAAGATACTCTTTTGGACGGATTCCAAGACCGTACTTCATTGGCTACGGACTGATCCTCGACGACATAAAGAGTTTGTAGCCTTTCGCATTGCAGAAATTCTTGACAGTTCCAAAGTAAGCCAGTGGCGATGGGTTCCATCTAAACAAAACTCAGCAGATGAAGCCACAAGGGTGAAGTATCCGCCACAATTTCGAGTGGATAGCTACTGGATAAGAGGACCTCCCTTTTTGGCTCAAGCTGAACTGAATGGCCGCAAATACCAGATGATCTCACCATTCACGAATGTACGGAAGAACTTCGTCAAAATTATGTTCTGTATGCAGAGATAAAAACAGATGTTTTATTTGATACTAAGAGATTTTCTTCGTATATAAGACTGAAGAGATCCATTGCATGGGCGATACGTTTCATAGACGTTTACATTCTTCGCAGGTCGAAGGTGCAAGGGGAGCTGACAGCGCTAGAAATAGACTTTGCTGAACAAGTAGTCTGCAGAGAGATACAGAGGCTTATGTTTTTGGACGAGATTACAACGTTACGAAAAGGGTTACCAATAAAAAAGGGTAGTGAAATAATCAAACTAACACCGTACCTTGATGAGTTTGGCCTTCTTCGTGTGTATGGACGTATTGATGCTGCCGAGACTATTCCATTTTCTACAAGACGTCCCATCATAATGCCCAAAAACCATCCAGTTACAATCTTGCTTATCGAACAATTTCATCGTCGATTTGCCCATCAAAATGACGATGTTGTAGTCAACGAAATACGACAGAAATTTTGGGTGGTTGGTCTTCGAAACAGTGTTAAGAAGGTAAGGAACGATTGCCTCTTGTGTCGAATCCGAAGTGCCTCACCTGCACCGCCAATAATGGGTCAGTTACCAGAAGATCGCCTTACCCCTTCGGTCAGACCGTTTACGTACACCGGATTGGAT
The DNA here is from genome assembly GCA_911387755.1 of Chrysotoxum bicinctum. NCBI lineage: Eukaryota > Metazoa > Arthropoda > Insecta > Diptera > Syrphidae > Chrysotoxum > Chrysotoxum bicinctum. The sequence goes on along the minus strand of OU426989.1, from coordinate 40,765,298 downwards.
TATTTTGGACCCGTTAGCGTCACCATAGGTCGTCGAAAGGAAAAACGCTGGGTCGCTCTCTTTACATGTTTGACCATTAGAGCCATACATCTGGAAGTCGCTGCTGATTTATCTACCGATGCGTGCATTGTATGTATACGAAATTTTTGCAACCGACGAGGGGTTCCTCTACGAATACGCAGCGATAATGGAACAAATTTTATTGGAGCGAAGAAGGAACTAGCATCGAACGTTATCTTCGATGTTGAAGCCATCAAAGCTGAGCTGTCTACGAGAGGTATCCAATGGGTTTTCAACTGTCCAGCCAACCCTCACGCTGGCGGCTGTTGGGAGCGTCTCGTACAATCCGTTAAGCGGGTGTTGTCTCGTACTCTCAATGAAACGTCTCCTACACTCGAAACCTTACAGAGCGCTTTAATAGAGGCAGAAAATATCGTCAACAGTAGGCCACTCACTCATCTGCCGGTATCCACTGAAGAAGAAGAGCCACTTACACCCAACCACTTCATCTTGGGTGCTCCCAATTCAACCCAATCGCCAGACGTTATCAATCCGAGGGCACTCTGCCTTCGAAAGCAGTGGAAAATTGCTCAACAATTAAAGGATCGTTTTTGGAGAAGGTGGATTCAGGAATACCTTCCTGTTTTAACGAGAAGATGTAAATGGTTCCAAGAGGTTCCACCTATTGCCGTCGGACAGCTTGTACTTGTATGCGATGCTGACATACCAAGATCACAATGGATTCGAGGAAGAGTCACCAGAGTTTTTCCGGGCCCAGATGGCCAAGTCCGGTCAGCAGAAGTAAAGACATCGAAAGGGATATACCGAAGACCAGCAGTGAAGATCGCAGTACTTGATATTGGTGAGACCTCTGATTAAAATCTGTATGCCTCACGGGGGGTGGGATGTCAAAAATAGTATATTAAAGTATAAATTTGAATAAATGTAACGTTGTCCTCATGGCTTCCAAATTTGGCTGAACGCATCCAAACTATCGGCTTCGGTTACTTTCATTTACTCCGATATCTGTCATTATATTCTACGTTCATTTTACTTCATTTCATTGCCGATCGTCACCAAATTTGGAAGCCATAAAGAAACCAAATCAAGTAAGTTAAATTTATCTTTATAAATGATGATAAATTGTAAAATTAATATTAAAATACTTTTTAGAAAATAAACGTCTTAAACTGAAGATCGTTATATTATTGGTTGAATACGAATTTGGCTGACGCTTCGACAGTAATTAAGCATATTTTTCCTATCTGCCTTTTTAAAGAGGAGAATAACCTCAGCACACTTAAATTGTTCTGGAAAACAACCCTGTTCAATACTTAAGTTAAATATATGTATAACTCAAAGCATCTAAAACATAAAACGCAATTTTTAAGTAGGTTACTCAATATTCCATCTGAAGTGCCAGAATTTTTATTTTTCAGAGATAAAATAGTTTTGTAGATTTCAAAAGTGGTGATTGGACTAAAAGCAAAGCTATTTGGTTGTATGCGATCAACATCTAGACAATGTTCAGTATAACAATTACAATTACCAAATGAATCAACGGATGGCTTCAATAATGTATCAGATATTTCTGTAAAATATTCATTAAATTTGTTCGATATAATCTGTTAGAGGAACATTATTAACTACAATAGTTTCTATTGCATTTGGCTTCCTTTTTTTCCCTAAAATGTTGTCAATTGCTTTCCATTCTTCTTTAATATTGCCCTTCGATTTTTCAAACAAGTTAGAATAGTACTTTTCGCGAGTCAATTCAACATTTGTGCTAACAAGTTGTTCTGAATCTAAATTAAGTAAAGAACTTACGCATAAATCATCATATCCTTTGTCACAAGAATTTCACGTTTTGCTATCTGGCACATTTTATCATCAACAGTAACAGGTTTTTGAAGATAACTTTCCAGAAATATTTCAATATCTTTAGCACTGCACGAAGCTGGAAGACACATTCCCCAATGTACAATAGTTGAATTTCCAGACTGTGAATGGAAAATAAAACAAATTATTTAGATATAAAATAAATGCAATAAATATCTACCCTTATTTTTCTTGAGCCCATTTTTTCTATTTTCAAACCATCCAATTTGACATCAACTAAACAATATTTGGAGGTAATTTGAATGTGATCCAATTCAGCTTCCACGTGAGTATTGAGATCAATGCATTGATCGTAATGCCCAAATTGATATATCAAACCATTTTCCACACCTGATAATCCTTTGGCAGAGGCATCGTACACTGGAAAATATAAAATTATGTTTAAATACATAATTACAAATAAAAATGTTAATGTTAATGTTAAAGATAATTTTTTAAAAGAATTTTTGTATAAAGAATATACGGATAGAAAAGACAATGAACAACGTAAAAGTCCCATCGGTCTACAAAATTTCATCATTCAACAACAAATTCTAAATTTTCAATTTTGTTTCTTTGTATATGTAATTGAAGTCCTACCGCCCTATCAATTTTCATCATTTTACAACAATCTGAAGTGCTTCAGGAATTTTGAGAAAGTAGATAAATGCCACGCTTTCTGGTCCTTTTCGGAATTCCCCCCCCCCCCCACACCAAAATGCACTTTTTTTTAATGAATCGATAAAAAAAAGGGTGCTGTTGATAAAAAACATCAAATTATCAAAGTTTCTTTAAATCCAGATTCTGTAAATGCAAAAGAAACTTTGCATACACCCAACCTCGCACCTACCCCAAATCCTATAGTGTGCCCAAGCAGGGGGGTTGCAGGGGGGAAGCATATCCCCCCATACATATCTCACTGTTTATACGCCGTAATGCGTAAGCAAGCAAAAAAAGCAAATATGCCATAAAAAAGTAGTTTTAGTTATAGTACTGTGGGTGGTCCGCTTATACTTCACTTTTTTACCATAAAAAAGTGTTTCTCCTCCATAATTTGATGTTTTTTATCAACAGCAAACACTCTTTTATCGATTCGTTAAAAAAAAGTTCATTTTGGTGGGGGGAGGGGGAATTCCGAATAAGGTCCCGCTTTCTGGATGGAAAATTCCAAATTCACTTGTATGCACCATAAGACCTACCATTGTGTGAAATTATAATGTTCTATGGTGTCTGAAAGAGCATTTTGCATTTTAATGATTTGTCAGTGAGTCCGTGAGTGAGTCAATCAATCAGTCAGTTACGGTTTTAGCGATTTTTGAAGTCTTATATCTGAAAAACTACAAATGCTAAAAAGTTGAAATTTGGTGAAAGGTGAGAGCCTGTGTTTGATCATCTCAGCAAATACTGTGAATTTGAGTTTTCTGATGTTTTCGAAAATCACCTGAGTTTGTTAATGTAAAAAGGCAAGGACTGCCGCAAACTTGTGTAGGCACTACTGTATTACTAGTAGAACTATTAAGAAAGTTCTATGTAGAAATGTCTTTCAAATATTTCTCATCGCCTTTATAACATCACTCTTTTAATAAATTAAATATATAAATAAATTTGGTGGTGCAACACCTCCGAATGAACCAGGACCTAGTGACTTACAACTCTCAACCATTCCTGTGTGCATGTTACCAGGAATGGAGGGGACCTACAATTTTCTGCCGATTCCGAACGCCTAATAAGCAGCACTTTCCATGATAAGAGATACTCTTGGAGAATTTGTCAATTCCTCGCAAGAGGCAGTACACCCCTGAAAAAAAAACTTTCTTGCAGCGGTTGAGAATCGAACTCGAGACCTTCCGCGTGGCAGTCCTACGCAATAACCATTATGCCAACGGGTACTACAACCCTTTTATAAACTCTTATTAACTGGCATATTATCAACCAATATTTCAATATGGCGATGGGAAATATTTGACTTGCTCCCTTAAATCATTTAAGTTCTTTGAATAGTTATCGTACTGTATAAGCCTTTTTTCGGTTATTGGCGAAATAATCCACAAGTCGCATTCGAACAAATTTTACAGTGTGTTATGGACCCCCGTTTTATTGTAAGCTTTTTTGAAGCGCAATTATGTGCCTTCGATTCCTATCTTCGACCTCACAAATTCCTCAAGGAGCTTCAGTATTAAACTTTCTCTTCGATGCTAATGCCATGTTAATGATCTTTTTCCAAATGCTTTTGCCAAGTTCGCTTCTGTCAAAATTACATATTGGACTGAAATCTTTTAATATTTGTTGATCTCTCAAAAAATACCAGATAAAAGTTTTCATGATCAAGAAATATGGAAGTATAAGCTTAATGTTGTAGGGATGATTTATCTGGTGGAACTTGCTGATCCGGAATTCGGAATCAAAGTTATAATGAAAAAGTAACAATATTAATATTCAAATGCGCTTATACTGTTAAGATAAATTTTTAATAAAACGGGTGCTCTAAATATAATAAACACTTTAAAATCTGTTCAAAACTGCCCAAGTTTAATTATTTCAGATTATGTGAAGTGATCTGTATAAAGTATGGATATCGGCTCCATATAGTTTTTAAAATGGAAGTTTGTTCTTTAAGTTAGGTTTACACCGCGGTCATACTGTTTATTATTTATTATTTTTATAGGATATAAACTGTACTTTAACGTTAAAGTGACCTTTCCTGCTAGTCAGTGGGGTGGAATATACTTAAGATTTTCACTCATCTGGATTCTGCTTTTCTTTCGAAGTGAATCAGATTTACATCATAAATGTCGGTAATGTTGTGCATTCCATGCAATATCCGTTATACTTTCTGTCTGCTTGATTCGTCATAAAATGTTAATAAAAAACAAATTTCCTTCTTTCAATATTTGTTTGTTAACATTAGACATAAATATTTTTAGGAGCAAAACAAACGAAAGTCCATCTTTTTCGATTTTGGTATATTTCTAAGCAATTCTCTTTTTGAGGAATCTCTTGTTCTTCTGTTTGAAAATAGAAAAAGAAAGTACAATAATTTTTAAATTTATTTTTATTTTTTAACTTTAAATAATTAACAAAATAATTTATCCAAACTTCAAAAGATTTTCTCATGAACAGCTGCGCACTTTAATGTCATATCGGTTAGAAATAGTGCAGTTCACCCGATGGATAACAGAATGCAAACGTAGAGTTACATGGGATCGAATCAATAAATCGAATGTGAACAGCTGAACAGGGCTGTATCTTTAGTATCAGCAAACCGCTTCTTTATCTTTTAAAAAAAAGTATACGAGTAATTTATCCGGGCTTACAATAGTCATTAGCGATAAATAAAGCTTCTTCATCTATTAGAATATAAAAGAACACTAAAACACGCAAAAATATAAATTTCGTTATAAAGCGTTTTTCTTTGGAGCATGTTAACGGTGACTATATTGTTTTGGTGACATCTGTCAAATCTATTGTTTATTATTCATTTACTGATGCAAAATCAAATGGCCCCAGCACTTCCAAATGCTAAAACTTTATTATCAAACTGAGTGTTCTTTAGTGCCAACGTTGTGCTCATTGCACCCATTTTCGGTAGATGTGATCGACATTAACAGTCGACTCTTCAACGTTTATTGGCCAAATTTGAGAAAGCGATTCGGTAATCAATCAGCCAACATTTATACGTCAATAACGCATGATAGAACGAGAACATCGCCGCGGTCCGTGAAAGCTTACAGCAGAGCCCTAGGCCGTTGATTACTCACCGTACACAAGAACTCGGCCTTTCACAGACTTCAACTTGGTAAATTATGCGTTATACATATATCCGTACAAGATCCAACTGACCCAAGAATTCATAGTTCATGCCCATAGACAATGCCGTTTGTTCGCTGGCCAGGGGATGGAAGAGGATCCCGAAATTGGCCGAAAAATCATGTTTTGCGTAGAGGCGCATTTTTTGCCATATGGATCTATGGTTCCAGAAGAACGGCGGTAGTTGCAACACAGAAATGTAGGGGTCCTAGAATTTTCTGCCGATTCCAAACGTGAGCAGCACTTTTCATGCCAAGAGATACGCACTTACCAATATGTCAAGGGGTACTATGGGCATACATTGGTCTTTCAAATAAAAAGAGAATTTTGCTAATACCTGACGCACAGTTTGTTTTCATCCAATTCGATTCTGTTATAGAATTTGACGGGTTGCATACATAAGATACAAAGTTGAGTTAAATCAGCTCGATGTTTTATAAAGTTTATTTTTGAGACCTCAACTCGTGCTCTATAAATATACCTTTAAATCAACGAAGATATGTGAAATAAGAAAATTATTTTGGTTTAAGTGTAGTATTGAATTTAATTCAATTGAAAGCTCAAGCGGCCTCAAGTCCAAAGTACGTGCTGCCCGAACAGATTGTGTCTGCTACTACATCCTTGAAAGGCTGCCACATGCGGTAATGATTTTCCTCACAATAATTTTAAACAACTGCATCAACAACTGTTACTTCCCTCAGAAGTGGAAAACAGCGAAGATTGTGCCAATTCCGAAGAAAGGTGCTTCCAACCTAGTTTCCAACCATAGGCTGATATCACTTCTCAACAACATCAGCAAATTGCTGGAAGAAGTAATCCTCCGAGGACTGAAGAAATTCTGCAGTAAAAATTTTATCATCCCAGACATGCAATTTGGCTTTCGAGAAAAACAATCAACCTTGCAGTCACTGCTAAAATTTCAACACGATATCACCACAGCTCACAACAGTCATCGTGTCACGTAATAAAAATTCCATTTTCTCTCCTATCTTTCCGGAAATTTTTGGTCCAACAAAATAACTGCAAGTCAAATATAAAGAGCATCTGCGCTGGAGTCGCCCAACGCTCAAAACTAGGCTCCTTCCTCTACAACCTGAATGACTTCTCACCAACCATCTCCAACTGGATGCGAGAACATACTGTATGCTGATGGCTCGCTCCCTACGCCACATCAACGTCACCACCAATCGCTGTCCGAAAAATAGAAACCCACATCAACAGACTCTTCCAGTTCTACCAGAAATGGGGCATCCGGATCAACACTTCCAAATCGGAACTTGTCTGGAGACCTTCAACTGGCAGAGGCATTCGCACCGCAACGATTTGCAGATATCTGGGAGTGCACTTCAACAAGTTGCTAACGTTTAACCTGCACTCAAGAAATGTTCTGAAAAGGGCTTCAGCCGTTTGCAGCCATTCCTGAAAAGAAGATCAGGTCTTAGTCTACAAGCTACAAGCAGCTCCTGCGACCACTGATCAGCTATTCCTTCCCAGTCTGGATTTTAATTTGGAAGGAACTTCAACTATTCGAAAGCAAGATACTGAATATCTGCACTGGACTCTACTTCGACCGCGGCTAAACGCCATCCCTGCCCACAACCCACAAAAATCACCACTGACAACCGGGAGTGAATATGAACACCCTGAAGACTATACAGTCAACCGACCTTTACATTTTTGTTTGTCATATAAATTTTATATAAAAATAATTAAACTTAAGTCAGCCCCAGTTAGGGGAGGACCCGTATGAGCCAACAAATGTAAATTTTTATACATAGTATCTTATTATTTGTAAGCCAAATTGTAAATAATATGTTCAATAAAACAAAATTCTAAGACGCAATTATTGGTCGATGTTTACCTACTCTTAAGATATTCTACAATACAAGACGTAGGCAAAGCTTGGCAACTAAAACAATGCGTTAACTCTGGGCCTGCTTAATTCCTTACAAATTTTTTTAATTGTAATACGTAAACTATACTCTATACAGTAATAAGCCAAATTAATTTAGGCAATGACTAATATCGACATCCTTTAAAAAAAAATGTTGCCCATCCCTCTGGTAGTCCCATGGTACGTAAAACCCAGATTGATTGATTTGCATATTGATTGATATATTCCGTTTGAATTTTGTCGTGATAAATCAGTAGGTAATTGCAAAAGGTATTATAAAATTTGCACATAACTTTGGGCGGTAATTTCAAGAGTAACATTTTAATTTTCAGTACATCAAGCTATCAGTCATTCTTGTTCTAAGGGAAGTTCTGATCAGAATATCAATTAGGTTCCAGCTCGTATGTATGAACATATTAAATTTGGGGATGTGATATAATGATTATGGTAAGTTTGAGATGTTATTTTGTTTGTTCTTCGATGAAAAATATTAAGTTCTTAAGTTAAAAAGAAAATGTACGGCTCTTAGGAAAAAATAAAAATAATTATTATTCTGATAACGTCTGGGAAGTTTCCAAAATCTTCCATTAGAATAGATTGTCCTACGGTCATTTAAGTTAAATGACTTTTTTTATGATCCTACGTGAGAGTTGTTATGGAAAGACTTTTAATGTGTGGATAAACAAGAGCATTTGTTTTACTCAAATTGAACTTTGAATATTTATTATTTTTTTTAATACGAGATGGTATGCATCAGAGATCAGCACGTAAAGATATGTCGTCTTTTAGACCAAGAGAAAAATCCCTGTTGTAGAAGGCTTGAATTAAAATAATTGCTGAGACAAACTTAAAATTGATTGATTGATTTTTTTTTTTTAACGTAGAAACCAACTTACAGCCCTATGAATGGTAAGTTATTTTCCTTTGAATTGAGTAAAATGTTATTTACAATGAAACGGAAAAGTTGCTTGTTAACACCGCCATTCGTTCAAAAATGCGCCTCTTAGTTAAACATGATTTTTCGCTCCAAATTGGGGTTCTCTTGTACAGGTGTAGGCTCTAGTTACGACGACGCAAGGTCTACGAAAGGCCGAGTTCTTGTGCACTTCGTGGAATCGACAACCTCGGGTTCTGCTGTACAATTTCATGGACCGTGGCGATATCCTCGGCCGATCTTGCGTTCATTTGAAGTACGAATGTTAGCTGATTGATTACCGAAATGGTCGTTTGGAATTTGGTCAACAAACAATGAATTTGACACATGTTAACAAAACAACAAGACCACCACAGGTAGCCAAAATCTACCAGAGCCAATTGACTTCACTTCACACTTTCCAGGAAAATTAGACAAAAAAATGCCAAACTCCGAAAAAATGTCGACAAAGCTGAATTTGGTTGCAGAGCATTATTTTTACAAGGAGCGTTTTGTGTTCGAGGTCGATCGAGTTTTAAAGCTCGCTATAGGTGCTTATTTTGACATTCTCTTTCGTTAGAAAGTGAGTCGAATTCGTTGAAACTTAATTTTGAGACTCGGCGATTAGAATGTTAATCGAACAAATCGAAAGTTCACCCAATCCATAGAAAGTTCATTCATTTGCGAAAGCTAATTCAATTTTGACATTCGAAAGAATAGAATTAAATGTCATTTTTGTGTCGCTTGAATTTTTCTGTCGAGTAAACAACAAAACATGTAAGTTTTTAATTATTTCATGGAAAATAAATTACTTTTATTATTTTTTTTGTTGTTTTATGTTAAAAGGTCGCATTCCAACTGGAAAAACCGCGAACAAAAGGAAAAGTTAATTAAAATAATGGAAGAAAACCCGGAGGTAGCAAAGGGATTTTTTTTACCACCCGCGTTGATACGGAAAGAAAGAAAGCATCCACTATCCTTCTCCTCTGCACTTCTTCAACACCATCTTAATTTATAAACAACACAAATGCCATATTTTTATTTATTATTTTATGTTTTTATCCAAGAAATTTTAATTATTAAACAATAAACAAAACAATTACAAATAAACAAAGATTTCACCTTTTGGTTTTGACATTTCACAAACACTTCACTTTTGTTTTTGATATTTTAGTGTGACCAAGTGTATACGAAAAAAAATAAAAATTTAGAACGCGTCATGAACAACTTATTTTTTTTCAGAAAAGTTTCAAAACAGCTGAGTTGACACAAAAAATGTAATAAATATGTAGTTCTTAATGGTTAAACTTTACTTTATAATGAAAAAGTGTATTATTTATTTTGTTTCTTGATTATTTATCCAACATCTATAAAAAGTTTAGAAACAAAAAAAATGTAAAACGGTCATACTAATTCAAATAGAAATATCCCAACTAACAATTTTGCTTCCTATTTCTGAAATTAAGAATCATTCGTTGCTATAGTGCTCATATAACCATTCTTGCTGGAAGTCAAATAGCTATAGGAGTAAACTTTGATATAATTCATCGCCTAGACATTCTCTGGAGCACTTTCTATCACCTCTATATGCGTAAAGACTCAATTTTCCTTTAATCATACTATAGAGATACTATAAAACCACAGGACAGTTTATGCTCCTATAGTAATCCCAACAAACTGCTATAAAAGTTTTTATTTATTATTCGTTATCTTTATAGAATCATTATTGGACAGTTTAAGTCAAGACTCTATAATCATGATCAATTTTTCTGTTGGACTCTTATAGTGCAATATAGTTCCTATAGTACTATTATAAAACTGTGCAATAGGCATAGTACACCACGTGCTTTTGCACATATAAGGATGAATTAATTACAACAACAAAATGCGGAAACCCCACACTGAGTAAATCCTTACAAATGCAAAGTAGGATTGGGTCGAACAAACTTGCCTAAATGTAAAGAATGGCAATTTCAAAAAATTAAAGTTTATGGTCGAAACTGTTTTTTAAAACATTTTTTTAGAAAAACATTTGATAAGCAAAATTTGAATTTTTATTACTGAACGGATACAAAATTGAATCTGAAAAAAAGATATCAAATTTTCAAAAAAGTTTTATATTTTTAAACCAAGAAAATATTTTAAATTTTTTCTTGGATAGAAGTTTTTTTTTTAACCTTTTATCAAGCCTCTCTAAACAAATATTATTAAAATCCGGCAAGCCGATAGTGAGAAATTTAAAATAGTTGAATGCGGTAGGCACAGTCAGTAATATACATATAATAATTTCAAAATTTGTATTGAATTATAGATCGTTAAAATTAATCGAAAGGAACAAAAATTATCAAAATTCTAGGTGAAGTTTTCGATAAAAATACAATTTGGAAAACCATTTCTTTACATTTTCAAAAAAAAAAAATTGTCATATATCTTGTAGATTGTATTATAAAATTTTAAATTTTAACTTTCCAAAAATTAAGCATCGTCTTATTTTTACGAATAGATAACTTGCCATATCTATATCGCAAGTTAAAAGTCAATAGTGCAATTTATTTAAAAAAATATATTAAGTTTCATTCAAATTTCATATAAAATTTGAATCATGTTGTTTCTTAAGAAAAAAACTATTTTTTAGGAATTATTTTAGCGACAGTGATTTGTATTGTTGATTGATGGACGAGACTTTTTTACTGCAACTGCAGTACACGACACATTTTTAACAGCTAGATTTTCGATGAAGAAGCTGAGAATAATCAATTTATCAATAAATTAATACTGGAACATATGCTAGGTATACCAGAACTCTAGCTTTTTTCACAGCTTATGCGAATTACGAAGCGATAAATATCGCTTCCTTCTAATATTTAAGTGTTAAAAGCACCTATAAAGGAAGCCTATTAGACTTTATAGGATTAAATTCATGATAAAAGTGATCCCAATTCAACGCTAGGTTTTACATATTCTAGTTTGGCCGTGCGGTTAGCGAGCAAGAGATTTGGTGCGAGAGGACCCTAGTTCGATTCCCACATTCTGCCTACACATGTAAGTAATTTTTAAATTAATTTTAAAAATAAAAGTAAAAATGAAATCATAAAAAATAATCAACTCTAAGATCTTTACAGAAATCATGCGGAAAAAGCCGAAAAACATGCAAGAAAAGCATCAAAATAAAAATGAAATCAAATAAGCACAAAAATAAATATTTTTTTTTATTTTCTACATACTCCTATAAGCATTTTATTCTTGTGACAGTAAATCTTCTTTTCATTTCCACTATCGATGCAATTGCTGCAATAAAGCATATATTACCTCTATAACATAACGATAAGTATGTTCTTCGAAGTAACACAATTTACTCCATAAAGGTGGAATAGGAGTAAAAAAAAGTCGCCCTTTTAACTCTTTGGAGTTTTATACAACCCTTAAATGTGTGCAAGAAATAGTAATAAGAAGCTTCTCTAGATAAATATAGAAGTAAAATTGTTAGTTGGGATAGTAAATGTCAAACGGCTGACAATGAAAATGAATCTTTTTTGAAGTTCATTTTATGCTATCTTTCGCAAATGAATGTTATTCGTTCGAATCTCAAAATTAAGAAAGTTCATTCGAAGGAATAGAATCATTCTAACGAATAGACTATTCATGAGAATGTCAAAATAAGCATGATTAATTTTTCTGTTGTTTTATGTTTAAAGGTCGCATTCCAACTGCACAAACCGCGAACCAAAGCGAAAGTTAATCAAAATAGTGGAAGAAAATCCGGAGGTAGCAAAGGTTTTTTTTTACCACCCGTGTTGATACGGAAAGTATCCACTATCCTTCTCCTCTGCACTTCTTCAACACCATCTTCATTTATAAACAACACAAATGCCATATTTTTATTTTTTATTTATTATCTTATGGTTTTATCAAAGAAATTTAAATTTTTAAACAATAAACAAAACAATTACCTACAACTAAACAAAGATTTCACTTTTTGGTTTTGACATTTCACAAACACTTCTCTTTTGTTTTCGATATGTTAGTGTGACCAAGCGTATACGAAAAAAAATAAAAATTCAGAACGCGTCATGATCAACTTATTTTTTCAAGAATAGTTTCAAAACAGCTGAGTGGACACAAAAAATGTAATGAATATGTAGTTCTTAATGGTTAAACTTAACTTTATAATGAAAAAGTGTATATTATTTAGTTTGTTTCTTGATTCTTTATCCAACATCTATAAAATGTTTAGAAACAAAAAAAATGTAAAACGGTCATACTAATTTAAATAGAAATATAGTAAATGTCAAACGGCTGACAATGAAAATGAATCTTTTTTGAAGTTCATTTTATGCTATCTTTCGCAAATGAATGTTATTCGTTCGAATCAAAATTAAGAAAGTTCATTCGAAGGAATAGAATCATTCTAACGAATAGACTATTCATGAGAATGTCAAAATAAGCATGATAGACAACTGCCAGTTGTAGCAAAAAATCATTATGACCGAAGAAGCAGATTTCGACTTGGCTGTGATACGTGATACGCCAAAGATAACACTACACAGTTGTATGGAGTTATTTGGGCACCACCATTTGAGGACGCCATTGGCAATGCTGAAACAGTTACTAGTGACCGCTTCCGGGTCACGTTGGAAACTTTCTTGTGCCCGAATTCGATCAATTAGGACTACAGAACATGTGGTTGCAAAAAAGAAGTGGCACCTTCGCACACATTTTATTTAAAAGTTATTAAAAAACACCAACGTGGACTATAAAACGCACCCCTGCATTTCTCAAAAAGTAAAATAAAGTTACTCGTAAGTAAAGTAAGTAAATTAAATTTGGAGTTGGGTGAATTTTTTTGAGCGTAAAATTAAGTTTTCTCTAAAACTACTAAACTGCTTAAAATTATAGCTTATATAACTCTACAAAAAAAAGATTATGATACTGTTTTTCGTAAAATTTATAGATTTTGTAAAAAAGCAAGAACAAACATTATGGTACATTTAGTAATATAATGAAATTAGGTACAATTGTTTTTATAGTTTGTTTTTGAGTAAATCTATTTGTTTGGGGTTAGGTGCCATTTTTGTTCGTTTTCATTTAATAACTCGAATTTCAGTTCAAAACAAAATGACTTGCCAAAAAGCTTTTAGAGATTGAAATTAAATGAATTAATATATAAAAAAAAAACAGTAGAAACCATTTCTGGTTTAATTTTAGTTTAATTGTTTTTCTCTCAGTGTTCTTTCATTTAGCTTTTATACATTAAATATAATCGTTAGTATTTGTAGGTAATTGACAATTTTGATAAATTGATTTTAAGATCATTTAATTTGTTTATTTATTTTTAGCATTAAAAAAGAAAAAAACTTGCCCCAAGGACAAAAAAAAAGCAATCTGACTACGACTAAGTAGTGAGTTCTTACAAACCTTAATTAACTTATAAGAAGTGCAACATAACTGTCTCCATAGAATGAATCTTTAAGTCAAACGAATAGTAATTAATGTTTATTTATTTTAATTTGCTGTAGAATTAAAATTGTTCACAAAAAGCAAAGTATTGACTTCCAAAAAAAAATTCGATTTTAAAATTGTATCCGTAGAATTTATTTTATAAGGCTAGTATTTTCAGATCGCGCTAAATTTTAGATCCCAGACATAATGTAATTCTATCCTAAGTTTACCCAAGCATTTTGGCCCAAAAGTATACACCTTCAGCTTAAAAACCAAATTATGGTTTATTACTTTTTAGCACTAATCTGTCAAAATATAGCGCATGAAATATTTTTTGTGTGACACACTGATCTCGAGAGAAATTCTGAAAGTTTTTGATATTTTTTACTTCTTTCGAAATTCATTTTGTAAATATAAAATTAAAAAATGAGAAAAATGTGGGTACATAAGATATATCAAATCCAAAGTGTTGAATCGATTTTTTTTTTGGTTGAAATCACTTAAAATCTTGAAAATATTGGCGCAAAGTTTTAAACAGCCTATTATTAAGGTATTAGTATGATACTACTTAACAATTTGCTAACTTTAAAGTAGTTTACTAGATCATTCCATAATATTAACCATTTTCTAACTAGTAAGTATATCGTACTAAAGGAATTTTTTTATTAAATTGCTTCTGAACACACCTAAACAATGACAGTTCGTAAAAAAACCTAAGTAAACAGACCTTTTTTGACGTTTGTAAATGCCAAAGTGTCATATGAAGTTAGCACGATACTAAAAAATTAAAATAAGTATTCGATGATTTTAACTTTAATTAAAGGGTAGAGAAAGTATGATCAGACCAAAAATATAAATGTTAAAAAAAAGCGAAGTTCTTCTATACAAAAACCTTTGTGTAACAAGTTCAGCCGTAAAAAGTACTGAGATCTAAAAGTACGCCAACTTCTTACTTCATGAAGGTTTAATACCGAATATTTAAAGTAGAATAATATTGAAACAGCTAACTAATATTTGATGGGTTCACTGGTCAAGTTTTTAAAACCTTTAGAATTAGGCATAAAAAAAAACTTGCCAAGTAAGCCCATCAAATTTTAGTCAGTAATCATTAAATAACGGTTGACTTGTTAGACAAAGGTTTTTGTATAGAAGAACTTGGCTCTTTTTTTTTAATATTTATGTTTTTGGTCTGATAAATCTATTTAGAAACGCATTCCATTCATAGGTCTCCTCCATTCCTGCTAATATGAGAGTTGTAAGCCACTTGGTTTAGTTTCTCTAAGGGCTGCAATGGCTTATTTATTTTTTTTTTTCTGTATTTATTTATTAAAAAGAGAAACATTTTATTAATTATTTTATTTATAAATTTGGCCATAAATAAAAAAAGAGTCTACCGAACAAGTATTTGCGACCTATTGATGAACTTCCCTGTAAAGCAAAACATTTTGCTTAAGCAATAAACCGGCCAGGCATATTAAAATTTGTTTGTTTATTGCAACAATAATCTCCTTAGATTAATGATCGCGCCAATCAAGTTTTTACAAAATATTTTTCGGGTTAATAAAAGTAAAATTGACGCATAACGATAATAACCAGGTTGCTAATATTCTTAAATCTAATGCAATTAACCACAAAAAAAAAAAAAAAAAAAAAAAAAACAGTTTATTTTAATCTTCATCATAAATGAAAGACTGGTGAAATAAAAGTTCATCAGTTAAAAATGGTTTAAGCAAAATAACTACATATATATGTATCTTTATAATGTTTAACTTAACCAGTTGCGATCTTAAATTACAATCATAATTCAAGAAATTTCTGGTAATTTATGTAGATCAAGAAATGCTTGAGCCAATTGTTACATTCATATTTCAACTCGATTATCGCTTTTAACAGTTCCGGATTAAAACGTTTGGACGCCTAAAAGTCATCCTTCCTTGATTGTAATGAAAGTCATCAGAGTTTTGTTGCTTTTTTAAGCAAATTAATAAAAGTACTGACAAAAGATTAAAACTTCAGTTTTCAGAATTTCTGTCTAAAACAAGTATTTCAAAGCTTAAGTCGCAATTTATTTCAAATAATTTACGTGTTTTTAAATAGTATTTTATTTTTTATCAGTTTCAAGCAAGTTTGAAAAGCAAAAATATAATATACAAGTACTGAATGAACATTTTTATTTGCCCTTTGATTTCGAGGTTTTAATCAAATCTTAAATCACGATGATGATGACCGGGTAGTCCAAAAAAATGGTCGGTTATGACGTCAGTCGGTCTTTTTATCTAAGCGAGTACATAATGTGTCCGGGTATTCATTGGACAGACGGACTTGTTTCAAGTTGTAAATTGCGCACACGGTCATTTATAACAGTTTCTTAATGGGTTTCATGAAGAGCGATTAAATTTGGTAGAAAACAACCCACTTCCATGCAATGAAGAACCAGTTCAATCAATAAATCAGTAGAGAAGAGGTGGGTTAACTTATAAAAATGCTTGAGAACAACATGACTGCGTGATCTGATGGCTCACCTGCAGAGCTCTTTAAGTACGGAAGTGATGATTTGGTAGGGAGTATGCATCGAGTCATGTCCCTTTAGTAGACTAATCGCTCCATATGTCCTATCTACAAAAGAGGCAAACCTATGTTCTGCAAAAATCAAGGTATATCCCTTCTTAACGTCTCTAATGAAAGTCCTATCCAACATGCTATGTTAGCGTCTCAAATCGTTCCGCAACACTATAGTCGGCAAGTACCTGTATGGCGTTCGGCTCGGTGGACCGATCATATACTCGTTTTAGAGTAGATCGGAATTCCCAACCTTTGGCAAGTGATTGCGGACAAATTGTTAAAACTACGTCAAATTCACTGTCATTTATTAAACCTGTTTTGCCAAATCAACATGAAGAGTAAAGTGTTCAACAACATCTACATAATGATTAAATTCTTTTCTGAAAGTGGGGCTTCTATTCGAATAATATTTCGCACACTTCGGTCGAAAAATCTGGATGAATGGGTTCGTCAGCAAGCAAAACTGTCAAATTTGACACGAGATCTATCAAATTACAGTGCATCGATATAAAATCACTGTTTTGGTGTGGATTTTTGATCGCCAGGCCACCACCATCAGGGTTGAACGCTATTGGACAATGATAACCAATGTTTTGTTAGTCCCGAATTGGATAATATGGACACCGACGACATATGTATGTTTTCAATAGGATGACGTACCACACAACCCGTGCCACAATTAACATTTTGCTCGAGCGATTTCCGAACATGATTATCTTGCGCAAAGGTGATATCAATTGGTCACTGCAATGGTGCGGTTTGACCAAGTTAGACTTCTTCTTATGGGGTGTTCTTAAGTCACAGAACTATGTAAATTAACCACAAACTACCACTGCCCTGAAAGCCAACATAATCAATGTCATTTGTCAACTTCAGCCTGATTTATGCGCCAGATTTATGGATTATGAATTTATCTACCAGACGTTGCAAGGAGCTCTATACTCCTTCCTGTCGGGCTATTGGAGGGAAGGTTTCTCAAGTGGGGGTAAAGGAAAGGATCACGCCCTTAAAAGGCGTCTACATCTCCTTAGCGATGCGCTTATGTGATGACAGACATTTCTTGAATAACTTAGAAGTACCCTTCGATATTTCTTGCTATAGCCCTTAACGGGCTTGAATGACATGGGATTTATCATAGGTTTCATTACATGGGAACCACATCACTAGGGTATCACAATGCATTTACATTGATATAAGTGTGATGGTAACAAGATCAACAGTCAGCCCATTAACCAAACCTACCAAGATGTTGATGTAGTCTAGAAAGCCAAAAGATGTCGATGTACTTTGGCTCGGCAACATTCTCTTATTTCCTATTAAATCCAAACTAAAACATCGATGTGCTACAATATTTCTTCCTTGTGTATTTTCATGGTCAAATATTTTTCTGTACAAAATTTATTAAAATTTGACTGAGATTTTGCATTCTCAAATATAATTTGAGCACATGTTTTTGATATCAACATGGAAAAACAATCAATAATTCGAACATTAATGAACTTTGAAAAGAGTTCTTTTTGACGAACTTAAAGTTTCAAACAGCTTGAAACATCGAAAGTTTTTTGGAAGATGCTTTGTTTGCATTTGACCAATACAAACTATTTCATGTATGTTTATGTTTGTATTTTTTGTATTCTATGTAAGTACATAATATGTATTTTATCTAAAAATTGATAATGAAGCATCGATTTGAAATATCAATGTTTTTGCAATCGTCAACAAACATCGCTTGTCAAACCGGAAACGTCAAAGTTCGAACGGAAAAAGTATGGAAATTTTCATTTCTCCTTTGGTAAATTTTAATTCCTGTCAAAAAGATGAGAGGAACGCAAAAAAATTATTATGTCCATAAGTGGACTTCAGGCCATATAATTAATTTATATAAGATCACGAAAGAAAGAAATAAAAAAGATTGACCGAAAAAGAATCTTGTAATCAGGCCCTTACTTTCCATCCCCCGTTACATTTGACGCTTTTTTACGTTATCACAAAAATATTATGTATATACCGTTATTTTAGTAGTTTTTTAAAAGATTCATTAGGTCAGTTGGCATGGCAACAATTTCAATAACAAGACACTGAAAAAGTCCCATTTGGTAAAAATTTACATGCAATGTAGTTAAAATTTAGATTATTAATTAATCTTTAACACCTTCTCTTATAAAACCATCAATCTAAAATTCCATCCTTCTACTTAAAGATTATGAAGAATTTAATCAAATTGTCATCTAATTCAAGTCGGCTTACTCGTTAGTACACGTAAAAAACGTTTTAAGTTTGTATACAAAAAGAAAGTAATCACTTTAACAACCTATAGTAAGTACAAACCACCTTAACTTGTTTTGCCAACAGGAACGTTACAGTGGAAAAAACTTTTACTTAATTTATTCATTTTAATTAATATTTCAAGGCCTTCCGATTGAAATTCAAAAAAAAAAAAAAAACTTGAAGCATCTATCAATACTTTTGGATACGATATTCATATGGTTTGTATACAAATTATTGCACTTTAAAGAATATAAAGTACTTGATTCAATACAAATTTGTATGCAAATCAAATGCATATCATGAGTCTAAATTGGCGCCCAATCGTTCTACAAAATCTTACATAAGGTGTGCTAAAGACTTCCGCTCTACTACAATTTAATGTATCAAACGTCATCTACAGAAACGCACTTTTGATTTCAGCAGCCTACATCGATACATTCATTTTTCGGTGAAGATGCGATTTGTTTGTTTTTATATTCATTGTGTTGCGACGAACTTGACATAGAGGGACCTAGTTGAAGTGCCAAGTTGACATTAATACGGGTTGTCAAACAAAGGTACTTGTTTCATCAGGTTGCATAGTTTGTTTTTAAATTGTCATCAATGCGATATTGGCTGTAAGTACGAGTGCATCGCAAGCTAACTGTCGCTCAGCTTTTGTACGAATGCAACAGGCAATTAAGACGTGATTGTACAACTATGACGTCATTTCTAACTGTTTGGATAGGCATATAATTGATTAAATTATAAATTATTTGAAAAATTTAAAATGCCAATCAGGCATATCGACTGTAATAAACATACTTAAGTGTGTATCGCAGGCACACATAGCAAACTATAAGTTCATCGATTGTTTACCAAGTCTGTCATCCAATAAATCACTTTTTGATTGATCTTATATTAGGATAGTTTGTTCGTAATTCGTAGTGGGTTGCGGGTTGCGGGAATAAAAACCCAAAATCTCGACGTCTTTAAGGAAACTACGACTTAACATACTAGTAAAGCTACAGAATTGATCAAAGTTGAATAAATGTTTTCTTACAATAAATTCCTATTTAAGGTTTGTTCGATTTTGACAGAATACACGTTAAATAAAATTAGAATGCGCTGTTGTGTTCAATCAGTAATCTGAAAATTCTATTTAATTTTATTTTTCCAGTCAGTCTTAACTTCAAAATTAACTGACATTAAGCACGTCTCGTTCAATGACTTTTTGCCGTGGCAGTTAAATATTAACTTCAACTTCAAAATATTTTGGCAATTTAAAATTTTGTAATGGTTAGAATTTACATTTCGTTCAAATTGATTTCAAAACATCATGTGAGGTCTTGTTTACAATTCGTGGACAAAATTCAGGAGCGCGCGACTTTATGCTTGAAATGCTTTTTGAATTCATATTGGAAAATTATACGTGAATTCGCGCGAATCAATAGAATTTTTTTTAATTTTTAATTTGCTTTAAATTCAAAACAAACAGTTTCATAGTATTTGTATTTGGTGTCATCATACTGCGAATATAGAAGTTCTTTTGCTTATCACTTTGACATTTCCTATAACCGGCGGGAAAAGAATGTCATTTAAATTTCGAGCAATTGTATGTTGTTTAACAGTTGCACCTTTAAACTTATTTAAATGGTAAATCGTTTAAGATTATATTGAAGCACTTTAATTCAAAGTTGTTCACGCAATCCAAACAAAATGTGGGTCGCACTGCGAAATTGATTGAGATGTGACTTGTTTAAATAAGGTATTTAATATTGCTAGTAATAAATTGCATATGACATGATTGTTAATGGAAAGAATTGCACCTTTTGCATGCTAATCTTTTCAAGTTACAAACAAAAATGAGATGGTGATTTGTGCGCAGTTTAATTTTTATGGAATTTTATTGACATACCAGGAAATTTCCATGAAATATTTTTGGAAGTCAGTACAGAATACTTTAAATGAGAATTATGTTTCTCAACAGGAAAATAATTGAAACAAAACTAATTGCATTTCAAACTATTTTGCAACTTGATTAACTATTAGCAATTTGAAAAAATCATTTAGAGTATTTTTATTATTATTAAGTATGTTTCTTTCAATACGTTTAATGGTAACGTTAGCATTAGATACGATATTTACTTATGTACATATTTACATACATACAAGGTGGCGCAAAATCAATCATTCTATCGGAAGAATTTATAATTTTTGCAAATGGCGTCGGACGTCAATCATTTTTTTGGCATTTGTGAACTAGACAGCTGAAGTATACAAATAGACAAGCAATGGAGCGTAAGCGTAATACTTCGCAAGAGCGTGAAATAATTATGTCGATTTTTTGTACCTGTTCATGTTCCCGTACAAAGTGCAAAAATCGCATGTGAATAACGGTCAAGCAATCCTCAATGTCAATAACGAAAAGGAAGATTTTGTGTCGAAAATCATCATGAGCAACGAGGTGCATTTTCATTTAATCGGTTACGTCAATAAGCAAAATCTTCATTTCCGATGCACTAAAAATACGCGTGTGATGAACGATTAGCCATTACATCCACTCTAAGTCACTGTGTGGTGCGGCGTTCACGCGGAAAGAGTGATTAGTGATTTTTGAGGGACGCCATATCGGCAATATGGTCACTGTTACTGGAGAACGCTACAGGGCTATGATAAACGACTTCTTACTGCCGGAACTGGACGGGGCATGTTGAACATGTGGTTTCCACAAGACGGTATGGTGGATATTGTGAAGGAAGCGTTTCCTGGCTGCGTAATCTCCCGTTTTGGCAATTTTGCAGGGCCAGCAAAATCACCCAATTTAACCATCTCAGACTTCTTTCTTTGGGGCTAGTTGCAATCGCGGGCTTATGCTAATAAGCCTTTTAAATATAATCACATCTCTTAAGGAGAATATTTGGCAGGAATGCGAACAGTTATCGCCGAAAATCTTGCGGAAAGTCATAGAAACTAGAATTTTGAAATTAAACTGAGTTGAAATAGATCCATTAATTAATACAGTAATGAAACGGAACTACAAATACTCTCTATTAAAAGAAAGAGATGGGAGGTTTACCGACTAAAGTCTTTGAGTGTATGGAGGTAATAAAACTCTATCTAATCAGGGAAAAAACGATGAGAAAATCTTAAAAATCTTCTTTGAATATTTTCAGTTTATGTGAATGGAGCAGAGTAAACGGTAGCGCCTATACAACATATCCGTAAACATGAAGAAATCGTTTAAACCGTCCCCGTTGCCTTTCTTGTATTGCCAAACGGTTCTCTTAGAAATGTTTGCAGATTATTTTCAGAGGAAATGGAGGACTGTTTCCTTTTTCAGCTATGACAGTGAATGTTGTGAACAATACCTAGCTTTGCTGCATGCTCTCCTATTCGCCGGTGTCCGCTACAGGTAGCTACGATCTTGGCTATATTTGTCTGCATATCAGATCAAGTGTTCCGAATTTATTAAAGGTGGGCCAAATCTGTCTAAATATAATGCTCCACCTAAAGTTTGATTCGCTAAGAATATAGAGAATATTACCATTGTTCATAACTCCGACCGAAATATTGACTCTTTCTACAAGTGAGTTATGAAGTTCTGATCCTTGCCTGACCAGCTCGTCTGCCCTTTCATTCCCATCAATGCCACAATAACACGGAACCCAAATAAGAGTGACATTGTAGTTAATATTGAGGCTAAAAAGTTCATTCAGGCATTGCTGGACCAGTTTATAGAATAATGTACTAGAATTAATGGCTTTCTCATCCGCCTGTCTTTCTTTAATAATATCCGTATTCCGGTTCTGGTTTGGATCTTGTTTGAGTACCTTACATGCTTCTCTGATAGCCAGTAATTGAGCTTGAAAAACATTAGCAAAGTCGGGAAGCCTAAATAACCTATATACATAGTCTCAAAGAAGATTCCTGAACCAACACCACACTCCATCTTTGAGCCATCAGTAAAGATATATTATGTATGTGTCGAAGTATTTCGTCACGACGTTATCATAGTAAAAGTTCTACACCATTCCAAGTTGGTAAGATTAAAGTCTAAAATAACAATAATTTCTGAAATTCATAAAATAAATGCTGGTGTACCCCAGAGCTCTGTTTTGTCTCCGACTCTCTTCCTCATGTTTATCAACGATCTCCTATCTGAAACTTCTAATCCACTAAATTGTTTTGCTGATGATAGTACCCTCAGCTTTTCATATTCGTTTGAAGATTCACTTCCTTGTTCTTCGGAAGTTGAATTTGAATGGCAGCGTATGATAAGCTCATTAAATTCTGATCTTGACAGCATTGTTCAATGGGGAATCAGAAATCGTGTAGAATTTAATGCTTCAAAAACTCAACTCAATGCTGTCTTCTATCGTTAAAGCAAAATCCTCCCCTTTTGACGCTATCCATGATCGGCACTTGCATTGAGGAAACTGAACAACTGTCAGTGCTCGGTATGTGCATTACAGACCACGTTGTGTGGAATGATCACATATTCGACGTTGCCAAAAACGCTGCCAAGTGTTTAGGTTTCCTTCGACGTTGCAAGAAATTTTTCACCCCTTCCGATCTGGCTATAATCTATAAGGCTTATATTCGTCCAAAGCTCGAGTACAATTCCCATATTTGGGCAGGTGCTCCAGTAACACACTTCAGTCTCTTGGATAGAATCCAAAAAAGAGCTTTAAAAATGAAAGGTGATAGAAGTACAACAGAAACATTTGAATCTCTCAAGCACCGTCGCAATGTTTCTTGTCTTTCATTATTTTACCGTTACTTCTATAAGCAGTGCTCTAGCGAAATAGACAATTGCATTCCTCCCCTTAAACAATTCAACCGCAATACCCGCGCTTTTAGGAATGCTCATCAGTTTACCCTTGAGTCCACCTTCGGACGTACTGTGAAATGCAGGGATTCTTTCTTTAGCCGGACTACACGAATGTGGAATGCTCTACCCAGCTCTATTTTTCCTTCCCATTGTAATGTTCAAAAATTTAAAACTAATGTGCATCGGTATCTCCTTTTAAACCCTTCCTTGTTTTCCTAATGCTCGTACTGTGTAAAATCATTTTAAGGGTAGTAATAACCGCTTGAGTGCGCGCTAATTATAAAAAAAAATATATTATATGGAGGGCTCACAGCTGTACCGAACCAAGTCATTTTAAAAAAATCCAAAACCAACGCCAAAATTTCCGCAAAATTGACCTCTATTCACAGCTCTAAATAGAGGTCAATTTTGCGGAAATCCTGGCGTAAGTTTTTGATTTCTTTAAAATGACTTGGTTCGGTACAGCTGTGAGCCCTCCATATGTATATTATATATATATTCGTTATATATTATATTTTAAAATAAAATAGTATTAAATTCCGATTGGCCATAACATATATACCTAAATAATTCAAAAATAAAAAAAAATAAAATGCACGACTGGATCGCACGAACTTGCTCTTATGTAAAAGTACTTTGGAATTTAAGATACATTTTATAAATATAAAACATGGATTTAGGCCCATTTGCTGATACGGAACATAAGTACTTATGTTCCACATAAACTCTTATGTGACAGTTTACGTAGAGGAAAAAGTAGAACATAAAGCGCTTAAGTTGAACATAAATATTTATGTTCCGTATCAGCAAATGGGCCTTAATGAGATAATAATGTTCAAATGCATAAAATTGCCGTCTGGTTTCCGGAAAAGTATGAATTTATGCAAATAAACCTTAAAAAATCGTTTTATTATTAAATAAATTTTTTATATAAGAAATTTCTCTAAAATTTTTCAAGAAAAAAATGTGGGATGCGAATTTTAAGTATTTAATAATATTGGTTTTAGGAAATAATTTCAAAAAATAATCGTTCATAGGTTTTGAAGATATTGATTTAAATTTTTTTTTTTTAAACCCAATAAATATTTTTCAAATATTTTTATATACAATATTATTTTAAACTTAAGGGGACTACTGCTAAAAATTTGGGGTTAAAATCCTTAGAGCCTTTAATGAGAAAGTCGAAAATCAAAAAAACGGGTCTATGACAGGTACCCCTAATAACATTTCCCCCCAAAATTTTTTTTCAGAAAAATGTAGTCCATGTCCATAATATCACACTTAATTTTTTTTATCAAAATCGTTAGAGCCGTTTTCGAGATAAATAAGATTTTGCATTACGGGTGTATGGGGGGTACCCTTAGTTTTGGAGCTAAAAAAAAAATTTCAATTTTTCCTCTAGGGAATCACCGAAGACCCTTAACTACCGAGATTGAAAGAAATAGGTCCAGGGGTTTAGGCTGTAGTGAGAGGTACAGACATACAGACACACTGAAACATGTTTTTTGTGTACTAAATTTTCCTTAAAATTTTTATAAAAAAAAATTGATATGCAAATTGTTAGTATTTAATAAAATACATTTTAAAACGTAATTTAAAAATTTAATCGTGTATCGGTTTTCAAGATATTGAATTTTCAAAAAAAAAATTGTATTATTTTTTTAAAAATCCAAAAACTATTTTTTCGAAAAAAATTTTTAGTTTATATTTTTTCAAATGCAAAGGAGCTCCTGCATAAAAATTTTGGTTAAAATCGTTAGAGCCGTTGGTGAGAAATTCGAAAATCAAAAAAACCGTTGTATGACAGGTACCCCTAATAACATTTCCCCCCAAAATTTTTTTTCACCAAAATGTAGTCCATGTCCATAATATCACACTTAATTTTATTTATCAAAATCGTTAGAGCCGTTTTCGAGATAAATAAGATTTTGCATTACGGGTGTATGGGGGGTACCCTTAGTTTTGGAGCTAAAAAAAAAATTTCAATTTTTCCTCTAGGGAATCACCGAAGACCCTTAACTACCAAGTTTGAAGAAAATACCTCCGGTAGTTTAGGCTGTAGTTCGAGGTACAGACATACAGACATACAGACATACAGACATACAGACATACAGACATACAGACATACAGACATACAGACAGACGGAATTGTCGGACCCACTTTTTTCGTCTTCGCTATCATCGTAATGTCAACTTTGATCAAAATCTCGAGTTCGATTTTTTTTCCAAATGCAGAACTTGCCCTATAGTACCTATATCGCAAGTAAAAATATTAGTGAAACAATACAAAAGCGAAAAACAAAAAAATATTTTAATTATTTTAAACAAACAACAAAAAAATGAAAAAAGAATCGATCAAAAAGTGGAATTTATAAATTTTTTTAAAAATTAATAATAAGAAATCTAAGTACTCTTAAGCACTCAGGAGATTTTCTATACTTCTGTTATCGAAACTAAATAACCAGTTGTTTCAAAAATGAATAGCTGATCTAAGAATTCTCCCAATAAGATCAAGTTTAATACTTGGCTTATTTGTCCGTTTTCTACAGGATCTGATTTGCGGCTTGGCATTTACAGGTGCGTAACTTGTTTTAAATATCGGACATAAATGAACGAAAAGAAAATAGAAATGTAAACGTCAATCGTTCCTTTGGAGATATGGTTCTCCAAAGGAATGATTGACGTTAACCATTCCGTTGTCTGTCCCGAAATTGTCTTAAAATTATATAGGCGTGTATTATCACCATAGACAGTGAATGTTATTAATTTTATATTCACAGATTAAACGTACATATATGCTAGTTCTCTCCTTTTAATGATTTATAATATTTGTATCATCGATTTTCAATGACGTAAATAAACCAAAAATGATATAACAATACATTTTTGGCAACTTGACTCCAAATTTTGGAAGCAACATTTTTGGGTAGCCATTGTCGTACATTAAAATTTATCTAGTTACTGACGTAATAAGCTTGTCGGAACTTTTAAATTCTATTTCTGACTACAAAACATAGAGATTCTAAAAACATGACTAAGTTTTTTTCCAAATACGTATTTGGAATGTTCATACTATAAACACTAAGCTTCTTGATTTGTCACAATATTCAATAAAAAAATATTCTTAATTGATATGTATCTATTTCTTAAACTTTGATACCTTATGTTAATAAATCAGCAATCGTATATACATATGTATGTACAACTAATGTAAACGCATGATCAAGAATCGTATGCAACGATTTTATTGTGTGACGTACTTCCTAATCCAACAAGTCTGGCAATGATAAACTTAAAGTGTAAATCTTGAACGGGCACAGTTACAATTTTTTTTTGTAACTATTTAAGCTTTTAACACTATCTAGAAATTTCAAGTTTCTTTAAAAGGAATGTTTAAGTGTTTTGAAGTTAACTTTGTTTACGATATTAAGTGTAAGGCCTTTATTAATGCTTTGTAGGTTTTAGGGAACATAGAAATAGACGTGTATGTACAAATCTTTTCCAAGTTCAATAGTACGAGTATGATCAGTTCTTATTAAAACCAATCATTTAGCAAGATAAATTAGTACCGTTGTTCCCAATTATCACTTTTATCATGCATATAAAAGGATTTTGGTGGCCTGTGGCAGCCATGTTGTTTTGATGACATCTTACAAATCTTTTGTTAATTATTTAGTTACTTATGCCAAACCACCAGGACAAGTTACACTATTGAAAAGCATGTCTGAATGAAAAAAACTGTATTATCAAAATGAGTGTTCGTTAGTTTAAATGTAGCGCGCATTGCGTACGGTAGCCATGGTGCCCCATAATTTTGTTCGCCTAAATTTAACGTGGGATTCTGAACATATTATATTTACATAAATATATTTTTTTGTTGTTGGCAAGTTAGTTGCAAAATAACAAGAGTTTTTATCAACGATCTAACTTAAAGATAATCTTTATAATAAGAATGTTGTTTAATTAGTAATTGATATAAATTCTTCGAAGGCTTGTATCAATTCAACGGAAAAGAATTTTTAATTAGATTCAATATAAATGTAATAGAAAAAACTGAATTATGTTAATTATGGTTTATTAACAGCACGCTTATTGCGCGACATATTTACACTATAAAAAGTTTACAAAGCTTAAACCGGTTTTAGTCAGAGTGACGATTTTTTCTTATGAGCATTTGCTCAAAGCCCGCAAACAGAGTGAACAGATGCGTTTGAATATTTGATTTTAGCATTTTATAAAATATCCACAAGAAAAACCGATAAGGCTCGCTATTAATCGGATCGTCAAGATTAGACTTTGGGAAAATGACGAAGCAATATTAGTTAATTTTAAACATTTTCTAACTATAGTATCGTGCTAAGGCTATTTTTTTAATAAATTTCCTCTGAACACACTTAAAGTAATGGCAGTTTATGCAAAAACCTAAGTAAACAGACCTGTTTTGATAAAAAAAAAACCTTCAAGAACTTTGTAGTCGATATCAAAAGCACCTATAAACGCTTATACTCATATTTTGGTTATACCTCCAAACTAAAAATTTGCTGTGGGCTCTTAGATCATTAGTGCCTTAAAACAAATATCTATTAAATTTTGGAAGAACAAAAATTATAAGCCGTTGTAGCGGTTTAAAAAAGAAATATGCTTTTATATACAAAATCTTAAATAAGAAATATACATATTTCCCAAAAAACTATTGACCCATTTTTTTAATGCAAAGAAATGCAATGTTCTTCAAAATTTTTAGAAACTTCTCTATAAAAAATTTCATTAAAATCTATTATGCCCAAAATGGGAAATTCAAAACTCGGCAAAAATGGTTCTATGGTAGGTACAGTCAGCAATATTCTAATATCAATTTTTTTTGTTGAATTATAGATCATATAAAAATTCATCGAAAGAAAACAAAATTATCAAAATTCTAGGTTCCGTTTTCAAAAAAAATACGATTTTCGAAAACCAGTTTTTAACATTTGTATGGTGGTTATTTTTAGATAAAATAATTTTTTTTTCTCACATCTTGTAGACTGTATTAAGAAAAGAAAATCGTATTGTGGGGGAAAAATATGGTATCTACAAAGTCGAACAGACAGAACTTGTCTTTGTTTAACGTGGATCCCTAGCGGTTAAGCCTTTACCCCACGAGTGGCCTACCACCAGGAGCCAGATTTAGTCCTAGCCATTAACCCCTCCGTAGCAAGCTACTTCGGTAACAAAGTTGTGATATGTTGCAGCATATGCACACCTCTTGTTTAAAGTCGAGACCTATCAACGCCTCTTGAACCCAAGAAAAGAATCCTGAGTCCCATTCGTTTCCGCATTTGGAGTAAACCACGCCACCACGATCTCCCACTAGGGGGCCGACCTCAAGATAGCAGAATAAAAAGAACTGACACACCCGAAGATGTGCACTATTGTTCCCAATATTCCGGGCACTATCACCCGTGGCACCAGTATAAGGCTACCGGTGGAGCCTCGCCACGTCATCATATCCCCCCTAGGCGACTGCGGAAAAGAGGACAAAGCCTAATTCCTACTCAACCTAGGGGTTATGGATATGAATCAGTCACTTCCAGATAGGTTCCTGCAAAACCCCGGGCCTAGCAACCCTAGGATGCACATATTTGAGAAGTAAGTTGAGGGCGGTCAACAAACAACTCATGCACATCCTAGTCTTTAGATCCCCAATTACGGTTCACACGGGTGACGCCCCGGTCTTTAGCCACCAGTTGGTGAACAAGGAGAGACGCTCCTGTCTTTTGATCCCCTTTTACGGTTCACACGGGTGACGCCCCGGTCTTTGTTCCGAAGAACTTTGGATGACGCTCCACTTCACGCTAATATAAATATTAGCGAAGGACGCCAGGTACGAGTACCCGGAACCCTAACCCTTATTTGCTACTGTTATAACTAAGGATCACTAACTAACTAACATAGTCAGTGTCCTTTCCTTTTACATCGTTTACAAACCTTTGAACCAAGATCCAATTCAAAGGCCTCCAGCATGAACCGTAGAACTCGTGAGATTCATGATAACCATCCATGCACCAACTACCTACATCACCATCAGGCCGCTAACCGCATGACTCGTGGATTTACAATGTGCCTCCAATGGGAGACACGCCACCACCCCTCATGACCGATTATGGTTAGCAACCCATGACGCCCACAAGAACCCCGTAACGTGGGAATTACGCATGGTACACACGGGAGCCATGCCACCACGTCAGATGGTTCAAGATCAACGTCATAAGATGTATGTTTCAGCAGTAATGCACTTCAAGTATCAATCCTCTCAGAGCCTCGGACTTGCGTACAGAGACCTTATCAATTTCACTTCTTCATATACTAAGACCTCTAGCTGTGGGCGGACCAGCATAGAGACTTCTCCTCTCACTCACTCATTTACCAAGACCTCCAACTGTCGGTGCACCAGTTGGGGCCTTCTCCTCTCACTCGTTTTTTACCGAGCCTTAGCCGTGGCTAAGACTTCTCCTTTTGACTCCTTCTGTCCAACTTGGGTTTTCTTAGTTGTCCAATACCACAGCTGGGCTGCTCAGCTGAGTATGGACTTATAAGCCCCCCCACCACGTCAAGGTGAAACCCGTCGCGGGGGAGTCGAACAGACAGACAGACCCACTTTTTTCGTCTACCCTATCATCGCAATGTCAAGAATGATCAAAATCTCGAGTTCGATTTTTTTTATATAACCTGCCATATATGTATGTAGTACCTATGTTCATATGTACATACAGGGTGGGCCATCTATTGGTTTCTTTTTAAATCATAGGTTATTTTGCAACTGACAGATGTTTCCCGCTCGAAATCTTGACATAATGTCAGTATCATACATCCGCTGAACAAAATGAATCGCTTTACGCTTGAACAACGTTGTGAAATATTATAAACTTATTTCCAAAGTGTGTGCTATGTAGTACAAACAGTGCGTTTTTTTAAAAGAAGTTTTCGCCGAAATGGAGAACCTATCGCGCCTGCTGTACGCAAGTTTTTGCAAAAAGTTCATGGGCCTAGTATGCTAGTGGACAACAATCATGGTCACCGTCGTCGTACGGTACACACAGACGAGAATGTGGCTGCTGTAGCTAAGAGTGTGATACTCAATTCACGAACATCAACTCACCATCGATCTCAACAGCTCAACAGTTCATGAACTAGTCTGATGAGAATTATGCACAAAGATCTCGGATTATTCGCTTGGAATGCGCTACTGAGAAGTCAGCTGAGGAACCCACTTGAACGAAGTTGTATTCCATAATTAATGGGAATATTTTCTGTTACTAATAAAGCAGTAATACATGGGAAACATTTAATTTTGTTCATTTTATTTCATTTTTAAAAAGAAACTTTTATTTGGCCCATATACGTCATACGTCGCAAGTAAAAAAAAAACGCAATGGGAATTCGTTTATAAAGACCACCTTCGCGGTGGTTGACAAAAAGGTAGATGTAAAAGTAAAGGGTTTTCTGTTCACTTCTACTACCATCTTTACTTCTGAAGCTTTCGCTATTTTCAAAGCATTTAGATACATCTACAAACAACACTTGAATTGTAATTTTTTATTAAAAATCTCAACAATAAAAACGAACTTATATAGAACGGATCAATTCTTCTTATAAAATTATTATTTAACTAAACAATCGGCCCCGGAGGTCCTGGTAGCCAATGCCGCATAAGTCTTTATATATTAATTGCGTAATTTATTTCCTTTAATAATTTGTAAATAAATAAACTTTTTCCAGGATCATAGTGAGTCATAGGTCCCAGATCGTCCCCCATTTGTTTCCTATAGAATTTGAATAATGAAAACGAAATAAATTTGTATAATATGTATGTAGATGTTATCCAAATTTAAGTGTCAGTTATTGTTTGTTCCAAAATATAGTATCACTGTTAACTCTACACCACATATCTTACAACACATTAATTGTTAGGTATTTTATCAAACCATTTACAAAAAAAAACTGAAAAAAAGTAGTTTAATGAGCTATTGCAAGTTATCTATCGCAAGAATGGTAAGATAATTATGTACCTACACATAAAATGCTGAGCGTGCGTGAGTTTGAACTTCATAAGCATGTCTCTGAATTTACGAGTATCATTGACTCACTGCGAATCGTCATTATTTCTTACGTGATGGGCAATTTGGATTTTTGTTGATCATGATATTTGAATGTTTCGCACTTTTGGTGAGCTTGGTTACGTTAAGTTCGACGCTTTTAGGGTAATTTTGTTTAATTTGGTATTTGGGTCTAGTTTATGGGAGCACGCTCTCAAGGTTATTGGTTTTTATCCCAAGCGATCTTTTAGGCAAGCTATAAATTATAACATATCAAAAAAGAAGAAGTTGTATATATTTGATTTGTATATATCCTTATTTGGTTACTTAACTTCGTAAAATTCTATTCTATAAACCGACCTAATAAGTACCTTATTTGTAATCCAGAAATAATTGCGACTTAACTTTTTTAATGAAACGAATTAAAAGTTAACTTTAAATTCCATTTCTTTATTACGTTAAATAAAAAAAAAAAACT
This sequence comes from Chrysotoxum bicinctum, assembly GCA_911387755.1. Taxonomy (NCBI): domain Eukaryota; kingdom Metazoa; phylum Arthropoda; class Insecta; order Diptera; family Syrphidae; genus Chrysotoxum; species Chrysotoxum bicinctum. The sequence continues at coordinate 40,733,171 of OU426989.1, read as the reverse complement.
TATGATAAATATGCTATGAAAACATATTTTTAATGACATAAATTCATTTCCAAATATGTACAACCTTGAAACGTAACGGTTGCAAACAGTTAAAAATGACAAAATAGAAGGAATATTCGAAAGAAACACAAAGTGATTCATGTGAATAATGTGATAAATTTTTAAATGAAACTTGTTATAGTTAAATCTTGTACCATAATTAATGTTAACACACTCGTAATATACGGACGGACATAATTAAGTAGAAAGCATGAAAACATTAATTACTATAAAATTTAATTTCAATGTTTACAAAAAAAGAATGAACACTATTTTCATAGGTAATTAAAATTTTAAAGTAAAAAACATAAACACTATTCTATTAAAATTGCTTCAAACATTTCAGATGCGCAGTTTGATCAACAATGACCTTTCGAACCAAATTAAACAATAACATTACATTTTTGGGTTGCTTTTTATTTAGTAGTAAACTAAGTTAAAACGACGATTTTGCAAATTTTAATCGAATATACATAGCATCATGTTTTCTATAGTAACCATTATTTATTAAAGCTAAAATCATCGAATATCATTTTTTATTGTTTTAGTATCGTGCTAATTTCATGACCTTTTGACATTTGCAAACATCAAAACAGGTCTGTTTACTTAGTTTCTTGCATGATCTGTCATAACTGTTGGTGTGTTCAGAGGCAATTTATTAAAACACATAGCCTTAGCACGATACTAGTTACAAAATATCTAAAATTAAGAAAGAGTTACTTTAAAGTTAGCAAATTATTAAGAAGTATTATACTTAATATGATCTTAGTCTTAGGGTGTTTAAACTTTTGCGCGATTCAATTTAGAAAAAAAATATTTCTGTTATGTGAATTTTTCTCAAATAAAAAGTGAATAGCAATTAAAGGGTTTTTCAACAGGTGTTGGAAGACAATAACAAATCTGTTATTTATTATTCAATTCCTGGTGCCAAATCTTCATAATAATTTACACGATTGGACATCACGTCTAAATGAAAAAACTTTATTATCAAAATGAGTGCTCGGTAGTGCAAACAGTGCGCAGATTTCTCGCATTTTACACTAGACGTGGTGGCACTTCGCATTTGACTTTTCATCGCTTGGCGGCCAATTTTAAGACGAACAATATTCATACGTCAAAGGAACGCAAGATCGGTCGAGAACATCGCCCAAACTAACCGTTCACAAGAACTTGGCATTTTGCAGATTTCAACTTGGTGAATTTTGCGTGGGAACTTTGGGGCCTTACAACCAAACAAGATCCAAATGAACCAGGCGGTCATGACCATAGACAGCGCCGTTTGGCCGACAAATTATCTTTAGCAAGCGTTATCGGATTTTTGGATGAATGGGTGTAATAACAAGCAAAATTGCAGTGTATGTGACGACATTAACCAACACGGGATTCACCAGGTGCCAAAGCAGAGGTGGGTATTTGAACGATGTCATATTCCTTACATATTGACATTTTTTTTATAATTCACACGCTCTCAAGGGTTTTTTAAGAGACCCTCATAATCTTAAAGACAGCACGAGTGATGAGGAAATTAGGGGGAGATAAAGGAGGTGCTGATGAACATTGGTCTTGAATGTTTGCAAATTGAAATGGCAAGGGAAAATATATGGGTCTTTCAAATAAAAAAGGAATTTGTTAATACCTTACACACGACTTGATTTTTCCATTTCAACATCTACCCGCCCTTATTCGAAAGTCCTCGGGTATATATGCTGTAGTATAGTATATAATGTGCATATCGTACACTCTAAAGGGCTATTACTACCCTTTTTATAATGTTATTGAGTAACACAGTCCGAGTGTTTATGCAAAGTGAAGAGGAGTTAATAAGAGATGTCAGTGTACATTGGTCTGGAAAGCTTGTACATCAAAGTGAGCGGAACAAAGTATTTCACATTCTGTAAGTGCAGTTAAGGCAAGAATTTACGTTCGTAAGTTCGAAATTATACTGAAAAGCATTTCTAACAAGACGAGTATTACAGTGAAATTGTTTGAGAATAGGAATGCATCTGACTATTAAGTTGAGCATTGTTGATAAAAAAAAACGATAAAACAATGAAAGGCAGTATTTGTTACGAAGGTGTTCAAGACAAACAAGTATTACTATTGGATATGTTTCCTAAAAGTTAAAGGCCTCTATTCTGGATTGCATCCAACAAGTTATCTAAGATTTTAATCACACAAAGTTTTATCATTATAGTCTTAGGCAATTACATAAAAATGATGGGTACCAAATTTAAAAAAAAAATCAGTTTAATTTCAAACTTGATGACATACAGATCGATGGACGGTATGAAGAAAACCTTCTTCTCTATTATTGTAAGGTTTAGTTTGATTGAAATCTATACAATTTTGTTTACACAAATCGAATAAACACTTGTCATAAGGGCCAAGTAAGAAAGAATGTTTAGTAAGACAATAATTGATAACTATCACTGATACCATTCATCAAGTCACCTATCCGAAAGATCATTTTCTATCACCAACAAACCCCTCCGTGCAATGCATATTATAGGGTAAGATCTCGATTTGAAGGGTACTACTAAAGGAAAGAGTCTCTTCTTCCTCACATTTTATGAACACTATTTTTCAAACATTTAATGTTCATGTAAATGTTTGACAATGAAGTTTATCCAATGCAAAGCTCACTTTGGTAAGTTCACCCTTTTATGGAAAAATTACCTCAGCTACGGTATTATGTATATTGCCCATATCTTATGAAAACATTTGCTGTGTTTTCAGCGTTTAAAATAGCCCGCCACTACTCGGTCCAGAGTAAAAGGTTCTGTGTAAAGTTACATTATGCGAAATTGTGTGTGATTTTGTCTGAGGCTTAGGTAGGTAGTGATCCAATTAGCGCTGGAGCGCACCATTTTGATACCATAAACTCGTTTGACCTTTGGATTTAATGGAAAATGATAAGAGATGTATGAGCTCGCATATATCTGAAGGTCGCTAGCTTGCTGTCGAGAAGTACCTGTTACAGAAGTCGTTGGTTTGCTTCAGAGCCACTTTGTGGTGTTAAGATAAGAGATCAAGTATTACAGAGGTAATAAATGACTGTTTCCTTTTCCTACTAATCCCCACAGCTACTACAATGAGTATTGTAAGGAATGGGACTTATTGAAATTGAGAAGATTTTTCCCTTCATAATACCAACAGGAATATTTACTCTTTCCGCAAGTGAGCTATGAAGGACTTATCCTTGCCTGGCTAACTCATCGACTCTGGTCTGAATGGCATTGAGTTTTATTCAGACTCGAGAACTCATCCCAGTATTGATATACCAATTTAGAGTATGAAAAAGCCGAATCAATGACTTTAACAGCCTGGCTGTCTGTAAAAAATTGATTTGGATTTCGTTCAAGTATTTTGCAAGCATCCTTATTGCCCGTAATTCAGTTTTTATAAGGGTATCTTAGTTTTAATGCAAATTGATTTATATTGTTTTCCGTAGAAAGATTTTTTGTGTAGAATTACTCTGTGTACGAGTATATTTTAGTGTTTTTTAAACAATCCAAAGTAATCCTAAGCTTAATGTAAGAAAAACAGAAAAAAGATTGTGGTTGTGGGCTCCTTAGATTTAGCGCATAATGTCACGGCCACGAAAAATGAAACCGAGACACAATTTTTTTTTTAAATTTACCGCTCATTTTTAGAAAAAACACATCTCATAGTAAGGGTTGATATCATTATCAACAGTAAAAACATTTCTAGTTTGACCTAAGCTTTTAAATTGTTGATCTCTTCACACTTGGCCGGAAATTCAAGTGCTCGAAAAAAGGTAAATTTACTTTTTAATTTTTTTTCGCGATTTCACTGTAATTTTCATGGAAAAGTCTTACCTTAACTAAATATCTTGTTTTTTGGGTCAAGAAATGTTCAAACTTGTAAATTTTATTACATAACGACCGCGCTCTACTTTCGTGTAACGTTATGAGACCAAATTTTTAAAAAATTTTCTTACTTATGATATGAAAGTTTTGGAAATTGAACTTTTTGAATATTATTGAATAATTTATATTTATTTATTTTTAAAAAATCCTTAAAATTAAGCGACAATTTTCATTTAAACAATATTAAAGGATGTTTAACGTTATAAGACATTTTCTGCTGAACCCAATGAAGATGAAGTTTTCTAACTTTTGAAACTTTATTGACTCTTAGGTGACCTTGAGTAGGGCTGAAGCAAATATGAAATACTTTCTGATCTCATTCGACACATTGCAATTCTATTTACACAGTTTATGAAACATAGTTTTGTCAAACGTGAACAATCAGAAACATTCAATAAACACGATCGCCCAAGATCTTCAAATTCCGAATGTGGTGATGAAGGTCTACTCTAAATCGACTTCGCTGAGAATTTTGTATGAGAAAGCCAGGATGAATTTTCAGAGCGCACATTGGAATCAACCGCAAATTACTTTGTTTACTTCTGGTTTTTATTTCAATGAAGTTTTTCGATCAAACGTTTTTGTATCAGACAAACTGCTTTTAATACTTCCAAGTAATTTGAAAGTTTTGAAAATTTGGTGCGATACCTGTCTTTGAATCCAAATTTGGGATTAACATTTTTTGGAACTATTTTGCCACTTCCTATGGCAAAGGATGCGTTGATGGAATTGGTGCCATCGCAAAAACTGTCGTGCTAAAGCACGTTCAGACTCGGGACTGTATTGTCAATAACACATCCGATTTTGTGCAAGCGTTTACCCGCACTTCTTCAACAATTTGCGTTGAAGAAGTCAAAAGTAATGAAATCTTGAAAATTAATAATAATTTGAAGTCTTCCAACGGACTTCATAAATACTCGTATTAAGCAGGTGTTAATTCCGACAAATAGTCTTTTTGGACACTAACTTCAAAAATTTAGACTGGACGCAAGAAATATTGTTAAGATATTCAACTTAAACATTTTGGTCTACATTTCTTTATTCTCTATGAATTTATAAAGACCTTCTTCTCGCAATTCACTGTTTCAAAACAAATTCTTTCCTATCCTTCTAAATAGTGCCGTGCATTTAAAGTTCAAAATTATTTTCGAAAAATCCGTTTTTATAATAAGCGTAAGATCGTGCAAAGCTTTGGGCGGGGTTGAATAAGTACGTCAATTTTTTTGTGAGCTAAAGTCACTGAGGAACAATATAATCCTCAAATCCAGCCTATTGCAAATTTTTGTGATCTAAACTGCTAAGACACTGTGGCGTATTAGTACTTTTTTCAATCATAAAACCTCACCAGTTTCTTACTCATAAGCGAATTTATTATTCATTTATGTAATCTTTAAATATCTTTGCCAACTTATTTGTCTATAGCACCTTTGAATTTCACGGTCTAGAAGAACACATTCTAAAAATGTACACGTCCTTGTTTAAACATAGATTTCACAATATTTCTAACATTAATTTACTTTTATCGATATGTACTTACTAGTAACTGCCCATTGTTCGTCAAGAACTAAACCCCACAGAGTTGCATTCAAATCCAGCATGCATCTTTGGTCTTGTACAAGTTGAACACTTTTAGCAAATCGCTCAAATTCATCAATACGTAGTATTCGTCCATATTGAAACGGAGAACTATCTAGGCGCGAAATTTCATCAGGAATTCCACTTGCACTATTGTCTAATCCGGAAGATGTGCGTATACTTGAGCTTGCTAGTGAATAATTTACTGCAAGGCACAACAACACAATTACCGCTATGCATACTTCCCGCATATCTTTTTGCATAATTAATAAATTCAATGTTAAATAGAATTTAATTAATTAGTTGATATTATTACAATTATTATATGTGAAATCAATCTCTATTACGGTGCGAGAATAATTTTGTATTATGCTTTATAAATTTTGTATTAAATTTAAAAATAAACAGCTTTATCAACGACTGCACTCTTTTACTAGCAAATTTCGCGTTCAACCTATCAGTCGGGCTGTTCAAATCGAACTGATGTTAGTGATCTTGGCTTGAGGCCGGCTGTGACGGCTTTGAGAGTCAATGTTTTTGTTTGGCTTGCTACTCAAACCATTGTCTACAAGCCCAGGTGGTGAATGCGGTTACCACTTTCCTAGAATTCTACTGAACTTTTTAAATTTTTTTCGGTTTAATTAGTGTTTAACTTTTTTTTAAAGTCCATCTTAACTAAAACGGTTTTTATCAAGAGGAAAATTAGGAACATTTTGTGGAATAATAACTGGTAGCTAAGAAATACATGTTCATTGTTTGTCACACTCTTGAAGGAAATATTTTGGCAAACATTGTTGTTCAATATAAATATGTATGTATTTATTCATAAGGCAAGGCGCGTACTAAAGTGGTGACAAAGTAGAGTGGTAGTGGAGTGGCGAGTTGCAGTTGAGTGGTGAATAAGTCACGTGGTGATGGATTGGCGGCGAATTAGTATGAACGTAGTCTGATTGGTATAACACGCACTGCGATGGCAATCTACGTATTGTGTCAGCGATTCATCAATTAACAATTTCGTCTTCCGAAGATGAAAATGATCTTTTAGTTGTACAACTTGCTAACCTTAAAGCTAAAAATCAGGAGAAAAAGAAGAAGAAAAACTATTGGGTTCATCCTCTCTGCCTGAAAAATAGAAAAATTGAATTTTCAACTAATACTAAAAGGATTGGAAACTGGACCTTTTGCAACTTACTGACAAAATTAGGGCTTGGGTTTAAAAAAAAGATACAAGCTTCAGGAAAATTCTCCGCAAGAAGGACTCATAGTAACATTGCGGCGAGATAAAATAAAATCTATTAATAGATAGATATATATTTACTTAGCAATTATATTTATTTATTGTAAAATTTTTAAATAAACGAATGCTTTACGGACTTACCGCGATTAGGAATTATGTAGTATGTATATTGAGAATTTGGAAATAATTTATCTTGTGTGGGTGGTAGATGATCTGTCGAAAACGAAATATCTTGATAAGATGGTTGCGAACCAGTTGTCTCACATCGAGGTACAATAAAGTTAATATATGCTGTAGAGTGTAGGGGAACGGCTAGAAGGGTTGTTATGAGCACCAAGAGATGAATAACTAGCCGACGACGTTGGAGAGAATTTAGGCACAGAAGTATGAGATACTACAGGCTCGTAAAATATTTCACTCAAAATAATGTTCATAATGTTATTTACAATAATTAATTTCTTAAGTCTAATATTTATTAATCTGCGAGCACAAAAGGGGCTCTGCTTCGTTAGGCTGGTTATGTTTACTTTTTACATTTGAATAACATATGTGCCTTAAGTCTAAAAAAATTTTTTTTATTATTTATGATATTTGCGTCAGCTTGAGCAGTGTTAACGGTCGTTGGCTCGTGTGGTGATGAAGGGGTGGATATAGGTCATTGTTGATTGCTGTCTGGTCTTTTGGTGGCTTCAACCTTTGTTGTGCTGCGTCCGTGCAACATCATAGAAGTTTTCGAAGCTGTCTTCTCCAGCTATTCCAAATGCTTGGTCCATCATCTAGAGCACCTTGAGATACCGGTCGTCTGTGGCTGAGTTACCTGTAATTAATTTTAATTTAATTTAATTTTGGTGGGGGCAAAACCCCCATTTATTCGGCTTAATACAAGCTAATTCTTAATCTAACTTAAAAACTAAGAACTTAAGCTATAAGGTTAGTGAGGGGGAGGACGGTTCAGAAGCAGGAGTTTTAAGGAAGGAGTGCTCAGGTTAAAGTCGAAAATTAAATTAAAAAAATTAATAAGAGGACTGGGATGGGATTTTTCTCAGCATCTTAGTGCTCAGATTGTAGATATATTTGTCAATCGGGACAATTCCTGAAGCTTCGTACAGCTTTTCATTTCTATAATAGCGGTAAGAGTTAGGTTTTCGCTTATGGGAGGTGCAATGGGGGAGAGCTTTTCGCTCGAATAATTGCAATTTTTTCATATAAGTGGGATACAGATTGAACGTTGAATTTTTGATCGGTTCGAATGTTTTTAAGATTTAAGCAATGCCCCTTGCCACTTAGTTACAACGCTACTTACATTCAACTAGGTCGCCATTTCGGTGCGCACCTTGCCTGAGAAAGCATGTGATCAGTAATTCGAGTTTTTCGGCTAAAACTGACTCGAATTAAGATCCTAATATTAAGGTGTTAATCATTCCTGCATTTATTTTGTCTACTAGGTAATACATTTGTATATATAACCTATAGTATTATCATGGAGCGTGATTTTGTATTGCGAACGCTAGCCTGGTGGTGGCGCACGCTTTTACAGTGAAGAGTATGATAACATACAAAACAAGTAGTAAAAAAGAGAATATTTTATTATTAAATTTAGCAAAGACAAATCTAGTAATTGCAGTCCCTAGCCTTAAGATGTCGCCACAATCTTTCGTCTTCTTGATAGTACTATAAGTTTTATATATAAATGTAATACCACATTGAGTGCAATTATTTTTTTTTTTTTTTTTTGTGGTGCAACAGCTCGAAGACCAGGACCTACAACTCTCAACCATTCCTATGTGCATGTTACCAGGAATGGAAAGGACCAACAATTTTCTGCCGGTTCCTAACGGCTAATGTGCAGCACTTTTCATGACAAGAGATACTCTTGTAGGATTTGTCAATTCCTCGCAAGGGGCAATGAAAAAAACTTCACTGCAGCGGCACAAGAACACAGACCTGCATGATATTCCAAACGCACTAACCATTATGCCAAGGGGTATATTTACGAGTACTTCAGTACACATATGTAACTTAATTATTATGTATTTATGAATGTGTGAAGTTTCTTAGATTTAGTGCAAAGAAATTATACTTAAAGCTTTCAGATTTGAGCAATGAAATTAGAGAATTTAATAAAAATACCATTAAGCTGATTTAAAAAAAAAATATTAGCCCCGTAGTTTGATAAAAACAATCGACTCATATTGAAATTTAATCGAGATGAAATAGATCCATTCAATAACCTAGTAATGAAACAAAACTTCAAATGCTTTCTATGAATAGTTGAGTAGGAGGTAATAGAATTCTATCTGTAACTTCTGTAGTAACTTGCATACAACTCTCAACCATTTCTGTTGCCTATTCTGGAGAAATGGAGGGGGCCTTCAGTTTTCTGGCGATTCCGAAGCTAAGAATCGGACCACTGTACTAACCATTATGCCATGGGGTACAACCAAGAAATAAAAAAACGATGAGGAAATCTTAAAAACCTTCTTTGAATACTTTCAATTCTGTTTATGTGAATGTAGAAGTATGACGTTCATAGAACATTTCCGTATTTAAGAACTTGCCTAGCAAAATTAACATAGACAATTTTATTAACATATAGACCACCGAACGCACGGGAAAATCTTTTGACGAAACCAAGTATTTTGTGTTGAATTTAATATGATTTCATGAGCAGAAAACCTAGACACTTTACATAAATGCAACGAATTTAACAAAATTAAATAATTTAAATAAATTACTTACACATTTTAAATAAATTACTTACACATTTTCTCGAAATATTTGTACGCCATCAGCATAAATTAATGCCATTGAATGTTGTAAAATAGAAGAAAGATCATTTATGAATAAAAAAAACAGCAAAGGACCAAGATGGCTTCCCTGAGGTACACCAGAATTAACTTTAAATTGACTTTAATTTGAATACCACTTCATAATATCTATCTTTAGTTGGAACCTTGTAAAGTAACGGATTTATATTTTATTTTTAATTTTGAAAGACATAGAGTGGCAAGCATGGTTTTTCCCCCGACTAACTGGTGACAAAAAGGTACATATAAGAACATTACCTGCCCCACAGTTGCCATTCAAACGACTTTCCTCAGACCCAGGGAGATTTGGAATATATAAATTGTGTTCCTGCAACATGTTGCTAAAAATTATTAATAAAAATTCAATGCATAAATTATTTCTTGAAAATGAAAAAAATGTTGTTTACTAACAAAATTTTTATATTGCATCGTCAGCATAAATACTGTGTCATTTTTAATGGTGGTTGGCAAGTGCAAAACCTTGGCGTGATTTTCTTTAGCTTGAGGAAATGTTTTAATTCATTATTTATTTTTTCATTAGCTTAAACGTGGAAAACCCAATAAATTTGATGACCAACAAAGACTTTTACACGTGATGAAATGTAAGCTTTTCATTTAGAATTCAATCAGAGAGTTGGTTGGTTTGAGTTGGTTAAGCTCTTGTTTTGTGATTCTGGTAAGACATTGATGTAACTTATGGAGGGTCTGTTGAATTAAAATGATAAAAAGCATGACAATGAAATTAAAAGGGCCTTGAATGTTGTAAAAGAATATAGAGAATGTGGAATTTTGTAAGACTGAATTTTGTATATATAAAAAAATATAAAATTTACCAACTATTTGGATTGTATTGTGGGGGTTGGAATTGATTACATCACAAACAAAAGATATTTCTCATGTTTCCAGATGATGTTTTTGATATTATATGTACATTGATATTTGATGCTTTGTTTTTCACTTATTGTTGTTGTTTCATCTCATATCAATTCAAAGACACTAATAAGTATTTACAGAAATAAAAAAAATATTGTTTTGATGGCATAATAACTCTAGCACTTAAGACATTTTTTTACAATCACGAAGAAACTAAAAATTAAACCGAATATATGTATCTACAAAAATGGCAACGAATTTTCGTTCCGCTTTTGACTTTTCGTTCTCCAGATGATTTTAGTAGACTAACGACCCGCCCGCTTCGCAAGGGAAGCACAAATTTTCTATACTGCTGTTCTAATAAATAAAATGCACAACTGGATCGCACGTACTTGCTCTTATGAAAAATTACTTTGGAATTTAAAAATTGCATATTATAAATATAAAAGTAGGGATTTAATAAGAGGAAAATGTCCAAATGCATATAATTGCCATCTGATTTTAAGAAAAGTAAAAATTTTTTATATTGATTGACTTTTGGAATTATTTAATTCTAAGCAATTTTTCAGGCACCAGACAGAGAAATTGTTGAGATCAAGTTTTAGGAGAGTGGCGTCATGTGTTGAAGAAATGGTCTTGAAAAACTTTGTGTCGTCGGCGTAGAGTGAGATATGACAATGTTTAATGACCATTTCAATATCTTTAATAGTAAGAATAAAGAGTATAGGTCCTAAGTGGCTGCCTTGTGGAACCCCGGAGGTAGCTAAGAAATCATCAGAGAAGGAAGATGTGAATCGAACTTTGTAGTAACGGGTGTTTAGGTAAGAAGAAATCCATCTTAAGAAGATAGGTTCAAGGCCAAGGGTTGATAGTCTGAATAGAATAAGCTTATGTTAGATTTTGTCAAAGGCCTAACTGAAATCGGTTGAGACAACATCGACCTTCTTTCCGTTTTCTAAGGCTGAGGCTAAAGGATACGAATTCAACAAGGTTACTCGTTGTGGACCTACCCTTTACAAAGCCGTGTGTTGTCTAGGGGAAATGAAAGACTTACAACGAAAACTTAAAATATCATACAAAATGCTTTCAATGATTTTGGGAATATGTGAAAGTTTAGCGATTGGACGATAGTTTGTAATTTCACACTTTGGGCCCTTTTTATAAAAGAGGTCTTCCATAACTGAGGGAATACTCCTTGAGATAGAGATAAACCGAAGAAGTGGAGGGATTCCACTCATAGGTTGTGCGGAATGAACACTCAAAATTAGGTCGCCTTAAAAACAGCTCCGACATGCTTATTATAATAGAAAAGGTTTATATAAATAAATGGTCTTGTGAATAATTATTGAAAACTTTAATTCGAAAATTAAGGCAAAAATCTTAACATTTTCGTTGGTCTCGCACCAATTTACTCTTTGTTCACTAACTATTTTAATTTAAAAACAAAAAAACCTGGCATATATCTATAAAGTCGATGAATTGAATTGACACTGACAATAACAATTTTTCCATTCACTGATTCTCCATTAATTGATACAAAGCAACTATTTATCAGTTAGATGCTGCCGTACCCTTCCAAGACGCAAATAATATTGGTCGATGTTTACCGACTCTTATAAAATTTACAGCTTTAATAGACTGTGAATTTTATTTTTATTTGTCTAGGGGAATTTGATTAAATTCAGACACCTAGAATAATTTAATAGTTTACTATCAATTCATTATTGACAATCGCAATAAGGGTGAAAGTTTAAAAATCATTCAGTAATAAATTAATTATATACCTACATATGTAGATCTTACGAAATAATTTCAAAAACTTATCCTTCACATGTTTTCAAGATATTGCTTTTTCAAAAAAAAACTGTCAAACTGACGTTAACGTCGGGCAGATTGTGCAGCTGAATTTGTTTGGCTGCAGAAGCGCGGAAATTTATAAAATTAATCTTACAGTCACCAAGAAGGACGAAGAGGCACTGTATAATAATCAGAAAGAAGCTTACATTGAATGTGGACCTCGACATCCTAAAATGACTACGGAATATATCGCCAGGATACTTTGAAACCACCTTCATTAAGAATGCATTTTTTGGCAATAAAGTCCGGCCTTTTTGCTTACTGCAGACATTCTGCATTCAGTGCGTTCACAAATGCATTAGAAAAGAACTGCGATTGTAATTGTACTAACGCAGATTTTCTGCGTTTATGAATACACCCATACTCAAGCTTAGGACGAATGTATGCCTTATTAATTGTAGCCAGATCAGAAGGGGGAAAAACTGATTACATCTTCTGAGTAAACCTAAGCATTTCGGGCATTTTCGATAAGAGAGCTTCATGACAAACTCTATCAAATGCTTCGGTGAGATATGCCATCAGATCACCAGTCGACCTGTTGCTACGAAAGCCGTACTGGCGGTCATTAAGAAGCTTTCGTTCTACAACATAAAGCTTATTATTAATTAACGTTTCCATGACTTGAAAAAATGGTTCTATGGTAGGTACTGTCAGTAATATCTTAATTTAATTTTTTTATTAAATTATAGATCGTAAGAATTAATCGAAAGAAAAAAAATTGTAATCTAATTGCCGTTTTCGATAAAAATACGATTTTCGAAAACCATTTTTAGCATTTGTATGGTGGGTGTAGTTATTTTGAGTTAAAATAAAAAAAGTTCTCAAAACTTGTAGAATGTATTAAAAAAATTTTAATTATCAAGTTTAAAAATAATAATAATAATAATAAACTTAATAAGATTTTTTTTAAAAAATCTGTCGTACAAAAAATTATGTATTTATAAAATTTCGAAAAAAAAATTCGTATGGCAGGTACAGTTATTTTTGGTCTCAAAAAAGGAAAAAAAAACGTGTGCGGGGATTTAAAAGTGTCATCTACCAAGTTGTAGTCTAATAGACAGACAAACAGACAGAATTGCGAGACCCACTTTTTCGCCTTCTCTATCATCGTAATTTGATTTGATCAAAATCGCGAGTTCGATTTTTTTTATTAATGCATATACAGTACGCACTCGATTTACGCAACCCTCGATTCGTGAACTCCTCGATTTTCGCAACTCTAAATTTGTAGCACGTCTTGACTCTATAAGTGCAACTTTTCAAAAATGCTACCTCGATTTGTGCAACTTCAACTGTTTTTATTTGCATGCTCTCCTTTTGATTCTGTATTCTTGCCGTTTATTTACAGCTCGTTTGTCTGAACGAAATTCCATGTAAAAATAATACACGAACACATAAAATGCATCTGTGTTTATTTGAATGGGTTGCAATTTCATTAGTGTCTACGGAAAATTTGTGTGGGATGGGTGTAACAAGAAAAATTAAAAAATTGTCTAGTATTGGATTGGTTTCACGAAAACGTTGAGTCATGTGGTAATTGTGATGATCCAGCAGAAATTGAGAGCGTTGATGAGGGTGAAGCTGAGTCGGTCACCACTTTATCAAAAATTAAATCAGAAGATGCAGTTCGATCCTTAAACATATGTTTGCAATGGGCCGAAGAGAACAAGATTCCAATAGAAGATATTTTATTGCTACAAAAAATAAAAGAGAGGGCAGTTTTAAAAAACATAAATTTACAAAAAACTCAATCTAAAATATCTAACTTCTTTAAAAAAAATTAATATATATTCTATATTCATTCATCACTTATTAATTTTTGTGTAAATTTTTGTATTTAATACAAATATTTTCAAAAATAATTCTTTGTTTTGGTTTCACTGAAGTTTTTTCATAACTTGTCATTATCTATAAGAAAACAAGCTATTTCAACTATAATAATTTGTATCGAAAAAATACAACCCAGTAAGTGCAACAACCTCGGTTATTGCAACTGCCCCGATTTCTATTAGTTACGTAAATCGAGTTTGTACTGTAGTTCCTATAAGTCGCAAGTAAAAACAGCAAAACATTATGTTAATACATAATGCATAAAAATTGGATATCTGAAGATTCAAGATATCAACTTTATTTAAACGCAGTTAAAAAGGCTAGTCCTGAACGAAGTTTCTACCATTAGTATTATCAGAGTGATTTAGGTTAATATGGATCAGGGTACACTTTAGCCTTTTTCCTAAATCCCCGATAAATGATTCAACATCTCTTACTGTAAGGACGATTCTTTTTCTTACAATAAATTACACACAAACAACTTATTTCATTTTATTTATAACTATTGATTATATTTATATAATGTTTAAAAACTATTAACACAATTAATTTATTATTTAAAATTATAAATGTAAAACTTAGCAGTCTATTTGGGGGAAGAGAAACAATATTTTTTGTTATCAAGTTTATTTTACACTAAAAACGTTGATGGTTTTATTTTTTAACTATATTTTTATTTATAATAATAATAATGTTGGTTGTGGCGTATTTATATTGTTTATTTATTTTATTTTTTTGTTTTAATGTAGGTAATGAGTATACTTAAAGAAGGATAAATTATTATTTTCATTTTATTTGTATTTGTTTTTAGTTTGTAATGTATATAATTAATTTGATAGATACAAAATAAAACATTTTATCTGTTTTTGTCACTCATGGTCGTTGTGCATCATGAATGGAATTTTGTTGTTAATTTAAAATATTATGATAAAACAATTAGATATATTTTTCCGTATATCGTTGTCTTTTTTTCCGGAATACATTTTTTTAGTTTTTTTTTCATGTACATATGCATGTATATTTGTATATTTGTTTTTTGAAAAGTGAGAATAAATAAATTAAATATAAAATGAGATTCATAAAAGAACAAACTTGGTAAAGATATAGCGTGATAAAATTCTTATAATAATAAAACATTTAAGAAAATTTTAATTATATCATTGAATATAATACATCTTTCGCATCAAAATATATGTATGTAGGTCTTTTGAATGAAAACTGAGCTGTTTAAATATCGGAAAGTTATTTTTGCATAAAAGCTGGAGAAGGCGAGATGTCAGTGAATGATTTTTTTAAAAATTTATTTTTGAAGATTTGAAAACCTTATAACAGTTCTTGTAGATAGGTCTCAACAAAATCGGATATAGCAGAGGCGCTGAATATATAGTTTTTTCATTCAATCTATTTATTAGCAAAAAGAAAACTATCGAAGTAATGACTTTGAACACAAATATGGTGGTAATTTATAATATGAAAGTAAATTTCTTGTTATTTTTGTTTAATATTATAAGTATTTGTAGAATTTGAATGGATTTACCCATGGAGAGTTTTTCAAGCCATTAATTGCGTAATAATAATGAATGAAAATGCGGTATATTATTAATTTGTAAGTCATACAATTACATATGAATTTGCTAAAATTGTATAATTGTATGCCGCGGGGAAATTAAAATAATTTTCTAGTGATTTTTTTGGTTATTTCAAAAAGCTAAGATGAGATGTGCATGTAATAAAAGCGGAATGCGATTTCATGTGTACATATTAGAATGAAAAGCAAAGTTTTTCTAAATTAATACATATAAGTATGTAGATTGATTAAATTCGCATTACGGCTATGTAAAACACAAGCAAAGTGTAACATGGATGAATATTTAAATGGCGTTTGTTGACTGTTTTTAACACCAAAGCGCATCTGCCATAAAATAGGCACTAAAATTGCAATATTCAGCCTTATCACGAATTTCATCGTAATCGGAATATTTTTACGAATCCGGAAAAAAGTCATCACAGAATTTATCATAGTGGAAAATCTGATACAAATTACATTTGGATCGGATTTGGTGATATTTTTTTTCGTGATTCGTAGAAGTGTCCGATTACGATGGAATTGGTGATACGGTGGATAACTTTTTTTAGAATGGTTTTTTGGTTTTCTGGTGATCATGTAAAATGCATATTCTGAATGATTAAACACATCCTCTATTTTCAAAAGCTATATGCATACATATTCCTGGTAAATAACAAGATTTATTTCTTTAGATGAAGTTCATAATCAATTATTATAAGTGCTTAATGATCCATTTGAATCCTGATCCTTTTAAGACTTATGTTTTTTGTATAAGAAACAACACAAGTAATGGACATCAGCATCTTTTTTTTTTTAACTCCCATCGCATTGTGTTTAAACATTTTAGGAGTAGTAAAAACACATTAACATTAACTTAAGTAAATATTAAAAAAACAACACAAGCTGTTTGGTTTTGCATATTGAATAGCATTCTGTATCCTTATAAGTGGGATGTTATGCAAAGAAATGTATTGTCACGAATTTCGATCGCAAATCCAAATAGAGACTTAACATCCAGTGTTAATTGAAGTATAAGGATTTTTTCAAGGAAACGGACTCGTAGAATTAAATGTCTAAAACGCTGTCAAAGGGAATACCAAGGTGAGATAAAAAATAACAACAAATATTTAAAAAAAAAATAATAATTACAAATTATGTATATAGAATATAATTTGCTTAATAAGCAAGCTTGTATAAAGATCTAAACTATAAAACACATTATCAAAAACACAGAGTTCTTAGGTCATTTATGCAATCTTTGTTGCCGTATACGAAACTTAAAATAAATATTTAAGTTTAACTTTTTGATTCGCTTTCACAAACATAAGTTTATGAATTTTGTATTTGGTGGTGCAACAGCTCGAAGTGAACCAGGACCTAGTGACTTACAGCTCTCAACCATTCCTGTGTGCGTGTAACAGGAACGGAGGGGACCTACAATTTTCTGCCGATTCCGATAGGCTAATGAGCAGCACATTCAGAGATATACTCTTAGAGTATTTGTCAATGAATCACAATGGGCAGTACACACCTGGAAAACTTTTTTGCAGCGGCTGAGAAGCGAACTCGAGACCTTCCGCATGACAGTCCAACGCACTAAGCATTATGCCAAGATGTACTATGAATTTATGAATTTATTCAAATTTAGTTTATGAATTGACGTGTTGTTTACAAAATTTGTAGTAAAATTAACTTGCGAAGCTTTTCAATCGCAGTATTTTTTTAGACCAACAAACCACTTTTTTGAAACCAACCATTTAACTTTGTCGCATATGAATATAAAAAGAGTTATTCTAGATTTCCACTTGTCTTGGAAAGACGCAGTTTTGCTAAATTAATATTGTTTTAGAGCAAGAACTAAAAAAGACTACAAGATTGTGTAAGAAAGAATATCTATACTCAATGTAACTTACATATTAGCAAAATTAAAGAAATATGCCTTTTGTATTCAAATGGGGGTTTATCACGCTAACATAAAAGCTATACACAAGTTTTGTTTATTAACTCAAAAGAACCAATTTTGATAAATTGAAAAATATATATGTATTGTATATTATGAAAGTAATAGCGAGATGATGTATTTAAATTAATCAGTACTGAAAATACAACCAATGCATAAATAGACACTTCACTGTCTTATCTTTGATTTTCTTGTTTTATGAGACTTAAAAAAGCGTAGCAAAATTGTGAGTTAGTTATAATTCAAAAGTATAATGTTGCTTGGCAAAAAATCGTATTGCACATTTTTTGATTCTTTAAATTTAAATTTCAATTTTAATTAATTTATTTTTTATTTTGCTTTGTTATAAACCGTTAAGGCCTTATAACAGTAAAAATAATCGATTTTTCGTTTGTTTTTTGTTAAATAATATTTGTTTCTGTCATTCGCACACATTTTATCTTATGTAATTTAATGTCTTTGTAATTTTTATTTAGATTCTAAATTTGATCATTTAAATGGAAACAATTTTACGCAATAAGAAAAAAATTTGAACTTATAGATTGTTTGATTTTTTTTTTAAACAAAAGGAGATCCTTTATCACAAAATAAATTTTAAAAGAAAAAAGAAAATGCACGCGCAAGAATTTCGTTTTAAAAATACACATTTTTTCTTTTCTATTTTGTTTTATTTTGCAATATTATTATTCATTTTTCTTCATTTCATTTTTTAATAACATCGTGCGCTTTGAAATTTGATCAAATTTGTATTTATTTAATTTTCTTCAAATATATTCATATTTCTATATAATATGTATATATATATGTTTATCGTGTATATATAATATTTGTTAATATTTAAGTTTTATTTTATGTTTTAATTTAATAAATATTATTTTTCGTTTTGTTTATAATTTAAATACAATTAATTATTAACGTAATTTTTTTTTATTTATAATTTATGTATAATATTTATAAATTTAGTTTGTTACTTTTGTTCGCTTTATTTTAGCTTGAATTTGAATTTTTTTGTTTTCTTTAAAATTATTTATAACACATTTTTTGTTTTTCTATTTTTCAAAAAGGCATGCTAAAATAAAGGCCCTCATCGGGGGCCACTCTCAAACTCTATAAATATCTGGGTGGTCCTGAATTATATGTCCCCTGCGGCGGTGCTGGTGATGGTTGACCTTGGCGTAAAACATCAAATGGAGAATCTGAACGCTGCATAAAATGGTGGTAGTTGCTAGGCGGCAGCTGATGCTGAATAAACAAAAAAGGAATAGAAACATCAATTAAAATTAAGTGCATATAATGTTTGTATTTATGTATATTGCAAGTCGAAAGTTTGAGTCCGACGAAGTCAACTGACTTCATTCATGGCTGGTGGTTTTAAGAATTGAAGTTTAAGTTTTCTACCTAAGTTTTGCACTTGAACAATACTCAAAAGGTTGAGATAGTAGTAGGTTGAAAAGTTGATATTGAGAAGTATTCGGGTTTTTTTAGAGTTATACATTTTTATATAACTTTTGGTTGTTGATTCAGCAGTTTTCTATGACTCCGTTCATAAAAAGATTTTCAAACCTGAAAAATTGTAGACATGGATTACAGGCATTTATATAAAAGCCAAGCTTTGAATTCATAAGCTTTTATTTGAGATTATTCACCTAATGAGTAAATAGCTAGTCCAAAAAGTGAAAAGTTGCGGAAACAACAATTGCAAAGCGTTCTGTTATCATCACTCTTATTGAGGAAGGCAAACTGCAGGGGAATTCCCTTCGCAATTGAAGATATCGAATGGCTGATTTCAACGTGCCATTGAGCCGCACGCTCAAACCGGACTTTTTTTAAGAAAAACCATGGTCAGAACATCCAAGATCTACAACTTAAAACGAGAATCCGTTAATAACAGATGGGCCATCTAGTGGTTTCTTTTAAAATCGTAGGTTCTTTTGACACTGACAGTTGTTTCTCGCTCGAAATCTTGACACAAAGTCAGTATCTTATTTTCCGTGGATCGAAATGAGTCGCTTTACGCTTGAACAACGTTGAGATATATTGAAAACATATTTCCAAAGTGAGTGCTGTGTAGCCCAATCATTGCGTTTTTTAAAAAGGAGTTTAGGACGAAATGAAGCACCCATCGCGCCTGCTGTACGCAAGTTTGTGCAAAAAGTTCGTGAGACTGGTATGTTAGTGGACAACACTTATGGTCCCCGTCGTCGTACGGTGCGCACAGACGATAATGTGGCTGCTGTAGCCGAAAGTGTGAGACTCAATTCACGAAAATCAACTCGCCATCGATCTCAACACATCAACATTTCATGCACTAGCTTGAAGAGAATTCTGCACAAATATTTCGGATTATTTGCTTGGAGGGACAGAATGCGTTACTGCGAAGTCAGCCGAGGAACCCACTCTAAAGACGTTGTGTTCCATAATTAATGGGAATGTTTTCTCCTACTAATGAAGCAGTAATACATGGGAAACATTTAATTTTGTTCATTTTATTGCATTTTTAAAAAGAAACTTTTATTTGGTCTACCCTTTGGTAAAAATAAGCAAACGATATAGGCGAAAAATAGCACCATAAATACGTGCCAAAATAAATACAACATGCATTGAGCCGCTGTCTTTGACAACGGTCAATCGGGACTAATTTAGAGTGGGTAAAACAGCGTAGAGACTGGACGGAAGAAGAGTTAACTGCGATGAATGCAAGTTCTAAGTATTTGCCACAAAACTAAGGGTTTTCGTTTGACACAGCGCTGAACAAAAGGTGCTACACTACTTTATGGTGCAAACCGTCAAGTATGGAGGTGGTTATGTGATGATCTGATCAAGTGGGGTGGAAAATTTACCTCGAGTTATTGGAAAAGTATACAAGGACGCGTATAAGAAGATATTGGAAGAAAACGCTTTGATCTCGGTACTTAGATTGATTAGTGAAGGATTCCTATTTCAACAGGCAACGACCCTTAACACACGCTAAGACTTTGCCAGGAAAAAATCTCACAATTTTTGACATAGCCGCCGCAATCACCGGATATATTAAGATATAAAATTATTATTGGAACATCAGGATAGAAGGGTACAATACCCGTCATCGGAATACATTATAGAAACAAATAATCGGTTTAAGCCATTTCTCTTCTTCTTTTTTTTTAAATTACTATGTGTTAACAACGAAAAATATTTGTTTCTTTATTTTGCTTTTATATACATATGTACATATGTATGTATGCTCCTCATAAATTCTACATACTTGTTTTTTTACTAAAAAGTGTTTTTTAAACTTTTGACCTGCAGTGTATATGTTTTACAAAAGTCAAATATTTAGAAAAAAACTGAGAAAGTTAAGTTATTTTATAAAAGCTGGATGTGAGGGTAGACTGTATATGAGCGACTAATGAAAGATATAGGTAAACATAGAACTAAAATTCATATTACAAGTTATTCAAAAGAATCCCAGTCGAAATCCTTGTCAAAAACCGTCAACGACAACAACAGCCTCTAGCCTATTTTTTATTTTTGGAATACATTTTTAAATAATTAAATATCCGAGATCGAGATAGGACAATAATATATTTAATATAGATATCTTGACAAACAGCTAGTATTACTAAATTGTTTCTCCACAAATGCTTGTTTGATTTTAATTCGTTACATAAATAATGCAAAATGTAATAAAGCACTCACCTGCAATCCTCGCAATCCGATTGGTCCAGCTGCGCCCATAATGTGACTTGGTCCATCACCTAAATCCAACTGCAAGCTATCCGGTGGTTCTCCAGCCAAATGCAATTGTCCTAAAGAAGCTGTTGCCATTGCAACATCAGGCATCATATCCGACAAATGCCCACCCTCACATCCACCGTTCGCTCCATCGCCCACGCCATCATTCATCGGTGCGAATTGCCGATAATCACCTTCGGTTATTAGGGCTGGCAAATCAACTCTGTGACCAGAGGAGTGTCTGGATCCATAGCTACTTCCACCACCACCGAGTCCTCCTCCCCCTATAGCACCTGACCCATGATGTGAAGGACCAACACTCAAATGTTGTCGCGGAAATGTCATGTTTCGACTATAACATGGTAAATTATTTTGTACTGAGTTGGCGTCATTGCCGCCAGCCAACGCCGGCGATGGGGGTGGTGTCTGATCATCGTCGTCGATGTCATCAGTCTGTGTCGTGTTGTTGGCAGCAACTTCATCCTGTCCACCTTGACTGCTCAACGTGCTCTCTAGCAACTCCGAAACAGGGTCAGGCAAATTGAACTCGCGAACCACTCGCAGTCGAATCTGGCGATTGATTTCATGCTTGGAAGAGAGTGGAAGGAGCAGAGCCCTCTGGCACATGGGCGACTGCCGTAATTTGTGCTCGCGTTTGAACATTGCGGTCATCGTCGGTCCATCGGGTGGGGGAATGGCGGCCGCTGCAGCTAACATATCAATGTTGTCTGGGCCGGATGGGGCGCCTACACCACCACTTCCAGCGGCATTCATTCTAGAGACCATGTATAGAGTGTCTGGAATATCGGGCAAGTGTCGTGATCGGCGCATACGAAGAAGCTCAACGTGATGCGATGCAGCCATTCGATCTTCAAGAAGGGCCTTTACCTCCTCAAAATACGGCATGAAGAGTCGAGGTCGCACAAACAGTCCTTGATTCTTGCCACCTCGAATCCAAGCGTTCACACGTAGATTCTCACGTTCGTCACCAATCATATGTGAGGGAGGTGTGCTAACGAGACCTCTTCGTATTGCCTGACAGAGGATATCACTATTTGGCGGGAGAACATGATCCATTCGCACCAGAGGCAGCAACTCTGACAAAATCTCTCTCAACTCAACATCGCTTAGATCGCGTTTCTTCACACCCTTCCGTGTAACTGAATGTGCGGTGTGACTTAAGAGATTCGGTTCACGATCCTCCATACGGCGAATCAGCTCCTGCTCACCCCATTTGAGGACAGCCTGAAGTACTTCCAGTTCAGATGCTTGTAAGAAGTTGCTCTGAAGAGCACAGATCAACTGCGTCTTGTCCAACTGATGCAACACTGGTGATGATATGACCGCAGAGAACTCTTCCCGCAAATACTGACATGCTTGTCGAAATACCCATGCCGAACCATGTGGCTGGTTTCCCCATTTTAATACCGTGGGCAGTGTATCCAGCGACAGCCACTCAAGTATCAGGTCTTCGCATCCTTGGGCTAGAATATCCAACTCCAGGAATCGACCAATTTGATAGAGCTCCATTGCTTCTTCTAGTGGAGTAGGACGCGCTCGACCTGTGTGAGTGAGAGCGTGTACTTCTCCAAGGCTACCTGCACTGTTACCACTGCCAGCACCTCTCAGGATCAAGGACAAGTCCACAGTGTCCAAGTAAATGGCATGTAACAGCACACGAGCATATCTTTTTGGAATCACAGTTTCGTCTAGCACTATGCGCGTTGGAACGTGCAGAGCCCGCTCCGTGTATTCATCAACATTTCGCGTTCGCCGCTGAATGAGATTTCGAAAGAACGGCGATCGAGCACTCAGGATGGCTTTGTGGCACGGCAGCTCCAGCTTCGGTCTGAAGCC
Organism: Chrysotoxum bicinctum; assembly: GCA_911387755.1. Lineage (NCBI taxonomy): Eukaryota > Metazoa > Arthropoda > Insecta > Diptera > Syrphidae > Chrysotoxum > Chrysotoxum bicinctum. Next base: position 40,709,965 of record OU426989.1, on the reverse strand, counting down.
GTACTCTGAACTGCCTGAATCAGGGCGATGATAGTCATTGCCTTCAGAGGTGAAAACCAGCGCTGCGTCGGCATAGTCTCCTGTCTCCAATAAATATCTCAGATCATGTTCTAGGGGATTCGGTGTCCCAAAATCATCGCCCAACTGTCGTAAAAGATTTATGTCGATGCTCGGATCATGGGGACAAAGATCACCTGTATACAAGTAGCGCAGCAGTGATGAGAACATTTGTACGTCGATTGGCGAAGATGGCAGTTCAAGGCAGATACGTGCTCCGAAGCCCGGACATCCTGCCAATAGATCACGAAAGTACGAACACCTTGATGAGAGAATCGATCTGTGTACGGGAAAGATAGTCCCGCGAAATACTAAATCACAATCAGTACATGTTTTCATGTCAAATAAGTTGGCCAGATCTTGCTTGAAGGTGGTAGCTGGTGGTCGTGCCAGCTCAGCCTGCACCGAGAGATCTTTAAGCGCAGCCAATGCCTCGTATTCCTCACAAAGGGCAGCCAGTTCTAATGGACTCCAGTCCGATACAAAGTCTCGTAGTACCCTCGCATGGTCACAGGCTTTCGACGAGCGACGCCTACGAATGAATTTTCGTTTAAGCGTTGCAAAGCCAGTTACTCGCTTTCTTCTCTGTTCACGGAAATGGGGACCCCCACCAGGACCACCACTGCTGCCACCAAGACCAGACGAAGTCGATTGCATTCCTGAGGTCGATGGCATTGGGTAGTCCGAGGAGGTTGTTGCACCCATTTTGAATAGTTGAAATCGTTTTCTTATTTTCGAGAATTCTATATATCCAATGCTTTTTAATTTAATGTTGTTTTATTGGGAGCGGCGGCGGTAAGAGATTCAGATGCAGAATGGATTTTTGTACCTATGTATGTCCAAACTCCCCTGCAACCCCCTTCCGCCTGATTGATTAGCGAATAATGTTCATATCATCAAAAAATCACTGAAAATAAAAACAATTTTTTTTTATAAAATAAAAGCAAACAAAGTACATATAAAGGTATTTATTTACAAAAATTATTGTTTTTTTGGTATTATGGCTGTAAAATATTTAATTATTTAAAGAGTTTGATCTTAGGAAACATAGATTAAAGACACAGAACTTGATATGGTGCGCTACAACTTGCGAAGCTAAATTGGTAAATAGCTAGTACATACAATTTAGACCCGATTGTTGATACAAAACTTTTATATTTAAGTTGAACTTAAATGATTTACATGCTAATTTTCCTGAGAGTTTAAGTTTCTTTTCAGCAAATGGGTCTTAATCAGAGAAAATTGTAAAAAGCCTGAAATTCGTTATTTTAAACAACTAATTTCAATAAGGTGTCTCGATTTTTAAGCTCTTAAAGGGTCGCCGTAGTGAGGTTTACCAATTATTGATTAAGACTTAGTAGTCTGTCTTATTTTTAAGAAAGTCGTAAAATATGATAGTTGACTCAATGATTCCATGCTTTTATTTGCTTCTTTTTTCTTCGAAAAACTTGAAGCCATTTTTGATGTTAAAATAAAATATTAAAAATAATATCGCCTCAAATATTATAAGTAAGTAAATTCTGGAACCGAACTGGAATAGTAATTCTGCCCAAAAGAATTAAAATCAATCCTGAAAACTCCTCCACAAAAAAAAAAACTATGAAAAAGCTAAAAAAATTTGAACCAACGATGGTATGGTGCTCTGAAGGAATTTTTGGGACCAGTCTGCTCTGCCTCTCAGATGTGAAGCAGGTATGTAAGTCATGGAATGTTCTAGGGTTTAATGAATATTACAAAAAATTTCAATGTAACTTAGGGATTCTATAATTTTTTTTTTCAGTGGTGAGATTCAGATTCAGATGAGTTCCATGAAAGCAGCAACAGGCACAAGTGTTTTTTGAAAAAGCTCTGTCCTAAGACATGTACTGGAAATTCAAATTTTGCTAAGAAAAAGTACTACTTTTCCGAAAATAAAATAATTGAGGATATAAATTTCAAATACTACTTAACTTAACGCCCTCCACATTCAAGTGACCGCAAAATTAAACTAGATGTCTGTCGGATCTCGGAAAATTCGTTATTAATTTTTTTTTAATAATTTACAAATTATTTTAGTGCATCAGGTGTAGGGCATCTGTTGGTTTTTTTTTTCTTCTTTTCTAGTGGATTCTTTTTAAATCATAGGTTATTTTGACGCTGACAGCTTTGTTCTGCTTTTCTTCACAAAAGTCAGTATCATACCTCCGCGGAACGAAATGAGTAGCTTTACGCTTGAACAACGTTGAGAAATATTGGAAAATTATTTCCAAAGTGATTGCCCAAACAGTGGGTTTTTTTAAAAGAAGTTTTGGCCGAAATGAAGCCTGCTGTACGCAAGTTTGTGCAGTTCGTGAGACTGGTATGCCAGTGGACAACACTCATGGTTTCCGAAGTCGTACGGTGCGCACAGACTAGAATGTGGCTGCTGTAGCCGATGTAATACTCAATTCACGAAAATTAACTCGCCATCTATCTTAACAGCTCAACAGCGGTAATAAAGCCATAATACATGGACAAACTTTAATTTTGCCATTTTATTGCTTTTTTTAAAAGAAATAAAAATTTCAAAAAATATTACATTTTTCAAAAAAAAAATATTTAAAGAATTTTTGGACTTGTCCAAATTTAAACGTTTCGAAATATATTTTTTTGAATCGATAATCCTTTGATTTTTTTTTTGGTTTTTTAAACTTGTAAACAACGCTTTTGCATACTTTCTACTTAATTGTGAAGAAATTGCTCGGAATTCGACTCCCTTCTAGTACATTTCGCTCCCAATGATTATGATTTTCGTATTGCCTTAACCGTCGCTTCACAATTGACCAGAGATTCTCAATTAGATTAAGTCAGGGCTATGCACTGGCTCTGTCATCGTCTGAAGTTCCTGGTTTCCAATCTATCCCTTGAAAATTTTAGAGGAGTGTTTTGGGCCGCATCTTGTTGAAAAGTAATTTCAGACTCCAAGTAGCAAGTTGTTGCCAAAAATGGACATAATTTTATTTTCAAAAAAAAAAAAAAAGATTTAACAAAAACATAGTATTTCCTGGTAAAAAACTAGTTATGAGAATAACAAAGCGATATTTCAGACAAGATTTTAAAAAAAATTATAGAGATTTATTTAAGAAGTAGCTTTCATTTAAAATCTTCAAATATTTTATGCTGGAGAGTTCATCATATCCAAGAAAGATCCTCCTTTACCTTTTGAAGATTGGGCTGATTCCAATGAAGTGGTACATATTTTCAGAGGCGTCTAGATTGCAAGTGTACAAAGACCATAGGTATCTCCTTCGAATGCTCTTCCATTGAGATTGAAAAGCCCACATCGAGTTTTTAAGATGAGACATATCAAGTTCAGCCATTCCTTAGCCCAGAAGATCTTCCTACTAATAATGGTTTCCGAGAAGATTTTCGTTAGCCTTTAGGACGTTCGGTTACAATATATAATACAAAGTTGGGCGTTATAATTTTTAGACTTAAATGTGTTCTCTATATTCCCACAGTTGAGGACAGTACAATATGATAGATCTCGTAGCAGCATCATTCACTATTTATTTCCGAGCAGCTTGGGCCATGTTGAATTTATCGAATTTTCTATTATTATTTAAAGGTTCTTTCTAAGTTAATGAGTTATTTTAGCTTGAAAAGATTAGCCCGAAATCACCAATTATAAAATCAAAGGGTAATTAAACGTGCAGACCATTTAAATATAGAACGAAAAGCAGAGCGCACAAGAGACATCCCTGTTTGACACCCTTTTCAGTGGAGGCAAAATCCGACAAGCTTTTAACAATCCCAAACTTTAATTAGATACCGAGTTTGCATCTCGTTTCTTAAACAGCGGTTATAATTATAATCGATTTTTTAAATGAGTGTGGAACAATTGGAGTTTCTAATATTTCGACAAATAATTTATGCATTTCAATGCAATGATCAGTGATAGGCTTGAATTTTTATAGAATTAGAACGGTATTCCACAGATATGAATAAACTTCATCGAGCTCCTAGATGCGTTCCAACAGAGGCTTTAGGATCTGAGATCAACAGTAGCTGATAGAGTTTAGATCGCGCTTATTTTAATTGAAGAATGTCTTTGAAAGCTTCTAAAGAACCTGAATCTAGTGCCTTGCAACTATCAAGTAATCTCATGTCCTAAACAGGTTTGAGCTCGAATTTTTTTTTTTAATTTTGCGCGGACTAAAGAGATTATGACTACAATTTTTAAGCCCAGTGCGAGCATTTAGAAAAGGTGGAGAGTATTTAAAACAAAGAGATACTAATGCACATTGGTTTAAAATATCTGAATATCGTAATGGGAGTAACTATTCAGATGGTAAAGTACTCCACATTCGTGTGGGGCGGCTAAGAAAAAAATATCGTACGTCCGAAGTTATGCTCAAGAGTAAACAATTGACTGTTCCCTGAAGTGCGATAACGTTTGAATTGTTTAAGGGACAATTTCACGAGAAAATTCTTTTTAAAAATAACGGTAAAATAATGAAAAGCAAAAAGCATTGCGATGGTCCTCGAGATATTCAAATTTTTCTGTTACAGTTTTATCACCAATCGTTTTAAATGCTCTTTTTTGGATTCCATTCAAGAGACTCGGGTGGGTTATTTGAGTACCTGCCCAAATATGAAAATTGTACTCGAGCTTGGGACGAATATAGACCTTGCAGATTACAGCTAGAGATCAGAAGGTGTAAAAAATGTCTTGCAGCTTGTTAAAAAAATAGAATGTTGTCTGAATAATTGAACAAATATGAAATGAATTCATGATATCTAAAACATCTTTTTGTAACTTAAAAACTACTAATAATTTCAAAAAAAAAACATAAGGTTATTCATTTAATATAGTATTTTAGTTGTATATTTTAAAGGATTCATTGATAAATCAATTTCTTTACAAAAAGTTTTAAAAAGATTTATAAATACATATCGTGAAAGATTCATTGCAACCATAATAATACTTATTTCTAAAGTTTTCAAAAAATGACGCTGGCGCATTGTTTTTGTTCTTTCTGGCATAAATATGTATTTCAAAAATTGTTACAATTGCTGAACCTCATGAATAAACAATACGATCCTCGTTTTTTTAAAGAGTCAAAGTCAATTAAAGCAATCTTTAAAATATATTCATTTAAGTTGCCTTACCACGAATCTAATGAAAGCTTTTTGGAGTTTTTCCATTTCATATTTTTCAATAGAAGAAGAAGAACTCCAAACAATGGAACAATGTTCAAGAATTGGACGAACTTAAGACCTTAAAAACTGATTTTAGAGCATACGGGTTTGTAAACTCAGTGCAGTTTCGCTTGAAAAAATCAAGCATAGAGTTTGCCTTTGTAATAATGTAACATATTATGTATAAAGAAAATGACAATTTGGAATCAAAAATGACTCCAAAATCACAAATATCAGATTTGCGATCCAGAATCAAGTTAAAAATCTTATAGTTGTTCAACATTGGGGTTAAAATACGATGAGCAGTAAAGACGCTATACTTTTTGATATTCAATGGTAGCAAATTGGTTTGGCACCATTTCACTTAAACATTCAAATTAAATCCAACCAAACATTGGCACACTTGTTTACCAAATTAAAGGTCAAATTCGACAAAAAATAAATGCACGGATGTTATATATGGGGCATTTCACGTGAAGCGGACAACGAAAAAAGTGATGGGTGTTGAAATTCATTCATCTTTGTGTTATTTATACTTCAATTGAATCTAAAAATACATTTAGAAGGATTTTGAATTTTGAGGTCTGGTACTCCAGTTATGGGCTTGTAAACTTTCGACAAACAATGAGTAATGGTTTTTAAGAAAAATGTTGATAAATTAAAAGAAGCAATATAAAAATAATTTTAATAGTTGAATATATGGTAAAACAGATGTTCTTTTTATTTATGAAATCTAAACCGGAAATGAAATTTTTTCTTATATATAAAACCGGAAGTTAACATTTCAAATAAAATTTTGGTAAACTTGGCCCATTTTTATATTTTTTTTTTACATCTCAAAATAAAGCCCATATATTAGAGAAAATACATGCCAAGTTTCAGAGTGGGATACCCATACGTTTAGAAGATACATAATTTTTAGTGCGTGGACCTCGTGCAAAAAACAGATTTATTATACCTATAGAAAACCGGATGTTGGCGATTCAATTTTAATTTTAAGTAGCTTAGACCATTTTGATATTTTTTTTCTTTTCTCTTATTGTTCTTTATATAATAAAGATTCTAAATACCAAGTTTAAAGATGGGATCTCCATTCATTTAGAAGTTACATATTTTTTAGTGCTAGGGTGGCAACTTCGTGTCATGCGATAAGCCCTTCTTGGTCTACTCGTAGCTTTCTTGCCTTCTCATAGTATGAAGAGACGCCATCTGTTAGGAGTGTAACTTAAATGCTAGAAAAAGAAAGATATAATATGCGGCCACGTTACAATAATTTGTATTGTATGTTTTTTTTTGATTTAAGTTCTTGCTTTAAATAAATACAACGTTTAGTTAGTTCGCACTTGAATTTAAGTTTAATAATAAATAACACAGACCCACAAACAAAAAAACTTCTCTGAGTCTGGGATGTGAACATGTGTCTCATAGGTTTTTCGGGACGTTGATTTCAAATCCGGGATCCGTTTGACTCAATCAGGTCAGGTTTAAGGGCATTTGAAGGTCCCCAACATGTAAAGGTCAAGGTCAAACAAAGGTCAAACCTCTGCAATCTAACGATATGATATTTTTTGACCCCAGATTCTGAAAGAACGTAAAATTTTACATCTAAATTCATCTAGATCTGTTGTTTGGAATGGCCTCTGGAAGATATTCCAAGGTCAAATACTCCTTTTGGATCTCTCGGCTGATGTATCGACAGTAAATCGGCATTTTCAGGCAGACGGCAGAATAGCCATGTCCTTATTCTTAAAGAAAAAATATTGTAAATAATTTATATTTTTTTTTTTTTTTAAATAAAGAAATTATCTATCTATCTATCTAAATCGGCATTTGGGCTCTCGAATCAGTTGATTCTTATGTTTTTGGAGTCACTGAATCCGAATATAAGGTGCGTTTAATACCATTTTGCAGACTCTACGTCATTTGAAGGTATCCATATAGCTTCAGAAGTAGCCAATTCACAGCCAATACATAGGCCAAAATCTAAAAAACGAGTCTTATTTTGGATGACCGCTACATGACAGAGGTCGGTAAAAAAAAAGTCAACACATATTTGCACGTAAAATTTTACGTTCTTTCAGAATCTGGGGTCAAAAATATCATATCATTAGATTGCAGAGGTTTGACCTTTGTTTGACCTTGACCTTTACATGTTGGGGACCTTCAAATGCCCTTAAACCTGACCTGATTGAGTCAAACGGATCCCGGATTTGAAATCAGCGTCCCGAAAAACCTATGAGACACATGTTCACATCCCAGACTCAGAGAAGTTTTTTTTTTGTGGGTCTGTGTTATTTATTATTAAACTTAAATTCAAGTGCGAACTAACTAAACGTTGTATTTATTTAAAGCAAGAACTTAAATCAAAAAAAAACATACAATACAAATTATTGTAACGTGGCCGCATATTATATCTTTCTTTTTCTAGCATTTAAGTTACACTCCTAACAGATGGCGTCTCTTCATACTATGAGAAGGCAAGAAAGCTAGACCAAGAAGGGCTTATCGCATGACACGAAGTTGCCACCCTAGCACTAAAAAATATGTAACTTCTAAATGAATGGAGATCCCATCTTTAAACTTGGTATTTAGAATCTTTATTATATAAAGAACAATAAGAGAAAAGAAAAAAAATATCAAAATGGTCTAAGCTACTTAAAATTAAAATTGAATCGCCAACATCCGGTTTTCTATAGGTATAATAAATCTGTTTTTTGCACGAGGTCCACGCACTAAAAATTATGTATCTTCTAAACGTATGGGTATCCCACTCTGAAACTTGGCATGTATTTTCTCTAATATATGGGCTTTATTTTGAGATGTAAAAAAAAAATATAAAAATGGGCCAAGTTTACCAAAATTTTATTTGAAATGTTAACTTCCGGTTTTATATATAAGAAAAAATTTCATTTCCGGTTTAGATTTCATAAATAAAAAGAACATCTGTTTTACCATATATTCAACTATTAAAATTATTTTTATATTGCTTCTTTTAATTTATCAACATTTTTCTTAAAAACCATTACTCATTGTTTGTCGAAAGTTTACAAGCCCATAACTGGAGTACCAGACCTCAAAATTCAAAATCCTTCTAAATGTATTTTTAGATTCAATTGAAGTATAAATAACACAAAGATGAATGAATTTCAACACCCATCACTTTTTTCGTTGTCCGCTTCACGTGAAATGCCCCATATATAGGATCAACTGCAATGGTAAGACTGGTGAATCCTGCAATTTATGCTATATTGGCACGACGAAACAATTTCTGCCTCAGCGAATGTCAAATCATAGATCTGACATCAACACCAACAACCCTGCCAAAACTGCACTCGCTAATCAATCTATTAAATTTGGCCATTCTCCAGATTTTGAAGGTGTCAAAATTTTTAAAAGTAAAAAAACTTACTTCCAAGTGTTATACCCTCATAACACTTCATATATTGATTAACAAAAAAAACATGAATCGTAAGCAGAACACAAAAAACATCTTATTGGTACATAATATATTGCTTGCTCGTCACGTAGACAATTACTTCTCGCTAAAAATCTCTTTAAGTTTCCCCTTTTAGTCTCAGTTTAAGACTAACTTCTTTATTAGAAGTGCTATAACCATTTGTTTCGCAAATAATGTAAATTAGTTTTAATAATTTAAAAGTGTAAGTTTATTAAATAGAAGCGGTCCAAAAGGACTGCCTTGTGGTACACGAGTTTAAAAGAACTCCTGTATAAAGGTTTTGAAAAAATAAAAAAAATAAATTGGCCATTACGGCTCGTAGAGAGCCTAAACCTAGTGACTTATTATAGCTATAAACCATATTCTGCCGACTCCGGACAGTAAATGAGCAGCTCTTTTCATAACAAGTGATACTTTAACGGATTTGTCAATTCCTCGTAAGAGGCAGTCATCATCATCATCGGCTCGACAACCGGGTTCCGGTCCTGGCCTTTTTCAACAAGTCTCTCCACGTAAGAGGCAGTACACCTCTGAAATACTTTTTGCAGCGGCTAAGAATGGAACCCAAGACCTTATACATAACAGTCCAACGCACTAACCATTGTTTTTTTTATTTTAAATCATAAGTTATTTTATCACTGACAGCTGTTTTATGCTCGAAATCCTGACACAAAGTCAGTATCATACCTACGCGGAACGAAATGAGTCGCTTTACGCTTGCACAATGTTGTTAAATATTGAAAGCTTATTTCCAAAGTGAGTGCAGTGTAGCCAAAACAGTGCATTTTTTGAAGAGGTGTTGTCCAAAATGAAGCCTGCTGCACGCAAGTTTGTGCAAAAAGTTCGTGAGACTGGTATGCTAGTGGACAACACTCATGATCCCCGTCGTCGTACGGTGCGCACAGAGGAGAATGTGGCTGCTGTAGCCGAGAGTGTGAGACTCAATTAACGAACATCAACTCGCCATCGATCTCAACAGCTCAACATTTTACGCACTAGCCTGAGGACAATTCTGCACAAATATTTCGCATTATTCGCTTGGAGGGACAGGATACGCTACTCCGAAGCCAGCTCAGGAACCCACTTGAACGACGTTGTGTTCCATAATTAATGGGAATGTTTTCTCTTACTAATAAAGCGGTAATACATGAGAAACATTTAATTTTGTTCATTTTTTTTTTTTTTTTTTTTTTTTTTTATAATCTACCCGCGCTCAAGGGATTATAATTACTCTTTAAATGTTTCAACACAGCGCGGGCGTGAAGTTAATGAAGAGAAAGAAGGATAGGAAAGATGTGTGGCACGATGTTTTGAGACTGTAGGTGGTTGTCTCAGATATTTTATCTCCAGGGATGGCGGCTGAACTAAAGCGGAGAATGCCGTGTCTTATTTCTATGTCACTTATAATTCACATTATTTTATTCGTAGTCATCCTTGTTGGGCATACTAGTTTAACTCAATTACATGTTGTTAGTGTTATGCCTGAACAACATGTAATGAGTAAACCAGCAACCCATTGATGACAATTTTAGAAGGTTTTAATGGAATTAAAACGACATAGACGACGGCAGGGATCGAACCTGTGATCATGAGGTTGACAGGCGAGCACATATCCATCGCGCCACGGCCACCCCCTATTTTTATTTCATTTTTAAAAATAACTCGTATTTAGCCCACTCTCTTTACATAACTAGCTCCAGGCAGCAATTTGTATTCGAAATTTTTAATAAATTACCATATTTGAAATACCGTTTTCGAATATTCGGAAATAGTCAAGACCTCCGCAAGTACATTCTGTACTCGAAAATGCTCGGACATACGTAGTTTATAAAAAGCATTACCTATATGTTCTCTATTAGTAACTCTAGCCAATTTTTAACATTTTTAAGTTATTAAGAGATTGTCCACGCAAACTCAGGACTCTCATAAAGCTGGTATAAATGAATTTGTATACTTATGATCATGTTTTTTAGTTCAGTTAATCCACAGACTTGTCAGCAAATAAATATTGAAATCTTTCCGAATAGACGAGTCAGTGGATGCCGTCATGACATAAAATGTGTTTTTATCAAGATCTAAAAATATGAAGAAAACAATTTTGAAAATGAAGAAGCTACAGTACTTTTACGGCCGTTTTCTTCACTATAGCTCAACTTGAGGCAAACTCTCAAGTTAATCAACTTGAGAGTTGGCTTCAACTCGAGAGTTGAAACGCAAGTTGAAATTTCTTTTTCTTCACAATTTTTTTTCTCAACTCCCGAGTTGAAAATCTAAAGTTGATCAACTTCTGATTTGAAAAATATCCCTGGGATATTTGTTAAAATATATGCAAGCTGTCACTTTCAAAATTAAATTTTAATTAATTCAGTCAATCTAATTGAATTTTTGTGTGATATTTGTGATGAATGATTTTCTCCTAGATCTACATAGGGATAAAAATAAGGTGTTACCAATCGCGAACGGTTGTTTGTCATGGATGTTGCCGTTTCCCCAAAGATACATGGTAAATTTGTGGCAGCTAAATCAGCAAATCTGGGAATTTCTGGAGCAGGTTCTATAATTTTCCATCAATTGCTTTGTTGTGAATAACAGCGCAAGCGTTGATGATGAGTTTTGCCGTCTCTATTTCGCACCTAATGTCGGAAGCCAACACGCTCAGCTCAATTGCGAGTGCCTATCTGCAATTCTTTGTACAAATTCTCATCAGCGTTTGTTACAATAGTGATAAAGTGACCAAATTTACCTATAAAAATCGTCTTTTCGATTGAAAAAGCCTCGTACTGCTTCAAGCATTTCCTTGTGGTGCTGGATTAGCACGCTGGAAATGGACTGATCCGAGAGCATACAATCTTAACAAAAAATCTGTGATTGGCCACGAGAAAACGAAAACAATAATTGAAATCACGGTCGTCCCACTTTTCAACTCCAATGAGCGGCAACATTCACTGGCTCGACGAAGTTGAATTCCAATTTTCCCAAAAATAATTGCTGCCGAAAATTATGCCAATATTTTTTTTTGTAGTGAAAACTCAAGCAAACAAACTTTTGAAGCAGAATGCATGTATTTTATTAAAAAAAAAAAAACAATGTTTCATGTCAACTCTCAAGTTTGCTCTCTCAACTTCTAGTATTTTCGGAAGTTGAGAAAACCAGAAGTTGATCAACTCGAGAGTTGAGAATCGAAAGTTGAAACTGTCAACTTTGAGTGAAGAAAACCAAAATCACAAGTTGAGAATAAAAATCCTAAAGTTGAGGTCAACTTCTAGTGAAGAAAACGGCCCTTAATTGGTGTTACCAATTATTTCCAGAGTTTGAAGAATTTCAGTTGTTTTCTTCCTATATTTTGGGAAGTACGTTATAGACTAACACCTCAATGCCATTACAAAAACAACTTAATCATTAAAATTAATTTCCAGGTTAATTGAGTCAATATACATAATCATATTGCAATAAGCTCGTGAGAATTGCAGAATTATACCCTTTAAACCAGAATTATGGGACTATTTTATTGTATACGTATTTTATTAGCTCTAGCATTATGCGTACGTGTTTCACTTCAATAATACAGCATTTTGTTAAAGCCCCCGAACACCAATAACGATTGCAGCACCTTCATGTCACACAACACACATATCATGACCCTGAACTAAATAAAAAATTAATTCCACAGAAACAGAACGCATCACACCATCGCCGTACTCGGCATCGGCATCCGTTCCATGGAAATTTAATGTAGGTAAACAGTCATTTATTACATATGCCATTTCATGAGATTGTAAACTGCCAAACTAGGGTAAACTCTTTGCTAATTGCTATGGCTGAACGCCTAGTTTTTCTAGTGTGGTGGCATCCGCGCCTCAAAAAATCTCATTCCTGAATTATTTATTATTTATGAAATATCTTTTCGCATTTACCACAAAACAATTACACACAAAACCGTTAGCAGCAGCAGCGCTACCTGAGCACAGAGCACATGCAAGAAAACATTAATTATGCATTTTTGCCACAAATAATGTAAAATTGACGAACTGCAGCTACCAGCAGCAAGCAACAACAAAATAAAATGGAAAATTTACAAAAAAAAAACAAAAACTTAAAAACTACAGAAACAGAAGACGGAAACGAAAAAAGGGGAGCTGCTTTGTGAAGGTGTTGTTGGTGTAATCGAGTGCTGCTGTGCCTAGCTGATAGTTCGTCAAGGGCGGAGGGGTAGAGGAAGGGCATGCACTAAAAAACTTTCTATCCAGCTTTCACATTACGACAACTGCCATTCTGCCAACTGCTAAGCCAGGAGGAACAAGAAACCACAAACGAGACTCAGCAATGAGATGTTTTCAAAACTGGGCGACGACGACACACAAGACGATATATGAAACAACCACGACCAAAACCATAGGGTGAACTCAAGAACTAGACAGTTTTCGAAACATACAACTTGTATTTCCAAAAAAACAACACATCACATTTAATATTTAACAAAATTTTATCTATAAATTACCTCGAATGGTAAACATCTTGATAATTTTTTTTAACTTTTTGTGGGTGAAGACGACGAAGAGAAGAAAAAAAAAGAAAAATTAAAAATGAAATGGGGGAAAATTCTCACACAAGAAAATTTATATTTTTATCAAATCATTTTTTCGCACTTTTATTTGCACTTGGAACACTTGAAAACTATGTTAAACTATTTGGAAAGTATTAGGGATTTAATTTGTGTTAGTTTTATTTGGAAATTCACTCCTTATTATATAGTTTTCTTGCAAAAATTGTGAGAGAAAAAATATAAACACCCTCGAAAATTATGACAGAAACAGGTGTACATTATTTTTTTCGAAATGTAGTAGAAGCAAGGAGGGTATTTTTTCATACGGAGATTTGTGTGCAGTTTTTGATCTGGTACGAAAGTGAATAGAAGAAGAAAATGTTAAATGGTGTCAAATGGCAGGTTTACAAGGGAGAGTACCGAAAAGGGTAAGGTAGTTTATTGTGAATTTACATGCGAACTTAAAAGTGGATTTACATGTTTCAGCATCTACAAAATGCAGAAAAGTAGAAGAGGGATATGTATGTCAAAACCGGAATGTGGGAGAGAATACACACCTTTTTTACTTCCTATAAAGTGCTATAACTTGTTGGCCTGTTAATACGAAACTATCGCCGCCTGAGTACTTAAATGCCCCACAGACCACTTTTTCGGGAAACTGAGTTAAAGATGCAGTTATACTAATTCGAATATTCTCTATCGTTTGGCGCTATCCCCGTTGCTCTATCTTCATTATTAACGAAGTTACATAAAGCTAGTTTGCTCTATAGACCACTAATTTGTGGGTCCTTTTAGTGCTTATTTGCCGCATATTCAAAATTTGTACTAAGTGGGGCAATCTTTGTAGAAGAGTTCTTAAAACATTCATTTAATGCATAAGTGTCCCATATCCACAGAAAATGGGATATAGAGCATTTAAGCTCTCATATTTATCGCAACTAAGTTACATTTTCAGTGCTTATGTGCTCTATATCCTCTAAATCTCTATATGCTCTATATTTTTTAACATGCAAGAACAACATGTGGTCCAGGTTTCTATCGTAGGTTATTTCAATAACGCAAAAGTAAGTTTTCGCTTTGACGATGGTAAAGAAATAAGACATCATTAAAGTTGAAAAACAATTAACCATGGGGTAAATAGAGATGGGTGCATTAAATGCAGTCTTGTAGATATTTTTAACGATTTAATTTAAGCATTTTTTTTGTTTTTAATACTAAAGTGGATAAAATCAAAAAAGCTAAAAAAAAAATTTAATTTAAAAAAACTTTTGAAAATAAATAATACTTAATACAATGAAATATTGACGAATTTTTATAAACTATTCCGAATTAAAAAAGACGTCTTTTTCTGGAAAATTTTGAGGACCAAAGTTAGTTTTAAGTATTTTTCATACTTAGTATTAAAATACTTAAGCATATTCTTACTTATTTTGTTGACTTAGAAACAGTCCAATACGAGATTTAATAAGGTATACCCACTAAATTTATAATACTTTTTGTTTTATGTTCTTATCAATAAAAATAAAATTATAAAAAATAAATAATGCCAGTGTTTGTGAATTTTTTGGTTCTTCTTGCTTACATTGAATTACCTTCTTTCAGTGCACAAAAGTCCTATATCCATAGGAAATTTTCAATTTGGTTTTCATCGATTTCGCATTCGTATGGAAGAGGGTCCTATATCCATTTCTGACTTTTTTCATACTTTTATTTTTTAAAAAATAACCATTACAGTTTTTGACTTTATGTCTTCAAATTCCAACAGAGATATTTTCAAAAAATGTATATAAAAATTCAAACATTATATTTCTCAAGAAGAAAGTAAAGAAATTATTTTTTAAACCTTAAAATTCGTTTTCTGGGGAACATTTTTTTTGGATATGGGGCATTTAAGTACTCAGGCGGCGCTATGTCCCCTATTACACGATGTCTCACGAGGCGTCAATAAACAAAAATTATAAAAAAAAAATGTGAAAATATCGCAAATTTACAAAATGCAGACGAAGATGCTATAATAAAGATGAACATGTTCGTCTTTACTATAGTCTTGACTTCTGCATTTCTCGAATTACCTATAAAGCAGAAATGAAGTTTTTCTGCATTTTACTTTTTTCTCTCTATCTAACAAATATGAATTCTGTATTTAGCATCCCATTTTTTTTTGCAGAAATCATATATGCAGATACATGTAAATCCACCATAAAATGTAAAACTTCAAAACTTCTAAGACTGCTTTTAAACGAAGCAATATTACCTTGCGATTTTTAAGCCCGTTGGCGAGAGACGTATGTGGTGGCGGGGGAACACAAAATTGCTGGGGTTGGAAAAATTGCAGAGTTATCGTTCTCTTTTCTTTGTGGTTTTCTTTATTTCTCAGATACGTTTCATTTCTATTTGGCACTCGGTGAGCGAACTTCGATTAACAAAGTAGAGTAAAGAGTGCGGAGAGTTGTCTCCTTTTCAATAGAACAAAGTTAACATTAGCCGTGTTTTTTTGGAAAAGTTATCCGTAGTACAGTAGGATTTTATATGAAAAACAAATACAACATCTGCAGTAGGATCACTGCCGATACTCGAATAAACGTCAAATCTCTATCCGCAGCAGGATTTCACTTCTCTTTTTATCGGCAGTAATCCTACTGCGGATGTTATCGGCAGTGATCTGCGGATGTTGTTATTCATATAAAATCCTACTGTACTACGGATAACTTTTCCAAAAAAACACGGCTATTGATTAAAAATCGATGTGTTTAATAGAATCCATGCAATCGAAAGGGAGCCAAAAGAGAAACAAAGATTAAGGCCGGTATTCACCGAGCGCTCATAACTTAAGAAGCTCATAAACGTATTCACCAAGCAATATTAGTGAAGATTTACGAGCGCTCTTAAAAGTTAGGAGTGGTCCCGTCCACTCCTAACTTACGAGCGCTCTCTTCGAAAATTTGTTCGCTTGTGCGTGTGCCACGCACGCATTTGACTCGAATCCATGTGAGCAATGCCAAGTAGAAGAGTATCCATTTGCTGTCAAGACCAACATTACACAATATTTCACAGTTTGGGTAAGCCTGAACAAGAGAGAGTGGCTCTCATTTTCGAACTTCGAAAAACACTTGCGAGTGGTTGGTGAATACCGCACAGAAATTTCAAGTTAAGAGCCTCGTAAAGTTAAGAGCCGTTTAGGAGCGCTCGGTGAATACGAACCTAAAAATCGCTTTCGTGTAAAAGCAGTCTAGGCAACTTGCTCGTCAATTGGCGTACCACCTTTATTTCAGCAGCAAATTCACATAGCAGTTTGACTGACGGTATATACATATTATATGTACCCAACTTGTCTGTGTGGCTTTGGGGTTAGAAA
Organism: Chrysotoxum bicinctum; assembly: GCA_911387755.1. NCBI lineage: Eukaryota > Metazoa > Arthropoda > Insecta > Diptera > Syrphidae > Chrysotoxum > Chrysotoxum bicinctum. The sequence goes on along the minus strand of OU426989.1, from coordinate 40,693,393 downwards.
AAAGTTTGTGTGTATCACAGCCTGCTTGCCAGTATTTGCTCGTGTGTCCTCGATGTTAGGCACTTACAAACATTTTCTTAAAGATTATAAATCGCTTGGTTAAGATATTTAGACCTTTGGTTATCGATAGCAAAGTGATAAATCATGCCGTTAATACAGTTTCTTAGGCTAGGCGCGCATTGGCATCTGGGATCGAAATCAAAAAGTTTAATCACCAGTTGATAGAGCAGCGCGCATAAAAAGCCATCTACTCGCTAGTGTAATAACTAGTTTTTGGATCTTTGAAATTGATCCCGATAGAAAACAGGATCCCAAATTGTTTTTGTAATACATGTTAAAACTTAATCCAGATCGGGATCCAGATAGATTTGTGAATAATAAAACGCACCTAGTGTAAAAAAAAAGACAAGAAATAATTGAAAATTTACAAACCTAAGGATAAAAAGAGACGGGCTTATAACACTGCTGTCAGTAAGATCCGTATCGTTTTATTTTCAAGGGAAGATCCCGATCCGGATCCAGATAGATTTGTGGATAATAAAACGCACCTATTGTTTCTAATAATTTTTTTAAGAATTCCGTAGTTCTTTAAGAAGGAGTTAAGAAGTATTTAAGAAGATGTAAGGAACTATTTAAGAAGGAGAAATGAAGTATTTGAGAAGAATGATATCCCGATTTAAGAACATTTTAAGACTCAATTTATATTCTTATTTCCTTCTATCGGGCCGCCCACTTGCGCCTTTTCTCTACTTAATATGAACTTAAATCCGTCTTATAGAAGATGTCAGATACTGATTTAGAATTCTTAGGTTCGTATTCACCGAGCGCTCCTAAACGGCTCTTAACTTTACGAGGCTCTTAACTTGAAATTTCTGTGCGGTATTCACCAACCACTCGCAAGTGTTTTTCGAAGTTCGAAAATGAGAGCCACTCTCTCTTGTTCAGGCATACCCAAACTGTGAAATGTTTTATAATGTTGGTCTTGACAGCAAATGGATACTCTTCTACTTGGCATTGCTCACATGGATTCGAGTCAAATGCGTGCGTGGCACACGCACAAGCGAACAAATTTTCGAAGAGAGCGCTCGTAAGTTAGGAGTGGTCGGGACCACTCCTAACTTTTAAGAGCGCTCGTAGATCTTCACTAATATTGCTTGGTGAATACGTTTATGAGCTTCTTAAGTTATGAGCGCTCGGTGAATACCGGCCTTAAAGACTTCGTTAAGAAGTAATTCTGTGCTACTTGTGAACCCTGCTTCGATTAAAAAAAATGAGTCCGGACTGGTCAGTCCCATCTTGTTTAAATTATAAACTTTAAGGCACATCAAAATAGATTAATACAACAACAACTTCAATGTTTTGCCCATTAAAGCAAAAACAAACGAGACTTAAAATTCATAAGTTCGGTTTTTATGTTTTATTCGCGCTTTCCGACAGCCCTGACCCCGTATTATTCTTCCGTTGTTACGGGGCTCAATCTTCCCATTTCTGAACTTTCTTACCGACTTTATTCTGTGTAAGGCCATAAGCAATCTATCACTTATCACCTGTCACTCGTGAAATTTGATCAAAATTTATTTCCGAATAAATCGCAGGTACTTTTATTTCATTTCTATTCTAAGAAGTTTTATTAAATAGTAACCATTACAACACTCTTATTATTAAGTGGCTTAATCAGGCAGCAAATTCAAACTTGAATAGCGGCCGTTAATTATCCCCGCAGAGAAGTCCTTTATCTTCCCTAATGTTAGCATTTCAATTGAGAAATGCGATCTACAATATTCGCTTCACCACCTCGGTCACAACTACGTCCCATCAACGGAAAATATCTCTAACATCCAATCGATGGCTATCATCTCTTCAACTCACACCTTATGATGTAAGTAATCCGCACTTCTGCGTGTCCTCTATCTAATTACAATTCCTAGACCCAATGGCATTGTGCTTTGTTTTCTATGAAAATTATTGTTTTGCTGTTGCTGACCTCTCAACTAAGGTCAACTTAGTACTGCGCGAGAACGAATTCTCGCATATCTTCATTGATGGCGAAGGTCCTATTTTGGGATACGAGTCAAATCAGTTGGCTTCCAATAAGCCAGTCGAGGATTCCCGAACGGAAGCCAGTTTCATTCATAAAAACGGTGAGCAATCTGTCGAAGTTTGAGCAATCCTTATCTTAATCTGTGTTGTCAGCCTTCATTTGTGGTATTTTCGATGGCCACGCGGGATCAGCATGCTCACAAGTTATCTCCAAAAGGCTGTTGCGCTACATTGCTGCCGGTCTCGTAGACCGTAAGATTCTCCGGGAAGAAATAGCCAAGGGATGTACTAGCCAATCATTTCTTAAGTGTCATAATGACTCGGTGAGGTCGAGATGTCAATTAAATTACATATACATAATTGTAAACTTCTAGCAAGACTTTGTGAAGGAAATCCAACAAATATATGAAAAAAGCTTTACCCGATATGTGAATGACATCGCCAACACAGAAATGTCACCGGAAGAAGCAATGGATAAGGCTTGTATGCAACTTGACTTAGATATGTCCAACGAAGCTCTAGAACACAGTGACCTGCGGACAATAATGGCTGTAGCTATGTCAGGTAAAACGTCGACTACTCTCATCATATTAATTTAATAAATTGTCGTTCTTTCCAAAGGTGCTGTTGCTTGTGTTGCCCACATCGAGGGACGTGACCTAAGTGTGATCAGCACCGGAGATTGCGCTGCCGTCCTCGGTTACCAAACAGATACCGGTCAATGGATGTCAAAGAAGCTTTCCTACGAACACAATTCGGACAATATAGGTGAAGTCAAACGCATCCAATCCGAACATCCCCCCGAAGAAGCTGATACTGTGATCCGGAATGATCGTTTACTTAGTCAATTGGCACCACTGCGTGCTTTCGGCGATTTCCGCTACAAATGGAGCAACGAAATTATGCAAAAGTACGTTGTGGCCAATTACGGTGAGAACTATATGCCGCCAAACTATCATACTCCACCCTATCTAACAGCGATGCCCGACATAATGAAACATCAGCTGACAGCCGATGATAAATTTCTGGTCATAGCAACCGATGGACTTTGGGACTTCCTTTCGCCAAATGAGGTCATTAGTTTGGTTGGTGAGCATTTATCGTCGAAGAAGTTCTTGGATCCACTTAAACTCCCAGAAGGTGATGTGACCCTTGGCCAGATATCCGAGATTCTGGCAAAAAGAAAGTAAGTACAGAAATAAATCTACAGAGAGACAACTTGATGACAAAAAATGTTCAAAATATCAAGCTGGATATTTTTTGTCGACACATTTTATCTCAGCAACCAATAAATAAATACATAATTTGGAGGCCTAGGGCCATATTGCGGTTGTCGATTTTGTAATCGATGATCGACCTTTTTCGATCATCGATCGTCGATTACTCTGTTTCATATTGCGAATGTCGATTGTGATCGAAACTTTTCGATTTCACAGTCGTTTCTTTTCGATTGTCATTTTCTGATCGACGCGTATAGAAGATAAAGTCCAGAAGTTTTTCTTGTGAACAAAATGTAAGTTTCTTATAATTAATTAATTATTTTGAGGACAAAACATTCAAATATCTATTAAATGCAGGTCGAAAGTGATAACGAAGAAAAGGAAAATAGAAATTTTGGTTGGATTGATGTAGGGAAATCTGGACATCGCGAAGATGGTTTCTGCTAAGAGCCATCTAAAGCAAAGATGAGAGAAATTCGCTAACGAGTATAATATGCGTGCTGAATTGCTTTTTTTTGAGACACTATCTTGATAATATACATTATACATAATGGGTACTGTCAATACAGCCTACCACACCTGGTATTCCACTTTTTCATAAATATGAATTCTAGCCCGAAGCTAGAATTTGCAAATATGCGTTTCTAGAACTGAGAGCTTTTCCTTTAGCACTTAAGACACTTTGGATTGTGCAAGGTCAATACAAAATTAATTACCAACACTAACTTGGTAAGATCCATGAGCACAGAATCTTAAAATATTAGCAATTAAGCAATTAATTAAGAGAAACTATTTAAAAAAGCAAATATTGTGTATGTGTATACCAAAGGTTTAGATATGTCTCTGATATGTCTTCTTTTTCTGGTAATTTCAAGATGTCGGTATGTGTGTTACTATCGCTAAACGCTAAACCATAACTCTATTCCACTCATTTTAAAATGTAAATAAACTATTTTAATTTATATTACAAAAAGAAATCCAGAAAAACAAATAATGATTTCGAAAGCTAACACATCATAGAACTGTCAAATTTGAAATAATAGCAATATTCTGTGGGTTCATATACAATAGTACATTGTACGATCGTACGAGTTACACAATACAAAATATGAAAACCAATCGAAACAATCAAAAAGTTTCGATTCGATTGGCAATCGACAACGGCAATCGGGGCCCTAGTAGTGACTTACAAGTTTCAACCATTCTTGTGGGCGTCTTATTGGTAGGAATAGGAGAGACCTACATTTTGTTAACGAGTTCAAACGGCTAAGATGAAAAGCACTTTGCGTAACAAGAGATTCTCTTTGTAGGTTTGGAAATTCCTCGCAAGAGGCAGTATCGCTGAAACACATTTGATTGCTTCTGTAGGTGGCAGTGGCTAGGAATCTAAGGCCCATTTGCTGGTACAGAACATAAATACTTCAGTGGTGGAAAAAATAATAGGTGTGAACGAAAAATACGCAAAAATTTTAATATTAGCATTTTTTATATATGTATTTTAGTATTATAAGTCTAATGCCATTATTTAAAATAGTTATATAGAAAACATAAAAAAGTAGTTCATTTTTCTTAAACAATAAAATTTATTTGTATAGTTGGAAAAAATAATAGGTGCGATTCATAGAATAATGTAAAAATTCATAAATTTAAAAAAAATCGGTACGAAACTTATTTTTAAACTAATATTTGGTTGGATGACCTTTAGCTTTTAATACTGTCTCGTAACGCCGCAGCAGAGATTCCACTAATTTTCGCACTTTTGCACTGGAATTTTTTCCCAAGCTTCTTTGATCCCAACCCATAATGCAGTCTTGTTCGAATTTTTTTTTTAGCAAAAACATTCTTGATCTCAGACCACAAGTTCTCGATCGGGTTAAGATCAGGTGATTGAGCAGGCCAATCAATAACTGATATTTTTTTCGCTTGAAACCAATTTTTCGCTTTCTTTGAGGTGTGCTTTGGATCGTTGTCTTGTTGAGACTTCCAAAGCAACGGCATTTCATATTCCTTAATACAAAATAATGACCCCACACCATACCAGGAAAAACAGCCCCATACCAATATATTTCCTCCATCGTGCTTAATGGTCTTTTTGGTGTACTTGGGGTTGAATTCATTACAAGCAGGTCGTCTTACGTAATGCTTACTGTTTGAACCAAATAAATTGACTTTCGTTTCACCACTCCACAGAATATTTTTAAAACTTTCTATGCCCCTTTCGTTAAATGCCTTAAGCTGATCTTCTGCAAATACTTTTCTTTTCTTCTTGTTCTTATAGTTCTTGTCGTCACGCTTAAATTTAATGTTTTCTTAATTTCAGAAGAAGTCACGAAAGGGTCTTTTTTAGCCATTTTTACTATCTGCCGATCTAGAGTATCAGACGTTTTCTTTTTTCTTCCTCTAGTTTTTTTCGGCTTTAAAGCATTTGTTATCTATCATGTTCTCTGAGCAGGACAGCGTTTCTGGAATAAATTTATACGTTTTTTTCTTAGAGCGTAGCTTTCGAATGAGACGTCTCTCTTCATCAGTGCAGTGTCTGCCACGACCCATTATTTTGAAAAATTCTTTACCATTTAAACTTAAATCGTTAATATTCATAGAAAAAAAGTTATAAAATAAAACTTACAGTAAAAATATGTTGCTTTATAGAGTTTTTTCTGCTTTTATGTGCAAAACGAACACACCTATTTTTTTCCACCGAAAATGAATGGGGCCTCTAATCTTATCTCGGGCAGCTTCACTAATGGGAACTTTTAATGATTCATTATGTGCAGTAGGCTTTTAACATGCAGCTGAATAAAATACCGTTATGTTAACTTTATTAAGCTTAAATATGTATGATGTTTTAAGTTGACCATTCATTCACACCTATTGGGGGCTATCGTGAACAAAATTTCCCTCGGAATTTTCCCCATCTTCGAAAATTAGAAAGGGCAATACTTCTGTACTGTTCATTGTAAGCTGGCGACTGGCCTTTTTAAATAAGAGCCAAAGTCACTATAAAACTTAATTCCTAATATGAATACATTCCAAGGGAAATTTTCGAGATTATTCGAGATGACAATTTTGAAAGTTGGGAACAATTCCCAGGGAAATTTTATTCACTGTATGTTCCACATAAACTCTTATGTGACAGTTTACGTAGAGGAAAAAGTAGAACATAAACGCTTAAGTTGAACATAAACATTTAAGTTTCATTTTAGCAAATGGCCCTAACTCAAACCTTCGGTGAGACATTCAAATCGATTTAAATCGCTGCGAAGGGTATTACGGCAAATTATTATTTGTTTATGATTTAGTAGCGGTGCATTCATTCTTTTTACATTCGAGTCTGAGAATAGAAGAAAACAACCATTTGAGTTTTAAAACTCATTCACATGTAACAATGGTCCGTGGTATTGGAACATCCATAAGGGTTAGTGCATTCCAATGGTTTTGGGTTATGTTTGTTTAAAAAAATATGTGTTGGATTTAATGTTATTTTGTTTTGCTTGGCAAAAAATTGCTTTTTTTATCTGTAGATTTAACTTCATCTGAATGTATTAACCACTCTTCGCACAAAGATACATCTCGAAAATAAAATTCGTAACAGATTTGTATACAAGAAACAGCTTATGTCTTCGGTTATTTACTTCTTCAATAGTCCCATCACATGAGATAAGTTTTTTTTGATATCGTAGAGTTAGTATGACTTTTGTGATACAGTGGTAGTATACCTACTAGGATAATTTAGTAAAATATTCTGCGGGTAGACCGACTTAACGTTTTTTGGCAATATATATTTTGTTTCTCTTCAAAGTATTTAGTTGCATTAAAAAAGCATTAATTCATGAAATATATAAAGATAAACTAACCAACTGATCTTGTTTTGGATGACGGCACATTTAACGAAAAACCTAAGCATTCCAGTATATAGTATTTTTAACTTTCTTTTCTTTCAGAACTGGCCGTCAAAAGAAACCTCTTGATCAAAATTCTGCCACTCATCTTATACGCAATGCTCTTGGAGGTACAGATTATGGCATTGAACACTCGAAGATCTCATACTACTTGTCGCTGCCACAGGATGTTGTTCGTCTTTATCGAGATGACATAACTGTTACAGTTATTTACTTTAATACAGATTATATTAAACAACTCTCATAGATTAGGTCGCTCATTATAATTTATATAAATTCCTTCGACCCTTCGAGATGTGTTGTATATAAACAAAAAATTGTGTGTTCCTGCTTGTTTTTTTTAAATTAAAATGTGATTAAATTCATATTTTTATGTGTGAAATTAATTTATTTTGAAGAATTATAACCTGATCATTTATGTATTTTGCGTTACCTCAGCTAAACATATTACATATTGTTATTTTTATTTTATTGAAATTAGAAAATATTTACTAATTATTCGTCCATAAAATGTGCAAATAACAATTTACAAAAAAAAAAAGAAGAAAAAATCATTGTGCTAAGAGAAGTCAATTCAAAATATTTTTTCTCACTAAAATAAAATCTAATTTTATTAAAAAAAAAATAATTTCATATGGATCTTGTTTTTGTAAAAGAACCGTACAGAACAGTAAGCTGTAAAAGCAAACAATTTTATCGATTTGGCCTTCAAGTTCAAACAACTCAAGTTTCCAGTAGGTCGAAGGCAATCTTTACGAAATGGAGGGCTAAGTTTTGAAAACACTTTTTGTAGGGAATTTACTTTGCTCAGAGGGAATCTATTAATATATTTTGAAAACGGTTCATAAGATACAAAAAGAGTTGTGCATTATTATCGGTACAGTCAACTTCTTAATTAACAACTTTTTTTGTTTAAATATCTCTAATAACTGCACCACATATAGAACCGTTTTTTAGGTACTATAAGGCAAGTTATGCAGTCGGAAAAAAAATCGAACTCGAGATTTTGATCAAAGTTGACATTACGATGATAGAGAAGACTAAAAAAGTGGGTCTCGCAATTCTATCTGCCTGACTGTTCGACTACAGCCTAAACGGCTCGGCCGATTTTCTTTAAACTTGGTAGATATCATTTTTATTTTTTTCCCACCACACGTTTTTTTTTAAGACCAAAAATAACGATACCTGGCATACGATTTTTTTTTCGAAATTTTATAATTTTTTTTTCTCAAAAACTATTCGACAGATTTAAAAAATAAAAATACAAACAAATTTCATTTAGTTAAAGCTAATTAATGTTTGAAAAAAATTGCGAAAAATGGTTATTGACGGTACCCCCCATGGAACCATTTTTGTTTTGTTTTTGATTTTCTCAAAAACGATTTTTTTTGCTAAAGCTCTCTAAAAACTTGAATAGAATTGTGTATTCAAATTTTTAATTTTTTGGATTCAAAATTTAAAAACTCAATATTTCGAAAAACCCATTCTGGATTCTTTCTAAATTTGATAAATAAGTTTCTCAATATAATCTACAAGATGTGAGAAAAGAAATCTTATTTTACCTAAAAATAAAGGTTTAAATGGTTTTAAATGGTTTTCAAAAATCGTATTTTTCTCGAAAACGGGGCCTAGAATTTTTATAAAAATTTTGTTCTTTCAATTAATTTGTATAATCCTTAATTTGATAAAAAAAATTTGAAATTAAGATATTCAGAAAGTTTAAAAAACATTGCTTTCAAAATGTAAAAAAAAAATGTTTTTAATTTTTGTTGTCATTTTTTTTTCTTGGAAAATTCGATGTCTCAAAAACGGCTCAATATTTTTTCAAAATTAATTTTCCATTCGTACAGTAATAAAAATTTAAAACTGGCGTACTATATTTATTTCTTAAAAATGTTTTAAAATAAAATGCACGACTGGATCGCACGAACTTGCTCTTATGTAAAAGTACTTTGGAATTTAAGATACATTTTATAAATATAAATCATGGATTTAATGAGATAATAATGTTCAAATGCATAAAATTGCCGTCTGGTTTCCGGAAAAGTATGAATTTATGCAAATAAACTTTAAAAAAACGTTTTATTCTTAAATACATTTTTTATATAAGAAATTTCTCTAAAATTTTTCACAAAAAAATGTGGGATGCGAATTTTAAGTATTAAATAATATTGATTTTAGGAAATAATTTCAAAAAATAATCGTTCATAGGTTTTGAAGATATTGATTTAAGAAAAAAAATTTTTTCTAAAAAACCCAACAAATATTTTTTCGAATATTTTTATATACAATATTATTTTAAACTTAAGGGGACTCCTGGTGAAAATTTTGGGTTAAAATCCTTAGAGCCGTTAATGAGAAAGTCGAAAATAAAAAAAAACGGTTCTATGACAGGTACCCCTAATAACATTTCCCCCCAAATTTTTTTTAACCAAAATATAGTCCATGTCCATAATATCACACGTAATTTTTTTATCAAAATCGTTAGAGCCGTTTTCGAGATAAATAAGATTTTGCATTACGGGTGTATGGGGGGTACCGTTAGTTTTGGAGCTAAAAAAAAAATGTCAATTTCTCCTCTAGGGAATCACCGAAGACCCTTAACCACCGAGATTGAAAGAAATAGGTCCAGTGGTTTAGGCTGTAGTGAGAGGTACAGACATACAGACACACTGAAACATGTTTTTTGTGTACTAAATTTTCCTTAAAATTTTTATAAAAAAAATTGATATGCAAATTGTTAGTATTTAATAAAATACATTTTAAAACGTAATTTAAAAATTTAATCGTGTATCGGTTTTCAAGAAATTGAATTTTCAAAAAAAAAATTGTATTATTTTTTTTAAAAATCCAAAAACTATTTTTTCGAAAAAATTTTTAGTTTATATTTTTTAAAATGCAAAGCAGCTCTTGCTTAAAAATTTTGGTTAAAATCGTTAGAGCCATTGGTGAGAAATTCGAAAATCAAAAAACCGTTCTATGACAGGTACCCCTAATAACATTTCCCCCCAAATTTTTTTTAACCAAAATATAGTACTTGTCCATAATATCACATATAGTTTTTTTTTATCAAAATCGTTAGAGCCGTTTTCGAGATAAATAAGATTTTGCATTACGGGTGTATGGGGGTACCGTTAGTTTTAGAGCTAAAAAAAAAAAATTTCAATTTCTCCTCTGTAGAGTGTATGCTTCTCTCTTCATGCATTATTGACTGCAGAGTCAGTCGTTGGATAACTTTCTAATAAAGAACATCTCTCTCTATAATAATTGGTATTTTATTATATATTCAAATATATATAAAACAAGACCTGAACATGGCGCAGCCGAATACGAACAAACATTTTTAATTTGCATTTTTATTTTTGAGTATGGTCAAAACACGTGCGCAAATCAAAAAAGATAAGAAGGGAAAAATACAAATTAAAAGAGTTGTCATAATAAGCTCGGATTCAGAATCAGAATTAAGTGACGTCGAGTGCAAGAACATAGAAATCGACGTGAATAATACAGTGGTTTCTTTATCTGGAAGTAATTTTTTAAGCTCTGAAGCAGATTTGAGTGACGTCGAAAAGAAAATCGACTTAAATAAAACAAATGTTTCTCTGCCTGAAAGCAATTTTATGAGCAAAAAAACGAGTGACGAAGGTTATACCGAGCAACACGTGTGGAAAATGGAATTCAAACCACCTGCTCCATTATTAATGGATGGCAACTTATCTGAAAACTTTAAGAAGTTCAAACAAAGGTTTGAAATTTTTATGCTTGCTTCTGAGAGTACTAAAAAAGAAGAACAAGTTAAAGTAGCAATACTACTTAATGTTGTTGGAGAAGATGCGCTTGAAGTTTACAATACGCTGGCAATTAGCAAAAATGAAAAGGCGACGCTAAAAAACATTCTTGATGATTTGGAAACATATTGCAACCCGAAAAAAGATGAGGTCTACGAGAGATATAAATTTTATAGCCGCACTCAAAGAGAAGATGAAAGTTTTGATCATTTCTTAACTGATTTAAAACATCTATCAGCATCCTGTGAATTTTCATCAGATGAGTTAAATAAAGCTATTCGCGACCGTATCATATTTGGTATTAAATCTAAAACCTGTCAAGAGAAACTGTTAGGAGTGGGGAACATCAGCTTAGATGAGACAATAAAAAAATGCCGTTTATTCGAACTGGACAAACACAGACTAGAAGACGTTCAAAACAAAAAAATAGCAGAGTCATCACCAAACGGGAATTTTACAGTGGATGCTGTTACATCAAATTTTAGACAACTAAATACTAACACGAAATTATCAAAAATTACTAACAATTTATCTAATCAACAAAATAAAAAGAAAATATTTAATAGATATAACAAAAATAAATTTTCTAATAATTATTCTAATTTGTCTAATCCAAAACAGGCATATAGAGCACATGGTGGAGAGTGTTGTGAACGGTGTTACACAAGTCATGAACAGGGATACTGCCCAGCCAAAGGTAAATTCTGTGCAAAATGTAAAAAAGCAGATCATTTCGCGATTGCATGCAAAACAAAACAAAAGGTGTCTGAAATTACTTTCAGTGAAACTCCTTTAAATGATTCAGATGAATCAAGTTCAGGTGAGGAAAACTTTTTCGTTTATTCATTAACAACCAAGCAAAAAACGTGTTGGAATGAAACAATTAAAATTGAACATATTCAAGTTCCATTCAAGCTTGATACGGGGGCTGAAGTTAATGTTATTCCGTATAAATATGTTGCTTTACTTAAAAATAAAAAGATTACTATGAGTAAGGGGATTTTGGAACTTTATGGTGGTAAAAAACTTTATCCTCTTGGTTCTGTTACCCTCGATTGCATGCTAAAAAATAAAAGTTATAGTGTTGAATTTTATGTGGTTAAAGAGAACACAGTGCCTCTTTTAGGATTAAAAAGCTGTGTTAATATGAATCTTATTAAAAGAATAAATTGCGTTCAAAATAGTAAACAAAATTTGATAGAAAAAAATAAAGACATTTTTACTGGGATTGGTAAATTTCCCATGAAATGTGCACTTCAAGTAGATTCCTCAGTTTTACCAACTACTAAAACCTCAAGAAGAATTCCATCTGCACTACAAAAACCTGTTAAGGATGTTTTAAAAAAATTAGAGTTGCAAGGTATTATAAAAAAGGTAGAGACTCCAAAAAACTGGGTTAGCAATCTGATAATAGTGGAGAAACGAAACAAAGAGATAAGATTGTGCTTAGATCCAAGAGATCTTAATAAAGCTTTAAGGCCTATACATTTTTTAATACCTAAGTTGGAAGATATTAAAGACAAACTTTGTGGTATGAAGAATTTTTCTGTCTTGGACCTAAAAAATGGGTTCTGGCAAGTTGAGCTTAACGAAAACTCAAGTGATTTATGCACTTTTAGTAGCCCATTTGGGTGTTTTAAATTTTGTAGGTTGCCTTTTGGCATTTGCGTCGCACCTGAAATTTTTCAGCGATATACATATCAATATTTTGGCCAACTTGATGGAACATGTGTTTACCTAGATGATTTAATTGTGTTTGGTAGAGATCAACTGCAACACGATGAAAACCTAATAAAAGTTTTCGATAAGGCCAGGCATATCGGTGTAAAATTTAATGCTGATAAATTCCAACACAATTTGAGTTCGGTGAAATATTTAGGTCATATTTTTTCTGAAAAGGGTATGAACCCAGACCCCGATAGGATAGAAGCGATTCTCGCTATGAAACCTCCGTCGAATAAAAAGGAGTTGCAAAGGTTTTTAGGCTTGATAAATTATCTAAGAAGTTTTCTTCCAAATCTTTCAACAATGTCGGAAAATTTGAGAAATTTACTCAAAAAAGATAAAGATTTTGTTTGGCTAGAAACCCATAGTGATACTTTTAATCAAATAAAGAAAACAATTACAAACGTTCCAGTACTAAGACTCTTCAATGACAACAAACCAATAATTTTACAATGTGATGCATCCAAAAGTGGACTTGGGTGTTGCCTTTTACAGTCTGAAGGTCCTGTGAGTTTTGCTTCTAGAGCACTTACAGACACTGAACAGGGCTATGCCCAAATAGAAAAGGAATTACTTGCGATAACGTTTGCATGTACAAAGTTTCACTTTTATATTTATGGGAGACCGACAATAGTCCAAACTGACCACAAACCTTTGGTCACTATTTGCAAAAAAGACTTAGACAAGGTTTATTGTACGAGGTTGCAGAGAATGAAACTTAAATTAATGAAATACAAACTTGATGTAGTGTATGTTCCTGGAAAATATTTGCATGTAGCAGATCTGCTTTCCCGGTCGTTTTTAGAAGTAAATAAATCAAATAGGGAAGATAATTTCGACGAAGTTATTCATTCTCTAAATATAAGCGATAACAGAAAATCTCAGCTTCAAAACGAAACGCAAAAAGACCCCGAATTAAAGAAGCTTAAAACTCTTATTATGAATGGTTGGCCTAAAGATATAAGCAAGGTCGAAAGTGATTTGAAATTTTATTATAGAATAAACAGTGAATTATTTATTGAAGATGATATTATATTTTACATGAACAGGATAGTAGTTCCAAAATCATTGCAGCATGAATACTTGATTATATTGCATGACGGTCATTTAGGAATAAACAAAACAAAATTAAGAGCAAAAGATTTATTATTCTGGAAAAATATGAACATACAAATTGAAAATTTTATTAATAACTGTTCGGTTTGTCAATCATTTAAAATATCTCAAAGAAAGGAACCAATTATTCTTCATGATATCCCAGACACACCGTTCATAAAAATAGGTCTAGATTTACTGGAATACTCGAATTGCTATTACTTAGTCATCGTTGATTACTTTTCAAAGTGGTTAGAGCTGTTACCAATCAAAAACAAATCGGCAAATGAAATTATAAAAAATCTAAAGAGCACATTTTCTTCTCATGGGATTCCTAAGATTATCATTTCAGATAACAATCCATTTAATTGTTCAGAATGTTTGTCTTTTGCAAATACAATTGGTGCAAAGTTTGTTTTTAGTAGCCCTTATCATCCCAAATCTAACGGTTTAGCTGAAAAGTTTGTTAATATTAGTAAAGATTTACTCCGAAAAAGCCATGCTTCTAAAACTGACTTATTTATACTTCTACTAGAGTATAGGAATACACCGCTTCCTAGTATTGGTTACTCGCCTGCACAATTGTTGTGTAACAGAACACTGCGGACAAGAATACCTGCACATGATAGAATTTTAAAACCAAAACTTCCAAAAAACCCTCAACTCTGTATATGGAAGTCTAATCAAAAAGCGAGAAAATACTACAATCGAAATGCAAGCAATAAAAAACAATTCAGCCCCGGTAATCATGTTTGGATGCAATCTTTGGATAAAAAATGGCTTCCTGGAATAATAGTTTTAAAATTACCAGAACCAAGATCCTATCTAGTTAAACTTGAAAGAGGAGGAACATATAGAAGAAACTCTAGACATATACGAAAAAGATTTTCTCATCCAACAAAACCTAATGACATTGAAACACCTAACGTTGAAAAACCTAAAACTAAAGTTCACAACACTCGAAGCCATGCTAAAAAGAATTATAAAAATAGTGAAGGAGTTGATATAACAAAATTATAATTTGAATATATATATGTAAGTAACTTCTTATGTACATACAAATATATAGGTACAAATTAATATCAATAATTTTTTATTTATCATTATAAACAATTTGAATATTATTTCAATGATATGCCTTACTATAAAGTTATTATTATTTTCATTTCTTTCCTACAGTTTTGCTAAAACCATTTATGAATTATTTTAATATTATGTTTATCTTATCTTTTTTCTTATTGAAATCATTTTTGAATTATATAATTTATTATTATATTATTTTCATGGAATTAATTGTATACTTGAAGGGGGAGATGTAGAGTGTATGCTTCTCTCTTCATGCATTATTGACTGCAGAGTCAGTCGTTGGATAACTTTCTAATAAAGAACATCTCTCTCTATAATAATTGGTATTTTATTATATATTCAAATATATATAAAACAAGACCTGAACACCTCTAGGGAATCACCGAAGACCCTTAACTACCGAGTTTGAAGAAAATACCTCCGGTAGTTTAGGCTGTAATTCGGGGTACAGACATACAGACAGACGGAATTGTCGGAGCCACTTTTTTCGTCTTCGCTATCATCGTAATGTCAACTTTGCTTACAAAACTGAATACAAATAAAATATTCGGCCCTAGCGAGGTATCCGTTCGGAGCGGAAAATTCTCCGATTTCGTACAACTGTTCGGAATTTTTCTCCATTTTTTTGACAGCTTAATGCAATTGTTTTTCCGATTTCGTCCGATACAAATTCTTCGCGGAACAAATTACGGAAACGCATTTGTGTATTTTTATCCTTTCCGATAGGATACCTGGAAAGCAATTTGAACCTCCGACAAAGTATGCGTTGCGGACAATTTTCCGCTTCGAACGGATACCTCGCTAGAGCCGATTATAACGTTTTAATTAATTTATTATTAGAAGTTTTTTTGACCAATTCGTTATAATTTGAAAAAGTTTTTTAAGATTTCTCTTATTCGGCTTATTTGGTCTCAATAATTTATTAATGAAAGAACTTTCATTAGTTTTCCCGACGTTTCGACTGAGGTTTCAGTCTTCTTCAGGGGCACTTTATTAAGCATGAAAAATATAAAATAAAGTAGAAAAACATATACAAACAAAGTTTTGAATTTTTACTTGCGATATAGGTACTATAGGGCAAGTTCTGCATTTGGAAAAAAAATCGAACTCGAGATTTTGATCAAAGTTGACATTACGATGATAGCGAAGACGAATAAAGTGGGTCCGGCAATTCCGTCTGTCTGTCTGTCTGTCTGTCTGTATGTCTGTACCTCGATCTAGAGCCTAAGCCACTGGACCTATTTTCTTCAAACTCGGTAGTTATGGGTCTTCGGTGATTCCCTAGAGGGGAAATTGAAATTTTTTTTTTAGCTCTAAAACTAACGGTACCCCCCATACACCCGTAATGAAAAATCTTATTTATCTCGAAAACGGCTCTAACGATTTTGATAAAAAAAATTAGGTGTGATATTATGGACATGGACTACGTTTTGGTAAAAAAAAAATTTGGGGCAAAATGTTATTAACGGTACCTGTCATAGAACCGTTTTTTTGATTTTCGATTTTCTCATTAACGGCTCTAACGATTTTAACCAAAAATTTTCAGCAGGAGTCCCCCTAAGTTTAAAATAATATTGTATATAAAAATATTCGAAAAATTATTTGTTGGGTTTTTTGAAAAAATTTTTTTTTTGAAAAATCAATATCTTCAAAACCTATGAACGATTATTTTTTGAAATTATTTCCAAAAATCAATATTATTAAATACTTAAAATTCGCATCCCACATTTTTTTCTTAAAAAATTTTAAAGAATTTTCTTATATAAAAAATTTATTTATTTAATAATAAAACGATTTTTTAAAGTTTGTTTGCATAAATTCATACTTTTCTAGAAATCAGACGGCAATTTCATTTTAAATTCATGTTTTATATTTATAAAATGCATTTTAAATTCCAAAGTACTTTTACATAAGAGCAAGTTCGTGCGATCCAGTCGTGCATTTTATTTGGTATTGAACTTACAGTTTATAAGAAAATTAATAAAATTTAATATTGAAAATTATAAAAAATATTATTTGAATTTGGTACTTTTTTGAGCACTTCTTTATTAGAAGTTATGTCAACTAATGAAAGAAAAATCATATATGTAAAGGAAAGAAAGAAGCATATGAAAGAAAAGGATAGAATTATTTAAGTAGAGACTAGGGAACAATACACTGACGATATTATTATCGTGAAAAAGAAGTGGAATACGATTAGTGAGAATACAAATCTCAGTTTGAACAAATTTGTAGAGATTTTGGAATTTTGTCTGAAAGACAACAACATTTTCCAATATAAGGACAACTTATATAAACAAATTCATGGAGTTCCAATGGGAAACCCACTTTCACCCACTATCGCTGATCTTGTTTTAGACTCGCTTTTAGAGGAATCTTTCGCTAAGATTGACAATCCACCGAGATGTGTTACAAAATACGTCGACGACATATTTGCAGTAATGGATCATCGAGAAGTTGATAAAGTACTTCTGTGTCTCAATACTTTCAATTTCAACCCAAAAATCCAATTTACAGTGGAGAAGGAGGAAAAAAGTGCTATAGTGTTTTTAGATGTGAAAATGCATCGTGAGATGCATCGACTTTCTTTTGATTGGTATCAAAAAGACACTGCCTCAGGAAGAATTGTGAATTTTCGATCTAATCAAGAAAGACACATCATAATAAATACAGCTTCAAACCTTATTAGCAAAGTTTTCACGATAAGTGACCACAAATTTCATCAAGCTAATAAAGAAAAACTCAACAAGATCCTTGTTGACAACGGATACCCGCAAAACATTGTTCGAGAATTGCTTACAAGACACCAGAAAAATCACAAAAAAAACAGTGAAAAAGATAAGAAAGTCGGATTCTTCAAAAGCTTGGTATATGTATGTACCAAAATTAGCCGAAAGTTTCAAAAAATCAATAGCGAATAATGCAAAAGATATCAACATCGCATACAAATCTAATAAGACACTGAATACTCTATTTACAAAACTAACGACCAAAAACGAAAAAAACCAGTGCACAGATCTCATATACAAAATAAACTGTTTGGGTAATGAGACAGAGAATTGCGAATTATGCTACATCGGCACAACGAAACAACTCTTAAAACAACGAATCTCCAATCACAAGTCGGATATTAAAACTAAAAGTTCTCAAAAAACAGCGCCTGCCAGTCACAGCATAGAAAACCAACATGGTCCGGATTTCAAAAACACGGAGATACTTCAAGTAGAAAAACACATATCTAAGAGATACACTTTGGAAACGCTACACATTTTGAACAACAAAAATAACATGAACAGGAAGCAGGATACACAAAGCATATCGTCACTGTATTGTTCCTTAGTCTTTACTTAAATAATTCTATCCTTTTCTTTCATATGCTTCTTTCTTTCCTTTACATATATGTTTTTTCTTTCATTAGTTGACATAACTTCTAATAAAGAAGTGCTCAAAAAAGTACCAAATTCAAATAATATTTTTTATAATTTTCAATATTAAATTTTATTAATTTTCTTATAAACTGTAAGTTCAATACCAAAAAATTCAAAACTTTGTTTGTATATGTTTTTCTACTTTATTTTATATTTTTCATGCTTAATAAAGTGCCCCTGAAGAAGACTGAAACCTCAGTCGAAACGTCGGGAAAACTAATGAGTCTTTCATTAATAAATTATTGAGACCAAATAAGCCGAATAAGAGAAATCTTAAAAAACTTTTTCAAATTTAATTAATTTATTTGATTAACTCCAGAAGCTAAGCTCTATATGAATAGTCTTTAGTTTTTAAAATCGTTGGTGCGTAGCGTATATACATATGTCCCACTAACAGTTGGAGCCACTGAACAACAACGACTAACCTTCTTGAATTCGTGTTCTTTAGCCTCCCAGTAGTAGTAAGGCCTTTCAACTATAATAGAGAAAAAACCTTAACATTTGCTTGAGAATTAAACTGTTCGGATCAATTTAAAATATTTTCTTAGAATACAACGTAGCACTTCCAAGCAGTACCGCAGTTTTATTCAACATTGGTAAACTCGCCTTACCCCAAATAGGTGTCAAATTAAAAACGAACATTTCGAAATGTAACTTATGTTACATATGAATAAAAACCGTTTTAGAACAATTTTGTTGTGTTTTGTTCTGGCTTTAAATATTTTCTTATTTATTTAAAACCATCATTTTTGGAATCCTTTGTCTTAAATGACTGAAAGTAAATGCGTTAACTTATACTCTAAATAATTTCTCTCAGAAAGCTTCTACCGTAATTGAAATATATTTCAAAAGAAATCTTAAAATAAAATAATTATTTGAGGCAGAATGAAGTTTCCCGGTTCAGCTAGTAATATACATACAATGTGTGAACTTATTCGTCTTGGGTATATTCTAAGAACAAAATCGTTCTAAAGTATGGGTCCTCCTTTTATGTTAACATCACTTTTCAGAACCCAATTATTTTAAACTGCTTTCAAATTTTTACTAAAAATAATTTCCTTCGTTTTTTGGATACAATTTTCACAATCGAAATTAAGCAATAATTAAGAATTTACAGTGAATTTCAGGTCTTATAAAACTTTTTGCAAATTGAAACTATGTCACTAGTCGATAACTCACCTAATTCGGCCAAATTTCTAAACGCAAGATTTGCAAAGCAAAACAGATATATGCAGCAAATCAGAATACGCATATGTAAGAGAATTGCGCAAGAAATGTTTGATATTTACACAAATGCCTCTGCATGTGCGCAAGAAAGTAGCATCGATTGCGTTTTGGGACACTCTCCTTAGCAGATTTTTGTATTTGCATTTTGGAACTGTTTGCTTAGCAGAATTTGCGCAAAATATTTTCCGTAGTGGAATATCTCATATAAATTGGCCCTACGAGCCGAGTTAGTGGTATGTAGTTGTTTTTCGGGATTCGTAGAAGCCACCGATTACAATGGAATTGGTGATAGGGCTAAACGCCATCGGACGATGCTTTCAATTAATTTCAAAGAAAAGTACGCAAATTGAATATAATTAGCTCTACATCACTCCAATACTTGAGAACTGGCATACGACTAGAAACTTGTGAAAGAAGCTAATTCTCTGATGACAATGTTCTGAGGTCAAAACGAAAATCCCCTTTTGTAGTATAATTTTCGAATTTTACTATTGACCAAAGCAAGTTGAAGATTCGCATTACTTTAAATTCGTTGTTAACTATCCTGATTACTACGCTAATTCCTCTCCTTGCTGAAGTTGCCAGTAGTATTTTGTTTTTACTTCATGGATCTTTCGACTCCGTAATAAAAAACACAAATATTAAAAACAAAAAAAAAAACATTTTTTTTAAGATAACATCAATTAATCTCAAGTTTTTATTGGAAAATGGAAAAAAAATAACAAAACATTTTTCTGACCTTGCGTAAATTTTATTAAAATTATATTTTATTCAATCTTTTATCTTGTTGTCGAACATTTATACTTTGTTTTTTTTTTTTATATTCGAAAAGTATAAAATAAATATAAAGCCATTTTACTTTCACGAGAAATATGAACATTTTATGAATAAATGACTTAATAATTTACAAGGTTCAATTAAATGGTTTTTGTTTCAGCTTTGTTTGTTTTTGTTGTTGTCGGTACAATTTAAACATCAAGAATTAAGTTGTTGTATCAGTATTTTTTTGTTTTGTTTTTATTAATATTATTTATTTATATAAATTTAATATGTTTGCTTTAGAGTAGTGCTTTGACATTAAAGGAATACTCCTGTATTAAATGTATTTTGAATGTTAAAATATATCGTTTATTCTGTAGCAGCCATAGCTCTGGCTTGTGCTCGGACACGTTTCTCATATTCCAAGCGATTTTGACTGAAAATTTAATAAATTTTGTAAATATATTTAAAAAAAAAAAATTTGTGTGCAAAACTTACCAATAAATTGTATAAGCTTCAGCTTGCGCGGGATCCTTAATATTGGGCTCATTGAGTAGGTCTTGGATTCCAAGAAGAATCTGTTTAATGGTAATTGCGGGACGCCAATCTTTTTCTTCGTCCAACAGTGATAAACATACTGTTCCGGATGGATATACATTGGGATGGAAAAGTGGCGGCTCAAATTTACATTTTGGTGGGCTAGTTGGGTAGTCGTCTTTGAAAATCATTCGCAGTTTATACAAACCACCTTCCCAAGGAGTCTGTAAAATACAAATATTCAATTTTAATTCTCAGAGCTGCTTTGAATTCAAACGATTCTCCTGAAAAATTCAATTAACATAGGCGTTACAGCTTATCTTTTACACCTTAAAACGTGTCGTATGGAGAGATCATCATTAGCTTAAATACAAACTGCACCCCTATTCGCAAATTGCAAAAAGACACAACCGTATGCCATAGAAAAATGAGGGGCATCCAATTGTTTTTTTTTTTTTGGTACGCCCGTTATGGACCCGTTTTTGAGATATCATCGAATTTTCATTAAAATCCGTTATGTCGATATTGAGAAATTCAAAATTTGAAAAAAAAAAAAAAAAATGGTTCTATGGTAGTTAGACAGTAATATCTTAAATTTGAAATTTGTTTTATTGAATTATAGATCGTAAAAAAACTTAAAATTATTATCAAAATTCTAGGTGCCGTTTCCGAGCAAAATACCATTTTCGAAAACCGTTTTTTTAACATTTGAATGGTGAGTACCGTTTTTTTTAGGTGAAATATGAAATGATATTTTTTTCTCACATCTTGTAAAATGTATTAAGAAACTTTTAATTGTCAAGTTTAAAAATAAACGAGCATGGAGTTTTGGAGATATTGAGTTTTTTTTTTAGAAAATTTGAATAAACAATACAAGACAATAAACAATCGAAGACTTGTGTCTATCAGGAAAACATTCGATTCCAGGAAACTGGCAGTTTTCTAGATTGTCCACGCTCAGGAAGGCAGAGAGCTACCACTTCGAGTGAGGATAATTTAATTGTTGTTACCAGCAAACGAAATAAGAGTTTTACAGCACCAGAAATTCGCCCCAAGGAAATAAAATCCCAATTGAATCCTTTATCAGTGACTATAATAAAACGACGATTGAGGGGCGCAAATCTTTTTGGTCGCACTGCCGTCCGAAAACCACTATTAAGGCCACAAAATAAGAAGAAATTGATGCAGTGGGCTCTGAAGGAATCATGAGAAAGCAATACAAAATGATTTTAGAACAAAACATTCCTTCCCGACTGAATAAGATTGGTAGTAGATTCAATTTTCAACAAGATAATGATCTAAAGCGCAGTTCAAAAATATGTAGAACTTATTGAGAACAGAAGATGAAAAATATGACATTGCTTCCTAAAAGCCCCGACCTCAACCTAATTGAACTTTTGTAGGAAGAGCTTGACAGAAATGTTCGTTAACGATCACCCTCTCCACATTAAGATATATGGGATGGTTTACAAGAAAGCTGGAACAATGTTGTACAACAGACAATAGATAAATACCGGTGAAAAGTCATAAAATGAAAAATCAGTCTAAACTTTTTTTTGCACTTTTTTAAATAATTAAAATTTGATGTACATTTTATTGTATTTGATTTGTGAACTTTTCGTTCCATATAACCAAAAGAGTATTAGTTTAATTTAATTTTCATATTTTACTTAAGTTGCTCTCAAAACTTTGAACAATATTGTCTGCCCTAACGTGGTCTCCGTCGGAACAGAAACTACTCCGATTTCATACGAATCAGAGAATTTTTGCTTCGAGGTATTCCTTCAATCGGACAGCTGTTAAGAGCATTATTTCCGACATTATGTAACTCACACCGTCGTTTTGCGTTGCAGTTCGCTCCATTACTTTTGTTAGTGACATTTTTCGCGGAGTATGTTTACGATTCACAGTAAAGTGTTGAAAAATGTAAATAATAAAAAAAAACATTTGAGGAAAGTAATTTTTGTACTTATTCCATACTTATTGTTTTTAGCCCAAGAAAAAACGAGAAAACAGGCACGAAGCAAATCGAATTTCTTGTGAGCTTGATGCAGGAAAAAACCTGACAGCAAGAAACTTACAAAGCAGTCTCCAGAAGATGTTGCTGCATTTTAGTAAGACGTTACCGACCAAAAAAGGTGGTGCGTGTACATGATCTTCTTATAGCTCCAAATTTAAATTATATACCTACGTATGTACATAAAAAAAAAGTGGACCAAAATTAAAAAGGATGGTGAACACTTTAAACATTCTGTTCTGTTTGAACATAGCGATGACGAATTTAAAAATGTATCGATATTTAACGATTTGATATTGTTCAAATGTAAATACGGTAAATGATTTATTTTTTTATTAGATCGAGCCTATAATTTACTGGCATATTAGCACTCTTTCATATATTTTATTTATATACTTATTGATATCAAAATTTGCTTCCTGAGTAAACAATGTTTTGAAACGTTAGCCCTGATCGAAACCATTCGACCATTCTCACCGAAAAATCTTCAAATCAGAAGCGTGGAACGATATCGCTCTCATTAAAATCGTCCTGTCAGTTTACGCGCTAGAGATAAGCTCAACTACATAAGTTTTTATAGCAGTTTATTTTAAATCACTGTGTGAGAAAAAAATTTATCGCTTACTAAAATTGTTTTCTAATTCATTTTAGTTAAGACAGGCAAATTGCCCCAAAACAAAACGACAGCGAAATGTCGTGACACGATTTGCATTCCATAAGTCGTTTCCAACTTTTGTCACTCGTTTTGTTGTCGCCTGAAAACGTCAAACGTCGTGGAACACTTTCGTTCTGTATTCTGTAAGTCGAAAGGAAACGACGACATGGAAGGTCGTAAAACTGTAAGTATTCTTGTTAAATAATTTATTTTATCGAATTTATTCACGATAAATAAAACAAGTACATATTTGTCTACATTTAAAGTTGTAATTAACAAATGAAAACCAATTGCAGACGCTCGTAGAGCTGATGCAGAGGACAAGCAGTTAGGAGAGGAGTTTTTTTTCAAGGGGATACAAAAAACGTCTTACAGTAAGTAATGGAGATGCTTGGCAAAAGGTTTGAATCGATTATTCCATAATTATACAGACCTTTTTAATGTTTGCTCTTATAATATTTGGGCCGACTTTAAATTTAAAGTGAAGAAGAAAATAATCCATAGTTTAAAGGAAGTAAAAGCAACTAGGAAAGTGGTTAAACACAAGCGGAAATCTAATCAGTGTATCCCAGTCCAATTTGCTTTCAAGCCCCTTGCAACTTCCTCTGAGCTTGCATTAACACAAACTCAGACAGATGCAGGCACTTCACTTCAGTATTTAGAAGCAATTGCTTTAAATACGGAAGATAGTTTCCCCGATTTTTCGAGTGAAGTTCCGTAGAAACATAAGACTGAAGAACCAGCAGGAAAGAAACGACGGCAAGCTTCCGTTATTAAACAAAAAAGGAGAATCGGTGTGATGTACTCCAGTTTATGTTATGTTCACTTTTCAGGCAAACCCAATATTTACTGAGATAATAAAGCGAAAATTCAAGATGGCGGCCATCCCTAGAGCAAAGTTTAAAACTATCCTAGAAATTTTAATAGACTGAGACTAAACGTAAAATAAGCAATGATTTTTTAAATGAAATGCACAATGGTTAAGCATTTTCGTGGCGTAAATAATATTTAATGTGAAATGACAAAATTAACTAAACCCAAACTAAGGCAGGCAAAGGTGTTTGCAGTCCGTAAAACGATACCTTAAATAACAGTTTGTAATGAGCATTTAACTGATCTTTCTGGCCCGCAAGTCTTTTCAATTTTTTAAAGAAAGGCGAGTTCATGGTTGTTTGGGTGATTTCTGCTTGGTATGGATATGACCATCCGAGTGGCTGAAACCCTGATGTGTTAAGGCTATTTTTTTTAATTATATAGTTTATCACTATGGTGAAATAGACTTTTGTTTCCATAAATTGATATGATGCAAAATTATAATATCGATCCAATAAATTGCAATTTGCAATTTTACACTAGCGAAAATATGTACGTGCATTATCATGTTTAGCTTGAGTAATATTTTCGAAGGTCAGAAAGTGAATAATTGAAGGGTTGATAAGAACCTTAGAAAAAAAAAACACATAAACTGGACACGAATCAACCCTCAGCACGCTTACCCGAATTTTTCAGGGAATTAAAATCAGCTTAGATTTCAGCAAGAATATTGCTTTCGCTTTTTTATAATTAAATGAGAAATAAAAAAAAAAGTCAAACAAGTCTTAGTGAAAAGAAAACTGCAAGTCTGCAAAATATATAAATTCCCTTTCAATTGTATTTTGATCTCCATTTAGTTGAGTTACAACAAAACAAGATTAATATAAAGATAAAAAAAATAAAACTTACCCCCTTCTTTCCGGGAATAGCACATTCCCACACCATTAGATTCAGTGTTCCATCTGGATTTTTTGTGGGTCTAGCTACGAAACCCTGAATTTTATAGAAACAAACAATAAAAATCAGTTTTCAATTTAAAAACGAAAAATAAAAACTCGAAGAGAAAAAAAACTCACGAATGGGTGATCCTTACGCCACGCTTTCCTTTCCTCTCCGAGTCGAGCTACAGCAATGCCTGACATTTTTTTTGTTGAAACTTTATTTGTTAGACTTTAAGTGTTATAATTTCCGCAGGCAATTCAATACTTGCGGAAATAAATTTAAATAGTGTGGCTGAACACTGAAATGTGATTTATGATTAATAATACTTTGATTTGATGAGCTAAATTATTAAATTGCGAGCACGGCTTTTCACGGTTTCTGCAGTTTTGCTCACAGCAGCTGTCAAAGAATATGGCGTCAGAAAAATGGCGGGTAGTAAATGTATATAGTTGTTCTTTTCTTTTCGCTGAGTTTAAAAAAGTGCTTAGACACCTAGTGGTAAATAGATACAAATAGCTGCGATATTTAACCTATTCAGTGGCTTAAGCCCTGCTCACATGATGATTTTTCACAAGGACTTTGTGTCAGAGTTTTGTGAGGAGATTGGTAAGAGTATTTTTGCTCTAACGAACCCCAACCAGGAAAGCATCACTTATCAGTGAAAAATAAAAATCTAAAAAGGTCGAAAGGCAGAACTTTAAATATAAGTGTGGTTTGGTTTTGCAAAAACCCTGCCACAAAATGAATGAACAAAAATGGTGATTATTGCATAAAAAAAACGCTGGAATCACCGTACCCTTCTCTCTGTTCCTTTTTACGACAAATGAGTTAAGAGAAAAGACCGGAAACCAGTATTGCGTGTCCAAAAATTGGTATGAATATATTAATAGTTTCACACTACCAATACTTTTAAGCGCATCATAGCGACTGTATAAAGTTATACCATTGTATATAAAATTATAGTACTTTAACGGGTCTTCTTTTATTAAAACAGAGGTTTACAAACCAATAAGCACAAAATACAGGCGAAACAATTTTAACACGTATTTTAACTTATAATTCTTAATAATAAATGTGTGTTAGTCTTAAATGACGTTTGACAATGAGAGGATAATTTATCTCACCGATTTTGGTGATTAACGAGCGGATATCTTCAACATGCTCGTCAAATTTGACAGAAATACTTTATTTAATAATACAAATTCCACTAAGTATCCAAGTAATGCCTGCCATACGTTATGGTATTGTCGCCAGAACTACAATTTTCAGTAATTTTTTTCTTTTCTCGCATATATATTTTTTTACAAATTAAATTGAACTTTCACACATAAATTAAATAACCGTTTAGAATTTATTTGACAACAAAAATTATTTTGTATGACTGAGATGACATGGCGGCTTTCAATAATGAAAAAAGTACTAGAATATTAAGGAGAATTGAAGGAAGTGTGCCAATTTTTCCTTGTTATTCAGTGAATAGATAAAATAAAGAAACGATAGTTTTATTAATATTTTAATTTATCAAACGGATAATTTCATTATCCGTGTGTTGGAAAAAACGTGTGTTAACGAGCAAACTGTGTATTTTTATTAATACGGCTGTATATGTATATTTTTTATTCTTAATCAAACAACAATAAATTTTAAAATAATAAAATAATAAGCTTTAAAAAGTATACTTTGAGCTAGGTATATAGTATATTATATTGTAAGGTATGTATATTAAGCTTAGGCTAGTCGCGCACTGGCAGCTGTGATCGAAATCAAACAGTTTAATCACCAGTTGAAAGAGAACCGCGCATTGGCAACTCTTTACTCACGCTCACACTCTTTTCTCTCTTGCGCTTATAGAAAACACCTCAACTGTTGCGAAGACAATCGTTTAGTTTGTGTCAAAACACACACTTTTTAGTTGCTCGAATCGAGTTGCTCTAAGTGCGCGGTGTCCCATATAAGCCCATATGTTTCATTTTAGCAACTAAATAGTTGCGAAACTAAAAATTGAATGTGCGCGCCTGGCCTTAGAGTAGGTGTTGTTAAGAAGTTATGAAGGACAATATGCCTCACAACTCGGCCAACCTGACAAATGATCGTCCCGATCATAACGATTTAAAAATTATAAAGAATTTAATATTGATTTTTCTTTATAGCTTAATGAAAGCTTCTTCATCATTCAACTCTGTAATATTCTTCGGAATTATATTATTTTCATCAAAAAAGTCGTTCACAATGTTCAGGATTTTCGGAATGTTCTAAATTTTCAGAATTTTCGGATTGTTCGGAATGTTCAGAATGTTCGGAATGTTCTAAATTTTTGGATTGTTCGGAATTTTCAGAATCTTCGGAATGTTTAAAATGTTCGGAATGTTCAGAATCTTGAGAATGTTCGGAATGTCTGGAATCTTCGGAATGTCCGGAATGTTCGGAATCTTCAGAATGTTCGGAATTTTCGGATTGTTCGGAATGTTCAGAATCTGCGGAATGTTCGGAATGTTCAGAATCTTCAGAATGTTCGGAATTTCCATGATTTTGAATAAGTTCAATTCTTAGTGTTCGGAATGTTCAGAATGTTCGGAATGTTCAGAATCTTCGGAATGTTCATAATTGTTCATAATGTTCGGAATGTTCGTAATCTTCGGAATGTTCATAATGTTCGGACTGTTCGTAATCTTCGGAATGTTCATAATGTTCATAATTATTGTTCATAATGTTCGGAATGTTCGTAATCTTCGTAATGTTCATAATTGTTCATAATGTTCGGAATGTTCGTAATCTTCGGAATTTTCATAATGTTCATAATTGTTCATAATGTTCGTAATTTTCGGAATGTGTTTTAATAATTATTATACAACTCGTTTTAAAATAAATTCTTTTCAACCTTTATTTGCGTCCACTTAGTTCCGTTACAACTCACAAGACTAAACAAGAAAATGCTACAACTGGATGATGCACACATACATAATATATTTTAATAGCGTACATTAATGTTGCTGTGTTCTTATAGATACTACAGATACATTAGTGTTGCTGTGTGCTTATAATATAATGGTGATACATAGTAGTTAGATTGTAGATACTTATTATTAGATAGGTACATATTATTACACGCTTTTTTGTTTTTCAATTTTTTTTTTTTTTTTTTTTTTTTTTTTTTTTTTTTTTTTTTTAGCAATAATATGTATTACATTTTTTTTTTTTTTTTTTTTTTAATAATTTTAGATTTATTTGAGTTTTAATTTATTAATTACATAGTTTTATTTCTTAAATCTCAATCAAAATGTGTGAATCTTTTTTTTTTTTTTTTTTTTTATAATAATTTTAGATTTATTTGAGTTTTAATTCATTAATTACATAGTTTTTTTTCTTAAATCTCAATCAAAATGTGTGAATCTTAATAGTGACATCTCTTAATCTCTATATCTTTTAGGTGGAACAATTACTCGTCCATGTCGAGTTCTAAAAGGTTCAATATTTATAGATTCGGGTTCAACATTTCTATCGCTATAATGACTACCAGGGCAAGAAAGCTCACTGTCATCGACATTAACTAA